>CM060976.1:173623676-176040342 GCA_030765065.1 Deroplatys truncata | reverse complement strand
TTTTTTATAAACCATTTAAGCACACTAATTTTAAAAATGTTCTTAGTTTTTCTGCAACAGGCATATTTTTTTCAGTACAGTATACAACAAACGTTGTAAACTTATTAAACAGTTTCACTGGAAATTTCTTTCAAGAAATAATTAATAGCATTTTTCTCAGCCTAACGCAAATACTGACAAAAGTAAGTTAATCACTGTATTTGGCACATTCACATGTTGAAAATCAGATGATTTTGCTTTTCTGTGGCATTCCTGGTTAGGATTTGTTCAGTGCAGCATCCAGCAAAAGTCTGCCATCATACAGTCATTTCAAAATCCCTGATATCTTTGCTCCACTTCTTGTCTGAGTTTTGTCGTAAATGCCCTCCAAGCAGGTTAACAAAGACATGTAAAAGATTTTTTTGTAATACCAAAACGTTCGTTGAACTCTCTGTATAAGTATCATATGGTTCTCACATACCACTATCACATTCCCGTTGTTTTCTTCGTCGAGATCATCAATGTAGCCCAAGTAATCACTGTTTTCATCATTGAGATCATCAATGTAATCTAAGTAATCCATGAACACCTCAAAATATCTTCCTCCAAATATGATACAATATTTTATTTCAATCGACAGGTTAGTTACTCCATCCAGGTTGTGAGAGTAAATTCTAACCTACATTTGTGCTCTAATTAATTCTGTAGTAACATACTCATGAAAGTGCTCTCTGACATTTACTTCTGGGGTAATTTAATCTGGGAGCATCTGAAAGCAGTAAAAGTAGTTTACTCTCATATGAAAATTGCCGAGTGTTGATTTGAATAGTAGTTTACTACGAAAGTAGAGCTTACTCCAGGTTGGTGCATACCACCCTATGTTTTCCTGGTTCATACTTATTCCTGAGATCCCAATCTCGTTTCCCATAATGTACATTTGTAGCACGGCTATCCCATAGACATAGGGAGCAGTAGAACCTAGTGAAGCCTCCTTGCATGACCACAAGGATCCACTGATTCTCACAAATATCCCATTAGTGAAGGTTATATTGTATGGCCTCCAAGAGTACTTTGAGTTATCATATGTCTCCAAGTGAACAGAGTAACCTATTGGAATAGATGGTTTTGTATTCCCATTGTACAGCAATACTGCTCTCAAACTTTGCGCTGAAGAATCAATGAAAGGTCTCCAGTCAGTGGCAATATGTTCTTTCAACTCCTTGAAGAGACCATTACCATAAATGCAAAATACCATAGGACCATCAACTGTGAACAATTTTTTAACACAATTTCTTCCTCGATATAAAGACACTTTAACATGCCTCTCCAGATGATTTTCGTTTATTTTAGTCTAAAGGCAAGTAACTCTGATGTTTCTTTAGAAAGAGACAGGTCTCTTATGAAGTTATTTGGTTCCTCCTGATTAAGCGTTTAAGGCGCTGAAATCTTAGCATATGGTGCATACTCGCTGCCAGAATATTGCTCACTTTCAACTCATGCTGGGTCTCCAAATTCCATTTGCTCTATAAATAACATTCCTGACTCAGGTGGTTTAGGAACTGGCAAATTTTCACAATAGGGAACTAGTCTTATAGGGAATGCAAACTGATATACACTATCTGGTTGTTTTGAAAGTAAAACACTATCTGAGGTTTTGTTTTTAAAGTAAAACCAATAATGTTTACATTAAAAAAATAGTAATTGCCATGATGATTCTTTGGCTCCCGCCAAACCATGGGTATAGCAAATGGCATTGCTGCTTTTCTTTTGTTTAGCCAATCATAAATTTAAAAAGATAATGTTTAACCTAGAAAACTAAAAGACTGTATACCCTGCATTTTAATCAACTTTTTGGAAAAACTATGTATAAAAACATGGTTCATCTTCAAAACTATACCTCATACAGAAAAACTAATTGCATATTTGAAGTTGATTTATGTAAGATCCACCCATTTTTATTCCTGATGATTTTTAGTTGTTGACCAGTGTTATCAGTAATCCGTAGCACCCTAAAGACTGTGCACGGTTCTCATATGTTTAGCGGTAGCTGCGAGGGCTGTTGCGGTTAGCATTTTAGTGATTCACGGCAACTTACGCTTCTCACAGTTTATTATGGAAACAGTTATTTTAAACTGTAAATTTGATAATTCGAAGTTAGCAGATATACTAATTCAGTTGTGACAGTTTCTCATGCTAAGATTCAGAATCAATTTAATTTGCCATCCTCAAACTGTTGGCAACTCACTTCAATAGCTCAGGTATTAGCATATATTAAATTTCTCAGCCAAATTAACTGGTGTTGTCTATCCTCACACCCACTCATGCATACCCTGAGAGAAAGATCTCATAGCCCACCACTGCACTGTAGCAGTCGGCAGCAGATTCATCAGTAGATATTGGCAAATACATCAAAAGTGATGCACATACGGTATGTCATCAATATGGAATTATGGTACTATCAATAACACAAAACTTTGTTTTTAGGCTGCCTTGCATTTTGTAAAACAAAGCAGTGAATCAACATCAACAAATATAATGCTTATCAAATAGTGCCATGATATATAGCTGTCCACAAGTGTTGCGAGAAGAAAGTTCAGAAAAAAAATAAATAAAGACTGATTTTATGAAATAGGCTGTAAATATGATAATGCATTAATTAATACTGTATATGGTAGTAGTTTTATTTTGTTAAACATTATTGCATGTATTTGGAAATAATTTTTCTTCCTTTCGCTACTTAAAATCATTACCATCCACTCTCATGCACAGATGCTGCTACAGACCAAAACGTACAACTTGGCTATTGTAAAGCACATTCCCTTCCTAGAGCTAATAGCTTAATAATAATAATAATAATAATAATAATAATAATAATAATAATAATAATAATAATAATAATAATAATGAAGAGCGCATAAACTGTGCATAATAAAAACATGTGTTTAGTTGTCCTTGCTCTAAGCAGCGATAGACTTACATTGTTTCTTGCACTTCAGTATATGGTACTTTTCACATTTTTCTGAGTACAAACACAGATGCAGGTATCACTAGGTTTGTGGAAAGCCTTCTTGAAGCACATCTTATGGTGGAAACCTTGGACTGCCAATCTTTTAGTCACATGATGCATTTCAGTTTGCCGGTGTCCATCTTCTGTTTTGCATTGCATAGGTTGCATAGAATACCATTGGTATGTCATTTCTCTTCTCAAGTCATATAAGAAGTACACTGTAGGCTTGACTAGAAGGCAGTAGTAATGTTTATTTAAAGGTGGGTCGGAATTGTTACACTAACATCACTCAAGTTTACTCACTTAACATGTTTTGGGAAACGGTTGTTCCCATCCTCAGAAGCTAATCCAACTGCCCGTGTTGGTGTTTTCATTTTGTTGACTGGATACTGTGGTGGTGAAATGTACTTCCAGAGGGGACTTGGTGACGGCAAATCAAAATTCATTAGATGTGTGTTGTGTTTTAGATGGTCATCTTCTCCCATGCATCTAATTCAGCTGCAAATTTGGCTGGTTTGACTAATGTAATATTGGGTTTGATGTTGTGATTGGTGATCCAAAAATGGTGTGAAACTGCAGATTTGTCCATTTGTTTGTATTTGATACATCTCATGTGCTCCTTTAGCCAAGTTTCTAGGTTTCTTTTTGTCTTATCTATATATACTTTATTGCAATCTGAGCAATTGATTTTGTAGATTCCAGCTTTTTTGTCTTGTGGAATGGGGTCTTTTAACTTGTTACAAAGTAATTTCTCTATGTTAAATTTGTTCTGTGGGGCTAGGCTGATGTGTTTCATGAAAATCTTCTTAAATTTGTGATATGTTCTTGGGTGGTATGTGAATTTCTTGAACTTTAACTGTTTCTCTTGCTGGCTGAGATTTGTTGTGTCTTTGATATGTTTCTGTCGTTTGAATTTTGCAATTTTTTTGACAATTGTTGTTTTGTTGTACCCATTATTTATTGCTGTGTCTACTATGTGCTGGTAGTCTAACTGGTATTCTTGTTTATTTAAGGGCGTATATACCAGTCTATTTGTTAGGTTGCTTAGTACTGCATGTTTGTGTGTGGTTGGATTGAAACTTATTTTTTATGTAATTAGTAGAGTGTGTTGGCTTCCTGTATATGCCAAAGGTTAGGTTCTTTCGTTCCCTGATGATTTTTGGTCACTGTATGTGCGCCTGGCCTTTTAAATGACAACTTAAATTGGCCAAATTGCATAATAGCTAAGCCAAACATATAGAGCAGGATTGTCATTAGAAGGGACAAAAGGTTCAACCCATTCCCTTGTTTTCTTTGATTTGCCTACAGTCCAAGGAGCTTCTATTCTATTAACACAGTAATGCAATTAAGTCCAACCAACCCCCACAAAGTGTAGAAAGAGGGAGAAAGGAGGAGAATGACATTGAGCATTACAAAATGGCATGCCTGGTATAGAAAGTAAATATGTATTAAAAATTAAAAACTATATTTCTTTTGTTTTTGACTAAAATTTCAAGTTTTTTTTTTTTTTTTTTTTTTTTTTTTTTTTTGAGATGGAGAGAGAGTGAATAACTACACTCATTTCACTCCACTAGAGGCTAAGCATAAGTTATTTTGCAACATAAGGTAAGAAACAATTAGTACTAACCTCTTATCAAGATCTGGAGATTTTTTCTTTCTATCTTTTGCTTGCTTGAAGTATCTTTGGAATTCATCGTGAGCCTTCTGAACACTGTAACAAAATCCCAAAATGTATACAATATCACATACAGCTAGTGTTCTGTTTGTAGCTCACAATATACAAGAATTAGTTCTCTTTAACTAAAAGTTTATTTATTTGTAACATTTATGGCATGAATGTTCATCCATATTCCTCATGGTTTGGGACCCTATATTTTATAATCTTTTATCAAAACATTCCTTGCAATAAGAATTACCAATCAAAGTTACAGAAGGAAAAAAGCAGAACTTGGAAAGAATTCTGCTGCCAAACTGATAAAACTAATCCATGGACTGCTGTTAGCATGAAAGTAAAGCTGGTGGTTCCCGGTCATAGATTTACAGCACGTAAAAGAACCTCGCCTGATAGAGGCCTCTGAGAGAAGTTTCCAGTCTTTATGCCCAATACAGTAAGGGACACTAAGAAACATAGTAGTTAAAGAGCATCCATAAATAAAACTCGTGGAATGCTGTTTATAAATTGGCCTCTAGGAAACTGTGAAGTAAAACTACACTATCTACTATTGAAATTCAAAATGGGTCTTACATTACAGACAAAAACACAATCATATGATTAACACTTTGTACCGGAGGGTGAGAGCAGTTACAATGAACATCATGAACAAATCAGATAAGTAATGGAACCTCCTGACACTCCTGATGATGTAGAATTTACAAACTAGTGTTCTCCATTCTAGAAAATTTTAACTCAGACAAGACACCAAGGGACAGCAGTCTAACAGCAAAATATTACTGAAGACATTCAATTGCATTCCCATATTTTTAATCTGTGCTTGAGGAAAGGTTACTTTCCAAGACAATGCAACAGATAAACCATAATTCCTATAATTAAACTGGGGAAAGAAATGAGCACAGAAATAACCAAATCCTACTCCATTAACTTATTAAACACAGGGAGTAAAGTTTTGGAAAAACTCCTAATCAATAGAAATAACCGTTGCTTGCATTCAAAAGAACTTCTGCAGAGACTAATATGGATTCCTGCCTCAAAAAAGTAGTTGACACAGCTTTGGCTGTGAAAGAATTCCCTGAGAGAAACCTACAACAGAAGAACTGCATAGTGCTAGTCAGTTTAGATGTTAAAGGGACTTTCAATACTGCCTAGTGGCCCAGCATTCTCAACAATTTGGGCAACTTACAGTGTCCCAAAAACTTGAACACATTAGCTCAAAACTACTTCAGTGACAAGAGTCACAACTCTTCACGTCAATGCATATAGAGCAGTAAGAAGAGTCAATATAGGATGTTCCCAGGGATCTTGCTGCAGCCCAGGGCTATGGAATGTGATGTTCAATGACCTCCTGAATATAGCATTTTCAAGTCATACTAAGGTTATAGCCTTTGCAGATGAACTTGCCATGATGAGGTACAGTAATTCTCCATCTGAAGCAGAAACATATGCAAATACAGATCTATAATGCAGTCCAAATCTCTTGACGTTTGAGGTGTGTCCACTAAAACAGCACTAGCGAATAACAGCAATGTGGCGTTGCCTCATACGGACAGTACACCTCGCCACTGGTAAAACTCTAATTGAAATATTATGTGCGTGTATGCGTATTTCATATTTCAGAAAAGCAACAAGTAGTTAGGATAAAAGGCAACATTTTCCTGAACAGGTACAAAAAAGAATCATATTTTTACACCCGATGGTTCACCATTAACTTATAGTTATCTTTTGTGATGTTGAAACAAGACTTTTAGTCATAGTTATGCTTGTAATAGTAATAAATCCATTGCTGTTGTAGCTATTTTATATATTGTTATGTCATAGACATAATTATCACTTAATAATCTACAATTCTCCATGTCCTAAATAAATTTAGAAAAATAGTTATTCCACGAGGTTTTCTAATACGGCCACAAACTCGTCATGAAAATCCTTTCGAAGCCCTCTGACACAGCTCTACAAAACCATACATGACATTGTTTTTTAATAAATAACGTCATGTATGGTTTTGTTTAACAGAATAATACCATTGGAAAACCAATGATTAGTGCATTATAGTGGTTATTATGCTTACTTCTGCATAATGTCGAAATCCTAGAACCAAGCATGTATCTGTTACATGAAAAGAGCATGTTGTGCTTGATACAACATTCAACACCTAGTTACTTAGAATGCACTACCCAAATAAATAAATAAACAAATAATAATAATAATAATAATAATAATAATAATAATAATAATAATAATAATAATAATAATAATAATAATGCCATATAAAGCATAAGCCAACTGAGAACTTTAAGCAAAGAATCAGCAACTGCTATCACATTCTCGAGAAAACATCTACAATGGAATTCATTGCACCATTGACGCGACAGCTCAAGGTTAAAATAAACACTGATAAAGCAAAAACACTGCTGATGCACTTTTTACAGCACGCTTGTGACTCAGTTGTGAATTCAACTGCAGTGTACTCAGTTCTTACAGTGATAGGCTTTGTCCTAACATTTGTAAAGTTAACTCTTTCATAAAAATGTCTCTTAGTAAGCCCAGTAGTACCAGTGGATATAGCAGTAAACTTAAGTCTGTTGTCTTCAGTGTGTATAATTTCTTTAAAAAGTATGCCAACGAAGAAAAACGCAAAAATCTTAACTTCACGAAATGTCAGGAACTTACAGATGAGGCATGTCCATTAAGTACATCAACTGTTTTACGTGTGTGTAGGGAAGCGAAATTATTTACATCGCCGAGAAAGCATATGCGCTTACCTAAGAGAATGACAAATCTGGATGATCGAAAAAGATGTATGGCGCAGTGTTTTTTTAATTTTATGATAAATGTGATATCGAGTACAATGAGGATATGCGTTAGCTGTGCCAGTTGAATAACAAAGGATGCATAGGAAGGTATGTTTTTTATTTCTCTATTTATGTATTACATTTCCATTATTGTGTCTCTTCTTGTTTTCTTGTAGTGTCTAAATGAACATTGCAATAGCATTTATAACAAATGCGTAATGTTCTGACGAAGCAAAGTGAAGTTTGGCAATCACGGCAGCCACTCCTATTGGTTGTCACAAAACGTCAAGAGATTTGGACCGCACAGTAACTAAAATCCAAAGATGGACTAAGCAAAACCAAATGCAGTTTAATAAATCTAAATCTAAAGTAATTCTTATTCAAGAATAAAGAATATGAAAAGCATCAAATAAACAGGGTGTTTCAAAAATAGAGGGCACAAATTTAGATATGCATTCCCCATATATAGACAACAAAAAAAATTCTATTACAATATGTGTCCGGAAATGCTTGGGTTCTATTTCTGAGTTATGGCCTTCAAAACAGTGATATTTACCAGAACGTTTTTCTTCCCGCAGGTAGCTGCAGTGATAGAAGATATTAACAGGACATTCTGACAGTTCATTCTGAGGTGAAGAGTACATTGAAATTAAATTAAATTGAGCTTCATTTACGGATGCTGTTTAACTACTGTGGTCCTTAGCATCCCATTCTATATTGGGCGTGAAAGACCAGGAATTTTGCTCAGAGGACCCTTTATCAGGCTTGAGGTTATTTTATGTAACGTAAATCTGACATGGGAACATTGGTTTTATTTCCCTTGCAAAGGAAGCCATGCTAAGGATTTTTACACCTGAAAAAATACATTGTCTTCTGCCAGATTTGAGCCTGCGACCTTTGATATATTGATTGTTGCATTTGGTGTTTGACTGAGCGACATGTACTCAAATCAGGAGCTAGCAGAAATGAACTTCATATACGGTAAGGTGCACAGCAATCTGCGCTGACTCGTTTGTACCAAGAGAGGTACCCACGGCAAAGATTGCCAGATCGGAAGACATTTTAACGTCTCCATCACCATCTGTGCACTCATGGGATGTTACATCTCTTGGTTTGGGGAGGGGACCACCAAGATCTACAACTCCAGATGTAGAGGAGGTGATTCTGGATTCTATGCACATGACTTCTATCAGTACACGAAGGCTAGCACTGCAAGTGAATGTTCCTCATATGAATGACTGGAGACTGTTGTGAGAGCAACAGTTGTATTCTTATCACTTGCAATGTATACAGGCCCTTCATCAGCAGATTATCTGCTTGATTGATGTTCTGCCAGTGGTTCATCCAGCAGTGTGCTAAAATGCGAACTTTCTTGCCTTAGTATTATTTACAGATGAAGCACAGTTCACATGAGATGACATTACAAATTTCCAAATCAGCATGTATGGGCATATGAAAACCCACATGCAATTGTTCCATTTCATCACCAAGTACGGTTGACACTCAACATGTGGGCCAATGTCATTGGTGATCGGTTAGTTGGACCCCATGTACTTGTAAACAGACTTATGGCGCAGGCGTGCACAAACTTCCTGAAAACACATCTCATGTGTATGAAGACACTCCACTGAGCATTCATCAACAAGCTCACTTCTTGCATGATGGTGCTCCTGCACACTTCAGTCGCATCGCTCGACAGTACTTGGATTGAAGGTTTCCTGATCAATGGTTAGGTAGAGGTGAACCAACTGCTTGGCCACCACGCTCTCACCTTATTTGAACCTTGTTGATTTCTACTTGTGGGGTCATTTAAAAGCATTGTATTCGTCTCCGGTGTCTCCTGACATGGTATCCTTTCAGAACTGAATTGTGGTAGGTTGTGAGGAAATATGCAATACTCCTAGAATTTGGGGCCATGTTCACACAGCCATGAGACATCGATGTGAAGCCTGTATTCATGCAGGATGTGGAGACTTTGGAGGTGGACATTTTGAACATCATCTGCAAAGAAAACTACCTGCGGTAAGAAATACGTACCAGCGAATATCACTGTTTTGAAGGCTGTAACTCAGAAACCAAGCATTTCTGGACACAAGTTGTAATGGACTTATTTTATTGTCTACATAAGGGAAATGCATACCTGAATTATGCCCTCTATTTTTGTAACACCCTGTATTTGAACAATAGGAGACTGGAAAATGTTAATGAAATAAAATACTTGGGTATCTATTTTGGCAGCAAGTTAGACTTTGATAGGCACATTGAGAAAGTAGCTGAAAAATCTGCAACACCGATTCATATGCTGGGAAGATCCGCTAACTCCAATGGGGCCTTGGTTACAAAGCACCAAAATTATTTATGAAAAAGCTTTAATTTCCCTATAAATTCAAGGAGAGCGAATATGGACACAAGCTCTATGAAAAAGGAGAAACTGACAAAAACTGCAGAGATTGATAAACATCAAAATAGCAGAGGCCTATAGAAACATTCCTCAAGAAGCTTCCTGCATAATGGCTGGAGTACACCAATAGAAATGTTAATAGAAGAAAAAGTGAAACTGTACCAAATTAAGCACAATTTGGAACAGAATGAACTAGAGTATGACTTGCCTCTCCCTGTCAAAGAATGGTCCCACCCAGCTCTCAATTAACCATCAGGTATACAAATGATTTGACTTAATATCCAATGACATTTCTACAGATGGGAGCAAAGGTAGAGGTAAAGTTGATGCAGGAATGGCTATATACAAAGGAAACAAAGTAATTAGACAATGCAAATACAGGCTACATAGTCGCTGCTCTAACAACCAAGCTGAAGAAATTGCAATTCTATATGCTCTGGAACAACTACAATCCTTCTTAGAACACACCAATAATAGAACAGCAACCATCCATAGTGACAGTATCCTTGCATCATTGAGAAACGACCACATACTCATCGAAGAAATAAAGAGAAAAAAAAAAAATCAGACAACTGGCGGAAAATAGCTGGACAATCCACTTTGGATAGGTTAAGGTCCATATAGGAATAAGGGTAATATCAGCCAACAAACTTGCAGCAGCAGAGGATGACAGCTTGCATATAGTTTACAACAGCTTCAACCAAACTCAAGAAGAAGACACTCTAATTGGTAACAGCATTGGGAACACGCGAGTAAAGGAGTGATTTGCTGAACACCTCTTTCCAAATATTGAAAAGCGTTTAAAACTAAATTCCCAATTACACCTCAGATTATGCAAGTGTCACAGGTCATGGGATAACAAAATCGTACCTACACAGATTCAAATTAATAGAAAGTCTAATATATTGTTGCAACAAGGGAGAACAAATCATGGATCATTTAATTCACCTTTTGCAAAATCCTGGAAAATGAATGGAAAATGTTGAAACATAAAACAGCATCCAGATGAGGAAATTGCCCAATTACAAACACCAAACTAGCTCAAAATTCATTGATGCATTTTCTAAATTCATCAATACAATAGACTTCATGCGAACTCCGCAATATTATTCATGTGTATTATATACTTGAGAAGGCTTGAAGGAACAAACCTGGATGAAGACCTTTTTCCTATCCCCCACTTTCCCAGGTGCAGCTATCGGTAATCACATCATAATCTAATGGACTACGGATAGACTGTTATTAGCAGACAGAGACCCTTTAATTCCTTCTGTGAGATTCAGACTTAAAGGAGCTGACCTGGACAAGAACCTAATTTCCGATTCCTGTTGGTAATTACTTGATGAACTAAAGAGAGGCATAACTTACCATTATAGCGCTGGTCAACTTGAAGTGTTACTGACCTGAACTGGTATTTCCTTCTTTCCATGCATCAGACCCCCTCTTTAACCTTTTTCTTTCAGTTTTTTTTTTTTTTTTTTTTTTTTTTTTATACTAAACTCGTTTCCTTTGACCCCAATGTTATTAAGAGTAAATGATCATTTAATTTTCTTTCCTGTCTATACTTTCTTCTATCTAGGGTAATGTGCTGCCATTAATAGATGGTTAAAACTATGTTTAGAATACACTCCAAACATTCATGTCTCCTTGGAAAGAGAAACCTTCCAGAGATAAAATAGTTCCACATTTGGATCTCCGGGTGGGACCCCTCTTTTCAAAGAAAACAAGGAGAGGATGGGAAGGAAGGAAGAAAGAAAAGAAAGAAAAAAAAAACTACAACTCTCTGAAATTTTAAAATGATGGAACACAGGTAAACTGTCACAAGGGAGGGGGAGCTGTGTTGACAAAAACTATAAAATTGACATATTCACAATTCAAGAAGCAAATGTCACATTAGATAATTAAAATATTAGCAATTCAAAGATTTTGTTGTAAATTTACTTTCCAAAAGACAACAAATAAGCAGTTACATATTAGCTGAGTTGGAAAAATTCTGCCACTTTCTGCGATTAAAGAAATGAAAATTTAGATAACATATAAACAGTTAAACGATGTGTGGAAGGACAGAGTCCATTTAAAAATCCTCCAAATAACACTCCTAATCTTGAAAATATTATAGTAAACTTAAACACAATAATAAATGGAAACCTCAATGCTTAATGGAAACAATGGGGTTATGATAAACCAAACAGTGCTGGAGAAATCACTAAGACCTATGAAATTTAACAATTTATCATTAAGAGCACATACAACTTTTATCCATTATTCTGGTGCTGGTGCTAATCCTGACCTACTTTTAATATCCTATTTATACACACAGACTTCCAAACAAACCTTATAAGATCTTGGTTCAAGACATAGAACTGTACTTGCCACAACTTGGAGAGGGAAAAAAAAAGACTCCATTGAACTACAAACTTAAGATGGGATTTTAAAACAGCAACTGGAAAGATTAGAGAACTGAATTAGAAACCAAATTTGAAGAATCTCTAAATGAATAAGCACAATCATAAAACAAACAAAGAATTATGTGCAACAATTTGAATGGTAAGAATTAATACATACCTACACAAACAATTAAAAATTACACATCTTCTTGAAACCAACAACTAGAAAAAGGTGAAATAAAAGAGGCCTAGCAAGAAACACAGCTGAAACATCTTAAGATTTAAAAGAAGTGCAATATTGTGGATAATTTGAGTGTCCAGTTTAAAAAAAAGAAATAAGCCAAGCTAAAAGAAAACATGTTGATAATTATGTTGATAACTTTCTTTAAAATTTTTTTAAAAAATAGTGTAAAAGTATATACCCTCATTCAAAACAAGATAACCAAAAAATACCTTTTATTCATGTTAGAACTATCACAGATGAAAATGCAAAGCTAATAAATTATAAAAATACTATGCTAATATCTATAAACTATCTGCAAACACTAAAAAGGAAAAAAATACATATATTAAAAAAAAAAGAGGATAATACTGGAGAAAAATTTTAAAAGGTATATAAAATCAAAAACCCAACTTATAAATAACATTTTTAAACTAGAATTTAATATTAAAGAATTGAATAATGCTATTAATAACCTAAATAAAAAAATCTCCTGGTCCAGACAATATACATGCAGAATTTATCAAACATCTTTGGGGGGAGGGGAAGACTCCTGTATCTTTGTAACTTATCAGAATACAAAGTATCTGGTTGGTGGAACAAAGCAACAATAATACCTACACTGAAATCAAACAAGTAAGTCATTTTTCACATTACTGCACAATAGCCCTGACCAGTGTATTAGGAAAATCATGAAAAAAAATCTGATGTTACATTCATCCGACTTTCTCTCCTCCATTGCTTATTAGTGGGTATACAAATTATATTATTTACTTCATTTTAATCAGATAAACCTTTCTGGAAATACCTGCAATAAACATTTCATTATAAGTACAAAGGGAGTAGCAATAGTCAAATGTTTTAGAACTGGATGCTACATACTGGCCTTAAAGTTCCATACTCTTTCCATGCAATCGATGAAACAACTGAAATTCCACAGCACTTTGAAAGAATGCCAAATACTGAACAATTCGAACCATTAATGATGGATATTCTGGGAATGGCTGATGCCACAGAAAAAGTTATTTGAAATAAACTGTGTTTTAAAGGGATCAACAGCTTTTGTGAAGATATGTTTGTCTATCGCTTAACTTACCAGTTATATACGATTCCTTTCGAATGAAGACTATGCAGGCTATTCCCAGAAACTTTCAAGATATACATGTTGTCATGAAATATCTTTAATATATGGTATTTTAATAAAAATCGTTAAGAGACATCTTTGAGAAAATAAAAAAATTTGAAAAATGTTCCATGTAAAGCGTCATGCACAAACATAGAAATGAATAAAATCTCAACATGGACCAAAGTAAACAAAATGAACTTTTAACGAAAAAAAAATCTAAAGCAGTAGCAGATATTTATTGTTCTTGTCACGTAGGAAATGGAAAGAGCCAAATGAAGTAAATATCTACCTAAATAATAAACAGGTATCACAAGTCAAACATAATGAAATACCTAGGAATCTTATTCAACAGTAAGTGAACATTTACAGACCACATGATTATATCACAGAAAAATGCAACTAACTCATTTACTCTTTCCAAATCTGCAAAACTGAAGCACAAAACTTTGAAGACAATATATAAAGGAGGACTTCTACCTTTCTTAGTATATGGAGCACCCTTTGGTCAAGAATGTTACAAAACAAAGATCAGTAGAGTTCCAAGACTCATCAACATTAAAAAAAAGCGAAAGCATATCGCTCGGTCTCAAGTAAAGCACTCTGTGTAATCACAGACTTAACTCCCATTACCATTAAGATAAAGGAGAATGTATGACTATCAGTACAAAGATGCAAAGAAAATAAACAAATACTGACCCCACCCAGCAGACTCAATAAAAATCAATGAAGGAAATCAAAAGAAACCCCACAAACTGCAAATTTATATGTGATGGCAGCAAAACTGAACAAGAAGTATGCTCAGGGATTGCAATATACAAAGGAAATGAGATGACGCATCAGCTCAAATTCCAACTAAATAAAAATGCTCAAACAAACAGGCAGAGCAGCCAGCAATTCTAAATCCTTACAACATATCAAATTATTGCAAACATAAGAAAAATCAGCTTCAATATACACAGATAGCTGTATAATATTAGAATCACTGAATCATTCATTGAAGAAATTAGGAATAAAGTAGACACAATGAAGCAAAATAAGATTTCCATTGGGTAAAGCGCACACAGGAATCCGAGCTAGTGGCTCAACCTGCGAAAGGGGCAGGCACAAGTAGGGATCTCCAGGAGTGCTACAAGAGGAGACCAAAAAGTGCTATAATTAGTGAACTCAAAGAAGAACGAAGTGTAGTGAGTGGCAGAATGATTGGAATCCAAGTGAGAAAGGTGCAATCACAAAAGCATTCATACCAGTTATTGAAAACAGACTCAAATAAAAAATTAGTCTAACACTTAATCTAACATCGATATTAACAGAACATGGCAAAATAAGAGTATACTTACATAGGTTTAAAATAATAAATAACTCTACATGCCTATGTCAGCACGGTAGCCAAATGGTAGATCATTTATTATTTGAATGCAAAGTATTAAATAATGAAAGAGACAATTTATTAAGTGAATATAGTAAAAACTCTTTAAGATTTGTAAATAGTATGCAATTTGAAAAAATCTGATGTGCTACTCTCACATGACTTTCTCTACTCTTGTACAAACTATTTTTACAAACGCTTATTCTCCATATGCTTCATGTTAATCAAGATATCGAGATGTTAATCTTATTGCTAATTTTCTTGTAGATGCAAGGGGAATTGCTAGGCTTTAAGCGATAATCAAATATTTTAAGAGATGGTTGCTATGTAGAGTATTCCATTCTCTTTGCATTACCAGGACAAAAAAAAATTAATAACGAATTTGAGAAAAAGTATAAGTATTGGAAAATTTAAGGGAATAACAAGCAATATCTCGAAAATAGTTCACCCAACAAGAAAAATGTATATGACATAAATTGCATATTTTAATGCGATCTACATTTTTCGTGTAGTAAAATTTTGTCTATCTCTTATGGTTTACCAGTTATGCAAAAGTCGTTCACAATGAAGAATACTTTTGGAGACATTCCCAGAAAATTCGAGATATACATTTCATTTATCATGAAAATATCTTAAACATATGATATTTTAATTAAAATCGTTAAGAGCCATTTTTGAGAAAACTAAAATTTTCGAAAAATGTTCCATGTAAAGGGTAATGTGGGTGGGGGGATTTTCTTGAAAACCTTTGTGTCGCATCTCTGGAAGATACTGAACCTAAATACCAAGTTTGGTGTTTATCTGACTGTTCGTTTCTGAGTTATACTGTTCACAGACAGACAGACAGACACACACACACACACACACACACACACGAACATGTTTCCAGAAATGCTTTTTTTGGATTCAGGGGGTCTCAAAACATGTATTTCTGGTGAAATCTCAGTATCGAATTTTTGGGTGGAATACAATACTTTCCCTATTTACTATATGTAGTAGAGAAAGTAAAATTTAGCAGGTTAAATTAGTTCAGCATATTGCAAACATGCAACACAATCTTCAAGAAAATACCCCACCCTACAGTACCCTTTACAGAAGAAATTTTTTTGTTAGTTTTTACTTTCTAAAAAATGGCTAAGAATTTTGATTGAAATACCACATTTAAGATATTTATATAACAAGTAAAATGTACATTTATTTTGAATTTTCTGGGAAGTCCTCTTCATTCTGAATGAATTTTACACCACTTGTTAACCATTTGAGACAGACAAATCCTTGTTAAACAAAACATGCAGGTCTCATTTAAACACACAATTTATAACTAAAATTTGATGTGGCATCAATCATTTCTGAGATATTCTTTATTATTGGTTTAAGTTGTTAAATACTTTATACTTTGTCAACTGTTAAGTCACAATTTTGTTTCTTGCAGTTATGCAGAGAGAATGGAATTTCAAAGCAATCGCATAGCGATCCACTTTTAAAGGATTTGATTATCACTTAAGCCTACAGCATTCCCCTTATACCCTAACGAAATTTCATTTTGTAAACATTTATCTCGATTAATGATGCAGAAGAATAAAGCTTTGTAAGTATAGTTTGTAAAAGAAGGGTTAGAAAAAGGCATGCGATAGTAACACTTCTTTTACAAAGAAAATTACAGGTTTAAGTTTGCATAGAACTTACTTAACTAAGAAGTGCTACAAATATAACTGGGTGCATTTTTTAATTTGGGCCCCATTTTAGATGTGAAATTCAGAAGATTTAGCTGTGCCTTACCTCACAATATCTGATCCAAAGTCCTCCAAGAACTCAACTTTTCTTTGTGCAAACAGCACCTTCTGCTCTGGATCTGTATCTCTGCCAAGGAACAGATCAATGATGGACACAATCTCTTCCTCATTTAGAGGAGACTTCTGCAGACCCATGTCTATCAATTGGAGATACAGTCTGGGGTTGTCCTATGAAGGAAAAAGAAATTTTGTGCCATATATGTGCTGCATATTTGTTTATTATACAACTAATCAACAGTTTACAAGCTTTACTTATAGTTAGAAAGGTAAAATCAGGTAATTCAATATTATAGCCAGAATTTGAGCCATGAATCTTCTAAACCAATGAAGCTACCATGGCAAAATGCCAGCATGACAAATTCTCCAAGTGACTCACACTTTTCCTGGTAAACCATAAGGCATTCTCACATTTGAGATAACACATCCCAATGGTAACTTATAATCTCTTAAATATTTTTAAGTCCCAACCGTCATAGTTAACCACTATTAGGTCAATCAATATTGTTCTTTCACACATGCCGTATGTAGGCTGAAGTTGTAAAGGTACAATAAGATAGGAAAATTAAATGCCACAGCTAGGATTTGAACATAAGAAGGATAATGGAAACGATGCTTGGAGTTCTCCTGCATTCCTTAGGATCGTATCACTTCAATTTTTATCTCGTGTGTTAATTTATCTCCCAATTATACAAATCTTCATCAAGATAATGCTGATGTACAGACATTCACCTGATAATGTGTGACAATGAACTTACAACATCAAAATGCCTTAGACAACTTACACTTCTTTTAATAAGCAATAATTCATAGATATCTATACAGGGGTCATGCACCGACCTAGAGTATGCTCTACTTTTGTATTAAACTACTATCCAAGTCAACACCCTGCAACTTCCATACAAGATTGAAGCACTTCCGAAGCATTTTACTCCTTTCAATACTCCTAGAATAAATTACTGCAGAAGTAAATGTCGGAGAACACCATCATATAGTCTGTTACTATGGGATTAAATAGAGCACAAATATAGGTTAGAATTTACTCTCATTAGCTGGATGGAGTAGCTACCCTGTTGATTGAACTAGAATACCATATCGTATTTGGAGGGAGATGTTTTAATGTGCTTATGGATTACTTAGATTACATTGATGATCACGAAGAAAAGAGCAATTACTTACAATTACATTGATGATCTCACTGAAGAAAACTACAGGAATGCAATAGTGGTATGCAAGATCCATATGATACTTGTACCAAGAGAGAAAGTTCAAGGAATGTTTCGGTATTAGGAAAGAATCTTTTACATTTATTTTGAATCTGCTTGGAGAGCATTTACAACAAAACTCAAGACAGGAATTCAACTCTGTAACCCAAACTGCAATTATTGTTATGCGTCCTACGAGTGTTTCGTACCGAAACATTTCAGATAGTAAAGCTAAGATTACGATGAACTTAACGTAATGTGACAGTCTAACACTGTATTAAATGGAGCTATTTATGGTTGACTTAATGTGACATAACTTAAGAGTTTGGCAATGTCAAACTTTTCTTCCTGTTACGTCAAGTTTGATGTTGCATGGTAATTAGAACTAATTGGCATTAAGCGTTAGCACAAGGTAATAAAAAAAAAAAAAAAAGCTACCAATCAAGTCATTCCCATTATGTTACGTGCAATCCTAATTAGACATTAGTTTACCAGCATTTCTTAATTTTATGTCATGCTAAGTAAATTTCATTGTAATCCTGGCATTACAGGAGATCTTATAAACGTTCACCGTGTGCCTTCTGGTCCTATCTTTCATTGTGTTATTAGAGCTCTTTTGAGGCTAAGAGCAAGGTACCTACATAAATAAATATACATGAGTGTTCAGAAAATAAAAGGCAATTCTCTTCACTTTTACAGATTATGGGTGCAATTGACTGCAGGCATGTTCCTATTTTGTGCCCATCAGTAAATAGAGAGGGTTTTTCTCTATCAACACGCAAGTGAGCTGCAATGCAAATATGAGGATTACAAATACTGTTTCCAGAATTTTAAGCTGCTCTTCAGTACATTTCCCGTTGCTCGAAGCATTAAACTCATGTCACGACTTTCCAGGCATTTCTCTTCCAGCATCTTTATATCATGCTTTTTCACTCATATTGTTTAAAGGAATTTTCTTTATCTCTATCAACATTTATTTTTATCATTTACATCTCCCCCCTTTCCTATCGCACATAACCTTATCCATGTTCATGTCAAGTAAATCACGCAAACAAAACAATACTCTGGGAGTAATGAGCTCTTACTTCCAAAGTTATAACTAAAAGAGTAAATTGTAACTGAGCTCTCAGTTACTTCCAGAGTAAATTGCTCCCATAGTAACCTATTTCCGTATGGGCTTCTTTAGTAAGCGTTACTTCCAAAGCAATTTACTCCAACATGGTGCATGCTGTCCAGTCTTAATTCAGGCATGGGTTAAGTGTTAAGTTCTTCTTATTGCTAGTTTACTTGTTAGATGCATGAGATACAAATTGTATGTATATCTTTATTCCTATTCATTCCATACCATAAACTTTCTTTTCTCCAAATCCCTGTTTCTTTGCATTCAAATATAGTACGTTGTATATCTTCCCTTCCCCTGCATAATGGACATTCACCTTGTGCATAGCCATTTCGCTTCCCTTTTAGCCTCCATACTCCTGCTCTTAACCATGCTATACCTCCTCTTTCTTCGTGTTGTCTACATATTTCTCTCTTTCCCAATGTTTTTTTATATTAACATAAAAAATCAAAGATCTCTTTTCAGTTATCCGACTAAATAATTGTTGTATCTCGATGTTATCAAATCTTCTTCTAATACTCTTCCAAAAACTTTGTGGTTTGCATCTCTTTTTCTCCAAACATCTCCCATACCATTATTCTCAAGGTTATTTCTTAGTTCATTTACCCAGCCCATATTTTTAAGCTAGTTTCTTGGTATTTTAGACATTGTTGTAATAAATTATTGTCATCGGAATTCAAGATCCTGTGCCAATATTTCAAGGCTCTCTCCATAACCATTCCTTTTCTTGTTACTCGTCCCATTTCGATTTGAGCCACTTCATTTGCATAGCTGTTGGCAGCCCTAGTACTTCCTTATAAAATATTCTGTGGACCATGTCCACCACTTCCCACCCATTTTCAAGCCCCCACATTTCAATCCCATATAACATTCGTGCCTCAACCACTGAATTGCATAATCTTTCCAACCATTTCAGCTCTAACTCTGGCATTTGAAATAAACATTGTCTAACAGCTGTCATTGCTGCTCTCCCCTTTGCCAGAGCTGATCTCTTTTGTTTCTCCCATTTACCTCCTGCATCCATATTTATCCCTAAGTAGTACAGTCTCGCATCATTTATATTCATTTCTCCCTTTACTCCATCTCTCTTGTTTATCCAATTTCCCTCCTTGTTTGAACACTTCAATTTGTGTTTTCTTTTCATTTACACTTAGTCCCCATTCTATATAGTATTTATCTATTTCTTGTAAGGACAATTTTAGTCCATTTACTGTACTGGATGCCACTACTAAGTCATCTGCAAAGAGGAGACTAGGTATCTGTATATTATTTATTACCAGTAAAAGATTATTAGTACTATTAATGTTTTCTAGTATATCATCTATAAATAAGTTAAATAAAATTGGGCTTAACTTACATCCTTGCCTTAACCCTTTCTCTAGGTGTATTTCATTAGTTATTGCCCCTTTCCTCATATTTTACACAAAGTATTATCTTTATATAAACCTTTTAAAGTAGTCACCATTTGGTTACTTACCTCTTTCTTCAATAATTTGCACCACAGTAATTTCAGTTCATTCTATCAAAGGCCTTCTCTAGATCAATGAAGGCCATGTACAACTTTTCTCTTTTGTTCTTAAGATATTTATCCACTAGTGTTTTTATAACAAATATATTATCTAAGTTTGTCTTTCTTTCCTGAAGCCCATTTGAAATTCTGACAAAATTTTATATTTTTCTGCCTAATCTTGGAGTCTATTTGCTAAAATCCCTGTGAAAACTTTTCTAGTTGTTAGGTTTATCAATATCACCTCTCCCTTTATATATCAGTTGTATTATTGCTTTCCTCCAATTTTCTGGAATGTACCCTTTGTTACTTTCTCTACTACGTATAGTAAGTAGGGGAAGTATTGCATTCCACCCAAAAATTCGATACCGAAATTTCACCGGAAATACATGTTTTGAGACCTCCTGAATCCAAAAAAAGCATTTTTGGAAACATGTCCGTGTGTGTGTCTGTGTGTGTGTGTCTGTGAACAGCATAACTCAAAAACTAACAGTCGGATAAACACCAAACTTGGTATTTATGTTCAGTATCTTCCAGAGATGCGACACGAAGATTTTCAAGAAAATCCCCCCACCCCAGACTACCCTTTACATGGAACATTTTTCGAAAATTTTAATTTTCTCAAAAATGGCTCTAACGATTTTGATGAAAATATCATATGTTTAAGATAATGTCATGAGAAATGAAATGTATATCTCGAAATTTCTGGGAATGTCTCCAAAAGTATTCTTCATTATGAACGACTTTTGCATAACTGGTAAACCATAAGAGATAGACAAAATTTTACTACACAAAAAATGTAGATCGCGTTAAAATACACAACTTATATCATATACATTTTTTTTGTTGAGTGAACCGTTTCCGAGATATTGCTTGTTATTTCCTTAAATTTTCCAATACGTATACTTTTTCTCAAATTCGTTATTCATTTTTTTATGTCCTGGACATGCAAAGAGAATGGAATGCGCCACATAGCAACCAGCGATAAAATATTTGACTATCGCTTAAAAGCTACCATATTCCCCTTGCATCTACAAGAAAATTACAAATAAGATTGACATCTCGATATCTCGATTAATATGAAGCATATGGAGAATAGGCGTTTGTAAAAATAGATTGTACAAGAGCAGAGAAAGTCATGTGAGTGTAACACATCAAATTTTTTTTTATAGAATTAAACAGTGATGTTATCACCTTCACTCAATTCAAATCTCTACACCATTCTATGATAAATTCCCTGGTATACCATCTATTCCAGGTGCTTTATTTTTTTTTTATCTTTTTAATCTGATTCATTACTTCTTCCTCTGTAATGTTGTTGTCCAATATTTCTACATAATTATTTTCTATTTTTTGGATTTCCCTACCTTCTAATGTGCTTTCAAAAGCATAAGTTGCAAAGTAATCTAACCATTCCTTTTGATCTACGTTAGATTTAAGTTCATATTTTTTGTACATTGATTTTATACCCTTCCATACTTTACTCACATTATTTTCTCCAATAATTTTAGTTAGTTTCTTTGCTTTATTTTCCCTCCAAAGGAGTTTTTTCCATCTAGCATTTTGTTATATAAAAGTTTAGTTTGTAAATAGTCCTCTTTAGAATTTATATCCCCTAACTCTCTCCACTTAACCAATTTTTCTTTTACACTCCTTTTGTTTATTTTACATTCTTCATCGAATCATTCATCACTCTTGTCATATTGCCGTGTTTTAACCTTCATCTCCTCACCAGCCTAACACATAATATAATTTAAAATATTAATTGAGTTTTCAATTTCGTGGTCTTCTGAAACTTTTACTCCATAGTGACAAATTTGTCCTATCTCAGACTTTAAAACAATTTCATAATTTGACTTAAGTTCTTCCTTCCATCTATCTCTAACATATTCGCTTTTAACTTTGGTCTCTTCCTTTGGTTTACTCTTAATTAAGTTCTCCCGTTTTACTTTTATATCCATTATTAGTGGAAAATGACCACTTCTGGTATATAGATTTGTAACTTTAAAATTATCTACCATGTGGTTGGCATTTATTGGCCATAATACATAATGTATCACACTTTGGACATTTTTATTGATGAAAGTGAATTCCCCATATTCGTTTTCCCTGTATTTCCCATTCAAAATATCTAAAGCATTTAGTTCACAGAAATCATTAAACCTATCACTTCTTCTATCTAGAACTTATATTTTTACTACATCTAAGTTTGTCTCTTTTTTGTATTATTGCATTGTTCTCCCAGTCATTTACTAGATTTATATTACTTTTCCCTATTCTTATGTTGAAGTCGCCCATTATTATAATTTCTATATTCGAATATTTATCCTTTAACATTTCTATGTCTTTCTCTAAAAAAATGGTACAGTCCAAGATTGTGGAATCGCGAAGCAGTGGATTAAATACTATTCCTATACAGATTACACTGTCACCTAGCTCTTTGTCTTGTATTACAACCCATAGAACTTCTTTGCTTTTATCCCATGCTTCTTTAATGGTTACATTCAAAGACTTCTTAATAAAGAAACCTAATCCTCCTGATGCTCTTCCTTTTTTAGCTATCATTTCTCTCCTTTTTCCAAAATAAATAAAACCCTTCATTTCTATATTATCCTGTTTCATCCAGATTTCTACTACTGCCAGATAATCAAGTTTCCCCAGTAATTGCTGTAATGTACCGGTAAAAATCTTATTTTTTAGGCCTTCATAATTCCAAAATCCCAATCTCCTTATTAACGACTACTGCGATCCTGTTCTGTTACAAAAGGGTGTAAACTTCTCTAAAGTTTTTATTACTTCTCAATTTGATTCCCTCCACTGATTCTTGCATTTCTTTTTGGAGCACCAGTATACTTCCATGCGGAGATATAATGTTTTCTTCCCCTTCTTCCTCCGAGTACTCCCCACTTTTCCGATGATTCACTCCATTTCCCTTCCCTGCCATATGCTTTTTTATACTGCCCACTGAACATTGTGGCCACGCCTCTTTCCCCTTCTCTGCAAGGACACGTGCACCTTCCCTCCCCTCTCTCCCCAGTGACACAATCTTCTTTCGCAATGACGTATGCCATGACGTTACTGGGCTTCTCCTTCCCCTTCCCCTCTGGTTCAGTGGTGGTGTTGCTTCATCCGTACATTGTGACGTACCTTCATCCGTTATATTTATGTCATTTTCCTTTCGTGTTGAATCTGTCATCATTCCTTTTCTCAGCTCTGTTCTGGACTTTGTACTTCCATTGGCTGCCACTGGTGTTGATTTGCTTCATTCGCCACTATTTTGCGGACTTGTTTCCTTCCATTCTGGTTCTCTCCACCATAGATCCTTTTTGCCGGCATATGTTATATCTACATCATCTATCCAAAGCTGTAAGTTTCAAATAAATGCTTGTTTACCTTCTGATCTTGCCTTCATCATCTTCTGTATTAGGCTTCTTTTTAGGGCTGGAGTTAAGTCTTTGTTTATAAATAAATTACTTCCTTTTAGCATTTTTGATCTTCCTAGGATTTTGTATATTATGTTGGATGTTACAAATTGCACTATAATTGGTCTTTTCCTGCCTTGCTTACCCACTCTATATGCTTCCACAATCTCCCATCCTATTAGATCCATTTCTAATTTATCTGTTAAAATTTTTCTTATTTCTTCATACGGACAGATACCTCCTCTCTCCAACTCTTGTGAACACCAAATTGAATCTCCTCCTCCTTTCATCTATTCTTTCCATCCTTTCTTTCATTCTGCCTGCTTCTATGCTTATTCCTTGCATGTCTTTACTAACATTTTCTTTTATTTCTTCAGCTACTTTATTTAAATTATCTTTTATGCATTGTTCCATTCCATTCATGTTGTTGATTTCTTCTATGAGATCCTCCATTTTTTGCATATCCTTTGGACCAGGGTTTAGTTCGATCCCTCCAATCACTAGGAGCATAAGATCACACTTCCTGTTGTCAACCAATTCAACAATATGTTTTGATCAGTTTTACATTTGATAAACTTTTTTGCCATAAACAGCCCAATTCTCATTCTGTATACTGTAATTTCAACTCCCATTGTCCCTTGTTTCACTTTTCCTCTTCAGCAACAGAGCTCCTTACTGACACAACCTTCCTCTTCCCCTGCTCATTTAGCACTCCAAATGCCATATATACCCTACCTCTTTTAATACTTAAGTATTTATCTACAATTGATTTTATAATAAAAACATTGTCCACTGTTCTCCTACCTTTTCTGAATCCCATCTGAAATATTGATAGTTTATTTTCTTCCTCTGCCCAGTTCTGCAATCTGTTGCTAAAATTCCTGAATAGAACTTTCCTAAGACTGACAGCAAACTAATACCCCTATAATTAATTGGATCTTTGACACTTCCTTTCCCTTTATAAATGGGTACAATTATACTTGCCCTCCAGTTATGTGGTACCTTTCCTCCTTCAAATATAATATTCATCAGATTAACCAGTATCTCGGTCCTATCTCTGTTCTCTATCCATTTTTTCCAAAATTCCCCTGGTATACCATCAATCCCTGATGCTTTATTGGTTTTAAACCTTTTAGTTTCCTCCCAAACTTCCATTGCCGATATTTTCTTATCTAGGCTATCTATATATTCTATACTAAAGATAATGGGATTAAGTTTGTTAGTTTAGTCTGCATACCTTATAGGTTTTTAAAATAATTACATCATATTTCTGGCGCAATAACATTCCCCCTGTTATTAATATTATACATTCCTCGATAAATGATTTAAGTGAGGGTAGGAATGTATATAAAAAAAATCTGATGTGTTACACAATCATGACTTTCTCTACTCTTGTACAAACTATTTTTACAAATGCTTATTCTCCATATGCTTCATGTTAATCGAGATATCGAGATGTCAATCTTATTGCTAATTTTCTTGTAGATGCAAGGGGAATATCGTAGGTTTTAAGTGATAGTCAAATTTTTAAGCGCTGGTTGCTATGTGGTGCATTACATTCTCTTTGAATATCCAGGACATAAAAAAAATGAATAACGAATTTGAGAAAAAGTATAAGTATTGGAAAATTTAAGGGAATAACAAGCAATATCTCGCAAACGGTTCACTCAACAAAAGAAATGTATATGACATAAATTGTGTATTTTAACGTGATCTACATTTTTCGTGTAGTAAAATTTTGTCTATCTCTTATGGTTTACCAGTTATGCAAAAGTCGTTCACAATAAAGAATACTTTTGGAGACATTCCCAGGAAATTCAAGATATACATTTTATTTGTCATAAAAATATCTTAAACATATGATATTTTCATCAAAATCGTTAGAGCCATTTTTGAGAAAATTAAAATTTTCGAAAAATCTTCCATGTAAAGGGTACTCTGGGGTGGGGGGATTTTCTTGAAAACCTTCGTGTCACATCCTTGGAAGATACTGAACCCAAATACTAAGTTTGGTGTTTATCCGACTGTTCGTTTCTGAGTTAGTTACGCACACGCGCACACGCACACACACACACACACACACACACACTTTATAAAATTAATATTTATTAAAGCACAAATCCAACATGAACAATCTGTATAACAATGAAAAAAGGAAGTTTCAAAGTTTTTTTCGGTGGGCAGTGATGGTTTTAGAAGCAGCCAGTAGAGTGCTCGTACGTCAGTACGTAGTGAGATGGCTACTGTGGAGCATAAGGTTTTCTGCATTATTGAGTTCGCAAAAAGTTAGTCGCAAATTGTAGTGCAGCGGGCATTTCGTAGCAAATTCGTATTGAACCACCAACTAGAAAAAGCATTAGCCATTGGTTTACACAATTTAAACAGACTGGAAAAAGCACAGGCCAACTGCATGTGTCAGAGGAGGACGTCAGACGGATTGAAGACAGTTTTGTTCGCAGTCCACATTAAGTGTACCCATAGAGCTAGTAGAGAACTTGGAATACTCCAACGAACTGTATGGAAAGTTCTGAGATGGCGTTTGCTGTACAAGCCCTACCAATTACGACTTGTGCATCCTCTTAAACCTAAGACAAAGAGAAGCATCTCGAATTTTGTGGTGATGTGCTGGGAATGATGGAGGATAACACATTTCCACAGCGTATCATTTTTAGCGATGAAGCAACTTTCCACCTTAGTGGAACACAATGTTCGCATATGGGGTTTGCAAAATCCACATTCAACATTGCAACACGAAATAGACTCACCGAGGGTAAACGTGTTCTGTGCCTTATTCCATACAAAGGTTTATGGACCATTTTTCTTTGCAGAAAAAACTCTAACTGGAATAACATACCTGGACATGTTGGAACAATGGCTGTTCCCTCAAATTATGGAAGATTCACAGGACCTCATTTTCCAACAGGATGGAGCTCCACCCCATTGGCACAGCGATGTACGAGGCTTTTTGAATGAATCCCTTTCTCAGCGCTGGATAGGTCACAGGGTAAATGAAGACCTGGCTCCACACTTCTGGCCACCAAGATCTCCTGATCTCACCCCATGTGACTATTTCTTATGGGATTATGTTAAGGAAGCTGTTTACGTCCCGCCTCTACCTACAACTTTGGACAACCTGCGGAACCGTATCACTGCTGCCGTGCACTCAGTAACAGAAGATACGCTTGCTCGTGTGTGGGACGAGTTTGGCTATTGCATAAATGTTTGCCGTGCAGCAAACGGTGGACACATTGAACATTTATAATGTATTAAACAAAACTTTGAAAATTCCTCTGTTTATTGGTATAAAGATGGTTCATGTTGGATTTGTACTTTAATAAATACAAATTTTATAAAATGGGTCCATCATTTAAAATCACCCTGTAAATTCACAAATAATACCAGATCATTTTAGACCACAAGGCATGGATCAGTTAACCAAACTAACTACTGGAAATATTTCTTCAGTTTGCATTTAACTTCATTTTGGCAAATACCATTACACGAGAATGTGAAAAGCATACTGGATTCATTCATAATGGGAAGACTTACTGTTTTAAAAAATGCACTTTAAAGACTATCAACCAGTAGCACTTTTGAGGGTATTACACGATATTTTTGATGAACTATTGCAGAATTTGTAACAAAATATGTTAATGATACTCTGTTATGCAGTAATGATTTTGACTTGCACATAAAACACAGATTATGTTCTTACCAAGTTCAATGAAAGTAATATGACCATAAACTTGGCAAAGTCAGAATTTTTTGCTAATTAGGGCCTACAGCTTAATGTGGAATCTGAACCATGGTTGGTTAAGTTATGCCCCAGATAGATTATGCTAGAGGTGAAGGGTCACTTGTCCAAATGCCAACCAAGCTCAAAGCTGCGTAACTCAAAGATTGATCAGCAAGGGCATAGCCGCTCAGCTAACCTCACCCTTGAACTTTTAGAACCACATTAATTCAGCAGAAGGCATAAAACCTTACTCCAAAAGAATAAAACCTATTGAAAGCGTAACACCACCTAAAAATGTAAAACATCTAACACAATTTATATGCATACTGCAATATGAGACAAAGTTCTTAATAAATTATGCTGAAGTATTAACTCCTCTAGGGAATTGTTAAGGAAAGACATCAGATGGATTTGGACTGAAACATACCAAACAGCATTTGAAAATATAAAGGAATTGTTTCAAAATACAATTTTATTTGAACGACCAAACCAGAGCTACCATTTCATATATATTGATACCAGCATTCATTCTTATGGAGCTTTACTTCAACTAGATCATTTAGATGATAAACACAACTGCATCAAGATTATCTAAAATAGAAGCCAATGCATACATTACAGAATTAGAAATTGTACTATACATTTTGCATTACAAAAAGTTTTGGCAGTACATATATAATTATAAGATGATAATATATACTGATCTGTCTATCCTTTATTCAGAAATGTAAGCTAACAAATTAAAAAAATCTCAAAATAACATCAAATCATGTCACACAACATAGAAATCACACACATTCCTGGAAAGGAAACCATATTCAGTGACACAATGTCTCAACTCAAATCAGACAAACACATACCAGAAACAATCAGCAATCCACATCATGAAATAAAAATGGAATTTCACTTTTGGAATGAGAACCATAACCTAGACCCAAATCCAAAATTACTAAAAAGGATGATAAGCCACGTTTTAATATGAAAGCATAAAGGCAGTGTGATAAATTTCAAAATCCTGCCAGTTGACATCTTAGTGAGAGAGTTCATCCTTCCACTGCCACAGAGAAGGCTGCAGTTAGCTACAAACAGCAATGGTAGTTGGATCCCCCAAGGTTGAAAATGGAAGCAAGGCTCCCAAAACTAGTCGTTTATAAATTTAAGTGTAAGTGCCGTAGTGTTACAAAAGGCCACAAATATAGAAGTATAATATTACAAGCATCACTTTTGAATGGTCAGCTATACTAGCCATTTTAAAGTAATATTTTCACTATGATGAATCACTAATCTAGATACAAGTGCCTGTTCCAAGGATTTACACAGAACACACTCCAAAAGTGCAAGTGTAACATGTGCTTGCTTGTTGGGAGGCGAACTGCATCATGACACTACTGATCCCCGCCACTAGCACCATGCACAGCAACCAATGCATGATTTCAGCGCTGGTTCTTTTTCAGCATGTACACCTATATTTCACCTGATATCTGGAATTTCTGATGCTATTTGTTCCGACATGCAGCAGCACTACTTTTTGTTGCATTTCAGTTTTATCTTCTGCTTCTATTTTTCTCGGCATTCATGAGTTCTGATGCTCCAGAGCATCTGTATGTCTTTCTTTTGTACCTGCAAATGTTTTAACACAGTCATTCAGTAATGCCATTTTTTGGTATGATTTTCTCTTTAATCTGCTTCTATTTATGGTTGGTTCATATATACAGTGGAATCTCGTTAGCACGTTCCTCATTAACACGTTTTCCTGTGTATTACGTTGAATTATAAAAGTCCCGGTACCAAATCACCAAATATAATAAATAATGTTTGCTTAGTGCGTTTTCCCGGTCCCGCTTACTACGTTTGAAGTTTGACATCCTCATTCGCTGTTTTGGCCAATCCTTGATCGGTACAGTGGAAGTACGTTCATAGTTTGACGTCCTCATTTGCTACTTTGGTCAATCCTTGGTCACGGGGTGGATATCGGCAGCCAATCACATACATGCATTTAAATATTTGTGTGACACGATTTCTGTGGGCGGGATAGAGAATGCTTTACCTTGGCGTGGTAAACGCGGTAAACGCTAACGATAGTTTCTAATGTTGAGTGATGACCAAACAACCGTAGATTGTATTTTAACTTTTCATTTACAATGAAAAAAAGAAAGTGTAGTAGGTAAATAACCAACAGTGAAAAACTGAAAATCCTTGATGTAATCACAATCCAAATATAAAATATGTCGATATAGTGCAGAAGTTAAACATTCCTCCGTCAACCTTAAACAAGATTGTTAGCAAACCTAAATTGATTGAAACTGTTTTTAAAGAAGAGAAAAATACTAAAACAAAACTTTTCTCTTGGAAAATAGGATCAGAAGAGGACCAGAATGAAATTTGTTGCATGGAAACACCTCCGTGTTCAAATCGTCTTGTATACACCAAAGATAATATCGTCTATTGTACTCGTAACACGATGCACACTCATAATTTTTTCTTTTTTTAGCAGAAATTGTTTTCACGTGTGTAATAAAACACACTGCAAAACCACTATTGCCGCTTCCACAATTCGCAATTTATTTTCTCAAAAACATTCATAACCTAAAAAATCCAAGTTGACCAAAATAAAAGCTTGAATTATTTATTCTCAGGCTTTGTGTATCCAAATCCATTTGAACATATTGAATTTAACATGGAAACGCAGATCATATTCAGTATGAAATTGTACTCAAAATCGATTTAAATTGCCCATGGAGACGTAGTAATTATTAGATTTTTATTACCTATGTTCTTAAATTGCAGATTTTGCATTTTCGTTAACACATTTTCCCGCCTATGACGTCCAAATCCTTAGGTCCCTGCAAAAACGTACTAACGAGATTCTACTGTATTTAGATTTTAGTGATCTGTTTTTCCCTAGCTGAGTTGTCTCTGGTTGCTGTGAGTACATCTTCCAAAAGCCTGTACCTGTTTGACAATTTACACCTATCTATTTTTAATGTTCTCTTCTGAGTAGCTTAGCTTTCAGCACTCCATAGCATTTGCTATGTAAAATAATCTTCATTTTTGACAAACTCTATGTTGATGATGTAGAGTTCTCTTCAATCGATTTTCTGTTTTTAATCCTCTCTACTTTTCATATCAGTGTTTAGAACATAAATAATCATCTGAAGCGACACTAGAACTTCTTACTCATTCTCAGCCAATCCCTGATTCTTTTTATTTTTTTGAATCAGAGTTTTGCCACACTATGCATTCCTTCCAGTTTCCTTGGTTCTTTTATGAAAGAAATAACACTTACTAAATTTTCATTATTAGTGCCAATTAATATGATTTGATTCCTGCTGCATACTACAAGTACCATACTAGTTGCTGCCAACTTGTTTCCTGTTACTTTGTAGTGTTTTGCACTGTTACTGGTTAATATTACAGATAAATAGATCATGTAATGCCTTTTAATCTAACACTTTCAATTTACTAAACTATTTATGGTTTAATTAAAATAAATGAATAGTTCAGCAGAGGCACATACCTTATCCTTCTCTACAGCTTTGTTCAGGATGGTTATGGCCTTGTCCACATCTCCTTTCACCTGTTAAACACAAACAAATTGCAAAAATTACTTTGCCATCAAACTTAAAAGATGTTGCCACCTAAGAGAAGATTTCTGCCATTTCGATGCACTGCAGCAAAAACAATTAAAAAGGCCTTCATCTGACCACAATAGGCATCTTACCTATGTATTAAGGGCATATCAGGAGGCGCTTTCTTGTTTCATCGCCTCATTTAGCTGAAAGTAGGAATCAATATTTTAACTAGTGTGTCTCCAATATTTGTGTTGATAATGTAAGTAGTGGCAATCCTGTCTAACCTTTTTATCGAGGAACTTAAACACCCACTCCCTCCGGCACATGGTGTGCTGAGCAAGAATCGGGGCTAAGGAGGAAAGTTACCAGTAATGAGAAAATGGTTCTTCATTACTAAATATATACCAGATAAACAAAACCAAGCAAACAGGTTATCAGAGTTACAAAACGTACCTTCCAACAAAACCTGGCATATTTGATTGCCATGTTATTGGAGATGACTTTGTTTTTGGTGTTAGAGATGTAATGCTCGTAAAGTGAACACACTTTATCCATGTTGTTACGCCTTCGTTCCAGGTTTATCCGTCTGTACGCCACTTGCAGCATGTTTGGAATCAACTTCTCCAAATTATTCAGAATTTCAGATGCCTTTTCATAGTTCTCTGTCACAAAAAAAAAAGAAATACAAACACTTATTGCTTTTATTATCATTGTAACAAAAAACAAGAAAAGCTTTGAGATATATCAAAATATGACACAATTGTGTTATAATTTCTTTATACATAATTAAGGCATTTTTAGCAGTAACAGGAGAATTCAACAAGTAGAAAACAAGATGTGAGTTAAGAAAATGAAGACTGAGTTAATTAAATGATATTTTGGTATACTAATATAAGAACTTGGGGACCTAGGACAGATGTGATTTTCTACAATTTCTTTTCAATATTTTTAAATTTTTATATGCTGATTTCCCTCATTCTAAATAGCATTCTGTATAAATTTCAATAAAATTCATGACATAAATTTTAAGATATGAGCTATTTTCTATTTTTCATATCACAATATTTGAAAAATATGAAATACTCATTGCAGGACAAATATTTGTTCATTTGTACCACTTTGTCACATTAATATTTGAACTCCTAATAAATTATCCTAGCACGTTCATTTTTTTCCATTTTGTGCTTTGAATAACAAATTATTAATTACAATCATTAATGCAGATATTACAGGCTAATGAGTAAAAGGTTTTAGGATTAACAGCATCACTGTGCCCAAGTTTTACATAGTAGCCCAAAAAGGATACTACAATTTCTTAAGATAGAACTGCAGAAGAACTGTGCTATGTTTCATGCAAAAGTAAAGAAAATTATCCTGACATTTTGAAAAACGTCGTTCTGAGAAAACTTAAATTTTATGTTGAAAACATTAATACAGGCTAATGTATGTGGTGTAAAGGGTTCAAATTGTCCAGCACCATAGCTATTACCCTTCTTCTTCTTCTTCTTCTTCTTCTTCTTAGTCTCCTCTATATGCACTTTCTGCATCTTCTTCTTTCTGGTGAACTTCAGTTGTTCTGATGTGGAGTGGCAACTTTAATGCCTTCTACATGAATCTCTTTTCTAAGCTATTTTTCTTACTATTCCAGTAATTTCTTCTCCAGTTGAACTGGCTTTTATTTCTTGTGAAGCAATGCATCCCATATTATATTCAGAAATGGCATCTATAACAACTATATCTAATCTTTTCTTGGAAACAAAGGTTTCCTTAGGACACTTACTCCAAATTGAAGAATACAAACTTTCATTTGCATTCCAAGTTTCACCTTGGGTGCATCTTGACAAAAGCTCAATAAAGACTAGTCTTTGGTACAATGGTAGTATTTTATTAGCATAGCAGAAGAAAACTTTACACAGTATAGCCCCGGTATTCCGAGGTTCCATGTAATTTGAGCTGGTCTTAAGAAAATTAAAATTTTACATAAAACTAGAGTAAAATCCTGTTTTTATACTTGTCTGCATGTACGTTTTATGCACTTCCGAATGTTATATTTTGAACTTTCTTTCAATTTTCCATGTACAATACAGGTAAAACTGTCCCACTTAGTGTTTTCGTTCATAATGCACAGAAATAACCTTGGCCGCTAATGCATTTCTATCACAGATGGATAGGCACCATTAGGTTTCGGGGAGTGCGCTTGCTGTTTCTTTGTCAACCCTTCACTAATTGGGACCACCTCACAATCAGTTGTACAGTGCATACCATCCTCATTGTTGTCCCTACTCAGCAAATGGTCATTAAAATATGTTAAGTAAAAATACACATTTTACAACATAGGCTGACCGTTGTTGTATGTAGATGGTTATGTAGTAATATCTGTGCTGTAGTGAGCCCACCTGTGTCATGTTAATTTTAAAGCGTTGTACATATATACATATATAACTTATGTTTCTTAATGTTTTAATTTATACATTACAATGAGTGGTACGAGTAAGAGAAAATTTGTGCCATTGAATTTGAAACTGAAGGCTTTGAAAGGACTAGACAAAGGAGAAACATTAAAAAAACTTGCTGCTGAGTATGGAGACGGTGAAGTGACAGTTGGAGATTGGCATAGAAACAGAGAAAAGTGTGGTATTTCGTCATTTGAATGTTAGTCAATGAAGAAATCCGAGTATAAAAATGAGTGAAGCTTTGTTCATTTGGTTTAATCAACAAAGACAAAAAGGAAATCCAATTTCAGGGTCCATTCTGCAAGAAAAAGCTGTACTTTTTAGGAATCAGTTAAAGGAAGGCGAGGACGATTTTACTGCAAGTTCAAGTTGGTTGGATAGGTGGAAGAAGCTTGAAATTTGGGGTGAAAAACTTTCTGCAGATTCTCAAACTGTCACAATTTTCTGAGAAAATAAGAAAAATTATACAAGAAGAAAATCTTACCCCTGATCAACTGTATAATTGTGATGAAACAGGACTAAATTATAAAATGCTACCATCTAAAACTCTAGCCTCAAAAGAAGAAAAGGCTGCCCCGGGCTACAAAAACAGTAAAGAGAGGTTATCAGTTCTTTCTGCATCGAATGCAAGTGGAGACCATAAACTGAAGCTACTGGTAATAGGGAAGTCTGCTAAGCCTAAAGCTTTAAAAAATATCACTGCTGCTTCTGCACTGCCTGTTACATATGTACACCAAAAATCTGCTTGAATGGACAAAAATATTTTTAAGAAGTGGTTTTTCGAAGATTTTGTTCCAGAGACCAAGAGATACCTAAAGAAAAAGTGCTTAATATGATGGTATTCGCAAATTGTTTTTACCTTCTATCGTGACGAGTTAAACACAGCCTATGGACCAAGGCATTTTACAATGCTTGAAAAAAGTATCATCATCGTTTGCTTCAGATGCTTCTACAAACAACAGAAGCTGGAGGAACCATCAAAGAATTTAAAAAAACAAAAAAAAAAAAAAAAACTACAATAAAAGACGTAGTTTACTGTATAGCCGATTCGTGGTCTGAAATAAAGACAGAGACACTAAGAAAGTCTTGGAACCAGGTTTTACAGAACAGTACAGACAAAGGTGATCTACCACTGGCAGAACTGATGAAAAAGCTTGCTGGATGTGAAAATGCGAATGCAAATGAGGTTTCAGAATGGATGAACAGTTTGAAGTGACCGATCTTGCAATTGTTGAAATGGCTGAAGACAGTGGCGATGAGGAATTGCCTAAAGAAATTGTACCAGTGATCACTCGCACCAAATGGTTTGGCAGTGCTAGATGTGGCATTGTGTTATATTGAGCAGCAAGAGGAAGCTACTCCAACTGACACCATGCTTCTTAGAAGATGGCACGACATTGCTGCTAAAAATAACAAGGTTCTATTTTAAAATAAAGGACTTTGGACAATTTCTTTAAAATGTAACATATTTTTGCAACTTGGAAATATATATGTATATATAACACAGGTATGTACTAAATTGTTTTATTTATTTATTTTTTTAACCATTATTGTAATCATTAAACATTCATGTATTCATGATTTACCCATTGATTTAATGATATTTCCATATAATCCGAGTTTTTTGTAATTCGAGGTAGCCTCAGCCCCAATTAGGTTGAATTACTGGAGCTCTACTCTAGAAACAACCTTATGGCTCTCTAGCTTTTTTGCTTCTGCAATACTTCTGTTGTAGAAGTACCATGAATCTTTTCCAGAAGGACGTTTACTATGTTTTGGGTTTTCATCAGTTGATGAGCAATGATACGGAGTGGCATAGATGGCAAATTTCATCCTACCAACATCAGGTACATTTGAGACAATGGCATGCCTATAATAACTGGTTGGCTTGACAATATTAGCTTCTTTTAGTGTTGCTGATCCTTGCCCACCAAGTTGAGAGCCTTTTGCTTTCCATTCCTATACCAAATTCCTTAGTTCTGTAACCATTCTCTTGGCAATGTGGTTAATGCACTCTTCTTTTACAATTGTGATATCTGGTGCATATACAGCTTCCTTTATAATGTGAAGGAATGTTTTGGCATCACAGTCAGATAACTCAGTTGTGTAGCGCATGGGACATTCGCTTAAACCTCTTCCATAAGATATCTGCTGCAGAAACTTCCATAGCAACAGATAAACCAGAATAACTGTCACAATATTCTCCAAGTGTACTTTTATACCCTCTAAGCCATGTTATACTCTAGAATATCTTCTCTCAATTCATTTTGAGGGCACACATGGGGTAATATTTTGATAAAATTTTAAAATCAACAACTAATCCAGTTAAAATATCAATCATTATCCCCATCCCATATAGAGATCTGTGCCCTCTCTTGTGCCAGGTTCTGTCAAATGACACAGCTATATCTATTATTTTCTTATTTATATTTGTAGCATTCAAATCCTCGTGGGATTTATGCACTGCTTCTCTTGATTTGGAAGTAACATTTTTTCTTATGGTCTCTGATTCATCTGCTATGGTATGCATATGCTTAGTGAATGTTTAGAATCTATTACATCTAAATTCATGCACATGCAAAATCTTTCCATTGTTCTGCGACCACCAACTTCTAAAAATGAGTACACATCTAGTTACATCAAAAGCAACCTTTTTACTTTTGGGCTGGAGTAAACATCTGAAAATATCTTGTCACAATTCTTATATTTTACAGTAAGCTTACATGCTACTCCCTTATTTTCTCCTGTTTCAATAATGAAAGACTTTTCCCCACATCTGTCACATACTATATTGCTACATAGCTCATTCAGAATTAAAATGTATTTATTTTCACATAGGTTAAGCTGTGTAACTGGTGTTGTTTCAAAATATTTGAGCTTTTTGTCATTGATAGAAATCATTTCATGTGTACTGGTATGTGTGGGTAATGTATTATGTAAAACAGAAATAGATTCTGAATTTTCTGTGCTAGTATTTGAATCAGATAAAACACTTTTGTGATCACATGGCAATGTTGATGGAGATTGTGATTCTATGGTTGCTTTGGGAGTATCTTACCATCTTTTTTCAATATTTTTCAGAGCCTTTAACTTTCTTTTATTTATCTAACTGTGGGTTTTCTCCAGCTTGCACTTACTGTATGCATTTCAATTACCAATAAATAATCTTGAAAGACACTGATACTAATAACCTCACAAAACCAAGCTGCATGTAAATATAATACACAATATCCACATATGGTGGAATGACACACAGTGAAGTAATTAATAAAATACACTTGATGAAAGTGGGTCCAACTTTATTTGCAGAACATGTATCGTGAGCATGAGCTCGCATCATTAGCTGCCTGTTCACAGTCGGATGAACTCTTTGAGTCGTATTGTTGAAAGCCTGGGATGTCCTCTGGTGGTGTATGGATGAAATTAAATAGAGGGTTATCTGCTTCTGGTAAATCAAAGTTCATGCTACAGTTTTCAAACTTCTTTATGTAAATCTTCTCCATAATTTGTCGCGGTAATCTGTTCATGTTATCTTATTTGCTGAGCGCCTGTTATTGTTTTACTATTTTGAATTTTGGGTTCTTTGTCCTCCGGCTAGCTATTATTACTCAATCGAGCAACTATCCTAAGCAGGGCGTGTAAACGGAAAGGAGTTGTTACTAAAAGATAACACTGATAAAAAATTTATTTTTACACTTTTATTGCCATCACAATTAATTTCACATCTTTAATCTTGATACACGCCTAACTGAAACTGTTATATTTCTGAATGTAATTACTGTCGTAATAGTTGTCGCATACCTACTTCACATTTTGTAACTAACTTTATGATGCGAGAGATTCTGTAGAATCATGTGTACCGCGCGAGAGATTGCCGAGAACTGCGTGATGTGTACCTCATGAATGATTCTGTAGAACTGCGTGATGTGTACCTCGCGAGAGATTTCTGAGAACTGCACGATACTTGCTTTTGGCTCAAGAATTTATACTCTCACCCGGATATGCCTAAACATTATAATAGCGCTGCTATTGGTTACCAAATCGCGCCAACATTAGCATCCATTTTATCAGACAATTACAAGCACATATGCTCAAGGGAAGATATTCCCTCCATTTCTAAAGAAAGGCACGCTATCCTGACGTCATTTGTTTGTCTCTTCTAAGTGATAAACAACTCACCCCATCACTTCATTGTTACCCACTCCTATTGTCAGTTTCAGTGAGGCCGTGTAAACTTATTTCCTAACAATGCTTATGACTAACAAACATCTAAAATCATTGTCATACAATAATGTTAATTTACACTACAATCACTCTGGCATTCACAGTGTTGTGATATAAAATACTGCCTCAACTTCAAGCTCTTTGGGTAATTGCGCTGATTTCAGCAACTGGATATTGGTGTCTATTTCATGGTTATGAGTCCAGAAGTGAAAAGCAACTGCTGATTTGTCGGTCTGTTTGAACTTTATGCAATGCGGTGTTCCTTGAAGCGGGTGCCTATGTTCCTTTTTGTTTTTCCAACGTAAACCTTTTCAAATTTTCTAACTGGATCTGGTAGATTCCTGACTTTTTGTCCTGGAATATGGGATCAGATTTTCTTGCTTTAATGAGATTCTTGTTACTAAATATGTTGTAAGGTGCCAGGGTAATGTTGTGATTCTTGAATGTTTTCTGAAATTTGTGAAAGAGACCTCGGTAGTATGTGAATTTTTTTTTAAGTCTTTTCTGCTGCATTAGAAATTGTGATGTGGTTTTGTCTTCTGAATTTACGTATTTTCCTATCTACCATTTCCTGGCTGAATCCGTTCTCTACTGCAGATTTGATGTGTTGATATTGTGACGTATGCAAAGATGATAGGATATACGTCTCTGGTCACTGAGATTCAAGATGGCAGTGGGTCTGGGGTGGGGGTAAGTTAGGGATCTTAGAGAGTGGATAGCGTCTGGCAGACACATGGGGTAATGAATCTAATAAATAACAAGCCATCCATTCCGTTAGAGTCTTATTTATGATAGAGTAGAATCCTTCCTTCCTATATTGAGCCATGTAGTGTTTTCCTTGCCAGCATTTCACATTATTTTTGGTGTTTAACTTAGCAGCGTCCCCGTCGTAGCCTCGCCATGTGAAGATCTTATTAGTTTACCGGTAACCTTTTGCAAGCGAGTGTCTCCCCATCATTTTCTGAGTATTATTTAGTAGAGGCTACGACAGTTGGTGGAGGGCCGGGCATAGTTTGGTTTTTTGTGAGATTTTTAAGTACAAAAATTTTTTTTTTCCCCTCTGAATGTAACGGTTTTTGGTCCTCCACGTGGTCGCTAAAAATGTAAATCTGTTTCTTGGCTTAAGGGTAGGATTTTGATGGCGTAATTTGTGATTTCTATATTCTAAATTTTGTTGCTTTAATTTCTGAAAGTCCCGTGTCTAAATTTTAATTTTGAGTTCATTTTTGTATTTTTTCCCATTGTCTGTCGGCGTGACGCTAAAACTCCTGACTCCATTTTCCTCTTATTTTGGCTTCATTTCTATTAAATTATATTGCTGTGCTAAGTGGTTTGTGCTGGTTGTGTTGAAGTATATATTTTTGTGAATTGTGAAAGGTGAATTGTGAAAAGATTGAGAGATATTTGCAACTTTGAAAATGTGCTCGTCACGTGTTGGCGATGTGGGTGAAGATACTGTTTTCTGTGCTTATTAGCAGTGGTTCTGGAAGCTTGTAACTTTATATTGCACTGACTGTGATTTCCAGCTTTTTATTATACTTTTGTGGTGCATTTTTCGTGTAACGTTTATGTACGCACGTGTGTTATGTAATTCCTGCGTGGTCATGCATTTCATCACTAATTCTCGCTTGTGAAACCAGTCTTTATCAGCACGTGTTTTGTGCGTTTATTTGCGTGTGTATATCAGGCCAGATACATCTGTTTTAAAGAAAAAAGAGAAGAATTTTTTTTTGTGTGCATCGTACGTATAAATTGCAAGTGTGTATTCTGCTCTTTCTGAGATAATGTCAGCGTTAGTCACAGTAGGTGTGACGTTTTTTTTTAACTTCCAGTTCGAGGTTTCTCACTGAGGATATCATTTTGTTTTTTTCTTCCATGTGTTCATTCTGTTTAAAATCTTGGTATTGTGTCCAAGTGGCTTGCGTGTCATGCTTGTGTAAACCGTATGTTGGTATAAGTTTCTGATATTTCGCCGTGGGCGCTTAATTGTAATACTCCTGGTACTGTTTTATCTGGCTATGTTCTGATATTGCTACTTACATTCATGTGATGCCATAAGTGCGTAGTTTGGTGTAATCTGTATTGCTTTTTCGTATTGTTTATTTACTGGTTGTGTTATCTTTTGTGCTGCAATCATGCCTAAGTGACGTACTACGTAGAAATCTGATGTGGCAATTGCTCCAGTTAGCGAGCATAGTGAAGTAGAATCTATTTCCAGTACTAGTACACCTGTTGTTACTCAGATATTACCAGTGATGCCTAATCCGCCTGTGTCGGCGAGTACAATGCAGTCAGCTGTGTGTCGCCCGGTCATTGACCCCTCTCACTTTGAGAATTCCAGCAAGTTGTCGGCGTATGAATTTCTTCAGAATTTTGAAATGGTCGCTACTGCTAATGGCTGGTCTGAGGAAATGATAATGATGATAATTTTGCTTCACCGTTGCCAAGTTTGGTTTATTTAGTTACGCAATGCATATTTTTAGGGGAAAATGCTTCACAAGTACCCATGTAAGTAAAAGTTTCAGGAGCTACTACCAACCTTGCCAGTATCTTCACCTAATTAGGTTTGATGTGCCTCTAATATGGACCAGTACGATGTGGATGGTGATGAATCAGCTATATGTGTGTTACCAGATTTTGGAAAATTTGCACTGGAATTTTGTGGTAAAAAGAAAAAGAATAAGAAAAAAAAAATATAACCTGTAAGTATGTGTACATTGCGAGTGCTAAAGTTTGGACGAATGAAACAGTTTCACGACTCACACAGGTATGCTAAATTTTTATTGTTTCACTGACTGATGCTTAATTAAGCTTTGCTTTTCAGGAATAATATGTGCTATGAATGTCTCTGCTAAATTAAAAGTGTATTATTATTTTGGTGTAACTTAAATTTTGAATTATGTTTTGGGCATTGCAAATGATCTGTTTTGTTGTGTTATGCTGCAGAAATGTGTTGAATGTGTACCATGTGCTTAATTGAGCTTTCATTTTCAGGAATGTTCTGTGACAATATTGTTTTGAGTAATGATGTGATGTTGTTTTGTTGCATTCGATTTGATTTGATTTTGGGTTTCATAATGATGCTGTGATCTTTTATTTGCAGGAAATTGTTGCATGAATAGTGTGTGTATGTATGTGTGTATTTGAGGTTATGTGATATATGTGAGATTTGCCTCGGTGGAAGTGCCAAAGTGTAACCCTGATGGCGTAGTGTGAGGTTATGTGAGAAATATGAGTTGATATTTGCCTCGGTGGATGTGCGTAAGAGTAACCCCGACGGTGCTAATGTGAGAGATGAGATGAGAAGAGATGAGATGATGTCAGCTTCGGTGGAAGTGCCAAAGTGTAACCCCGACAGTTGTTGTATAAATGTGTTGATTTTTCAGGAGGGCTACATGTACCTGGAAAGTTGATGTGATGTGATGATTTCAGAGATTTTGCTTATTGGTGTTGCTGTAACGTGCCCAGTATAGCGTGTGTGATGAATTCACACGAGAGATTAAATGTATGGAAGTGATTGTAATGAGAATAATTTTTTTTTCCTGTTTATACAACAAGTTTTCCAGCTTAATTTTGATTCGGAGGATGTGGACGCAACAGTATAATGTCATGTTATTTGTGTCATTCTTGAAATGTTAATGTGCTTTCTTTAAGGTTATGCCTATGTTAGATGTTTTTGAATTTGCAGCATGTTGAATGAGACACGTCAGTGAAGATGTTTTGTTTTCCAAGAGAAAATTGAAAGTTGAGATAAAGATGACGGAAGTAATGATGATGATTGAAATACTGATGATGATGCTTATGCTTGAGATGATGACAATAATGAGACGAGGAAGATAGTAATGTAGAGGAGAAATTGTATTAGTGACAGAGTATGACAATCGTAGTTGAAAGCATGTCACGTGGTGTAGTTTGTAGTAATGCATACAGTAGTTTCAGTAACTAGTTAAGTGAGTGTTGTGCATAATTTGGGCCATGGTCAGTGTGAATGAGTTCATTTCATTGTCATGTGTGAACGTCTTGTAAGTGCACTTATTTTCTTTTGTTAGTGATACCAGCTGGTCATTAAGAGTTAATATTGGGATCCAAAATATGTTTTTTCTGTCATGTTATTGTATGAAAAAGTCAATGTTACTGATATAATGTTAATGTATTCCGAGTCTGTTCTAATGTTCTATTTGGATTGTGAAGCATTGTGAGTTAAATTTTGGATGGCAACTCTCTATAAAATTTAGTTCTAGGTCAATATGTAGTTATTTTTTTCTCTTTCTTTGCCCCATGTCAAAAGAATTTTGAGTGCAAACCTTTAAACGTTTCAAATATTTGATTGTACATGACATACTGTTCTTTTTTATGTGTGATTGTTTGTTGGAGCACCCTTTCTACTGTTTCGTGGTGTTTGTTGTAGTTATGTTGCTGATGGCGGAGCTCGAGAGGATCAGACGAGCATCCCCATGGGTCGCACTAGAAGTTCCAGAAACACCACAGGGAAGCTGTCGGGTAGCCACTACACTGCCGTGGCATGAGGAGCCACTATTTTGGGGGGCAGTCCAAGCCAGCGACTGCCCACCCTGTTGTCATCGCCAAAGACCTGCAGTAACAACAACACTACAACCAGGACAAGTCGTCGTTGTGGGTACACTTCAAATTCACCCACAAACAACTTCATCGGACCATCACTCTCAGGTGCAGTGTAGTGTGCGTGTGAACAGAGGCAGCGTGGTGTGTGTGCGGGGTGCTCGAGCATTAGTGCTCTAACAATATGATCCGATAAAACTCGAGACACTCGAACAAGCCATCTAAAAAAACAAAAAGCAATTTATGTGGGTGTTTATCACACATGTTTTTTTTTTCTCTCTCTTCTTGTATGTCATTTTTGTTCTTTTATTGTCCTTTTTGTGTTTGTTTGCCTTGTGTCGACGAGGGTGTCGATCTCGGTGGCCAGGGAGAGATGTGACGTATGCAAAGATGATAGGATATACGTCTCTGGTCACTGAGATTCGAGATGGCAGTGGGTCTGGGGTGGGGGTAAGTTAGGGATCTTAGAGAGTGGATAGCGTCTCCAACGCTACAGGAAGTGTCGTTTGGGACAAAGCAGTCAGTGGGCAACTGTGAAGCAGCAAGGACGTGAACCAGCCATCTCAGTGTGAGGCAAACATGGCGTCCTCGCCCGGCAGACACATGGGGTAATGAATCTAATAAATAACAAGCCATCCATTCCGTTAGAGTCTTATTTATGATAGAGTAGAATCCTTCATTCCTATATTGAGCCATGTAGTGTTTTCCTTGCCAGCATTTCACATTATTTTTGGTGTTTAACTTAGCTGCGTCCCCGTCGTAGCCTCGCCATGTGAAGATCTTATTAGTTTACCAGTAACCTTTTGCAAGCGAGTGTCTCCCCATCATTTTCTGAGTATTATTTAGTAGAGGCTACAACAATATCTTTATAGTAATCAGTTCTGATGAGGGGGATGATTAATCTATGAGCCATGCTGTTGAACACCACTTCTTTGTGTGCTTTGTGGTTGTAACTATGTGCTTTGATGCAATTATCTGTATGCATGGGTTTTCTATGTATTACGAATTCTATGCCAACTGAAATCTTTGTTAATTTGAGGTCCAGGAAAGCTAAGGAGTTGTTGGTAGTTCCCTCTATGGTGAATTGGATGGATGGGTCCTGTAAGTTTAAAAGCTTGAGTCTATGTGTTTGTGTTTTACTATTGTGAATACGTTGTCAACGTATCTGTACCAAACTTTGAACATATAGGGGAACGCTTTGGTGATGTGTATTTCAAGTTGGCTCATAAATAAATTTGACAGGTAAGGAGATGGGGGGCTTCCCATAGCCAAACCTTTTTCCTGTTGGTAGAAATTCCCTTCAAAAGTGAAAAAGGAATGGTTTAGGCAGATCCTGGTTAGGTGTAGATATTCTTCACACTGTTCAGCAGGGATGTTGGTGGAGAGTAACCATTTTCTCAGAAACCAAAGACCAACTTCAGGAAATTCACATATCACTCAGTCTCTTTCACAAATTTCAGAAAATACTCAAGAATCACGACATTACCTTGGCACCTTACAACAAAATTAGCACCAAGAATCTCATTAAAGCAAGAAAATCTGATCCCATACTCCAGGACGAAAAGTCAGGAATCTACCAGATCCAATGTGAAAAGGTTTAGATTGGAAAAATGAAAAGGAACACCGGCGTTGCATAAAGTTCAAACAGACTGACAAATCAGCAGCTGCTTTTCACTTCTGGACTCATAACTATGAAGTAGCCACCAATATCCAGTTGCTGAAACCAGCCCAAAAACCCAAAGAGTTTTGGGAGAAGGTTTACATAAACAAGTTTGAAAACCACATCATGAACTTTGATTTTCCAGAAGCAGACAACCCTCTATTTAGTTTCATCCATAGGCAACCAGAGGACACCCCAGGCTTTCAACTATGACTCGAGAGTTCATCCGACAATGAACAGGCAGCTGATGATATGAGCTCATGCTCACGATAGCAAAATAAATGAGTGCAGCCAGTAAGAGTGGTTAGGTTGTCTCCACTTTCATCAAATGTATTTTAACACATAATAATTAAAAACTAATAAAACAGGTAAAACTTTACAAACAAATTCATAAAATATTTAAATATTATAATAAAAATATATTTTACTGGTGTGTTACCTGTATAGTTTTGGCTCTAATATATACATTTGGAGCAGTACACAAAATTAGTCATCCTCCATGGTGTAACGGTTACCATGCTAGCCTCTAGTTCCCAAGGTTGCGAGTTCAAAACCGGCAGAGAACGATGGAATTTTTTCGGGCGTAAAAATCATTAGCATGGCTTCCTTCGGAAGAGAAGTAAAGCCAGTGGTCCCGTGTTGTAGATTTATGGCACGTAAAGGAACCTTAAGCCTGATAAAGATTACCAGTCTTTCACACCAAATATAGAATGGGATGCTAAGGACCAAAGCAGTTAACGAGCATCCATAAATAAATTTAATTTTAACACAAAATTACGCATTACTCCTGAAGGTATGGACTACGTGTAGCATACCAATCAAAAGGTCTACAACATCGCAAAAATATTAAATTCTAAAATTAATTTGTTAATTGTCAAAATTTGCATCGATTTCCGACAAATGGCTGTTGTTAAGTTCATTGTCGCCTATATTTGTTGCGATCAAATTGAAGAGGATGTTGATCACAGCATTGGTAACCATGTCATCAAATGTTTATCCGCTAAAAACAAGACAGTGCCAGTAGCATAAAAGTGTCATTATATTATTTTGTTCTGTTTGTTGTGTTATATTGGTTTGTTTAACAATGAGTCATCATTTAGGACATGCAAGGTGGCATGGTACAGTGCAAAGAACAATAACAGTATTAAAAATGAAAACTCTATTGCAGAGATCAGTGCAGGTCTGCTAAATGAAATATGCAACCATTTTGAACCAAGGCTTTTAAAAATGAAACTGTGAATGGACATTTCAATTCATATTGCCATAATGGTTTGCTTCATTTCTGCAACCAAAGATAAACAATAATCTTATGAATTTAATGTTAAATGATGCTAACTTGATAGAGAGCATAATAGTTAGTACATTTGCTTCCTTTTCTGCCAACCGCAGTCATATTTCTGGAGTAGGTCCTTACTGTTTCAAGATTTAGGAATAGATTTATATATATATATATCAGACTTAATACCCCCATAAATTGCCTATCCTCTTATGGTCAATTATATATAAGACTCCAGTCTTGCCAACAGAATTAGATGTGAACATGCAACAAATTCTTCTCTAAATCCATAGACAGTTCACATTCTGTCCAATATTCTTAACAATGTTTATGTAACATAGGTATTTCAATTACTTTAATATGTAGTGGTAATTTTTTTAACATTGAGTGTGTCATGTAACAGTGGGGTACTTATAAATACCAGGTATGTTATGCACAAATCCATTGTTGTACAAAATAAATTTAAATGAACTTATCCTACAATTGATGGGCATTACATTTGCCAACCAACTCTGTTTTATTATTTCGAGTTTCAAATTAGATTTGCATAAATATGGTATTATTTTGTTCTATTCAATGTGTTATGCTGGATTACATGTTTATTTTATCTATGTTTTTAATAATTACTCATCATTTAAGAGGATGTCCACGTCTACGTGGTATAGTGCTAAGCCATTCTTAAACAGCAAAATCCAGAATACAAATGATGGCACAAAATAATTGTAAAAGAGATGCAAATCCCTTAGGCCGCAACACTATTCAAAATGAAAACTAATGCAGAGTGGAAATTTGCTCACAATATTCTATTTTAAGCTATGTGCAATTAAATATATGAACATTCTTGATAAATACATTTCTATTTTGAACAATTAGTCTTTAATTCGCAGCTAATGCTGCAATTAGCCACTAGTTTTGGCCATATTTTGAACTCTTATTAAAATGAAGTTTTATTGTAGTAGTTGCAGTAATGGAAGCAGCAACCAATACACACTGACTATGGCACAAATTTGAAGAATTTTTGAAAAAAACTACTTATGTTTCAAGTGGGGACAAAAATAGGCATGGCAGGCATTTAAATCTCCATGCAGTGGTTTTTAAAAATGGCTGCCAAACCCTTTTAGAAAGTTTTGATCACCATAACACACATTTAAATGTTTGACTAACATTATAGAGAGTTAATTTTTGCAGATACCAAAAAACCGAAAATGTTGGCCATTTTGGCCAAAAAATCTGTCCTAGGTCCCATTAAAATAACAGAATCAAGAAATTTTAGCTCCTTAGGGCCAGTTTCACCAACAGTGATAATTTTTTCCTGTTATTTTGGTTTATGCAAATCCAGGTTATGCACCTTTATTGCTGGAACATAGAAGCATGTATGAGGTTGCAAACACAGGTAAAGAAATCAAAAGCCTTTATGTGCATTACATGAGCCATCAATTTCTCATACATAACAAGTGAGAAACAGTTCTGCTATTTACAATTGGTGCCTTTTCCTGTGTATGTTCAAAATCAAAATCGTACTTGATTAAAGCTCTGCAGTTAGAAAAACACTCATGTGAATGAAATGGCATCTTTGGATCTGAAATTTCAGTTTATCACGTAAAAATAATTATGATGCATTTAATTGCTTTTTTCTTCTGAAAAAATGACAATGGTCAAACAGGATGTTTCATAAATATGTGGGCTGTGGAAAGGAAGAGAAGAGGTAGAAACTGAAAAATATGGTTATATTTTGTCAGGAGAAAAAGAATATTATACAAACATTTATGGTGAATAAAACACAATGGAACATGTACCAGGAATGGTAGCACATGATATACAGAGAGTATGCATCATGCTTTAGCCGAGAAAGCAGGTTGGAGGACACAAGGTAAACAGCAGCATTCTTAGATGCATAATTTCCCCAAGTATTCCACTCATAACTTACATTAGTCTATGGCATTAACACAATCATTTTATTAGGTTGTCTCATATGTAACATCAGTTTTTAAGTTTTCTTTGGTTTGCCAATGCTTTTTACAGGATGCTGGCTAGTATTGCATATATTGCGAGAATGCGTCAGTCGCTAATACACAATCACATAATGGAAGTTACATAGTTTGAGATTTAAAGTCCTTCTACAGCACTACTATAAACAAGATTATAAAGCTGCTACCACAGCTCGAAAAGTATGTAAATAGGAAGGAGAAGGTGTCATTAGTGAGCGTGTGGCAAACAATGGTTCCAATGTTTCAACACTGGAGAAGAAAACACTAAAGATTTGCCACGTTCTGGAGGATCTATATTATGGGATATTGAGAATACATGCAGAGTTTTGAAAGAAAATCTGGGGAAAAAAAAAAAGTACTCACAGGCTGTTAGAAGAACTTGGTCCATCAAAAGATAACATACATCGCCAGATTAAAAATTTGGAAAATCAAACAGAAGCTGTAGATCTGTACCTCATGAATTGACACCTTAACAGGCTCAACGTAGAGTGGATATCCGTCATTAGCTTATCGGTAATCCCATGGATGATAGATTTATCAGGAGAACTGTCACATGTGATGAAACATGGGTCTATTACTACAACTCTGACACCTCAAAACAGTGGCTCAGTCCCTGTCAACCTGCCAAAATCATCGTTAAAAAAAATCAGTTCGACCCCAAAGTAATGTGTGTGTGGTGGAATTTTGAAGGAGTGATTCATTGGGAGTTTGTTCCAAACGGGCATGTAGTCAATGAAAATCTTTATTCTCAACAACTGGAACTAGTTCATTAAATTTTGAGAGGGAGATACTCAGCATTAGTTAACCAAAATCAAAATTGTACTTGATTAAAGCTGCAGGACAATGCAACACCCCATACGGCATGTACAACCATGACAAAACTTCAGGAATTGGAATGAGTCGAACTGCTACCACACCCCCCGGCATACAATCCTGATCTTGCACCTTCAGATTACCATCTGTTTCGATCCATGGCCCATTTCTTGTATAGAAGAAATTTTTAACACATTGAAGTTGTGGAAGTGGGTCTCACCGAATTCTTCACATCAAAAACCAGAGACTGATACCATCGCGGGATAATAAACCTCATTGAAAGATGGCTAAAGATCATAGAATCTGATTCTCTCTACTTTGAAGAGTAGCTTAATTTCTTGTCAGAAAACATTCCAAATAAAGTTTTGCTTAAAAACTGACATTACTTATGAGACACCATCTATATTTTGCTAACCTGTTGCAATAGTTACTCAGTGGTGTCCTTCAGTATTCACACATCTTTAGATAGTTTACAATAAAATTGCTTTTGTGGACTTAGTGATGTCTATAATTAGAAATTACTAATCTTTTGCTTGCATTAGCACGTAAAAGTTCTTCCGATGTAATCCTTCTAACTTATGCTCTTATATTGACTTTCAGTTCATCTACACTGTGTGGGTTATTTCTATAGACCTTAGTTTTTAGGGTTCCCCACAGATAATTACACGGGGAAATATCTGGGAAACATGTAGGCCATAACCCTTTAAAAATAATTGTCTTAAAAAATCTTCGCTATAGCCTCCAAAGAATCATGGGCTGTAGGCACGATCTTGTTGAAAATATCCGCATTCTCTCTCATGATCAATTAATTGTTTAAAAAACAAAAGGGGGTGACTACTTGCATTTGATACCTCTCTAAATTTACAGAATCTTAAAAAAATATAGGTGCCATTATTCAATTTGTCATTACGGTACACTACATCAACCTTTTTGATCATGCAGAGGAATTTTGTAATCATTCATGGATTTTCTGTGCTCCAGAATGTATTGCTCTGTGAACATACATAACCGTGTAGATGAAACCATACATCAGAGAAAGTTATTAAATGTGGATCAACAATACCATCATGGATGTTCCGTAAAAACCAATTACAGAATCAACTTTCACGGTCCTGCAGTCATAATTCTTGGACTATAGTAACACTGTAAGCTTTCAATTTTAAAATTTTAGTAGCCACATGTTTTTGAAATGCCTAGTTCTTGTGCTACACGACGTAAAGATTTATTAGGAGAACCCTACATTCAGACCTATGGATTTTAGAGTTCAGCAAACCTGTTTCTTTAAATCTATTGACAAGGTTTCTAACTGTACCTCTATTTGGAGGTCAAATGCCAGGGAATTGCCTATACATTGCCTGCACACTTGTTGGCATGAATCTGTTTTAATTATCATATATAATATTTGTTGTGGAGTGAATTTTTCAGCCGGCATTTTATTTATCTAAATAATGTAATGCACATAGAGCACATGCACAAGTGATACAAAAGAAGTACACAAGAAAACATGCCTTCTAAGATTTCAAATTGTATAAAACAATAACCGGTAACATAGAGCCTGTGCAAACACATGTTCTATTGCAAACATTTTAACCTGTACTAAACATTAACGGGAAACATATGGTCCTGCACAACATTGAAGGAAAATTATACAACTAGAATGCTGCTGTTTACCTTGCGCTCTACCAGCTTGAGGCAGTATTTTTAACACTTAAATGATTTCAGTCAAATTATATAATATGTAAATTCAATAACAGCCCGCCTTGAAGCAATATGTGTATGTAATAATTTGTAAAATGTATGTAACAGTCATTGCATATGCTTATATTATTTTACACATGTTCAATAATGTTATGTGAATGCATTACGTAATTTAATAATGTAGGAGCTGTGAGAATAATAATTTGAAAGTTGCTAACAATGAAGTAACAATGAGGTAAACTTGAGGCAATAATGAGTAAGAATGTTTAATAATACTACTTCTGATTATTGGAGTAACAATAATGTAATTTTAGTGACAGTTTATAAAATAGCCAATCAACAACCAAAAAGCTTTATTTAAAAGAAGGTATTCTATTGGATTAGGAATAGCCAATCAGAGACTTGAAATACAGAAATTTACAAGTTTAGGAGGTTGAAATCAGTTCAGTTGCCTGCAAACAGTGTTCCTAACTGGACGCGAGACACATCCTCGAGAGATTTTCGTGTGAGACGAAAAATAAGTTTACGTGTTAAAAAGTGTAACTAATTAATAAAAAGAATCTCACAGCTCTCTATATCAGTGAAGTGTTATTTAAATCGTGTCAAGCATTAATAAAAGGAGTGAAGTGAAATTATAATCTGTGTAAGCCTACATTCTTGTCACATCACAACCATGCCAAGAGATACATGTCTTTAACAATAATACTGACGCAGCCTAGGCAAACATAAATATATAATATTTAAAGAAACAGTCAAATTACAAAGTTAATATTTTTTTAAACTTGGGGCAACGGCCACCTGAAAGAACATTTGGGGCAAAGGCTACTGGAAACTGTTTACTATACGTGCGGTTTCAACTACTACAAGTTAGGCCCCCCAACAGTTGAAATATAATACAATTCCTTCAATACAAACTATTTTAAATTGACGCCCAAAGCATGGTAAAAAAAAATAACTTAACAAATCATCATCTTCAAGCTTTACCACCTTTCTCAGCTTGAGTATGATTCATACTCTCCATAGCAGAGAAATAGAACTAGCTGTGATGCAAACAATAATAATTATTGATGCAATCATGCACAAATCTTTAATTTATTAGTTGAACTTCTATTCCTTTCGAATTAACTGCGTTCATTATATAAATGATATATGTATTTATTCCAGTGCTAAGAAAGCTGCAATAAATAAGGTTGTCTGCAGAAATTGGGCCCTGGGCGTTCATTCAGCAGACATCCACTTTACATACAAATTCATTTCTGTATTATAATGGTTTCAATTTTCTTTACCTCTCTTTACTGTCCATTTCCACTTGTTTCTCACTTTATATACATACTGTCCCATACTCCTGCATTCTTTATATATAGCTTTTTATAATTGTTACTTTGTTCAGCTTAGCTTGTGGTTAATGAATTCATCCCTTAGTTTTCAGTATCTTTACATTGAAACATAATATGTAAGGATAGAAAAATGTTCCAACATCACTGAAAAACATAAAATCAGGAAAACACTGTGGGAATATTTTGGGCATTTAAAAATGACAGAATTTGCTGATTTTAAATTGCAAAATTTGGATTTTTATGCAAAATATAGACTTTTGGTAATTTTTAATGATATATTTATTCATGAAAAAACAATAAAATCTTAACTTACTAACGTGTTTACCAATGTGATGGATTCAAGTTTGACACTGACATAGTACTACAAATACTTTCTGGCAGATTAATGGTCATATTCAACAGTTGACTATTTTGCAACGTATTCAATTGTTGGTAACATTAAGCCCAATTTTCTCATTGTGGATATTTTGTACTTGGAATCAGTGTTACTGTGTTTAGCAATATACTGCTAAGGTATTTTGAATTAGTCTCAGTGACACAGTTTGATACAAGAGTTTGTCACAACTCGTCCTATTGATTTTTAGATTTTTTTTTAAACAACCTTCTTCTTTCTTTTAAGTTTAACAATTTAGCTTAAGGCAGGGCTTGAAGAGGCCTGGAGATCGCAGCTTATCACCAAGATGTCTAATAATACATACTTGAAAGATGCTGAGTCAATGATCATCATGGGTTAGGATTGCCAAAGGTTGGTACACACATGTAAACATAATGCAGTTGCAAACTATATTCATTGTTCTTTTTGCGGAATTCTGTAGTGTATTCCAATTCTCACCAATGGCAATGAATAATGAACTATTCTGTATGGAGAGACTTTTGACCCGAACCATTGCTGGTCTATTTTCTCTCAGCACATGAAAGGAATGTTTGTGCTGCATTTACAACTCATCTGGACATATATATACAGCATGCTGTTTTCTATGCAAAGATGGTCAAGAAAAAGTGAAAGAAAAAGAAGGTGGACGTGGATGTTTGACAGACCGGACAACTGACAACAGAAGAGGCTGTGTTTTCATGATTTTATTCAAAATCATCGACAGTGAGATCTTCCTAAGATTTCGTTGTAAGTGTAACTTTTTTTAAAGAGAGGAAATTCCACTAAATGTGTACGTACTATATAGCATCTCATGCTTAAAAGACAGTACAGGTTAAATGGGGTGCACTGTTGCTACATGTACAGTATATGTGCTTGGAACTTTAGTGCCCAGCTGCGATCGGTCTACCAATTTAATGTCATCTGTGAATGATACTTCATCAAACAGTGAAATATCTCATTGCTATTCAATGTTATTGTACGACATTTAATTTTCATCTACACTTTATCTCTCCTCTTTGTATTTTTAGTAGTTCAAAATAAGATTTTACAGGCATAAAAATATGTATTATCAAAGAAATAAAATGATAAAAAGCTTTAAGTTGGTAGGGTATCACCACAGTTTACCCTTCACAAAGTTACATTCAACTTGGGTGCAATGTTTTCAAACAATAAAGAGTGAACAATGTGCTGCACTCTGTTTTGCACCTTTCCATCACATTGCGTTAACCTAGCATGTTTTTGTTTCTCCCACACTTTTTGCTTTTATTTTTTATGGCATTCTTAGAGACCCTTTCACACGTTTCTTTTTTATCCTATACATTACTATTTCTGAACATTCAATAGCCTTAGCTGTTTCTTTTACTAAAGGCTGATTCACAACCGCCCGAGAACGGTAACCAGAATGGAAACGAGAACAGGAAGCAATACACCATTCAAGCTCGGTAACGAGAATGGGAATGCATATCGATGATCATAACGATCACAAAGTGAAAGTCGATTTTGTGAATTGGGATTTCATTTGTTTTTAACTGACCAATGATATTTTTTCACCTACTTCCAATTTAGCCAACATAACACAGGTTAGCCAATGTCAAAATTCGATAGAGTAAACATTATCTAAATGTATATCCATTACATTTCTGATCCCTCTAGTTGTGCCAAGCTTTCATTCCGTTTTTTAATGGCATACATTAAAATTGTTTATTGTTCTTCTTTAATTTCCACCAGTTTTTGCTGTTCTTTGTAACTTTTGCCATTGTTTTTAAGGTAATAGTCAGTTTTGAGTTGCATATAAACAAACTACTAATGACCCTTTCACCAGAGGAGCCAACTCTCATTGGATTTGCGGGTGTCGGAATGAGGTTAGGAAGCATATTTACTACTAATTTCTTCCAGTTTCATGTTTACAGCTTGCAAATACAAAATGCACTAGTGGCTGTTTCATGTCACGGCCGCCTAGAATAACCTCTAGAGTGAAGAGTCTAATATGCACAATTAGGATCTAATATGCCATGCCCAGGAACGAGAACGAGAACGAGAAAATTAAAAGTTGGGCAACTCTCCTTTCCTGTTCCTGGGGCCCGGGAAGGCTTCCCGTCAATTGTGAACCCTCCCATTTGAATACATGTATTTCAACTTTCACATTCTGGTTACCGTTCTCGTTGGTTGTGAACCAGCCTTATCGTCATTTTACTTGTATAATCTAACACATTCATTATTATTATGCATTTCTTCCTAGTTTGCCACCATTTTCCTCTTCCTTGCTTCTCCCTCCATAATTATAAATATTTACATAAACTGCTAAATAACCTACATAACCCTTCACAGTGCAAAATGTGCACACTTCTTTATAAATGATGTTAACCTAACTGCATTCTGCCTCGCGCCTGTTAGCTGAATAGATGGATGACTTTTGTATGGCATACACAATGAATGCAAGAAGTTACAGCACTCTGGCTTCTTTTAAAAAGTCTCCAACCGTCCTCAACATTTTCTCTTGCTTGGCTCCCGCTGTAAACCCAGTAACAATAAAGTTTCTCGCTGGCTGACTTTTCTACCGTATACGTATAGTATTTCCTGAAAATATTTAATTTAAAAAATTATAACACTCATTTCATTAAAGATACAGAATTCAAACTGGGCAGGTACAGCACTCAAGTTTACTCTAGCTAAGAAAAAATATTGTTACTTTCTACCCTTTAGTTTATTATTTACTGCTTGATAAGCATAGAAACAGGAAATATCAAGAGTTTTACTGAAAAACTTGTTTTCTTTAGAAATATGGACCCACAGAAATCCATAAAGATTCTAAAAATGCTAAAATCTGATGGAGAAAAATATTCTGCTTAGGATGTGTTCAAAGTTGAAAATTATAACTCAATATTAATACCATCTTAGCACCTTCAAGGGTAGAAAAGTGAAGAAGTATTTGTTCTTCAATTTGCAGTTTGTATATTAAGCCCCACGCTTTGGGAGCCAATTTGCGGGAGGTTTTTAGCTTACGTAAACATTATTATTACGTATATTTGAAATAGTGTGTTGTTTAATGCTTGGGACGCCAAAACTTTATAGTGAAGATGATGCTTATTTTACACAATATTATTAAAGTTATTTGCCTCGGCTGCTTTCAGTCGCACTATAGAAACACAAGTTCTTGTAGGGTTGTGATAAGACAAGAATTAAAATACGTCACAGAATTTACTTTTTAATTTCACTTTCTTTTTTATTTTTCTTTATACTTGCACGTTTATAAACACAACACTTTATAAAAGAAAGCTGTGAGCAATATATATTCTAGTGGAGAACACAATTTTACCATCTGTACTTTATAACATCTTGCCCGCGACTTTTACGTCTGCTCTGTATAATATCTTGGCCGCGACTGACTAAATTTAATGGTAAAAATATTATAGCTTCAGTAATGCCAGTCTCTTATTGGCTGATTCTAATCCAATAGAATTTAAGTATTCAAACTAAAATCTTTTCTTTACTTTTGATTGGCTAATTCCAAACTGTAAGCGAAATTACGTTATTATCGATCTTTTCATAACCAGTATTTTTTTAAAACTCAAGACACATTATTGTCACCAAAATTACATTATTACCTTATTATTAACATCCTAAAACATATTATTCTCAGTTTTTGCACTATTAGAGTATATAAACATTTACATATCACTAATAAATACGTTTACAATAAAAATAAGTATTTACAATGACTTTACATACAATATAAATAATAATTATATACATACTGTTTTTCAAGGTGGGCCGTTATTGACTTTAATTATAATAAAAATACAATAAATATCATTTAGGCATTAAAATACTGCCTCAAAAGGATGAAGTTAATGGCAACACGCATGCATTAGATAGAGATATCCCATTTACCTCCATACTGTCTTTTAAAGTTGAGACAAGCTATATAATAATAAGTGCCTGCATAAAGTATATTGTTTCTGATGGTACCCGATATATGACTGTTGAGTTGTTAAACATTATCACTGGGGATCATTTAGTACATGTTTACGTTGGGCTAACAGGCTAAATCTTTGGGCAACACCTTCAGTAAAGAACTGGAGAAACTTAATAATGTTGTGGGTTGCTTGAAGAGTGTGTTTTTATACACAAGGAAGAGCGAAATATCAATACAGCCAGTTTTTGCAGGACAAGCAAAAAAAATAGCCTAAACTATTTCCTCTTCCTATTCAGACTCCCTGGAATTCATGGTTTCAGTCCAGAGATTATTTTGTAGATTATTTGGAGGAGATGGCTGAATTCTTCTGAAGTAATGAAATGAAGGCAATTGGGGATGCTGGAATTGGGCACATAAATTTGCTTTCAAAGTCTTACATCAATACTGTTAAAGTTGAAGCAGTGTTTGTTAAGGAATGTGCTCGTGATCTGGTAGCACTTGTACAGCATTTTAAGGGATCCAAAAGTTTCCTGCTGCCCATGCTTTATACTCTAGGTTAAACAACTTTTAACAAAATTTCAAGTTGACTAGCCAGTGAATTTTTGAAGGTGAAACAAGTAAACGTTTAAAAGTGTTGGCAACCAGCTTCTTCAAGCATTCTCTTATGCGATTAGTCTTCAAATTAACTCTCAGAACTTTTGAGTTCTGATTCCTCAAAGCTTGTGTTCACAATGCTGAATAAATCTTTTAATCCTAAGAACATTGTAACAAATGCTGTAAATGAAGGTCTTGCGAAGACCGTGTCAACTGCTGCTTCTAGAATGCACTCAGTGCAGTAAAAATTTTGAAAGTTGCAAGATGTAGTCAGTTGCAGCTTTCAATCGGAAAGGTTGATATTGTGAAATGCCTACAAGCAATGAAAGATCATCCTGAAATGGTAACTGCAGTTCTACAAGCAGTATGGATTCCTTGTTCCAATGTGAACAGTGAATGATTATTTTTACAGTACAGTGAGATTCTGACTGACCAAAGACACAAAGAATAAGAAAATTAAGAAAATTTGACCATGCTATCATTTGAAGTTTGAGGTGTCACTCAATGATGCAGTTGTTAAATGTGCTGCATGAAGAATACATTTTATACTATTTAAGTGGCTGATAGAACTGCAATTAAAAATGTAACAATTCCTGACACTTTGTACTTGTGTAAAAATTAATTGCTTGTTTTCATGACTTGGTATACATGAAGTGTTTGTATTTAAAATTAACTTATTAATGAAGTAATGTAAAATTCAACTTTGGGGTATATTCCATCTTCAATACAACAAAGCTTTTAGAATGACATTGTAAAAATGTTCTTAAATTCAACTTTATAAAATTGAAAACCATTGAAAAATAATGCCAAATTGTTCTAAAAAATGAAATGCAATTTTCTTATCCCTAATAATATGTCCTAAGTTCCCTCCACACAATGGACACTCACCCTGAATAAAGCAATTCTTTTCAACTTCCCAATCCTATACTTGCCAATGCTTTCCTCCTTATTTACTTTATCAAAATAATCTTCTCTTTCTCATACACATATCAACATAACATAAAATACCAGTGATCTCTTCCCTATTAACTTACGACTCAATTTTGGTGTATTTCCTTAAAATGCCTTCTTGCCTCTTTCAAAAAAACCCTGTCACATTTGTTTCTTTTCCTCCCACATTCCCTAAGCCATTGCTCTCTAAATTATTTGTCAATCTGCTTAGCCACCCCTCGGTTAAGGATGATACTTGATATTTTTAAAATTGTTTTAATAAACACTTTTAATTTAAGTTTAAGAATTCTGTGCCAATATTATAAAATTACTTCATAATCAAACCTTTTCTTGTTATTATATAATATATCTTTTTTGAGTGTTGAGCTAATACAATACATTTGGGCACGATCAGCGTCGAGCCCTGGCTCCTATTGCCGATCATACCCAAGCCTCCACATTTACAAAACATGTGTGTTGAGTTAGCTTCATATCGCTAACAGTTTCTCATTTAAAGTCACTATACTGCTTAGTGTTCTTCTCCCATTCCCATCTCCTTCCCTTACTTCCTCCAATCATCTTTGAATCTCCACTACCAGCGGGAAATGGCTACTATTACATGCAATTTAATACCTTTAAGAATACTTATTGTGTCCCAATGCTGATCGACCATAACAACACTTGCTCGTTCATATTAAGAAATGTAACTCTCCCTCCTAGCCTTCTCCGTGTTTACTGTCCTTTATATCTAAATCATTCACTTCACGATTTCATATAAATCTATCACTTGCTTATCAATACGTTTGTCTTTACTTTGTCTAATTTGTTTGCTTCTAGATCATGTTTCATTTCCACAAAATATTCATTCTATAATCACTCTCCCTCCCTATTCTAATATTAACTCCCCCATTATTATTGCTTCCGTATTCCCATACTTCTCTCAGAGCCTACTCTATTTCTATATGTATGGCACACTTTCCTACTCCATAAATCTATTCCTGTTGGCTCCCTTGATGGTCCCGCTTTGTTTCTGTCTAGAATCCGTAAACTCCCATTGGGTGTCAACACAATGCTTTCTTCTTCCACCATTTTGCCACTCTGAAACCACGCCTCTGCCCTGCCCACGACCATATCACGTGGTGATTGAACTTCTTCCCTCTTGATGACATCATTTTCCTTGATTTGCCAGCTGTTACCCTTACATCACTCTGATCTAATGTTTTCACTACGTCATCTCCCAATCTTCTCTCTGACACAACCATCTGCTTCCCGCCAGCTCCACGTAGCGGTGACATAACTTCCATGTATCCATCCTTCTCCAACCTCCAATCGCTCTTTGGACTTCCTTCTGATCTGCATTCCTTCTCTCTGGTCTCGGATGTGTTTAGCTGAATCATTTCCTGCTCCTGCAATCTGCTGCTCCTTGTGTCACTTTAGCATCCAGCCACCATGCGCCCAATCTGCGTCTTGTAGATCATTTCACTGCTGCATTCGTTCCACGTCCTGGTTCCTTTCCTGGTCACTCTGCTCCTTCCTGGTTATGCTGATCCTTTCCTGGTCATCGTGTTCCTTTCCTGGTCACTATGCCCCACGTTCTGGGTGCCAATTTGCGAGTGTATTACTTATAATGTTTGTTTACATCACGTGTGTTGAAGCCATCTTGTGACGTCATTCATTTGTTTGGTTTGTAGCTCCATCTAGTGTAAGCAATTTGTGGCAGTATTAGCTTTTGTTTGATTTCATTACAAATGTCCTCCGGCTAGCTATTATCCTGTTGGCTTGGGCACGTATCTCTATACAGGTTGTGTAAACGGAAAGGAATCTTTTATCCAAAAATTACACTGATGAAGAAATTTGTTTTATAATTTTTATTGTCGAACACGTTCACTATCACTTTTACATATTGATCTAGATACTCGCCAAACTGAAACTGTTATAATAACTTCTTACTGATCACTTTTAATCAACGTACTTCAACCTTTTGTATAATTAACTTTACCATATTTTAGATCTTTCATAATTCTGCTGCGCGTAACTTGTGAATCTATATCCGATGTATGACGAACTAATACTTTCGACGAACTGACTGACTGAAGACGACGTGTAGTGTACACAGATTTTTGATGAACTGCCCACGATCTACCTCTAACTTGGCTTATTTATACTCCTTCATCCAGATACGCCAAAAGATTATAACTGAACTGCAATTGGCTAATAAAACGCGCCAACATTAGCGTCTATTTTAATATCCAATGAAAATTATGAATACATATGCTTTAGGGAGAACACATTCCAGAAGTTTCTACCGAAAATGCGCCAACATTACGTAACTTCCTCGTTTCCAATAATGATAAACAGATCACCCCCCCTCTCTGCATTATTGCGCTATTATTGACAGTTTCAGTAAGGCCCTATAAACTTATTTCCCAATAATAATTACAATTAATAAACATCTGAAATCAATGTCACATAAAAATGCATATTCATATTACAATCATTATTTACATTTAAGTAATTTGTGATACAGATTACTGCATGATATGCCCCACTAGAAACATAATTATAAATATTTACAACTTGTTTGGAAATTTTATAATTGGGTTTTTAGTCTCCTAAATCTTGGAACACACGCTATCACTTTCATTTTACACTTCACACGCATTTAACACACGATATATGTTTTTTTTTTTTTTTTTTTAATCTCGCCACTACTTACTGGCTCTTGTTGAATGTGTTTAAACTTTAATCTGACATTACAATTTTTTTTTTTTTTAATTATTATTAAACATATTTACCAAAAATATTCACCCTCTACACATATATTTACATCTCTTAAATCTAGGCAGTTTCACATGTTCTATTTGCTACATAAATATTTGTTTTTTAATTATATTTACCAATTTTTGTTATTTTGTACTTTATCTTAACAATACTCTTGGAATAATATTTATGTACTTTACTTTAATATAACATCATGCTTTATTTCACATGTTCTGTTACTAATAAAATGTTATTTTCCTCTTAAACATTTAGTCATGTCCAAAATTTATTTCTCCTTTCACATGACGTACATATTTATTTAACCCTCTTACGTTCCAATACATTGCTCTGCATTTCGTCTTTAACTATCCAGCATTTACTATTTATCATCTTTGTCTTTTGTTTCACCTTGATCTTCATGGTTGTATGGTTTCAGCATCTCAATATGGAACTTTCCTATGCTTTTTCGAGTTGTTGGATTACATAACTCATATGTATTAGTTCCATATACTTCAACAAATTCATATGGTCCATGGTATTTGAGAAACATTCGCCAATAAAGTTTATTTGCTTTATCCGACAATTTCTTGGTTTTGACCAAAACTAAATCTCCTATTTTGATCCTCCATTCCTTTCTCTTCTTTTCTTCATGTTTAATTTTTCTTTTTATGGCCTTTTTCTTCATCCTCTCGAATGCTTTTCGGAACATCTCTTCTTCTGTTTGTGGTATCGAATGCGCATCTGGAATGGCTTCTAGAATTTTTTTACACATTGTATTGATCTTCTTTCCTAACTTAAGTTCACATGGTTTGTATCCTGTCACATTGTTTACGGTTTCATTTAGTAGATTCTGAACGAAGTTCACGTATCCATACCATTGGGTTTGTTTTCGATGACACAACACCCTTAAATAATTTGAAATTTCCTTAATTTCCCTCTCCACTGGGTTGGAGTTCGGTCTGTATCTTGACGAAAAATATTGTTTAATGCCATTTTCTTTCAGTCCATCCATAAATTATTTTCCTGTGAAGTACAAAGCATTATCGCTCAATACAGATTGGATAGGTCCTTCTTCTATCACATATGACTTGAGTAGTCTATTCAAACATGCTAAACCTGTAGGTTTTCTCAAAGGGTAAATTCTTACATATTTGCTGAATATATCATAACAGACAAATATATATTTATTTCCAAATTGACTTGGAGGCATCGGACCATGAATATCAATACTAATTACACATCTCGGCTTATCCCTTATAACTGAATTAGTTTCAAATGCATATGCTGCATTTATTTGCTTTGCCTTCTGACACAGGTTGCAGCACGATATAAATTTTCGAACTTTCTGATGCAATTTAGATATGTATAAATTCTCTAAACTCATAGAAGTTGTCCGGTCCGTCCCTGAGTGTGCTAACCCTTCGTGAAAATTCTTAATTAGTTCATTCTCCATGCTTTTCGGAACCATTATCTTCACCTAAGGCACTTCTTTTCCATGCTTCTTGTATAATGTCCCATCCTGAATTGCTACAATTTCTTTCTTTGCCTCTTCAATTAGTGGTGCCTTTTCTTTAAGTTCTAATAATTTTGCATCCTCATTTTGAATTTCCCCTATATTTTTCAATTTTCTAATCATTTCTTTGTTTAAAGGAATTTCAATTGTCAATATTTTGACTTCATTTCTAGGCCTTTCAATATTTTCGGGAATTTGTGGGTTGTAATTCAATCTTGATAGCAAATCACTGAAGGTATTATTTTTGCCAGGAATGTGTATAATCTCTATATCGAATGCAGATATTGCATGAATGTATCTAGCAAGTTTTCCACTACATAATCTACACCGTTGTATGAAAGTTAAGCTAATGTGGTCTGAATATACTTTCACCCTTTGCTGATAAATATATGTTTTAAAACGAATTAATGAGAAATATAGTGCTCCAATTTCTAGCTGAGTCACTGAAGAATTCCGCTCAATATTTGTAAGTCCTCTAGAAGCTGTACTAATGACGTGAAAGTCATTGTTGATGTCTCGCTGTCCTAAAATTCCGGCGTATCCTTGCATTGATGCGTCGACATAAATCTCATATTCCAAATCTTCTCTGGGCCTCTCGAGTAATATGGACTTAGCAAAAAGTTCTTTTACTCTCTCAAAACATTTTTGATGATCCTCTGTCCATCTCCACTTATTGTTCTTTCGGAGTAGCTGCCGCAGTGGTTCTATTTCAGCCGAATATCTTGGTACGAACTTACTCTGAAAGTTCAATACCCCTAAGAGACGTCTAATTTGTTTTACGTTCCTTGGTGATGGAATTTTCATTATTGCTTCTATTCTTTTCTGGTCAGATCTTATACCTCGTTCATCCACTACATAACCCAGAAAATTTATTTCCTTGACACAAAATTTTGATTTTAGTATGTTCACAGTCATACCATGTTGTTGCAGTTTATTTAACACATAATGGACATTATTCATGTGTTCTTCAAATGTTAGACTAATGATTAGGAAGTCGTCAATATACTTTATTAAAAAGCCATCTGCAGAATTTTCAAAGATACTGTGAATGGCTCTCAAAAATCCACTTCCTGAGTTTTTTAAACCAAAAGGATTTACACAAAAACGATACTGGATCCCTGAGTACTGAAATGAAGTGTAATCACGCACTTGTGGATCTAATTCCACTTGCCAATATGATGCAGTGAGGTCAATGGATGTCAGAAATCTCCCTCTTGAAAGTTTCGTAATTAGTTGTTCAATTCCCTCACTTTGAAAATGATCTGGTTTCATATACTTGTTGACATATCTACCGTCTAAAGTTAATATCAAACTACCATCTCGTTTAATACTCCAGCAGATTGAATTTATATACTGAGAGTTACTTTGCTCAATAATCCCATTTTCTAACATGCTATTTATTAGTTGTCTAGCTTTGTCCCGAAGACTTATAGGTAAATTGTCATACTTGTGCCTATATGGTGGTACGTCTTCTACTTGAAATGTATGCTGATATACATTACATCTGCCTGGGATATTACTAAATACTGAACTATTGTTCATCAAAACATCATGAAGGATTTGTTTTTGCATTATCGTAATATTATAAGCTTCTTCACACTTGTGTATTATTTCATCATTTCTCTTCTCTTTCCAGCTGTTGTCTGTCTCGCTCACATGGTCGTCTTTTGTTTGGATTGCAAATTTCTCTACTTTATCTGGCATTTCTGCTAGCTGTTGGAAATATGGCGTGGTATTCCCTTCATAGTCTGTGACTGCCTGCTTTATCTGATTATTTGTATCAGTCTTTGTTATTTGTACAAAAAACTCTTGGTCACAAAGATTTTTCTCATCCTTTGTCATCTCGATTACAGAAACTTTCTCTTTTATAAATGGTACCCTTATTTCTCTATCGTCTTTTGTCATTCTTAACTCTTCATGTTTAAAATCTATACATGCTTCATATTCATGTAGGAAGTCACATCCTATAATTATGTCACAAATCAGATGGTTTACAATTAGAAACATAACCTCAAAATTCTCTCCGCCGATAAGTATGTTAAGTAGAGCTTGTGTTTTTATGACCTGTGTCGTTCTTCCGATTGCAACACGACAAACTAAATTACTAGTGGGAAGAGCCATAATTTTGTTACCTTCATTAATCAAATTTATGTAAAATTTCTGTGAGCAAATTGAAGCTGACAAACCAGAATCTATAGTTGCAATGATCTCTTTCTTCGCAATTTCCATCCTAACATGAGGTGACTCAAAATTTTCTCCCTTATCTTGTGTTGCTGCAATCTTATTACAGGGTGTGTGTGTAGGCATATTATTTGTATTGGTAATGGATACTGAATTATAAAAGACGTCCTGAGAACCTACTACACAGGAGTCTATTAACAGTTTTCCTGGTTATTTCCATGTTCACGTACGGGACTGCCATTCCTAACAGGCGCTAAATCTATCTCATTGTCGCTACCATTGTTTTGAGTTCCCCTTCCTCGAGTTCGAAATCCTCGATTTCTGACATTATGTCCCCTTGGCACGTAATTTTCTTGCTGTTCCTCAGATCTTTCCTGGTTATTGTTTTCCCTCCAGTGAGTGAAATTTCCCCTTTGTCTAATATACCGCCTTCCATAATTTTGCCCTCTTTCAGGCAATCTTTCTGTCCTGATATAATTTATTTGTTCCTGTCGACCTGGTCTCCCATCTGTCCTTGATCTTTCAAATTGTGGAACGTATGATTGATACCGTTTTCTGGTATTACTTTCATGATGTCTGTCTTGTCCTCTACTTTGCTGATAATTACCTTGGTAATTTCGTCTATCTCGCACATCTAAAAATCTATGCTCCCACTCCCGAGATATATCTTCTTCCTGTTGTTCCAAAGCTGTCATTAATTCAGTCATCTCATAGATGCTGCGTGGTTTTGCAATTAATAAGTAATTTTGTATCCTTAAAGGATAATGCCTTGCAAGCAAACTCACAAAATCTTCCTCATTGATTGGAGGTGACAAGTTCCTAACCTGACTTGCATGTTTCAGTAAGTAATCAGTCATTGATATTCCCTCTCGTGGATTAAATTGACCATGACTAAGCATTGCTCGAATTCTGTGCTGTACCGTAACATTCCAAAATCTGTTCATGAATAACCTCTTAAAGGATTCATATGAAATTTCACCCCCTGATACCATTTGTAACCAATCTAAAGTTTTCTGGTTCAAACATCTTTTGACAACTATCATTTTCAATGCTTCAGGTATTTTCTTAATTTGAAAATACTCTGATAATTCTGCAATGAACTGTACTGGACTGGAGTTTTCATTAAATTTTGGAAGTGGAAAATCACTTAAGATATGATTGTAATTTTGCAAATTCCCTACTCCCATATTTAAATTCTCTAGTGTTACTTGTGCACTCTGAGTTTCAGCATTAGCTATAGATGAAGCTGCCGCATCACTCACATTATTGATCATACCTGAGGAACTACCTCTATCATTATTTTGTACATCAGATACATTCACATCACATATATTTGCCCTTGAATTCAATTCTAACCTATTTACAGTACCTTGCAGATTTTCTATTGTCTGTTCCAATTTTTTATTGTTCTCAATTTGAACAGCTTGGTGTTTGTTAATTTCAGAAGTTAGCTTTTGATTCAAATCTTTAGACAAATCTTTAACTTCATCAGACAATTTATTTCTCTGTGTTTCTGACTCCTTCTGAATTTCAGATATTTCCCCTCTGAAATTAACTTGCACCTGTATTAAATCTGCATTTGTAGGCTCCATCATTTCTTTTAACTCACTTGAAATGCTACTCATTCGGCTACCTAACTCTGTATAGTTTACATTAACATTTCAAACTTAGTATTAACCTCATTTTTTTGGTTATATATTTCCCTGCTCATGTCCAACATTTTCTTTGAAACTTCACCTATTTCATTTGCTATCATTTCTTGATTTTCATTTTTCATTCTAATCATGCTACTATCTAGTTCCATGAATTTCTTTTCAATTTCTTCCCTATTTTGATTTAATTTATGTTCTAATTTCTCATTACTCTTACCAATTTCTTCCCTTAATTGATCTGTAATACTCTTATCAATATCTTCCCTCAATTTCTCATTATTCTGAGTTAGTTTTTGTTCTAAACTCCTATCAATATCTTCCCTCAATTCCCTATTATTCTTTTGCATATCTTCCCTCAATTCCCTATTATTCTTTTGCATATCTTCCCTGTTTTGATCTATTTTCTTACTAAGATCTTCCCTGTTTTGATCTATTTTCTTACTAAGATCTTCCCTCATTTCCCTATTATTCTTTTCCATATTCTTCAGCATTTCCATAATCATATTAGTATCAAGATTAACATTTCCTGCTATTCTATTCCGACTTTCTGCACTAACATTTCCACCCTCAAATCCTAAAAAGTTTGAGCTATTTTCTGTAACCTGTATTGAATTACAGCTAACTGTTACATTATCTCCCTCCATAATTATTTCTTCTGTATTATTAGTAGCCATTGTTTTCTTTATCCTACCACTCCTTAAGTACATTTGAAGGTTACAATTTTGTTTTCTAAAAAAAAATTACGATACTCTGACCTTTGTGATGCTGTCTGTTGCTGTTACATTGATGTCCAGCTTCCTGCCCCTCTCTCCTAGATTTGTAAGTCGCTTCGATGAATCTTCGTCGTTTTGTTGTCCTGTAGTTTGAATTTCCCTGTTGCCTTGTAATCTCGGAATTACGATCGTAGTCTGTCGTCCCTGTTGTTTCTGGAATCTGCGTCTTGTAGATCATTTCACTACTGCATTCGTTCCACGTCCTGGTTCCTTTCCTGGTCACTCTGCTCCTTCCTGGTTATGCTGATCCTTTCCTGGTCATCGTGTTCCTTTCCTGGTCACTATGCCCCACGTTCTGGGTGCCAATTTGCGAGTGTATTACTTATAATGTTTGTTTACATCACGTGTGTTGAAGCCATCTTGTGACGTCATTCATTTGTTTGGTTTGTAGCTCCATCTAGTGTAAGCAATTTGCGGCAGTATTAGCTTTTGTTTGATTTCATTACAAATGTCCTCCGGCTAGCTATTATCCTGTTGGCTTGGGCACGTATCTCTATACAGGTTGTGTAAACGGAAAGGAATCTTTTATCCAAAAATTACACTGATGAAGAAATTTGTTTTATAATTTTTATTGTCGAACACGTTCACTATCACTTTTACATATTGATCTAGATACTCGCCAAACTGAAACTGTTATAATAACTTCTTACTGATCACTTTTAATCAACGTACTTCAACCTTTTGTATAATTAACTTTACCATATTTTAGATCTTTCATAATTCTGCTGCGCGTAACTTGTGAATCTATATCCGATGTATGACGAACTAATACTTTCGACGAACTGACTGACTGAAGACGACGTGTAGTGTACACAGATTTTTGATGAACTGCCCACGATCTACCTCTGACTTGGCTTATTTATACTCCTTCATCCAGATAGGCCAAAAGATTATAACTGAACTGCAATTGGCTAATAAAACGCGCCAACATTAGCGTCTATTTTAATATCCAATGAAAATTATGAATACATATGCTTTAGGGAGAACACATTCCAGAAGTTTCTACCGAAAACGCGCCAACATTACGTAACTTCGTTTCCAATAATGATAAACAGCTCACCCCCCCTCTCTGCATTATTGCGCTATTATTGACAGTTTCAGTAAGGCCGTATAAACTTATTTCCCAATAATAATTACAATTAATAAACATCTGAAATCAATGTCACATAAAAATGCATATTCATATTACAATCATTATTTACATTTAAGTAATTTGTGATACAGATTACTGCATCACTCTCTTGATATCTATTAGTTCCTTTTCTACTCCATTAAGTTTGTTTCCTAATTTCTTATCCATGTCTTTTATTCTAGCCAAAATTTCGATTCCCATTTGGCCCAGGATTAATTTCGACTCCACCAATTACCAGTAGCATGCCTATTATACATGTGAAAAGAATCATGTTTCCCATCTCTTCTGTACCTTTATTTATTTTAAAATCATTCCATTTTAACTTATTAAAGGTTCCAATTCTTCCTCTGTACTCTTCGATACTGATTTCCATAGTTTCTTAAGCCCTTCTTTTCTTCCACTCCAGGAGCTTCCTCAACACACATCCACTCTCTTCCACTGCTTGCTTAGCACTCCCCCCTTTTCTTGTTATTCATTCAACTTCTATTTGGGCATCGTTTACTGCTGCAATCGGCAAGCTAAGAAATTATTTCTTTACAGAGTGATTGGCGGCCTGGCCCTGTAGCTCAGTCAGTAGAGCACCTGCCTGCTGTGCGAAGGTTCAAATCCCGAATGTGGGAATTTTTCTCTAGCCAAGATTATTCCCTATCCTCCCCAGAGTTTGGAAGTATGAGTGTGTGTGTGTGTGTGTGATCTAATGATTAAAATCCAAAAAGTGCAAGAAACCCAACGACAAGAGAATACGAGTTAACACCATTGCCAATAAGCAATAAGTTCCAATGGAAAGACCACCGATTAGATTAATATGGTTAAATGTGGGATATAAGCAGAACTTTAAAAAAAGAATGATTGGTGTAGTGCATCAAGCTCTCAAGAGTTTTCCATTCCCCAAATTTCTATATCATATAGCGTTCATGCTTCCACCATTGTAATACATATTTCTTCTAACCATTTGACTTGCACTTGTGGTATTTTAAATAAACATCATTTTAGAATTGACAGTTGTTTTCCCTTTTGCAAATGCCAATCGTATGTTTTTCCCACTTTCCCCCTCCATCCATTTTGATTTCTAAATAAATACAATAATGTACCACCTTATGCTGCTTGGTACATCTCTATTCTTTATATTTGCATATCTTTCCCCCTTTGTTATATATTAAAATTTGTTTTCTTTCGGTTCACATTTCAACCCCATTGTGAACAATAATTATTTCTTACAAAGCTAATTTTAAACCAATTACCTAGTCATCTGCAAATACAGTACAGAGAGTACATATTGTTTAAGACAAAATTGTGTCACAAATCTACATCATCATATACAATGAAATAATTGCTTGTCGTCCTCCATGGTGTAGTGTTTACCATGCTAGCCTCTAGTTCCTGAGGTTGCAGGTTCAAACCTAGCGGAGAGCGATGGAATTTTTTTTTTGGGGGGGGCCCATTAAAATCCTTAGCATGGCTTCCTTCGGAAGGTAAGTAAAGCAGATGGTGCTGTGTTGTAGATTTACAGCACGTAAAAGAACCTCAAGCCTGATAGAGAGACCTCTGACATAATTACTGGTCTTTCATGCCCAATATAGAATGGGACGCTAAGGACCACAGCAGTTAAAGAGCGTCCATACATAAAACTCAATCTTGAAATAATTACTTTACTCTTTGATCCATCTCTCTCTTTCTTGTACAGCACATATTCATCATCACTACTTTCATATTCATCGTTCTCCATAACCAAGTATATTACTAGCTGCAGTGCCATTTTTCTCTTTACTTTGCTAACTTCAATTTTAATCCATAAATGGTGGAAAATTGCCAAAGTACTTTAGTTAGTACACCTCTATAACCATTATACTGGTTAATGAAGCAGCTGTTTTACCAAAATGTGGTTTTAAAATCTTTTACTACAGTTAAGTATAATCACTGTTGTTGGTGAAAAACCGTCCCTTAAGTAGTCCCTCCCAATGAACAACCCTTCTTGCTAGACAAACACATGATCTCTAATTAAATTTCAAGACACTTATGTATACAGGGTACAGCAGAACCTTGATTCATCAATTTTTACAGAGAGCAGATACAAAACATTCTTTATGTGTTAAAATCACACGACTTTCTCTAGCCCTATCATTTGCTTTTATATAACTTGTATAAACTGTTCTTATAAATGTTTTTATTTTCTATCTTTTATTGTAGGTACAAGGGGGATACCGGAGTGATGGTCAAATGCTGATCTTGAAATTCCAAACAAATTTCCATGACATAGCAAGAAACCAAAAAATGCTGACTGCCTTAAAAGTTTTCAAAAACTCAAAATGATAACAATGATGTCAGAAATGATAAAGCAAAAAAGAAAATGTTTGAAATAAATCATTTGTTTTAAAGATATGTGCATTTTTTGAGAAGTAATCTTTTGCCTATTTCTTATGGTTTACTAGTTATACAAAACTCCTTTCAAATTAAAAGGACATCATATGCTATTCCCAGAAAGATATGTTTTTATTTGTAACGTAAATAGCTTAAATATAAGGTATTTAATCAATATCATTAAAAAAAAACAATTCCATATAAAAGGCTGTTTGGAAAGGGAATTTTGTTGAAAATCTTTGTCACTTCTTTGGAAGATACTAAATTGAAACACCACGATTTGGTGTTTATCCAAAATTTTGTTTTAGATTTATGCCATTTTTCTCTCACACCTACACCCCTTTTTCTATTTTAATTAATATTATTATTATAATAATAATCATCCAGGGCCCACAAAACGCAATTCTGGTGAAATCCCAAAATCAAATTTTTGGGTGGAATGCAATGTTTCCTTTACCTGCCTGCCTACCTACCTGCTTTACTAGAGAAAATAATTGGAAAAATAACAAATACAGGATGTTTGTAAATTGTAAATTTCTTTTAGTGGAGGTTCCCCTACCATTCTTTGTATAAGATATGAAACATTTAATTCTTCGCTGCTTTTCTTTTTCACTGAAACACACTTTCACATTTAAAACATCTGCTTCTCGCCATCACTGTAGTTAGGTGTGTAGAAACCTAGACAAAACTCATACAGCTTTCAGTGCTTCCTTGCTTGAACATTGGCACCACTTTAACTGTTGAGATTCTTTCCTAATCCTCTACATACTATAAATTAAGCTTTGTCTATACCCCCACCACTGTAACGTTGCACTTGACAGCTAGCGTTTAAGTTGGTACACTCGCAAAAAAACAGATGAAAAGTTTTAACCGTTTCACTTCCTAAGCCAATCACAAGGCAGCATTCCGGATGGTTGATGACAAAGCGGAACAGGTACTGGAAGCGGCTCTGTTGCCGGATGTAGCTATTCCCAACCACGTGTTTCAGTTTGTGAATCTCTAGCACGAGCACCGAGTTGTTCTTTGCAAGCTAGATATTGTTCATTGTTATTTGTATTTGCGACTATTGTTGTATAGTTTTGTTGGTAATGTTGCTCCAAAGGTCGACATGTCATGGCGGGTGCAGCGCGTCAGGCAGGCTACCCTGTAGAAAAAAACATTGCTAAAATTCTGTGAATGTGTGGCATTTGGCCTTTTAAATGCCCCAAAGTTGTTTAAGCTCTTCCGATTATATATTCTGGCGTGATTTATTGGATTGGTTATGTATTCTGGCGTGATTTTGTCAGCAGCCAACAATCAACCTGGACAACTTACGCTACGTTGCAGAGAATGAGATCCTAAATAATGATGCTGTCCTAATGGACAATTGGGACAGTTCGGCACTTCTCAGGTGCTCTTCAACTCATACTTGCACAAGTTTATGTGCAGGAACAGCTGTCCCAATCGGAGTGTGTTTCAGAATTTTCTTATGACACTCTCCGAGAATTATCCTGAGACTAACATCTTTGCAGCTCTCTTTTGGTTCATCTTCTCCCTCATCTTCCTTTCCATCTTTCTTCTCTTCCAAAATTTCATATTTCTTCATTGTCTATCCTCCAGAACTTCTCTTTCTTGTACACCTGTCTCACAGAACATCTACATCTGTCTTTCTTATATGCATCGATGCAAAACAATCTTTATTAGAGCTAACAATTGCATCGTAAAAGAGCAGTTTGTCCTTGGACATATTAGCATTCATTATTTAGTTCTATTACATTTGTTTACTGCGTCACGGTAATTATTTTGTTATATTACATTTGCTTACTCTTGCATGATAATTATTCAGTTGTATTACATTTATTTAGTCGTGCACGAGCGCTAATGGTCATTACTAAATGCCACACATTAGACAATAACAATATTTTTTACTGCTTCGCGGTTATTATTCAATTTTATTGCATTTATTTATTGCTTCACGGTTAATACAGTAGAATCTCGTTAGTACGTTTTTGCAGGGACCTAAGGATTTGGACGTCATAGGCGGGAAAACGTGTTAACGAAAATGCAAAATCTGCAATTTAAGAACATAGGTAATAAAAATCTAATAATTACTACGTCTCCATGGGCAATTTAAATCGATTTTGAGTACAATTTCATACTGAATACGATCCGCGTTTCCATGTTAAATTCAATATGTTTAAATGGATTTGGATACACAAAGCCTGAGAATAAATAATTCAAGCTTTTATTTTGGTCAACTTGGATTTTTTAGGTTATGAATGTTTTTGAGAAAATAAATTGCGAATTGTGGAAGCGGCAATAGTGGTTTTGCTATGTGTTTTATTACACATGTGATAACAATTTCTGCTATAAAAGAAAAAATTATGAGCGTGTATCGTGTTACGAGCACAGTAAACGATATTATCTTTGGTGTATACAAGAACGATTTGAATAGGGAGGTGTTTCCATGCAACAAATTTCGTTCCGGTCCTCTTCTGATCCTATTTTCCAAGAGAAAAGTTTTGTTTTAGTATTTTTCCCTTCTTTAAAAGCAGTTTCAATCAATTTAGGTTTGCTAACAATCGTGTTTAAGGTTGACGGAGGAATGTTTAACTTCCGCACTATATTGACATGTTTTATATTTGGATTGTGATTACATCAAGGATTTCCAGTTTTTCACTGTTGGTTATTTACCTACTACACTTTCTTTTTTTCATTGTAAATGAAAAGTTAAAATACAATCTACGGTTGTTTGGTCATCACTCAACATTAGAAACTATCGTTAGCGTTTACCGCGTTTACCACTCCAAGATAAAGCATTCTCTATCCCGCCCACAGAAATCGTGTCACACAAATATTTAAATGCATGTATGTGATTGGCTGCCGATATCCACCCCGTGACCAAGGATTGACCAAAGTAGCAAATGAGGACGTCAAACTATGAACGTGTTAAATGCCTACTCCCACTGTACCGATCAAGGATTGGCCAAAACAGCGAATGAGGACGTCAAAATTCAAACGTAGTAAGCGGGACCAGGAAAATGCACTAAGCAAACATTATTTCTTATATTTTGTGATTTGGTACCGGGACTTTTATAATTCAACGTAATACACGGGAAAACGTGTTAATGAGGAACGTGCTAACGAGATTTCACTGTATTCAGTTTTACTGCATTTATGCACTATTTCGCGCTTTTCTATTATGACAGCATGTAACAATTTGCAACAATACAAAACTGTTTCTGGTTTTGCTAATGCGGCAGCAAACAGTTTAACAGTTGGTACCTGACATTGCACATTTACATCGTCTGCCATGACACGTCTACCTCTGGAGAAACATTATCATTTTGTCATTGTTAGTTTATACATATATATATATATATATATATATATATATTTATATTTATCTATTTTTATATATATTTCATTCATATTATTTATTTATACAAGATTTAAGTGCAACAATGTTTGAAGAGTATCAATTGCCGAGTGATGATTCACGAAGTGAAAATCCTTTGTGCCGAGGTGTGCCACTTAATAGTCAGGCATTGGAACTATTGAGGAAGCGGGAATTCTTTGAACAGGAAAAGGAGTACGTGAAGCTTCACGGCCATCCCTCTATTCCTGCTGATAAAGCCGTACACTGTCACTTCAACCCTATCAAATTAGTGTGGAGGGACATTAAGGCTTATGTGAGGGAGAACAATAAGCCATTTACTATTACCGAGGTGGAAAGGTTTTTGCGGGAAGGTGTGGTAATGGTGGATGCAGCTTCATGAAAGAAGAAAGTAGATCATGTGAATAAGCTAATATGAAAAGCACAAGAAATAGACGGAATTATTAGTGAGTGTGAACCATTAATGATATGCCTTGGTGAAGATGATAATGACCATGATGCTTCCGAGGTGATGACGACGACGATAACAGGGATATAGATGGAATTGAACCATTGCAGTTTTAAATCAGTAAGTGAAAATAATTTTGTTATCACATGCTTATAATTTGGTTTATTTCTCCTCATTGTAGTCGGCAAGTTTGCATTATTCTGTTTCTATATTGTCAAAAGTGCGTAATTTATTCTACATATGCTGCAGTGTTTATGCAGTTATTTTCAATGAACAATAATAATACAAAATAGTTATTATTCACTGATGTTCGCTACTTATGTCCACTTTTTGTATGCGGCTTAGACACGATAGAAAGAACTATCAGCTATTATTGTTTATAGCCATTCTGGCAACGTCGCAACCACAATATAGCTAACTTTACGCGAAGCCACACAAACTGTCAAATGCAAAGATTCAGCGGCGGGGGTATATTTGGCAGGCCCTACTTTTGGGAAAGCTAAACATTTTCTTTCTGAGGGGGGGGGGGAATCTGAACACAAGATGACCTCATATTATGTAAGATTATATTAGTAGTTATTTACAGTAACACTGGAGGTAAAGTGCATTATATATATATATATATAAATATGATTCCATTTTCCAGAACCTAATTCTGGAATTTAGCAGTTTGATATCTTTTCTAGTTATTAGTATTATATACACTATAACTATGGTTACAGCAGCACTGACGATAATGGTGGATGTGATTTTCTTATCTAAACAATGTACAATGCATTGTTGTAAACAGTTATGATTCATATTTCCGCATGATGAGTTCGAAAGACCAGCAGGGATGGGAGCTCAGAAATGTAAATTTGACTTTAACTGCACAACCTTCATATGCCAATACAATATTACAGCCATGGATGCAAGAAGGGAATCCTCTGATTTTTATTTTAGTCTTAAAGGAATGATTTTTGTCAACAGGAAACCTTATAATCCCTCTAGGTGTGTTGATAACCACTAACTTTATAATAAACATGAAATGCACAAAATCTAGCTGATATACTAAAACCTTCACAGTAACCTTCCACATTTCCCACATGCTTCTCCATTGCTGAAACCAATTCCATAACTGTAAAATTTGAAACTTACTTCTTCCTAAACGGTAATTGGAAAATCTATCGCAAATGCAAGACGAGCTGTGGTTTTCAAAACTAAAATTTTGGAAATCAATGCCTGGCTTGTATGCAGATAAATATGGTATCTTGTTCTTTGCTGTTGTCCTCATCCGTTTCAAACACAACATAAGTAAAACCTGTCAGCCCCTACATTTTGCATGGGTTCTAACATGAGTCAAACAAAACTGCTGGTACTTACATTTTGCACTAGTCTTATCACTTTCATTGTCATTTCTATCATCTTGACAAACATCAGATTCTGCAGCTTATTTTTATAGCTGCCATAGCAGATCAAACAACTCAAACTCTACCAAAACATAAAAGTAAAATTAGTGATGCTATAGGAATATGGAAGTATTGGCGATTATTCTTTCCTGAACATTCTCATTTATTTTCAATACCATAAACACATGTCCCAAGGTCGCAGGTTTAAACCTGGTCCAGATCAATGGTTTTCAATTGTGCTTAAAAGCAACAACCCCGTTTCAGTAGATTTAGTAGCATGTAAAAGAGCTTCTGCAGGATGGCACTGATATGATCCTGGCAATTGACAGGATCATTAACAAACAAAATATTATTATTATTATTATTATTATTATTATTATTATTATTATTATTATTATTATTATTATTATTATTATTACACGTCCCCATGTTACTATACCAAGCAGGCATGAGTCAGTCAAGTAGCATTTAGGCAGGCTGATACAGGCTGCTTAAAAAGTATTAGCTATTATGTATGAAATACAATTCAGGTTTCAATTTTTGCAGTGCAGGGAAATGATACTTCAAAGAATGATAAATGCATGTTTTAATTTGCACACAAGAAGAGTATCGTTAAAAACCATATTATGTCCAAAGAGCAAAATGTTACAGGAGAAGCCAAAAGTGAATTGTACCTAAACTAAGGGTGATACTTCAAAACTAAAGTCATAAATCTTATCTTTACATATCCCAAATATATTTGTAATACAAACAATTTTTTTTTTAAATTCAAGCCTTCGAAATTACAGAATTTGTATTGGGGTTAATACGGATAGTCACTGTCATCAACAGATGTTTAAACAAAGAAAGCAAGAATTTCAAAAGGAAAAACTTTATATCTTTAATATTAAATAAAACATAACTAACTCTTGAATGGATAAAATAAGTTACATTTATGTTGATCTTTATGATTAATAACATATTTACTAATTGAAGAAAAAAAATGTGCTGTTTGAAAAAAGTCTTTACGGGCAATATCTAAGAACAACAGATTTACTTAAGTGAAGTAACAACTGGCTAATATTTGAAAGATATTAGGAATTAACAACAATAATAATAATAACAATAATAATAATAATAATAATAATAATAATAATAATAATAATAATAATAAATGACAAAAAATTGGGATATGGATTACAAGAATCCCTTGTGTGTATTGTGTATACTACTTGCTAAAGTGCACAACTGCTTAGCTTTATTTCCAGGAAAAAGATTCAAGGTTTGTTCTGTAATACAGTAGTGGTGATGATGCCCAACAATAATATGAAGACAAATCAGATTACTAATTCTTATGTTGCTCAACACGTATCTTTCCTTAGATTGCAACTGCCTTGCTGATTTTTGCTATTCTGTTTCCTTTGGCTTCCCCCCAATTTCACTTTCATTCGTTATGAAACAGCACAAACTAACACAATCCTTTTTACACTTAGCATTGAGTACTACATCAATCAGCTAATCCTTTTAAGGTTACCCATTCAGAGAAAAATGGTTGTGGACATAAGTTTGCAGCAATTGCTAATGTGGACATAATATAGTTTGCAACACAGCTGTTTTTCATTTGCCAATTACACAGAAAAAATATTATTTCACAACATGAAAGAGCACGCTAGAAACCATGCAAAATCATGTTTGTCCAGGGGTGGACATAATATGGTTTACAACAATTCTCTTCATATTATATAACAATTACTCTCTGGGAATTGCATTTTCATAATGATGAATACAGGAAAACAATCAGTCCAGAAACAATAAATGAAGGTTCAGCTGTAATGGCTTAAAAAAAAAAAAAAAGTGTTATTTGTAAAACATTGCACAATAATACTTCTAGGTATATTTTAAGAGCAAATTTGCTTTTTTTTTCCCCAACTTCCAATTATTTCCAATATGCCTTCATTACTTACTGTGACTCTCCTCAAACACAGCCCAATGTAAGTGTAAGTTAGGCTTCTTGGTGTGGTGTATTGTGCACGCACGTTCATAAACATTCCTTATTTTGTCAGTGACATCCTCTCCTTTGATGCTCTCCAAATATCGCACAAACTAAAGTACCAGATGGAACAACATTACTATCTAACATTTCACAGAAAATGAGTACATTGCAATTGTGCAATGTACAGAAATAAATTAATGACAAAAGTGTATAATGTCTATCTTCTAAGATAAATGCTGTAAACAAAGAAGCAATACTGTGATAATTTCTTTGATGCATGCATGAACTTACCTTGATCCAGAACTCTTCATACAGTGCACATGCAATAAGACATCGCTCAAACAAAACAACGATGCGTTCTTGATCTCCTTGTTCAATCTCATAGTCCAGATATTCCTTCCAGTTCTTCAACTGGCAACGTTCTAATGGCTTCACATGAAAATATGGCCGCTTAATCTATCAAATAGCAAAATAAGAGTTGTTAGTCACTCTGTAAAACTGTAAAATATGAGGGCAGTTCAGCAAAGAATGATCATTATCTTTTTAATGTCATAATTTCTTGCACTAGAATTTAATCTTATGATATTCTGTTAGCTTAATGTGTAACAAACACGCATACTAGTTTCATTGTTGGCACTCCTGGTTCCTGCCTGCGAGAGGCAGAAAAGTTGAGGCATGTTCAGTGTCACCTACTACAAAAATGGAGGTGACACATGAACAATATGTGGCTTTGATGTTAAGAGGAAAATGTGGTATTTCTTTCAAGGTAATCACTGCTGATGAAAGTTAGCTACATCATTTTGATCCTGAGAGCAAACAGCAAAGCTCAGAGTGGAAATCTGCTTCATCACCAACCCCCAAAAATGCAAAAGTGGTTGCTTCTGCCACGAAAGTTATGATCATCTCATTTTTCGATATTTGTGGAGTGGTTTATCAGCATGTTGTACCTGCACACACATCAATAATTGGACAATACTACAGGGAATATCTTGAAAATTTTAGAAGTTCATATCCGGCACAAAATACCACATATTCTATGAAACAGGCTGGATGCTGCACACGATAATGCACGGCCGCATATTGCAAATGTTGTGACTGAGTATCTTGCAAAAATCATGCATCCCTCACCCTTCCTATAGTCCAGAATTAGACCTGTGTGACTTTTTTCTATTCCCTAGCCTGAAGAAACACCAGCATTTTCCATCATCAGAAGCATAGTGAAGGCTGCAGAGGGATTCCGAAGGATCTTTCAAAAAATTGTTTCCAGCATGTCTTTGCAGACTGGCAGAAATGCTAGACAAGTGCATTGCATTCAAAGGAAACTATTTTGAGAAGGACCATCAAAATTATGAGGTTGAGTAAAGGTATGTTGTCCAAAAAAAAAAGATCATTCTTAATTGAACAGCCCTCATAGTAAAACAGGCTAAGAATAAAATGGAATACATCATTATTTTGAGATTAAAATTGGTATAAATCTAACATTTGGAATACAATTCTGAAGGAATCTATGCAGTCTGAAGTTCTTTGAAGGAATGCACACAAACTACTAAATTCTTACTATGTGTTATACGTCAATGAAAACAAGAGCCCAGTAAATGCTATAACTTTCTAAAATACCGAACAGTTGCTGGAGCATTTAAAATTCAAAAGCTAAAGGAGATGATTTCCTAAGACTGGGAATATGTTGTGCTCTCATTTGTAACTGCCTTTGAAGCTTCTTTAGAAAAGAGAAATGTAATGCCTGTTTTAGCTATTATTTTACTGTTTACAGCAGACTTAAGCAGTTTTATGGAAAACAAAGTGATTTAATTTTAAAGCTTCCTTTACTGAAAGGCTGCCTCTTGGACAAAGCATAACAAATACAAAATTACCCGTAAACACACATTAAGTGAATTGGTAATTCCCTATTTAGCTTGAGAGTACACAGGTAGTGTACTGGGTAACACTCCTAACACCATCAACTCTTAAAAGAATAATGTTGTTTATTAAGTTTGCGCTAATGGTAGGCTTATTCCAAGTTAAAGGGGAACAAAACACAACCATGAACATTTCATTCATTACATTAGTTTATCTGTCATCAGGAATAATTAGCAACACCAGCAGTACAACCCTCCTAACGTTATCGTGTTACAGCATCTTCCACAATACACAGATGAAATTATTTAGAAAAGCATTATTTACTACACAAACATCAATATGGATTTGTGAAAAATAACTCTAGCCTAAAGTGTATATTGGATTGCATTGAAGAAATAACAAGCAATATTGACTCAGGTAACTATATTGCAGGAGTCCTTTTAGATCTTACAAAAGCTGTATAGATATGATTATATTGATGGATAAAATTTACAACATTGGCAATTTAGAGGCCTTGCACAACAAATTTTAAATTCATATATGACTAACCAAAAAACAAAATGTACTCTGAAAAGCAGAACATGGCAAACTTACATCTAAAAGGCAAATACTAATCCATGGAGTAACACAAGGATCTATTTTAGGACCTCCATTATTCATTCTTTACGCGCACGATATTAATGATCTCGTACCTATAGATGCCAAACTATTTCAGTATGTAGATGATTCTACAGCCATTGTTTGTCACAAAGAAGTTACTATTCTGAAAACCACCTTGAATGACACTACAAATAAATTATTGTAATATGAGTCTTGAATAAGTTTGTGAAGCACAGAAGAAGTGCACTAAACACACTAACTTTTAGACTAAGTTACATATTGGAAACAACTCAGTTAAAAGGTAAAATTATTAGGAGTCGCTTTAGATATACCTCTCTCATTCACAAACTACACTGATAAGTTACAAAAATGTATTAGTAAAAACCTATTTGCGTTCAAATATTTATCGAAATATGTACCTAAAGCTACTGCCAAAATTATTTATTATTCCTTAATCCATTCACATCTTTCATGTGAAATTAAAGTATGGGGAAAAACACAGTAGCCAACCTAAATAAAATTTTTGTATTACAGAAGAAAGTTGTCAGACATCACAGTAATCTCACATACTGTGGATCATGTCACAAAACATTTACACAATTACAAATCCTAACTCTCCCTGACTTATATACAGTACAATATCGTTAGTACATTTTTGCAGATACCGGATTTGAACATCATTGACTGGGAAAATATGTCAACGAAAGTAGAAAATCTGTAATTTAAGAACATAATTATGTAATAAAATCTAACAATACATCTTACCTCCCAAACGAATGTGAAATATGGACACTATTTACACTGGTTTGAAATACATATCTATGGTTGATTGCTTTGTTGGTTTTAATGCCAAAATTTTACTGTCCATCCTGTTTAGTAAAATCATTACATTGTCATCAACTTCAAAACTACACACATATTATTTCACTACGTCTATTGCCTCCTTGCTTCTGACACTGTAGGAACTGGCTCAGGGTCTGACTCATATCATTTTCATCTCCCACTGACGGTTCTTCTTTCATTTGTTCTTCATGTATTTCATTTATTGTCACTGTTTCACACACTGGAATTTCATTGCCAATGTTTATATATGTTTCAAACGCTGGCGCCATTTACTGTTTGGCGCCATACTTCACTCTTGGAAAACTCATCTTCCAGTGTGATGTCATCACCAAGAACCTGGCAAAAGCAAGCTTTAAAGCAGTTCCTAATGGTATCTTGCATCACAGAATCCTAGGCAGTACCAATGAAATGCATGGCATCTAAGAGAGTGATTTTCAGGGACCCCAACTTTTCGCGAGTAGTTAATTCGCGAAATTGGCCGAAAATTAACAATAAGGAAAACCTTTAATCAATTATTTTTAAATTCCACATATATATCCATTCTGAGTCGCGAAATAACGTGACATTAATTCTATATCGCAAAAACACGAAATAACACTGTTATGAAAAAAAAAATGTGCAAAATAACCCAAAATTTTTCTCTCTCTCCTTTTCACATAAATAATTAGATATTTGGCTTATCAATCATTTACGGATAGGTGTATTGTCATTCGCTACGGTCATGCTGCACGGCACAGAACACCAAACTGCACTGTGATTTACCAGAGCTTCGGCAAACATCGGTACTGCTTCGACTACCCCGTCCCCTTCACTCTTCACCTATTGCATGCAAAACAAAAGGAATGCCATGTTTATCGGAACTCGGCAACACCGCATCAGTGACGGATTTCTCATTTCACTCAAATTATTCTTTGGATTTAAATGACAATACTACCTGCAATTCTTCTCTAATGCCGTATTTTAACGATTCGTGCTTGCATCACCCCATTTCATGCCGGCTGGAAAAGACTGTCGCAAAAGTATCGTTAAATAATGCATGAATTTCTAAGTCTGGTTCAAGTCAATTCTGACAGTAGACAGTCTCTTCTACCAATCACTGTCTCCGTTTCCTGTACCCCTCGCACGAAAATTGTTGCTGTCTCACGACGTTGCCATAATGTGAACGCATGTCTAGGTATATTTTGTGTCCGCTATACTGAAAGATTCGTTTGGAGTCAAGTTATATTCTTTAAATTACGTTACAATTTAGCACAAGGAGTCTATTTACCTTCTGCTCTGAAAAAGAAAAGGAATTATGCCGATGGAGCCACGTTTCAAATTAAGCTAGCGCATGTGCAATTCAGCTGACGGTGGAGTTGGCAACGTGCCGTTCACGCGCCGTACAGACAGCATGTGCAAGACGTTGCCAGGTCAGTTTAGTTTTGCGGCACGCGGGAATTCAAACCGATTCCACAGTAATATTTCAATGCGGTCTCAAAATATAATAAACTGCCAGGCATCTTTCCTTCTTGAACACTGCAAAGTCACCATTTGCCTTATTGAAGTGCTTGAGGGATCTAAATATCCATTTGTTCATTAACTATATAGCAAACTTAAAGATATATCAAATGGCTTCACAATAGTAGCTCAGGGCTCGTTTGGAGAGAAAACTTCAAGTCTTCTTCAGAGACTGCCAACCCTCAAGAAGTCTTATGTTATCAGTCAGTTCAAGCAATTGGGCATAAAGTCAGTTACCAAGCTGAATTCCTTAATGCCAGCTGATCCAGCTGCTGATATTATTCATTCTGCAGGTAAATTGTTTGATGTGCGAAAAATAGTATCAAATGAGGCATCTACTGATATAACTATAGAAAAAGCAAGAAGAATGTTACCTTTTCTGTGAGACTTGCCAAAGAAGACATTCAAGGAGGGATATGCTACTCTGAAGAACATAGTGTGTGAGAAATTAGATGATGCTGCTGAAGTGAAAATACTGGATTTACTTTCTGGACTTCAATGTGACCACTTGTGTTTCAGTGAGAAGTGTATGAAACTATTGTGGGTACCCATGTCCAATGTGGACAGTGAAAGACTTTTCTCTGCATATGGGAACATCATGACAAACTTAAGAACAAAAATTAAGCCAGAGAACACCGAACTTATGGTGGCTTTGTCTCTAACAAAGTAAATCAGTCGAAATGTATACTATGTAAATATTTTCATACTCTTCTTTGTTCCACAGTAAAATAGTTTAAACTGTGTTTTTGTTTTTTCCCTTTTTTTTGCACGAGATAACACCGTTAAGCAGTTTTATTTACCGCCCAAAACACTGCTCACTATAATATTTTTACACCGATATTACATTATTTTATTTACCGACAATCTGGGGTCCCTAATGATTTTTCTTGTAGTCGATTTCAGTGCAGCCAACCTTCTCTGTACCAGCCTCTTCCAATACATTTGCTTCATGCACCAAATTATGCCTTGATTTAAAGGTTGTAGCTTACTTGTGCAGTCTGCTGAAAGGAAAATGATCTTTATGTTTCTTAAATTTGAAACAGTTGGTGGATGAGCGGCACATAGATCAATGAAGAGTGCAACTTTCCTGCTTCTTATGTCCAGTCTTGCGTCCCATGCTCATAAGAAATTTTCAAATACTGCATAAGTTATCCAGGCTTTTGTGTTGGAAGTGTACTTACATGGAAAAGATTGCACACAGGTACCAATCTCTCCATTCTGTTTTCATTACAGCACAACAAGGCTATAATTCTCTCCTTGTTAAATTTCCCACCATGACACTTAGTGCCCTTAAAATCCACAGTTTTGTCTGGCAAAAGATGGAAGAATAGTCCAGTTTCATCTGCATTATAAACATCGTCAGGGCTATATTCTTTCAAAATTGATGGGAGCATTATATTTTTCTACATTTCTATATCTTCAACAGTATAGTGTCATAATCTAGGGCAGTGCCTCACCTCGCACACATGTGACTAAACCATGTCAATTCTTGAATCTTTCAATCCAGTCATTGGACACTTTGAAATCATCCAGTCCCATCTTCTGTGCTAAATGTATTGCCTGAGCTAAAACCACAGTACTATCTATGGGCGCATTTGAAGCTCTAGCTTGCGTAAATCACTTTAGTAGAACATCTTCCATTTCTGGAAACTGGCCAGGTCGATTATGCTTTCTTTTACCTTGTTTCCCTTCTTCGAAAGCAGTTTCAATCACTTTACATTTGCTAACAATCATGCTTAAGGTTGGCAGATGAATGTTTAACTTCCACACTATATCCACACATTTCATATTTGGATTGCAATCTATTTCAAGGATCTTCAGTTTTCCGCTGTTGGTTATTTTCCGCACTTTCTTTTCTCCAGTTCAAACGAAAAGTTAAAATAAAATCTATGTATGTTTGGTCAACACTCAACAGCAGAAACTCTCGTCAGCATTTACCATGCCAAGCTAAAGCACTGTCTATCCTGCATACACAAATATGTACATACATGAGGCTGCCGGTCTCCACCTCAAATGGACTGACCAAGGATTAACCAAAGAAGCGAATGAGGACATCAAACTTCGAATGAAGTAAGTGCCTATGGGAGACCTCTAATTTTTATTGCTTAAGTCCTAGAGAGAACAGCACGTGCAGTGAGAATAAACAAGAACACAACAGGTAGATCAGGCTAAGAGAATTACAAACTTGAATTTAACCACCACCACAACTACCATCATCATCAAACTTGAAACTACAGGGAAAAAGAGGAGAGGTAATTCAATTACGAAACTTAATCCTTTTCAGAAGGATACAATTCTCGCCATATTTATGCATATAACGGGAGAAAAGTACATCCTACCATATCCCAATTGCATTCTTCACTGCACGATGTGGAACTTTTTACATACAGAAGTGCATCCCTTCGGAAAATAAATATGGAATTAGGCTTCCGCCATAAAAAGCTGAGTGTCCTTAAGATTTCATTAGAAAATCCCAACTTCTGCGCCTGGTGATGTAGATTTCTCCGGGAGATGTTCCCATGATTTTGAAAGGCTAGACATGTCACGAGTAACCCCACTGGACCAACCAAGGATTGGCCAAAATAGCGAATGAGGACGTCAAACATCGAACATAATAAGCAGGAGCGAGAAAACATACTAAACAAATTTATTATATGTAGTACCAGAACATTTATAATTCAATATCATACACGGGAAAACGTGTTAATAATGAATGTGCTAACTAGTTTCCATTGTATCTACCAAACTATCCTGCACTTAAGAAAATACAATTTCCTCCTAGAAACCAACTCTGTTAGACACAATCACAACACTAGACATTAATGATGGTAGATTGAGTCACACTTTTTGACACTCACCTTCAGTAATTAAAAGTTGTATAAAACAGAAACGTTTTCGATGGCATTCGTCCTCATTATCAGCGACTGAGAGACTAAAGGTCTCTTTCTCCCATATCCTCTTCTTCCTTTTCCTGCAGATTCTGAACCTGTTGCCATCTGGTGTTGGGGGCACAAAGTTTTAACACATTGTTCACTAGCAAGATTTCAAAATTAATGACGTTGCCGTTTTTGATGTGTATATTTTCCCAGATGTTCAATTCTATTGGTGTGGTGAGGGGTTTTAACAATTTTATACTTTGGCCAATGTTGTGGTTTTCTGTCCCCACCTTACCAAGATTATATTGCTTATCAAAAGTAAGATGACAATAGCATGAGACCCATTATCAAGGCATTAACTCACCTACCTACCACATTGCTAAGTGGTTAGTAAACAAACTGAAAGCCTAAAAAAAGTTTGAAAACCTGGTAATTGAGAACTCCTCAGAATTAATAAACCACTTACAGAACTACAACATTCCAAAAAAACACATAATGGTATTGTTTGATGTCAAAGCACTTTTCACTATTATTCCCATAGAAAAAGTTCTTACACTACTCAGAAAATGGTTGAATCAGACTACAACAGACTCCACAGAAATAGATGATATCACTAACCTTACAGAATTATGTACTAGACACAACTTCTTCACATTTAACAATAAATTCTACAAACAATCAAAAGGACAAGCAACGGGAAGTCCACTGTCCCCCATTCTGGCAGAACTATATATGAGCCACCTTGAAGTACACATAGTGAAAGCTTTCCCTCACATATACAAATTTTAGCAGAGATAATTGATGACATTTGTCCCATCATACCCCAGAAATTAACAGAAGATGCTTTGAAACTGTTGAACCTGCAGGACTACAGCTTTAAATTCACAATTGAAATTGAAGAGAACAACACCTTACCCTTCCTGGACATCATTATAACTAGAGATCAAAATTATTTTAAATTCGGTATACATAGGAAACCTGCACATGTGGACAATTATATAAAGAAAAATGGTTGCAACCCAACTTCACACCAGCTGCCTTTAGAAGTTTGATACACAGGTTACATAGCATCCCCTTGAACAAAAAATAATTTTTAAAAAACAACATATAGAAAAAATAGCAGTAACTAATAGATTCAACTCAGATCTCTTAACCGCTTCAGCGATGGCCATTTAAATCCTGCATGGGCCGGGAATGGATACCCAATTAACAGAGCAAGACATTTAAATTGTTAAATGGGGTAAAAATGCTGCATAAATATACATTCATATCTTCCATATTTATTAAGTTACCTTAATGAAACAAAAACTGGTTTAAAGCTCATTAAAGGTAGTATACATCTACGGCATCAACAAAGTGTAAACTATTTTAAAAAATGTTGAAATATCACTACTTTGTTTCTCTGTAACAAAAGCCATTTGTGCATCGAACACACCTAATTTGTGAGTCAGCTACTTGTTTGTGCGTACGAACGATATAGCTGCCTCAGCGATATGTTCTCCAGTTCAAGGTTTCATGCTTTAGTTTATATTACAACACGATAATGTACTTCTGTGTATTGAAACATAACAGCTACAAACAAAGCAACCTGTCTGTCAGCATTTGTATGTGCCTACGTCTTAGAATATTACACAACCGAAGTGTATGGTAGAAGAATGCAGTGATATTTTCATTCAGTCTGAAAAGCTTTTGTGTTCTGTACTGAAAAGCACATTTGAAATGGTTATATCTCAGTGCTAACCATGGCTTCAACTAGCAATGTAGCATATCAATTAGCTCGCCTAGGAAGTGTACGGGCTTCTGAAATTACTTCAGAAAATGTGGAGGACTTTTTGCTGTGTGATAGTGATTTGGATATAGACGGCGGGTTTTCAGATTTTGAAGCGGGTATTGAGGATACAGGTAGCAGTGAGGAAGAAAATGACTCTTCCTTCAGGTGTTCGTGAAGAATCAACATTGTGGAGTGGTCAAAATAACTGCAATGCAAATAGACATATCTTCACGAACACAGCCTCTGGTGTACAACCCCAGGCTCAACTGACTTCTGACAGCCAACCAATTGACATTTTCACAAATTTTTTTACTGCTGACTTAGTGTATCTCATTGTTATGGAAACAAATGTATATGCGAGTAAGGTGAAGGAAGACCTGACCTCTAAAGGCAATTTAGGTCCTAAGAGTAGAATTCAGAAGTGGACAGAAGTAACACTGAATGAGATTTACAGGCTACTTGGTCTATTACGCTCATGGGCATTATTCGTAAACCTACATTACACATGCACTGGTCTACAGATGACATGCTAGCTACTTCATTTTTTGGGAAATGCATGTCAAATAACAGGTTTACTTCCATTTTGTGATTCCTACATTTCACATGCACAGAAAATGTAAATGATAAGCTACACAAAATCAGGCCGGTTTTTGATTATATTACTTCAAAATTTAAAGAAAATTATGTGCCTAGTGAAAAAGTCACTGTTGATGAAAGCTTGATGCTTTGGAAGGGTCGCTTAGGTTGGAAGCAATACATCAAAACAAAGAGTGCCAGATTTGGCATAAAGAGTTTTGATCTTTGTGAAAGTAAAACAGGATATCTTTATAATAGTTGCATATACACTGGTCAAGGGACTGATAATACTGGAGACAAAGATTTGGGGTTATCTGGCTCCATAGTAATGCACCTGATGGAACCTCTACTTGATCAGGGAAGGACTGTATATTTAGATAATTGGTACAGCTCCCCAAAATTATACATGGCCTTATACAAAAGAAAAACAAATGCAATTGGAACAGTACGTTCAAATCGTACTGGCTTGCCAAAGGACGTGATTACAAAGGCTCTAAGGAGAGGAGAGGAGAAATGCAGGTGTGTCAGCTCCGACCTTTGACCTACATTGCTTGGCAAGACTTGAGGGTAGTTACAGCATTATCCAATTGCAGCTCTAAGATTTTATTGATTGACACTGGAAAAATAGATTCCCACACAAAAATGTCAATTTTCAAGCCTGATGTTATTCAGGAATACAATAAGCATATAGGGGGTGTGGATCTAGTAGATCAGGTATTGCAAGCATACCAGTTAAGTGGTATAAAAAGTATTTTTGTATCAGTTGGATATAACCATATACAATTGTTTGGTAATTTGGAGAGCTCTAAACCCACGCAAGATAATGACATACCTGGACTTCCACATATCAATAGCTCGTAGCCTAATTGATCAGTATAACACTCAGAGGCCTCTTCATACTGGGGGTAAGAAATTCACAACCCCTGCACCCCTCAGACTTGAAGGAAAACATTTTCCTAAAAGGATACCACCCACCACAAAAAAGTCGCGGCCATTTCGAAAGTGTCTGGTGTGTCTCTAAAAAGGTGCTTGCAAGGAAACCAATATTATTTGCCATGAATGTGATGTGCCCTTGTGTGTTTATCCATGTTTTGAGGTATACCATTCAAGAAGAAACCTTTAAAGGTAAGCCTTGATATCTTATAGAATTTATTTAAATTTATTATAAAAGAGAACAATTATAATAATTAGGGTTAAATAAGCATTAAATGCATGTATACACAGGACGTCTATTGACGTGCATTTCCTTTCTCCTGTATTTTAACATGGATGTCATATGACGTGCATATCCCCGAAAGGGTTTAAGGAACATGATAAAAAGAAGAAGAAACTCAAGGCAATTTCACATACCACCACTCTCAAACACAAATTGGAAATACAAGAAATTCACATACCACCCTTGGGCATTTAGAAAAATTTGAACGAATCTTCAACAAATTTAACGTAAGACTAGCGCCACAAAACAAATTCAGCTTGAAGAACTTGCTAAACACACATCTCAAAAACACCATCCCAAACACATTAAAATCCGGAATTTACCAGATTAATTGTGATGAATGTGAGAAATACTACATAGGAAAAACAAAAAGAAACCTGGAAACCCAACTTAAGGAACACCAAAAGAACATAAATCTAAAACAAATACAGAAATCCGCTGTATCACACCATTTTTGGACAGAAAACCACAACATTGGCCAAAATATAAAATTGTTAAAACCCCTCACCACACCAATTGAATTGAACTTCTGGGAAAAAATACACATCATCAAAAACGGCAACGTCATTAATTTTAAAATCTCGCCGGTGAACAATCTGTTAAAACTTTGTGCCCCAACACCAGATGGCAACAGGCTCAGAATCCGCAGTAAGAGGAAGCTTTAACTGCTTTGGTCCTTAGTGTCCTGTTCTACATTGGACGTGAAAGACTGGTAATTTTACTCAGAGGCATCTTTATCAGGCTTGAGGTTCTTTTACGTGCTGTAAATCTACGACACAGGACCACTGGCTTTACTTCCCTTCCGAAGGAAGCCATGCTAAGCATTTTTATGCCCAAAAAAATCCATCGCCCTCCGCTGGGTTTGAACCTGTGACCTTGGGAACTAGAAGCTAGCACGGTACAACTAGTTCACGGAGGACGACATTCAACAGCTTTCCAAGTCCAACTCAACTTCATTTATCTATGCAGTACTCATTCATAGAAGGCTGTGACTCATTGTATCACACATAGATAGCGATGTGTTGCCATGGATACTTGTTTAAATTTGTCTACTGTAGTGAGCTAATTGGAAGTGTACCTATTAGTTTGTCTTTAACGTTTCAATTGTGTACATGCTACAGTTAAAGTGTTCCATTCAACCATGGAAGGATATTCATTTCGTGAGCGGGCAGGATGATTTTTATGTACAGCTGCAAATGGTAACAGACGCGATGCTGCACAACTCTATCAAAGGTTGTTTCCAAACCGAAGACAGCCGAGTCGTCCAACCTTTGCTGCTGTTTATTGTTGCATTGCTGTGAAAGGATCCATAGCACCACAGGCTATTGATCAAGAAAGACCAAGAGTTACTCATATGCCTGACCACGAAGGACACATTCTCTAGTTTGTTGAAGAAGATCCAGTTATTAGCACAAGGCAAGTGGCCCTGGCGTGTGGTACATTTCAAAGTACAGCATGGAGGATACTTCACATGCAGCTCCTGTATCTCTATAATTTTCAAAATATGCAGGCCCTTTCGCCTGCCAATCCGTTGTTTGTCTCTTCAGTTTTGTTTACAGATGAGGCAATGTTTGGAAGAGATGTAATAAATTTTCGCAAACAACACATATGGGCAATTCTTAATCTTTGTGCTACAGTTCAGGCTAGACATCAGCATCAGTTTAGCATTAATGTATGGGCTGGAATTGTAGGTGACTGTAGTCACCTGTAGTCTAGTAGGTCCAACGTTCTCCCAGTATGTCTTACAGGAGCTGTCTACAGGGACTTTATTCAGAACACTCTTCCAGACTTAAGGCTGGTTCACAACTGCCGGAGAATGGTAACCAGAACGGAAACAAGAACGGGAAGCAATGCACCATGCAAGATATTGGTTCACAACAGCCCGGTAACAAGAACGGGAATGCATATCGATCACAAAGTGAAAGTCAATTTTGCGCATTGGGATTTCATTTGTTTTTAACTGACCAATGACATTTTTTCACCTACTTCCAATTTAGCCAAGCCAATGTCAAAATTCGATAGAGTAAACATTATCTAAATGCATATTCATTACAGTTCCAATCCCTCTACTTATGCCAAACTTTCATTCCTTTATTTAATGGCATACATTAAAATTATTTATTGTTCTTTTTTCATTTCCACCGGTTTTAGCTGTTCTTTGTAGCTTTTCCCATTGTTTTTTAGGTAATAGCCAGTTTTGAGTTGCATATAAACAAACTACAAATGATCCCTTCACCAGAGGAACCAACGTTGATTAGATTTGCGGATGTTGGGAATCAGGATGAGGTTAGGATGCACATTTACTACTAATTCCTTCCAGTTTCATGTTTCCAGCTTGTGACTATAGAGAGCACTAGTGGCTGTTTCATGTCACGGCCACTTAGAATAACCTCTAGAGTGAAGAGTTTAATATGCACAATAGGGATCTAATATGCCATGCCCGGGAACGAGAACGAGAAAGTTAAAAGTTGGGCAACTCTTCTTTCCCGTTCCCGGGGCCCAGGAAGGCTTCCCATCAGTTGTGAACATTCCCATTTGAATACATGTATTTCAACTTTCTCATTCTCGTTCTGGTTACCGTTCTCGTTGGTTGTGAACCAGCCTTTACTATACCTTTTTCACTATAAGCTGAAAGGAGAAGTAAACAAAACTTAAATGTATCACTCCGCCGAGCACATGGCAGTACCATGTGGAGGATGATGGGAACTAAGACCCGTGAGAGGAAACTGCTTCATACAGAATGCGAATACAGTATATTAGGCAGCTTGGGAATCATTAGCTTTTAAACATTGTATGTCGTATTCCTATATTTTGCCTCAAATCCTAAACTTATAACACACAATACTAAGAGTTGACAAATAAAAGTTGTACCTGATCAGTTCAGCATCTGTGATTAAAGGTACTGGATTAAACTGTTCTTAACTTCATGCTTTAGAAATCATTCATTTAATGACTAATATCAGTATACCACTTTTGCTTTAACCTTTTATAAGTCAAAAGTTAAATAACGATTAGCACTAAAGGTTAAATCACAACAGAAAACAAATGCAAACCAAGCTATCCGAGCAACAATTCTGCATCACTAACAAAGAAGTTCAATTATTGCTAAACAATGGGCAACCATATTCATTGTCGGTTAAAGGTGGGTACTTTTCACAGAATTTGTTAAAAGCATTTAACACAATTGTCTTCTTTCCATTTCCCTCGTTTATGTTTTCTACAGTGGCAGAAGATTCTCAGCCAGAAACTGGAAAGAACTACAGCGCCTGCGCATAGCCTTTTAAACCCTCGCTGTATCGGTTCATTTAGTTATAGCTGGATCTAAACAAACACATTTAGTTTCATAAATTTAACTGTTACAATAATGAGTTTTACTTTTTCTACTACGTATAGTAAGTAGGGGAAGTATTGTATTCCACCCAAAAATTCGATGCCGAGATTTCACTGGAAATATATGTTTTGAGACCCCCCTGAATCCAAAAAATGCATTTTTGGAAACATGTCCGTGTGTGTGTGTCTCAGAAACAAACAGTCGGATAAACACTAAACTTGGTATTTAGGTTCAGTATCTTCCAGAGATGCGAAACGAAGGTTTTCAAGAAAATCCCCCCACCCCAGAGTACCCTTTACATAGAACATTTTTCGAAAATTTTAATTTTCTCAAAAATGGCTCTAACGATTTTGATTAAAATATCACATCGTTAAGATATTTCATGACAAATAAAATGTATATCTCAAATTTTCTGGGAATGTCTCCAAAAGTATTCTTCATTGTAAACGACTTTTGCATAACTGGTAAACCATAAGAGATAGACAAAATTTTACTACACAAAAAATGTAGACACACAGACGGACGTGTTTTCAAAAATGCTTTTTTTTGGATTCAGGGGGCCTCAAAACATATATTTCCAGTGAAATCTTCATATCAAATTTTTGGGTGGAATACAGTACTTCCCCTACTTACTATACGTAGTAGAGAAAGTAAAAACTAGCTCAAATGTTGTTGTACCTGTTGCCAATTAAATGTTTCATGTAACTATGTTTTCTTTGTTTTAAAAAAGTAGGAAAACTTACTTTCTGGATGCGCTTTGTAGTTTTCAGTGATGTTTTGCTGTGTTTTTACTACAAAGTTGTATACCTTTTTATCTATTTTGGTTTGGCTAATATATTATTAAATATAGCTTCCTTTACAAATCTTATGCCATTTGTAGATAAACAGCTTACTTTACAAATACACTTTACATATCTGTGAAATTACTATTTGATTGTGAAACAAGTCACTTGTAAATTCTATAAATTTTCATTTACAAACTTCTATTCTTAAACAGATTTTTATAAATGAACAAAGTTTACAATGATTGTAAGCATAGTGAAACAGGTCCCTGTTGTTAGTATGATATTGTGTAGGACTGTAAATTAGTGAGCTGTTGACATGTATCTTGTACAGCAGTTTACTTGTTTCACATGCACTCTTTAGTTCGTGAAATGTTGGCATTACTGTGGCATTTGCAAATACAAAATTCAGTGATTATTATTACATTTAGGTGTGTGTATGTCAGGGTTAAATATTTGTATTTAAGTATGTGTACTGAAAGTAATGTATGTGGTGCACAGAAAGTCAAACTAAAGCTTTCTGGGAAAATTAACAAAATGTTTTCAGAAGATGTAGTCCAATAAGTGGACAGGTGTGTGAAATTATATGCTCTGTAAGGAAGTAATTTGAAGAAGAAAGGGATAATGGGGGACCTCCAATTTCTATTGCTAAAGTCCTAGATAGAACAACACATAAAATGGGAGGTAATCTGATTAAGAACCTGGATCCTTTTCAGAAGGATGCAATTCTCGCCATATTTATGGGTATTATGGGAGAAAAGAACATCCTATCATATTCAAATTGCATTCTTTGTTGCATAATGCAGAACTTTTTACAAACAGAAAGACTTCCTTCGGAACATAAATAAGGAATTAGGCTTCTGCTATAAAAGCTTGAGTGGTCTAGATTTTATTAGAAAAGCCGAACATCTGTGCTTGGTGATGTAGATTTCTCTATGAAATATGTTCCCATGATTTTGAAAATATTATTTGGTTAGACATGACATGGGTAAAAGCCAACAAGGGTGGATGGATGACACAGTAAATTCAACAGTTGGGATGCCATTGGGTAAAGGAGGAAGAATAATACTTCTCATGCTGGGAATTAGTTTGTGTTTACTCCTAATTGTTGCCTATTGTTTAAATCAAAGAGAAAAGGAGACTACCACGAAGAAAGGTATCATGCAACTTTTGAAAAATGGTTTAAGTAGTAGTTATTGCCCAATTTGCATGAACCATCTTTAAGATTAATGGTCAATGCAAAATACCATCCTGTTATATGCATGCTTTCACGGCCAGCGTCTAATAGAATACAATTATTTCCCAGGCTTGTAGGCCATGGACCAATGAATTTTAAAGTTCCCGACGTTTCGCCAAGGACAACAGTTGGCATATTCATGGTGATCCGTTTACTGGTCAGGCCATGAATGAATGTCAACAAAACATGCACTGCTTATATATGGGTGGTAGGTGGAGCCTAACCTGGAGCTGTGCCCTGATTGTCCAGTGTCCCTCAATGGGCGGTCTTGCGAGTAGCTTTTATTCCTACAGTTCTGTGTATTCTTTTCCAATACTGGTATCCATGCTTTGTTTAAGCGTAGGGCTTCTTCTTTCCGGTTGAGGTTGTTTTTATGTTTATACATTTCTATGGCCTCCCCATGTAATCAAGCATGGTAGCTGATGGCTGAGGACAGAATCTGAGTGTGCTTAGAGCTGATATCATGTCCAAATAATAAAGTGTTCTGCCATGGCAGATTTTTCCGTTTGTCCCAGTCTAGTATGTCTTTCGTGTTCCTTCAATCTTATTGCCATGCTGCGCATAGTGGTACTGATGTACACCTGACCACAGCAGCAAGGGATTTTATACGCACCTGCCAAGGCATGTTTGTCCCGTTTGCTCTTGACCGATCTTAAGCATTATTTCAGTTTGAGTGCCGGTTGGTACACAGTGCCAATGTTGAAGGGTCAGAGGAGACTACCTATATGGTCCGATACTATCTCAATGTATGGCAGGAAGGGCTTGTTGGAAGGGCGGTTTTCAGGTTCTTTCTTGGTGTACCTGGGATGGCATGCCTTTTGTATCTCTTTGTCTGTGTAGCTCAAAATTTTGAATTTAGGTGTTTGAGTTCCTCCTTCAAATAGTTGCCACTGCAGATCCATTTTGTTCAATCGGTAAGGGTTTTAATTAATCCCTTGTTGCTGTCTTGGGTGATGGTTAGATGTTTTATGCAAATAGTGGTTGGTGTATGTCAATTTTCTGTAAACAGTGCATTCCAGGTGGAGATCTGTTGTAATTACTAGTACATCTAGGAAAGCCAGTCTGTTTTCTTCTTGTTCCACAGTAAATTAGATATTAGGGTGAGAACTAATCAGGTGTTGCAGGAACCGATGTAATATGTGTTCTCCATGGTTCCATATCACAAACGTGTCATCAACATAGCATAGCCAGGCCTAAGGTTTAAGTGGTGTACTTTCCAGTGCTTCTTGTTTGAACTTTTCCATGAAAAAGTTGGCTATAACAGGACTCAGTGGGCTACCCATGGCAACACCATCGGTTTGTTCATAAAAGTCCCCATTCCAAAGAAAGTAAACGGTGGACAAACATGTCTTGGCGGGTATGTATAGAATCCCTTGCAGCTGTGGTCAGGTGTACATCAGCACCACTATGAGCAGAATGGCAACAAGATTGAAGGAACACGAAAGGCATAGTAGAGTGGGACAAACAGTAAAATCTGCAGTGGCAGAACACATTATTTGGACATATCAGCTACAAGGACACTCAGATTATGTCCTCAGCCATCAGCTACCATGCTCAATTACATAGGGAGGCCAAAGAAATTTATAAACATAAAAGCAACCTCAACCAGAAAGAAGAAGCCCTACGCTTAAACAAAGCATGGATAACAGTATTGCAAAAGAATCCTCAGAACTGTAGGAATAAAAGCTACTCGCAAGACTGCCCATCGAGGGACACTGGCCAATCAGAACAGAGCTCCAGGTTAGACTCCACCCATCGCCCATATATAAGCAGCACATGTTTCACTGACATTCATTCGAGCTCTGACCAGTAAATGGATCACCATGAATATGCCAAATGCAGTCCTTGGCAAAATGTCAGAAACTTTAAAACCCATTAGACCATGGCCTACAAGCCCGGAAAATAATTGTATTCTACCATCCTATTATTTTAGATAAATCTCCGACAATGGCATCTAGAAGAGATTGCCATTTTAACAGAAGAGATAATTTCGGCTCAAATTAAGGGATATGTAGCTCATAACAATAAAGGCTCCGTCATATCATCTGTGATTCAATTAACAAAAGAGGCATTAGCAACCATAACACCTGAAAATTGGAAGGATGCTATTTCTAACACCAACGATGTTATATCAGCAGCATTGGAAAATGAAGAACTTTTGGAAGAAAGAGTGGACAACCTTATAATACCTGTGAGAGGTTCCAGCAGCTCAGATGAAATGAAACTGAGCTTTATTTATGGACACTCTTTAATTACTATGGTTCTTAGCATCCCATTCTATATTGGGCATTGAAGTCTGGAAATTTTGCGAAAAGGCCTCTTTATATGCTTTAAGGTTCTTTTACATGCCGTAAACCTAATACACGGGACCACTGGCTTTACTTCACTTCTGAAGGAAGCCGTGCTAAGGATTTTTATGCCCGAAAAAATCAATCGCCCTCCATAGGGTTTGAACCTGCAACCTCGGGAACCAAAGGCTAGCATGATACCCCTAGAATGCAGAGGATGACAGCAGCTCAGATGACGACCATGGTGATGAAGATAACAGCAGCAGTAACAACAATGCTGACAATAGCAATTTGTAGATGGGACACATTTTCCCATTGGAATAAAGCATCAAATTGCAGGTATGCCTCTTTATTTGATATGCTGTAATTAAAACAGCTTTACAAGCATTCAGTTTTTGTCTTTTGTTATTGTCAAGCAAACAAGAATTCAAGACTTTACATTAATATTATACAAAATATTATACATAATATATAAAAAAAAATGGCTATAGAATTGGAACATGAGTTGAAAGCAATTACTTTAGCACAAAAACTGCAAGTAGAAATAGATACAAATGGTACCACAAAGCAGATACAGTAATTTAAAAACTCAAATAAGCTTTAGAACATATATTAATAACTTAAAATACATGAATATAATTACAACAGAGGTAACGAGTCCAATAAAATATATTGATATACAATATCAGAATGACCTGATATATACAATACACAAACAAAACAATATACCAGATGAAATGAGAGCCATAGCAATAGCTAAGGATAGATACCCAGAAAAAGAATGGCTCCGAATATATACAGATGGATCCCTCATCAATAAAAAAAATGCTGGTGCAGGAGTATACTGAAAACATTTTGCACAGTATCTAACATTAGATGAAACGTCAAACCACTATGATGGAGAATTAACAGCTATAAAAGCAGCATTACAGAACATTTTATATAGACCACATATAAAACAAAAAATAGTCATCTTATCAGACTCAAAATCAGGCATAGATGGAATAGTAAATTACAATAATAAAACAACAAGAAATATTAAAGAAATAAGAAGCATAATTAAAGCAGTTGAACCTAGAAATCGTGTCACTCTACAATGGATCCCAGTTCATGTTGGACTTTTGGGCAATGAACATGTGGATCAATTAGCAAAGAAAGGTGCAATACAACAAATAAAACCTGTAGGACAAATAGAAGTAAATAAACAATTAAATAACATTAAACAACGTTGCAAAAGACAGCAGAGACTTGATGAAGATAAATTAAAGGATAAAGATTATAAGACTATTAAAGATAGAGTTGATATACAAAAAATGCCAAGGAAGACTGCAGTGGCCTTATTTAGGATGGCAACTGGCCACGATTGCCTTGCAGAACATCTCTACAAGATACGATGCCTATCTACACCCAAGTGCACTCTCTGTGAAGAAGATGTCATCCTGAACAAACAACATCTCACCAAATGCAAAGCCCTTAAATGTGATAACTTACAGACTTTATATTGGGAAGCCAGAGGGAAAATGATGTAGATCAATTAATCCCCAGTGCCATTGGTGAACAACAACAACATTAATATTATAATTATAAAAAGAATTCAAGAGTTTACTTAATGACTTTGCTGAAACACTGCACTATACAGACTTATTTTATAATAAATGTTGATGTATGTATTGAATAAAATATGACAGTAGGTGTGTTTAAACATTTCAAATTGAATCTTCATTCTATTTTTATATTTATTGCCTTAATCTGTTACGATTCATTACTGTGGGCAGTTATTGCTAATTTTGCGAGCAGTTATTACCTGTGTTTATGTATTTCAACGGTCACCACATGGACAGCCGCACTAAAAGACACTGTAGTCTCTGCTGGTTGAAACATCAACCACCAACTAAAGATGCGAGACTCTATTGACTAATTTTGAAGATTTAGAAGCTAGTAACAGTGATGTGTCATAATTTAAAATAAAGAGAGTTGAGGGTTGTTACACTACATCACTATAATATTCTTATTTGAACGCGTTTCGGGAGACGGTTTGTTCCCATCGTCAGCATGTCCTCATCTGATTTTGCCGGTCATCGTCTGGGGGATGTATGTGGTTAGTGGTGTTCTCTGGTGCTAGGCTGATGAACCTCCAAAGGCTGTTGGGTGGCGGCAGTTCGAAATTCATTAGGTGATTCCTGTGTTTGACAATATGTATTTTTTCCCAAATGTCCAATTCATTACTGCTGTTGATCGGTTTTAAGAGTTTTATGTTTGGAGTGATATCATGGTTTGAAGACCAGAAATGATGTGCTACTGCTGATTTATCTGGCTGCTTTTGGTAAATGCATCTCATATGCTCTCTAAGTCTTATTTCAAGATTTCTTTTTGTTCTTCCTATATATACCAGGTTACATTCATTACAATCAATTTGATATATACCAGCTGATTTATCGTTGGGGATAGGATCTTTAGTTCTGTTGCGTAGTAGTTTCTGTATATTGTGGTTATTCTGTGGAGACAGGGTGATGTTGTATTTTTTGAAAATCCTTTGAAATTTATTATGTGTCCAAGGGTGATAAGTGAATTTTCTATATACTTGTGGTTTTTGTTGTCTGAGTAACGTAGTCATTTGTTGGATGTATTTCTGTCTTTCAAACCTTTTTATCTTCTTATCTATTGTTTTTTTCTGTTATCCATTCATAGTGGCTATGTTGATAATGTGTTGGTATTCTTTCTGGTATTCCTCTTTCTCCATTGTTATATGTACTAACCTGTTTGTAATACTATTTAAAATTGCATGTTTGTGGCTTGTAGGATTGTAGCTATTGTTTTTAATATAATTTTCTGTGTGCGTTGGTTTTCTGTAAATGCCGAACGTTAGTTTGTTGTGTGCATTATTTCTGATGATCCTGATGTCTAGGTAAGGTAATTGGCCATTTTCTTCTTTTTCTATTGTGAATTTAATAATCTTTTTTGTAAATTTAATAATTTCAAAGCATCTTCTGAAAGTTTTTTTGGAACAATAGCAAAAATATCATCTACATACCTATACCAGGTTTTGAATAGATGTGGGAAAGATTTAGTAATATGGGATTCAAAATGGCTCATATATAGTTCTGCTAAAAATGGTGAAAGGGGGTTTCCCATAGTTAGGCCTGAGGTTTGTTTAAAGATTTTGTGATGGAATGAAAAGAAATTCTGGTCCAGACATAATTTTGTTAGTTTCAGGTAATCTTCTGTTTGTGCTCTAGGTGTGCCATTGTTTAATATCCAATTTTCTAGGAGTGGTAATAATTCTTCTTTTGGTATGCTTGGGAAGAGTGCAGTGACATCAAATGATACCATCATGTCTGTGGGTGATATATTTATACTTGAAAGGTGACTGGTTAATTCTAATGAATTTTTTATGCTAAGACTTTTGAACATAGGCATGGAGTTGAAGGTATTTGAAAGCCATTTTGCTATTTTATATGTGGGAGAGTTTATGTTATTCACTATGGGCCTCATTTTGTTGCCGAGTTTGTGTATTTTTGGTAATGCATATAACCTAGGTATGGTGGGAAAATCTGGTTTAATTCTGGATTTTTCGGCTTTTGTTAATGTTTTGGTTTCTATCAATGTGTTCTGGAGTGACTTGGTGCATTCTTTTAATGGATTTTTGCTGATTTCTACTCCTAAAACCGATCAACAGCAGTAATGAATTGGACATCTGGGAAAAAATACATATTGTCAAACACAGGAATCACCTAATGAATTTCGAACTGCCTCCACCCAACAGCCTTTGGAGGTTCTTCAGCCCAGCACCAGAGAACACCACTAACCACATACATCCCCCAGACGATGACCGGCAAAATCAGATGAGGACATGCTGACGATGGGAACAAACCGTCTCCCGAAACGTGTTCAAGTAAGAATATTATAGTGATGTAGTGTAACAACCCTCAACTCTCTTTATTTTAAATGCGAGACTCTAGTTCCACATTATGCTTTCAATGAAATGATAGAAGTACTTTATCACAGAGAGGTACACTAAGTGGAAAATTATGGTCATTTTGCTATGGAGCACAGATTGCTTTGTTGCTCCATTTAATGATCCACAAAATTAATTAGGACTTGTAAAATGTTCTGATTTCAACACCTGAATTTAGCAAACATCTATGAATTTGATGTTCCACATTTTGAACAAACTTTAATCTTTGCAGAAAACTTATTATACCCAAAACAGACTTTTAGCTTTTCATCGGTAACCAAACCACAATTCACCATTACTGAATCTTGATCAATTAGCATAGTGTAACCAAGTCTAAATTACACACCGTCAATGACACCACCTTATCACACAGCTTGGTGTGGCAAGAAGTTGCCAAATTGAGAACTATAGTTAATGAGATGTAATAGGTTAACCCAATATAGGTGAAGTACTCTCATACACTGCATCTCCCTAACATCATCATCTCTCCTAACAACTTAAGTTTCTAAAATTATTCAACAATAAAATACTTACTCCTTCTTCAAAATTCCACCGATCTGCAACAGCACTCACAGTAGCTTTGTGAACTTTGCGTCTTATTGAGATTATTCTCTCTCTTAATGCTGTAGTTTCTTCATCTGTTTTCTGAAAGAAAAATAAATATATTTCAACATGAAACTGTACTGGTTGGTGCAATTTAAAAGTGTGTCCATTAGTGTAATACCTTCAAAACATTTTGAATGGTCTTTAGGCTAGTTTGCAATAATGAACAGAAGCTAGCTCTAGTATGTAAAACAAAAATACAGGGAGCAATAGCTTACAATAAACTGAGAACAGGAATTAATATTAGTAACATAAAATAAGGATTTTAAGCATTGGGATGCCATTTACTGACCAATCACCATTTTTTTACTGCAAGCAATTCATCCGATATAATGCAGGTTAGACACTCTTGAAATTCAACGCATTAAACATTTTTAACAGTGATACTAATGTTGCTAACAAAATTGGATTGGAGAATGGAAGCCCCTGCATCAACGAGGAATCATTCTGTTTCATTTTCCAAGCTTGCGACTAGAATGATTCAAGCAACTAATACAGATCATGTCTAAGTCAGTGAGACCAGAAATACTGTATACCTAAATGCAAGGCAGTTATGTAACGAGGAGTGGATGAGCTCGCATGCCTGTATTCCATTCACATGACTCTCTACCCACTCTTACAAAATAAACCTTTGCAGAAATTGTTTTAGAAACACATAGGTTGAAGCGATAGTCAAATATCAGAAGCAAGTCGCTATGTGATGACTTAGAAATTCTGTTCTCTTTGCATGACCAGGAGCAAAAAACACACAGCAGTATAAACTATTTGGCCATTCAAACCAATAATAATGAAAATGCCACAAATCACCACAAAAAACAATTTATTTGACATAAATTGTGTGCTTTAACATTTGTGCATTTTTGTGTAGTAAGTTTTTGTCCATCTGTTATGGTTTACAAATTATACAACATTTATTCAGAATGAAGAGCTCTTTACAGGCTATTTGCAGAAAATTTAAAATATACATTTTACTTTTCATGCAAATATCTTAAATACAAGGCATTTTAAACAAAGTCATTAGAGCCATTTTCAAGAAAATCAAAAATAAGGAAAATTTTTCCACGTAAAGGGTACTTTGGGTTGGGAGGATTTTCTTTAAAATCGTCCTGTTGTATAACTTGGGAGGGGGGAGGGGGGAGGGGAGGAGAGAGAGAGAACATGCACAAATCAGTGTCAAACTTTTGAGTGGAACACAATACTTACTCTACTTACATAAGCAGCAGAGAAGGTAAAAATATTACAGTATCTGAACCAAGTTCTGCAGATAAATGGGTGGCTATTTTTAGTCAAATTATTTTTCATCATTTTCATCACTACTAGGGGGAAATTAGTTGAAGAGACACACAGCATTGCAACAAACGGTCTAAAATTATGTTCACTAACCAGCTATGGCATACCTGTGATATGCAAGATAACACTTCAAGAGGTTTCGTTACTGAATTTTCTGAATTAATTACGCGTGAAAACAATGGCTTCAAGAAATCATAGATACAGGTTCTACCACCACCACCACTCCTCAAATATTATTTTATAATTCAGAAGCACTTTATTCATCATATTTAAGAGTTCCTAATCCTAAAGTCAGAAGGTTAGTGACTGAAGTTGCTTTCAGAACATACACATTTTTTAAAGGATATACATGTTAAAATGGAAGGTCACCAGACCTAACCTATTATTTGGCATCTATTTGATATGCTTTATCCTGTGTAATAAACATTTCTATATAAGCTTTTTAATGTTGAGTATATATCCATTTCTCCTAAATGTTCAGCAGCACTACATTTAAAACTGTTACACTTTAAAAGAAAATAGTACCATACCACTAATGGTTGTTCTTCTGGTTCCTCTCCAGGTGGGGCCTCTACTTCTTCACCAGGAACAGCATCATCAACTGTCGTTGGAGTGTCATATTGTTTTAACTGTTGCAACACTTCTCGCCTCAGAGTCAAAAATTCATCCACTGACAGAACTTTCTGAGGGGGGTTATTGGCAATGTGCTCCTGAAAACTAATCACATGGTTCTCATGTAACACAAATCTTTAAAATGTGTATTATAAAACAGACAACACAGCAGTAAAGGTGAAATAAATGAATTTGCTTTGCATGAGAGATGTATAACTCATTGAACCTAGGGCTATTTGACAAACTCTCGTATAATCTTATTTAACTCGGATACAAGGTGTTAAAACTGTGATTTGGTAAAACAGCTGTTTCACCAAACAGTGTAATGATTGTCACGGCCTGTAAACATGGTTAAAGCTTTACCGGCCATTTTCCACCATTTACGGATCGATATTGAGTTAGCGAAGCAAAAGGAAAGATGGTGCCGCAAGTGATGCATTTGGTTATGGAGAACAACGGAATTGAAGGTGTGCAGAACGAGAGAAGTAGAAGATGAACACGATGGATCGGCTAGCGAAGCAATTATTATTTTCAATGTACCTACTTGTATTATAAAGAAAATTTTGTGTCATGGTTTCGTCTCGCTTAATCTACAGACCGCTTGTTTTGGTCTGTCTCCGTAGTCAATTGGTCAGCATTTTGGCTTCACAATCTCGAGATCACAGGTTCAAGCCCAACTGGGATAGGGAACTGTTTTTTTAATTAGAATTTTTCCCTATCCTCTGCAGAGCCTAGAGGTATGCATATGGGTGTGAATGTGTGTTTCAAGATAGAAATTATTAAACCTTATGTTAAATAACCTACAGTCAATGCTCCAATATGACTATAAAAGTTACAGGGCCTATAAAAGTGAAACTAAAAACATGTTCTCTATTTTGGAACAAAAGGAGCAAGAATTGGAATTCCTATCCAATATGTAAACAGTTAAGGAATAGAAATTTCAAAAACAAATTGAAGATTTATGCACTGCAGGATTAATAATTTATCATTTTTTGCATAACACATACTTAACTTCTATTTCTCCACTGCATCGTCTACTGTCACTACTGATACATGTTCCACTACTCTTTACAGAGCACAAATGTTTGTATGTTGTTTCATTCTCGATACATTTTATGGCACAATAAAATATAAGCCAACTGTCTGCTTGTACCTCCTCTCTTCCTTCCTACAACCTACATATTTATATCAGTCTTTATGAAACATCTGTATGAATGTGGAATTAAGTGCATCAATTATTCGCATGTGATACACTTAAATTTTAGACCCAACTTATCACTTTATTCTAATGGGTGCAGAGTGGCTTGCAAACTACAGAGCTTCAAAAGAACAATACGTCTGCCTGTGCTTCAATCAAACACAGTTTAGATCTTCAATATGCACAGGAAAAGGCACCAACGGAAGCAGAAGAGAGATTTTCTTAATTATGTATGAGAAATTGCTGACTCATACAACATGCATAAACCAAAGCTACCATTTCTTTACCTGGGTTTACAAACTTGTGGTGAAACATGTGTCTATATTCCAGTGATAAAGACGTATAACTGGGATTACCTAAACTAAAATAAGGCGAGAAATTATCGCCGTTGGTGAAACTGGCCCTTAAAGACAAACTGCAGAACAAAATGGTTTTCGGAACCTAGTGTATCAACTGCTACACAACAACAAATTGGAAACAGTAAGCAGAATGAGAACCATGGAGATGTTAAGATAAGTGTTTTAAAATGCGAACATTCACAACTTGCAATAATTTGTACTTCTAGAGGAGTCAGGCTCCTAATACCTACATCTCAGAGAGTGACATAGTCAAATCCTTCTATGATAAACAATATTCGCATACTAACAAGTTTTCTACTGCGCTTTTTATCTAGTAAGGCTTTCATGCAAACGTCTTCCTTCCTTGAAATTAATGCATAAGATTAGGGTGCATTATGCTCTCTTGCATTATGACCAGTACAAGGGACAGAGATAAGCAAAATAAAATAACATTACATTTACAGTTGAATTTATAGTCATCGCTAATTTGTAAAGAAGATGCTTAAGTATTAAGTATTTCCTTATCAAAATACCATTTGGTATACATAACCAATACTTATATGCTCAACACTAAGCACTTTATTTCTGAAGCACATATAGCAACATGGTTCGGCTGTTTCAAAGCCACTTGCATGCACGAAGGCAAGTGTAAATGAACATGCAGGTGACTACATCACTAGCTGCCATTTCTATATACATTGTTGTTTTGTTCACAACAGCAGTTGAGCACATGGCAAAAGTTTGCGACCTTTGAATAGTACATTTATTAATTGGTTAGATTACTTTAAAACCAAGAAGACTGTAAATTTACAGTTTGTAGTATAAGTTATACACATTAACCAAAAGGAAAACATTTCAGTGAGCAAGAAAGGAACCACCAAGAGTTGGTGCTGAGATGCAAAGACACCATAGAATGCAGGTATAATCCGCGCAACAGTTCTAGACACGTGAAAATCTTAATGAGAGCTATGATGCGAGTTGCTTACCAGATCAGGTGGTGACCGGTGGACTGCACACTGCAGGAGTGCGTAGGACAGTCATCGTCAAATATCCACACCGGTTATGCACTGCTTTGCGCTGATAAACTTAGTTATATACAGTATATTAAAATCCACGCTGTAAAAAGCGCTTAATATAAAAAATGCTGTCAATCATTGCCTCCAATTCTTCCACACCTAACAATCCTTCCTCTTCTGCAGAATCACTCACATTATTGCCGTCATCGCTGCTGTCACTACTTTCTGCACCATTATCTTGGATGAGAATTCTTTCTATTTGATTTTCTGCAATTCCATATTTTTCGAAATAATGATTCTTAATTTATTCAACATGTCGACATACATTTTCCCATTCTGGCCTTCCAATTTCAGCAAATTGCTGGCGTTATAACTGCTCCACATATTTTAATTTAAAAGTCATATTTCTGCATGCCACCCATTTTTTGATATCAGCCCAGATTAATTCGATTGGGTTTAGATCTGGGTGATGCGATGGGAGTCTAAGTACATTATGGTGATGTTGTATTACTATCTGGTCAAGTATGTATGACGTCTGAAGCTGTTTGTTGGTTTTAATTAAGTTATATAGCTTTGTTTTACTCATGCTTTCATCTAAAGCTATATTATGTCTAAGTAACCAAGCTCTCATTTCTTCTTTCAATGAATTTGAGGTAGGTGGTTTGTCAATTGAGTGTTGACGCATTGTGAAGGATTGTCGATGACCAGAACAGACCCAGCAGGCATATTAGGTCTCAACATGGCGTTGATTCACTTCATGTACTTTTCTGTATTCATTTCTTGATGAAAATCTCCTGTTGTTTTTGCAACTTGTAAAAGAAGGGCATTTGGAACGAAGCCGATCTCTCCAACAGCATGAACGATAATAAGTATTTGCCCTTTAGCAACAGGAACCTGCAACCTAATTCGCTATCGTCACTCCAACTTTTAGATGCTGTACGACTGCTGTGTATGTATGACTCATCTTCATACACTATAGTATTTTTCTGAAATTTGTAGCACCACCCTAAAAATTAATGCTGATATAAGTACACACTGATATAAGTACATATAAAATTATACTCATTTGGAAAGGTAGAATCAGACTGAAAAATTCAATTCCATAGCCGGGATTTGAACCACGGATCTTAGGCTTTCCGTGCTGTTGGGCTAACCGACTAAGCTATCATGGCAACATTTACTTTTTATTTTTTTTATTTTATTTATTTATTTATTTATTTATTTGTTTATTTATTTATTTATTTGTTTATTTATTTATTTATTTATTTATTTTGCTTTTCTGTTAGAGTTCTATTTGATTTCGGTTTCTTGTACTTGAACCCTAAATCTTTAATAATTTTTCTGAGATTTGTAGCACAACCTTGTAAGTTTCTGCTGTGTTTCAGCTGGATGAGCAATCTGCTTATTGTTAGCACAGTTTTTTCTTCCACATAGGAATTGTGAATCGTGCGCCGAATGACGCATTCGAAATCGTCTATTTCTGTAATACGTTTAGGGACCTTATGTTTCTTCCCAGGTGTGTCAAATGGTACTCTTTCATCCATATGTTTTTTTTTTCTTATCTTTGAGAACTCTGGAATCGGAACTCGGTGAAACACCAGTTGCTTTGACTACTCTTTCTTTCATTCTCTTAAGGCTTTTGTGGAAATCGGATGAACATATATTTTCTTCCTTCATCTCTGCTTCTTGCTTCATGAAGTCGAGCACATTTGCAATTATTTCCCTACTTTGACTATGTATCACCTTACCACTTAACTTTGAAAACATAGGAGCCATGGTTATAAATATAACAAATATGAAATAAGTACTATTTAGTTACTGCAGCTCTCTTTAAAATTACAACCAGATGCAGACACTTTCTATGCAGACTGTATGTGTTACGCACTGTGAGTAAGCAAAGGTATTATATCGCTTTCGTTGATAAAGCTAAACATAAACCATTCCTAGGCTCGGCAGCTGGGTTGGCAATCAAGGTCACGAGTCCAGAAGTTTTGCGCGAGTAATAATCAGACATTGTGTGATGTACTAACCCTAAATGGTATTCACTTGTGGACTTTTTAAAACTGAAAATCTGACTTTCTAGCGTGAAGTGTTAATAGCTAGAAGTATTTACAACAATCTGTGCACTATGCATATGCAGGCATGCATGGAAGTAAACAACATATACAATTACCACACCATTTAGCAGTAAGCACAAAAACAAAGGAACCAATAACTTACAATCTTTAGCTTGAATAGCAGTTTTTCACATGAAATCAGTAAATCTCTGTGCAAGATTCTAATAACCCAATGTATATTTGCAAATTAATGGTAAAGAAGTGTGACTTGTTAACTTATCCATTGCAGTCGTACTGAATAGGCAAAACAGGCAAGTTTATGGAGAACACTGCACAGATCTACTTTGTTTATTGCAGGAATATTTCTGCATTTTTTTTCTTTTTTAGGATTTTATTAAATGCAACAAAAATGTGTTTTCTAACAACAAAAAGATTTTGGACAACATAAATGGAAAAAGGTTTGAACAGAAAACATATGGATGGTGTTATAGCAGAGATTCTATGCATCACCTTTTTAAGGAAGCCTGTCTCATGTTGCAACTTCATAACTTCTTGTCAGGTTATGTGGTTTAGCAGAGGCATTATATTATTACAACAGTTGCCTTGGTAAAACGATATCACTTCTCAAATTCAGCATCATTGTATGTTTCAAGTGGATTCTGCAAATCACGCAAATACCGCTTATTACTGTGCAGTACAATTTCATTATGAAATTCCACATAATCCACAAAATCGCTATTAGTGTTAACTTCTGTTGCACGCAGTTGATGCAAGATGGCATCGCTCTCCTTATTGCATAAAAGTGGAGGTCAAAGCTTCCATAAATAAATAAGATTTCCTTATTCACCTGAAAGAGTAGCATCTGTGAGTTGGAAATTGCTGCTTAAGGACTTCCTTGAAATAAGCAACGACTAGGAATTCAACCCTTAATATCTGTACAAGATGTACTTAATCCTCTAATGCATGATTATTTATTTACATATGCCACACTTCGACTTCCTAAACCAGTTTATATAGTCCTGTCACAGGCACCTTAATAGAAGCGATTCAAATAGCCGTGACAATTTAGTTAAGACAAAATGGACTGGCCATCCATTTAAAGCTTAACATCATGAGTTCCAATCCCATGGACTATAGTCAAATGTACCTGTGGTAAAGTAACATAATGCATTATGAAGTTAAGTGAGAAGTAATACATTTCATGTAAAAATTATACATTTCTTTAACTTTGTTATATTCTGAAATCTGTACAATAAGAAATATTTATTGATGCCAAATTAAATCTTCCTATGCACTAACTTCATCCTACAGTTCAGCTATGGTCTCTCCAGTCTTGACGTTTCTGATACCAAGAGCAATTGTATTGCCAGTTCTGTACTGCTACTGTGAATAAGAATGTACATTAACAAATGTGAGTGAATGCATCCTTCTTTAATTTAATACATCTAAATAGCTACATTTCAGAATTTCAACAGTCCCTAAACAATCTATAATATCGATTCTTTCCATTATAATTCTTGAATCTAAAATTGAGTTGTATTAGCAAGTTGCTCAAGCTGTTTTTACATCTTTCAAAGAAACCTGGGAGCTTCTAAAAAATGGTAAATTCCTATCTTATGTATACTGGTATGTCCGCTGCCTTATTGTATCCTTCTGAAAAGCATTCCATGTTGAAAATGAATGAGTAGGAAAATTCATTTACACTCTGCGACTAAGTAAAATTACCTGGACATGTTTCAAGAGTCCCTTGCTCTCATCATCAGTTGATCTACTGGCTGGTGGTTATTTGACTGTCCTGTATCTGCCTGTGTTGACTATCTGTGGTGGTATCTGGTGAGAGTTTGATGTACTTGCTGAGTTTGTCTTCTGCTGGGATATCAAAATTCATTGCAATATTCTTGTTCTTCCAAATGTAGATTTTCTCCCAAGTGAATAGTTCCATAGATTTTGAGACTTCTTTTAACAGTTTGACATCTGGGTCTATTTCATGGTTTTTCTCCAAAAAAGGATTTGCAACAGCAGATTTTTCAATTTTTTTTTGGTGAATGTTCCTGAAGTGTTCTTTTCTGTGCGTTTTAATATTTCTTTTGGTTTTCCAATGTATTTCATGCTGCAATCTTGGCATTCTATGGCATATATTCTGGAATTTTGATCTGTAGGGACTTGATCAAGTTTTCCTATCGCACATAACCTTATCCATGATCGCGTCAAACAAATTGCACAAGCAAAACAATACCTCTGGGAGTAATGAACTCCTACTTCCATAGTTGTAACTAAAAGAGTAAATTGAGCTCTCCAATGCTACTTCCAGAGTAAATTGCTCCCATAGTAACCTACTTCCATAGTACAGAGTTCTTTAGTAAAGTTACTTCCGAAGCAATTTACTCCAACATAGTGCACACTGCCCTAGATACATCACAATTTTATAGTAACAGTATTCGCAAGTTCTTCTCTTTCTGGAGCACAGTGAAACATTTTCCCTGTTGGAGAGGTACAATCAGACTGACAAATTCAATGTCATTGCTGGGGACTGAACCATGGCAATTGCCAGCACAACATTAAATTCTCCAACTGATTCACATGTTTCCTGGTAAATTAAAGACATTCTCAAATTCATTTTTGAGATAACATACCCCAATGGCAACACCTATCCAACTTTACCCTACACACGGTATAATGGAAGAACAATTAATCAATTATTTTTTTCTGTTTTCTAAAAAATTTATTGGGTAAAATGAATAACTTTTGAAAATGAACTTTATTTCTACACATGAAAAATAAGAAGCAACACACATGGTGATGCTTAATGTGCTGAGTGAATGTTGCAGATAAGGAACTCAAAATAATGATTTAAAAACTCAAGATGAATGCCCCAAAAATTTTGTTCAAATGTCACCAACATAACTTGAGAAGAAACCATCGTGTTTCATCACTTCATTTGACAAGAATAAAGAGTGAAGGAAGAAATCACAATTACTGCACATGCACTTTTGATGAAGCACCTGGAATTTATATCATCCATATAGCTTGGGAAGCATCACTGTTCCTGTGTTGTACACCACATTATAAAAATGCAAATTTGCACAGAGGCAACTGTGCCAAATCTCAACTTCCTCAGTGTGAATACGGGTAGCTTTCTTTTGAGGAGGTCAATATATTTTTAAAAAATATTTTATATATATTAAACTTTAGGAAATAACGGGCATTAATGAAGATAAAGTTTGTACGAACAAGCCTAATTTTATTGAAATACTTTTTTTTCCATATTATTTATCAGAATTTCACAATGTAATGTTTATGAGAAAGGCAATACCTTCTCATCTTAAAAGTATCCCTCACTACAAGCTAATTTACATAAAATTTAAATGTTTCTTTAAAAAAAAAATTTCAAAAAAGAAAGAAAACATGCATTAATGTAACAGTCTATTCGAGAATCTGTACTACCCATATTTAGTTAAATACTTACTTGTCAAAATGGTTTGTGTATCCTTGTGTTGGCATTGCCAACAAACGATCATATAGTGCAGTGACGTTCTGCAAGCGCTTTCCTTCTGTCTCCCATTTTATGTAGCTCTCCCATAAACGATCCGATCTGAAAACAAATTATTCGTTGACAAAATACTTATATATATATAACACAACTTGAGTTGCAGCAATGAGCACGTTAACTACAGTAAGAAATATTCACTTTTTTCTTTAAGTGATAATTTACATTATGTATTCTAAAGAATAGCTGTTTCATTAATGTCAGCCAATTGTCTTTGAACTCCTAAACTGTAGTGGAAGGGGTATAGATCTCATCCATTTAGCTGATTCTATTCTGAGAAACAGATGAAAAATTATAATATTTTAGTCTTTAAGCATTTTACAAACAGAAAAAGAAACTTTTGCGCACGTTAGCATAACACAACTCTGCAAAACAACAATGGGCATCCAGTAAGTAAGTTTCCCTATTTTTTTCTGGGGAAAAAAAAATTCACACCTGTGCACTTGAAATGCGAGTGCTGGTAGGTTTGACTGCTATGTGCACACTAGCTTATGATGCATGCCACTGTATCTTGCCAGTACGCTGCCATTCAGCATGGAGTTACCACTATAAGGTGTATCTGCTTGTGTGGTGCACTCTGTCCCCATATTTCATCTGTGTACAACATTCTTGCTTCCACCATAGTCGCATATACTCTCTCCAACTACTTTGTAGACATCTCTAATTTGAATTTACATGTTCTTACATGTAACACAGCTGCTTTGCTTTTTGCCACTACCTTTCTACTATGAGCCTCCCAATTTCCATTACTACTTAGTTGTACCTTTAAGTAATCAAATTCCTGGACCAGTTACAATTTTTTCCCTACTTAAGTTCCATTGCTCCTCTTTCCTTAATTTCATACCTCTTTTATAAACCCTAATTTTGGATTTATTTATATTTACATTTATTCTCCATTCCTTGCAGAATTTTTGTATCTCATTTATAACTCTCCGTAAACCTATTAGTGTTATGGCTCCTACCGTTATATCATCTGCATACAATTCCTGGGGTCGCGGGTTCAAACCTGGCAGAGGGTGATGGATTTTTTCGGGCATAAATTTACATCCCTGCCTTAAACCTAACTTTTGTTCTGTTGCTTCCGTTATCCCTTCTCCTCCTATCCTCACACAAAGCTTTATATCCTTGTATATGTTTTCAATTTCCCCAAATGAATTTCTCACTCACACCTTTCATTCTCAATTTCATTATTAGTGCTTCTCTATTTATCATATCAAAAGCTCTTTCAAAGTCTGCAAAAAACATATACACTCTTTCTTTTTTCTTGCTTAGATACTTGTCCACCAGTGATTTTATTGTCCACCGTTTGTTTTCCTTTCCTGAAACCTGTTTGAAAATACAACAATTTCCCTTCTTCCTCGGCCCAGTCTCTCGAGCTGTCTGCTAGTATCTCTGTATAAATTTTGCCGAGTATGGATAACAGACTTATGCTTCCATAATTTTTTCAGTTTTGCTTACTCCTCCCTTCCCTTTATATATAGGTACTACTATACTTGTTTTCCAGCTTGCTGTAATCTCTTTGCTTTCTTTTACTTTAATCAGCATCTTTGTCAAAATTTCTAATCCTTTCCTCTTTTCACCGTATTCCTTCCAAAATTCTCCTGGTATACCATCCGACCCTACCGCCTTCCCTCTTGACTTTTTTAGTTGTTGGTATACTTCACTTTCTGTGACTCTGTCATCCAGTTTCTCATTTTCTCACTTTATTTGAACTATCCTGTCCTTGTCCAACCTTAACTTGCTGTCATTCCCTATTAGCCTCCTGAAATATTCCAGTCACTCCCCTGGCATGAAGTCTGTTTTCATCATCCCAATTTTGCTTGCCCTAATTACTAATTCATATAGTTTCCTGCAATTCTTATTTTTCTCTGCCTCCTTTATTCTAAGAATTAAACTTTCCTGCCATTCCTTTATCTTATTCTCTAATAGACATTTGTACCGACATTTGTTGACCAACCAATTTTCCCTGTCCTGCTCCCTTTCCGACTCTCTCCATCTCATCAGGTCTTTATATATTTCCCTTTTGGCTTTCCTACATTCATCATCAAACAAACCTTCTATCACCCGTTTGCAACATATCCCAGCTGTCTCACCATCAAGTTTTCTAATAATTCTAACGCTTTTTTTATGTCATTTTTTGTAAATTCTAGCTCAATTCCTCTTTCTATTATCTTACTAACTTCTGAGTTCAACTCCCTTCTGAAGTATTCCTCTTTCTCCTCCTTCCACTTAAATACATTATATTTCTTCAATTTCACCCCCTTTTCTGCTTTTATTTATAGCCACGCTACTCTTATCTCTAAAACTAGTATTACCAGTCTTTCACACCCAATATAGAATGGGACGCTAAGGATCATAGTAGTTAAAGAGTGTCCATAAATAAAAAACTCTAAAAAATAGTGGGAAGTGGCCACTATTCACTATCTTGTTTCTGACCTTAAACCTTTCATTCCTCTCCTCTGTCCCTTCACTCACCAATATATAATCTACATTTTGTCCATTTTTGTTTGCGAAAAGTAAATTCTCCCTCCATTGACCCATTGCATATTTGTGCATTATTTCTCTCACAGAATTCTAACTTCTTCCCTTCATTGTTTATGACACACATTCTATTAGCCCTTTCCCTGGTTTCTTCCATTTCTCCCCCTTCTAAGTGTTCTCCTCCTCAACTGCACTTCTCTTCCCCAATTCTAGCATTCAGATCTCCCATTATAATAAACTTAATGCCTGCATATTTGTTTCCAACTCATTATACAAATTATTGTTCTGGAAATGTGAAGATACTGGCAGATTATAATCTACCCCAATGGCTGTTTTCAACACTTCTCCAATTCTTTGCCTGACTACTAACTATATCACGAGAGTGCTAAGCCAGCAGTGAGAGAGGACGGTTGTGTTGGGAAGGAACTCGTGATTTTGAAGCAAGAAGGAGCTAAGTAACAATGGGTGTGGATATAGCTGTATATAGAGCGAGAATTGGACAATTTTTTAGAATAAAATTTGCGGAAACAAGACGAATCAATTTTGGCAAGGAAATGACTAATGTTTTGATTATTGGGAGTGTATTAACCATTTTACTAGTGATTGGAGGAGTGGAAGTAAATCCATGCCCCAACGATATTCAAGAATTGTTGGGGAACCTTAATGAGAAAATGGATAGAATGGAAGGTATGAAACACGAATGAGTGATAAATTCTGTTTGATGATGATTAGGGATATTAAGGAGGACATTACAGATGAAGTGTATGAAGTAAAACAGAAAGTAAATGCAATTAAGGAAAGAATGGAGGAGAGGGAAAGAAGATTTAATTTGGTGTTTCTAGGAGTAAATGAGAGAAGAGGGATATGGCCAGCTGTAAAAATAGCGCATATAATGAAGGAGAAGCTTAAATTGGAGATGTATGGATGGGAAATTTTTGAGGCTTTTGGAGTTGGTAGACAAGTTGGAAAGAGGGCAATAGTGGTGAAGCTAGCAACAATACAGTTAGTACATGAAGTGCTTAGGAGAGCCAAAAAATTGAAAGGTACAAATATCTTCATTAACAAAGACCTTTCGCCAAACAAGAGAGCATTACAACGAAATTTAATTCAGAAAATGAAAGAAGCAAGAGCTTTGGGAAAAATGACGTATATTAGAAACTTTCAGCTGTGGATTGATAATGAAAGGGTACTAGATACGGACAATATGGATTCAAGAGCAAAGCGACATGAAAGGGTGGAAATGAATCAGCAGATGTCAGCGATAGCTTTAAGGAATGAAACAGGAAGATAAAGTCCACAACTCGGCACTTGCAGCAAACATGGAGAAAGAAGTATGTAATGGTGGGGCTAGCCCAAACTGCATAGTTAACAGAGAGGAGAGAACTGATGACCATGAGATGACGGCCCAAACAGTTGAATCAGCTGATCGAGGAAGGATTGCTACGGTGACGGCAACAGTGGCGGAGGGAGGAGCCAGAGGAGTGATGTCGCCCAAGAGAATTGTGTCACCAAGGAGGGGAGAGGCAGAAATAGCACATGCGTTGCCGGAGGAAAGAAAGATGATATGGTATCAGGGAAGTGAGAATACAGAAGAGGGGGAAGAAGACAGTATTGTCTCATCCGAACATGGGAGCATTTTGGTATTAGAAACAAATCATTAATGCCGAAAGAAGGAACTGAATTAAGAAGTAGGAAAAGATTAGATACATTTAGGAACAGAGCAGGCTCACAATAGGAAAAAGGTACAACACGGAGATTGGGCTTTTGGAACTGTGAGGGTTTAAAAAACAAATTATATGAGGGAGGTTCGAAACAGCTGTTGGCTAAGATGGATTATTTAGCGGTAGTAGAAACGTGGTTAAAAGAGGAACAGATAAATATAAAGGACTTTGAATACATTGGAAGGAAAGGAGAGATGATAGCTAGAAAGGGAAGGGTTTCTGGGAGTATAGGTTTCCTTATAAGGAGCAGCTTAAGTAAGGAAATTAAAGAAATATGGTCTAGCAGTAAAGAAATATTGTGGGTTATAATGGATGTTAAGTACATAGATGGGAATGTACTTTGTATAGGAATAATATATAACCCCCCCCCCATTTCCTTGCGATTTCATAATCCTGATCTTCTTAATAAAATAAAAAGAGATATAGATAGGCTGAAGGAAAAAATTGTAACTACGGAGGTAATATTAGGGAAAGCAATGCATATTTTGGAAATGATTGGATGTGATAAAATGGTGTTTAAAAGTGAGAAATTTAGGCAAAGCAAGGACAAATTTGTTGATGGTGTGAAAAATTTATTGATTTTTGTGAGTTAAATGCTTTAGAAATTTTGAATGGAAAATATGGGGAAGATGAACAAGGGGAATTTACCTTTGTTAGCAATAATGGGCAGAGTGTAATAGACTTTGTGTTGTGACCTCTTAACTAAGGGCATATTTTAAGGAATTTTAAGGTATTAAATTTAAGCTCAACCAGCGGGCATTTTCCATTGGTTGTGGATTTTATGATGCACACAGCACAAGTGATACACAATCTAAGAGTGGAAAGATTTTGTAAAAAAGAGTATATTAGTTATAAATGGAAAGAAGAATTTTGTGATGCTTTTAAAGACCTTAGATTCAAATTATGGAAAGATATGTCAATGTGGAGTAACATTCATGGTAAAGAATAATCAAATAGAGAGTGCAATGGACATCCTTAATAGTGTTATGCAAAGAGCGGGAGAGGAAATGAAAATAAAAAAGAGGGTTTAAACAAATGATAAGGACTGGTTTGACAAAGAGTGTAGGGTATCAAAAAGACAAGTAAAACAACTACTGCTTAGGTGGAGGGAATTAGGTGATAGAAAATCTAGGAACGATTATATGCAAGGGAGGAACTCATATAATTTATTGTTAGAACAAAAGAAAAGGGACTGGAGAGAAAGTAATGAAAAGAATTTGATAAAGTCTAAATGAAAATAATGTTAATAAAGTATGGCAGGCTCTTAAGTCGACCTATAATATATGTGTAACGAAACCCAATATTGAGCCAGGACAATGGAGTATTTTAAAACATTATATGGGGAAGACAGGAGTATAGGAATTACAGGATTTATTGAAATAGGGAATGTTTTGGTAGAGATATTGGATGGTGAAATTAGGAATGAGGAAATAATAAAACAAGTTATTGAAGAAAAATAAAGCTACAGGAATTGATGCCATCCCAACAGAGTTTCTTAAGGAGTGGTGTACTAAAACAGGAAGAGTGAAAATTTTATTATATTTATTTAATGTAATTATTAGAAAGAATTATGTACCTAAACGATGGAGGGAAGCTATCATCCATCCTATACGAGGCGTGATCAAAAACTTTCCAGAATGACGTCATAAATACTATACAACAGTTTTTGTTTAATCTGCACTGTCACCCTCAAAGTAGTCTCCTTAGGAGTTGATACACTTGTCCCAGCGCTTCTGCCACTGCTGGAAGCACCTCTGGAAATTCTCTTCTTTCAACATGTTCAGAGCCTTCTGCGATTTGTGATTGATGACATCAATGTCTTCAAAACGGTGTCCTTGGAGCCGCATTTTAAGTCGTGGGAAAAGAAAAAAGTCCACTGGTGCCAAATCTGGAGAATAGGTGGGATGGGGAACAGTATGCATCCTTGACTAATTTTGAAGATTTAGAAGCTAGTAACAGTGATGGGTCATAATTTAAAATAAAGAGAGTTGAGGGTTGTTACACAACAACCCTCAACTCTCTTTATTTTAAAGTATGCATCCTATTTTTATCCAAAAATTGGAGAACAGAAACGGCTTTGTGCGTTTGTCATGATGCGCATTGGGCGCATTGTCATGATGCAGGAACCAGTCACCACTCCTCCATTTCTCCGGCCGTTTGTGTCGCACATTCTCCCTTAATCTTTGCAGCAGTTGTTTTTAGAACACTTGATTCACTGTTTGACCCTGTGGCACAAATTCCTTATGTACAATGCCTTTAATGTCAAAAAACACAATCATTGAATTCACTTTGGATCGAACATGTCTGGCCTTTTTCGGGCATGGAGATGAAGAACTCTTTCATTGTGAAGATTGTTGCTTCGTTTCTGGATCGTACTCATAAATCCATGTTTCATCACTAGTAATAATTTTCTCCATTAACTGTGGCTCATTTGGTAGCTATTCTTTAAGATCTGTGCAGTCAATCACACGGCTTTCCTTTTGGTCATTTGAAAGCAGGTGGGGCATGAACTTGGCGGCAATTCCTCTCATGTCCAAATTGTCTTTCAGAATGCTTTGAACACTTCCAAAGGAGAGTCCTAATGAGTCAGAAAGTTCTCTTATTGTAATATGCCTATCATTTAAGACCATTTCCCTCACCTGATTGATATTTTCATCAGTTTTGCTGAAAAGGGTCGCTCCGAACGATCTACATGTTTAACTGATGTCACACCACTTTTAAATTTGAAAACCATTCAAATGCTTGAGTTTTGCCCATAACTTCCTCCCCATAAGCTGTTCTTAACATTTCATAGGCTTCTGTTGCGGTTTTATCGAGTTTAAAAAAAAATTTGATGTTCGTTCTTTGATCTTCGTAATCTGACATTTTTGCTATGTGGAAAAATTGCAGCACATGCAAAACAACATGTTCACTTCAGAACGTCTACCTCGTCACTGCATTGTTACAGGAAGTCACATGACCTCTCATTTTTATCGGGAAGGAATGCTGCATGTACAGTGTGGGTAAGAATTAAAGAAATCTCAGCGTCAGCATTGTTGTGAAGCCATTCCGGAAAGTTTTTGATCACACCTCGTATATAAAGGCAAGGGCAATGTTGATAAACCTAATAACTACAGAGGTATTGCATTACTATCTAATATAGGAAAACTTTTTGCAGGCATTTTGGCAGCTAGACTACAAATTTGGGTTGAAGAATATAATATCCTTTCGGAATTCCAGATGGGCTTTCGTAAGGGAAGGAGAACAACTGATAATTTATTTATTATAAAAACATTAGCAGACAAATATTTAAAAGAAAAAAGGGGTAAATTGAACATGGCTTTTGTAGACTTAGAGAAAGCTTATGACCAAATTGAGTTACAACTTCTGTGGCATAAATTAGTGTGTAAGGGAGTAAGTCAGCAGTTGGTAAATATTCTTAAAGCATTGTATTTCGAGAACACTTTCTGTATAAGGGTGGAGACAGGCTGTGTAATAAGAGAAATTCAACAAAAGAAAGGCCTCAGGCAAGGATGTAAGTTAAGCCCAGTTTTGTTTAATTTATACATATATGTCTTACTAGAAATTGGAAAGAATAATAACTGTGTGCCAGTAATTAATAACATTCAAATTCCAGGACTTCTTTTTGCAGATGATCTAGTGGCAGGATCTATTACAGCAAGTGGTTTAAAACAATCATTACAAGCAATTAACGTATATTGTAAAGAATGGAGGTTAAAAGTGAACCAAGAGAAGACACAGATTGTGGTATTTAAAAAGGGGGGAAAACTAAGCAAATATGAAAAGTGGAAGGGAGAGAATAAAGATTACAGGGTGGTACGTGACTGTATTTATTTAGGAGTAAAAATAGATGGAGGTAATAAATGGGAGAAACAAAAGAAGTTTGCATTGGCAAAGGGTAAAGGGGCAATGGCAGCAATTAGAAGCTGCAAATATAGAGTACCCAATATAAATGTTAAATGGCTGGAGAAAGTTTATAAGATGGTTGTGGAGGCAAAAATTATGTACGGTATAGAAATATGGGGATTAGATAGAGGATGAGAAAGTATAGATGAGGTGCACAGGATGTTTTGTAGAGAAATACTAGGGTTACCGAATGCAATTGTAGGATAGGTAGCGCAATTAAAGATGGGCAGGGTGGCGAGTAAGGGGAAGATAATGGAAACAGCTTTGAAATTTTGGTTCAGAACTTTATATCTAGAAAAAAGCAATGTGTTAAGACAGTGTAGAGAATAGCAAGAGATTAGTTTAAAGAAAGATGGATGGGTAAGTAATTTACAGAACATTTTGTAGAAAAATGGGTTAGGAGACATGTGGAGGAGAGAAAATAATGTAAAAAATTTTTGGAAAAAGGGAAGGAAAAGACTGGAAGATATAGAAATACAAAACATTTTTAGTGAGATTGTCAAAAAGAGCTCCTTGTTTTGTTATATGCCAATGAAAAATACATGGGGTAGGGAAAAATATGTAGATATAGTAAATAAAGAAGAGAGAGAATCTATTGCTTGGGTAAGAACCGGAGCATGGAGGCTAAGAGGGTTGAGATAGGGTATTCCTCAAAACCAATGTCTGATATGTGTGGGTAATGAAGACATTGAACACACAATATTTAAATGCCAAGGAACAGAAAATTGGAGAAGAGAATTTATTAAAAAGAAGTGGTTGAAGGGGGATAGAAATACAGTTATAATTGAAATGATGTGCAAAGACGCTAGGAGCATTGGACAGTTTTTGTGCTAAGTCAAAAATAAATGGCTTTGGACATTGGATGGAGATAAGTAAGAGATAGTGTAACTTACAATATAGATGATGGATAGAGGTAGTGAGAAATCATTAATTCATTGAAACTTTGATTGGAAAACTGTGGTGAATGTTTACATTTTTACATTTACTTTCCTCACCTATAGACAACTTTGGTTTCAGTTCTGCCTTTGAGAGTATTCCTAGCCCTCCTGATCCTCTACCTCTATTACTTTTTTTTATTGCTATTACCTCATTATACACACAATCTTTCACTTCAATTTTATCTCTTCCTTTCAGCCATGTCTCTGCTACTACAATTATATCCACCTCTTTCATCACCCTTTGCATTTCACTGCTAATCACTTTCTCCTTTAAACCCTCCACATTCCAGAATATAATTTTCACAGCTAAATCCTATTTGTCTCTATATTTATCTTTCAGGTTTTAATTTGTCCCATAAACCCCTTTGTCTTGTTACCCTAGGTGATAGTACTTCCTTTACGGTTCTCTGAACCCATTTTGCTTGTACAATATTACATTCATCTCTTGATATTACTTTTAAGTGTTTTGTGCATATCAACTTGCGGCAGTTTTTTCTTCAGTTTAGTTAGTAGTGCGCTGAGTCTTTATCTGCAGGATTTCCGTGGTATGGATAGACAAAAATTAAATTATTACACAACTTTTAACTTCTTCTTGTATTTTATTGTACTTTTATATATATACCTTAGCAGAGTAAAAAGAAGTTATATATTAATTTTTTTTTCTTGTACGTAACAACTGTTTTTATAGATATTAATAGATATTTTCATTTGTCTTTTACTTCCTCCTTCATATATTAACAAATCAATTGAGTTCTTCACACTGACAGTAACTATTAAAGTAGGTTATGCAATTTTAAATTCTTAAGGTTATAGTACATATTTGGTTGTGTTTCTTAAATATTTCTCCTGGTTATTTTATTTTTCTCAGGCACATGCGTTTTAACATACAAATATTTTCACTGGTAAGTAATGATCACGGTTTTCATATAAATTAACTTCCTTAACTATATATTCATTTAAATAAAACAAATTTCCAATGAACATGTTAAAGCAATATTTCAATTTTATAATTAAAAATATATATAGTAAACATCTCTTTGAGGTCTTATATAAACTATTACAAGCTCTTCAGCTTCTTCGCTTGTCACCAATTTAATCTCCTTCCCCTGTCACTGCACTTTTTCCCCTCTCTCACCCATCTTTCAACACACATATCACTACTTCTCTTTGCTGCTATTTCCCCTCTCTCACTGCTTCCTTCTGACATCATTGGCTTCTCCCTCTGCGCTTCTTCTGTTCCACTGCCAACTGATCCTACTTCTTCCCCTCTCCCCTTGTTGAATATCTTAGGCATGACTTCCTTGAGCGCTTCAATCAAAATTTTGCTGTCTTGTCTCCTTACGTTTATCAACTTAATAATTTCATTGACTCTGTACACCGTGCTGTTCTTGCACCCTCAGGTTTAGACCCCATCTCTCTCCTTCGATGAACAAATGTATGAACAAATGACCTTTTACAAATGCTTTTCTTCCTTCAGCCCTGGTTTTCATAATTTTTTGTATTAATTCCTTTTTCATATCTCTTTCCTCCATATAATAGTCTTGCTTGATGAAAATCCTGGTACCTTTTAATTTCCTTGCATTTCCTAACGTCTCCCATTTGATGTCAATTGTTGTGAATTTTACCAAAATTGACTGTGTCCTCAAATTAAGTTGAGTTTTTTATTTATGAATGCTCTTTAACTGCTGTGGTTCTTTGCGTCCCATTCTATATTGGGCATGAAAGACCGGTAATTTTGCCCAGAGGCCTCTTTTATCAGGCTTCAGGTTCTTTTATGTGCCGTAAATCTATGACATGGGACCACCAGCTTTACTTCCCTTCCATGCCATGCTAAGGATTTTTACGCCCGAAAAAATCCATTGCCGTCCGCTGGGTTTGAACCTGTGTCCTTGGGAATTAGAAGCTAGCATGGTAACCACTACACCAAGGAGGACGACACTGCTGTCCTCTGCTTCTCCTGCCTAGTCAAAATGCATCTCCTACTTCTCATCCTTGTAGCTTCATTTCTAATCCTCTTTGTACAATTTCTTTTATAGTTTCCATTGGTCGTTTCGTATAATCTTCTCTTACTCTGTAGAAAATGCAGTTTTTCTTCTTCTGCTGTCTTGCATCTCCTCTCTATGTTGTCCAATTTTCTTTTGCATTCATCTAACTGGATGTCTGTCCCATTTTTCTGTTCTCTTATCATCTCCTCTATTTCTCTTGTGTTCTCCATTTCTTTACATATCTCCTTCACTTTTTTCCCCTAGTAGAGTCTCCAACATTTCTCTTATCTGCTCCATCTCAACCGGTCCTGGGTTTTTTTCAACTCCTGTTATCATTATCATGATGATTATCACTACTCCTATTTCTGTCACTAACCTTATCACTCCCTTTTTCTTGATCTTCATCCTTCAAAAGCTTCCAATTCTCTCTCTGTACCTACGTTTGTTGATGCCCATTTCTATCGCTCGACCACGCTGCACAGCACGTCTGCACTCTGTCGCTGTCTACACCAGACTCTAAATTTAAATTGAGTTTTATTTATGGACGCTCTTTAACTACTATGGTTCTTAGCGTCCCATTCCATATTGGGCATGAAAGACCGGTAATTTTGCTCAGAGGCCTCTTTATCAGGCTTGGGGTTCTTTTACGTGCCGTAAATCTACGACACGGGACCAACAGCTTTAATTCCCTTCCGAAGGAAGCCATGCTAAGGATTTTTACGCCCAAAAATATCCATCGTCCTCCACTGGGTTTGAACCTGCAACCTTGGGAACTAGAGGCTAGCACGGTACCACTAGTCCACAGAGGACAACACACAAGACTCTGTATTATTATTCTCAATAATGTGTCGTAAATAATAGCCATGTATGTCCACAGCTACAATGGCTTTCCCATGAACAGTAATGTCAGTCATGGATGGATTTAGTGAAATTAGTGGATTTCCAGGAAGAGCTAGAAACTACTGATTGCGAGTGCATGCACATGAACACAAGTAACTTGATGGATACAACGCCAAAGTTTTCAGTAACAGAAAGCATGAAGGGTTCATTCACTGGTCATACCATCAAAAGTGCTTTAGATAACATGCAGCACTCAATATGCTATCGGATTCCATGGTGGTCAAGTTCACAATTATTTAAAGATAAAAGTGAATGGAGTAATATATTGTTGACAAGTCGGACCATGGGGTCTTTAGTATTTTATAGATTGATCTTGGGTAGACGGTCAGTCAGGAGCAGGTATCTATGGAAGAAATCCCAAGACAAGACAATGTAAGTCTTGGAAACTTGGAAAAACAGTTCAGGCAGAAGTATTTGCAATACTTGTCTGTATTTGTATGTGTGAGGAGAAAAGTATGTTGGCAACAAATCATCCGCATTGAAGGCCACGCTGCACTCCTGGCACTCAACTTGCAACAAGTCTATTCCAGGATTGTGTGGGAATGTTTAAGACTTCTAATGACCCTCTCAGCTAAGAATAAGGTTGAACTAGATTGGGTACTGATCATTGTGACATCACGGGCAATGAAGATGCAGATTAACTTGCCAAAAGAAAGGCCAAGACCCATTTCATTGGGCTAGAACCATGTTTCACCCGTAAGTAAAACTACTCTTAGGAACTCCATTATGGCAATGGGCTAACAAGGAACAGTCCCTGGCCAAAATTGGGTAAAACCCATAATCACCACAAACATACCTGACTAAAGCCTTAATTTTAAGATAAATTGAGTTTTATTTATGGATGCTCTTTAGCTGCTGTGGTCATTAGCATACCATTTTATATTGGGCATGAAAGACCGGTAATTTAGCTCGAAGGTCTCTTTACCAGGCTTGAGGTTCTTTTACATGCTCTAAATCTACTGCACAGGACCAACGGCTTTACTTCCCTTCCGAAGGAAGCCTGCTAAGGATTTTTATACCCGAAAAAATCCATTGCCCTATGCCAGGTTTGAACCATGACCTCAGGAACTAGAGGCTAGCATGGTAACCACTACACCATGGAGGATGATGCTAATTTTAAGGGACTACAAACAAGTTAGGAAAGTAATTATTAAAATTACTGGACATGGGCCCCTCATGAAACATCTCCAAACTACGAAATTCTTTGGCATCAATCGATTTTGCCTCTTGTTCAGCAGAAACTGATGAACACCACCTTCAAAGAGTGTAATTAGCTTGAAAGATGCAGATTTACAATCTTTGGAGGGGCTGACCCTCAAGATAAGAAGATAAAGAAACTTCATAGGAAAGATCTTACATTTTCTAAAAGATAGAGCTATAAGTATGATGGCAACAGGGAAAGCACAAAAAAGCCTATAGCTGAGGTACTTCGTGTCTTCAAACAGCTCCCTTAAAAATAAAAAAATAGAAAAGCATACTTTTTATTAAATTGCCAAATGTTCAATAACCACAATTTCCTAATAAGAGAAATTATAGCAAGGGGCCAGGCTCAGTGAACAATAGCAATGAATTCAGAAACTGCAGCCTAAGAACATTGGGGGCTTTTATAATTATATATAATGGAGCATATAGATAAAGCACCTGAAAAGACAATACAACCAAATAAAATGCAAGAGGGTGCAGGGACTCATCAACATAAGAACTCCAAAAGCATTTTGCACACATTGAGTGTAGCCCTGTGCCTGATGAGAGGATTAAGCCCAATAGTAATCAAAACAGAAGAATTTTGGTATACAGAGCAAAAGATTGAAAGAGTTTAAAGGCTTCCCACTTAACCTACACACTCCAATAAAATACTGGCCTCACCCCGCAAAAAACTGTATCCATTAAAACTGAGTGCAGGAATGAAGAATATAATACAGAAGCAAAAGTGAAAAATGGAAGTGGCGGTTGCTATGCTCAGAAATGAAGCTCCAACTTACAAGCTACAGTATAAATTACACAAAAACTGTCCAAACAAATCAATCTGAACAATTAGCGATCTTAACAGCCCTGGACAAAATAAATGAAGAGTAACCTACATTGAACAAAGAACAGTAGCAATATTTGCCAACAGTAATATTATACTCAACTCCCTTAGAAACCCCATCAACCACTATAAACAATTTGAAAAAAATTAGGAAATAAATTCAGACTCTAAAAGGAAACTGAAGAACAGTATTCAGCTAGATAAAAGCTCATGCAGAACACTGTAGAAATGAAATGGCAAACAAACTGACAAAGTGAGCACTGAGCACAGTGAACTAGAAATTGCTACAAAACATTCCCCAAAAGTTATGTGATAAAAGATGCTTATGATATATGTGCAAATAAGTGCGAAAGCGATTGGCAACTAATAACAAAAGCACAAAGAGCAAGACACTTTTTCCTGCAGTGAAAGAGAGATGTGGCTTTAACACCAGAATTCACAGCCTTGTCACAGGGTATGGGTTTCGATTGTAGTACCACTGGTTCAACATTACTTACAGCCCAAAAAGTCCCTGTGGTGCACAGGAGCAAATAGCTAACTATACTATTTTTAAGTGTAAAATAATATGATGAATTTGAATAAAAATTGGAAATAAATGAATGTCATTGGTCACTTCCAATAAATGTGATGATAAAATCTCATGAAAGTTATTTTCTAAAACTTGTATACTCAATGAACCTTGATTTACAAGGGTCGTCAATTACCCAATCTGACAAAGAGAAAACAAAACTTTTGGGGAAAAACATCTTTATTTCCCTACATAGTCTCCTTTCAGCTTGATACACTTTTCCCAGCGATGTTCAATAGCCTCAATACCCTGTTTATAGCAAGAACTGTCGAGTTCTGCAAAATAGCCATCAACCGCAAACTCCCCTCTTCATTGTTGGCAAATCTTTTACCACCAAACCATTTCTTCAACTTTGGAAACAGAAAATAATCAGAGGGGGGCTAAGTCTGGCGAACAGGGTGCACGAGGACGCAATTCAAACTTTAACTCATTGATTTTGGCCATGGTGATAATGGATGTGTGAACTGGTGCGTTGTTTTGATGAAACAGAACTTTCTTTTCCGCTAAAAGTGGCCGTTTTTGCTTGATTTCATTATTCAAACGCTGCAATAAGTTTGCATAATACTTGCCAATGATTGCTTTTCCTTTTTGAAGATAATCAATGAAAATTATCCCCACGGATCCCAAAAAAATGCATGACTTTGCCTGCACATGGAACTGTCTTTGCCTTCTTTGGAGGCAATTCTCTCCTTTCAATCCACTGTTTTGACTGTTCCTTTGTCTCAGGCGTGAAGTGATGGACCCATTATTCATCCATGGTTATGAATCAACGCAAAAACTTGGCTTTACTGCAGCGAAACATCGCCAAACACTCGAGTGAAACATCCTCACGATGCTGCTTTTGTTCCATTGTAAGTAAACGTGGCACCCATCTTATGCACAGCTTTCTCATGTCTACATTTTCAGTTAGTGTGCGATGTACAGCACTTTTAGAAATGCCTACGATGTCTGCTAGCTCGCACACCTTCTGTTGACAGTCATCCAATACCATTTTGTGGATTTTCTTCACAATTTCTGGCATGGTCACCTCATTTGGTCGACCACTGCGATGTTTGCCTTGGCAACTCGTACGACCTTGCTTAAACTCTGCCACTCAATATTTTACTGTTGTAAACAAAGGAGCAGACTCCCCCAGAGTAGAATCTAGCTCAGCTTTAATACTAGTTGGACTAAGACCTTTCAAATGAAAGTATTTTATCCATGTTTACAAATTCGCTGAGAGAGTTCACTATTAATGGCTGCCAAACAATTACTAAACAACACAGCATCATCAAACTTCAAACTTAAGGTTTATAAGGATGGTACTTTCTACAATAGTCATTTGTTTGAAACAACCACTATATATAGGTCAGGTTGGGTACTTCTGGGACTGCCCTCGTATTAATAAGTCAATACAGTATAATCTTGTTAGTACGTTTTTGCAGGGACCTAAGGATTTGGACGTCATAGGCGGGAAAACATGTTAACGAAAATACAAAATTTGCAATTTAAGAACGTAGTTATGTAATAAAATCTAATAATTACTACGTCTCCATGAGCAATTGAAATAGATTTCGAGTACAATTTCATACTGAATATGATCTGTGTTTCCATGTTCAATGTGTGTTCAAATGGATTTGAATACACAAAACCTGAGAATAAATAATTCAAGCTTTTATGTTGGTCAACTTGGATTTTTGAGGTTATGAATGTTTTTGAGAAAATAAATTGCGAATTTTGGAAGCGACAATAGTGGCTTTGCTGTGTGTTTTATTACACATGAGATAATAATTTCCGCTAAAAAAAGAAAAAAAAATTATGAACGTGCATCGTGTTACGAGTAAATAGACCATAGTATCTTTGGCGTATTCAATACGATTTAATACAGTAGGTGTTTCCATGCAACGAATTTCGTTCCGATCCTCTTCTGATCCTATTTTCCAAGAGCAAAGTTTTGTTTTAGCATTTTTCCCTTCTTTAAAAGCAGTTTCAATCAATTTAGGTTTGCTAACAATCGTGTTTAAGGTTGACGGAGTGTTTAACTTCCACACTATATCCACATGTTTCATATTTGGATTGTGACTACTTCAAGGATTTTCAGTTTTTCAGTGTTGGTTATTTTCTTCTTTTTTTTCATTGCAAATGAAAAGCTAAAATACAATCTACGTATGTTTGGTCAACACTCAACAGTAGAAATATCATTTAAGCATTCTCTATCCCGCCCACACAAATCCTGTCACACAAATATTTACATACATGCATGTGATTGGCTGCCGGTATCCACACCGTGACCAAGGATTGACCAAAGTAGCAAATGAGGACATCAAACCTTGAACGTGTTAAGTGCCTATTCCCACTGGACCGACCAAGGATTGGCCAAAACAGCAAATGAGGACGTCAAACTTCAAACATAGTAAGCGGGATCGGGAAAACGCACTAAGCAAACGTTATTTATTATATTTGGTGATTTAGTACTGGGACTTTTATAATTCAACGTAATACACGGGAAAATGTGTTAATGAGGAACGCGCTAACGAGATTCCACTGTAGTGAATGTAAAAGCAAAATAGGATATATATAAAATATTCATTATAACTCTACTACCTGTATTAACATTATAGTTCCAATAATTTAACAGACATTTGTACACAGCTTCCAAATATATTATGACCGATTAAAATCACAGGAATAAATATGTGGCATTAGAATTGCATAAGGAAATCTCATAAGAATATAAACCTAATGTTCTACAGGCAATATCTGGCATATACTAGGACCCTACTAAGGACCCCGAAATTTTGTTAATACATCTTTGTGCCAATTTTTAATGGTGAAAGAACTGTTTTTTCAGTGTCTGCAGTATTGCAATTAATGGATTTTACAATAGAGAAATTCAATAAAACTTCACGTACGTATACATATATATATATATATATATATATATATATATATATATATATATATTCTTTTTTGTGTGCAAATTTTCGCATTTTTTTTCTTTTCAGTGAAATACTTTGTGCAAACTATCCTTCTATTTCTACAACCAGCTTCATCAGAACACATTTTACATTCCACATGATCAGCGCCATGTTCAAAATTAATTTATATTACATGTTGATACTGTCTCAAATACAGCGCTAACTAAAAGGACTAGAATTGACTTTAATTATGTATTTGCCAGTATATGATACTATCAAATTGTGTGTGATTGTGGGTGTAACATCTGTGTTGATCATTACAGCAAAAAGCTACTTTGATATTAATTTGCCTAAAGTTGTTAACATTTATGAACATCAAAAGGAGTTTGAGAGTGGCAGTTTATATATATTTGATGCAAAAGGCAAACTAATGTTTAAATTTTGCAATATTCACATAGATTGGAGCAGAAGACACTCATGTATCAAGCACATGCAGGAGAGCACTAAACATCTATGCAACAAAGTGAAAGCAAGCAAAACCAATGGAAATAAACAACAATTCTCTTGGTCTGACACGCTTAATAATACAAAGAATGCACTTGAAAAACCAGTACTATTACATGACACCATAAGTGCGCTGTTGAAGGCACATATACCTCTAGAGAAACTTCATGATCCGAGTTTTAAGGCCTGGCTAAAAAGTATATACCTGGTAAGTTTCATTTGTTTGTTCATGAAAGAAAGGTGTTATAATATATGCTTCCTTTTTGTTTTTTTCCTTTTCTTTATTATGTTTTTAAGTTCATAAAAAAGGCTCAAAGTGTTTGACAACAGTGAAATTTTTTATTCCAATTCCTCCTCAACCATAACTAATGCAGCATCAAATCAACTGTTGTGATGTCAGTGATGGAGTGTCGTCTTTTTGGGAGTCATTGTCATTTTCTCCGAAGGTGGCATCATCTGTACTCACCCTCATTGAGATGTGTGCATATTAAGGATGCTTTTTAATATCTCTGGTAATTTGCACTTTATTCTCCAAGAGCATGAAAGACCAGTTAATTTTTTTGCTCCAAGGTCTAATTCAGCCTTTAGGTTATTTTACTCAATCCATGACATGGGATCCACTAAGTTACTTCTGTTTCGAAACCAGGCTTAGGATTTTTACACTTGAAAAATAAATCTCCTTCTATCAGGTTCGAATGTGCTTCCTCAGGAAACAGAGGTGTAATAACCTCTAGGGCAGAACACAACTGGTGTAGCGGTTGGATGATGATGATAATAATAATAGTAACAACTATTATTTATCATCATTACACCCATGTTTGTCTCCAAAGATTGCATCGTCTGCAATTCTTCTCTCTTCAAAAGAGGTCAAGGTAGCCATTGTTCCAATAATGATGGTGCTAATAATTATCATCATCTTCCTCATTTTAATCGCTTTAATCTTTGTATTGTACAGCAGAAAGTTGATGCACAGAGATTTACTGTCTGCGCATTTTGCTACATGCTACTGGTTTTCCTTTTGCATGTGCTGTGCATTTGGAAATTGTGACCAGCAACAATTATCTTAAAAGACATATGCCAGCATTATTGATGTAAGAAATTATGGCTAGAAACTGCTGTAAAGTTGAGGGACCCGAAAATCATTAATGAAAGTTTAATCTGGAATTATTGCAGGCGATGGAGATATTCCTATAGCAGACACTTGTTGAGCTACATATGCTCCACTATTGCCAAGGAGAAAGTACAAGATTAAATCATTAGTGGCCAAACAGGTGCCATTATGTGCGAAAAGACCACAGACACAAAGGATCACTGTATATTTATTGTGCTTTTAAGATTGTTTACTTATGCTATTGAGCAGAAAGTATTTGTTGGTGGTGTTAAGATTCTGCAAAAATGCAAATGCAACAGTGTGTTTCAGAGCAGTAATGACAGTCCTGCAAGGATTTCAAATTCACGACAACAATGTTGCTGTCTTTGTTACAGACTCTGCAGCGTACACACTTCATGTCCTCAAATGCAAGATGCACTCTGTCCTGCAATGGTACATGTTCAGTGTTGGGCTCACAAGCTAAACATTGTTGTTAGCATTTGGTCTACACAACTACAGTATCTAAACAATTGTGTATCAAATGCAAAGTACTATTTTTGAATGCCAGGAAAAAGAAACACAGATATATTTCTTTTCTAAGGAGCATTACTAGGATGAGGAAACAAGGATCATGCTTTTCCATCACCAGTGATGATGAGATGGACTTCATGGATTTAAGCCTGCTCTCTATGTGGATGGGCATTTGTAAGATTTGGTAGAATTTTGCAAATCTATACACTTGCCAGGTGGAGGTGCTGCTGTGAAGTTTTTCACCGAGTTGGTACATGACAGTCTTTCCAATGATCAATCAATGCCAACACAACCTTCCTTATAGAACATGGGCAGATGGTTATAGATACTATCACAATCTTAGAAGGTTCATCATATCCCTTTGCTCACAAACTACAAGCAGAATTGCTGACATACTCAACTTCAGATTAATGAGCAAAGGGCTATTTGGCCGTCAGACAATTGCAGCCATTAATACTCTAAATACGAGGTAAGAAAGGCTGAAATAAAGCAAATATTGGAAAATCTGGGGTCTCTCTGCTAGACAAAGCTGACCAGATTTTATACCACAGACACTGCACGGTTGTTCACTGTGAACATGGGCAAGCTGTTTAACGAAAAAAAAAAAAAACAAAAAAAAACAAAAAAAAAAAAAAAATTGAAACAAATAATGAAGTATCTATATTGGAGGCAGCAGCTGCAGTGGAACTTCTTAAACCTCTGGAAAGGCATGTGCCACTTACCAGATATCTTTACTTCCAGGCAATTGTAAAAGAAGCTATTCAAAAAGGGGAAAATATAAATGTGCTTGACATATTGCTGAGCATGAAAGAAGATCATTTTGAATTTGTTGAGTCTTCTCTGAAGGCATTATGAGCTCCATGCTCAAATTAGATAGTAAACATCAAATCTCATCATATGAATATATTCTAATATACTTGAGAACAAATCCTCTCCAGAAATTTTAGAAATGGAGTCGAGTGTATATTTTGGTTCTGAATGTAACTAAAGCCCTATCCACACTGATTAACATTTAACAAAACTTGTCAAGTGCAACATGTTAACAGTTTGCATGTTGGCCAAATTTCGATTGCAGAATTGACTTAACATGTTAACTGAAACAGTTGTGCTTGACACTTTTAACATGTTGGATGTTTTCCACTTTTAATGGAAAACTTGTTAAATCAATTCGCTCTCTGTGTATGTGATTAGTGAACTTCAGAAGTTTCCAGACTATAACCACGGCAACTATTGTGATTCCTTCATGCTATTGTGATGATGAGATGCGGTTTAAGGGTGCTAAACTGCTAAGCTCATCAGCGCCCTTACAATGTATAAAATATAAAGTCAAAAACATAAAAGACGGGTAAAAGAACCGCATAATTAAAAAATGGGACACAAACCCACGATGTTCAAAAAGCTAAAAACAAAAATACAACAATCCCAAAAACCAACATACTAAAAGCAAAGACAATAAAAGATTAAAACGTGTCAAGAACTGTAGAATGCGAGGGACATGAGCGCCATATGTCTACTGGGGAGTAGAGTCCCCATTAAAACAGACAGAATAAAATTACAAAGCTAAAGGACGCTCAACGCATCAAATGCACAGATTAAAATCACTGTCATGAATAGAACGTAAAACACATTCTACAGCACGCACGTCGTCTGCCAAAACGTTGGCTAGGCCAACAGGCAGACCCACACGAACGCGCAATGAAGCTAAAGCCTGACACTCTTCTAAAACGTGACGTACCGTTAAGGGCACATCACACTGCTCACAGAGTGGAGCGAGGTCACCACTGAGCAGATACCTATGACTAAAAAGACAAAGTCCGATTCGTAAACGAGCTAAAAGTACCTCTTCCCGATGACATGAACGAGAAGAGGTACCCCAGACTAACGGGAGAGGCTTAACCTCCCATAACTTGTACCCCCGGAGGGCCGTCCACTCATCCCTCCAAAGCAGGAGGTAGCGACCAGGCAAAAGAACATACAAATCTGTGGAGGGAACAACAGAGGTAAAATATCCAGGTAATAAAATCGCCGACCTGGCAGCGGCGTCGGCAGACTCATTACCTGAGATGCCCACATGACCTGGATTCCACATGAAGGAGACGCTGATGCCAGAGACACCAAGCGAGTGGAGCAGGTCATGAATGCGCTGTACAAGCGGGTGGTAACTGTACAGCGAGCTAATACTTTGAAGAGCACTCAGGGAGTCTGAACAAATAAAACAGTGCCGTAAGTCGTGCCGCTGAATGTATAAGAGAGACTGATAAATGCTAAAAAGTTCGGCGGTAAAAATCAAACATTGCCCCGGTAAACGAAAGGTAAAACTATTTCCACCACAAAAAAGGCACATCCTACTCAAGCATCAGTCTTAGATCCATCAGTAACGATAAAATGAAAGTCCCCGAATTGCGACTGAAGTTCTAAAAACGCTGATCTAAACACTGAAGAAGGGGTCTCATTCTTCGGCATCGACGATAACCCAAGGTGACAGAAAGCCTCAGCGCGCAACCATGGAGGAAAACGCGTTTCCCCCCTTGGAAGGGCTGGCGCTGGCGGAACATACAAATGCCCAAGAAGTTGACGAAATCGAACCCCTGGAGGGAGCAATGCAGAGGAGCTAACTAAATATTGCCAATCAAGCGAATCCTCGTAAAATGTCGTGAAGGACGGGTGGTCAGGCAAGCTGGAGTCGACAGGCATAGCTGCACAAGAGCATCTCACGCCTGAAGAACAGCGGAGGCTCTGCAGCTTCAGCGTAAAGACTGGGTATGGGGCTAGTTGGAAAGGACTCTAATACCACAATGAATGGGATTCAAGCGAAGTAACACAGATGGACGTGCCGATGAATAGACAATGCACCCGTAATCAAGTTTGGATCAGACCAAAGAGCGATAAAGATGCAGAAGGACGGTCCAATCAGCTCCCCAGGATGTGCCACTTAAAACACGTAAAAGATTAAGAGAACAGTCACACTTTGCTTTTAAAAAGGAAACGTGAGAAGTCCAGTTCAGCTTTCGATTAAAGATCAACCCCAAAAATTTCACCTCGTCTGCAAACGGAAGGACCTCCGGCCCAAGATGGAGAGAGGGCGGAGGGAAAGCCTTCCGGCGCCAGAAATTAATACAGACGGATTTCTCGGCGAGAAATTAAAGCCGTTGGCATTACTCCAGGCGTAGAGGCGGTCGATACAGCTCTGGAGACGGCGTTCGAGTAGACAGGTCCGTCGTGAACTGCAATAAATGGCAAAATCGTCAACAAAAAGGGACGATGAAATGCCAGGTGGAATACAATCAACAATGGGGTTGATAGCAATTGCAAAAAGTGTGACACTGAGTACAGAGCCCTGCGGTACTCCGTTCTCTTGAATAAAATGACTAGATAAAACTGAGCCCACACGTATGCGAAAGACGCGGTCTGTCATAAACTCCCAAAGAAATATGGGAAGACGACCGCGGATATTTCATGCGTGAAGTGTACGTAAAATGCCGCCCCTCCAACAAGTGTCATAAGCTTTCTCCAGGTCAAAAAACACAGCCACGGTTTGACACTTTGACGGAAATCCATTCATAATATGCGTCGACAGGGACACCAGGTGGTCGACGGTAGAGCGATATTGACGAAATCCGCACTGAGCGTTCGCTAGAAGTTTGAGACTCAAGCCACCATGTCAACCGCCCGTTGATCATCCGCTCCATCACCTTGCAAATGCAACTGGTGAGGGAGATAGGGCGGTAGCTGGAACGTAGTTGGCGATCCTTCCCAGGCTTAAGTATAGGGACAATGGTGGCTTCGCGCCAAACGGAAGGAAAAATACCGTCTTGCCAAATACGGTTATAGACCTGTAAGAGAAAGAGTTTACTGTCGGCTGAAAGGTTCTGTAACATCAGGACATGAATGCCGTCCGGCCCAGGAGCGGAGTGCTAGAGCAATGAAGAGCGTGCTCCAGCTCCCTCATTGTGAAAAGTTTGTTATAGCATTCATTATTAGCAGACCAAAAATTATATGTTGCGGAATCCAGCTGGTCTTTAATAGAGCGAAAGCCGGCGGAATAATGGTCTGAACTGGAAACCGCCCCAAAGGCAGTACCCAGAGCGTTAACAATAGCAGCCGGATTCAGTATGGTGGCATTGGAAACCTGAAGGCCAGACACAGTACAATGCGACACTTTACCTGAGAAGCGATGAAGTTTATCCCAAACAACAGATGAAGGCGTAAAGCGATAAAAGACACCGCAAAACGAGTCCAAGATGCCTTCTTGCTATCCTGAATAATGCGACGAGCCCTGGCGCGTCATTGTTTAAAAGTAACCAAATTATCAAGTGTAGGGTGACGCCGAAACATCTATTGTGCTCGGTAGTTCCATGTTGATTCGTTCTGTGCTTATATCTTTGATTTGGTTTGCTTCATGTGAAGTTATGGAATGGACGAAAGAAAAGACACTTTCATTAATAAAATCTTTGTTGAGACTCTCAATATGGAACATTGTAATATATGTAACAAAAAGGATGGACAATTATACCAAACTATGTGCAATTTATTATTGTTCCAGAGGCAATATCAGAAAAAAAAAAAAATAAAAACCTCACTTTGCTAGAGAATTGCAAAAAAAGGCTCAAGGCTGCTCTCAAATGTGTGTCCTTTTTGTGTATTAGGTTAGAAACTTTGCTCAAAACAAAGTTGAAGTCACTTTGACTTGTTCTCAAGAAATTGAAGTCAAACCAGCTCCAAATTTTAAACTCATTCAAAATATTTTCACTCCTGTGCCGATTAACAAGATACAGCCTCATCACCTTCCACTTTTCTTTTTATTACATATCAAACACAGATACAAATAGCAATAATCAAATCTTAATCACTGGAGTCCATTTTGCTTTTAGTTAGATTTTGTTGTCCCAACAAGTCAACTGGTGTGGATAGAATGTTAAACGTTCCCAGTTACATGTTGAAGGCATTTAACATGTTGAATGAGACATTTTGTTAATTGTTGAATGTTAACTGTTGATATGTTGAACAGTGTGGACTCACCTTAAGATTCAATATATACGCAGGGTTGGTCAGAATAACACTGAATAACTTTTAAGGTGACATTCAGGGGTTCTATTTGAGTATTCCCTTTTAGTGAATGTATGCCTGTCAACATCTTGTTATCGAGCTAGAGGGCATTAACGTTTTTGAAACATCACTGGGTTAGATGAAATTCTGCCAAATGCTATGCATCTTTTGCTACAAGGCATTGTGAGAATTTTGAAGTAAGAGTAGCTGGTATCTTTAATTTTAAGCAATGCAAAGCTCACTTAAATTGGTTTAGTAACTTATGAATCTTTATTTAATTATATGGCACTAAATCCATGTACTCTGAAGTAGGTTAAAACTTTTTTTAACCAATCTGTAACTGCAAATACAGGTTATTGTCAATAACCAAATAACACTATTGTTGGTCAAATTCTCCTCACCATTATACAAATTACTTGAAAAAAGTTAAAACAATGTTAAATGATGCAAACATGTGTTATTAAAAGGCTTCAAATATAAACTAAGAACAAAACAAGAATTGCACAAATACATAAGTGTTTATAAAAGATGTTCAAAATGCCAACCTTTGACTCCGCAGCATAGTTGATAGCTTTGTCATAATGACTGCCAAGCTCTTTAAAAAATATATGGCATATCCTGAATAGCATCAAATGTTACAAAGATCCTGGCCATCACCTCCTCTTCACTATTAAAGGGCATCTTGCACACAAGAGTCTGAACATGTCCCCAAAGGGAAAAAATCCAAAGCAGTTAGATCTGTGCTGGCCATGGTTTAGGTGCCCCTCTACTGATCCAGCAATTAGGATATGTTACGCTTAGGGAATCCCTTATGCCATTGGAACCATGTGCAGGTGTCCAACAGCTTTGGAACCACATTGAATGGTGCTATAGAAACATCTTCCACAAGTTCTGGCAAAGGATGTTGTAAATACTGTATGTAAGTGTGGACTGCCAAATGTGGAGTTAGTAAAAAAAGGGGGCCTATGAGTGTGTCATTCACAATGCCAGACCAAATGTTCACTGCAAACCGATGTTGGTAATTTTTAACTCTAACAGCTCCAGGGTTTTCTTTAGCATGGCTTCCTTTGGAAAAGAAGTAAAGCTGGTGGTCATAGATTTACAGTAAGTAAAAGAACCTCAAGCCTGATAAAGAGGCCTCTGAACAAAATTTCCAATTCCACATCCAATATAGAATGGGATGCTAAGAACCATAGCAGTTAGAGCGTCAATAAATAATAAAATAACACCAAAAAAAATTAAACTCTAGGGTTTTCCTGTGCCCAAATATGATTTATGTATGTTAAACATACCCTCTCGGGTAAAAACCCTCTCGTCCGTCCACAATATGGTTGTAGAAAATCTTTATTGATCAATGCATTTATGAACAAACCCCGGACAAACTGTAGTCAGGGTGGAATGTCATCTGGGCCCAGTGCTTGAACTCGGGTGAGATGATACAAATGTAACGGCTGTTTGTGCGAATTCTAGTAACCGAAGACTAGCTTGTGTGCACGGCAGGCGCTATTGCTCTTGTGCTTGTGGATGGAGAATTACAAAAGGTCAAAAACCTCCTCTTCTAGAGCTACTGTTCTTACATTTCTTTGGACTCCAGAACAATGCACTTGTTTTTGGAAAGTTCCTGTTTCTTGCAGTAAAGGTGCTGTGATGAGGCAAATGTCTTCTTGGGTAAAGATCTCATGCTGTTTCGCCTTTCCCCAAACAGGACCATAAACATAATTCATTTCTGCTAGTTCTATGTAAGGGAATATTTTTATAATAGGCTGTAAAACTGAAAGTCCTTCCAGTAAACAGAGCACTTTAGTATTACCTAATAGCTGAGATTGAGAACCCACATCTCTTATAGGATCCACAAAGTCACAAATTGCTGTATAATACATGACGGAATCCCTTACCATTTAAATAATAAAACACAAGTTTTAGCTAAATGGTGATATAAACAATGTTAAAAACAGAACACAAGTGATACTCCAAAATGCAAAGAAAACAAAGCAATGCAATATTCCAATGACGTGGGGGAACAGGGATCTGTTTGACAGAATTTCATCTACAATCACACCGCTGTATCTCTGGCCCTGACGTTTCACGAGGGTAAAAAAAGAGATAGGTATATATCAGAATGGCCATCTTTAACAATAATAGCGCTGTGAATTTTCGCAGTAAAGGAAGTTATTCTGTCTCATTTCAACAGATAAATCAGGATTCTAACTTGATTTCTTCTAACGTTTTTAATAAATATAGTTTACTGTTGTTGTTTAGAGTTTGCTACACGCAAAACACAACACGAAAGAAAAGAATCGAAAATCTGGCAAGGTTTGCAGTACTGGATTGACTCGTACAGCAAAGGGTGGAAGTTGTCTGCTAGGACCAATTATAGTCTTCTTCCCCGTGTACGTCCACTGCATTTTGGACAGTGTTGCCAATTCTCTTGTAAGTGAAGCACGTGTGGTCAGTAGCTATTTGCTTTAGTTCAGGTGAAATTGGTTTTTTGTGCGTGTGCGATTTACTGTGTTATTCTTGTTATAGTTATCATTATAGTTATTGTTATAATTATCGATCATTATAGTTGTTATAATTATTGTTATTGTTGTTATAGTTATCATTATAGTTGTTATATCGCTATGGCAAGTGGTTCTTCAGAATCAAAGAAAAAAATCGGGTCTTACCGGAGCCAAAGCCGTGAATTTATATTCAGGCTACATGAATATTTTGAAAAGGAGCAAGACAACGGGGCACCTCTTCTTCCTTTGGCAAGAGTAGTGTGATGCACTGAAGGTGGGTAAAACAACTGTGAAAAGCGTGACTAAGGAAAAATGACCAGCCGATTTGAATACGCCATCAGAAGAATTGCAATCACCAGGAAAATCGAGATCTAAAGTCAGGCCTTAGACAACACTGGATGCCTTTCAGAAGGATGTGATAAGGCAGCATATTTACCAGTTTTATATGAGGAAAGAATTTCCTACTCGAGAGAAACTTCTGGGTTCTTTGAAACAAGCCGGATTATTTGATGGAGGTAAGGCAAGTTTAAGGTGCTAAAAGAACTTGGTTTTAAATTCAAGAACTTTTCAGGTAGGAAAGCCATAATGGAAAGAGGTGATACAGTGGCATGGTGTGGCAGATTTCTGAGGAAATTCTAAACGTTAGTCCCATAAAAGTGGTACGGTTGGACAAAACGTGGGCGAACGCAGGACATACAAAATCAAACGCCTGGACAGACGACACAGTAGCAGGAACAATGAAGGTGCCCATTGGGAAGGGAAGCAGACTTATTCTGCTTCATGCTGGCGGAGTAAATGGATTTGTTCCTGGAGCAATGCTTCTATTTAAATAAAAAAAGTACACGTGATTATCACGAAGAAATGAATGGGGAAACTTTCAGCGCCTGGTTTAAGAAAGCCTTACTTCCACAACTGAGTCTTAAGTCCATTATTCTAATGGACAATACCCCTTATCATTCAGTGCAGTTGAATAAAGCACCAAAGACAGGAAGTAAGTCATACTTAAATGGCTGTTGGAAAATAATGTCCCTGGAGTGTCAGCAGTACTGAACAAAGAAGAACTCTTACAAATTGTTAAGTTGTACAAACCAAGATTCTGTACATACAAAATAGACACCATCGCTACTACATATGGGCACACTGTCATCAGCTTCCACCATATCACTGCCATTTCAATCCCATTGAACTTATCCGGGCACAAGTCAAGGGGTATGTTTCAGAACATAAGAGTTTCCGCATCGCCAAGGTTGAGCGCTTGGTGCAACAAGGAATCGAACAGGTGTCAGTGGAAAAGTGGCAGTGTGTTGTGAAACATACGTGGGAACTTCTACTTCAAGCAAAAAAAGCTGAAAGTGTTTTGGAAGAACGCGTAGAAGAATTAGTTATTTCATTAAATGCTGACAGTAGTGACTCCAGTAACACTAATGATGAAGAAATGGATATCTACGAGGAATGCGGCATCTTTCCGCTGGACTATTGACATGTTAAATGTGAGAAATTTAAATCTCTTTGTTTAAGCTTCCTGTAAATGTTATCCCCATACTTTAAATACTCTAATATAGGCAACTATTTCATTGTTTGCACTTTGCAAAGACATGGCACATGTATACACACGTATTAACAGTAGGGGGCAAGAATTCGCAACACTGCCTTTCTCGGTCGCGCAAACTGTCAGAGCCGGAGATAAAACGGCGGTACTAAAACTCAATGCAGCTCTTGAAAAACGTTAATGTCCTCTAGCTTGATAAGACTTTACAGACATACATTCTCTATAACAAAACACTGTAATATAACTTCCAAATCACGCCTTAAAATTATTCTGCTATTCTGATTCACCCTGTATATATACATTATCATTTCAAATTGTTTTATTGTGCATTAGTGCTTATACTTAAGATATGTGGTCTGTATATGCAATTTAAGTTGATACACAATTTATTGTGTATGGAATATAAGTTGGATATTTTGGTGTGAGAGTATATAGTGTAAGCAATATAAGTTATATATGATTTAAGATTGTGTTAGCATACATTTAAATCAATAAATGTCCCATTTTTATTTTATGCTATGAGGGAATAATTGTCAATTTTAACCCGCTGGAAGCTACATTTTTACACCAATTTTCTTTAACTTTATTTACCACTTTTCAGGGTACCTTAAGTATTACTTAAAATGCACTGGAGCTGTATTTAACACATTTTTATTTTTATTTCCTAAAGATTATACCTATATTGTGGACCTAAACATTCCCTTATTAGCATTCTGAAAACTTAGCAACTCTGTACCTAATTTTGAGAACTGGTGAGGGTATTTCCAAAGAGTAATATTGATAATATTAAAGATTCATACAAAAATTGCTAATTTTCTAATGAACCTGATTACAGAAAGTAAACTAGCTTGATATATGATATTTTATGGCATAAAGTCTGCAAATGTAGCACTCACCTTACATAATCTTTGTATATTACAATATTTTTGACAAATTATATCTAAAAATGCAAATGACATGGCTGGAAAGGATATATAGCAAGATGGTGGAAGCAAGGATGTTTTACACTGCAGGGATATGGAGGCTGGAAAAGGGATGGGAAAATGTAGATGCTATACATAGGAATTTTTGCAAAATACCCCAGGGAATGCGAAGAAGTTAACCGAATGGAGTAGTACAAGCAGAACTAGGAGGATGGGAGCAAAAGGCAAAACGGTAGTAAGGGTAATCGATTCAGAATAAAGCTATAAGAGGAAAATTATGTACTAATGCAATGCTTGGTTGTACAGGAGAAAATGTGGAAAAAAAGAAACTTGGATGCACAAGATACAGAGAACATTAGAAGAAATAGGAATGGGAACAATGGGCAGAAAGAAACAACAAAAGGAATGGTTTCTGAAAAGAAATTAGAAAAAGAGTGGAGGATATTGTAAAGCAAAACATCATAAGTAGTTTCAAGGAAAAAAGGTCATTAATAGATTATAGATATTTTAAAATGCAATGAGAAAAAGAAAGATACTTCAAAGTAGCAACAAAGATGCCAGAATGGGGTATGCATGGGCAAGGACAGGTGTAATGAATTTAAATGGTTCTAACAGGGAGAAGGGCGGGAGAGCTAAAAGTTAGGATGATTTTTAATACAAGATCAAATGAATATATGCAGAAAGCAGGAAAAGATTTAGGAAAAATAAGGTTAAAATGGTTAAAAGAAATATGAAGAAAATTGGAGAAAATATCGAAAAGGGGTAACAAGGCAAAAAGTAAATGGTGGATACGTTATACTTTACCATTATATATGCAACAGCATGTTAAATATAAGGGGAAGAAAAATAATAAGCAACTCTATACCCCCGCCACTATAACGTTGCACTTGACAGTTCGTGTGGCTTCACGTAAGGTTGGCTACATCGTGGTTGTGACGTTGCCAGAGTGGCTAGTAAACAACAGCTGACTGTTCTCATTTCTATCGTGTCTAAGCCGCATACAAAAAGTGTACGTAAGTAGCGAACGTCACTGAATAATAACTATTTCGTATTATTATTGTTAATTGAAAATAAGCGATATAAGCAGCTTTGGTATGGTCGGATACTCCTTTCTATGATAATAGGCATAAATGTGTCTACGTATGGCATCTAATTGGAAAGCATCAATATTTGTGACTGGACGAGGCTTCTTTTGTTTCTTCCCTGGAGTTGATAGAAATACCTGTTGTGTTCCAGATGGTTCAGGAATTTTGTCCTCTTTCTCTTGTAGTTTCACTCCTTTGTGAACAACAGTTCTCGTGCTTAAATCAAGAGCTGCTGCAGTTCGTTGTACGGCTTTATCAGCAGGAATAGAGGGATTTCCGTGAAGCTTCACGTACTCCTTTTCCTGTTCAAAGAACTCCCGGGTTCTCCTTAATAGTTCCAATGCCTGACTATTAAGTGGCACACCTCGGCGCAAAGGATTTTCACTTCGTGAATCATCACTCGGCGATCGGAGTCGTTTTTCCGACATTGTCGCACTTAAGTTTTGTTTAAATAAATAATATGAATGAAATATGTATAAAATAGATAAATATAAATAAATAAATGTATAAACGAACAATAACAAAACTATCAAACAATAACCACAAATCTAAATAACAAATAACAATGAACAATATGTAGCTTGCAAAGAACAACTCGACGCTCTGCTAGAGATTCACAAACTGAAGCACATGGTTGGGAATAGTTACATGCGGCAACAGAGCCGATTCCAGTTCCGGTTCCGCTTTGTCATCGACCATCCAGAATGCTGCCTTGTGATTGGCTTAGGAAGTCAAACGGTTGAAGCTTTTCATCTATTTTTTCGCGAGTGTACCAACTTAAACGCTAGCTGTCAAGTGCAACGTTATAGCGGCGGGGGTATAGTGTATACACTGTATAAATTGTATGTAAAGTTTAAAGAAATCATTCATTCATACAAATTATATCTACTTTATGTTTTTCGGACTGTTTTAATAAGCCAATGCCTAGTGTCTTTGATTAACATAAAAATATTAGCTCCATGTCAGTGCTAACAAATTTAAATAATTTTATCTGCATTTGATATGTAATGCATTATTTGTACTCTTAATGCATAATCTTGTTAGCAATAATACAATCTATTCTCTTCTATAGGTGTAACTACAATCAGACACTTAACAGTTTAATGTGATTTAATATGCTTATTCTAAAATTCATTGAATAATTTTAATTCTTCGCTACACTGCTTATCAACTACATCACATGCACTGATAGATTTCCTTTCTTCCAAGATGACTAAAATACTTTGCTCCTACCAACCAGTTGCACCCATTCCCACCCAACTTCCATTGTTTATTCTCATTATCCCTATACTCACAATCAGTATGGTGTAGGCATATTTATTTTTTTAATGTAAAAATTCCCAATCTGAATTATAGCAGAGACAGTTTTTGTCATAGTTAAGCAATGCTTTATGTTGAGAGAGAAGTTACCTTGCGATTGATATTTGAAAGTCAAGGATCACCATCAATGTCGAGTTGGAGTTTTTTTATATCAAATTACAGGTCAGTGAAATGATGCTAATGATGAGTCCTTCAGCAGCATTCATAAGAGCTGAGATAATAAGGTAACTTCTGCTTTACTATGGTGCAAGATTTAAAATTATGGGTTCAATTTTATTTTCTCTTAACAATATGAATTTATTTCTTATATGAAACTTACCTTACTTAATAATCAGAAATTTTTCTCTTACAATATACATTATACACATTTAATTTAGTTTCTAGCTCAAAAGTATACCGAGTACTTTACTACTAATTGTGAGGTAAAAACTGAAAACACTTGCCTGAACTCCATTCCACAAGCACTAATTGCTTTCTCAAACTGAGTGCGCAGATGTTCCTCATCATCGGGATACGTAGCCTTCGAATAATTGAGGAAATGGATCCAGAGATCCACACTCAAGGGAATGGCTTTCAGGCCCCGTTCAAAAACCTATGAAAGCAGATTCAACCTTATGAATACAGTTAGGCAATTGCTCTATTTGAATCTTTCCAGAGCTGGCCTTTCCCAACAAACTAATACACATCTTAATTCTAAAATCCCACATGTAAAGTAATCACCGTCAAGAAATCATATTATAACTATATCACCTTACGGAGGCATGGCCACTAGTCTTCTCTGGAGGTTTCCGAACCCAGGTGCCGTCATCTTTTCTTGCTTCAGCCCCATTCTTCCACAGAGGAAAAGGCTGAGTGGCTCCAACAACTTACACCATTTTATTCCTTCTCAAGACTATGAGGATGGAAACATTTTTACACGTCTTACCCTCTCCCAAAGCAGTCATTACTTTTGAAATAACAAAAGATTGCACTAATACTTTGGATAACCAAGCAAAGTTACTAAGTATCACTACAAAACTCTGTTAATACTTAAGAAGTGTTAACTAAATAACAGACAAAACTTAAACCACTAGGAAGAAGAAATGTAAGAGTAGCAGTTACAAACAGTCACATTTACACCTTAACTAATTAACTCAAACATCCTAAAATGCTCGAGTTAGAAGTACTTCCATTTACAGTAATACTTACAGCCCCTTTTTGCCTTATAATAGACAACTGCACAATTCACATTTTAAATAGTACACAATGTGTGTTTAAGAATCTCACATGTTAACTAGCATTTTGCTATAATTTCACCAGAATGTCCATTACCATGAACTATAAAGATATCCTGGCAGTCTTATTGCCATTTGAAAAGCAACAAACTGGTATCCAAAGCTGGGCAGATGCTGTTGACGCTGTTGAAAAAAACAGTTGTTTTTATTGAAAAGTATCTCCTCTGTTCACAAAGGCAATACTTTTTGCTTTCAGACCTATTCTTAAGTAGTTATATTTCACATATAACAATGTTTTGTGAACAGATAATTTAGTACAGGCACTAAATTGCAATGGAAACTACATCATCATGCCAGTGAAGAAGATCGGCTAAAAATGAAAACAATGTGGGTTTCAGCTTCAGTCATGTTCTGTAGTTTCCACTGGCAGTTTTAGTCAACTCCATGTTACTATGAGAAGCAAAGGCTGGCAATACTTACCTCCTCGCATTTTTCCTTGTTTCCCTTTCTCTTCTCGTAGTCTGCATACTTGCGCCAGTAACCATAACAGTATGGGTAATGCGAAAGGAAGGCATCATATGCCTCACGAGCTGCTTCAATATCATTCTGCATAAGTAATATAGAAAATGTTATTAATGGACTTTTCACTTTCTGCTAGACTACTATAAGTCTACTGTTTTCTAACAAGCCATATTTATAACTTCACCTTACACTAATTCTTGGTAATACATGTGGTACAAAGACAATTTCTCAATTCTTAATGCTTATATTAGGTCACACTAAGTATAAGCAACAGCATTTTACAAATACAAAGCTTTAGAAAAAAAAAAATAACCGATAGGTTCATTTAACCCATTTGTGTCATATGAAGAACTTTACTCACATACGTTAATTTTGTCTTTTAAATTGCAGTTTGCACGTGTGTGCTGGCCAATATAACTACATATATTTGCTTTTTTAACTATCAGATGACATTCAAGAAGATCTCCATAAGGGCTATTCTGTAACTTTCTGGTTAAGAACATTGTTACCAATACTCTTTAAGATCAAGAAGCATTAAAAGTGCATTCACTTTCAGCCAATAGTATTGCTAGCGCTAACACAGTCTCGGCTCTTGGTATCGTTAACCATAATTTTCCTCCTCTCAACAAGAGGTTGTTTTTACGGTGTTACAGAACACCAAATAGCACATAGCAAGTGGTTAGTGGCTTTAACAAGTTGTTAAATATTAACCAGAAGCTACAGAACAGGTGTGCATATCTCTTAGGAAGACTAATGAACAGAAAAACTAATGCTGTTGGTACCACGAGAACAAATAAGAATAGGTCGTTCGGCATTTCTCTTAATAAAGTGAAAAGTGGCAAGTATGAATTATGGTCTGAAAAGAATGTACTGTCTTCCAGTGTTTAACAACAATGTTGTAGCAGGAAGGATGACAAAGATGACACACAAAGCTGCTAACATTACAGCAGCAGGCAAGCTACGAAGAAAAGGTCAGACACTCAGAGAGGAGGTAAAGAAATTAAAGAGTACCTTGAGTACCAGAAGTGAATGGCAGGTATCAATTTGTAAAATCAGGTTTGTTTTCTATAATGTTATACACAGCTAAACATTAAAAGAAAATACTTTTCTGCCTGCTAGACATGTACATAATCAATTGTTTCATTGTGTTTCAACAAGAATACCGCTAAAACTAAATAGTTCAGAGCAATATCACTCATCAGCTGCTTCAAAGTGTAAGATTGCCAGAGTTGAATGTTTAGAGTCACCCTTCACCCCATTGAGACCGCAAGCTAAAATATGCATACATTTTCCAATGCACATTCCACCAACAGATAAGAAAAGAAAAAAAGGGAGGATGGAGGATGTGTTGTATGTTGCAATATAAAGAAAAATAGCAAAAGTTCTTGCCAAAGCAAAAAGTGTTGTCGACCTTCATTTGGAGAATTGTTACGAGATCTACCACACCCAATAATCCTACAAGGCCATCAAAAACGGTAAGTCAACGCTTTCAGTATCATGCATGTAAAATTTCAGGAAAGAAATTATATTGATTTTATATCAATTTTTAAACTTTACAGCACATTTGCACTACTATGCAGGAATTTAAATCAAATTTTTGAGGTAGCCATGAGGGTATTTAAAAACACCAATGAGATAACATTAAAATAAGTACAAGTTATTCAGAGATACAATGAAAGAGAGATTATTACTGTCAACTGCAGTATGGAAGTAATTTTCAATATTACCAAGGAGCAACAAATAAAGTATGGAACCATCATATCTGTTCTCAACCGTAATTGCAGTAATTAAAGTTATTAATATATACAAAAAAATCTTTACTACAAATAATTTGATGAATAAACCATGCATTAAAAAGGAAATGGAGCTCATCTTTTATGATGGAGATGTGAAATCTGATTCTTTTCTGAATCTGAAACCAACTATAAATCTGTACAATGCATGATTAACATCAGAAGGTGATACTGCTGTGAGGCAATGTGGGGCTCCATAACTTTCAATTTTCAACAGAATATAAGAAAATTCAGAAAAAGGGATTGAAGTTCTTCTGCATCATATTTACAGGCTTTAATCTCTCTGGAATCATGAAGGGGTGTGCAAAGTCAATAGTACAAAATGGAGGAAATGGAGAAGGCTATTTTCATATTGCAAATATTCTTCTCTAGCAGAATTTTGAAACTCCCAAAATGGTGCAAAAAATATATGTACAAGGAAAAAGAGAACTATAGAAAATAAAGAAAAACTGAATATTAAGGTAACCCATTTGCTTTTTCTAAAATAAAATAATCTATATAAAAGTTATTGCTCATTATTTTTAGTACTGCCCATAGTACTTGCTAAGATCCCGGTAACTGTTTTACAGATATTAATTTGAATTTTTTTTTTATTTAAATTTTATTTTGTCCTTCGTGAACAATATACATTGTTATTGGATATGTCAAATAAAATATTTGCAATATAAGATACAGATTTACAGCTGTCAAATATGCAATTACATTATGATAGATATATACAAAATATTCTTCATATAAAATGTTTACAATATTTGGCAATGTTTACAACATGCAGTTATCAAATGTTGAGTTAAAACCTAGAGTGTTGCAATTAATGTTTATAGCATACTGCAGTTTTCCATAAAGTCTTCCAGTGTATAAAAACAATGCTGTAGCAGGAATCTTTTTTAGTTAAATCTTAAAGCTTTGGACTTCACTGTTTCTGAAGGCTAGGGATAATTTATTATAAATTATTAATCCAGTGTGTATAAAGCTTTCTTCAAAAAGCTTATGTCTATCTATGTAAATTATTTTCGTTACACGTGTTGTGTGAGTGTACCCGAGATACTGTATTGAACTGATGCATATTGGCCTAACGTAATTCAACAACTCAAAGATATAATGGTGGTATTTTTAATTTCTTGAAAAATTCCCAGCAGCTTTTTCTATGGTTTATATTCGTAATTAGACGAATGACACTTTTTGAATTGTAAATATTACTTTTGCTAGACTGGAGTCTCCCCAGATCACTATACCATAACACAAAAGAAATGCAGGTTTAAATAATACAGGGTGGACCATTAAGAATGCCAGCTTTTAATTACGAGCTCTTGTTGCATTGCTGGCATGGGAGCATTCTGTTTACATGTTTTGTAATCAGTATTTCTTGCGGTTAGTTATCAAGGAACGCTTTACAATGGAACAAATATTGATTGTGAAAACACATTACAAATCTGGTGAATGTTAACAGAAACAGTGTGGAAACTTCGTACAACTCTCAGTCATCGTAATGCATCTAATGAGTCAACAGTTCGTAGGCTAACAACAAAATTTGAGACAACAGGTTCGACTGCAGGCATAAAAATTCCAGTGCACTCTCATTCCAGCAGATCTGATGAGAACATTGCAATTGTGTGCGACGGTGTTGCCGTGAGGCCACAAAAATCAATTCGTTGTCGTTCACAACATTGGGCATTGTGAAAAGCTCTCTCCAGCAAATTCTCACAAAGGATCTTCATATGCATGCCTACATAATTCAGTTAACTCAACTTCTGAAACCAACAGACCATTTGCAATGGAGAGTTTGGTGAATGGATTTTGGGGGACAACATGCAGACGACAATTTTGCAAAGAAAATAATCTTCTCTGACGAGGCACATTTTCAATAATACAACTACGTTAACAAACAGAATTGCAACATGTGGGGGCAGAAAATCCTTGCATAACCCATTCAAAGAGCATGTATCCAGAAAGAATAACTGTGCAGTGTGGATTTTGGGCTAGTGGAGTCATCGGGCCTTACTTCTTTGAAGATGAGAATGGAAATGCCATCACAGTGAATGAACAACGCTACCAGAATATGGTTGAAACACGATAGCCTTGTTGAGGAATAAATTTCCAGCCTGAATGCTTTCATGCAATGGCGATAAGAACTGGCCAGCAAGGTCATGTGACCTAACAACCTGTGACTTCTTCCTTTGGGGGTATTTAAAATCGCAAGTTTATAAAAATAATCCCTGAGCAATATCACAACGGAAGGAAGAGATTCAAAATGTCATCGCCCAAATCGAGGAGCAGATCTGTCTGGAGGTGATAACAAATTTCATTCATAGAGTTTCAATATGCACAGCAAGTGGGAGACACATGCCAGATGTAATTTTTCATACTAATGGCAACATGCATCCTTTGTATTGATGTTAAATATGCTACATTTCATGAAAATAGAGTACTTTATTCAACAGTTAAAAACCGACATTCTTAATGGTCCACCCTATATAATGTCCGTAATATTTGAATATTTACTGCCTCTCTAATACGCCTTAGGGCAAAGCATACTTTGCTAAGTTTCATTGCTAAGGGTTCAATATGAAGAATTAATAAATTCCATATGAATGGTTTGTCAATATCAACACTATTAAAATGACTACATGCTGGGATGAATACTCTTTATTGAAATAGGATTAAAAGAAAACATGATTTTAACATTTAGTCCATTTCATTAGTTTTACATGCCTTTCATCACAGCATATGCCTGTTATACTATGTTTTGATTTATATTCTTCAACTTTTGCTTCAAGATGTATTATCAACTTTCTTGCATTTAAATTTCATAGGCACTTATGGCTGATGTGTCGAATAATCTCAAGGATATATAAAACAAGATCTCAAATTTGATCATAGGATTAAATTTCAGAATGTTGATTTTGTGGCAAAAATTAGATGGTAGCATTGTGGCAATTTACCATTTTAGAGTTCTGGGATACAATCTCAAAAATGTCAGATATGCAATTACATTCTAGTATGAATCATGACCAACTTGAAACATATTGGCAAATTTTCAACTATAAAAAATGTAGATAATCTTTGTACAACACAGTTCATCCAAAACACAAAATGGAAATTTAAGCAGTGCCCAGTCACAAGAGAGTATAAAACAACTGAGTTAACATGGTAGGCTGGGAAAAAGGGGGGGAAAAAAAACAGCATATACAGTTTCTATACAAAGTAACATTGAACTCCAGCATGGGGATATCATTACAAAGAATCCCAAACAAATAACAGACATATTTAATGTAACAAGGTGGTTTTTATCCCCTCCTGTAATAAACATGCTTGTGTCATCTATTAACAGCCCTTTTAAAAAATGCGCAAAACATAAAAGTCTACCCTCAATTTGAAACTCAATTAAGTTTTATGCAGAATGTACAAGAACTAAAAAAGTAACCTGAATTATCAGAAAAAGAGCAATTCATGCTTATCAACCTACTAAACTTCAATGAAGTACATCACTTTGATTTAACTGCAGATTTTAAAAAGAAAGAAAAAGAAAGCACATCTGCAGAAGCTAAAGTATATGCTCTTGAAACCATACATGTAAGATTTTCAGATGATAAATGGACTCACATCTACAAAGACAGTTCTCTCTACAACCATGAAGATATGGCAGGAGCTACTTGTAAGTTCTTCCTATTCTACAAGTATGTCAGGTGAAAAAATTGATGCAACTTAAATATCTTTAAAAATCCATTCGCCTGGTAAAATAAGTCTTACAACAGTTTTCTAAAAATATTTAAAAGATTCTGTTTTCTAAAAGATCAGATTCTAAAAAACTGCTATTCAGGCTGTTATCTCAAATGAATGCTTATCTTAACCGATTGCCCTAAAACGAAGAAAATAAATGAAATTCATGTGATTAAACAGATGCTAAATTTAAACAAATGCATTTTCCAATGGATTTCGGCTCACTGTGGAATAGCTGGGAATGAACAAACACATATATTTGCCAAGAAGGGTACCAGAATTACCCTAACAGCAAAACAGAATATCCCCTATGAAACAATAAAAGTGTTAATCCAAAACATTTTCATAGCTAAATATGACATATCTTACTTCTTCTCAGGGAGGTGCGAAGCTACAGGGTAACTTGGTAAGGTTAACCAACGGTTTCAACACTGCATTATAACAAGTGAATACAAAAAAAGCGCATATTTCTTCTCAAAAATTTAATAGAATTTCCAGGCAAAACTAAAATCAATCTGCCTAGAAAAATCATCCATTAAACTGTTTAGACTCATCATAGGCCATAACTGCTCTGGCTGTATGTTAAAAACTCAAGAGTTAAGATCTAGTCTCAAACTACTGGAAGCAAGGAGGAGAATGATTTGATCATTAAATTCGGAGCATTAGGCAGGCAGGTATGCATACATGCACACATACATAAATGAACAATTACATTTAAAATAGAGAGTTGAGGGTTGTTACACTACATCACTATGATATTCTTACTTGAACGCGTTTCGGGAGACGGCTTGTTCCCATCGTCAGCATTTTCTTTCAACTGATTTTTGCCGGTCATCGTCTGGGGGATGTGTGTGGTTTGTGGTGTTCTCTGGTGCTGGGCTGATGAACACCACAAACCACACACATCCCCCAGACGATGACCGGCAAAAATCAGTTGAAAGAAAATGCTGACGATGGGAACAAGCCGTTTCCCGAAACGCGTTCAAGTAAGAATATCATAGTGATGTAGTGTAACAACCCTCAACTCTCTATTTTAAATTATGACACATCACTGTTACAAGCTTCTAAATCTTCAAAAATTGAGAACAATTACATATTGTGAAACTTTATTGATAGATAATATAAACAAAACCAAATTTGAACATGTACAAAATTAGCGCATGAGATGTGATGAGAGGATTCATCAAATTCATTCCAATCAATATAATGCATGCCCTAACCCAAAATAGGCCAATTAAAAACATTTAGAACAAGTCATAATCCAATTTAAAAAAATGACTACCACAAACAAACATATGGGAAAATTATTTAGAAATATCAAAAATTTAAAAACACAATCAGGAATTATACACAATTTAAAGGAAATCAAAGAAAAACTTGAAATATTGCATCGAAAAGAAAGACTACAGAGCATCACTAACCCCATTAATGGTAAAATAATTACTGATTCCAAAGTAGCAATACAAGGAATAGACAATAATGAAACACAAAAGAAATCGAAGTAACACTTGACAGGATTGGACAACTCATTTACTTGAATAATCCAAAAGTGATACAATGGATCCCTCACAATTGAAATGAGATAGCAGACATCAACAAAACCCGTAAAGCAGGGGTTCTTAACATTTTCCAGTGGTATACCATTACATTCAATGCAGGATTTTAAATGTACCAGTAAGAAACCTTTATGAGGGAAACTCATAATCATGTAGTCCAAGGGTCAACATAACCATTTCTCTACATTTATAGCAATACTAGTGATTTATTCAGTATTTCTTGTAAGCAGCAGTATTTTACAATTAAATATTTATTGGAGTAAAAAAAAAAAAAAGTTAAATCCATTCCTATTTAATGGATTATTCTGTAAAATTTTAAGGTAAAATATAGTGATTATGTGTGTTATCTCAATATGAAGGGGAATTCATGTCATACCAGCATGTTCCCATGGTAGCTTAGTTGGATAGAGCAATGCATGGAAAGGCGAAGATCATGGTTCAAATCCCAACTATGGCTTTGGATTCTTTAATGTGATTCTAGCTTTCCAAAAGTACTGCTTTCTTAGCTGTAAATACATCACACAGATTTAGAGAGAGAGAGAGAGAGAGAGAGAGAGGAGAGAGAATGTTTTCCATTGTTTCCAATCAAATCAGAGCTGAGCTCCGTCACTGTTGTAGGACTGAAACTGGATTCCAGCAATACCTCATGCACCATAGGTTGAGAACTACTCCTATAAAGAACGTACAATTCGAATCAGTTATATGTCTTATTAGGGAAGAATTTAGGAAACAGCATAAAAATGGATCTGTAAAGAATCAGAAGCAGAAATTATCAAAACTAAGGACCCAATTTCAGTCCTCCCTAAAAATGTAGCTGTAACTCATTTGAAGAGTACTAACTGGACACAATTGCCTGGCACTTCATCTCTGTAGAATAGGAATTTAATAGTCGCCAAATGTCCTCTATGTCTCCTGGATGTTGTGTGGATGGATATCACCTACTCATATGCCCAGCCTTGAATACCTACCTCAGATAACATTGTAGGAAAATTTAGGATGCATGGATAATGAATTAATCTTCAATTTCAACACGATTTTTAACAAATTGTATTCAATGTAGATACTGGTATCCCAAGTCCATATGTTCCAAAATTTACATTCAACCTGATTTAAAATATCCATTTTCTCATCTAAAAAAACACTTTCCACCTCTGTTGTATTTCTTTCCATTCTTCAACGTACTAATTGAAAATCATGTTTCAATAATCACAATTACATGGATTCAAAAAGATATGCAGCAATTTGATTTCAATCTTTACAGCTTCAAAGCAAAAGCAAAGCAGATTAGAACACATATGTGAATACGACGTAGCAAAGCAAATCCGATGCAATGGTTGCATCTTGCTGCCATCTGTAGACATGTTTTGAAAGTCACCAGAAACATGAATGACAAATTGTGCCAGTTGTATGATTTGGCCAAAGAGTTCTATACTCTCTGGGTTAACAGAGGATTTAGCAGGATAGGTAATATTATTTAAATGAAATAAGGTTTCAATGATATGTACCCTGGATATATTGCCAAGTATAAAGAAATTTAAATGTCTTCATGTATGGCTGCCATGTTGGATGTACACAAGTCATGCCTTCTCAAGCTCTCTAGCAGATAACTGCCTGCCATTTTGAATGATCTTACAAGAATCAACTGTTATGATTTGAGCAGAAAAAAATAACAAAAAACGTAAAATTGAGAGAAATATTGGCCATAAAAAATCTTTTCGATGTTTAGAATCCGGAAAACGTAAAACCAGAAAACTTAAAATTCTGGTAAAATTTAACGATGTATACATATACTGCTGGTTAAAAGTTTCTGGACAGCCAGTGAAAGTAATGCAATTCAGTGTTTAGCTGAATTGTTATTTATTCCACTTAAGTACAAGAAACTCAAAAATCCCTCTTTAGGATGCAGTATTAGTTAAAAAAATCTGATATGTTACACTCACATGACTTTCTCTACTCTTGTACAAACTATTTTTACAAACGCTTATTCTCCATCTACTTCATGTTAATCAAGATAAACATTTGCAGACTCTATCTTATTGCTAATTTTCTATATTTCCCTTGTAAATATATATTCCCCTTACATCTACAAGAGATAATCTACTTACACCTCTCATCAACATGATCACGCACAAAGAAAAGTTCACTAACCTCCTGATCAACATACTGTAGGAGGTAAGTCCATCCTGTGAAATCTGATGGATCTTCTTTCACAGCCTTCCAATATTTCTCCAGTTCTGGTAATGCCTTTCGAGTTTTAGTAACTGGTTTAGCCTGCACACCACCTGTGGCACTGCTAACAGCAGCTCTTTTGGCTGCAGGAGTCTCATCACAACTATTCTCAGAGGTTGGAGAGCTGGGGTCATATGTGTCTCCATCAATCATTTTCCTTTTCTGGGCTTCTGTAGATCGCACCTTCTTCTTATTTGTTTCTCCTTCTGCGCCAGTACCTACAATAATCGTTACAAAACTATATGGCATACAACTTTACATGGGCTTTGTGAATCTAAATGTTCAAAATTTCACTTTAATTTAAATAAACTTGTAATGCAACCACATGAGAACCATGACAAAATAACAGATTAAACCACTAATAACATAATTGTTAATTAAACCATTGATCCTAAAATAACTTTCAGTCCTTCTACTAAGCATTAGTTTAAATTTTGGCTGCAATCTATCATAATGTCACCTTAGGTAAATGTCTGAGTAAATATTATTTGATGTCTATAACTAAATTCTTGGAATGAGAATTTACAACCTCCTCTGAAAAGAACTAGGCTTGAAGATTCGGAAAATGAAGTTCTGAAATGTGATTTCACTTGCTATTGCTTTTAGCTGCTGAGAATATTTTTGCAATGCCTGAAGAATATAAGACTGATTTCTTTTGGCTGTGCTGCTCTGGATGGCAACTTACTCAAGCATGTACCCCTATTTTATTACCATTTCAACATTGCTTCTAGTCGCCTTTGGAAACACAAACTGCTCATTACAGTACAAATAAGTTATTTAAGCTGTTATTTGTCATATTCAAAGAGTCAAGAGAACATCATTTTTTCTCAGTGAATGCAAGAGCTGACCTGAAACTGATAATGGGAGCAATTAGCTTCTGAAACATGTTTTTCATAAATTAATACATAGGCAGTCATTAGTGTTGCAAAATTTGACTCAAAATTCTCTGAGCTATGGAAAGAATTATTCAATTACCATAATCTCTGTGAGTTGAATATTCTTTATTAATATTAGAAACCACATGCTTCCTACACTTAATTTTGCATGAATGTAACTTGTGGTTGTCATGGATCCATATGAATAAAGTGAAGCAAACCCTTTTCCTTCGAATTCTGAAGCTTTCGCTTTCGAATTTATGAATAAAATGTAAAGCAAAACTTTAGCTTGTGGTGACCAAACAAAGGAAGAAACTTTTCCTTCGACTTCTGGCTTCGACATTAGATAATAGATAAATTGTGTGAATAAAGTGAAGCTCTAGCTTCCTTCTGGAAGCAATCACTACTAAAATGTGAAGTCTAGTCAATTTTAGACTCACTTTGCAGAGTGCAGATATGGTTCAACTAGTGGGATGTGTATGCTGCGATGATGCCCTCTGTGGTGCAGGGCGATGGATTTTTTCAGGTGTAAAAATCCTTAGCACGGCTTCCTTCGGAAGGGAAGTAAAGCCGGTGGTCCCATGTCATAAATTTATGGCACATAAAAGATCCTTAAGCCTGATAAAGAGGCCTCTGAGCAAAATTATTGGTCTTTCATGCCCAATATAGAATGGGATGCTAAGAACCACAGCAGTTAAAAGATCATTCATAAATAAAACTCAATTTAATTTGTATGCTGTGACAAGTATCACAGATCCCACTGATGTACTGTTGGAGAGCATTATCCAACACTACATCATTTCAACCAAAAAAAGTTAAGCAATCTGCGAATTGTTTTCTGACAGCCACAGAAGAAAGAAGAGAAGGAGCAGCACTGTCATCAGAACCGAGAATGAAGATTTTCCTTCAACATATGCTGATCCAGGATTTCAATTTGGTATAGCAGAGGAAATGGGATTCATCAAACTGAGTAGAACAGTGATTTCTATGATTTTTGAAAAAAATAATGTAAAAAGCAGACTTGTGGATCAAATTTCCATTATTAAATAAAGTATTATCCAGGCTAGTAGGTCGTGGTCCATTGGGCTCCTTCTTCCCACACGTTTTGTCGGCGATGGCAGCAGACATCTTCAGTGGCAGTGGCGAGGCCTAAGTGTTCTGGCAGAAGTTTTGACAGCGACTGTGCTTGGTGCACTCTGGACTGTGGTATTTATACCAGCAGCTGTCAAGGAGGTATGCAATGATTGGTTCGGGTTGGTGGTGGGCTGGACCTGAGTAGATGAAATGCCGCATTCTGCTGGCATCCGATTGGTTCGGATGAAATGCTTGATTTAGATTTTTGTTAGTGCTGTTTGCCATATTCTGTTTAGTTTTAGACCTTCTTCATTATGGCTGATGTTCTTTTTATGCTTCTGTATTTCAATGACTTTGCAAAATAAATGTGACTGGTAATGAGAGGTTGATGCAGGATATCAGTGTTTTCATGATGAATAAGTTCTCCTTTGAGTATGCATGTTTTGCAATTTCTGATTTTTCTGTTTGACCCAGACAACAATTTCTTCTGTGTTCGTTAATGCAAGTTTTTATGCTTCATTGTGAGGTTCCAATATATACTTTACCACACGAGCACAGTATTCTATATACTCCTGCTGTGTACAGTGGATCTCTAGAATCTTTGGCTGAATGGAGTGTATTGCAGATCTGTTTAACGGGCTTGAAAACAGTGTCAATGTTGTGGCGTCTTGAGTAATTTGTCAATGCGGTCAGTGACTGATTTAATGTACAGGAGAAAAGCCTTTACTTTCCTACAGCTTACAGCTGTTTGTGTATTAGCGGAGCTTCTCTTGGAGTGCAATGCTCTTCTAATTTCACGCTTTGAGTAGCCATTCTCTTGGAGTGCTTTGTCTAAATGCAGAAGTTCTTGGTGTAGGTGCTGCAGTTCACAAATACGTGTATCCCGGTCTACTAGAGTTTTAATCATGGAGCACTTTTGTCTCGGATGGTGGTTGGAATTCTTGTGAAGGTAGCGGTCAGTGTGAATCGGTTTCCGGTATACTTTGTGGCCTAGTGTGCCATACTCCTTCCTGTTCACCATGATGTCCAAAAATGACAATTTACTATCCTGTTCTTTTTCCATGGTGAACTGGATGTGATGCTTGATACTGTTCAAGTGGTTGAGAAATTTTTCCAGGGCTGGTTCTCCATGGCTCCAAATGATAAATGTGTCATCCACATAGTGCCACCAGCACAAAGGTTTGAGTGGTGCCGAATCCAGTGCTTCAACCTCACCACTGCCACTGAAGATGTCTGCTGCATTTGCAGATGAAACATCTGGGAAGGAGGAGCCCAGTAGACCACTGCACACAAACCTGGATAATACTTTATTTAATATTGGCACCGGTCATGAAAGCCTATGAATTTTGACAAATTTCCATTGTTAGCACATGTGACCAACAAATAATGAGTAGCTAGAAACATGTAAATTTCTAAATGCTATTGGTGTACTTGATTGTAGATATTGGTAAATTATACATTAATAGAAATGATTACACAAGTATCAATGTACAGTCTCTATGCAGTGCAAAAGAACAGTTCATTAATGCCCAGGTCAGTGCACAACAATCGAATATAGAGAAATTCAAATGTCAGGAATGTGCTAAGTGCTTCATTGTCCTTTTGGTTGATGAAGGGTATGGCCTAAAGCCCTGGTTGATGATCCCCTATCATAATCTAAGAGAGAACAGCCACTAATCGTTTAATAACCTTTAAAAAGGAAGAAGGTCATAATAGTGTTGTTTTGGTGAGCTAAAGAGGAGTTTCTTATTTTGCTATATGTCCTATCGATTTTCCTTTTTAGCCTGGTTTTAATATTACTAAGTGTTTACCAGCTATTTTGTATCAACTGGTTTGCCAACATCAGTTTCAAATAAATGTATACCTCTTCAAGATGCTTCCTCTTTCCTCCTTTTTGCTTCCAGAAGTTGGGATTTCTCTATTCTGTTGGATACCTTTCTAAAGCTGTAGCTGAAAACTCCATTGTACTTTCTGCACAAACCAAGCTTTCATGTGAATCAGATTATATTTTCGATTTCTCTATTCTGTTGGATACCTTTCTAAAGCTGTAGCTAAAAACTCCATTGTACTTTCTGCACAAACCAAGCTTTCATGTGAATCAGATTATATTTTCGATAGACAAGTCATATGTACTCATTTATAACAAATGAAGCCATAGGAGGTGTCAAGACCAACAAAACAGTGTAATCAAATGCCCATGCTTACTCAATATAGGTTGGCAACAAGATGAAGCAGATCACTAGAAGCTTTCGCATTTTTTCATAGAAGTAAAAGGTAGCAGGAAAAGGTAACAGTTATTCATGCAATTTGAAGTTAAATCCTTTGCTTCTTCCTTTTGCTTGCAAGCAAATACTCTGACTTCCACCTTTATTTTTCAAGCTTGTGCTTCAGTTTTATTCATATGACCAATGATGCCTATTGGTTCTATTCTCTACATGCTAGGAAAGGTGTGTTTTAGATGCAAACATTAGTAGCCAATCAGAGAGAAGATAAAGTGGAAGAACACATCTTGATGTAATCACACACAGTGTAGCAAATCTTTTGAACACACTTAAGCTTTAGCCCACAACGGATATTTTTACACAACTTAAAAATCCCCACTTCAGCCACAAATTGAACCTGGATTCCTTTGCACACTAGGCAGGAACACATCCAATTGCTTTTAACAACTAAATTTCAAATAAGTAATTGTAGTTCTGACATTACTTTGTTCACTGTACCTTTTCCACTCTAAGTTTGAAGTAGAAGTAAACAAAACTTAATTAGCACTCCGCCAAGCACATGGCAGCACCATGGGAGGATGGCGGGAACTAAGTACTTGTGAGACGAAATTGCTTCAGACAAAATGCAATTACTTACATTGCACAGCTTGGGGATCATTAGCTTTTAAACATTTTATGTCTTATTCCTATATTTTACCTTTACATCCTAAAGTTCAAACACATAATACTAAGAGTAGACAAAAGTGGTACTTGAACAGTTCGGTATCTTGTGATTATAGGTACTGTTCTTAACTTCAGGTTTTAGAAATAATTTATTTAATGACTAATATCAGTATAACTCCTTTGCTTTAACCTTTTATGAGTCAAGTTAAGAAAATTATAGTGCTATTGGTTAGAAAACACAACAGAAAACAAAAATGACCCAAGCAATAATTCTGCATCATTAACAAAGAAGTTCAACTATTGCTGAACAACAGCCAACTCTATTCATTGTCGATTAAAGTAGGGTACATTTCACAGAAGTTGTTAAAAATATTAACATAATTGACTTTATTCCATTTTCCACATTTGTTTTTCACAGTAGCAGAGAATTCTCAGCCACGACACAATTGAAAGTAATATTTTCTCAACACGTTGCAAAATTACCCTGGTGGCTTATCTGGAAACGAACTGCAGTTCCTGCGAATAGCTTCTTAAACCCATCTGTTATAATGGTTCATTTAGTCATAGCTGAATTTGAACAAATACATTTTCTTTCATAAATTGAATTGTTACAATAAGGGTCTTTAAAATTTCTCTGCACAAGAATAACCACATAATGTTACAATGTGAACCGAAATGTTTTATGTAGAGGAAGAGACAACATGCTAAGTGGGAAAAGTTTTAGTTCGCCTACCAGCCAATGAGGTGCTCTCTTGTCACGTAATTTTGTTTACAGCTCCTTTGAACTTAAAGTGAAACCACTTTATAACTGCAGTTGCCACTTATGTTGTGTTGAGCTACAAAGCAGACACAGAACTTAAAGGCATATGAGTAAATGCCAATTAGAGCTGTCATGTTGCTGGCACAATGCTGTCACATCTCATGGGCGGTTAAGAAAAGAATAGGGAGAAGTCACACCCATAGCACTTATCTGAGTTCAAAGTTTTTGCCCAGATTACTTATAGTTGCTGTAAATGCTAACATTACATGGCTTCTTCCAGGCATGTGCCACATTACCGCAATAAACTGATACGGAACATGCTATTTGTATTACTTTTAACACTAGAACACCCAAAGCGGTCAAAATGGACCTTTTTTGTTTTTATATGATAGCTATGTTTCACAGAATGATTGGAGCAACATTTCCTTTTATGAGTTTTACTCATTTGGAGTGTACTTTCATTATATTGAAAAAAACAGCACAATTCGCACAATTGAATATGACATTTTGCAGATTTTACCTTTAGCCCATTGGCCCCAACATTCTTTTTACATTGGTATGTCCCTTCCCAACTGAATAGTTTTTCAGGAAAATTGAAGAAAACCGATTAGTCGGTTTGCATTACAATTACAAAGCTTTACTATAAACTAATCATATAAAATTGTTTGCATGTGTTCTCTACACAAATATATTACACTTTTAACGCTTTAGTAGTCCAAGTTTACATGGTACGCTTCAAAACATTCTTCTAAGTGTAGTGGGACCTGCCACTTCCGCTAGCTTTTTGTGTTTTATACACACTCTGCAAGGTCTTGAGAGGAACTTATTGGACGCTGTTGGTGATATAGGGATGGGAAAATGGGCCAAGGTTTTGCTCTTCAGCGAGGGATGGTATACCTGAAGATCTTCTACTGGGAAGCATCACTCTTTGCAATATACCCTCTGCTACATTTATTCTAAAGCTGGTGAAGTTGATCATCTTTTCATGTATTTGCTGATATATCACAGATGCATTGAACAGTGCCATGTCCACTAAATAAAAACATATGTTGCGGTAGCCGCATTAGGAGAAAACTGGCGAGAACCTGGTCTTGTTGATCAGCTGTTAGCATTCCTTTATTGTAATCTAGTACACATTTTGGTTTGTGTACCTCTTCTTCTCCACCACCCTTTAGCCTCCTTTTCTTCCTTGCTGGTTCCAAATCAATATCACTGTGAACTGTTGAAAGTATACAGACATCTTTCCAGTCACGCCACTTCACAGCCAGGATGTTATTGGTGCTTCTGCTGATGGTCTCACATTTCTGCAGTTTTGCACTCTTGAACTCCAGTGGCATGTTCTTTTGGTTTACTCCAACAGTGCCAACAGCATGTGTGTTGTGCTGTAACAAAGATGAAAACAACTGCGGAGAAGAATACCAGTTATCCAGGTATAATATATGACCTTGATTGAAAATAGATTTTACCAAGTCAAGAACAACAGACTCACTCACAGGATGTCCTGGATTTAGTTCTTTATCACTTCCTGTATATGTTCTAAAAGAAAAGCAGTATCCTGTAGCACTTTCACAAAGTTTATACACTTTTAATCCAAACCATGCTCTCTTTGATGGATTGAAGTGCATGTAGCTCAGCTGACCCTAAACTTGATGAGACTTTCATCTACTGCTACATCTCTACCCATAGAATATATTTTCAAGAATTTAGTTTCCAAATAACTGATTACTGGTCTAATTTTTCTCAGCCTGTCATCTTTATTTGTGAAGTTGTCATCAGAGAAGTGGGAAAATCTACTGATTGCTACAAATCTTTCAAGGTTCATTGTATTACTAAATATAAGTGTCTCAATTACTTTCCTGTTGACCAGAAATCGTTGACCTTGGATTTCTTCACTTGACCCATAAGTATATATAATGCACTATATGTCTTCATTTCATCCACAGTACAGTCCTTCCAACTATCATCTAGGTTTAGTTTATTCGTGCTGTCATCATGCAAAAGCTTATTTGCATAGTCATTAGTTTCATAATCTGAAGGGTTGTTTCCTAATCTCCTTGCAGTGGCCATATTTATTCCCTGAATAGTGGTACATGCAATATTTTTACCTGATTTTGTCGCATTTTCCATGCCCAATCATTTTCGTTCCCAGCTGATGCATCATTCTCTGCATTTTGTTGTTTTTCCTCTTCACTGCTTGCAACTTCGTCGCCACCACCAATTTCGGAACTGGATTCTCCAGAACCAAAGTTAAAATTTCCATAATCACTCTCATCACTTTCTAATAACAATTTTGTTATTTCCTCGTCTGTTAAACCTTTTGACACAGTCATCATTACTCGGTGTTTGATAGTTACGTTTGAGGCGCAAACACAATCGGAAGTTGTTTTCTATGTTTTTGTATATTTATCTCTTCAACGTCAATGTTAACAATACAAAATGCACCAGAGAATCAATGCAAAAGAGTAGCAAATAAACATCAGGTGTCATCTGTGCTTTAACAGGAAAGCTATAACCTGAATTGAGATTACAGAACCGTTCTGTGGCTGGGGAGTCCCATGGTGCTGGGTCCATTAGCTCTGACCACGGAGCCATTCTGTGCTCCATAACCAATGGGCTAATGCCCTGAGTGGTCATATTGACCTCTTTAAGATAATACAATTTTGTTTATTGGTATGCTTTACATTTATTTCATGTGCTTCCATACTTCAATTACTTTACTTTGTAATGCAATAATTAACTTTTGTTCATACTATTGTGGTATAAATGAACAATGGACTTAGTACGATTTACCTTTGTCATTCCCTTGAAAAAAAAATCAGTTCATTTGATGCACTCCCTTATTGAAGCCATTTTATTTTATGACGTAACGATTAACTTTTATTCATATTATTGTGGTATGAACAATAATGGTCACTGTACATACTTTTGTTTGTCATTCCCTGGCAAGAATCAGTGTTGCAAAGGTGAGAGTGAAATGAAGGTTGAAATGTTATTTACGTGAAGATGAGCTACTTTCAGAGTTACAAAGAGTTCTGGAGGATGCTTCAGATGGTGGTGAACTTGTTTCTGACAACTATGCTATGAAGAGTTTATATCGCAGACAACTAGAGAAGATGAATCATCTAATAGTAATAATACCAATTCTTCAGATATTGAAAATGGAAATATACAGTCTAGTAAGTATATTATTATTATTGTATTCTTATCTAAATATAATTTTACTGCTTTCCTACACGTTTACTGTTATTCATTTCTTTAATTGAAAAATTATTGTTTTTTATAGATCAAGAAGATTTAAGAGGAGATAATCCTGTTCTTCGGAATGTGGAACAAGCGACTAATTCTTGATCATCTAATGTAACACATAAAGAAGTTGCTCCTGATGGCACAGTCTGGATACAAGCAGTGGCTAATTCACAGCAAACGCATATGTAGTATTCAGAGCTGTTACTGGGTAAAGATCAATAGATTTTTATTCAGAAGTTTGCAGAGGAACTATCTATGTGAACAGTCGCTCACTTCATAGGACCACAGATGATTATGAAAAGAATGGAGATGAAAATTAAGACAAAATAGCACAGAAACGTCTCGTAAATGTCAAGTTCTTAAATTCTGCAAGTGTAATAAAACTATTTCCAAGTACACTGTTTGTAAGAAGATAGTTTGTGTAAAATATACAAAGGAAAACCGAATACAAATGTGTCAATTGTGTAGAAGTATGGACTAGCTAAAATTGCTGTAAACATGAATAATTCCATTTTTCTATGTGTTTAAAACCAAGTAGACCCCATTATTTGCATATTCTTGTTGGATTTTATGGGTTTCAGTGAAATTTGTTTACTTTTTAATAATTGATGTTATTTGTGTTCTGATGCATATTTATTAACAATTCGTATCTTAATTGCCATATAAATCACGTAAAAACATTAAAATGTAATAAATGAATACAAATAAAATTTTAAAATAATAATGCAGAATATTAAAGTTAATTTTATATAGCAAGGATCAAAATGACCCCTCTGGTCAAGAAAGGGTAGGGAAAGGAAGGGAAGGGGGCTGGGCTGGGCTGGGCTGGGCTGGGCATCCTAGTGTTAAGGTGCACCTTTGCCATAAATGAAAACAGCACAAGGGGCTATGTTTTACTATTGATGGCATTGCCATAAATAAGAGAGGTAATTCGAAGATAACTTTATAAAAATACAAATGCCTAGCACGAGGTTTAACAACATAAGTGCTCACAGCTAAGGGAAAAAAATAAGGATCACATGAATCAGCTTAAGGAATTGCAGTGGAAATCTGGCTACAAAACCTAGAAAAGTAGGCACAAACTTTAAATACGCTATAAAGAACAGTATTATATCTTATTGCTCTCAATTATGAAATGCAACAGTTTAGCATTGAAGGAATTTTTCTTTCCATAAACTGTATTGCTTAATAATTAACATTTGTTAATACAAAAATATAATTAATTAAAAGATATATCTTACTACGTTAAAGCAGTTAATTTTCATCTGTACAGTTTCAAATGTGGATTATTGCATCACACATTCAGCTGTGACTTGCTCTTGTTAGTGGTAAACAATTATTTTCTAAACAAAAAGCATTATTTTCTGATGAAAGATTTACCCGTTCATAGTGCCATTTCTTATATTAGGTCTACATTACAATTTTGAACAATAAATAGTATTTATAAAATATATTAATAACAAATTAAGAATCTTTAGATAAACTTTCTATACCTACCTAAAATCCAAAATGGCAATGTATGAAGAAAGAATACAAACGAGTATCTGTAATCTCAAATTATAGCTGTATAATATGTGCACATATTTATAGTGCATATTTACACCCTGTATTTATAAGCTCACTCTGCATTTAAACCGAAGTGTGTTATTCTGCATCCACTTTACTCTGGCTAAAGCTGTTTGCGCCATAAAGTATGCATTCCCTACCACGTGGTGACCATGGGATCAACAATGGTGCAACTGAATTGTAACAACATGCACTCGTACAAATGAAGTGTCAAGAAGCATGCAATTTTGAAGTATTATTAAATAATATTTAAGTTACAATTACAGAGTGCTTGCTAGTGGCGCAATTTCTTCCCTGTCGGAATCTGATTCCATGGTGTCAGGTTCACTACTAAAAGAACTTTCAGTTGGCTTTCCAGTTGTTTCAATTTTCTTTTAGGATTTCCTTACACTGCTAACACTTACAACCATAAATTTAGATGCAGGTTCCTCAATTTGTCAAATTGCTAGTGGATTTCTTTCCAAAGGACATTAAAAAAAATGTGTAACACAATTTTTTTTCTTGCCACTACGTAATGCAAGAGCCAATGTTGGAGCTCAAAGGTACCTGCAGATTCTGCCATTATGCAGCTTTAAATATAACATGGAAAAACTGTGCTGCTAATCTGTGACCAAGCAATGAACAACTTGTGGTATCTAGTGCACAGCCTTCTGTTACACAAGTAAAGTTTGTTTGAACATGAGAATTAAATTCCACACATTTCACAATACTATGGCATTAATATACACAGGTGTCAATGCCTCCACATACTAATTTCATGCAATTCTTTGAAAATATGAAGACAAATTTCTATTTTAAGTATGAACTAATTTCTACTGCAATAAGAGGTTATACGTCCAGCAACCAATAAGAGAAGACTACCTGCATATGCTTTTGTTTACATGCATAATAAAGCAAGGGGAAACTGGATTTAGTTCACATTGCAGGGGCAACATTGCTACATAGTTCATCCATCCACATTGGGCAAACCGGCAATTCACCTGAAGTTAAAAATTAAAAATATCAACTTCCGGAATATGTTCTCAAAATTAATAAGATGTGTGTTACAACACAGACTCAATTTTTATTTTAATTATTAATTTACATCATTGCCACTAAGCCAAAGAAGTAAATTATTTTACCTGCTTGTCTGTGACTTCTCTAGCATGTACAGAGTAATCATTACCTATTATAGATTATGGCAGAGGTTTATGGATTTTGATATAATTAATAAGATTTAAAGCTTATAACCAAAAATGTACGGACAGAATTGAAACTACCTGGTAATTATTTACAACAAAGGTAAAACTAAATGCACAATACCTGATGAATCTGCAATTTTTGTTGCTGGCGCTGCCTTCTTTTTCTTCTTCTTCTCAACCTTTTCAGGTGGAAGTTCATCCTCAGACACGGCTTCTGTTTCTGGTAGATCTACTGGAGCTGCAGGTTCTGGGAGTTCTTCATCTGAGACAGCTTCTGTTTCGAGTGGCTCTTTTGAACTTTCTGTTGGCAGTTCATCTTCTGACACCATCTCTGTATCTGGCTCAGTAGGAAAGGGTGACTGTCCTTCCTAAAAGGTTTTATAAACATTTTAATATAAGAAATGTTTCATATTTCAATAATTTTTTTCACAACAGAATATTATGCAGCTTACCACATTAGATTTATCTTCTTTCTCCATCTGTTCCTGGACAGCAGGTTCATCAGTCACTTCATCTATCACAGTCATATTCTCCACATCATCTTCCGCTGTTCTGTTATTGCTGTTGTCCTCATCCTGGATTTCTTTCTCTACAGCAGAATCCTCCATTTTCTCATTTACTACTGCCACACTTTCATTCTCCTTGGCTTCCTCTTTTACTTTAAGCTTCTTCTCCTTGGCCTTTTTCTGCAAGGTGGGCTCTTTTTTCACCTCATCTTTTATTGCTGTCTCTTCAGTACCTATTTCAGTAATATCTTCATCTACTTCCATCTTCTCTTCTTTCATCTCTGTCTTACTTTCCAATTCTACTGTCTTACTTTCCATTTCTACTGCCTTACTCTCCGATTCCACTGTCTTACTCTCAGATTCCACTGTCTTACTCTTTGATACCACGGTCTTACTCTTTGATACCACGGTCTTACTCTTTGATTCCATGGACTTATTATTTGATTCCACTATCTTACTTTCTGACTCAACTGTCTTACTCTTTGATTCCAATGGCTTACTATCTGTGTCCACTGTCTTATTCTTAGATTCCACTGCTTTACTCTCCGAGTCCACCGTCTTACTCTTCGATTCTGTCTTGCTCTCAGAGTCCACCGTCTTACTCTTCGATTCTGTCTTACTCTCAGAGTCCACCGTCTTACTCTTCGATTCTGTCTTACTCTCAGAGTCCACCGTCTTACTCTTTGATTCTGTCTTACTCTTCGAGTCCACTGAGTCCACTGTCTTACTCTTTGATTCGGTCTTACTCTCTGAGTCCAATGTCTTACTTTTTGCTTCTGTCTTACTCTCCGAGTCCAATGTCTTACTCTTTGGTTCTGTCTTACTTTTTGGTTCTGTCTTACTTTTTGGTTCTGTCTTACTTTTTGGTTCTGTCTTACTCTCCGAGTCCACTGTCTTACTCTTTGATTGTGTCTTACTCTCCGAGTCCACTGTCTTACTCTTTGATTGTGTCTTACTGTTCGAGTCCACTGTCTTAGTCTCTGATTCTATCTCCATTTTCTCCGGTACCTCTTTTTCTTCTACTGTCTGCACAGGTGAAGGTTCCTCACTCTTTATTTTCTGTGGCAAAGCACTAGTTTCAGACTTGTTTAGCTCTTCAAGTTCCTGCTTTACAAGGCTGCCCTCTTGCTTTATTTCAGTTGCTTCACTAGAATCTAGAATTACAAAGAAGTCAACTTAAATTTATGTATACCGAATATCCACAAATGGTACCAATAGTAACAGTGAAATTCCCTTTTTGGGAGCACTGAGTTTAAGAATATGTTATCTTTCATCCAAAACATAAGAAAATGCATGTGACTTTTATTTTTCACTTTAGTTTTATGAAATGTTTCATTTAACAGAAGGAATTTAATTTTGAGATACAGTGCTACTAATTCAGATTGCTGATGTGTTCCAGCATCAAAAGTTCAGAAGATAGAATCAATTTTGAAATTTCAATCTGATTTAACTTTTGGACTGTGCTTACTTACAGTCTAGTAATAAATGACATGAAAAGATTATTCCATGAATTCACTTTTATTAGAAAATAAAACCTTATATATGCTGAAATTACTAAAACAGGCTGACAATTTTTTATGAAATTTTGATGCTGATATTATTAGAGCTCAGTGCAATAGGTGCTAAAAAAACTTAAAATAGACAGACAATTAGGTATTATAAGTTTAAAACAGTCACAAACATAGGCACTATCAATAATGTTAAACATTAAGGAAAGCAGAATCTTTACAACTTAAAAACACATTTTGACATTAGAGAACAGTGTAGAAATATCAAATAGCCATATATCACATATTAAATTTATGAAATTCCACTATTTCTTAATGTGGTGCAAACTATAAATATTATTTTTACTTTCTCTACTGCGTGTAGTAGGGGAAGTATTGCATTCCACCCAAAAATCTGATACAGAGATTTCAACGGAATTACATGTTTTGAGGCCTCCTGAATCCAAATAAAGCATTTTTGGAAACTGTCTGTATGTGTGTCTGTGAACATAATAACTCAGAGGAAAAATCAGATAAATACCAAACTTCGTATTTAGGTTCAATATTTTCCAAAGATGCAGCAAAGATTTTTTTTCATGAAGATTACCCAACCCCAAACTACCCGTTACATGGAACATCTTTTGAAAATTTTTATTTTCTCAAAAATAGTTAATGATTTTGATTAAAGTAACATATGTTTAATAATTAAAAACCATATTTTTATGACAAATGAAATATATGTAATGAATTTTCTGGATATGCCCCCAAAAGTCTTCTTCATTCTAAATGATTTTTGCATAACTGGTAAAACGTAAGAGATAGACAAAATGTTACTACACAAAAAATGATTTTTTGGTCAAGTGAACCATTTCTGAGATATTCCTTGTTATTTGTTTGAATTTTCCAATACTTATACTTTATCTTAAATGGGAATTCATTTATATAATATATATATGTTCTGGACATGCAAAGAGAATGGAATGCTCCACATAGCAACCAGCTCTTAAAAGATTTGACTATCGCTTAGAGCCTATTATATTCCTATGTTCTCCTACAACAAAATTAGCAATAAAATAATTTAATCAAATGTTTATCTTGATTAACATGAAGTAGATGGAGAATAAGTGTTTATAAAAATAGTTTGTACAAGAATAGAGAAAATCATGTGGAACATATCAGATTTCTTAAAATATTTATTTTTAATGGCAAGCCCTATTATCAGTATTTAAGGGTTGAATTCATAGTCGCTGTTTATTTCAAGGAAGTCCTTAAGCAGTGATTTTCAATTCACAGATGTCACTGTTTCAGAGAAATAAGGAAATACTTATTCCTATAAGGAAGTTTGACCTCCACTTGTATGCAATAAGGAAAGTTAATGCCATCTTGTATCAATTGCCTACAATGGAGATTAATGATAACTATTTTGTGAAATAGATGCAGTTTCAGAACAAAATTGTACTGTTCAGTAATAAATGGTATTTGCATGATTTGCAGAATCCTCTTGAAAGTACTGTGATACTGAATTTAAGAAACTATATTGTTTTACCAATCACTGTTGTAAATAATCCAATGCCTCTGCTGAACAATGAAACCTTGACAAACAGAAGTTTACCAATTTCGCCACTGTTCAAAATTCTGAATAGCACTTAGATTTTATATGTCATTTTTTCAGTTAAGTCTGTCCCATGTCAGCGACTTCATAACCCAAAGTATCTAACTTCATGGTATAGGCCTTCTGGCCTGTTCTGGTTCTTTATTCCACCCCCTTCGTAACTCAAAGTATATTTGGAAATTAATGCTATAGAAATGTGACTTGTATTTGTGGTTTACTTCCATGCATACATGTGGCCAGTTCGCAGATTTTTGTAAATGCTTGTAACTACTTAACTCTTCATGCTAGCAAGTAGTCAAGATTTTCAGTTTTAAAACAGTCCTAAGCGAATAACATTTTAAGGTTAGTATATGCGCTCATTTTCATTCAAGTGAATATATGATATTGCAACAAAGTGTAGGTGGTTTTTATATATGACTGGACCACATGAAAACCAATAATATAGGTACACGTTTTGTCTATTTCTGTATGCAAATAATTATAACAATGAATGTTTTCAGAAACAAACAAGGCTTTGCTGCTCCTAAAGATGAACTGAGGCTCTGTCTCTGTTAAAGTAGACAGTTTTATAATTAACATTCTCAAAGGAACTAATAAATAAATTTACTATTCAAAATGTTAACCACAATCTCACAACTGTTGTGAACAAAACAATAGCGAATATGAAAATAGTGGCTGGGTTTGTGATCAACTGCATGCTGTTTACACATTCCTTCAATCATCTGATTGGCTGTGAAACAGCTGAACCATGTTGCCACATGTGCTTTGGAAATATGAAAGCACTCAGTGTTGAGCATATAAGCACCGTCTGTGTATACAAAACAGTAACAAGCATTTCCTTATCAAAGAAAATACTTATTGCTTAAGCATCTATCTCCTTCGCAAATAAGTGACGACTGTGAATTCAGCCCTAAATAATTTCTCTTCAATATCTTTTACACTCCCATGCTGGTTTGCAATTATTATTGTTAAGACTGTTTTTGTGTTTGAAATGAAATAAATCTAGTCTTTTTATGTCAGTACTGTTTTTCACCCACATGGGAAATAGAAAACAACAAAGCAATGAGTTAACTAAAATTATAAATTTTCCAGTTGTAAACCAACAGTTTTTGCAGCTGACCATTCACCATGTGCTAAGTAGCCATGTCGGTCTGGGAGGCTCGTTGGTTAGGTGCCGGCCTTCTGATCCTAAGGTTGTGGGTTCAAACCTGATCCAGACCAATGGTTTTTAAGTTTGCTTAAAAGCGAGAGCCCCATGTTAGTAAATTTACTAGCATGTTAAAGAACTCCTGCAAAGCAAAATTCCGATACACCAGCAATGCTGATATGATTTTGCAACTGACAGCATCATTAACAAACAAAAATATTAGTTTTTCCCTACCCATGCACATTTGATCTCAAATTAGCTTTTCCTCTTCCCAGGATTTCAAGTTAATTTCTACCCCCCACAACTACAAACCAAAGGTAGGGCACTATGGCGATTATCCAGTAATTTCAGCAAGCGATTTACATAGTTTGCTGAAGGTGGTGCCACAGTGTTATAAATGATGTTAGTAATTAAGTAAAGGATATATTTAAGATAGTGATATTTTAATAATTACATAAATATCAGGATAATAAATTAAATTCAAATTATATAGTTATACAATAGCATCTTAACTATATATAACAAAGAAATAGAAGACACTTAAAATGAAGTCAATCTGAACACTCTTACTAGCTTCACTCACCTATTTATTTCGCAGAACATGTATCGTGAGCCTGAGCTCATATCAGCTGCCTGTTTATCGCCAGATCAACTCTCAAGTCATTTTGTTGAAAACCCGGGTTGTCCTCTGGTGGACTGTAGATGAACCTAAATAAAGGGTTGTCTGCTTCATGAACTTCGATTTGCCAGAAGCAGACAACACTTTGTTTAGGTTCATCCAGAGGACATCCGAGCTTTCAACAAAATGACTCAAATTGACAAAATGTCAGTGTATGGAAGGTTCAAAGGATAATCTATGAAAGAAATATTCAAAGCATTCATTTCTGCTGGCATTCCATTCCATATCTTCCGTAATGAAGAGTTTCATCATGGACAGCAACAGCTACAAGTATGAAACTGGCTCCCAGTCAAGCCACTGAGAAAATATCTTGTCAAACTGTGCTGAAGAAGACCTCCAGGAAAACGAGTCAAAATGTGAGGGAAATTCTGTTTATCTAGTGGTTGATGAAACAATAGATATTAAGAATCGTAAGGTGGTGAATGTTCTTGTGCTATTGGATGTTGTGGGCGAAAAAACCCTGTCTTGTGAATACCAAAATTGTATATTACAATGGTGATGTTACAATAATTTTAATACTTGACACACTTGATCTTATTCGTATTCACAGGTCTAAGTTTGTTTTAATTTCAGACAGTGCAACATATATGCTTTCTGTTCACATGCGATTGTCTGGAGTTGCATCTCAGCTTTTACATTCTACCTGATGGGCTCGTGTTGCATCTTTGTGCTGAAGAAAATAGATTTTCACTCAAAATTGCTGATGAATTCATTGCAGCTGTTAAACTGCTTTAGTGTAAACCCCAGCAAGAAGGGAGAGATCACTGGACTGCTTAAAAGAATCGGAAACATTTAACCTACCAACAGTTCCTCAGTGGGGCACATGGTTGAAGGCAGAAAAATATCACAGCATCAATTTCAATGCAGATAAAGATTGGATAGGTCTGAAAGATAGTGAAGGTAATGCTGCTGTAACAAATTTAAAACTGGTTGAAAATGAAACCCTTCAATTCAGATATATCTGAAAACTTGTAAACATATATAGGTTTTGGAATCAGATAATACTGAAACACACATCTGCCTGCTTCTATCATCAGTTCTTCATATGTTTCAAAGTTCCTGTGTAGCATGTAGAAAAATTTGAGAGATATATTAGCGAATGCCATCCGGCAAAAAACTTCTGGAAGGAAGTTCAAATTTAGATCCAACTTAGTCGTTCCTGAGCAGATTTCTTTCATCTTCATTTCAGATGAACTGAAATGCCTGTCAACATTAATGTTCTAGTGGAAGAAATGTCAACATACAGCAATGGTACATGGAGAAAATTTGTCTTCTATTGCTGTATTATCCTTCTGGCAGAAACATTCCACTAAAGTGCCTACACTAAGGGTGACATGCACCAACATAGAGTAAGCACTAGTTCCGTAGAATCATCTTCTGTGGTCCAGGGGTACTGTGATACCCTCTAGTTCCCAAGGTCATGGGTTCAAACCCAGCAAAGGGCGATGGATTTTTTTCAGGTTTAAAAATCCTTAGCATGGCTTCCATCAGAAGGGAAGTAAAGCCATGGTCGCATGTCGTAAATTTACAGCAAATAAAAGAAACTCAAGCCTGAAAAGAGGCTGTGAACAAAATTTCCGGTCTTTCATACCCAATATAGAAAGGGATGCTAAAAACCATCGCAGTTAAAGAGCATCCATATATAAAAACTCAAGTTTTTCTACTTTCATAGTAAATTACTATTCAAGACAACACTTGGAGGTTTCCATACAAGAGTAAACTACTACCGAAGTACTTTTACTCCTTTTAGATGCTCCAAGAGTAAATTACTTCTAAAATAAATGTCAGAGAGCACCATCATGTAGTGTGTTACTACAGAAGTAAACAGTGCACAAATATAGGTTGGAATTTATTCTCATGACTTGGTTGGAGTAACTCACCTGCCTACCTAAACATGTTTACAAGCTTGACAGAACAGAATGAAGTTCAACTCATCTGGGTGCTGGATCATAGTGGCATAGAGGGAAATGAAAAAGCTGTTGAACTTGGAAGACAAGGAGTGTCTTCACAATTTATTGGGTCAGAGCCGGCTCTAGGAACATCTTGATGTTTAGTAAAAAAAGGCTATTAAGAACTGGTCCAAAGTAGAACGTCATAAAACCTGGCTTTAAACTCCAGGAAATAAACATGGAACTATTTATTAGAAAACCATGTAAGAAAAGAGCTGAAAGTTTACTTAAATGTAGCAGACCAGCTGAAAGCAATTATTGCAGTTCTCACAGAATGTACCTCTGTGAAAAAGCATCTTATGACAGGAGTGTTTCAGGGTAACTTAGATTGCAGATTGTATAAGAAAGAAACTGAGACAGCCAGGCACATTATATGCTTCTGTGAAACCTTGACTCACAGGAGACATATTGCTTTTGAGAAAATGTTTTAAAAACCAGAATTTGAAAGCATATCTGTTATGAGACTGTATTCTTTGATAAAAGGTACAGCATAATGAATTGGCCTTAAAACAATACAGGTAGCACAATAAGCCCTAGGCTTAAGTGCATCCGGAGCAATGACGGAAATCTGTAACTAACAAACAAGACAAGAACTCACCTGCCGATTGAATTACAATATCATATTGTATTTGGAGGAAGATATTTTTACATGTTCAATGATTACTTTGATTACACTAATGATTTCGATGAAGAAAACAATTACTTAGATTACATTTATGATTTCAACAGGAACATGAATGGCATATAGTATGGGAAAGGCAAGATCTATGAGGTCTGTTCAAAAGTATCGCGAATTTTGAATCTCTGCGGGCTTTTTTGAATTCCGATTGTTTTGTGGAGTTATGTTGGTACTCATGTCCCTCACTTATGTTGACAAGCTCGGCCATTTTGAATGTTCAGTTAATTGTTGACAGCTATTTTGCTTGGACGTGTTTTGGCTCGTCTTCGATTTTTGCCTATTCCAAAAAATTAACAAAGAATCTGTATCAAATTTTGTGTGAAAAACAAAATTAAGTGTACAGATGCATTCCGAATGTTGACTGCGGCATATGGTGAAGCTACCTTGCACCAAAGCAACGTTTATCGGTGGTACAAAATGTTTTCAGAGGGCCAAGAAGATGTGAACGACGAAGAGCGTCCCGGATGCCCGAGCTCGTCAACAACAGACGAAAACACTGAAGAAGTGAAGAAAATACTATTGGCTAATCGTCGAATCACCATTAGAGAAGTTGCTGAGGAACTAAACATATCGACTGGCTTGTGCCATTCGATTTTTACCAATGATTTGGGCTTGAGACGGGTCGCTGCAAAATTTGTACCAAAGTTGCTCAATTTCGACCAAAAACACCATCGCATTAACGTTGCTAAGGAGCTGTTCAAGGTCTCTGGAATATACTCTGGAATTAAAATTCAATCCATCTAAAACTGATGCTATGCTAGTCACCAAAAAAAGGAAATTTGAAACACCAGTGATAAAACTACATGGCCAAAAATCCAACTAGAAGATAAAATGACATATTTAGGGATAATTTTAGACAGCAAACTCTCATTTAGATCACACTTCAAACATTTGGAAACCAAAGCATCAAAACTGTTCAGAATCATGGCTATTAAATTAAATTAAATTGAGTTTCACTTATGAATGCTCTTTAACTGCTTTTGTTATTAGCATCCCATTTTATATTGGGCATGAAAGTCCGTAAATTTTGCTCAGAGGCCTCTTTATCAGGCTTGAGGTTTTTTTATGTGCCGTAAATCTACTACACGGGACCACCAGCTTTGCTTCCCTTCTACAGGAAGCCATGCTAAGGATTTTTACACCTGAAAATACCCATCGTCCTCTGCCAGGTTTGAACCCAGGGCCTCGGGAATTAGAGGCTGAAGCCGAACTATGATAGCACGACCCATCTAGGGTCTAAATTCGAAAATTTGGTGTATTATTGTGTTACTACTTTTAAATATGTTCTGCATAAAAAATGGGCCCAACAAAAATTGTAACATTCAAATAGGGTAACTGCTATGGTTCTTAGTATCCCATTCTATATTGGGTGTGAAAGACCTGGAATTTTGCTCAGAGGCCTCTTCATCAGGCTTGAGGTTCTTTTACAAGCCATAAATCTACAGCATGTGACCACCGCCTTTACTGCCCTTCTAAAGGAAGCCATAATAAGGATTCTTACGCAGCTGAAAAAAATCCATCGCCCTCCGTCAGGTTTGAATCCGCAACCTCAGGAACTAAAGGCTGAAGCCTGACTATGGTAGCACGACCCACCTGGGGACTAATTCAAACATTTTGAAGATTATATATCATGGGGCTGTTCCGCCAATAGTGCTTTAATTTGTTATTGCTTTTGAACACGTTATACACAAAAAATGGGCACAACAAAAATTGTCACAAATTCAAAGAGGGTTTATATTACACATCATGCCTGCATACCATACAATGTCGACTGATGCTGCCTTTTATTATTTCTGGGATGGAACCTCTACATATCATACGACTTTGCATATCAGCTTCTGCTAACCTCAAGAGGAACAGATTCCATCTTCAGGAAATGGAAGGAGTGGAATTTGAATTGCCTGCACATCATACTGCCACGGGTCATCCAGCAGATTATGCAAGCTCTGTATTTTATTATCCATGTACCAGGGCTAACAAGTATTCAATATACACTGATGGCTCTTGCGTCTCCAACAGCAAAAACTGATGGGCTGCGCCTTTGTGGTTTACAAGGGAGAAGATCAAATTCACACTAAGAAAATAAAACTAGAGGAATACTGTTTGTGTTTCAAGCTGAGTTGCTTGCAATATAAACAGCAGTTGAGTGGTGCACGAACAAAAATGCGTGTGCTCATATCCTCAGTTACTCACAAGTAGCACTGAAGTCCATAAAAGATAAATACAATTTAATCAAGTTAAAATGATGACATGCTCTCTCACTGGAGTGAGCTATGGCTATTGACTATGCTACCTTTTCAGTCAAAATAATGTGGCCCTTCAGAATATTCATCTAGGTTTTTTTATATTTCATTTTATAACTTTAAACTCAATAATATTGGGAAGCAAAAATAAAATTATTAACCAAAGGCTTATTTTTTCCAAATGTATACAGCAGGCTGAGATGCAAATATATAACAGGAAACTTTTATTTAACTCAAGTGCTTTCAGGTCATGGTAAATTCAATGCCTACTTTGAAAGATCCAAAATTTCAACACTAAATGACCCACAATGCTTCTGCTCTGAAGGCATTCAAACTCTAGAACACATTCTGTACACTGTCCAGCTTTTGAGAGAACACATTTTGACCTTAAGTCACATTTATTAACCTGTAATAGGTGTTTTGGGAACCACTGTGTTTCATAAACTATTGAATATGCTACTCTATTAAGTTTTCAAAATGTATTAATTATATATTTAACCCTCTTAATGCACGCATCAGTGGCCGCCAGGCCTTAAAGTACTAGATAAAGGGTAGTTAAATTATATTCGAACCCATTCGCGGTCTCTCTTTCCGTTCCTACTACCATGCCAGCTGCCAGGACTTCGGACTGGCAACGCCCGCTTGAAAGTGCGCCGGCGCAAACTCTCATTGGTATTGCTACATCAGGTGCAGTCATTCAATGTGCCTCTGTCGTGCAGTAAACATGTTGCATCACTTATCTGTGAAAGAATGCGTATTTATTTGTAAAGTTTACATCAAGCATGAATCTGCTCGCAGTGTGCGCAGAGTGTTTGTTGAAAAGTTTCCGAACTCTGTACCACCTGCAAGGTCAACTGTACATGTGATCATAAATAAATTTGAAGCTTTGGGTTCGGTATTGGACAAGAAACATTCGAGGAAGAGGTCAGTGCTACCTGAAAATAAACTGGATGACATTGCTGCCGCTTTGGAGTGTTCGCCTGGAAAATCGCAGAAAACTAGCACAGCAAACAGGCGTATCTTGATCTTCTGCGAGAAATGCTACACATCTGTTGAAACTGAAGCCCTGTCACTACACACAAGTGCAAGCGTTAAAGCCAAATGATCCCACTAAACATGTGAATTATTGTAACTGGTTTTTCCAATCCATAGAAAGGGGTTTCATTGACCCACAGCTTTTGTTTTTCACCGATGAATCTTGGTTTCATCTAAGTGGACGTGTGAATACTCACAACAGTCGATACTGGGCATCAGAAAAATCTGTGCTACTGGATGAAAAGCCTCATTATGATCAGAAAATTGGAGTGTGATGTGCAATAAGAGCTAGAAGAATAATAGGGCCCATATTCTTTGATGAAACAATAAATGTGGAGCGATATCAGAGGTTAATTCTGAGGCCATTCTGCAATCACTTGACAGGAGAAGAGAAATCATATGGTTGGTTCCAGCAAGATTCTGCAACAGCACATACGGCTGTTGAATCATTACATGCAATAAGAGAGGTGTTTGATGACAGAATAATTAGTGTTGATTTGTGGCCCCTTCATTCTCCTAACCTAACCAGTTGTGATTTTTATTTATGAGTTCTTTAAAAGACAAAATGTATTGTTCCAATCCTCGCACACTACAGCAACTTAGAGAAAACATTGTGCAAGAAATCACAAGAATTCCTGCTGTTGAGCTTCAGAGAGTGAGCAAGAATATTTACACAAGATATGCTGCCTGTTTGAGAGCAGAAGGTCAACATTTCCAGCATCTATTATAAGGTAAGGATTTTAGTCCGCCTCTGTCGGCGTAATTTCCCTGGTGACTGCCAGCTGTCTCGCGCAGTAGAGAGAGGCTGCAAGTGGGTTCGAATATAATTTAACTACTCTTTATAAGCAGACTGGCTTTTAAAGTCCATCCCATTGGCTTACGAAAATCTGCATGGTAGATAACCTATACTGATAGAATTCACACCCTTGGAAAGATTCACTCTTTTTCCTTCAACTGCTTGGTTTATAACAGTATGCCTGGGTTTCACAATAGCAAACAGCCCCTCAGTTTACAATTATGCATTGTGCTCTTTGTTTGTAAAATGGCAAGCGGTTCTCATGATATTTTTACAGTTGGTGCCAACGATGAGAAGCTGTTGCATTATTTTGAGCAATGTGAAATTAATGGTGATGAGTTGATGTCAGATAGTGAGTGACAATTCTGACATTTTACTAGACATGTACCCTGGTTCCCCACCACAAAAATGGTGCATGCATTTCAGCAACTCACCTGAAGAGGATGCCATCATTGTCAAAAATGTAGGCATTGTTTACAGTTTTACTGTTCCACTGTAAATTCCCTAAGCAAAGAATCATTATTTACAAGAAAAAGCATCTACACTGTTCTAATTCCTGAGCATAGTGCTAACAAACGAGTTTGCAGTGTCAGGTTATTACCTGGAAATAAATATAGTGTTTTGTGTTCCATTCATCGCATAAAGGCAGCAATCCTGAAGTGTGATAAAGGATTGCAAACCAGGTGTACAGTTAGTCATAAGTGTGCAAAATATGTGTAAATAATTATGTATTAATTTTCTGAGTCACTTGTGTGCTATTAGAATGGTTCTATTCAACATGCCTGCAGTTAATCATTCGTTAATAATATTATGTAATGTTAGCACCATTAGTATTATTTTAATATTTGAAAAGTGAGAGTATAAAGACAAAATAATTACAATGCCGAATGTGCAGTTTAACACAACATATTCCTGAATTTGTCACCAAGGTGAATTATTGGAGACCAGAACAGCAGTATAGGTTGATTGGAGGAGAAGGTAGTCTAAGAGGGGGGAAGAGAATGGTTGGCAGTATTCCCCTTGCATGGAACAAGTATGCATTGGGTTTGCAGCTGAAGCACAAATTTAAACATGTACAGTACTGTCAAAAGTGTTACTGCTCACAGATACACCAGTAGACTCAACAGCTTTGTAAAGTGGCTGTCCTTGATCTAGATTCTCCTTAAAGTAATTATTATACACATTGTATAATACTTCCCATGTCTGAGAATGCAGAACTTTACTTCTACCTAATTTACTTTTAGCTACAGACATACCAACACAATAATTATGCGTTTGACTGTACTACAATCATCGGAATGCATGGTGATGTCACATTTGTACGTACCTGCTACTTTGTTACTACTGGCCCAACACCCTCAGAAGATAATGGACTTGTCTAGCTACTGTGCATACAGATAAGCCAGTTCAGGATGAAAAAATCAGCCTATGACTAGTTTATTTTTTGCAGCTGCATTGTTTCTGGCCTAAATTTTAAAACACCCAAATGATTTTTGAATACTAATGCATATTTTTTTGTTTAAAAAGCATCACTCTTTCCTTTTATTTAGTCAAAACTGTTTTTAATGTTGGATCTTTTAGCTTATATTTCGAAAAAAGTGTTTATCCTACAGAAACATGATTTAGTTGAACATATTTTACCTCATATGAAATTAATATACGCATCTAACTACTATAAATGGATATTATATTACCTGAGCCTTATGCTTGAAAAAGTTTCCACCATTTTATCTCTTACACATAGCTATTTTTATACTATTTTTCATTATAGCTGCTTCTCGCTTAAAATGCTATGGCACTTTATGCCAGGTGGACATGGTGGACCTCTGGCTTTCTCTAGCTGGATTCGGAAAGCCAATCAGATCAGCTCACAGCACAGAGGGTTAAATGTTTATAGTTTGATGTTTACTGTATTTAGCTGCTTTAACATATGTATATTAAGCTCACCAAAAGATTTTAAACATTTGTAAGCTAGAGTTAAGAATTGCACATATCATATTCTTATCTTTCCATTTCTCTTCGTGTTTATTTTACTTTATTGTTTCTGTATTGATTTTTATCAGCGACAATGTATATTTGTATCAAATACAACCCTAACATGCCTCATGGTAAAATAAGGTTCATAGTACCTTGGAGATTCAATAATAATAATAATAATAATAATAATAATAATAATAATAATAATAATAATCTCATTTTAATAATAGATTGGACACTCCCATACCTAATACCCACTTCATGACGACATTGCATCATTGTGCAAAGAACGGTCCTAACCCTAAAATGTTGTCTGGAGGAGTTACTGTTTGGAGTAGGAGTAAGGATAAGATAGTAAATATTTTTGGCATTAATGTTTATTATATTAGAACAGTGAATGCGTTCTTTTTTAAGGCTGGTTCACAACTGCCCAAGAACGGTAACCAAAACGGAAACGAGAACAGGAAGCAAGGCAGCATACAAAATATTGGTTCACAACAGCCCAGTAATGAGAACAGGAATGCACATCGATGATCATATAGATCACAACATGAAAGTCAATTTTGTGCATTGGGATTTCATTTGTTTTTAACTGGCCAATGATATTTTTCACCTACTTTCAATTTAGCCAACATAATGCGGGTTAGCCAACGTCAAAATTCAATAGAGTACATCCATTGTATTTCCGATCCCTCTAGTTGTACCAGCTTTCATTCCTTTATTTAATGGCATATATTAAAGATGTTTATGGTTCTTTTTTTAATTTCCAATGGTTTTTGCTGTTCTTTGTAGCTTTCACCATTGTTTTTGAGGTAATAGCCAGTTTAGAGTTCATATATACACAAACTACAGATGACCCTTTCACCAGAGGAACCAAAACTCATTGGATTTGCGGATCAGGATCTGAGGTTAGGAAGCACATTTACTGATAGTTTCTTCCTGTTTCATGTTTCCAGCTTGCGACTATAGAGCGCACTAACTGCTGTTTTATGTCATGGCCGCCTAGAATAACCTCTAGAGTGAATAGTCTAATATGCACAATATGGATCTAATATACCGTGTCCGGGAACGACGAGAAATGCCTCTAAACTTGTGTACACATATGCAACCAGTGATGGAAAAGTGCATTGAAAAAGTTATTTGGGTGCATTGCAGTTACTTGAAAAATATTTTGCTTAGTTGCAAAACTACAAATTACATTTTCAAAAGTAAAGCTAATATTACAATTATTACAAAAAAAATGTCAGTCTCAAGGAAATCATTGAACTTTCTGCTGTGTACAGGGCGACCATTTAAGTTGAGACTACAATATCTCTAAAACTAACATTATACAAAGAAATGTATTTAATAAAAGTTGCTTGTTATTATGGGGGAAAAGTAAATCTCATTAGTTGTGTTTTGTTTGGAGGACATTATGATGGTCATTTTAGGGTCAATTTAACCCTAAGATTACCATCACAACATCCTCCAAATAAAACAGGACTAATGGTGCTTACTTCCCTCCGTAATATCAAGCAACTTTTATTCAAGACATTTCTTTCTACAACACTTAGTTTTGGAGATATTGTACACTCTCAACTTAAACGGTCCACCCTGTATATCACTACTGTCTGAAATAGAGTAAAGCCAGGTAACATAATATCTAAACAAATGGATTTTTGTACAACAAAACATGAACCTTTCAGAAAATAAAGTGCATATAGAGTTATGATCCTAAGTGTACTCTCTATTCCAGTCGCCCTCCGTGGACTAGTGGTACCATGCTAGCCTCTAGTTCCCAAGGTCGTGGGTTCAAACCCGGCTGAGAGCGATGGATTTTTTTTCGGGCGTAAAAATCCTTAGCATGGCTTCCTTCAGAAGGGAAGTAAAGCTGGTGGTCCCGTGTCGTAAATTTACGGCACGTAAAAGAACCTCAAGCCTGATAAAGAGGCCTCTGAGCAAAATTACCAGTCTTTCATGCCCAACATAGAATGGGACGCTAAGAACTATAGTAGTTAAAGAGCGTCCATAAATAAAACTCAATTTAATTTTAATTTCTCTATTCCAGAGGCAATTTTCACTCATGTGAGCTTGAGAAAGGCAAAAAAGCAAAGTTGCAAATTATTCTAATTACACATTTCTCTTTTGCATATATGCTGTAAAACACCCTTTTATCCTAATTTAAATCAACAGCTTAAATTTGTTATGAAGCCTCCTCTTTCATTTATAAAATTACCTCAAAATAGTGTATAATTTTATACAGAGGCATTCCACAAAATTTTGTACTTACCACTCTCTTCTCCATTCTCCTTTTTGATGTTCAAGACACTCTCTTCAGTTGCTTCCACTTTTTTTATGCCGTCTCCAGCACCAGCTTTCTTTAAGCCAGAATCTGTTTCATCGTCCTTTTCAACCTGTAAAGTGGCACAAATATTTTTAGCACTTACAAGTGAGAAGATTGATTTTTACTTTCTCTACCGATACATAGTGGGTAGAGAAGGTATTGCATTCCACTAAAAGATTCAATAGCAAGCTTTCATCGGAAATACATGTTTTGAGGTCACTTGAAAAAAATGGAATTTTAGAGAGGTGCGCACCATGTGCACACGTGAGAGAGAGAGGGAGAGAGAGAACAGCATAACTCAAAAAGTTCTGAAAACTCTGACGAATTTGGTAATTCCATCAAAATTACTAGCAAAATAGAGGAAAATGTTTGTCCCCTCTGCTTGTCTGCCATTCTGTTTTCTTACCGCCTGTTGGAACACTCTCAACTGAAGCAAGCATGTCCCAAATTCAACTCTTAAAGCTTGGGTGCTTAACCTCATCTTCAATGTTAAAAAGCTTCTAAATACATTAATTGAATTGTGGGCTTGAAGTTAACCAGAAGCAAAGATTTTGTGGCATTCCAACAGGTGGTAAGAAAACAAAATGCCCGACAACATACAAACAGGTAGGAAAAACATTTTCCTCTTTCAATAGTAATTTTAACAGAATTACCAAATTCATCACGCTGTCTACTATGCATATCCCAAATTTGACCCCTAATGCTCAAGTATTTAACCTCGCCTTCACTGTTAAAAATCTTCTTAAATTAAGTAAATAATGTAAGTAGTTTGTATAACATGTTTATATTAAGGGTCCCATATATTAAAAAAATCAAATTAACAATGCAACATGCTGAGCACATGAGCAGAAACACTCACCTTAATTTTGTTTTGACATTCATTTTCAGATTTATCATGTCCGTTTTCACACATAATATTTTTTGTCCCTTCCTTAGGTTCAGGTTTACTTTTAGCATCAGAGTTGGCATTGTCTTGTTCATCACCTTTTCCATCCAATTCTTCTGAATGTTTAATTTGCTCCTTTTCATCCTTAACACTCCCTTCCTCTTGAACTTCATCCTCAGATTCAGAATTATTTCCATCTTCCGTTCTATCATCATCTTTCACTGCATTATCTTCTTCTGTAACATTATCTTCACTAGCTACATTATCATCGCCTATATTATCATCTTCAGTAACACACTCTTCCACAGATTCTGTAGTTGCATTTTCTGATGCATCCTGGCTTGATTCCTAAAATCATACAAGCATATAAGAATGGAACAATTAACAAAACATTTAGCCACAAATGTGGTACTTATTTACAACCCCCCCCCCAAAAAATGCTACTCTTTCTTCCTTGTAACATTCTTTCACAAAAATAAGGCAGGATAATTTCTTCCCTTTTTCTGTGTGCTGATTACCATATATTTTAAGTGATAAATGGAGCAAATTCCTGATGATAATAACAACACCTGTTAACTGAAGCAATACTAACTTGCATATAAATTCTGATAATAGATTCCTCATTGCACATAAAACGGGTTTTGAAGACTTTTTCATAATTCTTTTTATGCTTTATATTTTTTAAATTACTGTTTTGTGCTTCTGAAACATCACTAATTATTTCTCTGGCTCATAAAGACCGTAATGATCTCCTCTTTTCCAGTTAATTTTAATTCATGCTCTCCTTTTGTACTATACCTATACCTTTCTCTCATATTATTTACATTAGCAGTTCCACCTTTCTTGTTCACTTCATCTGTGTATATGTCTTCCTAAGTAATATGAGCCAATTCCTACAGCAACACAAATGGAAAAACCACTTGTGATAGCATCAATAGCAATAAATAAAGCAGGTTTCAAAATGCTTTTGTTTGATAACTATTACTTACAACAGTAATAATGTGGCATTATTACAGCATTGTGTACCTAGGCCTCCCAACCTGGATGTTAACCTCATGCTCACGGCATAGATATATTCAGCCAATACAGAGAGATGATGTGATCAGCACCATGCTTTCCCGAGCTGGAATGTTAGTTTCCATAATCTGACGATATCTATTGTAGCTCCACAAATGCATCATACTACCTAGAGGGCACCAGTTCTATTCATACACTTAAAGATCTGTACCCCCCATGGGTGGACTTAAACCCATGTGCATTTGGCTGGAAACCAGAACCTTTGGCTCTCAGAACACGGTTTTTCATCAGCACAAATCAAAGAATATATACAATTGATAGATTTATGTATCACACAAAATAGTTTCATATTCAACAAGTTTTTCCAACAAACTTCAGGTTTGGCTATGGGCAATCCCATATCACCACTGTTGGCTGATTTATATATGACCAAATTAGAAATGCATGTTACTAAAGCATTTCCGTACATATTTAAAACATGGTTCAGATATGTTGATGACATCTTTGCTATCGTTCCTAAAAAACTAGCCCAGAATGCCTTAAAACTATTAAATCTGCAGGACAAATCTATGAAATTTGCGATTGAAATAGAGCAAGATGGATGGCTACCATTTCTTGATTTAAAAGTTATGAGAAACATAGACAGATTAGAATATGGAATTTACAGTAAACCAACACACGTGGATACATTAAAAACAATTTCAACCCAAAAGCACATCAACATCTATTTTTCATAGCCTGGTATATAGATTAACATCCCGTTAACTGTAAAGGAATATAACAAAGAACTGGAGCACATTAAATATGTCACAGATCTGAATGGTTTTAAGACCAGCTTTGTTACAAAAATCATTAAAAAACATAGAACATGAAAAACCTGGCTGCACAAAATAAATACAGTGTGAGAAATTTTCTCAACCATCCTTTAAAAAAGAATACTACTCAGAGTAATAAATTATCAGGAATTTACTACATCAATTGTGAAGATTGTCATAAAATATAGATTGGGAAGACAAAGAGAAATTTGGAAATCAGATTAAAAGAACATTTCAGAAATATAAAATATAAACAGACAGATAAATCAGCAGTAGCCCATCATTTTTGGTCACAAAATCAAATTTCTAAAACCAGCCAAAAACCATGGTGAACTACCAGTATGGGAAAATATACACATCATTAAAAACATAAATTGAGCCATGAATTTTGAAACACTGGTGATGGACGACATCTTACAACTGACCAATAGAAAAGAGAGGCACGCCGAGCAGCAGGGAAGTGGAAGAAGTTACCTGACATGTACATTAGTCGGTAGACTCGCTGAGGATGGAGAACACTTCTCTTCGAAACACGTTCGAATGGAATTTTAAGTAAGTGGAGCAAAAGTGTTTTTAATCTGCTGACCAGTGTTTTACATCTTACATGAAAATATGCTTTATTTGTTTCACATTTGTATGTTTTTTACATTCACTAGTCTTTTTTGAGATCTTAGTAGAATTTCTATAGTTTTTCCTTGCAACTTTATTTCATTGATGTGAACTAGAGGTCCCAAAAGGACAATGCATCATTTATACATTCAAATATTATTGTTGATTTTTGTCCCTTGGTTGCTGAAATCTCTCCAAACTAAAAACTTTGTAACTGGATGTACTTTATACATAGAAATTATCAGTACAAGATTGCTTGTGATAAGAGCGATCTTTGAAACTTATGTTCCTTGAGAGACTGTTCACTTCACTCTACTATCACCATACATGGTTATAAGTATGTTATTGTTCGAGGGTGAATTAGCATGAGCAGTGATGAGTGGAAGAAAGAGAAAGTTCACCATAATTTCTGAAAAAATTGCACATTCTGAAAATAGTGAAAGATAATGGTAACAGCAAATGGACATAGCTACTAGGATCCCTACACTGAACCTAAAACTCAAGCTCCAATTCATTTATGGAGACTATTGATCAGAATATATGTTGATTTATAAGATAATACTGAAGTCTTCGGGATGTGTTGGTAAATTGTATGAAAGAAAAAAGCTTGCAATTCACTTTATTAATTCAATTACTCCATTACTGCAACAGCAGCGAAAATTGGAGAAAGTGTATGTGTGCTTGAAGTGACTAAGAATAAATGAACATGTGTATAGGGCAGAGGGCATAGTACTTGGAAGAATGGCTATTACTAGTTGCAGCAGCACAGATCTGAAAGCATTCATACTAATGAGTCATTGAAGTATGAAGCAGCTAAAGAATTGGTGCCGGGATTGCTATTGAAGAAGTTTATGCTTCTTTGGACTGACTACATACATTTAAGATTAAACACGGCATTAACACTATGGGTGTGCCAGATGAGAAAAAAAGGGTTGACAGTGAGACTGTTTGAGACTGAACAGGAAGCTGTTAAAAGGAGCTTATATTCCAATATGTAGCTGAGACAGGACTGTTCTTTAGCTGATGCCTAAATGCCCTGTGGCTTTTAATGGCAAGAAATGCCACAATGGCAAACAAACCCAAACCAAACACTGCATGACTATTCTGTTGTGTGCTAATAGCAACAAAAGAAAAAAAAAAGGTTTCTCCTGGTAATAGGAAAATCTGCAACACTGTGGTGTTTTAAAAATGTTGTCATGTTTTCTACAAAGCACATAACAATGACAAAGGCTTCTAAAGACAGGCTATGCAGCATTGATGTAAAAATGACACAAGAGGTTGGAAGATCTTATTTGTTGATACAAATGTGACATCTTCATCACTCTTCTTTCAAACTAAGAAATTAACTGTGGAGCTTCTTTGTCCAAATTACACCAATAAGCTTCAACATTGGATTAGGGAATAATACAGAATTTTATGATGCATTACTATAGGATGCTCATGTCACTTGCTGTCCACCATGTAGACTTTGGGAAGAAAGATGAAAATGATACATATTCAACAGGTAAAATCTATTGATTATTTTTAAGGTTGATAATCGTGAAAATGTGTGGTCAGATATTAACACCTCTCATTTTGCATGCTAAGTAATGGTCCAATATTAGAAAAATACATTTGAAATGTATTTATATGATATAACTTTTAATTGCTTCCTGTGAAAGGTAATTACTGGGCCACTACAATCTATTTTTTTAAAATTTTAAGTTTATGAGCCTTTGTCTCTTATAATAAACAATGTACTACACTGCAGATGCATGACTGAGTTTAGGATATTACAATCTACAATTGCTGTAAAGCTGGATTTCAACTTAACAAGTCCCAGCAACAATGACTATGATTAAGTTGATGATTTTTTCTTTAATAGTGTTTAACGCCTATTATTACTACATACAAACTACCATTGGTCAACACTGATGATGATACATGAATTGAAAACTGAAATAACCAGGATAAAAGTATTCAAAGCAATTTGACAAGAAAAGTTGTAAAGTTGTGGCAACTCTTTAAAGGTCTTGTAAAGCATTGAATTTGACAAAAATTTGATTGTGTACAAGAGGCTTTAAACTCTTTGTACACGATCAAAATTTTGTCAAATTCAATACTTTACATGCCTTTTCGAGAGTTGTCACAACTTCACAACTTTTCTTGTGAAATTGCTTCCAATACTTTTAAAGTCTTTGAAAGTAAATAAGGACATGCTCTAAACGGTCAAAGATTTCACAATGATTTAATGGTTTTGGCCAATGAAATGCGAGTATTCACAGTGCATCACGAAATCTGCAACATGTGCAGAGAACGAAAAGTAAACAAAAATGGCTACCCCGCCAAGGTATGTCGTATGCGAACTGATTAGGTTATACATAAGCTGGCCATGTCTGTACACCGAGGGCTCCGTGGTTTACCACAAGATGGAGCAGATGAAGGCGGTTATGAAGAAATAATTGCCAGGCAGATTTCCAAACTAAGTATACATTAATGCAGTGTTATATAGTGTGGTTAACCTATCGGTTGGTGTTATTTTCATTGTATTCTACACTCGTAATGTGATTTCATTGGGTATAATACGTGAAAGTGCTACATATTAGTAACGAACAATATTTCATTGTGAATTGTTATACTGACGCAAATACTAAATTGATTTGCACGTGATAAATTATCAATGTGTTCTGAAGGGTTTCAGTTTGGCGAAGAGAGAACTTGTAAATACACATTTCTGACATTGCCAAGTCTTTTCCAATCTTGTCACATATTGAAAAACATTTGACAGTTTTTCTTGTAAACTCTTGAATTGAAAAAAAGTTTGATCGTGGACAAAGGGCTTTAGAACTGTAATTTCATAAAGCTCCCATGCTAGTCATAATAATGGACCAAAAATTTACTGATATTCACGGAAATGTGAATGAAATATCTGTAGATGTATTTCTCAAGCTCCCCACCCACAACATATTCTGCGAATGTTGTATAACCTGCAAAAAAAATGTTTAGGAGTGAAAAAGTATCCAAATAGTAGTCATTTTTACATAAGCACAGAAGATAAAGTGTAAAACTTCTGAACCTTCTCTTTGGTACTGTAATTATTTAATAACATATAGGATCCACAATTTTCAGATTAAGGGAATAAGAATCCCCTGACATATATGCTTAACAAAATATAGATGAAATTGGCACATACAAAGATTCCTAATTCCCCCCAAAGCACCTCTTTTAAACATTTTATAACATGGCACATAGTCTTTAACCACAGTGAAAAAGATTCTTCTGTTATTAATTGTAAATATCAGTTCAGTAGTTTGATGTTATGCTGGTCAAAATTTGCTCTTTATATATTTCTTATACATTGATAATAAACTTATTTCAGAATTCCCCTTGCCAAGGGACTTAACTCTGATTTCTGATAATTGTAATCAGCATCCCCAAAACTCATGGATTTAAACCATTTGACATCCCTCATGCAGGTATGCATAGCCTGCACATAGCTTTGGGTATCAGGTAATAAGTTTTGTTAAAATGGGTTCAGTAATTTGGGAGAAAAGAGGCTTAATCTGTATTGCTTCTTCGCTTTTAAGGTTTTGACCCCTTACATCCTCTCCTGAGGGATATGTAACCACCTAATATGTTTGCTAAGGTAGTAAGTAATATGTGCACAAGTTAAATTGCTCCAAATTTGCGAGAAAATGTGGAACACACATACAATGACCTTTATTTATATGTTAAAGAAATAACTTGTAAATTATATATTTTACAGAAGATAACAAGTAGTGATTCAGGTTAAAAATATAGATTTTCAGATTCTAGTGCCTCATGTTGGTGATAATTTTATATCATTATACAAAGGACATAAGATACCAATTAGGAAAGGCAATGATAAGAGGTCATTTTTACAAGGAGAAAGTAAAAAACCAGAGAAGCTCTGAAAAGAAGAGATAATATTGTGATGCAGCTACGTGCTGAGCTAACAATTGACTGGCGCTGACCAGCTGGCTGGTAAGGGATAGGTAGAGATAACTATACCCCCGCCGCTGTAACGTTGCATTTGACAGCTAGCGTTTAAGTTGGTACACTCGCAAAAAAACAGATGAAAAGCTTCAACCGTTTGACTTCCTAAGCCAATCACAAGGCAGCATTCCGGATGGCCGATGACAAAGCGGAACCGGAACTAGAATCGGCTCTGTTGCCGGATGTAACTATTCCCAACCACGTGCTTCAGTTTGTGAATCTCTAGCACGAGCGTCAAGTTGTTCTTTGCAAGCTACATATTCATTGTTATTTATATTTGTGGTTCTTGTTTAATAGTTTTGTTATTGTTTGTTTATACATATGTATTTATCTATTATATATTTCATTCATATTATTTATTTAACCAAAATTAAGTGCGACAATGTCTGAAAAACAACGCCAATCGGCAAGTGATTCACGAAGTGAAAATCCTTTGCGCCGAGGTGTGCCACTTAATAGTCAGGCATTGGAACTTTTTAGCAGAATCCGGGAATTCTTTGAACAGGAAAAGGAGTACGTAAAGCTTCATGGCAATCCCTCTATTCCTGCCGATAAAGTCGTACAACGAACTGCAGTAGCTCTTGGGCTAAGCACGAGAACTGTTATACACAAGGGAGTGAAACTCCAAGAGAAAGAGGACAAAATTCCTGAACCATCTGGAACGCAACAGTATTTCTATCAACTCCAGGGAAGAAAAGAAAGCAGCCTCGTCAAGTCACAAATCTTGATGCTTTCCAATTAGACGCCATACGTAGACACATTTATGCTTATTATCATAGAAAGGAGTATCCGACCATACCAAAGCTGCTTATATCACTTATTTTCAATTAACAATAATAATACAAAATAGTTATTATTCATTGACGTTTGCTACTTGCATACACTTTTTTGTATGCAGCTTAGACACGATAGAAAGGAGAGCAATCAGCTGTTGTTTACTAGCCACTCTGGCAACGTCGCAACCGCAATGTAGCAAACCTTACGCGAAGCCACACGAACTGTCAAGTGCAAAGATACAGCGGCGGGGGTATAGCACTCTCACGGTACTCTGTGGAAAATTCAATTGGCTATATAGGCAAGCATTCTTGCGAGCAATGAAGTTGGTGAGCTGGTGATTGAGTTTCTGATCCACCCCCCCCCCAAAAAAAGGTGTTTTAACGAGTTTGTGACAACTGCTGTGATGTGCAATGAGTGCTGCTACTGCAAGAGATCAGAGAGGTCTTGTGTTCCACTCCCCAGTGAGAGAAATGCCCAGAAGAGGCTACACTGTGTGTATTTTGTTACGCCACTACATTACCAAGAAAGTGATGTGACAGTGAAAGCCAAGTGAAGTCACAGTGAAAGTTGAACTAAACTATGTCCAGCAGGAGAATGAAGTAGACATAAGTAAAACCTTGTGACTCTTGAAGACAGCATGTTGTCTTCATGGTGATGTGACACTTCCGCTCTCTAAATAGTCCCTTAGAAAGTACCACATCTAACTCTGAAAGCTCACTTCATTTTCGATAAAGCACAAATCACTGAGCACCAACAAGAGGGAATGGTCAAAAAAAAAAACAATTTGAAAGTTAATATGGGTGAACAAGTTAATGTTACAAAGCATTGGCATGGAAAACTGCCATGAAGTGGCAAAAAGAAATAATACTGAATGTGTTTAACAAGTTTTATGAAAAGTATCCAGAAATTACTAGAAATGAAGTGGTGAAATTAACATCAGAGTTTACTACTGTGTCATCTACAAGCATTTACAGTGTGTGTAAAGAGAATCCACGCTGTTGAGGTTAGAAGACCCAGCAAGAAGAGACTGCACTCCAGGCAGGTGTTGGATGTTGTGTGCGACGATTTTGTGAGATCAGCAATCCACCATAAACTTCACCAGTTCTTTGCCAATAATGAACCCCTACCTTAAAGTTCTGTTGGCAGTTAACTCTGATCTTGATCTTCCCGATTTAAAATGATCTTCCCTCCACAAACTGCTGCTGGAAATTGGTTTTGAGTTTGTAGGCAGAAAAAGAAAGTGTTATTGTAGACAGAGACAACATTTTATGGCAGATATATTTTTTTCCGTAAAATAAAAGAACTTAGAAAAACACATTTGAACAACATCTGGGTGCATAAGAGACATAAAACAGGCAAAGCATGGACTGATACCACCATAAAATCAAAGCAGCAAGCATTTCAGTCGGGTTGAAGTGCAGGACTTAAAAATCCTACAAGTAGGGATAAGCAACTGATAGTGCTGCACATAGGAAATGAAGATGGTTATGTTAAGGATGGCGAGTTCGTTTTTTTCCAAAACAACCAAAGAAATGAATGGTAATGTTTTCAAATCCTGGTTTGAAAAGGTTCTCCCCAAATTATGTCCAAATAGGTATTCATGATGGACAATGCCCCCATACCGCAGTGTGAGGTTAGAGTGTATACAAAACCGCTTTTGGAGAAAAGGTGACTTCATAGTGTACCTACAGAGTAAAAGCATTGCTTTCAACAAGGGCCTGGTGAAGGCAGAATTGCTGGCATTGGTCAAGTTTCATGCTAAAGTGCACAAAAAATATCTAATTGATGAAATGGCTAAGCCTGCGGGTCACACTGTACTCTGACTGCCATCTATCACTGCTACTTAAACCCAATAGAGATGGTGTGGAGTCAGGTTAAGGGTTACATCGCTAGAAATACCACAACCTTCAAACTCCAAGACGTGCATCTTGATACAGTATTCTGTGTTGTAACACCTAAAAGTGGAGTGCTTGTGTTCAACAATGATAAGGGAAGAACGAAAAATTTGGGACTTGGAGGGCATTATCAATGCTGTGGTGGAAAAATGCATGATAAATCTGGATGATGAATCAAGCGACACAGAGACGACTGATCTGGAGGGTACTGAACCAATGTTCCAGCTCAGAATAAAGGAACGTGATCACATAAGTAGCAATTAATGTCCATATCTGTGTGCTATGGCTAATTAGACATATGATCAAATAAATGTGCCTTGTGGTGAAAAATGCATATTATACGTCACATAGCGAAATACAGTGTTCTGTCCATATGGACATTCTGTCATTGCGATCGCACGTGGGTGCAGTGATACAAACCAGTGATATGTTTACATCTACTTCATTCTCCTGCTGGACAGAGAGTAGATCACATTAGTGAAGTGACAATGAGAACTAAGTGAAGTGGCAGAAAAAAAAAAATAGGACAAAGTGACAATAATCCTCTTATTCTGTGGCCACCTCTTGTCATTACTGCTTTAACATGGCCCAAAAGCTGCAAGTACCCCTCAATCCACTGCAGCCAGAATCAATTTCTTGTAATCTAATAAAATCAGTATATTTGCGTCATGCATAATTCATCATTTCAACACAATTATTTGCTTCTGGAAACTCTTGTAATAAAGACAAGCAAATTCTCTTACAAGCATGCTTCACTACAGTTGGAAGACTGGATTTAGCAAGACAGGACTCTTCCTACATACAGACTACTGCATTATTACACAAAACTAGAATAACATTCTCATGTATAAGGTGATGACAAGCTGCACCATAAGATTACTATGCACTTCATTTTTGCCTGTAGGTCATACAAAACTTTCTTGTGATAGGGCTTTCTGTTTACTGAAGCGGAAGTACTGTGTCACTACTTCACCACTGCAAGATACTGCTTCAGTAATTGTAGCAGGTAGTTCTGAAAGAAATCCATTTAAATAAGACAGTAATTGCTGGAACCGGAATTCCCCTGTTACAGCTCATATCCATTTGAGAGAAGACAGTGTGAGAAACTTCAAGATGCATCATCTCAACAGTGGACAAGGCATTGAGAGCACATTCTGATAGGTGTCGTCTGTACCTGCAGACAGTTTGGTGATCTCTTGGTGGTCACTGGCGAGTCTTTTCTCCCCAATAGCAACTCACTCATTTCCAACACTGTTGGTATAGCTCAAGAATACCTGGCAAGTTATTTTGCTTATCCAGTTTTATAAGGCAAAGAAGATAAACAAAGGCAATACGAAAGCATGCTAACATAACCTCAAACTTACACTAGGAATTAATATAGTAAGAATAGTTAAAAAACCGTGAGAAATATTAAATTAAAAGAAAAATATTAAGCATTTGTGGAATCCATAGCCTACATTATTATAAACTCTAGTTATGGAAAATTTGTTATTGGTTAAAAATCTGCCTATAGAAATCCTTCACAATATTTGTTGAATGAGTTACTATGGCTATGGCAGACAAACTATATATAGGGCTGCCATGGATAGGGGAGATATTGTTAGCGGTTCTCTGATATGGGTAGCATCTCTGCATGAATTAGATTCGCGGCCACGGATAACAATTGCTGCATACAAGCTAAGAAGGATTATTGGCAGTGAAAAACACTGTAAAATACCGCAAAATGTGTTATTAATGTGGAAAACGTCCATTTTTGTGGTTTTAGAAAAATAAGAATAAATTCACAAAGTTTTAGGAGCAAGCAGTCTTATTTAAAATTTTCTTTCCTGTACCATGACCTGAGATAAAAATACAGAGATCTCATAGCTCAGGGATTTCAGAATTATCACCCAGCTCACAATTCGATGCAGAAATGGTAGATGCACATCGAATTGATACATCGCTAAGATATTTCAAGATGGGTGAGTACCCCAAGCTAAAGTATACCACCAGCAGCTAACCATAATAAAACCATTATATTTGGCACCCTAATTGTGGGGCACAGCAAAACAAAACCATTACAGTGTTAAACATTGACAAAACTGATTGTTTTTTAATGTTCTGGCAGCATTCTGGCATTTAAGAGAGAGAAATGTCCTGTCATTATTGCAAAAAGTAAGCTTTTTGTGTTTTATTTATAAAAAACAGAACTTTTAGTGTTAAGTGCATAACAACTGTAACCCCTAGCCTTTCATCAGTGGCAGAATATTAAAACTGGTAACTTATTAATAATAGCAGTATACCAGATATCTGAATAAGTAGTGAAAAGATAAGCTTTATAAAGTAATGGAACACATTTTTCATTCAAATGTATTATTTCAGTCAATCCTTTTGTATACAGATTAGGTGGTACTACATTTTAAAGCTGCTTATTTCCCATAATTAACATTTATTTTCTAGTCCCCTGAAAAGTGTAAAAGAGGGGCAGTACTGCATTTACTACAATAGCTCTATTAGTATCAGATGCCACTAAGGCCAGTGGTAGTGTTATTAGCCATGTCTTCACTTATGGCATTATCATCTGCAGTTTCATTTGTTTGGGCAAATTCTCCATTTTTCAGTACACCTTGCTGTTCTTTTTAATTTTCTTTTTCTTCTTTCTTGGAGATTTTTCTTCAAATGAATAACTCCAAGTTAAGGCTAAAAATCTGGAAGATAGCCATGCTGCTATCATCTGAATCAAAGTGAGCATCCCTCATCTGTTGAGATACATTGGATGGAAGTTCATTCTACAAAGCTTAAATGTAGCAAAAGAAGTAAAGAACTACTTGCATCTAATCCGTACAATCCTTACAATTAGCAAGCTATAGTAATTATAAGTCAGAGCATCACTTAATAGTAGATTATGATACAAGTGTTAAAACCACTTTTAACACATGTGGCATTTATTATTTTTTAGACAGCGCTCAAATTTGTAAAATATCAGCAAAACAATATTATATTGATTCCTGAAACTAAGAGAATACACGTTTAACGAGATCAACTGAAGTGCATAGCGAGATTCCTGAAATAAGAGAAATGAAGTTAAAATAGAGATCAACTCTCAGTGCAGCAAGATGTCAAGACATTTTGATGTTTTGTTGATCGCTAGCAGTCATTTTCAGTGTTATTTTCAACATGAAATTGCCTTAAACCAGACAATGAAACGATTAAATGCTGTATCACATTGCTTTCTGGATTTTTTTGGTGTAAGTTGTTCTAGTGTTATTCTTTCTGCTACTTCTGTAATTTTACCTGGCTCTTGCATTTCAGTTTCTTCTGAATTCCTAATTGCAGCCATTTTATCTTTATGTAGGTTATACTAGATAAAAGAATAACGTTTTAGATCAAAGAAAGTACATGCTCTCAATATAACGTAGAGGTTAACTCCACAACAAATTGCGATAAACTCTAGTATGGTGATTTGTATTGTGAACAGATGTGACCGCAATGAGAAATTAATCATGTAAAAAGATGCAATGAAAAGTAAAACCTAATCCAACTGAGTCAAATTATTAAATATGTGCAAATACAAAGGCTAATTGCCAAGTGATTGAACTTGAAACCAAAGTGGATCACAATGAAGTGATATAAAAAATTAATTGCACTAGTGCAATAATGTAAAGCTTTTACTTCGTGTGCACTATGTTGAACGTTCAAATTTTAGCCATAATGTCTAAAAAAGTTTTTAACATTTTTCAGTGATGTTAGTGTTACTATTAAGGAAGTTATTCTTACTTATACAGACTCATCATCCTTTAATGGTAAACATATCACTGTTTCTAGTCATCTGTTATGCATTATTAACCCTTTGCTGCACATAGAGTATTAACTAGTTGTTCTCCAAGCAGAATTGTGTCCATTTAAATTCTGAGCTGCTACTACAGATGTTAAACTAAAAGTGACCTATATACACGCATAATTATATCTTTTAGTAGCTAAATTAAATTGATTAATAACTCATTTAAAATTGGTTTGAAGTAAATAAGATTAAATATTATTTCAATAATTTATAACTGCAAACATCAACCCCTTTGTAGACAAACAACACTTATATACATGCACCCCTTTGCAATGCATCTTTATAACTCCGCAATATTATTGGCAATGGAATTCGTTTCTTTAGGATATTAAAAACCGGAATAAAATCTGCTATACTTAAGTAAAATAAATACAATAATTTCTGTAAAATTATTATGGTACTCACCCTTAAAATGTTTACATCCTGCCATTATTGCAGCGAAGATATTGCAGCATGTCCATAACATGTTAGCTAGACTATTCTCTTGCACCATACAAATGTTATATATACACTTAAGATTATTAATGGTTTCGTATGTTCACCCTTGTATTAGTTTTGAATTTCCACCCCCTTTGCCTCATGATAATTGAGGAAGCACCCAATTCTACACAACGCAATGTCACACTGTTTGCACTTGGATTGTGACTGTATGCCACAACCTGATGGTGTTTTCCTTTTCTTCACTATGAACTGAGCACACGATTTCACCTGGCCTTGAATTTTTTACGAGGGTGTGAACAGAACTTGGTGCAGGAGTAGCAGAAGGTAGGCTACGCTGAAATCCTGCTCTCTTACATGACGTGAAGTCTGCGATTAACTGTTGCACTAAATTTTGCCCGTAGTAAAGAAGCCTATTGCCACAAGCTGTAGAAGTAGGTCTGTTCAAAATGTCGTATATAATAAAACTATTAACGATAGCAACATTCACTATGAAATGGAACAGGTATTTCCACCATTTTTTTTTGAGGATCGGCCGACACCGTAATATTCCCTCCTTTGGTCTGCCAGATCAATCCCTGCCATATTACGAGTTTGTAGATAATAAAAGAAGTCCCTGTTATCATGCCAAACAACCGCAGTTACACTTTCATGTTGCAGTTTGCGAGATTCGGCCCTTTTCAATTTCAGTTGTTTTGGCTTTGAAAATTGTTTTGGCCAGTCTTTCCTTCCAGCACGAGTTGTACCACACACATACATTTTCCTGTCCAAAAGTAATTTCATTTGCTGAGTGGAAGTAAGAAAATTATCAAAATATATGTGATGCCAAAACCCTGTATATTTTTCACATATGTCTAAAACAACCTGTTCCCCAAGTAGAAGATCGCTGTTTCTCACCTCTTTTTTCCCAGATAATTGGTATAATGGAGAAAGAGGAATACCAGAAAGAATACCAACACATTATCAACATAGCCACTATGAATGGATACCAGAAAAAAACAATAGATAAGAAGATAAAAAGGTTTGAAAGACAGAAATACATCCAACAAATGACTACGTTACTCAGACAACAAAAACCACAAGAAAATTCACTTATCACCCTTGGACACATCATAAATTCAAAGGATTTTCAAAAAATACAACATCACCCTGTCTCCAAGAATAACCACAATATACGGAAACTACTATGCAACAGAACAAAAGATCCTATCCCCAACGATAAATCAGTTGGTATATATCAAATTGATTGTAATGAATGTAACCTGGTATATATAGGAAGAACAAAAAGAAATCTTGAAGTAAGACTTAAAGAGCATATGAGATGCATTTACCAAAAGCAGCCAGATAAATCAGCAGTAGCACATCATTTCTGGTCTGCAAACCATGATATCACTCCAAACATAAAACTCTTAAAACTGATCAACAGCAGTAATGAATTGGACATCTGGGAAAAAATACATATTGTCAAACACAGGAATCACCTAATGAATTTCGAACTGCCGCCACCCAACAGCCTTTGGAGGTTCATCAGCCCAGCACCAGAGAACACCACTAACCACACACATCCCCCAGACAATGACTGGCAAAATCAGTTGAGGACATGCTGACAATGGGAACAAGCCATCTCCCGAAACACGTTCAAGTAAGAATATTATAGTGATGCAGAGTAACAACCCTCAACTCTCTTTATTTTAAACCCTCTTTGTACTTTATATTAAATGGCTCACTTCTAGAAATAGTCCTCTTTATCAGTTTCTGCTACACCATTAAGACCGTATATCAAACACATCAAATGAACCAAAGGTGGATAAAACAGTTTTAATACAATCCAGCCTATAGCATGTTAGATGCTGCATCAGAAAGAAAAATGTAAAACTCTTTGTCATTTTCTCCTGCCAGCCATAATAATCTTAACAAATCGTCAACAAAATGAGCTATGGTATACTGATCTGTTCTGTCCAACAGTTTACAGGCAATAAGTAAGGCTTTCAATGACCATCTTCACTTAACTTTCCAACAATGAAATTTGCCACATGGCAGCCACACGAATGTTTCAACGATGCCAAAAATAGAACAATTACTTAACTCGTTCTGTATTAAAGCAGCCATCTAGATAAATTTTTCTGAGAATCAATTCGTCTGGAATATTTTTATTGCAGTACTTTTCTAAAAAAAAACTACAAAAATCTATATTGTTACTTTATTCCAAGCGATATTTGCAGCAACTAACGTTTTCACTAAGATTATGAAAAAATTCATTCTTATGTTCGAAAGGCTTTGCATTTTGTGTAAGTAAACTTTGTTTACAAGAACTTGCGCAGTTACTTGCTGCTAGGTGTGCACTATATTTTTTGTATTGCTTTAACTGAATTTTTTTTTTACATGGAACTTCCTTACTGCATTTTGGCAAAACATTATTTTACTGTCCGTTGTATACTTGGAAATTCCACTAATCCACTGTCTCAGTAAATCACTTCTAGACAAGCTGACTTAATGCATAACCAAAAATTGATTGTCACTTTACAAGCAAACTAAATTACATCTGTTAAGAACACACATTGCCTGCAGAGTACATACTGGTTACTGCATGTCAACAACACTGCTGCTCTGTCTTATTTGAGGAATGGTGTAAGCAAAGACTGTGAATCCCTGCTGGACCAACGAATGTTCAGATGAAAAGGCTCATTGTAGGTTGCCTTGCAAGTAATGAAAACTGTATTTGAAAGTCATCTTCTTTAAAAGTATTTTTTTCGAAATAGCATATTTACAATGATTTATATGCAACAAAATACTGATATATGCACAATGCATGCCAAAATCAAGAAATGTACTATAAAACTACCTGTACAGAAAGAGAGGAAATGAAACATGTTCTGCACCTTATTTGCATATCATATGCGGAGCCAAATTAAATATGCATTTGCACATAAATCTAACGTCTAATTATTACATAATGTAAAGATATCTAATTAACCAAATTCATAGTTAAAAAAATAAGAAGTATACACAGTAATTTCATAAAAAGATACATCCTTAAAATAATTAAAATTATATGCAAGATAATTTTACAAGTACAGTTTCATACTTTTTTGCACACTGAATGAGGAGTTAAATGCATTTAGTGCGTGTAGAATACTTTTGATACAATTCTCTAATGATGTGACAAGGAGGGTAACCATGAGAAAACCTCAGCCAGGATTGCTGACAATGATTGTCAAACCCTGGACTGCTGCAATGCCAAAAAAGCACTTCACCAAGGCTATCATGTTCGCTTTCAATTCTATAATAAAAAGTAATATGCATTATCTACAAATAATTTGTTTAGTAATTGTTTACAATGATATTATTCTGCTAAATAAATGTGGTTTTTAATTCCTTTTAAAAAGTAAGTAAGCTGCCAAGTCCACTTAACCATTTTAGGTTATTTGTACATGTGACAAGTGAATTTGCAAATAATTTCAACACCCTATGGTGAAAGACGTAATAACAAACAATTTAGACAAGCTGCAAAATTACAATTTGCTCACTGGGGTGTGCACAAAATGATGTGTCCTTTAAATTAAGATTGTCCTCTTATCAGCAAAAGCGTCTCCTAAGAATATTGCATTACCTTATGAATATTCATTTATACATTTTTATGTACTCATTGGCTTTGTGCTACTTCAAGCAGTGTTCTAATAAGTTCGCTCACTTCTCTTAAGAGAAAATAAACAGTATTGTCATTATTTTAAAATGTGGGCCTATTGGTAAGCAGCATAACCAACATTAAGAAACTAGATACATAACTCAGAAGTCAAAATATTTAAAACACAAGTCATGTAAAGGAGTCAACTTCTGTAGGAGTTAACTCATTGCACCCAAACACTGGAGAAGCTTCTGAATTACCATGCAAGATGTTGAAGTTGCATTACTGGCTTAACACATCTTACCCACAGAGCATCACTTTATAGGCAAGCAAACCCAGGAGGCACATGCTTATAACTTTCTTGCTCTTAGGATTCTGATATAGTAGACTTATTACAAATGTAGAGAGCACTTTATCTACAATTCTATGGACATTTTTATGATATGGACTTAACACCCTTTGCCCGTGTACTGCAAATTGCTTATGTATATAAACATTTATGTTTATGTGAACCCGTATGATAGGCAATAAATAAATTCATTAACTAGCAGTTCTTTCAGCTTCAACAGCCTGTTTTCTGATAGTACTTACAGCCTGAGTTTCGTCATCCTCTTCTTCATCAGACTCAGGTTGAGTTAATCTTGTACTTCTCTTTGAGCGTGTGGCTCTGGAAGGTGCAGCTGCTTTCTTACGACCTCTTGCTGTCTTTTTCACAGAAACGGTTCTAGTTGACCTCGTTCGAGGAGTGCCTAACATCATACAGCCAGATTAGTATACTTGAAAAGCAATTATGCTTTTTCTTAAACAAAGTAAGCCTTTAAACATACTATAATTAGTCTCCAAAACATTATTTTAGCTAAACCTTTCTACCTTAAATGCTTATTTTGAATAGAGTCATTCCATGCCAATTCAAGTTAACTACAATTTTCAACCCGACCCCTTTTGATTTCCATAATTTGACAAGTGTATACACTCTATAGAGATATGAAATAAAGTAAGGGTAGCTTTAAAAAATGTTGAGTACTGTATAATTCAAAATAAGGATTAGGTGATTTCCAGAAGCTGTAACATAACCTATGATTTTTGCTAACTCCTGTTGTACAATTGTGCAATACTTTGACCATATAATTTAAACAGTATTAAGGGGTTAAAAATATGGGTAATGTTGCTCCAGAGGTCGACGTGTCATGGCAGGTGCTGTGCAACTTCAGGCAGGGTACCCTGTAGAAAAAAAGATCACAAATTCCGTGAATGTGTGGCATTTGGATTTTTAAATGCCCAAAAGTTGTTTAAGCACTTCCGATTATGCATTCTGGCGCAATTATTGAATTGGTTATGTATTCTGGCATGATTTTGTCAGCAGTCAACAATCAACATGGACAACTTATGCATCGTTGCGGAGAATGAGAGCTTAAATAATTACACTGTCCTAATGAAAAATTGGGACATAACTTGCAGAAGAGCTAGCAAGCTTAGGAGGCAGTTTGGCACTTTTCAGGAGCTCTTCAACTCATATTTGCATGAGTTCATGTACTGGAACAGCTGTCTCAATCGGAGAGTGTTTCAGAATTTTCTTGTGACACTCTCAGAGAATTATTCTGCAGTATAATATCTGCGCAGCTCTCTTCTGGCTCGTCTTCTCCCTCAGAACTTCCTTTTCATATTTCTTCACTATCTACCCAACAGAACTTATCTTTCTTCTACATCTGTCTCTCAGAACTTATCTTTCTTCTACATCTGTCTCTCAGAACATCTACATCTGTCTTCCTTATATACAGTGATGCAAAACAGCCTTTATGAAGGCTAACAATCGCATTGCAAAATGCATTGCATATATGTCCTTGGACATAATTATTCATTATTTAGTTGTATTACATTTGTTTACTGCTACACGGTAATTATTTAGTTGTATTACATTTGCTCACTGTTGCACGGTAATTATTCAGTTGTATTAGATTTATTTAGTAGTGCACGAGTGCTAATGGTCATTACTAAACGCCAAGCATTAGACAATAACAATTTTTATTTACTGCTTTGCGGTTAATATTCAGTTTTATTGCATTTATTCACTATTTTGCACTTTTCTATTATGACAGCGTGTAACAGTTCGCAACAATACCAAAATGTTTCCGGTTTTACTAATGCAGCAGCATTTTTTCCATTTAACAGTTGGTACCTGACATTGCACATTTATATCATCCGCCATGACACATCGACCTCTGGAACAATATTACCAATTATGTTAGGGGTAGTTTTTTAAAATTAAGTTTTATAAGCTGTAGTTTATAATTTTCATTGTGTCCTATAGTATAAGCATACACAGTTTCATCTAAATAGGCCAAAGAATATAACATAATATAAATAATTAAGAAGTATTTCATACAGTAGAGCATAAACCTAGTAAAATGTTTGAAAAATTGAGCCAACATTTAAAAACATATTAAAATCTCCACTTATATGCCAAAATTTAAAAGAGACTAGTTTCAGGGAGCATCCTCCATATCATCAGTTACTTAGCCAACTGATGTTCTCGTGCCGTGCCAGGTTCTATCAGTAGACGTTAACCGGATGATGTCATCTGCAGTGGGAATCTCAAAGTTCATAAGGTCTCCTTTGTTTTGTGATAAAAATATTCTCCCAGGTATTGAATTCGAAGAGTTTCTTGACTTATTTCATCAATTTAATTCCCGGTTCAATGTTATGATTCTCTATCCAAAAAAGATAAGCTATGGCCGGCTTATCAGTGTATTTGAATTGTGAATTTCTCCTACGTTCTTTCCTTCTGGTGTAAAAAATGTTTTTCCAATGCATATCTTTTTGCAGTCCTGACGATTCATAAATCCCTGATAATTTTACTTCCAGTGTACAACCTTTCAAAGGATGATTTAATAAATTCCTGATTTTTTGAACAAGATATTTTGTGGTGCTAAGTTACTGTTCAATTCTTTAAAGACTTTTTAAATTTCCAAAAATATGCAACTGTGTTAAAGAAGTATGGTGGTCGCAGAACATACAATGAAATGGTTGCAAATGTTCAAGCCGCATTTGAGTGAAGCCTGCAAAAGTCATTAAGAGGAGCTTCACAGGAACTTCAAATACCACAGAATTGCCCACAAACATCTCAAACTGTATGCACACAAATTGCAGCTATTGCATCATCTGAAGCCAAATAACAAGCCCAAACAAATGCAATTTGCCAATACGATGCTAGACCATCTCAGCACTGATCCTGATCTCACGTCCAGACTTTCTTCTCGGACGAAGCTGCTTTCCATGTGCCAGGCAAGATAAACTGGCATAATGTGCAGATCTGGGAATCACAGAATCCTCATGTTCGTGATAGTTCCAAGGTCAATGTTTGGTGTGGTTTGTCACAGAATAAAGTTATTGAACTGTTTTTCTTAGCTGAGAAAGCTGTGGTACCACATATCTCGACATGCTGGAGCAGTTCTTCCTTCCATAAACTGAACATATGCAGCCTAACATCATTTTCCAACAAGATGGCACTCCTCCACACTGGTTCAATGAAGCTCATAAATTTGGACATTTTCCCTGGCTGTTGGATTGGTACGGAAGAATAGATCGTGTGACCCCCAAGATCTCCCGATTTAACACTGCTCTATTTCTTTCTCTGGGACTACATCAAAGATAAAGTTTTCACCACCCCAGTAAGAGACCTTCGTGATCTTCGGGAGCGCATCATAGAGGCTAATGAGAGCATTTCAGAAGACATGCTCCAACGTACTTGGCAAGAAATTGTTCATACTTCGACATCATCATAATGACTGCTGGAGCTCAGATACAGCTATGGTGATGTGCATATCAAAACTTTGAGTTTTCCTTTCATATAAATGCCATAAGTTTTTATCTTCAACCATCGCATACAATTGAAATTAGGGACATTCGAGCAGACCACCCTGTATATTCCATCTTCATATTCCATTTCTGTCAATGGGATATTAATCAGTCTATTAATCAAACTATGAAAAACAGCATATTGATGTGGTGTTGGATTGAATTGATTGCATTTAATGTAGTTATCCACATGTGTTGGTTTTCTACAAATTCCGAATTTTGTTCCCAATTGGCTCCTCATAAATTTTAAATCCAAAAACGGTAAGCATCCTTGTACTTCTATATAAACTTTACTGTTTTCTCCTGTAAATTCAACAATTTCACTGCATCTTCCACTAATTATTTCTTAACAAATGCAAAAATGTCATCCACATATCTATACCCAACACCAGAACATATATGGGAAAGTTTTAGTTTAGTTTACTTTCTGGCCAATCTTTTTATGGGTAATTTCAAAATCCAAATAAATAAAGGTTTCCCATATATGCTCCAGTGTTGGTACAGATATGTTGATAACATTTTTGCAATTGCTCCAAAAAATTTGTGGAAGATGCAGTGAAATTGTTGAATTTACAGAAGAAATCAATCAAGTTTATGGTTGAAATAAAAGCATAAAGATGTTTACCCTTTTTTAACTTAAAAATTATGAGGAGCCAATTGGGAGTAAAGCTTGGAATTTATAGAAAATCAACACACCTGCAATCTATTCAATCCAATGCCACATCAATATGCTATTTTTCATAGTTTGGTTCATACACTGATTTAATATCCTTTTGGCAGAAATGGAATATGAAGATGAATATACACACATACACCAGGTAGCTACAATGAACAAGTAATCCTAGTTTCATAAACAATTGACAAATATAAAGTGCAGAAAATACAAAAAGAAATCACCACTTCAGAAAAATTGGAGGAATTACTCGAGGCTGTGACTTCACATTTCACCCAAAATATTTTCGGAAATTTAAAAAATCTTTAAAGAATCGAACAGTAACTTAGCACCACAAAATATCTTGTTCAAAAAATCAGGTATTTATTAAATCATCCTTTGAAAGATTGCACACTGGAAGTAAAATTATCAGGGATTTATGAATCATCAGGACTGCAAAAAGATATACATTGGAAAAACATTTGGACACCAGAAGGAAAGAACACAGGAGAAATTCACAATTCAAATACACTGATAAGTCAGCCATAGCTTATCATTTTTGGATAGAGAATTATAACATTGAACCAGGAATTAAATTGATGAAATAAGTCAAGAAACTCTTCAAATTCATTATCTGGGAGAATATTTTTATCACAAAACATAATGGACACCTTATGAACTTCGAGATTCCCACTGCAGATGACATCATCTGGTTAACAGAGAAGACAGTTGACATCACGTCTACTGATAGAACCTGTAATGGCACGAGAACATCAGTTGCCCAAGTAACTGATGATAGGGAGGATGTTCCCTGAAACAAGTCTTTTTTAAATTTGGATATATAAGTGGAGATTTTAATGTGTTTAATTTCGACTCCATTTCAAACATTTTACCAGGCTAAAGAATGTTGGTTTGTATGTTAGATGTTGAAAATAGGGAGTGAATGTATGGGTAGTTTATTTTTGTCAATTTCTAGAATACATTTGTACATGGTTTTATCAAAATCAATCCAAAAAACATTACTTGCTAAAACTTCAGGGAAAGGTGGTGATATTGAGGCATTTAGCAGTTTTTAGAGACTTTAAGGGAGCCCTTGTGCTAAGTTGGCAGTAGCTAATGGGACCTAACCAGTAGGAGAGGGGAAGCCAACTAAACACTGGCATGAACCCGCCTCTCTTTCTCTTCGTGTAGAGTGCAGCCTGAGAGACAACTTTGAGAGAAAGCACATCTCTCCAGGTCAAAATAATGCTTTTATAATAAATGTGCCTTCATCTGAAAATGGGTTAAGTGAAAATACATTTCCTTCCTTGCTGCTGATTTAAGTCAGAAGCAATAATACACTAACATGCTTCAGATTTAACCTGAATACCTTGCAATGTAAACTCATCTAGGTACATCCCAAATGTCCGACCCAGTCATGCTGTGAAGTAATTAAAACACATAAATTTGGCAAGTGCTCTGCCACTAAGGTCACGAGAACATAAACAATATAATAACCCTCTAAAATAATTCAAATTTAAAACATTTTAAGCCTTACCATTTAACCCTTTGGTTTTGAAGTCATTAAAAATCTGCAATATTTGCAATCAAGTGACAAAAGTAGCCCCTGATATCCACATTCAACGAAACGGGATTGAACTTTGCTGACATGAATATGAAAAATCTGATGTGATGCATTCACATGACTTTCTCTACCCTCTATCATTTATTAGTGAGTATACAAACTACTCTTACTAAAGTTTATTTTTATATCTACTACATTTTAATCCAGATAAACCTTTGCAGAACCTTTATACATTTCGTTATAGATACAAAGAGAACAGTGATTGTCAAATGTTTAAGAACTGGATGCCATATGCTAGCCTTAAAATCCCATACTGTTTCCATGCAATCGCGAAAAACAACTAAATGCTGAAAGGACCTTAAAGAATAACCAAGAAATGAACGATTCAAACCATTAATGATGGATATCTCAGAAACGGCTTATACCACAAAGAAACTTATTTAAAATAGTGTGTTTTTAAGAGATCTACATTTTTTGTGTAGTACGTTTTCGTCTATCACTTAACATTTACCAGCTATACAAGATTATGTAAAATTCCTTTGGAATGAAGAGGACTTCAAAAGCTATTTATTCCCAGAAAAATTCAAAATATGCATTTTATTTGTCATTAAGCATCTTTAATATTTGATATTTTAATCAAAATTGTTAGCCATTTTTTATAAAATCAAAATTTTCAAAAAATGTTCCATGTAAAGGGTAGTTGGCATGGGGGGGATTTTCTTGAAAAATTTCTTTTCTTATCCTTGGAAAATACTGAACTTAAATACGAAGTTTAGTACTTATTCAACGAGAGTTATGCCACACGTACGCACCCACCCCCAGCCATACCTTTTTTCTAAAAATGCTGTTTTTAGATTCAGGGGACTCAAAACATATATTTTCGGTGAAATCTTGACATCTAATTTTTGAGTGGAATACAATACTTTTGCCACTTACTAAACGAAAGTAAAAAGAAACCCCTTACCACCCAGATTTCAAAATTTGTGAAATATATAGCCCAGGACCATCTGGAAGAGTCGGGTTCAGTGGTTTTTAAGATACCCCCTGCCACAACACACACAAATTGTCTCCCTTTATAATATTAGCATGTTTTATTCAAACTGACTGAATTTTGTATAAGAGATATACCAAAATTAACGGCAGGAAAAATGTAGAGCTTATTAAAATTATAATTTGTCTCTCATTTTTTTAAGCAGCCATCTTTTAAACAGTGCATACTGTATGTTCCCACATTCTCAAGAGCAAGCATGCATCATCATTATTGTCGTCATTTGAAAATTTGAGATTTGCAAGTTTTTCCTTCCATCACAAGAGATCGTTACCATGACTAAACATTTCATGTATAAACAACATCTCGCCAAATGCAAAGGCCTTAAAAGTGATAACTTACAGACTTTATATTGGGAAGCCAGAGAGAAAATGATGCAGATCAATTAATCCCCAGTGCCATTGGTGAACAACAACAGCATTCCATGTGTTGTGTGTAACTAAGCACTTATTGCTTAATTTGAAACCATTCCAGAAAAAATATATTGTAATGTGGATAGAAAAATCACATACAAATGCTGTATTATATAAGTATAATGATTAACTAAAGGAGGTGGAACACAGACTAGCAGACATCCATATACAGAACAGCTGGATCTGACAATTACAAAAAAAATTGTCGAAGACATCCTACCAAGGCCAGAGGTAAAAAAAAAAACAAAAAGGTGGTATGATGAAGACGTTATCAAGAGAGACAAAACATTATCGGAATTCTACAGAAAGCTAGGAAAACCCTTCAAGTATAGGATCTACAAAGCAGCAAGGAAAAAATAGTAAAAGCTTCTCGACACAAAGAAAACTGAATATGAAGAAATATATGAATATTTGCTTGACACACGAAATAGAAAATGACCCTTTTCGCACCTAGACAACCACACTTTCCAGCAAACATCCCAATGGAGTGAATAAAGTCTTATGCCACAAAGAAATCAGACCTACACCAGTAAAGGATGGGGGATTCAAAACCTGACATTCCCTATACACAATCGAAAATAGAAGTGATCATCCAACACTCAAAGGGGAAAAATCATCCAGACCTGATGGCTTGTACTATGAACCCTTTAACAGTCAATTCCAGTTTTAGGAAAAACATGGGCTAGCCTAATAAATAAATGTATCGAAGTAGGGGACATAGACAATTGGAGAAGGGCATCATTATCGACATAGGGGACATATCAGACATGGAGAAGGGCATCATTAAAACTACTTTACAAAGGGAAACAAAACACCAGCTTGCCAGAAACCTATGTATTGGATTAGAGTCAACCATTTTCAAGATGCTAACGAAGGCCAACGCACAAAGACTTGAACAAGTTATTGATCCGGTCCGACCAGAAGAATACTGTTGATTCAGAAGAAATCATTCCACCCTCACAGCGAAAAGCAATTTGTTACAGAACATACACATTGAAATAGACTAACCAAAGGGAAAACCTGTTCTGTTTGTGGATTACTCCAAAGCTTTTGACAGAGTAAAAAAGAATATGTTACTCCGTAAACTGAGAAAAACTCACAGGGACAATAGAAATATACAGATTAGTGATCTACATTCCAACACAAAACCACATCCAGATAAATGACAATCTAACTAGATCAAATGCATGGTGTACTAAAGGTCCACTATTATTATATGTACTAACCCATGATACAGTCCAGGCAATACAGAATGAAACAAGTGTAAATGTATGCTGATGATATGGTGCTGGCCACAAATGACAAAATACATTTGCAAAGAGCAATAAATAACCTAACCAAGTAGGCAGAAGCCAATGAAAGGAAACTACAACTAGTCAACTCATTCCGATATCTAGGAATCACCCTTCAGACCACCAGAAAGACTTTCACAGCTCACATAAAAGAGAGAACACCAGCAGCAATAAGATCCATTTAGTTATGACATTTTAAATCTCCATCAAATGTCACTGAAAATAGCTATATAACTCTCTGAGGCCAAAGAACTCCCAGTGCTAACTTGCAGGCTGGTGCTCATACGAGAACATCTAACAAGAAAGGAATGGGCAGACACTGAAAGCACAAAAGCTGGTTTAGTGTTGGGACAATACCCTATTTCTTGATACTCAATACCAATACTGATTTCTGAACACCGATACTAATTTTATAAAAAACTGAAAAGGTGATTGTTTGTTCTCTTAATTATGTTCTTATTTGTAGTTTTCTGCACAGTATTATGCCTATACTAACTCTGAAACTGTTCCTCTTTGACATTCTCCAATCGGCAGCAACTTCAAGTTGTTAATACCACAGTTTATATATTCCCTTATGTTAGTCAAGACTGCTAATAACAATAATAATTTCTTTGCTTCCCTTTTTATGTAACTATATTTTGTGCCGAAAAGCTTCTTTTAAAAGAGTTTCTATCCATAGAAATAGAAACACTAGCAATTCCTCTTATTTTACATTCTTTGAAAATATAAACTAATATTTTTTATTTTATTTATTTATGCTAGCAATCTTCCTTAGAATATGGCTATACATCAGCCCAAGCTGTTAAACTAATATATATTTTACATGAAACTCAAACAACTGAAAATAATGTGTTAAACAATTCACAATTACCACATAACATATACATTTTTTTTATCTGGTAATATGTAATTATCAATATAATGCTCGGAAACATAGTAAGTGTGTGGATTAACGCTCTCTACTGACCCACTCTCATACATTAGCATATACACACTTAATACAAAGGCTTGACTCCCATAAACACAACCTACACATAGAAGGAAAGAACAAATATTTTCATGTGCTGTATTATACATCTTAAGTTCTGGTTTGTTTCTGCTAGATTCACAAATTTTGGTCACCGAAGTAGATAAATGTAATGGCTGGGAATGAGTCACCAAATCCGGCTATTGGAGAAATGTGATTTGGTGTGTTAGCTAGATCAGCATTCATAACTCAGTTAAAGCTGCATGTTACATGAGTACCTCTACTCCTTCCCCCACTGTTTTGTGTGTTTTCATTTAGACACAAGGGTCTATGGAATGTAGCATTAACCCACAGGAAATGCAGTTAAAGTCTATCAAAAATTATAGTCCAGCAACACTTTGGGGGCACATCGAGGCAATAACGTGAAGTCTCAGCTCATTTCATTTATCTAAGTAAAATTAAACTCAACTTTCAATAATGCAAAACTTAAAAATTTAAAAGCATCGAAGGTTTATCTCAAAGTATTAGGCATATTTTGATACCACCATGTAATGAGAGTATCGAGGTTACATCCTTAAGCAGGATTTCAAAAAGAGTAATGCGCCTCTTCAAATTCACAGCTTTGAGATTAGTCTATGTCCTAGCTAGGGAAATATACCTACTAGAAGACCCAAGATTCAAGCTAACACTACCTCTCACAGCCCGACTGCAAGCAGCCATCAATGAAAGAAGACAAAAACAGAAAGAGATATGGGTAGAATTCTACATCAAGGATGCTGTGACCAATGAGCCTGGAAGGGAGCAAACTATTATTTGTGCCAACTATAGTGACGAGGATGGCAGTACAAGGTTTCCACATCAAGATCTGCCACAATAAGCGGTATCACAACCCCAGTGAGGATTACATGTGTGCGCTCTGCCAAAGATATCACATCCTATACTACAATAAAAGGAAAAGCAACGAATACTTAATGCCTATTGGGTGCACTTTCTACATTAATAACAAATATACCTGAATTTGTAATGGTAGAGGAAGTTGTGAGAATGAATATCACTTTTTTTTTTCTTTCTTTTGTTTACACTCTTTAATTGGATAGTGTTATGCATCAATCGGCTAAGTGCCAATTTTTTCTAATTTTGATATGTTTATGTCATCTATAGCATAAGAGGATAAACTAAACGCACACATGGTTTTGGTGTTGTTTCTTTAATAATGACCCAATAGTATAAGTGCAATTGATTGAAAGATTTCTATTTTGCAACAAACAGTAATACATATAAATCTTTTTAAATGCCAATTTAAGTATGCAAACTCAAGTGATAAGTTCACATCTTATTGTTCATGTGTAACTGTGAAAAGGGTTTCAATAACCAGCAGTTTATGTTGTGCTGCTGTTATTATTGTGACTTAGATAGTGCATCTATTAGTTTTGGAATGTTACAGTTAAAGTAAATATGGTGATGATGCAGTCTGTAATAAGTGAGATTTTAACTGAAGAGAAAGCTTCACACTCAAAGCTTGTACACAACTATATAATCTTTGTATAAATACTGTTTATATTTTCAGCTTAGAAACGAAAATATCATTATTACATCCGGGTGAGTGCATCGGAGGATGTCTAGAAAAAGTCTTTGAGTGCAAATTACAGAGCCTAACATGTTTAAAATTTTACATTTAACAAAATATTGGTATCAAAATTCACCTGGGACTTCTCTCTTAAATAGAGCTGATTCAGTTCTGCTCACTTTTTAAAAAATATTAATATTGTGAGTGGCAAGTTTAAACCCCAACAAATTCTTAAAATACACTTAACGTCTATTAGGAACATTCAAATTAAAGCCTCTTAAGACTTCTTGTAGTGAGAATAATGTACATATTTATACTGCAAATCTTGATTGCCAAACTCACATTTCATTGTTGCAGTGGGAACCATCTAATGTCTTAATGCAATGAAGCATTTGTATCTTATGAAAACTCCAGTTCTGCAAATGTCCCTGAATTTTATTATTCAAGGCGAGATTTTCTGTTGAACTCAACCCTGTACAAATAATTGAAGTGGTTGTGGAATAATATCAAAAATAGCACATAATGATAAGCTACTCTATAAAACCTAGCTCAATGAATGTGAAGATATCTACCCGTCCTTCAGCATTTGATAAGCATACATTTTGCTCAGTGTGATAAGAGATGACTCACTCACCAGAAAGTAAAGACTGCACACCTGATGACATGACCTGTCGCTCAACAATGAAAGAAACACAGAAATATGTGAACAGAATAACAGTTTTGCTATCAATAGCCAATGTACCTTCACAACATACTAAGAATGATGAAGCACTGAACTATTGGGAAGATCTAAGAAGAGAAGAAAAAGAAAAATTCCATATCAAAGTAGAGACAATAGAAGAAGAAAATTCTAACGTAAGTCAAGAATTACACCATCAACAAAATAAAGTTGTAGAGACAGGGAATTCGGAGACTTACATTCTCAGACAAAATGTAATTAGAAACAAATATAGAAGATAAAGAAAAACACAATTTGAAAGAGTTTGGAATTTGGCAACCAAATTAAACTACTGAAATAAAGATAAGGCAAACAAAGGGGGAAAGTAGAAGACGTGGCACAAGGAGTTCAGGTGTGTAAATTGTTTTATTCAAACTGGGAATTTCAGGAGATAGGAATTGGTCAATTCAGGATAACAATGAAAAAGCTGTACATACACTGTGAGATACAAAAATTTCTGAGGTAGTGAATAATATGAATAATTTTCAAAAACAAATTGCACTAATGGAGTAGGGTCATTCCATGTCAAATCATCACAGCTCAGATCCTGACCATCTCAGATCTTCACTAAAGTTGGCAAGATTGCAGAGACCACCAAGTAAATTACATATGTGAAACAGTATACTTAAGCAGTGGATTGTGCTCATACAGCAGGGTTGCAAACATGAAAATGTTAAAATTTATGCTTGCAAGACCCACAGAAAATGTGAATAACTCTGCTTCTATGCTACAACTGTAATCTTGGGCTTGTTTTGAAGCTAAGGAATTGATATGTCATTAAAAAGGATTTAATTCTAAAATATATAATTTTTAAATTCAGGGTGAAGGGTCATGACCTTTGACCTTGAATATAAGAGATTCAATATTTTTTTGAAAAAGTATGTTATACAGGTAAATATAATCTTTCTTTGGTGTAGGTTTAATCTTGGGAAGACTTTAGGAACATGAGAAAAAACATTGAAATGCATAGAGATTAATATAATGTGCAAATATTTGTAAGTACATAATATAATGGCTACCAGCACAAACTTTTCAAAAAACCACAAGTCTGTGACTTCCTCTTAATAATGTTGCATCCGTATTTTGGATATCTGTAGCATTTAATGTATATGTTCATCCAGTTGCAGTACAAGCATCAACTTTCACCAGAACAGTTACACTGGGGATACTGAAAATGTCATGTTTGTGAAGGTACACAAATGATGGATTTGGACCACTGGGATGGAGAAAACTGATTAACACCTCCTGGGATGCAACATTCACATTCATCACGCAACCTAGCCACCAAGCATAGTTATACACAAATGTCACAAATCCTTTTATTTCTTCCAAAGATGGTATATCGCATGGGAAGCTTGTGTGCAGATCCCTGGTAACATCTGGTGAAAATCTCTTCATTATTAAGTTATTCCTTACCCCAGGTATGAAAGCATGAAAGCTTGGCTTCTTCATGCAGTTTGTGTAGTAACTTTCCATTCTTCAAAATTTCATTAGACACATACACAAAATGTGTTTGTGGACAGAATTATTAGTAGAGTTTTGTGGCCCACTCGGTCCACCAACCTAACCCCCTGCGATTTCTATCTCGGGGTAACTTAAAGTGTACAAGACAAACCCACACACCCTGGAAGAATTAAAATAAAATATCTGCCAGGAAATTGCCAGCATTTCTCAACGTGAACTACGGCAAGTGAGGGATAGTTTCCTAAAGAGGTGCCAAAAATGTATGGACGACTATGGCCAGTTTCAGCATTTCCTTTCATAAAGTTGGTACGTAAAGCCTTTAAAAGTAGTTTTAAAAATGTTGTATGGTTTCATTTGCGCCTTTCTATGATAGCAGCAGACGGCAAAGAGCGCCGAGGATGCCGACAGGAAAAACACTGCGCAGGTGGTTTGTAGTTTTTTGGCTCACCCTGTACTTTTACTCTAGGCTGTGAGAGATTTAGGCTTTTGCACCATTGGATGTGATATTTTCCACTCTCTCTGCCACACAGTTAATACACACACTTGATTGTAGGTTTATTAAATAATTTGAGTGTGCATATCCTAAGGTGAAACCCATGTATGCAGTCTAGTCACTACATGCTGTAGTTTATAGTTTACCTCTATCCAGTCTCTATATATGAAGGCATCTATTGTATAGAAGTCCTTAAGGATTTCAGCTGCTTCTTCTTCATTGCTAGTAGTTGATAATCATCTCAGGTTTTCTAGGAAGAAAGTTTCTCTCTTGTCATTTCATAAACATATCCGGAGGGAGTGATTCTTGAGACACACTAAGCTTTTATCAGAAATGCTGCTTTCACTTTTTCTATGCTTTCCAAATTTTGTTGGGTTAAGATGATCCCACATTAGTGCTAGGCTATAGGTATTATGGGGGTGATTTTTAGTTTGAAGAACTTCATGGCTATTTCTGTACAATGGGTGATATCAATAAAACTGAGCAATCTCTCAAAAGAAAACTCTTGAGAGCATGTTTGCACTATATGCAAATTTTAAATTCATTCTGGAAGAAATTGTCACACAAGTACTTTTTTAAACAAAGAAAGTGATTGTTTATAAATAAGTTGTTTGAAAGCCCAGCATGGTAATATTTGCCTACAAAATACAAAAAAGAACTACAGCTTTTAAAGTTATTGCTATAGTAAAAGACCAAAATAATTTTAAAGCTAAAATGTGCAATGTATTTACAAATCCATATATTACTCAATTTTGGAAGCCATGTATAATCTCGGCTATCTCGTCTCTTCTTCGCTGCCCTCTTTCTCCGATACGTCCTACAGCTTCCCCTTCCCAAGCATCTTCTTCCTGATTATTCTTTACTTCAATTTCAAAATCTTCGTCACTTAGATGTTTAGCCACATTATGCAGGACAAAACAGCAGACAATAATGGAACGAATCTTTTATGTTGCTAGTCTTATTTTGCCTTGGAGAATAGGAAAACGTTGTTTCACTTGACCAAAGCATCCCGTCTATTATGACACGTTCCTTACTCAAGCACTTACTGTAAGATCTCTGTATTGGGGTAAGTACATTGCAATAGGGCGTCATGAGCCACGGAGCAATTGCAAATCCAACATCACCAAGAATTAAGGCATTTGCACGATTTCCAAACATAACCCTACAGGCATCTAAATTTGCCCATATACGTGAATCATGTACTGATCCAGGCCAAGTAGCATCAACACTGGTAAACATTTCTTTAGAATCACATGTAGCCTGTACATTAATACTGGAACGCCTTTTCGATTAATATAGCCGTCTCCATATATACTAGGTTTCTTAATCACAACATGGGTGCAATCAACAGCCCCTATTGCAGCAGGGAACGTGTAATGCTCCTGCCATTCAGCTTTTGCAGTTTCAAGTTCATGGGTAGTTTTAGGGAACCTTATCCAAATATGCGCTTTTCTTAATATAGCATCCATAACACTATAAATTGTAAGGGACACTACTCTCTCACCAACCTCTTCAGCCACACCAGTTTGAAATCCAGGATCTCCTATATAATGGAAAAAATTCTCATCTTTTCTTCCTTAGATAACGCTCCTCCTCTTGTTTCGTTGTCATCTTCAAGGAAATGTTCCGCTAATCATCTCACATTTTCCTTTTCAAATCGGTAAAGTTGCTTATAGTTAAATAATAATGCGTCTCTGCAGGACTTATACACTTTTATGCGACGAACAACCATCACACTCAGCCATCCTACTTAAAATTTGTTGCTCTATCAAGCAGAACTCACCTACTGATATAGCTCCAATATTCGAGAGCAACTTATAATTCTTACTGATACGGAAGTGGAGAATACTGCTGCCAACCCAAGGTCACGGAGCAACATCCGTTGGAGGGGAATATTGCTCGCGGAAGGAGTAAACTTTGATATGAATGTGAGCAATCTCTCCAGAATTGGAGCAAAAAGCAAACTCTCCATTTTATTCATATCACCCATTAATGCATGTCGCAATGAGCATGCTATATGCACAATCATGTGCCATCTATTTGTTTTTCTGGGCATATTGTATGTATTGCACAGCTGCTCAATGGTATCCACCTCTGACTTAGTTGTGTTAATAGTTTCTACTTCTTACCCAAACTATCATTACTGCATCATGATGAAGCATCATGGAGAGAATCAGAAGTACACCTTTTTTTGGCGGTATAAGATACTAGAATAGCTTGTTCTTAAACCCAAATAACAAACTGAGCTGCCCAAGTCAACAACAGTAAGATTAATTTTAAGTATGGGAGGTATTTTCACCATACCTAACATAGATGTCTGGTAATGATGGAAAACAATATGCTCCAAAGAATAAGTTGGGTGCTGTCATTCAGTTTAAAAACTTTGTTGCCGTTAGCTAAAATTTGCATACATCTTGCACACCAAAGCTTGACCTATTGCCATTATCTTGTTTCTTGCTTTCTTCATTATACATACTGAGTATTAAAAAGAATGTTGCATTTTAAATCTTAGGATAGCCCCTAAAACTGAACCTTATGGACGAATTTTTAAATATGCTCTTAAAAATCTGTTACATTCTCATGATTTTTTTCTAGCAACTGTTATACAAAGTATCATTGCAAAAGCTTAAACTTTTATCCATTTATTGTTAACCAAAATAAATATTTGCAGAAATGCTTTTATTACATATTTTATCGTAGGTACAAGGGAGATACAGGAGGTTTAAGCAAGTCAGATTCTAAAAGGTGGGGCACTACATGATTGGTTTGAAATTCCACTTGTTGCATGATCACAGAGAGAGAGAGAGAGAGAGTAGAAGAAATAATAGCAACTTGGCACTTGAAGAAATATAGTATTTGAAAATTCAAACTAGTAACAAAGATTTTGGAAATTGCAAATTCTGTAAAAATAATTTGACATATTAAAGACGTCTACCGGCAGTTTGAGCGGTTTCACCGAGTGGAACAGGTAAAAGGCCATTCTCAATATTAACATAATCATGCTAAAAGATGTTTTGGGTAAGAGTAAGGGATCTTGCACCTGGCTGCTAAGTTAGGAAGAAGGAAAAAAAAAAGCACGGTACCAAAAGCACAACATACTTAAGTTCGTAATATTTTATTTCTGCAATGTGTTGTTCAGTAGGGAGATATTGGTAGCAAGCCTCGACTCTCCTATACTTAATATACATGAGGTTTGAAATTAATCACTGGGTGTTAAATTAAATAAATAGTAACAAAGTGAACTTCATCATCAAAGAAACATTCATAGTTCTTGTTACAAAATAGTTTGTATATACCTACTACCAAGCATCAGTGTAATAAGTGAATGCAGTTCTGGTTTGTCCTGCAAACATGAATTAAAAATGGTTAAGATTTTGGATCATTATATACATCACGGGACGTTGCTGCGACCTATTACTATTACAATGGTTTAAATTCTATTTCGATTTGCTTAATATCCTTACTTTCAAGTTATTGGCATCACAATACACCAAAACTTTACTGACCATAGATATCCAGATTTCTGTGCGGTTTTTTAAATTATTACTGCTAGGATTATAATTAAAATGGTATCCGTCACTGGAATGCAGAAATAATGCGTATATATTACATCAAATATCAACTTACCAGTTTCTTGTAATGCGACTTCCTCTTCACCAGACGCCATTTTATTACAGCAAGAAACGATAGTGAAACGACAAATGAATTAATTCTTCAGCTTCTTTAATGGACAACATTAATCAAATAAGCTTCCGATTTCATGTTTTAAGGTCTGTTGACATAAGGTATTTTTACATTTTGGATCATTGTCTACAGATATATTTGCCTATCTTAAAAGTAATAAAAGTGATTATTTGATGTGACTAGTTGCATACAAACGAATGTGCACACATGTATAGTACCTGTCGACTGCCCATATTACGGTCCATGATGTCTCCTCTATAAGTTAAGTGATTAATTAACCGTGCTTTAAATTTTTCTTTCCTTCAGAGGGAACTTGTGCATTTTTCTTTATATTTTTGTAAGGAAAGAAGTTGTGAAATGCGTAAATTATGTCTTAAAATATATTAAATCTGGTTACAAGATACTGTGTTAGTTTTTCTTAATTTCTAACAAGAAGTGTAGGATTGTGATAAGTGTCAAAGGCTAATTTGAGTCATGTCTCAAAGAACTTGTTGTTCTCTGCCAAAAACGTACAAACTGAAAAATAGCATGGATATATTTTATTGCTACGAATTCCTTTTAATGAAAAGACTACAGGAAGACACACAAATCTGGGAACAAATAAGAGCAGAAAATTGGGCAGACTTGAATTCATTCATGGACGTTTTCCAGAACAAGATCCTGTTACCCAAAGGGGATGGAAATAGTAAAGCAATTTCCAAGTATAAGGTAGGTAACACATCTTTAAAGTGATTTATCATCATTGTGAGCAAAAATAACTGGTATCACTGGTGGATGTCAGTATTACAAAGGATGCTTCACAGTTGCAATACTTGCATTTAAACACAACCTGGATTTTAGATATCAGGAAGTTTGACAACTGGTTTTACAGTCTATCAGAATCATAATTGGCCCGTCTATGGTGTGAGGATAGTGTGTTTGTCTCACATTTAGAAGGTCCCGTGTTCGAATCTCGGCTAGGTTCAGTTACCCGATAAGACTTTCCGGGATCTTCCTTTATCCTGAAAAGATTGTCGGGTAACTTTAAGCTCTATGGACTCCGGGCCCATTTGAGCATGTCAGCCATTTCGTTCATCTTCCAATATGATCTAACCGGTTAAGGGACCTAAATTAAAGAAAAAGAATCATAATCTGCTGACTGCATTCAATTTTGCTTTACAGAAGATATCGTCGGATTTGTGGTTCTTGGCAGTAACTCTGGAAAAATCACCACACCGGCTTATGGCATTTCTTAATTCAGAGCTACAACGAGAATCAAGCCTTATGGCACAAATTCCTGGCCAAACTGTTTTGGCTAGGTACATATACCACAACAACTTTGTGGAAATGCATTTGGATAGTGTGTTTAAATATGGCGATACAAGTATACTTCCAAAAGAGGTAAGCATCTTGGTGTCAACGCTTATATATTATTTAAATAAAATTTTGTTATTATCCTCCTTCCATTTTTCATTTAAATTGTTTAACGTTAATAGTGTAGTACATTGAATTGTACATCCCATTGCTGTAAAAGAGTGAAATATTGACAATATTAGCAGATGTGAGCAACATTTTTGCAAATCTAATTGTAATCAGGACCAAAGAAAGTTGAGAGCTCCATGACCTAAATTTTATGGATGCTCTTCCAGATAGATAAATAGACAAATAGTCCTTACTGGAATGTTGAAATACTTAGCTGTATAGGCTGCTTTCAGTTATAGTGCATCTTTATTTTATTATAGGTAGCATTGAACTACTTAAGTTTCATATTTCAGTAAAGTACTTTGGTATGTTTGAATGTAAATTCTTTTAAACAGTTCATGATTAGTCCTTTTTTCAATGGATAAATAAAATATTAGCTTTTCAAATTTTTTAAATGGCTTTCTGGCCTCACATATCTGGCCCTGAGGATCTCTCTGTGGTTTCCACCATCCCTGGTTGGTCCTGATCATAATCTTCAGAATATTATTAAATACATAAGAACAGTGCACATTTCTCATCTGTTAGTTAAGTGGTAGAATGTTAGATCTATGGTTTGTACCCTGGCGATGCAATCAAGATTCTTTCAAATCTGAGTAACTTGCCATGTTAGAGTACAGCTTATATTAAAATTATTGTGTAGAGAGCATGATGAAGGAAAGGTAAACAAATTTAGAAGACTATGGTTTTAATTGGCAAAGTAAATGAGTGCTGTTATGTTGACCTTTATGTTTAGCAGACAACAGATAAATTACTGATGGATAAATGAATAAGTAAGTTAAAAATAATTGTCATCACTGCAACTGCTGTTGACATCATCAGCATTGTAGTTCTCATTGTAAATGCCACCAATGTCATCTTATCTTCATCAAAATTATCTTCCCTAACATGTTTTCTAAGTCACATCAGAGGAATAACTGGATTAATGAAATGAATGTACAAAAGAGCAAAGAGAACTCATACCCTAGGAATCCCAAATATAAACTTCTTATGACAGCTTGAACAAACTGGATGAGAAATCTAGTTGTGTAGCATGAGAGGCATGAAGGATAGTCATGTACTCAACGTGTCAAAATAGTTAAATTCATATATGTAAAATAAGAAAGGCTCTGCTGAGAAAGCTTTAGATTCCTTTAACTTTATAGGTATATTTTTAGCAAGATAATAAGTTTTTTGTAAATAACTAGCTGTTTTACCAGGTATTACTCGAATGCATTTTGTAAGTAAGGCATTGAAAATTAGAATATGAATAGTGTTTGAAAGTTGTGAGCAGCCTACAATTTTCACTCGTACCTAAAGTATAAATATCCAAAGTTTTGTCCAGATTGGTAAATGATGCAAATTTGTACATAAGGGATTCAAACTATGAGTAGGGTTAGTTTTTTAATTTGTAAGGTATTATATAGTTTTGGCCAAGTCCTATGGCTGAAGTGCTCAAAGCTGTGCCCTGGTTGGCTAAGCAGTTTTGTCATAAGGAATAGAAAATAAAGGATAAGGATAGTTTTTAAAAATGTAGTGTAATCTATGATTGAACTTAGGGAAGTTTTAGAAGTTTTAAGGGGCTATTTGAGGCAGTATTTTATATCACAACACTGTGAATGCCAGAGTGATTGTAGTGTAAATTAACATTATTGTATGACAATGATTTGAGACGTTTGTTAATTATAAGCATTGTTAGGGAATAAGTTTACACTGCTTCACTGAAACTGACAATAGGAGCGGGTAACAATGAAACGAGGGGGTGAGTTGTTTATTAATTAGAAGAGACAAGCAAATGACGTCAGAGTAGCGTGCCTTTCTTTAGAAATGGAGGGAATATGTTCCCTAGAGCATATGTGTTCATAATTTTGATTGGATAAAAAAATAGACGCTAATGTTGGCGCTCTTTATTAACCAATAGCAGCTCTGTTATAATGTTTAGGCATATCGGGGTGAGGGAGTATAAATTCTGAAGCCAGAGACAGGTAACGCGCAGTTTAACAGAATCATTCACGAGTTACACGTCGTGCAGTTAATCATTCACGAGCTACACATCGCGCAGTTCAACAGAAGCATTCACGAAGTACACGTTGCGCAATTCTACAGAATCTCTCGCGCCGTAAAGTTATAAAATGTGAAATACGCAAATAATGCGCAGCAAATAAGTGATTATAGTTATATTCAAAAATATAACAGTATAAGTCAGGCGTGTATCAAAAGTAATTATGTCAAATTAATAAAGTGTGACGGCAATAAAAGTGTAAAAACAAATTCTTTTATCAGTGCTATCTTTTAGTAACAACTCCTTTCCGTTTACACACCCTGTTCAAGAGATTTGCTCGACTGAGTAATAATAGCTAGCCGGAGGACAAAGAACCCAAAATTCAAAATAGTAAAACAATAACAGGTGCTCAGCAAATAAGATAACACGAATGATACCGCGACATATTGTGCTTTTAGTTGATCTTCATTGAAAACGCTGAAAAAAGCAAGAAAGAATGGAGTAAATTACCTTAAGAGTGAATTTATAAGTAGATGTGATCTTGTCAATACCTGGTGCCCACCTGCCTGTCCCTATAGGAAAATTGCGATATGAACACAACAAACGTAGCCATCTTCTCACTAATACAGACGCTCAGTGGGAAGTGCCAACCTAAATAAGAAGTGAAATCTGTAAAATAAGGAATTTCTGCCAATGTGAATCATTCGAGTTTTAGATGCGCAGATCCCTCGGCTACACCCTGTCATTGCTTCCGCAACTGCTACACACCTCTCCTTCTAAAAAATCATCCCTCAGGTACGCTTCCTCGATCATAATCATCCCTCGACTACACCTTGAGGCTGAGTATCTTACCGGCTTTGGCAGCATTACTTATTCATATGTTGCCAGCATTGCATTAGAGCTAGAGAATGACATAGAGTGACATCTGTAGTACATATAAGACATAATTTCCATCGCGGTTGAAGACCAACTAAAAGCACCTTACCCGTTTTAAGGTAACTTATGATTTTTGCCAGGTCCAATAGTAGAATTGTACAGTATTTTGTCCAAATGGGTTAAACAGTGCAGATTTCTACATAGGGGTTTAAAACATGTTTCTGAGAGTTGTAAGGCACCCTACAAATATTAGGTTGTATAGTATAAGCATACAAAGTTTTATATAGATGGATCATAAAGCACTGATTTGTATGTAAAGACCACCAAACTAAAAATACTCCTTGTTAACATGTTCAGAAGAGAAATTTGGTACAGACATGATATAGAATGCCTCACGCCTCCAGTAACTCAATTTTAAATATTTTAAGCCTCCCTGTTTAGCTTTGAATTTGAAGTCATTAAGTATCTACCATGTTCACAATAAAGGTCAAAAATATCCACTGTAATTCACATTAAACAAAATGAGTTAGAAATTGGGTGATATGAACATGAAAATATTCCCTAAAACTCCTATTGGAAATATATAGCCAGGTCCTTCTTTAAAGAGCAGGTCTTTTTAATAGTGAAAGAATGATCAAAATGAATTAAATGGTTTATAAGATGATTTTATAAACACACACAAATTTTTTTTCTTTATAATATTAGTATTGGTAATATAAGTTTACCAGTAATACTTGGCAGTTATTCAGGTGCAGAACACTACGTCTGCTGTCTCTGAAATACAACAACCTTGAATGGATTCCACCAGATATTGGCAGGTTGAACAGCCTGGAGGCACTATACCTCACCAACAACAGACTGCAGAATAAGTCCATCCCTCATACTCTGACATTTTGCCACCAATTGAAGGAACTCTATCTAGACAACAATCTGCTTGATGCTCTGCCTGGGTTTCTACTCCACATGTCTCAACTCTCCACTGTGCATAGGCATGGGAACCACAACTACTTCAAGGCAACTTTCATGTGGTACCATACTGATGTCAATGACAGGTAATGTAGCAACTATCTTAAAATTAAGTTCATCTTTCAGAAAAGCAATGTTTATGGTTGTTTGAATTTATTTGTACAACTTCACATAACTTTTATAACTTTTCATTTATCTAACCTAAACTACATATGTACAAATTATTGATTGGACCTGTTGCTACCTCAGCTTGCATGGGCACCCAGCCCCACCTGGTACCTCTTGTTGCCCTCTCCCCTTTATCTTAATTATCCCTGTCCTTTCCTGTCGTCTTCTCTTATACTCCTTACTTTTCTTGCCAGTTTTCTTTTGCTTTCTATAAAAACTGGCCTATATTTCTAATCTTCCTTTCTTCTTTCCCTTTTAACATTTTTAAAGCTTCTAATTTTCCCTCCCAAACTGTTTTCTCCACAATGCTAACTCATTACATTCTGTCATGTAATATGCTATACTTTCTTTCTCACTGCGCATTTCACATATTTATCTCTGCCTCTTATCCCTCTTAGAAATATTGTTCCTGTTCTCATCTAAGCTATCCCTTCTTTTTCTTGTCCATCACAGTAATCTATATATGGTTCTCGTCCCCAATTTATTTTTATTAGTTTATAAAATTGTAATAATTTCTTGTTTTTTAAACTTCCTGATATCTCCTGCCTTTCTATGTCTTCTATTCTGCTTTTTACCAGTTTACCTACATCACTTTCATTCCCTTCTAGCTTCCAAATGTCTCCAATTCCTATTTTCCCCATAATTCTTCCTATCTCTGCCCACCAATTTTTTGTGCTCTCTAAACCTTTTTGCTGCTTCGTGCATAACTTTAAGATTTCTCCCACTTCTTTAACCCAACATCTATACAAAAATTTTATTTATCTCTCCATTATTATTCCTTTGTTTTTCCTAGTTCTACTAAAGCTACTTCTCTTGGCACTGATCTTGGTAACCCTAATAGTTCTTACAGAACATTCTGTACATATAATCTACCTTTTCACTTATGTCTCTACTGCATAAAGCATTCTTGATTCCACATACATTCTTTCCAACCACTTGGTTGTCATTTCTAGTTTGTATTTAAATATTCTTATTCCTGTCATTGCAGCCCTCCCTTTTGCTTCTACTTTCCTACTATGCCTCACATTCCCCTTTGTTATTCAGCCTCATTCCTAAGAATTCAGATTCTTTGACCGCCTCTAATCCTTTCCTGTTTAGTACTCACTTTTCTTCTTAGTGTAGTTCCTTTTTTGAAAACCTTAACTTTCAACTTATTTATGTTTATTCTATTTCCCCATTCTTCACAGAATTTCTGAAGTTCATTAATTGCTCTTTGTAACCTGACTACTGTTATAAATCCTACCATTAAGTCGTCTGTATATAATAATCCAGGAATTTCTTTATTTGCTATTACTGGGCAATACTTTTTGGATTTTGTCTATTATATCATCTATGAATAAATTAAATAAAATCAGTTTAAATCCTTGTCTCAATCCTATTTTTGTTCTGTCATCTCCGCTGAAGACACATTTTCTGTACCACATACTATATTAATTCAACTCAACTTCATTAATTAATATAATTATTATTTAGTATTTATTAGTGCTTTCAATATAAAAAAGTATGTTAATATAGCTGAGTGGGGACAATACGTAATGCTTACATTTCAACAGAAGACTTTACACAACATATCTTGGCTTTAAAAGGATATTATTCTTCATTTCAAGATTTTGGCGAGTATCAGAAAACTCTGCCTTGTTTACACTTTTACACTTTATTGTTTATGATCTAAAATGTTAATACAATTTAAAGACCGGCTCTCTTTATGCATGTCACCTGTTTACGGAATGTCAATCTTTAAATTTATATATTTTTATTAATCCTATGTGCATTTTGAACACCAATTTTTTTTTTTTAACTTAAAGTACAAAAATAATTTTATTCTCATAAAAATATTACATTTGTTGCTATATTTTGGAGCTGTTATGGAGTTACCGTGTCTATAAATATTATAAACTTATGTTACACAACATGGACATTATTATTAAATAAGTTTCTGGGCATTGGCTATCAGATCTCATGAGTTATATGCAGTTTATTGCAACAGTGATTTTTCTGGCTAAAACCCTTGGCACTTTACACCGGTAAAGAGAGGCAGGCGTCCGGCTCTCTACAGCCGGTTTCAGAAAGCCAATCAGATCGGCTCTTGCGCTAAGAGGATTAAAATACCATACATTAAAAATATTTACATGGTAAATAAAATGTATATCTTGAATTTTCAAGGGAATAGCCTATGAAGTTCTCTTCATTTAGAAGGAATTTTGTATAAACTTGTATAACTGGTAAACGTTAAGCGATAGATGAAAATGTACTACACAAAAAGTGTAGATTTCTCTAAAACACACAATTGATTTAAAATAAGTTTTTTTTGTGGCATAAGCTGTTTCTGGATATCTGTTATTAAAGTCCTTTCAACATTCAATCGTTTCTCACGATTTCATGGAAACAATATGGAATTTTAAGGCTAGCACATACCATACACAGTTGAATCTCATTTGTACGTTTTTGCAGGAACACAAGGATTTGCACATCATAGATGGGAAAACATGCTAACAAAAATACAAAATCTGCAATTTAAGAACATATTTATGTAATAAAATCTAATAATACATCTTACCTCAAAAATGGATGTGAAATATAGACACTATTTACACTAGTTTGAAATACATATCTATAGTTGATTGCTTTGTTGGTTTTAATACCAAAATTTTACTGTCCATCTTGTTTAGTAAAGTCATTACATCATCATCAACTTCGAAACTGCACACATATCACTATCATTGCCTGCATCGCTTCCGACACTGTAGGTACTGGCTCATCTCCCACAGACACTTCTTCTTTCACTTGTTCTTAAAGTATTTCATTGTCGTTGTTTCACACACTGGAATTTCATTGTCAATGTTTACGTATGTTTCGAAAGTCACACTGGTGTCGTCTGCTATTTGGCACCATTCTTAACTCTTGGAAAACTCATCTTCCTGTGTGATGGCATCACCAAGAACCCGGCAAAAACCAGCTTTATTAAAACAGTTCCTAATGGTAACTTGCGTCACACAATCCCAAGCTGTTCTAATAAAATGCATGGCATCTATGACGATTTTTCTTGTCGATTTCAGTGTCGCCAACCTTCTCTGTACCAGCCTCTTCCGATACATATGCTTCATGCACCGAATTATGCCTTGATCTAAAGGTTGTAGCTTACACGTGCAGTTTGCTGGGAAGAAAATTATCTTTGTTTCTTAAATTTGAAACAGTTGGTGGATGAGCGTCACACTGATCAATAAAGAGTGCAATTTTCCTGCTTCTTATACCCAGTCTTGCGTCCCATGTTCATAAGAAATTTTCAAAGACTGCAGAAGTTATCCAGGCTTTTATGTTGGAAGTGTACTTACATGGAAAAGATCGCACATTCTGAAAGCATCATGGACTGCATGCTTTTCCAATAACCAGGAGTACCAATTTCTCCATTCCGCTTTTGTTACACTACAACAAAACTGTAATCTCCCCTGGTTAAGCTTCCCACCATGGCACTTAGTGCCCTTAAAATCCAGGTTTTGTCTGGCAAAAGATGGAAAAATAGTCCTGTTTCATCTGCATTATAAACATCGTCGGGGTTAGTCTTTCAAAATTGAAAGGAGCGTTGCATAATTTCACATTTCTATATTTTCACACAGTGTAGCATCATTATCTAGGGCAGCAACCTCACCTCGCACACATCTGTAGACTAAGCCCTGTCGATTCTTGAATCTTTCAATCCAGCCATTGGACACTTTGAAATCATCCAGTCCCATCTTCTGTGCTTAATATGTTGCCTGAGCTCGAAGCACAGTACCGTCTATTGGCACATTTGAAGCTCTAGCTTGTATAAACCACTTTAGCAGAACATCTAGTTCTGGAAACTGGACAAGGCAATTACATTTTCTTTTAGCAATTTTCCCTTCTTCAAAAGCAGTTTCACTTAGTTTACATTTGCTAACAATTGTGTTTAAGGTTGACGGAGGAATGTTTAACTTCCATGCTATATTCACACGTTTCATATTTGGATTGCAATCTTCTACTTCAATGATTTTCACTTTTTCACTTTTGGTTATTTGCCGCACTTTCTTTTTCTCTATTGCGAACAAAAAGATAAAATAGAATTACGTTTCATCAACACTCAACAGCAGAAACTAACCACGCCAAGCCACTGCTAAACTAAAGCATTCTCTATCTCCCCCCCCCCCACCCAGACAAATCGCGACACACGCACGCGCACACACACACACCACCCACCCCTCCACCCCTACCCACCCATTGGCTGCCGGTTCCACCCTGCCTGATTTGACCAAAGTAGTGGATGAGGACGTCAAACTTCGAATGTAGTAAATCTACTCCTACTTGACTGACCAAGCATTTGCCAAAATAGCGAATGAGGGCATCAAACTTTGAACATAGTAACCGGGAGCAAGAAAGCGTACTAAGCAAACGTTATTTACTGAATTTGGTGCCGGGACTTTTATAATTCAACATAATACACGGGAAAGCGTGCTAATGAGGAACATACTAACAAAATTCCACTGTATATCCTGATAGAAATGTGTACAACGCGTGAATTACTATGTTGAAGTTTGGTAATTAAAGGCAACATAAAATTTATGATAGAAATGTTACTCAAATTATTTTGATAAATGCTGATACACAGTGGTTATACAAGTCACTATCTGGTTTACTGTTTGCACAGGTGGAGTTTTTAATGTTCAAATATTAATTTCATTGCACCCATCCCCTTGTATTCTTTACGTGTGATATCTGAGTATAATTATCTAGAACCTCCTTTTATGTTAAACCCTCTTTACCTTAGAACTATAATTTTCTATAACTCCCATTGTATTTGTAATAAAAATAAAAAATCAGTGCACGGAATTAGCAAAATACAAGGAAAATAGACGGATGGTGTTTGATCTCCTTAAATCTCCGCCGCTCAATCAATATAATATTATGCACATTTTGGAAATGCCTTATTTTTCAGCAGCTAAGTATTTACAGAATTTTTTAAAATAAAGTGGGTTTTTCCGTTGACCCCATAGTTCTTTAATGTGGCGAGAGCCTCTGAATTGTTTATATGTATGTATGAGGCATGTTTTTAAGGTAAGTACCATTTTAATATTTTGCTGCTGCATCACAATTTTGTGCATGCATGATCACTTCCTGCATTCATTAGGAAACCAGATGCAGCTGTGAACAGTTGTCATTTTGTGTTTTCCTGTTGTTAGAACATTTCAAAATGTTCAAAACAATTGAACAACTCGTCAACTTTAGTCAGATCAGTGATTCATTTTTTGAATGCGAGAAATCTTATGCCAGCTAAACTTCATCGCCAATTGTGTGAGGTTCATGGGGAAACAATGATGAGTGACAATGCCTGGCTACACACAGCCAAACAAGCTCAAGATCTGATTGCATCATTTGATTGGGAACAACTCGACCACCCTTCCCACAGTCCGGATTTGTCATGAAGCGATTTCCATCTGTTTCTTCATCTGAAGAAATTCCTTGGTGGAAAACATTTCAATGATTATGATGTGAAACAAGAAGTGCAGACTTGGCTTTCATCACATGTGGCATCATTCTTTGACGAAGTCATACAAAAACTGGTTTCCCATTATGACGTGTGCCTGAATAACAGCAGTGACTACGTAGAAAAGTAGTGTAAGGTAACAAATGATAAAGTATTTGGAAAGTAATTTTGTGTTATTTTTTGAAAAATCATCGCTACTTCTTTAAAAACACACCTTGTATGTATGTATTTATTCATTGCAAATGAGTATTACATGGTGGCAGAGTTAAATATACAAAAATATAAAAAATAAGTGCACAAACAATAATGCAATGAATAATAAACAGTAATGTAAATAAAACTGTTCTATTCAACGAATCATAACTGCCAGTTTATGGTTTTGTAACATAACAGCTAAAAGTTTTGAAATCCTTAATTACTATACTATGTATTCACATTTACTAATTACCTATCCAGTCAGCCAATAAGTTTACCACTAGTATTCACAAGTTTATAACATTTCAAACATACATCTAAGTAACTTTTATAATTAATTATCCAACATTTATCCTATCCAAATGTTTCATAAATTTCCTCATGGACAGAGGACAGCCCTGAAAGGCTGCTACAGGCAATTCATTCCATTCTTCAATGGTTCTACTAACAAAGGAGAATTTTCCTATTTTGGTTCTGTGCCTTCTTTCCTTAATTTTAAATAAATGATTGTTTCTCCCGTAATATATTGGCTTCTCCAATTTTTCACTAGCGCCCTCCCCCAATGCATTTAAACCAGCATAAGCTTTTAAAGGATCCCACTTAATCTCTTCCTCTTTTGTAGGCCCAAAATGTATTCTCTTTTATGAATTTCATAGCCCTTCTGTGTATCTTTTCTAATGAATTAATTTAACTCTATATGGGTCCCAGCATGCTTCTCCATATTCTATAATCGGCCGCACTAAAGAAAAGCCTTATAGGCAATTTCCCTGGACTTTGCGCTTCCTTTTTTCAGTATCCTCGCTAAGAAATGTAATGTTTTCCACACTTTCCTAGATGCAGAATTTGCCTGATTGTCCCATCCAGGTTACTCACCAAGTACGTCCAAATATTTGCAGTTGTCCACCTGCGGAATTTCTTCCGCGACCATGGGAGGAAAGAATCCCTTGTCATCAATACTGAAATAAATACAAAATTAATGGATTACATTAAACAAACTTGTTTATTCCATAAAAAGTGAAGTAGCACTAAAATAATGAATGTTTCCAAGGAGCAATAAATAATCTTCTCCTTAGAAGAAAGTCATTTATTTATTTTTATTTATGGATGGTCTTTAGCGTCCTGTTCTATATTGGGCATAAAAGACTGGTAATTTTGCTCAGAGGCCTCTTTATCAGGCTTGAGGTTCTTTTATGTGCCGTAAATCTATGACAAGGGATCACTACCTTTACTTCCCTTCCAAAGGAAGCCATGCTAAGGATTTTTACATCCAAAAAAAAATCCATTGCCCTCTGTTAGGTTTTAACCCACGGCCTTGGGAACTAGAGGCTAGCATAGTAACCACTACACCATGGAGGATGACAGAGAAAGTCAGTATCTCATTAGTACTCATTGAGCAGTTGTAAATTCATTATCTCATTAGTGTTCATGCTAAGCAGTTGTTTTAAACCATTATAAGAAAGGTGTAATACTATCTTCTACATGCAAATATGTATAAGAAAACTAATATTGTATTAACGCAAAATAATATCTCAGTGAAATAATCTGCAAAATTGCGAATAATATAAGAAAGAAAATGTAAAGCGGAAAATTAAGAAAAATAAATAAAAAGAATTTAATTTGTGAAAATTGGATTCGACTTCATACTTATAGTACAGTAATGTAAAGAAATCTTTCCTGTGACGCACCCTGAGGTTATATAGAGATCTCATTGCTCAATTTTTAATTCTAAAACAAATTCACAAAATATACTTCATGTTGCTTTTTTCTGCTACATATGGCTTTTACAACGTGGGATATATGAATTAGAAGGAAGATTTAAAAAAAAAAGCTATAACCAATGATAAGAGGAGGGTCAGGAAGGCAGCATGAGATCATGGCAACATGAGAAGACTGAGGGATGACTGGCGACTACAAGGCAATGGAATAATGGAGTATATCGACCAAAGGAAAAGGCGACCAAGGTTTCCAATGATAAGAAGAGGATTGCAAGTGTAGAAGACAACGCATAGTAGCAAATAGACATTTTAAAGTTTTATGTTGTTGAGAAGTAAAAAGATATTGATGTCTAGGATGAATATTCAAAATTCAATTGTAGAATCAGCTAGAGAAGAAGCAGAAAGTGTAGAGATGGTAGGGGGAAAGTCCAAAGAAACAAGTCAGAGAAAAGGAACAGGATTAACATTAGAAGACCTATATAGATTTGTAAAGGAGTCTGAGAATAATTCTGAGAAAGGTTCAGAGAATAGGGAAATAGGAATAATGGGATTAAAACAAGAAATAGAAAAAAAAGTAGGAAAGGATTGGAACACACAATAGAGCAGAGCAGCAAGGAAGATTCAGAGAGTAGGAAAATGGAAATAATGGAGTTAAACAAGAAATAGAAAGAAGTAGGAAAGAATCAGAGCAAGAATTGGAACAAAGGATAGAGCAGAGCAGAGTAGAAAGAAAGATTTAGAGAGTAGGAGAGTTGAAATAGTAGGATTAAAACATGAGCTAAAAAGGAAAGAACAGAATGCAAGCATAATATGAAAATCATAAATAATAACTTGAGGGAAGTAAAGAATAGCTTAAAAATCAAATAGAGAAAATCAGCAATAAAATACGTAGCTTAGAAATTGAGGTAAAATAAAATAAAAGATGTTACAGGAATTAATTTGGAATTTATTTTTAAAAGTGTAAGAGGAAAATATGACTAAACATAGAGAAGAAATGGTAGAATGTACAAATAATATAATAATATACCTGAGAAAATAAAAGTAATGAAAACATGCCAAAGTAATTTTGAAATGAAGCTGATAGAGGAGGTAAAGGAATTATTATGTAAAGAGGTAGAAATAGCAAAGAAAAGATTTTGAAGTCATGAAAATATGAAACCAATAGTAATGTTAGAAGTAAAAGATGTATCAAATGCAATGCATTTGCTACAAAAAGACGATAGCCCATACATACACACATCACATATGTTACGCAGACAATATGCTACACTGGAACATGACACATACCTTGCTTGCTTGAAAGGAAATTCAAGAGAAAAAAATCAAGAGGGTAAAGAGGCACATAAATGTAGATGCTTAAAGAAATCATAAAAGCAGATTAAAACATAACAGAAAAATACAGGAATACAATACCGGAGAGATATAAAAGTAACTAACATTGGAGTACACAGGAATTAAAACATGATGGAGAAGGAAGAAGCAGACAGAACAAACACAAACAAACAATGAACCCAACTGATACCCATTACACAGGAAAACTAGGTCAAGGTATAAAATTCTTAAATAGCACAGTAATACAGAGATTGTACTTCTTGGGTTGACCAATGCATATACAGGATGGAAGTAAAATAGTTGTGTGGACTGGGAGAAGTGGGGGAGTGGATGTAGATGAACCAAAACTTCCAACAGTTTTGTAATTAAATGCATTGTTAACTAGATAATCACGTTTTAAGGTAGGATTGGCAACGTGGCACAACTTGTTGATTGAATAGTGTACTTCTGGCGACACCTTGAACTATTCTAACACACTATAAAACCATTTAAGTAACGATGGCCATGTATCGAATTCAGATGTTTTGTCGCTGGTGCGCGAGACACCATAGAAAGTCAGGTAATTGTTCACTGCACCGTATGTAAACATTACCTCGAATTCTACATTCCCACGTAATTATAAATATTTTATTTGATATGTTTAAAGGCGTGAATATCTGGCCTATTCTGTGTGAGAGGCTTATGCCATGGTAAGGTAACAACTCAAGTGGAATTGTTACTGATGTTAAACAGTTTTAAGGTTGTGTACACATAATACCTATGTATGTAGTTTAAAAGGTACATTTTAATTATTACGCAATTCCATACTGCAGTGATATTTATGTGACAACACAATGCTTTACTTGAAATGAAAGTAAGCATCCGAAGGTTATGGCACTCTTATGTGAAACACCTCTTACGTTATTAACACCATTACTCTGTGTTGAATTTAACAATGTGGTACTAATAATTGCTAAATGTTTAGTAAAACATAATTTATAATGTGAATTTACACTCCACTGCAGTATACTTTAAGGAAATTTATGTGCAATTGTTTATAGTTTTGTCCAAGCGGGAAGTATACACTTCTATTTAATTTTTAATATGCCCGTTTTAAAATGGGACCAATGTGTTTCATGCCAGCATGTACATCTAATTACCGGTCTAAAAAAAGGAATATGTATAACATGATACAGGAGTTTTAAGAAGCAATTTCATCAATGGTTACTCCAATATAGTTTAACAATAAGCTTATGAGTGCAAAAAAGCTCAAGTTAGTGAAATTTGCAACACTAACATTACTGATAATATTTGTGTAGGCGAGTATGTGTGACAAATATCAAAATATTTAAAAAAACAGGTAAACAAAATTGACATTGCTCTTCATGTTTAATGAATTCCACAGTCAATGACTAGTGTTATTTACTTGGTAGCTTTAGAAACAAAATATGACCATAACCTTAATCACTAACATTTATTAGCATTTACAGGTATGCAAAAACATTAGGATTAATTTAAAATATCTGAACTTGCCTCCAGGATGTAAATTTGAAATAAGAGTTTAGAGGAAGTGTTTGATATGCCCTCGATTACAACTCAGAATTACATTACCTATATCATGGACCTGCTGACAAGCTGCTACGAATGTGTGTGCATTTGCCACGATCCTGTTAGAAAATCTTTTAGCATAGAGCCGTTGAGCGGATCGAGAATTGCACTGCATTTCTCTGTAAATTAAGATCATGTCCAGATATTTGAACGTTGAAAATCACAACATAGTGTATGTTGTTTTGTAACCAGATTTTGTGTCCTTTGTTTTGTTGTTTTTTTTAATTCTATTTTTTTTTTATATAACCAAGCCTCCTTTAAGTGCTCTATCTTAACTTGTGGCTTTGACATAAAAATAATTGCTTGCGATTAAGTAAACATTCCCCGCGATCTACACCGATATTGGAAGAAAGTAAATGCAGCTGATGCAATGTTGTCAGTTCTAATAGAGAACTAAGGAGTTAACAAATTTTGGACTTTTTAAATTTAGTGTACACAAAAACAGTTCATTCTATTGAAATATGCCAAAGGAAAAAGTTGTTTATTCAATTTTCTATGAACATAGTCATAAATAGGTGTAAAGGTTCCAGGCCATACAACAATCCATGAACTTTACAATAAATGTCAGACCACAGGAAGTGTTCAGGCTAAGAAATCTAAAAGACTGCGCACAGTTCTTACCGAATAAACATTAGATGACATCAGTCATCGTTTGGAGAATTCCCCCAAAAAATCACTTAGGTGTCTTTCACAACAGGCAGACATTTCTTATGGCTATGTGTGAACAGCTATCAAATTGCTGAAGTTAAAACCGTATAAAATAACTGTGGCACATGCTCTTCAATCAAGTGATCCTGTAATTAGGCCCACATTTTGTGAGTGGAGTCTCAATAGTGTACACAATGGCAAAATAGACCCATATTTAATATTTTTCATTGACGAGGCTTGGTTCCACCTTCATGGATATGTGTGTACACAAAATAATTGTTATTGGAGCTCTGATAAACCTAATATTGTTCATGAAGTACCCCTTAATGACAAAAACATTGATGTGTGGTGCACCATGAGCGGAGAAAGAGTTATAGGGCCAATTTCTTTCGAGTCAACGGTTGATGCCTATACATACGTGAATACAATTTTACTCCCTTGTTTTAGCGAATTAACAGACAGGGAGCGTGATTTTTTTTTTTTTCAACAAGAAACTGCAACAGCTCATATGGCCAGTATTTCGATGAGAACAATTGAAAGTGTGTTTGAGGACAGAATCATTAGAGTTTTGTGGCCCCCTCGGTCTCCCAACCTAACCCCCTGCATTTCTATCTCTGGGGCAACTTAAAACAAAGTGTACAAGACAAACCCACACACCCTGTAAGAATTAAAAAAAATATCTGCCAGGAAATTGCCAGCATTTCTCAATGTAAACTACGGCAAGTGATGGATAGTTTCCTAAAGAGGTGCCAAAAATGTATGGAAGATGACTATAGCCCATTTCAGTATCTCCTTTCATAAAGCAAAGATTTTAAAAGTAGTTTTAAAAATGTATGGTTTCATCCGCGCCTTTCTATGATAGCAACAGATGGCAATGAACCCCGAGGATGCGGACAGGAAAACACCGTGCAGATGGCTCGTAGTTTTTTGGCTCTGTGTATATATGTAAAATATTTAATTTGTCCCTAATGTAGATTCCCATTTAAAAAAAAATTAAATTGACCCTAAAATGATTATGATTTCCTCTAAACAAAACACGACTAATGACATTTACTTTCCCCCATAATATCAATTAACTTTTATTAAAGACATTTCTTTTTAGAATGTTTAGTTTTGGAGATATTGCACAGTCTCAGTTTAAATGGTCCAGCCTGTATGTCTCTATATATAAATAAGAAAAATAATATTGTATCAGAGCTAAATAATATCTCAGTAAAATATCTACAAAATTACAGAAGAATATAAGAAGGAAAATTATTAAGAAAAATAAATAAAAAGAATTTAATTTCTAAAAATTGAATTACATTTCACACTGATAGTAAAGTAACATAAAGAAAATTTTCCTATGGCACATCCTGAGGGTATATAGAGATCTCATTGCTCAATTTTTAATTCTGTAACGAACTCTCAAAATATACTTTATCTTTTCTTTTTCTTCTTCCTTCTTTTCCTGCTACAGCGTACTGTTAAAAATAGAACCTCATAAAAATTCAACCTGACATTTCAATTCATGATATTTTACTGTCTCTGGCACCCACTTATAATAGGTGGAAGAAGTATCGCATTCTACACAAAAATTTGATAAGATCATCTTCTGGCAAACAGCTCGTATAGTCTAGCTAGTGCCTCCTTAATGATATCATCTCATTCTCTAATTTTGCCTTTCTCCTTCATCTTTTAATCCCCAAGCTATGCAAATCCCTCTCCACACAATCCATCTTAATCTTGGTGTTCCCTCTTCTCCCTTCCAGTTTGCCTTCAAAGATCTGTTTAACAGATCTACCTCCACCACCCTAATCAAGTCTTAACCCATTCAATTCTTTTGGCTGACAAGTTTTAATATATTAGGTTTTATATATTCTCCACCTCTTTATCCTTTATTGGTCCATAAATTTTCCTCAATATTTTCCTTTTCGTCTTTCCAACTGTGATGTTATACTTTCTGCCATCACCCAGATTTCACATCCATGCATCACAAGAGGTTTAATTATTGTGTTATAGATCTGTAGTTTAGTTTACTTCAACGATATTGTATTTTTATAGTTTTAGCCAAAGCAAAGAAACGCCTATTACTTGCAGCTATTCCCTCTTTAATTTCTTTGCTTAATTCATTATCAAAAGTGACCAGCGAATCTATATACTTAAATTTATCAACTTCGTTACATATTACCACAATTTGACACCAAGATTTCACTGTAAATATATGTTTTGAGAATTTCTGATCTAAAAAGCAAAACATTTGAAAAAGGTAGGGGTATGTGTCAAGGATACAACACTGATTTTCAAGTTAACCTGCCACCCCCAACTACCCCTTAAATAGAGAAATTTTTGAGGTCTTTTGTTTTCTGAAAAATTACTCTTAACAAATTTAATTAAAATACCATATGTTTAAGGTATTTCATGACTAATAATTAGTGATGGGACAATACCACTATTTCTCGATACTCAATGCCGATACTGATTTTTAGCACTCATGCTCGATACTCACTTTATAAAAAACTGGCGATAGCTTGTTCACTGAATTATGTTCTTATTAGTAGTTTTCTGTGTATAAACACATGTAACCAATTTTGTATTGTAATTTCAAAATTGTTCTGTTTAATATTCTCCAATTGACAGCAATTTTTTTTATTTTGATAATCCCACAGGTTACCCCTATTGTTAGTCAAGGCTTATAATAATAATTTCTTTGCTTCATTTTTTCTGTAACTATATTTGTACTGAAAGCTTTCTTTTAAAGGATTTCTTATTCTTAAAAAAATAAATACTAGCAATTCTTCTGTATTCTGCAATTTTGAAAATATAAACATACAAAAAACATGTGTATATTTTACACGAAACTCAACTAAAAGTGTGTGTGTTACACCAGTCTACCACTATTCACAATTACCACATAGCATATGTATTTTTTTTCATCCATTAATAAGTAATTAGCCATACAGCACTCGGAAACATAGTAAGTTTATGGATTAAGCCTCTCTACTACTCACTATCATACATTAGCATATATGTGTTAAATACAAAGGCATATTAGATATAAATAAAATTTTCAAGAGAAAAATCAAAGAAGTATTTTATGAATTGAAAAGAATCAAAGATTTTTGCTTAAAAATACAGCATTCCCGAGTTTGATTTCAAACACAAACTAACAGATGGAAGGAAAGAACAGATATTTCTGTGCACTGTATTATCTCACATCTTAAGTTCTAATATGTTTCTGCTGGATTCACAGATTTTGGTTACTGAAATGGCTGAGAGCAAGTCGCAGAGCCAGGCTATTGAAGAAATGTGATTTAGTATGCAACTAAATCGCTTCATTCACAACTCGGTTAATGCCACATGTTACACGACAACTTTTACTCCCTCCCCCATTATTTTCCTTCATTTGGAATGAATTTTGAAAATTTTATATGAGTAAAGCATAAGAGATTGGCTAACAATTACCGTACAAAAGAAATATAGAAATTAAAACACTTAATTTATAAATTTTTTTTAGCATCAACCATTTCCAAGATAATTGTTATTGGTTTGATTTTTTCACTAATTTGTCATTTTCTTCTAAATGCTGTCACCATTCAGTTGTTTCTCACAATATGAAAAGAGTATGGAATTTCAATGCATATAAAGGCTGGACTACTAAGCCTCCATATTCCCTTTGTACATGTGATGAAATGTGTAATGAAACTATTTGAGCAAAGGTTTCTCTCAACTAACATGTAGTAGATTCATAAATGTGCTTTTGTAAGAATAGTTTGTAGAAGCTATAGAAAAATAAATGATAGTGGTTAGAGAAAGTCATATGAACGAAACACTTCCAATTTTTTTACCATATATTCCATTTCTGTTAGTTTTTGTGTTGTGAACATCTGTAGTGTTGATATCCACTTTGCTTCGATTTGTTTTTAAGTGCATGTTATAATATTGATTAAATATCCAATCCTTTAAATCACTTTTCAGAATCATACTATAAACTGCAAGGGTACATGAATAGAATCACAGTTAAAGAATTCCTAATGTGTATGCTTTTTAGGCATGATAGGTTGTCACAGTGAACTCATATATAGAGAGAATGACACAGAATTTAATCACCTGAATTCTAAGAGTGGAAGAAGCAATTTAAACACATGTTTTTGATACAGAGAAGTATTTTAGCTAATTTCATTGGCATGTGCAAATTAGGACATGGAATACTGTTAGTGATAAGTTGGGCATAAAGCAAAGTTTGGCTCTAATTTTTTCCCAGGTTCTTAATTTTTACACCCTCAGTGGGAAAACTGCTGTTAGCAATTAATGTCCAGATTAGGGCATTACTGTTTTGATAAAACTTTGCTTGCAACTACTAGTAGGGAAATGCGCACCATTGGTAATAAAGCAGTCCTCTGGCAAGTTAAGCACAGTGGACCTGATACTGACTTTGCAAGCACCATATAAGCAGTTTGAATTCCATGTCTCCATACACTTACTTTCTTTTTTTCTTTAATTCTTTCTTTCTTCCCTAACAAAGCTTTGCAACTAACATAATTTCAGTTAATGAGTTTTAGTTCCTCTTATAAATTTTTTTTTTTATTCCAAATCATCAGATATGTTCAGAGCATAACAGGTTGTTTCCCTCTGATATAAGTGTGCAACACCAAATTGACAACATGTTCCTTGTCTGCTAGACTGGAACAGGAAATCTGCCAATATAACCTTCTAGCATCACTCCCCTGCATGATTTCCTATGGGGACACCTGAAGAGCCTTATATTCAGAATAACTGGAGCTTTCTCAGAGAGAGAAAAAAGAATTACTAGGTAAAAATAAAATTCTTGGCACTCAAGTAATAAATAAAGGGGAGAGAGATTTGCGTTTTGCTGTGATGTAAATTGCTCAAATGTTGGAGGTCACCAGTTTTAGCTGTTCTTTGAGTGATTTCATCATTTATAGCAGAAATAAAGTGATACTAATACAGCAGGGGGAGCTAAATGAAAAGTAAAAGCATTTTTAGTCTATGAAAATGAATGGGTTTTCCACAGTTTCAGCTTTAGCTTTCTGTTAATAAACTATAAATGGAAAACAATTTCTAATTGTTATTGAAATTTCTGAATTTTTTCACATTTTCTCATATTAACGGTGAAATATATAACCATTGTTTCATAATAATAGGTGCTTGTTTGTTTGTTTTTTGTTGTTGTTTTTTTTTTTCCTCTCTCTGGTAAAAGTGGGAAAGTTTTATTTTCAATAATTTCTTCCTCCTTTTATTCCTGTTATCTTGGAAAACATTTGCACTGAAACTCAGCATCCAGTTTCATAGAATTATTTTATTATCCAGTTATTGCCTACAGCTTCATTTATTGCATATGCACAATTCTCTAATTTTCTGAATGTTCCTGTTTTACAATCCATTAAATTTTACTCAAAAATTGCATTACACACATAATTTTAGGTAACTTTAAGCAAAAAATCTTGTGTTACATTCATATAACTTTGTCTTCTCACTAATACTTATTTTTGTCTCTTCTACAAACTATTCTTATAACTTATTTTTCTATTTACTTTATCTTAAAATAAAACATTTGCAGAAATGGTTTCGTTACACATTTTAGCTATATGTGTGAGAGCTACAAGAGTCTGAAGTGATAGTCATATGTTCAAAAAGGGGTTATTATAAATGGCTTTGAAATTCCAAATTCTTTGCATGGCATTCCAACAAATAAAAAAATACTGACCAAACACTTAAAAAAGTATAAAGTATTGGGAAACATTAATGTCACAAAAATGCATTTGACATAAATTGTATGTTTTAACAAGATATATATATTTTTTGCATAGTAAATTTTATTTATCCCTTATGATCTAAGTAACAGAGAAGGAAACCTCGCTCCCCTCACCCAAGGCAGATGTTTGGTGGCTACCTCCATCCAGGAGGTTCGCTTGCTCGAAGTTTCACCTTAGAACAAAATTGGTAGCAATCATAAGCAATAAGTGCCAAAAACACAATCTGAATACTTGTACAAAACTAAACAAAATTCATTCAGAATGAAGATGACTTCGCAGGCTATTCCCAGAAAATTCAGGATATACATATCCTGGAAATCCAGGATAAGAAATAAGAAGCCTAATTAAAGCAGTTAAAACTAGAAATCATGTCACTCTAAAATGGATCCCAGCTCATGTCGGACTTTTGGGCAATGTACATGCAGATCAATTAGCAAAGAAAGGTGCAATACAACAAATAAAAACCTGTAGGACAAATAGAAATAAATAAACAATTAAATAACATTTCAAAAGACAGCAGAGACTTGCTGAAGATAAATTAAAAGATGAAGATTATAAGAATATTAAAGATAGAGTTGATATTCTTATAATCTTTATCTTTTAATTTATCTTCATCAAGTCTCTGCTGTCTTTTGAAATGTTATTTAATTGTTTATTTATTTCTATTTGTCCTACAGGTTTTATTTGTTGTATTGCACCTTTCTTTGCTAATTGATCTGCATGTACATTGCCCAAAAGTCTGACATGAGCTGGGATCCATTGTAGAATGACATGATTTCTAGTTTCAACTGCTTTAATTAGGCTTCTTATTTCTTTAAAATTTCTTGTTGTTTTATTATTGTAATTTACTATTCCATCTATGGCTGATTTTGAGTCTGATAAGATGACTATTTTTTGTTTTATGTATGGTCTATATAAAATGTTCTGTAATGCTGCTTTTATAGCTATTAATTCTCCATCATAGTGGTTTGACGTTTCATCTAATGTTAGATATTGTGCAAAATGTTTACAGTATACTCCTGCACTGGCTTTTTTTTTTATTTATTTATTTATTTATTTATTTATTGATGAGGGATCCATCTGTATATATCAGGTCATTCTGATATTGTATATCAATGTATTTTATTGGACTCGTTACCTCTGTTGCAATTATATTTGTTGTAATTATATTCTTGTAATTTAACTTATTAATATATGTTCTGAAGCTTATTTGAGTTTTTAATTTACTTATAGTATCTGCTGTGTGGTACCACTTGTATCTGTTTCTATTGACTTGCAGTTTTTGTGCTAGAATAATTGCTTTCAACTCATGTTCCAATTCTATAGCCATGTTTTTTGTGAAACTTTGTAGTACTATGATTGGTGTTGTTTTTACAGCCCCTGTTATTATTCTTAGTGAATTATGTTGTGAAATTTCTAGTTTACTTTTAAGTCTCTTGTTTACTGTTGCTAGTAGTTCTCCTTCATACAATAGGTTAGGTTTTATGTATTATTAAGGAGGTCCATGTTTCCACCCCATTTTATTCCTGCTAAACGTTTTAAAATGTACATCTAAATGACCTAGTACATGTACTAAAGAAAATAAATGACATACAAGTAGGAATGTTTGCTGACGATGTGATAATATGGACATCAGAAAAGAACATAAGATCTGGGAAACATTACAAAAAACTACAAACAACAATGGAGAATACAATCATAACCCATTACAATATGTTAAAGCAGCAAACTGTTGCTTGACATATGTCCACATCTATCAGATCATCAAGCAAAGCCAAATCATTGGAATGTTACCTTCAATTAGCTTTTACTCCATTGCAGAGAATTTTTAAGTAAGTTTATTACTGTCAATAGATTCATACAGAATATCCGACATTGTCAAAAGCTAATTACAGTATTTACAATGATTAAGGAGTAGATAGATTTACAGTTCGTCAATATTATACAAACATTTGAGAATGGGATACTTCATTAATTTCTTTTAAAACAATTCTTTTGCAGTACTTAATTTCTAAAGAAAGCTTATTATAAAGTATACTACCTACAATATGAGGATCAGTATTGGCTTTCTTTTTATTCACTAATACTCTGTGAAAATCCATACTATGTCTGGTGTTATACTGATGTACATCACAATTTGTTAGTATGTCTTTAGAGCTGTTTACAGTTAAGAGTATTGTTTGATATGCATATAATGAAACAAGAGTTAGAATGTTTTCCTTAATACATACATTTCTACATGTTTATAGTCTTTTAATATTGAATGTAATTCTTAAACATTTTTTCTGTAATATAAAATAATAATGTATTCATATGCACCTGTGCAGCTCCACCCCAAACTTCCAAGTAGTAACTGATTGTGGAAAAATAAGTCCATAATACATAATTTTCATTGTGTGATCATTCACATACCTTCTCATTAATCTAAATATATATACTTTATTACAAACATTATTAACTTGTTCTGACCAGGATAGCCTATTGTCAATTCTTAAGCGTAACAAGGGATGGGATATGGTCAGAGCAAGCGTATCTCTGGGGGGAACTTAATTCTTTCACTTCATCTCTACCACCTAGATTCGCTAATGGCCTAGCAGTTGAGCCCTTAAACACAAACAACCACCTATATTAAATATCATGACCTTGGTTTTTTCTGCATTTACTTTTAGTTTATTAGATTCAAAATAGTGTATTAATGAATGTGTACTAGATTTTATGGTATTAGCCAAATAATTTAAGTTTTCATTCCAACAGAGTGTTTTGGTATCATCTGCATAACTGATTGTAGTGAAATAATTGCCTATAGGGATATCATTTATATAAATAATAAACAGTAAATGGCCCAAAACAGATATCTGAGTCACTCCATGTTTTACCTCTGTGAAAGTTGATTTTACTCTATTTAGGTTGCAACCACTAATATAGTTTATTTCTGAGCATTGTAATCTTCCTGATAGATAAGATGCAGTTAATTTGTGAGGTAGGCTTCTAATGTCATAGAATTCAAGTTTATTTAATAAAATATCATTCATAACGTATACATCAAAAGCTTTAGATAAGACCATCACCACTGCCTACATTTGTTTTATGTTTACCATCATGTCATGGATGAATGTAATTATAGCTGTTCAGGTAGAAAAGAATTTGCAGAATCCATGTTGAGTTGGTGTAATAATGTTATTTTTCTGTAGAAAGTTTTCCAGTCTTAGTAATATAATTTTCTCAAATAGTTTACCTGTACTAGAAGTTAAAGTTATAGGTCTATAGTTGTTGACATTTTTATTGTCCTTTACATGAATGGGGCGGCGCCGTGGCCGAATGGTTAGACCGCTCGCCTCCCACCGAGGCGGCCCGGGTTCAATCCCAGGGACCTGCATGTGGGATTTGTGGTGGACGAAGCGGCGTCTGGGCGGGTTTTCTCTGGGTTCTCCGGTTTCCCCCGCCATTCATTCCACCAACTGCTCCATCATCACCTTTCCTTTCACCCATTTCACCAACATTTCGTTTCATCTACTTCCTTCATCCCATACCAGGCATCGGGCTGATCACCCATCCTGGATGCTCTGTCTGATCCATGAGTGTGTGCTCCTCGACGGGCCTCTGACCACAGGCACCCGCTTGTAAGTCCTGGGGGGTGTAAGTCCTACGTAAGAGAAGGGTAAACAGATAATGAATGAATGAATATATGAATGGGTTAATGACATCTATTTTAAGGATATCGGGAAAAACACCTGCTTCAATGGTGGCATTTATTAAATTAGTAAGTGGCTTTGCCAGTACTGTTTTCATATTTTAGAGGATATGCCATCCCATCCACTGGAAAGTTTACAGCCATTGCATTCAGGATTTTTATAATTTCCTCTTTGAGGTGGGATACATAAAAAGTGATCTATCATTAGCTATGATACTGAGCTTGGACAATTCACTCATGTTTTTAGTTAATTCATTAGCACAGGTCATAAAAAATTCATTTCTATGGTTACTAACCTCAACAGGATTATAAAATTTATACTCAAATTAATATTTTCTTGTTTTTTATCTTGATTTCTGTGTTCATTAATTATATTCTAAGCTGTTTTACATATATTGGACGAATTACTGGTGCTGATAATCGCGAAGATTAAAGCGTGTTCTAACTCCGCCATGGTGAAGAGGCGATTGTAATCTTCAAGATTTCCGAACGAAACAGGAAACCTTGAGATTCCACCTGAGTCTTAACAGGAAGGAACTCGGGCGAATATTTATATGAGCTAGAAACTTGAGTGAAAGCACGGCCAAATGTGTTAGCCACGTCAAATGTATCAACAACAGCTCCTGCAGCTGTTTTAAGACCGGAAATTGGCATGTGGGTCGATTTTCTGTCCACACACTTTAACTTATCCCAAAAGACAGAGGAAGATGTATGTCAATTAAATGAAGCTACAAACTTTTTCCATTATGTCGTTTGATATTCTTTATAATATATCTAGACTTGCCACGCATTTTCTTGTATTCAGTTAGGTTATTCAGCGTGGGGCGACGCTGGAAAACCCTAAGAGCATGCCTGCGAGCACGAATGGCATTTCGGCACTCTTCCGTCTACCAAGGAACTGGAAATGATGAGGGTTGGCAGTCGACTGTGGAATAGCTTGCTCAGCAGCAGAAAAAATCTTCTCTGTGATATGTTTGACCAAAAAATCCACACAGTCGTGCTCATTGTAATGAAATACAGTCAACTGGGAGTAAAGATTCCAGTTGGTTTGATCTAAGCGTCGACTAGTTAGGCGTGTGGAATATATATCTTGTGTTAAGATACTAATAAGACATGGAAAGTGGTCACTAGAGCGTAAATCAGAGATGACATTCCATTGCAAGGAAACTGCTAACTGTGGTGAACAAGCTGCAATATCAAGGTGTGAAAAAGTGTTGTAGGAGTCTGAGAGAAATGTAGGCTCTTCATTGTTCAGGAGAGCTATGTTGTTATTGTCCAAAAAAATTGGCAATTAATTTACCTCTCGCACAAGCCCGAGGTGAGCCCCAAAGCGGGTGATGGGCATTAACGTCTCCCACCAAAAGAAAAGGCGTTGGTAACTGGGAAACTAGATCTTCTAAATCAGTGAGCGAGAGGTCATCGGATGGTGGTAGATAAATGTTACAAAAGGTAAATCGGATGGATGGCAGTTTGATATTTACAGACACTGACTGGATGTCAGACTGTATGGATACAGATGCTACAAATATACTATCTCTGATATGCATCATAGTGCCCCCGTGTGCAGGAATACCCTCTTCGGGTGTAAGATCACACCAAACTGGGATATACCACCTGATTTGAAAGCTGTCTTGCGGACGGAGTTTAGTCTCTTGTAAGCATATGACCAAAGACTCATATTTGTTGAGCAAAAGTTCTAGCTCTGGCCGATGTGTTCTAATTCCACGGATATTCCATTGTAGGATAGCCATTAGAATTATAACGGAATAAGTTCTTAATCGTAGAGGTTTACTACGTTGTGGAAAGCGGTGGTCGAATCAATTTTCCGTCTTTCTTTGGTGTCGGCCTAACGCCTTTAATGGAGGATTTATCCTGCCTCTTTTTTCACTGTCATTCTGGCAGTGTGGGCAGGATCCTCCTGCTCCATCTCCTCCACGGGCGAGGACCCCTTTCCAATAGAAAATCTCGGTTCGAGAACCTCGGGAAGATTCCGCAGAGGAGGATCTCCGAGGAGATGCTCGTGGATCTTTCTTCCCCTTAGGTGTTCTGGGTGCAGATTTATCGCTTTCCTTTAGGAAGTTGGTTCTCACATAACTGGTCCTGAATTTTACTGGTGATGTATTATATACTACAGGCTTGCCAGTCTTATTATTTGAGGTCGATGGTTTTGCATGTGATCTTTCCAGTAACGGACTTCGTAGATGTTGATGCTGTCGTGGGTGTTGGTTTTGAAGGCTTTGGCTGCGTTCTAGCTACGAGAATTTTTTCGGAAATAGTGGCCTCGTTTATATTGCTGGTCTGAGTTGCGATTACTGACACGGTACCGGTTTAGCTGCAACTGAGCTATAGGTACCGGACTTCAGGATAGAAGGTTGGCGGATACGCAGAAGCTTCCAAGAAGGACACCTCCCTAACCCGGTTCTCCTGGATCGCTCTTTCCTCTGCAAAATGGTGCATTCTCGGAAACTTGAGCGATGTTCACCATTGCAGTTAATGCACTTTGGAACAGTTGTACGTGCTCCATTGTGAGAGATGTCTCCACAGTTAACACATGTAGATTTGCCATTACAAAATTTGCTAGTGTGCCCAAAGCGCTGACACTTATAGCATCCCAGCGGATTCAGTATGTATGGCCTAACCTCAATGACTTCATACTCCATCTTAATCCTTTGAGAGCGATCTACTCTATCAAGGTTAGGAACAGGGTACGAATAGACACTAGTTCACCTCTTTCTTTCCGCTGAACACGATATACGGAAGTAACACCTTGATCCTCTAGATTTTCTTGAATCTCTTCATTGGACATACCATCCAATACATGGGTATTTACTACACCGTGTAAAGAGTTCAAAGTACTGTGCACTTCAACTTGTACAGGATAATTGGCTAACATATGCTAAGTATTTTGGCTGCCTGGAATGCTGAATTTGCTTCAACCAGGAGCATACCACTTCAAGATCTAATGCACGACTTAACTGGACCAGCAATGTTATCGAGACCCCTTAGTTATATGAAAGGGTTCACCGATGAAAATTTATTTCCTTTCTCTGTTCCATTTATGACTAAGTAGGGAGGACCACAACACTCGACTATTTCTTTTACACCAACGTTTTAGGGTTTTGTGTTTTTATTATTTTTTAGGACCCATAGCGATAATTTCCTCCACCATTACAAATGTCTCCGATGGCACGCTCACATCCTGGGCGCACCCCAGGTTAGGTGAGAGTCCTGGCCTGGACTTTGCTCACCTTAGGGTCTCACCTCCCAATCATAGATAGAGGGGCACAATCGCCTTCAGTTCATGTAATGGCCCCTCCTCAGGACTGGCCTTTATCAGCGGATACAAACACAGTCCTACATGATACTCAGGGGTTGGGAGTTAGGTGTTACCCAGTCACTCCTTGCAACTCACCTCCTCTGTCCTGTGCAGCGGTATCCATCAGATTGTGTTCAGCGAGGTAACTGATAGCCGATCAAACACACTTGTGGACCAAAGTTTATTAGGCATTTGGCAAATGCCCTCTCACCTCTTAGAGGAACGCAATCGAGAGTGTGGCTCGGGACCCCAGAGCGCCAATCCTGTGCCTACCATAGTAGGCCCCTAGGGGCACTATGCATCAGCATCACATAGACTGATAATTGGAATTTGTGTTGAAAATGATGTTCAGCTTATGTTTGTAAATAATTACAAATGCATATGTTAATACTTATCCCAATAACCTCTTGTTTCAGGGTTCTTCGCATATCTGACGAAAATCATAAGAAACGGAGTAATCGCACACGCTACAATCCAGAGAGTCTTCTCTTTTTGTCTGCAGCAGCACTGATTACCGCTAATTTCAATTTCTTCGAACCAGGTCTTCTGCCAAACACACTGCAGGAATATTTAGCAGACATATATCCAAAGTTTAGCATATGTGACAATTGTCATATAGCGATTCCATTTATTTCTTCAGGTAATTGTTCCTCACAATTAAGCTTATGCTTTTTTTATAAATATAATAAGTAAGAATGAAGATGAAATATTAAATATCTATTAAAAATAAGTATAATATATGCCAGGTAGAACTAGGCAAAATAGTCTTTCTTATACAGAATTCCCATCAGAGCACTTGTATACAGACTGAAGAATGTGGTTGGTTCTGGAGTTGGCTCAGATATTATTTATAGATACTTTTTGAGTTAGCCCCATGTATGTACGCTAACTTGAAGATAATTTGCTGCTGTTATGTAATATATTTACGTAAAACTTGAGGAAATGTTATGTGTAGTTTGTAACACTTCTTTAGGCGTCGGTTTGAGTTTAATGCTTACTTAATACTACTGTTTAAATTTGCCTCGGCTGCATCAGTCTTACTTTAGAGTCAGGATGCTTATGCAGGGTGCGGTATGCCAATAATTGTAGACATCGCAGAATTAAACTTTTAAATTTCACTTCTTTTATTTAAATTCTTTCACATATTTATAAACCACTACACATTTTAAAGAACTGTGAGAAACCTTTATATATTCATTTAGCGCATATATCTTTTTTTACTAAACGCCATAGAGGACACATTTTTCCATCTACACACTACCAAGTCTCGTCAGGAACTGAATAACCTCAACGGTCAAAACCCATAGCTTCGGTGTTGCAAGTCTCTGATTGGCTAATTCTAGTCCAATGGAATTTCTATATTTAATTTAAAACTTTTCTTTGCTGTTGATTGGCTAATTTTAAAACTCACTGAAATTACGTCATCATTGCTCTAATCATGACCAGTACATTTCAAAACTCTAAACACATTATTGCTACAATTACCTCATTATTACTCATTGTTAACAACCTAAAACATTATTCTCACAGTTCTTGCATTATTAGAGTATGTAAAGTATTCACATAACATTATTAAAATATGTTTACAATAAAAATAAGCATTTGCAATGACTGTTACATACAATTTAAAGTAATTATTACATACATATTGTTTTCCTGCCACAAGTGATATGTCAGCTTCAAGAAAGAGGGTAGCTTTTGACGAAGTAAGTGTAAATTGTGGATGATGCACTGAAAATTGGAGTGTGTGCCAGGGAAATGAGGTTCATTAGTTAGGGAAAAGTGTAAAATGGTGTTTTCAAAAAATCTTGATCTTGGCTAACTTAGAAACATTTCAAAAATTCTACAAAGTGACAAATCTATTGCAGTAGAAATGGACCCTACAATAGTTCAGCATTGCTCCAATTACCTCTGTAGATGTTGAGAGGTCATTTTCTCAGATGAAAAGTGTATTATCTGACAGGAGACTCAACATGACTCCAGAAAACTTAAAAAAGCATTTGGTTGTCATATGCAACCAATAAGCTGTGAAGCAGTATATATGATGCCATTATGGTACGACAATTTTGAAGCTGTTTCCTAGGCTGCTTCATTGTTGAGCTCTCCAATGCCATCTTGTAGCTTGTTCTGCATTGTCTCGTGCTCCAGCTGCTCTAGTAATATGGCTTTCTCTCATAGTATGCATGGGCATATTGTTACAGGATAACACCACTTAACTGAGGAATTTAATGTGATCTAATACTTGGGCTATTGAAGCCGAGTTGCCAACCATTTGAAAAAGAAAGAAAGAAAAAAAAAAGAATGAAACTGATTGAGTCATAGCAGTCGAAACTATAAAAATTGAATTAATATACCTGCTAACTTCTGCAGTATCAATTTTACAGTTTGAAATAACTTTCCGCAATAAAAGAAACTAGAAGCGTAACTTGCCTTGAGTCGCTAAAATGCTTACGTGCAAAACACCTTGCTATAGCCTCTAAATCTCTAGCGCATCCCTGGTGCTTCACAACGAAAGAATCACACAAGTAAGTCACAAATATCCAGTGTGACAAATGTATGCACGAACAAATGTGTCTGATTAAAATTGCATGCCCTTATATTACTTAAGCTCCACCTACTTTAGAATACCCCACTAACATCCATTCATATGTGCTCCAATCTTGAAAAACTATACGTGTGTATTAATGTGTTTTATTTTGTAAGGCAAAAATATAAAATGTATAATTTTTGCAGACTTTGCTTATGCCCTGAGAGTGATGTAATATATATGCCAAATTTCAAGGAGATTGGATAATATTTAGAGGTTGCAGACTTTTATCAGTTTTGTAAAAGTAGGCAAAAAATACAATTTTTCAATTTTAATTAGTTTTATTGGGAAAACTAGAAATCACAAACTTAAAATAATATTAAAACTTTAACAACCTGAGTAGATAAAGGAGGGGGAAGAGAGAGGTACATTGATTGCTGTAATAGACAAGAAAGGGAAGGTTTAGCATGGATGAGAATGGGATCAATGTATTTAAGAGGGATGAGAGGCAGCGGAAGAGGGATATGCGAGTTGTGTGGAGGAAGAGAAAGTACAGAACATTATATGACAGAATGTAAGGAAATAAGGAGCTGGAGGGAAAAAGTGTGGGAGTAGAAATGGGGAAAATATGGATAGAAAAATAGTAGCAATAAAGATGTTGACAGGGAAAGAAGAAAAGAAAATCAAGGGCACGGGAGAATTTTTAAGGAAGGTAAAGGAAAAATGGTCTAGAAAAGTAAGAGAGGCAAGGCCTGGGAGCCAAGCAATCTGAGTGGCTCAATAAGAAAACAAGCACCAGACAAATTGTACATAAGAAGTAGGGGTACAGTGATATATTAATACACATTGTATATATTGTAAACCAAATTGTACAATAAATTCAAATTCAAACAACCTGAGTAATACGTTTGTCAAAAAAAGCCAATCCAATGTTTGTTTCTGACAGATACCAGAGGTGTCTCTTTAGCAACTGTGAGAGCACGTTTTTTGATGTGTGCATCTGGGTAAGTGTCTCAGAAGCTGTAGCATATCCAAATCATTCTTTGGGACCCATCAACTTACAATTGCCTTGTGCCAAAAGCATACATATATGAGGATGACAAAATGTGCAACCTGTTTCATTCCTTTCAATTCTCGTTGAAGAATATTCGACTGTTTAGTGAAAAGGACAATTTTAAGTGCATATATTGCCTTTGCCATCCACCTTGCTTGATGCAGAGCCCCTGGGATCCTGAAACTGAAGTCAATTTTAGACTAACCTCCTAGCTACAGGAGCGAGAGTTGCAATAACCCTTTGTAGTCTTCTCTTGAATGACTTCCGTCTTTTAGGACATTTTGGATGTAGTTAACCATTTTCACTTGTTATTCTTCTAGAAAGCCTTGAACGGGGCTTTCTTCATCCAGCATTGTATATGACTTATCAAGTGAAGCCCACAGACTTTGGAACTTCCAAAAAATCTGGATGTTAGGACCACTTGATGGTATGCCACAACACTCCTCAAACACTCCTTTCATATTAGTTCATAGGTGTGATGATGATGACAAGCCAACCACAACAATGTTCATCCGAATTCCTCTTCAATTCTGGTACATACCCCTTGAATCAGTCCTGTATTAGATGTTGTATCAAAAGATATACCAATGATATTGTCACGTATTCCAAATTGATCCACTTTCTGAATAATTACTTCAGCTATCTGCTCACCAGTGCTTTTCAGGGCAACAGGTATGCCAAATAAATGCTCAAAATCTTTGCCAGTCACTAGAACTACAACTTTTATCTTCCAAAGTTTTGACATTCCCATGGGCAGCTGTGGGCAACAGTTTACTTTCCCATGTAATACCAAATGAGGGGGATTTTCAAAGAGTGACTCTTTGGTTTTCTTGACCATTTTACCTCTGTTGATCACCCGAGCTCGGTAAACGGTAGCTGGAGACACGGAAATGTTTTAAACATGGCCAAGACTCTTCACAGTTGCTATAAATGAAGTACTTGCTTGTCAAATAGAGCTGTTCTGAATCCCAAGTAGACATGAGTGTCTAATAAAGAGGTTTTAATCTAGAACGTAATTTTTTGGTTGCTGGAGGTGAAAACTCAGCTTCTTTGTTACTAGGTGCTGATAATGATGGAAAATTAAATTAAATTGAGTTTTATTTATGGACGCTGTTGTGATCCTTAGCACCCCATTCTATACTTGGCGTGAAAGATAGGTAATTTTGCTCGGAGACCTCTTTATGAAGTTTAAGGTTCTTTTACGTGCCATAAATCTAAGACATGTGACCACTGGTTTTACTTCCCTTCCAAAGGAAGTCATACTAAGGATTTCTACACCCAAAATAATCCATCACTATCCGCCAAGTTTGAACCCACGACCTTGGGAACTAGAGGCTAGCATGGTAACCACTACACCATGGAGGATGACACGATGATAGAGATGAGTCTTCTAGTATAACTGTCTTATTGGTTTCAGTGATAGCTTTGTAATGTTTATTCTTGTATGAATCGTCTTCTTTTTTTTTCTTTCTTTTCTTTTGTACACTTAGTTCTTATTTTCAAGGTGAAAACCTTATCTACTCCACTCATTAACGAACTCTTACAATCTTCTCTTTGTGACCTAAGAAATTCTTTATCATCTTGTGATACACTAGTCAATTTTGCCGAGAAATGTCAAATAACTAGCCCGTATTTCAAATGTGCTGTTTCACATTTGGTTTATCCATGTTTCTCGATTTCTCTTTACCCAGATTTTGGTATTCTTTGTACAGCTTCTGTATACCAGCATGGATATTTCTCTCCATAGGATATTTGCTTTCCTACACACTTCCTGTAGTATAGCACTGGTAGATTTAGCAGCATCCAAAAGTCTTTCTTTCATTTCCTTGTGATGGTAAATAAAAACTAAAAGTATTTGTTCCTTTGAAGGGATCCCAGCTCCTAAAATTTCACCGCTAGGCACCTTTTCTAGCAGCTAAATTCCTCTTTTGGTTCCCATTTTAAAGTTCAATTACCTGCGAAAGATGAAAGAAATACATGAGAAGCCCATTAGTGCAAAACACTTCAATATTAGAAATTTCACTAGTTTGAGATAAAAATGATCAATGTGTGCAACCCCTAAATATTATGCAATCCTCTTGAAATTTGGCATATATATTTTTTACATCACTGAGACTCGGGGCATAAGCAAAGTCATACGAAAGTCACATCTTTGGAAAAATGAAACACCTTAGTGTGCATCTCTTACCTTGTTACCAGACGGTACCATCCCTAACACGGTTTCAGCCATCGTTCTCTTTTACAGAATTGGCCTACGTGACTTTGAATTTACTCTAAACTGCATTCCCAAAATCTTTAAGCTAATCTGTTCCTAATGACTTTCGTAAACTTGCTAATGACCTTTTTATCTGGACAAATTTTTTCAACTCAGGCTTATTACATTATACATTGATTGATATACAGAAATTATTTATTGCAATTATTTCTTTATTTAATTATTTATATCTTCCTGTCTATAATTATGGTATCATCTGATAAGGCATTGTAATGCATAGGTCTTCAGGAAACATTTTAATTTTTTCAGTCAAGTACAATTAACATTTTGTTTAAAGCTTTGAAGTTACTTTAAAAATATAATACAATACAATGTTAACATAAATGTGTTGATTGTGCAATTGTCTGAATAGTGCAATTTAGTAAATAAATAAGGCATGATGTAAGGTTTTGCTATATTGCTTGTTTGCCTGCCTATTTTAATAATTTATAATGCTAAAATTTCTGGTTTCTGATAATGTGAAAGGTTTTCATTAATATTAAGAAACACAGTAGTACTAGTTATATTGAGCTTTTTGAACCACTATGCAATTTTACATTTCCAGCCAACTTGCAAAGATGTAATTAAATTTTAATCATTAACCTATTCAGAGTTGAAAGGTTAGGGAGGCCACACACTGGATGTGTCGCATTAGCGACAACCAGTAATCTCAGAAACATGACGCAACACAATGGAGCACAATTTAAATCAATCAAAAAATAAATATTGCCGCACACCGGTCTGTGTCGTGATTGTCATATGCATCTTGTTGCAGACACAAGCGGTAAAGACACCGCATGCTCCATTTCTATGCGTCATGTCTTAACAAACAACTGTCCAGTACAGGTGTGTTTGGGCGTATTCTGAGCATTTAACTTGCAGAGTGACACTAAATAAGATCCGTTCAGAGAATTATGTCAGTATGAGTGAAGATCAGATCAACATTAAGTTAGTGCAATCGGTGGAGAAATATCCTGTAATATATGATCACTCGCTACCAGGGCATTTGAATGAGAATGAGCTGGATCGAGTGTGGCTGCAAGTGTCCAAAGAATTAAATTTAAGTGGTAAGTAGCTTACATTGAGTAAAATATTTATTAACTACCTATGTAATAAAGGAACATGCACATTACATGTAAACACTTCTTGTGTAACTAATATTTATAATAATAGTGCAACAATATTTAGGTTTGTCCTGTAGTATACTTATTTTGCCAAGGAACTGCTACATTTGATTTCATAAAGTAAGAACACAAGTGATTTCTCAATCCAACAGCCTCAGCGGTTGCTCTTCTATTGTAGGGTTGCAATCTCTGCAACACACTTATTGAACTGCCATTGTTTTTATCACTTTCTATAACACTCGGTTCACAAAAAGTGCCATCCTTAGACTAATGAAGTTATGCAGGACACAAATTGCTCTTATTATATTGTGGGTTTTATCAGGTTTGCTGGCTATAGCCGTCCCAAGAATTCTAAATTTAGAAGCAAGCATTCCAAAACCACATTCTACACTCTTTCTGGCTCTGCTAAGCCTATAGTTAAAAATCCTCCTTTCATTTGTGAGTTCTTTATGAGGATAGGGTCTCCTGATATGCTTCTGTAATGGAAAAGCTTCATCCCCACAAAAAAAATAAGGAAATGGGGAACAGTGACCATCATCCTTCAGTAGCTTCTTGGGGTCAGGTATATTCAGTGTGCCCTGTTGAAGGTTTCTTCCTAAAGCAGAGTTTTGCAACAATCCACCATCACTATTTCTGCCATAATTGCCAGCATCTATAGCAATAAAAAGGTAGGAGAGTACCTGTCCAAAGTAAACAATAAATGGTTACGGACAATAAAAAGAGATGTGAATTAGTTTCATTATGTGATCTAAGTTATCTAATTATATTATTATTATTATTATTATTATTATTATTATTATTATTATTATTATTATTATTATTATTATTATTATTATTTTGGTATTACTACTATTATTTTTTATGTATAATTAAAGAACGTAATATGGGTAGAATATGGCAAGATAACAGCTTGGGTTGATGTATAGCCATATTCTAAGGAAGATTGCTAGCACAAATAAATAAATAAAAATAGCAATAAAGAAGCCATCTGCATCAACCAAAGTTAATAAAATAATAGATAAATACCCCTTATAGTTGTAAAAAGATGAGCCACTGTTTCGGGGACACTGAATACGAACATGTATTCCATCTATGGCACCAATGCAGTTAGGTATATTCCAGAGTTCCCAGTATTTTTCAGAAATTCTCCCCATAACTCCTTTGAGGGTGCAGGCATAAACTCAGGTTGAAGTATCGTCCATATTACAAGACATACCTCTTTAACAATTTTGCCAATTGTTGTTTCATCTCTTTTAAACTGAAAGCTCAAGCATCTGAAGCTGCTGCAAGTAGCTAAATACCTAAAAATAAACAGCTGTGAATAATAATAATTAATAACAACACTAGTCTGCATTTTCAAACTTTTTGTCAGATGATTTCTTAAAAGTAGGTGTTCTTGAATCAAGTTTTTATGCTGATTCCAGAAATAACTTCCGTTTTTTTCTATTATGTCAGGTTTTTACACAAAATAAGTAATGTTTTGACAATTTTACTAATGAGCGTAGAAAAGCATTCAAATACCATTTCACACAAGTTTTTATTCAAGAAACATTTTAAAAATACTCTCAAATGCAGAAAATGCACCTTTACACTCATGTTACTACCCATCTTCTTGAAATTTTCCTACATTGTTTCGACAATGGCCTTGTAATTAGGATCTTTGTTATTGCCTAAGAAGTTTTCAGTAACTGATCAGAAGGCGGTCCATGCCTCTATTTCTCTCTTATTCATTGTCTTCTCAAAATTTTCATCCTTCATCAATTTCTTTATTTGAGGACCAACAAAAATTCCAGCCTTTAATTTATCTTGTGTAATGAAGGGAAATTTCTTGGAAAGGTACTTGAAGCAGGGTCCATCCTGTGGTAGAACCCTTACAAATTGCTCCAACAAGCCCAATTTTATGTGTAGTGGCAGAAGCAATATCTTTTGTCTCTCTACAAGCGGTTCATGCAAGATGTTTTTAGTTCCAGGCAACAAGTTTCTCGGCTGTGGCCATACTTTCACACTCCAATGTCTTTGCTTTGCCCGACTGTCCCATTCACACAGAAAACAAGGCATTTTTCTGAACCCAGCTTGTCCTAATAGTATTCCAATAACTTTGAAATCACCGCAGATATGCCATTTGTGTTCCTCGTATTGGATACTTGTTAAAAGTATCTTCATGTTTTCAACTATCTCTTTCATTTGAACTGAATGTGCGACAGGAATGGACCAATACACATTCCCATTATGCAGTAACACGCCTTTCAGGCTCCTCTTTGATGAATCTATAAAAAGTCTCCACTGAGTAGGATCATGTTCAATGTCAAAAGTTTATGTTACTGCAGTAAACCAAGGACTCGATCTGTGAGAAAAAAGGAACTAGCTCTTGTTCTCTGTGCCTGTACCATGAGTAATGTGTTCCTGGTTCCAGAAGATTCTTATTTTTAAGACGGGAGTCTAGTAACTCTGCAGATTCCTTAGACAAATTCAAATCACATACTAGCTAATTTAGTTCACTCTGAGAGAACAGTTGTGGAGTCACGTCGTATTCAGGGTGGTAGACGTCATCAGAATCGTCTTCGGTGATTGCATGAGGTTCACTTTCAACACCTTCTTCCCAGTTCTCTAAAACAGCTGGAGGAAGAGGAGCAGGTAGATCATCTCCGTGTGGAACTGGCCTGATGGCTGAAGGAATACTTGGATGCACAATGTGTTTATTTTTCGAATTGCACCCCTGAATATTAACTAAACAGAAATAACAGTCTTTAAGGTGGTCTTTAGGCTCCCTCCACACCATAGGAATTGCAAATGGCACGCATGATTTCTTTCCTTTTATCCACAAAAGGATCATGCTAAATTTCCATGCTAAATATATTAATTTATCATATCGATAATGAGGTAAGTTCCTCAAATTCAAATATATAAAAAAGCAAAAAAAAATATTTTTAAATAAAACATAAATGAATTTAAATTTCTCAACACAATAGCGGCAAACTGTCTTTGGAGCCCAGGCCTTGTCTTGTTCACCAAGTTTCATTTTAAAATAAGCATGGTACACTTTTTTCACAAAGTCTGTTTATATCAGTTCTCTGCTGAAGCACTGTATAATTTCCACAAATGTAGCAGAAAACATTTGGAATTCAGACACTTGCATGTAAACATAATGTATTTACAACTTCAATCACGATATAACACTGTTAATGCAAGCCTCTGATATTAACAACAATGCGTAAATTACAAATAGCAACCAGCGTCTACAGGTGTCACAACCTAAAGACTTAAAATGTCTTTTGAGAAATTTCCCTTCAACAGTACTCGTCATCTACTGGCTCAACTCTATATTTTTGAAGTGAAATTATGAAAAAAACTAAAAGCAGTTCTGAAATCAGCATAACAAAGTGAGTCAGAATCACTTATTAGTTTTCAGTCATCCGATATCATGCAGACTAGTGTAATAATAATAGTGCTTATTTTCATTGCAGTGGCCACCTGTAAAGACAAATGGAGAAACTGCAAGAAGTGTTGATCCAGAAATTTAAGGCAAACTCCTGCCAGTGGTTCAGCAGCGACAAAAAAAAAAAAAAGAAAAAAAACCTATCTTGCAGATTACTTAGCATTTTTGACACCATTCACAAAATCAAGAAGGCAAATGGGAAACTTGGAAAATCCATCTGTAGAAGAGCAGTCGCCTACAACAAAACAACCTTCATCCCCGCCCATGGTAGAAGAAAACAGTGCGAAGGAAAGTAGACCAGAAATTGTGCAACTGCTACCTTGAACATCTAGAAGAGCCACAAAAAGAAAAGTTTCAAAAATGAATGTTGACCAAATATTTTCTTCATAACTCCAGATGAAAATAAAATGCACGGCTGAAGTGAAGTCCGATAATCCAGATGCACTTCTGTATTGCAATACGGTAGTAGAGAGCCTGGCTCCTCAAATACTTCCACGCCATTGGCATTTGCAGCAAATTTAGTAGAACAATAAGAGCAAGAAGATATTCACTCATATTCATATGCCTAACTGCAAATGCAGCGGCAAAAGTATAAAAATGCATTACATTACTTACAGGAGTTGTCAACATGATAAAGTTTAAAGCTATGTTCATTAATTAATAAAATTAATGCTAAAATAGATACCAACAAGTTATTATTTTAAGCCTTAAACTTACCTTAGTGTTATAAGTAACTTTTCATCGAGACTCCTGTAGTTTGTATCGTGCTTTATTAATAATGGAAAAACACACTGGAGAAGTTCTCTGTAGGTTTCGGGGTACATTCTGTAATACGACTGGAATTTTACTGGATCTTAAATAAATTTTGCACTAGGACATAAGCACCAATACTGGGCACATGACAAATTAAAATTGTGAATCCATTTTCTTTTCCTCTTGTTGCATAATTTCAACCACATATCCATCAAAACGTCATCCTCACTCGAATCCATTTCAACAGCTGATAATGCGTTGTATTGATGCAGGCATGTGTTTTCTCCGGTGTGCGCCCACAAGTCTGCATCACGCGAACGACAAACAAGGACGTCTTATTTCATGTTGTGTTGCAGCTGCTGACGTGTTTGGTGTGCGGCCTCCCTTATGACCCTAAAGAATCTTCATCGCAAATAGTGCAGGTATTGTTGCTGAAAAACTATAAAAGGTTTGGATAACTGGGGGCAGGGGCTTACTTTGGTAATAACGTGTTTGGGTTCCCGGGATCCTGAGCCACTGGTCCTCAAGGTTTTGGGGGTTGGGTTAGGGTCGACAGCCCTGCCCCTAAAAGTGCAACGTTCTTAATCCTTTGTGTGTGGACAGCCATTTTCAGAAAAGCTTGACAGTCGCTGATTTGATGGGTAAATTTGCATTTTTTAATGCAGAACAATGAGGCTAGAGATGTACAGCAAAGAGTATGCCTTGGTGTCTAGCTAGATGATAATACACTGCTTTGATCCTATTTGGTGGAGAATGATATGCAACTGCATGTAATTGGTAAGTTTTACATACTGAAATGGAAGAGCTTTCGAAAGTAGAGAAGTTTGAATTGTCATTGGAAGAATATGCCAAACGAGAAGACTTAGAGCATATCTTGCTCATAATCGACTGGAAATGTACAATGTGGACAAAATGTAAAAACAAAAAAGAGAATGAGAAAAACCACATACCCCAATGGAATTTTTCAGTCATCTGATTCTACCTTTCCAACCTTGTCCAACACATGGCTTGTGTAGAAGAACAATTAATTGCATTAATTGACCTAATAGTGGTTGAAACTGAGTAAAGCCCGGGACTTAACGTACTTGCAACATTGTAAGTCGCCATTGGGGTATGTCATCTCAATAAAATTTGAGATCTTGTGGTTTACCGGGAAAAATGCGAATCCATTGAGGAATTTAATGTTGTGCTGACATGTTGCCATGGTAGCTCAGTGGCTAGAGCAATCGGACGGAGACTGGGAGATCCATGCTTTTAATCCCAGCTATGGCATTGAATGTTTCAGTCGTTTGATGCTACCTTTCCAGCATAAATCATATTAATACAAAAATGATAATCTACAAAAGGGAGTTTGTAGATATTGGATGTCAGTAATTACTTCGTGAAATGAATAGAATATGTATTTTCTATTCCATACAACTGTGAAGTGGAAGTAATAAAAACACATTTAGTGTTGCTACTTGCTTTTAATCATGTGTTATGTGAATATTGAATGGTGATTAAATAATAATAATAATAATAATAATGTGGTCCAAATGGTCACAGTTGCTTAAAATAAAATAATATTACAACTACTTTGGAATTATTCAAAACAGAAAGCAGGTCTAGTGTTTTAATGAAAACAGAAGAATAAAGGAAAATTACCTTAAATATTGAGTGTTTGTAGTTTTCTTTTCTTGAAGTTGATGCCATTGTTTCCTGCTTAATTTTGCAGTAATTGTTCAAGAAGATATTGGCCAAGATTTTTGTAATCCTCTTCACCAATACATTAGCCTATTTCCACAATCACAGACAAAATTGACACCATTCATTTCACAGAGGTTACCACTTAAATTGTATTGGGCTTCTTTGTTTGTTGTTGTTGTTTTTTTTCTTCTTCTTTTTCAGAAATTCACTTGCATATGCACCTGAGATTAACACTGAAGAACTTTGCAAGTGTTCAGTGTTACAATGAAAGTGAAATGTGTAGATCACTCCAGTCCACCTCGTCTATTATTCTTAAATAGTCATTTACTTTGGCCAATCCGCTGTCAAAATCGAATGGAGATCACTAAAAAGGGCATGTTTTCAAGCTTCACATTTTAATTTTGGAATAGTTCTGTTTCTTTTCTGACTGTAACACTTGATATACTGAAATAATATAATTCCCCCCACTCATCTGCCTATATTGTCCAAACCATGCTTTCAAATGGTCAGTCTGAAATTTACCTAAAACTTCACAAACATACAAAACATTTCCTCATCTCTTAATTCAAATTCCTCTCTTCTATTTGACGAGTTTGCATTTTGAGGGTGGTTCGGATGACATATGATGGTTGGTTGGGAACTTTTGTGGGCAATGCATCATTACTAAGCTTAGAGATTTTTCTAGGCAACACAAGTACACATATTTCAAGTTGTATGATCTTTCTGGTTAATATATTGTTCAGAAAAGAGGTTTATGCACACCACACAATTAGCACTTGGTTCAGAATTGTCCCTATAAATAGCATGTATCCATTTCAGCCTCTGATGAGGTTCTTTGGGAAACGAATAAGTAGTTGCATATTCACTGGCATAGTAATTTGATTTACAGCCCAGCACACAGCACCGGCATTTTACTGCCAAATTATATGGTATTTAATACACAAAATTGCACAAACTAAACATACATTCATCAGCACATTCACTAACACGGCCAATAAGCTACTGATTGACTGTTGGGCTCGGATTTTTTGATCTGTTAGTGTTATCTGAGGTACTGGCTTCCAGCTAAATGACCAACTGTATGACGTCATGCAATTGTTTATATGCAGACATCCAGGTCTGTAGTATAACAATGGCCTTGCATCTTCCTACTTATTGCATAGCTTTGAAATAAACACAGGGTGGTATTAAATTGTGTATTGTGAATGCAGCAACAGTATATGCTTCCAGTGTTTCCTGAATCAAACTCCCTCGATTGCTCATTTATTTTGTCTTAGGCTGTACATAAAGTATTGTATTCCACCCAAAAAAAATTGATGAGATTTTGCTGGAAACACATTCTGAACCTAAAAAAAGAATTTTCAGAAAAAGGTCTGCGTACGGGTTTGTGTGTGTGTGTGGGGGGAGGGGGGAGAAACGAAAGTCTGATAAATACCAAATTTGGTATTTAAGTTCAGCATCTTCCAAAGATGCGACACAAAGATTTTGAACAAAATCCCCCGCATCCCAAACTTCCCTTTACATGGAAAAAATGTCAATGTTTTTAACTTTCTCAAAAATGACTTTAAGAATTTCAGTTAAAATATCAAATAAATATTATGTTTACATAATAAATAAAATGTATATCTCAAATTTTTTGGAGTAGTCTGTGAAGTTTTCATAATTTGTAAGGAATTTTGCATAATTTTGTTTAACAGTTAAACCATTACAAATGACAAAAACTTACTACAAGAAATGTGTAGTAAGTTTTTATCTATCAATTTTTCTTTCTTTCTTTGCTTCATTTCCAAGATATATGCTATTATTGGTTTGAAAATGCCATGGAAAGGGTATGGAATTTTAAGGCCAATATATAGCGGTGCATTTTAAAACATTTGACTATCGCATCTCTTGTATCTTCTTTGTGCATACAATGAAATGTGTAATAAAATAATTTCTGCAAACTTGTATATCAATTAACCTAAAGTATATAGAGAAATAAAACTTGCAACAATTTATTGTGGAACAGATATAAAAATAAAGGATAGTGGGTAGAGAAAGTCATGTGAATGTAACACTTATTGTTTTCTGTGGTAAAGTGTATTGCTGAACTACATTCCGATTTTTAATTCAGATAGACTTGTTTAACATTATTTTGATCTTGTATGTATTAATTATTGCCTGCCATTTTATAACTTTCATGTTGAACATCATCTTAGGTTTTATTTTATGTATGTATTTTTATATCAGTAAACGCTGATTTATATGGTAGTGGTAAAGATAAGTTTACTTCTTGTTGTGATTGCTGTAACTTGTTGCATATTATGTGCATTTTCCATTTCTTACCTTAAAAACATGTTATATCCGTAAGAGATGTTAATGCAGCAAGTATAAAGAGTATGAGACTTCAGCTTTAGGTTTCCATATGAAATGATCACTGATAATAAAAGATCACATTAAAATATAAGCTTTATTCTTACTTGAAAAACAGGTATATGACTGAATACAATACATGCAGCTTTCTTGACTTGAGCTTCTAGTTTACCTGCCAACTATTCAGGATTATTCTTTCATGTTAACAACTATGTGGTTGATAAAAGCTGAAAAGAAGAATAACATTTCCAGCTGTGATTCAAATTTTTTCAAGCTGATTCTACTTTCCAGTCTTTGCCCTTACAGATGACAAGTGTGAAATAACTATTTCAGTAATAAAATTAACCCCTAAAGAGAAATGCACTATGTTAATAAAGGTTACTAACTAAGGTATATATGCTTCAGGTTACAGGGTATTTACATTTAAGAATCCATATCTGGGGAACACCTGTGTGCCTTTCCAGCACTGGGCATGCTCCAGATCTTGTGCAGAAGCAATAGAGGTTCCAGCACACCAGGAACAGATAAGAGCTGCAGAGAAGATGGACCAGGAATATGACAGTTACATTCAGGAAATACAAAGTGAGGATATGGTTGTTCCAAACAGAGCATTGTGTATTGTCTTATAATTAGTACAGAGTCAGTGTGTTCATGCCGAAGAAAAAGAAGACTGAAAGTATCAAATGGTCCCAGTAAATATATTTTGACGGGTTTGTCTCTGAAAAATGAACTTTTTCTGCACAATTTTAATATTCAGTAACTAGTTAGACATTTCGGTTTTTATTGAAAACTTCAGTCAGGCTCGCAGTAAACTAGGAAAAGTAACCAGAATGACAATACTAAGTGAATATCAAAAACTTCAAGGATTTTAATCACAATAATCCAAGCATGGGAACAATAAATCATATCAATACATACATTGAAAACAATATAACAAGTTGATTGGTTCTCATATGTTTATAATTAACCAAATAAGAGCTATATTACCTAACCTTTTAGACACTACATCAATGTGTTTCATTCATATAGAAACATAAGGTGATTCTAACCTCATTGAAGAGGAAAATTATGTGTGTGTTCTTAACATTGCACTTTCATATCCATTCTTTCATCCTTGTAAGAATTGTACCATTCTATTTAAAGCCATTGTTTTATTTGTATAAGGCTTGTGCCACTTAACATACATTACATTGAAATGTCCATGATTAAAATATGTCCACTTTGATGGAAGAGCATATTAATCTCCTTTTAATACCTATGCACAGTGGGCTGAACTAATAACAGGAATGGCTGGGTTGGGTTTAGACTTCACTAAGTCTCCCATTTCCTTCGTAGAGCTCCATCAGGCGTTTAATTGTGAATAATCCCGTTTCAAACTTTTTTCCATTATCTTACTCATTCTGGTTACCATTCCTGGCTTACTATGGACTACTTATGGCTTTTATTATTAGACATTTATTTTAATAAAATTAGGATACCTTAGTTTTATAACACAAGAGGATGGCATTTATTTTTTTCTCTATCTCTTCAATGATTAGAAACTACTACAATTATTTATTTAAAGATTTTTCAGAAAATTTAAGTATTTATAAATATGCTCTCAGTGATGGGCATTACATTGCTTTTGTTTATATTAGCAATTTAAATATTTTTATATAAAGGTATATTGTTTACATGGTATCGTTAACAGCCAATTTTTAAAACTGTAATATTGCTTGATAAAAATTAAGTGTTCATATTAACCTTATATCTTGCAAAGAATTCCTAAAATTATGGCTGTAGATCTTAAAAATACATTTTTGGTCTTAAAAGAGGCAAATAGCAAACTGAGTTTAATTAGCAGTTTTAGTGTTAATGAAATATTGAGGTGAAGTTATATTCTTGAGGTTTTAGTTGATATAATCAGAGAATGTATTGTACATAGCTGTGTAAATATTAATGTAAAAACAGCAAATGTACAGATTTGTGCCACTCATAAGAGCAGTTTCTTGAATTGACACCTTCTGTATACTACTCCATTCGTACAGTTGCCAAAATTGTATATGTTGGTGCCACTCAAATGACAGGATGGTTTCTTCCTGTACTTGTTTAATGTCACAGTTGACAAAATTGTATTGTGTTGGTGCCACTCAAATGATAAACAGTTTACTGGGCTGGGATGTCGGGAAGTTTCTCTCTGTACTTATATGTTTCTATTACAGTGGCTAGAATTGTGTATCTATGTGTTCCATATGTTGTGATGTTTAGCAACTGCTACCTCTTTGTAGTTTGGTTAAGCATAACTTTTGCTGTGTGCTAAAAACTTGTTTGGTGCAGATAGCACTAAAGAAGAAGCATAATCTGATCAGCCTTAGAAGAAAATTTGTTCTAAATTTGTGTCTATTGATTAATTTCCTATTAAATTAGAAAAAAGAAATAAACATTTGGACTATGTTAAACCTTAAGTGACCTAGAGCATTACAGCTGACTTAATTTGAGGGATTTAGTAACATTGGCATCCAAACTATACTATATGTTTGGTTAACCTTCTTTAAATAATAGATATGAAAAACGCCTTTGAGTCTTTCAAAACTAAGGACATATGCAATTTGAGGAGGTAACATCTTCAAATTACAGTTTAGGAATGAGAGACATCACCAAGAAATATGCTAGAAATGCTCACTAGAAAAGTGGCTGGTATTTACCCAATATCTAGGATTTTTGGCCAACATAATTGAACTTGTTTTAATTAATCACTTTGCCTTTGCAAGTTATGATTAGTAATTATGGCATCTTGGGTACTTGGCCATTATTCAGTTTGAGCTTTCATCTACCTGTAGCTCTGTGATCATATTCAGATTACACAGTGAAGGGTGAATTTAAACACGCTTAATTGGAGTCATACAATCCGTTATATGGGTTTGCTCTGATAAGTCAAGTAATCTGCTGGGTGATGGGCAGTTAAAAGATTTTACTTATTTCTACATGAAAGTTGACAGTGCAGTGGAAATTACAATATCTGTACTAAGCCATTGGCACATTCCAATTAGAGGATTTGTTCCTCTCACCACTATTTCCTTGCAGGTGGCTGATGTTAAGGGCTTAAGTCTTCCAGAGGATATTGCTTTAAGATATTAATGAATGTTTCCACAGTTTTAAATCATTTCATATCCTTGGCCACTAAGCTACAGCTGCCCAATAGACTTGGAGGTTTTGTTAAAAGCATCCTCTTTTAATAAGGAATGAAAATTATTTGTTATATAACAAAGTATCTCTACCTTCTATAATTTGTATCAAAGATCTTAGCAAATGTATTAAAGAAAACGTGAATTCAAGGCATGATAGCTACGTTACTTGTATTCCATTGACAACAGACCTGATTGCAGTTAAAACTGAGGATATATATGACTTCAGCTTATGTTTCATCTTTAACATTCTGCATTTTACCTAATTTTAATGCCAAACTTTTTTTTTTTTTTTTTTTTTTATGTGTCCCCTGCTGTGGCTAAAGCATAAGCTAAGCACAAAAATTGCTGTCTTTCTTAAAATATATTGCTGTATAAAACAGAAGCATATTTTAATTACAGAACTTCTGCCAGTACTTGTTCTTAACAATTCACCAAGAGACTATATTTTACATAAAGTGATGCAACTACAAAGATAATTAAACCCAAAAATAAAGTGTATATTTTTACTAACTCTGAATCAGCAAGAGTATGATCTAATTATATGAAAACCATTACAAATGTACTAGAAATGAAATTAACTTTTATGAATAATATTAAGGTTTACATCCGATATTAGAAATTTGTGTGTCTTTCTGTGAGTTTCATACACACCAAAGATAAGGAAGATCTGAATTATAGCTACATGTTTTATCAGACTGAAGCTACATAAATTTTCTTCCAAAGCATAAATGTTGTTTAAGGTTGTATGCAAGATTAGTGGGCATTTTTTGTTAAAATCAAGCTCAACACATCTCCCCATACATTAGTAGCAGCATTAATCCTGGAGTGTTAGATAATGTATGTTAATCACTGGTGTGCATCTGTGCTGTTAATGGTCTGTTAATACAGGCTTCTTTGTGTACAATAGAAGCATGCACCTCTGCTATAGGCAAAGCATTCTGAACAAGCTTTCATTTGTATTTATGTATGCTGTTAGATATTCCAGAGCATCTGCTGCATGCACCTGTTTTTGTCTACAAAAAATGCAAATTTTTGTTTAGAAAACAAGGGCTGCTGAGGAGCAATAATAACCTTGACTTTCAAGCTGCATCCTTACCTAGCAGTGTTTTTGTAGTTGCAGTTGATGTGGTCAATATTCATTTTTCATCACAACATGCACCAGAAACCTATGTTTAAAGTGTTTTTATTTTATTTTCTTTCATTCAGCTTTAAGTGCTAGAAATACACATTAATGTATCTTGGTGAAAAAAGGTGATTTTAAAATGACAGCCCTGATGTAATCACTGAAAGAACTGTTAAAAGTTGTTTTGTACCATAGCCTGATTTTAAATTTGTATACACAGTTTAACAAAGTCTGGAAGTCTTTTTAACATATATATAAAGGTAAAAGCACCCCCCTTCCCTCCCACAATAATTTTTTAAGTAGTTTAAATAGCATATGGAATAAATCTGCCAACCTCTTTCTGTTGAGAGGCAATTAATAATAACACTGCAATTGAGGAATTTACAATTACCTATTATTTATTACTATTGTAGTAAAACTGTATTATGATGCTGAGGCTTAATATATATATGCTGTTGATAGTTTTACTGACAGGTTTTCTGTATTTAAGAGCCACATTGTTACTGTTCTTTTTTCATTTTAATCACCTGCATACATCGCATTGTAATTATACTGAATTTTTATCTAGTCTCAAATGTTATGTGTTTTAAAGATGTTGAAATCCTAGTCAGAACATGTAATTTGTTTGTATAAACAAAGAAAAAATTGTTAAATATGCTTTTTCTTAAACAGCTTAACAGAAGCTTATTTGTTGTGATTGCATATTTGCTTGTTGTACAATGATCAATGACTGATGTATAATTTTAGCATGGAAATAAACTCAAAGTCCAAATAAAGGCATTTTGTAAATGGAAGCCCTTCCTGGTAGTTTTAAGTTACAACATTATGTTCCTCCTTTGGTACTTGAAGTCATAAGATCCGCGAGCACAATAATCATAGCAAGAATAAAAGTTTAAGACTAATCCGCTAATCAAACAAAATAAGAAGGAGATAAAAGAGAATATTAAAGATTAAGAAAAGGGGGAATAAACATTATTATGGATGAAATAAAATAAAGTAGAGATGAAATAAAATAAAGTAGAGACACGTATAAATAAATCAGAAAGGAAAAGAATGTGAAAGGAACCAGAAACAGGAAAGGCTAGCAGGAGAAACAGTTAGGTTCTATTGAAATCGCCGAGAGCTCGCCGGCGAGCAAAACAATGAAACGGATGTGCTAGTCACTCATGCGGACAGAAAATCAAATCAGCCGTGAATAACGAGAAACAGAAGAGACGCTAGCAAAGCATAAGTTTGTTGAAATTGAACCAATGGGAGAAAAAGCGCACAGGAGCTAAAGAACCAATAAGGAAGAATAAATGTCACGTGAATAGGAACACCAGGGAACAAAACTAGAAAAGAGGCGTGAAATAGATTTTTGTCTAGGAGCAGGAGCGAGTTTTCGACATGCGAAAAATGGAACACTTCGTGTCGGGAAGAGCTATGAGTAGGATGTAAAACTTCGTGTCGGGAAGAGCTATGAGTAGGACGTAAAAACTTCGTGTCTGGAAGAGATGGGAAGAGAGATAGGGTAGCTAGGGATGACAAAAGTCATATTGTGAGTAACTCAGAAATAGAATAAAATCAAGGGTAGAAGCACGGAGACTGTAACGGGGGAAAACAGATAGGAACGCGTCTTGTGTGAAGGGCCTTCAGTACGACTACAAGTGTGGATCTTCATAATAAATGGGCCATTGAGAGGAGTTGTGAGTATAATTCACCTCCCATCCACACAATCCCTGAGGTAAGACTCTCGTAACCCATCATCCTCTACCTGAGCAGCCGGCAATCACCTCTCGTACCCGAAACCCTACACCAAGACCTTACCAACCAGAAAACGTTCCCTTTAAATTTCCAAACCCCCGCTACAAAATGGCACCCAACGTGTCTTACACCCACGCCTAGCACCCTACCAAACCAACACACTCACACCAACACAACGGAGAACGCCGCCAAGGAACCAGCATCCATCACCAGACCAACACCAGCACAGCAGCACCGAGTAAGTACAATCACCATTTATTACACCAAGGGAAAAGTGAATGTTACTCCGTAATGGCAAAACAACAAAAATCACCATGGAGAACGCCCTTACGGAGGAACAGACAACAGAAGCAACAAATCAACAGGAACGTGCGGAAAATCCATATACACTAGAGGCAGTAATACAACAAATGTTTATTCAATTCCAACAACTTACCTCTCAAATCACAGCATAAGGTGAAACACTTAACTCTCAAATCACCGCACAAGGTGAAACACTTAATTCTCAAATCACCGCACAAGCTGAAACACTTAATTCTCAAATCACCGCACAAGGTGAAACACTGAACTCTCAAATCACTGCACAAGGTGCAAAAATCACCGCACAAGGTGAAACACTACACTCACAAATTCAAACACAAGGAGAGACACTTGATGCAGTAATTTGTATCACAAATTACTTAAATGTAAATAATGATTGTAATATGAATATGCATTTTTATGTGACATTGATTTCAGATGTTTATTGATTGTAAATATTGTTGGAAAGTAAATTTATAAGGCTTTACTGAAACTGTCAATAATAGCGCAATAATGCAGAGAGGGGGGGTGAGCTGTTTATCATTATTGGAAACGAGGAAGTTACGTAATGTTGGCGCGTTTTCGGTAGAAACTTCTGGAATGTGCTCTCCCTAAAGCATATGTATTCATAATTTTCATTGGATATTAAAATTGACGCTAATGTTGGCGCGTTTTATTAGCCAATAGCAGTTCAGTTATAATCTTTAGGCGTATCTGATTGAAGGGGTATAAATAGAAGCCAAGTTAGAGGTAAAGTCAGTCAGTCCTTCAGTTCGCCGAAAGCATTCATACACTACACGTCGTTTTCAGTCAGTCAGTTCGTCGAAAGTATTAGTTCGTCATACATCGGATATAGATTCACAAGTTACGCGCAGCAGAATTATGAAAGATCTAAAATATGGTAAAGTTAATTATATAAAAGGTTGAAGTACGTTGATTAAAAGTGATCAGTAAGAAGTTATTATAACAGTTTCAGTTTGGCGAGTATCTAGATCAATATGTAAAAGTGATAGTGAACGTGTTCGACAATAAAAATTATAAAACAAATTTCTTCATCAGTGTTCTTTTTGGATAAAAGATTCCTTTCCGTTTACACAACCCTGATCAAGACACATGTTCGACCCAAGATAAGATAATAGCTAGCCGGAGGACATTTGAAATGAAATCAAACAAAAGCTAACACTGATGCAAATTGCTAACACAAGATGGAGCTACAAACCGAACAAATGAATGACGTCGCAAGATGGCTTCAACACACGTGATGTAAACAAACATTATAAGTAATACCGTCGCAAATTGGCTACCATAACGTGGGGCTACAATAATGTTATTATAAATTGGCTCCTATACGTGGGGCAGTTAAAGTTATGAAACCAAACAAAACAAAAGCAGCACAATATAAGATCTTCAAGTTCTAATAATTTACGTAAAAACATATTACGTAAGCATTTTCTATCGCACACTAAACGCAAAACTAACTGCACAGGAGGAAACCCTAAAACAATTAGAACAGAGACTGATGACCCAGGTACACACACAATTAGTTGCCCAAGGGGAGAAGCTCAAGGCAAAAATTTTAGAGAAACTAAACACAAAATTCTCAGAACACCAAACACAAATAGAGGAGCAGGTAAACCGACAAGCAACCCAAGTGACGGAGATGAATGCAGGGCAAGTTTCTTTACGATCGGAGGTCATTAGCATTAGAACAGATGTTCTAGAAGCATGCTCAGAATTAAAATCTTTAAAGGGAAGGGTCACACAAATGTCTGCTGACCACGTAAACCAAGAACAGCTGAATTGTGATCTGCAAGCAGCTTGTGCAAATATTAAGGAAAATATAAACACAGAATTAACAACAATGAAAGAACTTATCACCACGTCGACAAACCAAGCAGCTGCAGAACACAACGCAGCATTAGCACAAATTGACAAAAATTCGCGTGAGTTGGCACAGGTTAGAGCAACTATAGCAAGACAACAAAATGTGTCAAATCAAAACGCTAATAATCATGCCACCTCTCGCGAAAATATCACCGCGGAAACGCAACCTGCAATTCATGTGCAGCTTGCGTCGTCGCAATCACCAATTTCTAGTTTAGCTCATGAGGAACCTAGTTATATGAATGTGCATGCGTACCCTCTACATTTAATTTATTAAATGAGATAGCTGTACCACAGTTTAATGACTTGCGAGACAATGCGAAACGATACATTATGGATTTGGACGCTTATTTCGAGTTAAAACAAATTCCGGAAACCCTGAAATTACTGATTATAAAGAAAGGGTTACAAGGCAGGGCACTCTCTTGGTTTCGGTTAGCGATCGGCGACCACACCACATACTCCGACTTCAAACACTTATTCCTAACCAAATATTGGAATACTACCACCCAATACGCGGTGAGAATCCGAATAAATAATGGGAAATATACACCAGGACAGGGGCAACAACTCATCGATTACTTCCTAGATCTGGCACAACAGAGTCAATTACTAGACCCACCCATGCAAGAAGATGAATCTGTTAAACTGATCGTGAGGCATTTCCCGGATAATATCCGAAATAATTTAATTGTAGCTAGGACGACAACCATTGCCGACACACTAGAACTGTTGACGGCGCTACAAGGACACCAGAGCGGTAGCTCGGAAAATAGAGCACCGACATAAAATTTCAGTGGGTTAAGGGCACACCCCACCTATCAGCAAAGACGAGGTCCATACCCTCAACAAAACCGATACGATGACAGGGGCAACCAGTTTATGAGACACAGGGGCGACAATCATTTTCAAAGGAACCCACCGCGAGACAACGGGAGAAGGTACATAAACTATGTAAGAGTGAACGGGAGCCGGAGACATAACTCATGGGGCACAAACACACCGGAACCCCGCGAATATGAAACACGACAAGATGGACGCCACAGCCCGAATAAAACCTTCAATGAACGCAGCCGCCCAGGACAAAACGTAGACGCACCATCATGGCCTCAGGAAAACCGACGGGATAATATAGAATACAATCCACGGTCAAACCACATACGAAATGACAACACACAAACAAAACACACAGGGACCATAAAAAAGCAAACTTGGTTCAACCGTGACACCCAGGCACCGACACAGCAGGATGATAGGCGCGGTGGCGCATTCGGTACCAACGAGACGACGGAAAACTAAAACGGGGTCAGGATCAATTCCCGTCTCTAGAACCCCCAGCTCTTTGCAACACAGGGAATAACACCTCCAGTAATGAAGAAAGACAAGGCGATATTATAGACTCACCACAAGTGTCAATACAAATAGCAGGCGAAGCATACCAGGCTATCGTGGACTCCGGAGCAATGGCTTCTTTATGCAGCATGGAATTTTATAAAACGATCATATCGCGTGGGATAAAACTGCAAACATTGCCATTTAAAAATGTTTATGCTATCTTAGCAATAGGGAGAAAGAAAACCCGAATCCAACAAGTAATGATACCATTTAACATTCAAGAGATAGACTTTGAGTATATCTTTCTAGTGGTTCCACATTTAGTTACACAATTAATAATTGGGAGCGACCTGCTATCTGAATTCAGGGCTAATGTAAATTATAGAACAAGGGAGCTAACATTAGTGACAACAAACAATGAAACAGTAACAACACATTTTCTCAAGATGCCAGGTATAACAACACACTTAACGGAGGGTGAAAGAGACATCCAACAAAACAGGTTTTTTGTACAAGTCATCAGCCTTGGGGGCGAAATATGTAAAACGCAGGTAGAGATAGATGATAGATTTTACGAGGAAGAGGAAATAGAAGATATTAATGAACACGACGACGAAGAATATAGAGAAGATGAAATAAAGAATAATTATTATATAAAGCCCGTGGAAGGCGCAAAGATAAGCGGACTGGATGACTTACCAGGTGAAAATGTAGACAAATGCCTGTACGGAGAAACGGACACCCGGCAAATGAGAGAGTGCATTGCACGAAAGGTTGATGACATTTCAGCCCTCAGCAAACGACAAAAACAAACACTAACTACAATTCTATGGAACAACAGAGAAGCATTTTCAGACAAAACAGGTTGCTTTAAAAATTACGAATATTCCTTTGAGGTGAAACCAGCTCCCCCATGGAAATATAAATGTAGAAATATACCGATAACACTTCAAAACGCAGTACATGACACGATAACACAAATGATAGAGCAGAAAATAATACAACCGTCGAATTCGCCATATATATACCCTTTATGTGTTGTTGCAAAGAGCTCAGGAAAGGTTCGCATTACGAGAGACGCTCGCCCGTTAAACACCTTTGGAATACCCGACAAAACAAGTAAAACAGAATTAAGGAATAAACACATGAAACGACACAACAAGACATGGGACCCGAAAGAAGGAGATAAGGTTTTATACAAGGCACACCACAAGTCATCCCTTTTGAAAAAAGAGAACAATAAATTACATTTGATGTGGCACGGTCCGGCCGTAATCCGGAAACAATTGAGTGATCGAGCTTTCGAATTACAAAACCCACGTACTCTAAAAATAATTGGTAGGTACAATTTGGCCTTAATAAAACCGTACAAAGTACCTACAAAATGACGGAAAATGAACCACAATGTACCGCTGAAATGTCTCAGTAAGCAATTAAAACAGAAACATAGACACAGCAGTTGAATTAGCGTGTAGAAAAAACCTAAGGTCAATAACACAACGACCAGAACAGGGTAAAGGCATGACACATACGAGAATAAGAGTAGAATACTAGGAAGTGTAAGAGTGTGATACATGTAAATCTGTAAAAGCTAAGGCAAAGAATGTAAATTCATATTAAACTTAAACAATAAGAACGAAAAGTTAGTAATCTATGCAAAAGGCGTAGAGTCACAGAGAAAGGGGAAGTATAGAGTTAAGGCTTAACCAAAACATAACAGAAGGACGATCATCTGGATATAGAAAATGCTAAAATTCTCATTATAGTAAACACTGAACTATGCTACAAATGAGTGTACAGAGTTATTGTTATGTATTGAATGTTAGGATAAGGACATAGATTAAGTTAATTGTAAATAACAGTAAGACCGCACTCATGAGCAAAACTAGGAACAAAATAAAACGTAAAACTTTGGAAAATTATGTTTACTTGCATTCAGGTATAGGGACTTGCACAAAAATGTAAGGTCAGACAGACACGTGATTATTCCCAGGTAGACTCAAAAAGGTGAATGACATCCCTGAACAGTCACCAACAAACCGTGTGAAAAGTGAAAGTGAACAGTGCGCGGAATACGTTACCGGGAAATACAAAGCACTAGTACACGAAATGAAACGGAAAAAAAATGAGTGCTTAAGAAAGTGAAAGCATGTTTCACGAAAGGGAAACACGAAAGTGTACACCACACACAAAAGACTAAAACGAGAAAACGAGGCCTGAATGAAAAGGGCGAAAAATCAATAAAAATGTAAATAGTTATAGAATAGTTATAAGTAACAGGTAAATTATGCAAAGTAAATTGCGCCACAAGGTACCAGGAGACGCAGAAGTCAGTCCCTGGAAACAGCTTTTTTCTGTGTAAATTTTTCAGGTGGAACATGTACAAGCATAATTTGTAAGTTAAAATGTATGTAAAACAGTTCGTACGAACTACGTACGGAAAAGCCGCACACAAGACGCGAGGGGGGAACTTTAGCGCGAACAGCGAAGCACTAGTTTCAGTGGGTTTTCAGACAAGCCATTAATTTTACACATGCGCATAAAATGAATGCCTTATCTGAAGGGCATTTGAAGTGATAAGATCCGCGAGCACAATAATCATAGCAAGAATAAAAGTTTAAGACTAATCCGCTAATCAAACAAAATAAGAAGGAGATAAAAGAGAATATTAAAGATTAAGAAAAGGGGGAATAAACATTATTATGGATGAAATAAAATAAAGTAGAGATGAAATAAAATAAAGTAGAGATGAAATAAAATAAAGTAGAGACACGTATAAATAAATCAGAAACAGGAAAGGCTAGCAGGAGAAACAGTTAGGTTCTATTGAAATCGCCGAGAGCTCGCCGGCGAGCAAAACAATGAAACGGATGTGCTAGTCACTCATGCGGACAGAAAATCAAATCAGCCGTGAATAACGAGAAACAGAAGAGACGCTAGCAAAGCATAAGTTTGTTGAAATTGAACCAATGGGAGAAAAAGCGCACAGGAGCTAAAGAACCAATAAGGAAGAATAAATGTCACGTGAATAGGAACACCAGGGAACAAAACTAGAAAAGAGGCGTGAAATAGATTTTTGTCTAGGAGCAGGAGCGAGTTTTCGACACGCGGAAAATGGAACACTTCGTGTCGGGAAGAGCTATGAGTAGGATGTAAAACTTCGTGTCGGGAAGAGCTATGAGTAGGACGTAAAAACTTCGTGTCTGGAAGAGATGGGAAGAGGACGTGAAATTTTGTGTTAGAATTTTGTATCGGGAAGAGAGATAGGGTAGCTAGGGATGACAAAAGTCATATTGTGAGTAACTCAGAAATAGAATAAAATCAAGGGTAGAAGCACGGAGACTGTAACGGGGGAAAACAGATAGGAACGCGTCTTGTGTGAAGGGCCTTCAGTACGACTACAAGTGTGGATCTTCATAATAAATGGGCCATTGAGAGGAGTTGTGAGTATAATTCACCTCCCATCCACACAATCCCTGAGGTAAGACTCTCGTAACCCATCATCCTCTACCTGAGCAGCCGGCAATCACCTCTCGTACCCGAAACCCTACACCAAGACCTTACCAACCAGAAAACGTTCCCTTTATTTTCCAAACCCCCGCTACATACTGCATGCAACTAGTACAGAATAATTGGGAAGAGGAAATGTTTATGCCAATTGAATTCCCGCTGAGGACAACATACTAGAAGTTAATTGGTGGTTCAGCAGAAGAAATCCAAGAACAGGATGTTCCCAACAGTTAACCTCAGCTGAGGATTCAGACTTGTTTAAAACATCTTTTATAGCAACAAAGACTATTTAAATGCAAATCTGACTGGAATAGTGTTCTACAAAATGATCATTCTGCTTCCAGTTTTTATTCATGCTTTTTATTAAGTTTGTTAACATACAATCTTAATGAGTAGTTTTAATGTCCATAAACAAATTAAATGCTTACTACCTGTCTGACGAGAGTTCAGTTTTTGGGCAAGGTTGCTTGTGTGCAATATCTAGATTTAAACAGGAGAGATAAACCCCAAGCAAGAGTACAGTCTGAACATAGTGAACAACAAATTTCAACTTTTTTTTTGCACTTGAACGAAAATAGGTATTTTGTACATATTAACTATGCTGAATTCAAATCTGAAATCCAAAATTCTCTATCACGTACCGTTTTTTGAGAAATTAGTTTGAATTTTTTTTAAAAAAAATCATAAAACAGATCTAATTAAAATATTGTAATCAATCTTAAGGTGGAATTGTTTCATACAGGTCAGCATTATTATGAAATAAGTATGCAGAATTCATAAATTGAAGTTAAAGTGAGCTACAAGCAATATTTTTGTAATTTGATACAAAAACTTAAAAATATTATTAATTTTACTCAGTTTTTAAAAAAATTGAGAAGACTTTCGCTTGTAGCTGGCATCAGGAACCTCCCTTATTAGCTGCCAACAATAGTCGGTTAACATACTAGGTGACCACTTTCCGCTGTATCGCTTCTCCATGGCACTTATATCCTGAGGAAACCATTCTCCGTGCTCATCACTCACATCCCCCAGGTTGGGACGGAAGAAGTCCAAGTGCGAGTGCAGAAAATGTATTTTTAAGGACATATTGCACCCTAAATGTTTATATGCCTTTAGCATGTTCTCAATAATTTCCTTGTAGTTGTCAGCTTTTGTATTTCCCAGGAAATGTTTGCACACTGTCTTGAATCCCACCCATGCTGCTTTCTCATTTTCGGAAAGTAGTTCTTCAAAATGACTGTCTTCCATCAATTTGCATATTTGTGGGCCAGTAAAAATACTTTCTTTTAATTTTGCTTTGCTTATTCTTGGAAACTTTTCTTTCAAATACCGAATACCCCTACTCTCTCTGTTCAAAGCCCTTACAAAACTTTTCATTAAGCCTAACTTAATGTGAAGCGGCGGTAGCAACATTTTTCTTTGTTAACTAATGCTTCTACTTGACACTCTTTTCAACCGGTATTAAAGCACTCCTTACAGGCCACTCAGTTACTTCATAATGTTTTTCTTTAGCCCGACTGTCCCACTCACATATAAAACAACAAAACTTGGTGAAACCACTCTACATTCCCAGGAGTAACCCTATGACCTTTAAATCTCCACAGATTTGCCATTCATACTTTGCATAGTTTATAGCTTTCAAACTATCTTCAAATTCTCATATGTTTCTTTCATCTGGACAGCATGAGCTATAGGGACTGTAGGATAAGATTTACCATTATGTAATAAAACTGCCTTTAAACTTAACTTCGAAAAATCAATGAAAAGACGCCATTGGGATGACTTGTAATTGTCACTCAGTTGTTCCATGAATCCATTAACATCATTACAATAAACAAGTTCATTTTTCTGTGAAAAAAATGATGTCAAAGAATGCTCAAGTTTTCTGAATACTGTTACATTTACTCCAGGCTGAAGCAAGTTCCAGTATTGCAGTCGTGAGCTTAAAAGTTCCGACTGAGTTTTTGTTAAATTAAGATCCCTTACTAGATCATTCAGGCTCGGCTTGGGAAATCAAATGCTTAAATTGAGGTTCTGGTAACTGGAAATCTCGGTCACGATTGCATACTGAAGGGCTAGGTTCTTCTTCAGGAGAATCATTTGAAGGTATATCATCTAACGTCCATAGTTCAGGTGCCTTAGAAACTGGAAGGGAATTGTCATGAGATACAGGTCTTATAGCCGAAGGAATATATGGATACTCTATGGCATGTTTTGACTTTGAAGACAAGCCAGATACTTTTGTTAAACAGAAGTAACAATCTGTAATATGATCCCTTGGTTCTCTCCAAATCATTGTATAGCAAATGGCATTGATTCATGAGTGCCATTTAACCACTCCTGAAGGTGTCACGAACATCTAGTGCAACATGTACTTGGTGTCCACCACTTCCCTTCAGCCCCAGCCTTTCTCACCTTAGGAGTTAAAGATTTTCGCTAAGATTTTGTCGTAAATTCGCCACAGATATAACAAAATGGGTTTGCAGAATTTAAACCACTTGCGAGACATTTCAAAGCAAGAATATCTGTATATAAATAAACAATTGCTGTCAGTGTCTGTAGTATGCAAGAAAACGCAGTTAAAAGGAGTCTGAACTATATAACTTTTTACTTTCTCTACTGCGTATAGTAAGTAGAGGAAGTATTGTATTCCACCCAAAAATTCAATACCGAGATTTCACCGGAAATATATGTTTTGAGATCCCCTGAATCCAAAAATAACATTTTTGGAAACATGCCCATGTGTGTGTGTGTCTGTGAACAGCATAACTCAGAAACGAACAGTCGGATAAACACCAAACTTGGTATTTAGGTTCAACATCTTCCAGAGATGCGACATGAAGGTTTTCATGAAAATCCCCCCACCCCAGATTATCCTTTACATGGAACATTTTTCGAAAATTTTAATTTTCTCAAAAATGGCTAACGATTTTGATTAAAATATCATATGTTTAAGATATTTTCATGACAAATGAAATGTATATCTTGAATTTTCTGGGAATGTCTCCAAAAGTATTCTTCATTGTGAACGACTGGTAAACCATAAGAGGTAGACAAAATTTTACTACACAAAAAAATGTAGATCGCGTTAAAAGACACAATTTATGTCATATACATTATTTTGTTGAGTGAACCATTTTCGAGATATTGCTCGTTATTCCCTTAAATTTTTCAATACTTATTTTCTCAAATGGGAATTCGTTATTCATTTTTTTTGTCTTGGATATGCAAAGAGTATTAATCTGTGGCAAAGGGAATGGTGCTGCACCTAGCAACCAGCTATTAAGAGATATGTCTATGCTTAAAGGCTACTATATTTCTACATTGCCCTTGCAAATACGAAACAAGGGGAACATAGTACGCCCTAAGCGATAGTCAAATATTTTTAGAACTGGTCATATGTGTAAAATGTAATTCTCTTTGCATGTCAAAAGATCGTTTCTGCAAATGTTTATCTCGATTAATATGAAATAGATGGAGAATAAGAGTTTGTAAAAATAGTTTGTACAAGAGTAGAGAAAGTCGTGTGAGCATAATACATCAGATTTTTTTTAACGTAGTCCACAAAAACGTATCACTTCAAAGAACACAACATTCACTGCACTGTGCTGAGACAGATACTTGTATACAACTACTGCTCGTTCCAAACATGACACCTGGCTTTATGACGCGCAGTAGAGAACATGGTAAGGAATTCTTCTAGCACAGAGGATGAGGAGGGTGGGGGTGAAGAATAGTCAGCTTTCGTCTAAAACGACAGTGGACAGTGGTTGTGTAGTTAGAAGGTTTGTGTTTAGTGCAAAAAGTGATGTTCGGCAAAGGCAAACAGCATTATGCCATTCTTGCAGAGTTTTGCCATTATTGTTCCATGGATAGATGCCGTGTCCCTCTTAAGACCTTTCAAAGAAGTCATATTTTAAGTCCCTTGTCAAAATGCTGGTTATCTCGCCTGCAATAAAAACTTACCAGCCTTGAATGACAACAGATGTTGAGAGGGTGAGCCAACCGATAAAGGTTGCGGCAGCAGATTTTCACAAATTACAAAAAGGTCAATATCTAAAAAACGTTAGGTGATATCACAAAACGGATTTCAGTTCTGAAATTCACGCTTAAAAATCTATTAGAATCACCTATTTTTGGTCAGGTGCAAATTTCAGTTTTGTTCGTGACATCAACACAACATACATAAATAAGAATAAACTAAACAGCCCACAACAGGTTTAACATACTGTTTCTCTGATATCTAATAAAATATCGTTAATCCACAAGTGGCTGAATCTGTGCTTCATAATCATATGACTTCACGGGGCAGTGTTTGCATTTTGACTTCTTTATGAATCCATCCACTGTAACTACCAGACTCAACTGCTGCATTTCCTTACTCCAGACCTGTACATGCTATGCACCAGGAATGTAATACAGTTTGTTATATTTCTGCGCAAGCTTTCTCTGCCTCCTGTTTGTACTTATTCCTCAGACAGGTATAACTGGACCACAATAGTACTGCATTTTGCTGGACTGGCTTCCATATGTATTCAAATGCAGGTTTCACAAGGTTAAGCACAATAATATTGTGGTCAAGTAATAGCATACAGTTTTTAGCCATGTTTATGAACACAGCTTAGACATTCAATCATATGGAATATGATTCTTCTTTATTTCTTTTTGATTAGCCCACCACTTTTATTACAAGAATCTGAAAAAAATACAAACAATATAAGCAGGTAGTGGTATACGAAGATGCAATAGAGTGGCACAACTAAAATGTTAGAGTATTAGTAATAATCCCATAGTGCTTTATTCTATTTGGAGGCCTGGGACTACCAACCTAATGCTGCCCTCACACCCACATATGCATGGTAGAGACGGACAGTCATCCCAGCAATATATGGAGGTGATGCAGCCAGCATTCACACATGCCCTAGCTGAATGTTGGCTTTAGTGGCCGGGATCGCTGTGTATCACAGCTCCACAATTTTCTCATGATACTGAGTGGGCACCAGTCCTATATCTAGAACTTAAAATCCACTCTCCTATGAGTGGGATCAAACTAGGATGCATTCCATGGCCAGGAACCAGAGTTTCATGCTCCATCCCATGGTATGGGTCAGGTTATGGCAATAATCCAGAATTATTCCATTTTGTCAGCCTCCAATATGAGAACAAGAATGGTAAAATAATGTGTACTTGGGAAGGACTTTTAATATAAGTTGATGCAGTAATTTGTATCACAAATTACTTAAATGTAAATAATGATTGTAATATGAATATGCATTTTTATGTGACATTGATTTCAGATGTTTATTAATTGTAATTAATATTGGGAAATAAGTAAATAAGGCTTTACTGAAACTGTCAATAATAGCGCAATAATGCAGCGAGGGGGTGAGCTGTTTATCATTATTGGGAACGAGGAAGTTACGTAATGTTCGCGCGTTTTTTTCCGTTGAGAACCTTCTGGAATGTTTCCCTAAAAGCAATATGTATTCGTGGTTTTCATTGGATATTAAAATAGACGCTAATGTTGGCGCGTTTTATTAGCCAATAGCAGTTCAGTTATAATCTTTAGGCGTATCTTGATGAAGGCGTATAAATAGGGTAGGTTAGAGGTAGCTTGTTTGCACTCCGAAGTGTGAACATCGTCTCTCCTGCGATGGGAAGGAAGAAGCAGCGCCGCCCAGAAGGGAAACCGAATGAAGGTTCCTCCGCTGCTACCTCAGCTCGCTCCGAGGGACTAAGAGCCAAACCGCCGACCACTGCAACTTCTCCGGTTTCTGTCACCGCCGACGAGCCGGCCGCTCTACCGGTGCCTACTGCCTCAGCTGCCGCCGAAATACCAGCCGCTTCGCCGTCTTCAATGATGAAGGCTGCCACCGCCAAAATGCAGGCCGCTCCACCGGCTTCCGCCTGCAAGATTGCTACACCAATGCCGGCAGCATCAGGGACCTCTGCCGGCATTTCTGCATCACCACTGGCGGCCAGGAGCTCCTTCGCCTCGGTCGCCTCAACACAGCCAACACCAGCACCCGAGATGACGTCACATCCTCTAGGAGCCAACACAACACAACAACACCAGACGCAGCCACCTCCACTGTCACCAGCTGCACCGCCACCTTCTCACACAGCGCATCTGAACAGAAGCACCGTAGTGGTCTGCGGAGTACCCCGGGACCTGCCAACCAGATTTATCCTCGCCGCCGCACGACAACATTTCTCTTCAGCCCAAAAGGCCAGTCGCATCACTTCGTCCCGGGGCCCGACATCTCTCGTCCGACTGGCCATGGCTGATACGGCCGACTGCGAAGCAGCCCTGAGGTCGGGCCTGCCCTTGTTAGGGCGGGTTCTTCGACTCGAGGCTAGCCGAGCAGAAAGCCATCAGCCATGTCGTCGCTGCTGCTCCTACGGCCACTCTGCGCAACTCTGCAGCGCACCATCACCTCGCTGCCATTACTGCGGCTCTCCCAGCCTCACATCAGAGTGTCGAGGCCACGATCTACGCCGACGACGCCGGTACTGTGCCACGTGTAATGGGTTTGGACACTACACGGGACAGGCACAGTGCCCGAGATACCCTCGACCGCCGAGAGCAAATCCGCTAGCCGAAACAGCACCACCACAGGAAGCCCAAAATACTGGGCCACTTCCCCAGCACACGGCAGCACCAACTCCACAGGGACAGCCCACACCGCACCATCGGACATCAGAGCAGCCTCTTCAGGCGGCCGTCCAGGACCTGCATTCCGAGGTCCTGGCGATAGGCAGCCGTCTCAGGGACGTCGATGAAGCAGTCCGCGCCACCTCATCTTCCACCACAGAAGACAACGCAGTAATCCCTCTCCGCCGCCTCGACAGCATCGACGCCAACATCCGGAATCTCCAGCAACAACTCACAGCCTTCGACTCCAGGTTTAGCCAGCTTCACACGCTACTCCAGTCACTCCACGACCGACTCGACAACCAGGAATACTCATCGGGCTCCACATCACGCCAGTCATCATCACCTACACCAGACGACTTCGCGCCGCCCTCTCCTCGGAGAGAGCGCGTGCGACGAAACCTCCAATTCTTCGAGAACTATATCAGAAATAACGAACAGGAATATTACCCCAGACAGCGGTCCAGAGTAAGCAGCAACCACCACTAACGAACGCAAGCCAATGTCCTCCCAAGCACGTATGTGCACAGTTTCTGAGATAAATAAAGTTTTCCTTCCTATCCCCCACCCTCCAGTCAGGGCTTCGGCAATGTCTGGAGGCTGGGATTCAGCTTTTACCTGCTCCTGTCTTACCGCAGCAGCAACCCACTACCGATACTAACGGGGGTGCATCAGCGGGACCCCGCTACTTCCATTCGACCCATCCTTACCTTCACCTTGATCCCCCCCCCCAAAAAAAAGAAGCTTGTTTGCATTTCATCAAAAATCTGTGTACACTACACGTCGTCTTCAGTCAGTCAATTCGTCGAAAGTATTAGTACGACATACATCGGATATAGATTCATAAGTTACGCGCAGCGGAAGTATGAAAGATCTGAGGTATTGTAAGGTTAATTATACACAAAGTTGAAGTACGTGGATTGAAAGAATTATCAGTAAGAAGTTATTATAACAGTTTCAGTTTGGCGAGTATCCAGATCAATATGTAAAAGTGATAGTGAACGTGTTCGAAAATAAAAATTATAAAACAAATTTCTTCATCAGTGTAATTTTTGGATAAAAGATTCCTTTCCGTTTCACGACCTGTATTGAGACACATGTTCGACCCAAGATAAGATAATAGCTAGCCGGAGGACATTTGAAATGAATTATTTCAAAAACTGATACTAAGAACCGCAAATTGCTAACGCCAGATGGAGCTACAAACCAAACAAATGAATGACGTCACAAGATGGCTTCAACACTGATGTAAACAAACATTTGTAAGTAATACCGTTACAAATTGGCTACCACAACGTGGGGCTCAAAACATATTACGTAATCATTATGTCTTCTCACAAATTGGTTCCCATACTTGGGGCAGATAAAATTATGTAACCAAACAAAACAAAAGCAGCAGAATATAAGATCTTCAAGTTCTAATAATTTACGTAAATACTTATTACGTAAACACATGTTCTCGCAAATTGGCACCCAGAACGTGGGGCACGATAACCAGGAAAGGAACACGATGACCAGGAAAGAAGCATAGTGACCAGGAAAGCAACACGATGACCAGGAAAGGATCAGAATTAACCAGGAAGAAGTGAGATGACCAGGAAGGGGCGAATGCAGCAGTGAAATGATCTACAAGACGCAGATTCAAGAAACAACTAGAGGAGCGACAAACGACGCGGATAAGTGGACACAAAAACATCGAGACAACGTAGATTCATCATAATACAACGCAGAAGCGACATACAAACCTAGGAGAAAGGGGCAGAAAGCTGGACATCAAAGCTACATCAGCAGATAGCATCAGAAAGGTTAGAAAAATGTTATGTTAATTCTAAAAAAAAAGGGTAAACAAATTTAAATGTACCTTAGGAGTGGTAGGATAAAGAAAACAATGGCTACTAATAATACAGAAGAAATAATTATGGAGGGAGATAATGTAACAGTTAGCTGTAATTCAATACAGGTTACAGAAAATAGCCCAGACTTTTTAGGATTTGAGGATGGAAATGTTAGTGCAGAAAGTCAGAATAGAATAGTAGGAAATGTTAATCTTGATACTAGTATGATTATGGAAATGCTGTAAAATTTGAAAGAGAATATGAAAAAGACTAATGAGAATAATAGGGAAATGAGGGAAGATCTTAGTAAGAAAATAGATCAAAACAGGGAAGATAGTAGTAAGAATATTGAGAAATTAGAACAAAAATTAACTCAGAGTATAAGGGAAGAAATTTGTAAGAATAATGAGAAATTGAGGGAAGATATTGATAGGAGTTTAGAACAAAAACTAACTCAGAATAATGAAAAATTGAGGGAAGATATTGATAAGAGTATTACAGATCAATTAAGGGAACAAATTGGTAAGAGTAATGAGAAATTAGAGCATAAATTAGATCAAAATAGGGAAGAAATTGAAAGGAAATTCATGGAACTAGATAGTAGCATGATTAGAATGAAAAATAAAAATCAAGAAATGATAGCAAATGAAATAGGTGAAGTTTCAAAGAAAATGTTGGACATGAGCAGGGAAATATATAACCAAAAAAATGAGGTTAATACTAAGTTTGAAAATGTTAATGTAAACTATACAGAGTTAGGTAGCCGAATGAGTAGCATTTCAAGTGAGTTAAGAGAAATGATGGAGGCTACAAATGCAAATTTAATACAGGTGCAAGTTAATTTCAGAGGGGAAATATCTGAAATTCAGAAGGAGTCAGAAACACAGAGAAATAAATTGTCTGATGAAGTTAAAGATTTGTCTAAAGATTTGAATCAAAAGCTAACTTCTGAAATTAACAAACACCAAACTGTTCAAAATGAGAATAATAAAAAATTGGAACAGACAATAGAAAATCTGCAAGGTACTGTAAATAGATTAGAATTGAATTCAAGAGCAAATATATGTGATGTGAATGTGTCAGATGTACAAAATAATGATAGAGGTAGTTCCTCAGGTATGACAAATAATGTGAGTGATGCGGCAGCTTCATCTATAGCTAATGCTGAAACTCAGAGTGCACAAGTAACACTAGAGAATTTAAATATGGGAGTAGGGAATTTGCAAAATTACAATCATATCTTAAGTGATTTTCCACTTCCAAAATTTAATGAAAACTCCAGTCCAGTTCATTGCAGAATTATCAGAGTATTTTCAAATTAAAAAGATACCTGAAGCATTGAAAATGATAGTTGTCAAAAGATGTTTGGACCAGAAAACTTTAGATTGGTTACAAATGGTATCAGGGGTGAAATTTCATATGAATCCTTTAAGAGATTATTCATGAACAGATTTTGGAATGTTACGGTACAGCATAGAATTCGAGCAATGCTTAGTCATGGTCAATTTAATCCACGAGAGGGAATATCAATGACTGATTACTTACTGAAACATGCAAGTCAGGTTAGAAACTTGTCACCTCCAATCAATGAGGAAGATTTTGTGAGTTTGCTCGCAAGGCATTATCCTATAAGGATACGAAATTACTTATTAATTGCAAAACCACGGAACATCTATGAGATGACAGAATTAATAACAGCTTTGGAACAACAGGAAGAAGATATATCTCGGGAGTGGGAGCATAGATTTTTAGATGTGCGAGATAGAAGAAATTACCAAGGTAGTTATCAGCAAAGTAGAGGACAAGACAGGCGTCATGAAAATAATACCAGACAACGGTATCAATCATACGTTCCACAATTTGAAAGATCAAGGATAGATAGGAGACCAGGTCGACAGGAACAAATAAATTATGTCAGGACAGAAAGATTGCCTGAAAGAGGGCAAAATTATGGAAGGAGGTACATTAGACAAAGGGGAAATTTCACTCACTGGAGGGAAAATAATAACCGGGAAAGATCTGAGGAACGGCAAGAAAATTACGTGCCAAGGGGACATAATGTCAGAAATCGAGGATTTCGAACTCGAGGAAGGGGAACTCAAAACAATGGTAGCGACAATGAGATAGATTTAGCGCCTGTTAGGAATGGCAGTCCCGTACGTGAACATGGAAATAACCAGGAAAACTGTTAATAGACTCCTGTGTAGTAGGTTCTCAGGACGTCTTTAATAATTCAGTATCCATTACCAATACAAATAATATGCCTACACATACACCCTGTAATAAGATTACAGCAACAAAAGATAAGGGAGATAATTTTGAGTCACCTCATGTTAGGATGGAAATTGCGAAGAAAGAGATTATTGCAACTATAGATTCTGGTTCGTCAGCTTCAATTTGCTCACAGAAATTTTACATAAATTTGATTAATGAAGGTAACAAAATTATGGCTCTTCCCACTAGTAATTTAGTTTGTCGTGTTGCAATCGGAAGAACGACACAGGTCATAAGAACACAAGCTCTACTTAACATACTTATCGGCGGAGAGAATTTTGAGGTTATGTTTCTAATTGTAAACCATCTGACTTGTGACATAATTATAGGATGTGACTTCCTACATGAATATGAAGCAAGTATAGATTTTAAACATGAAGAGTTAAGAATGACAAAAGATGATAGAGAAATAAGGGTACCATTTATAAAAGAGAAAGTTTCTGTAATCGAGATGACAAAGGATGAGAAGAATCTTTGTGACCAAGAGTTTTTTTTGCAAATAACAGAAACTGATAGAAATAGTCAGATAAAGCAGGTAGTCACAGAATATGAAGGGAATACCACGCCATATTTTCAACAGCTAGCAGAAATGCCAGAAGAAGTAGAGAAATTTGCAATCCAAACAAAAGACGACCATGTGATCGAGACAGACAACAGCTGGGAAGAGAAGAGAAATGAGGAAATAATACACAAGTGTGAAGAAGCTTATAATATTACGGTAATGCAAAAACAAATCCTTCATGATGTTTTGATGAACAATAGTTCAGTATTTAGTAATATCCCAGGCAGATGTAATGTATATCAGCATACATTTCAAGTAGAAGACGTACCACCATATAGGCACAAGTATGACAATTTACCTATAAGTCTTCGGGACAAAGCTAGACAACTAATAAATAGCATGTTAGAAAATGGGATTATTGAGCAAAGTAATTCTCAGTATATAAATTCAATCTGCTGGAGTATTAAACGAGATGGTAGTTTGAGATTAACATTAGACGGTAGATATGTCAACAAGTATATGAAACCAGATCATTTTCAAAGTGAGGGAATTGAACAACTAATTACGAAACTTTCAAGAGGGAGATTTTTGACATCCATTGACCTCACTGCATCATATTGGCAAGTGGAATTAGATCCACAAGTGCGTGATTACACTTCATTTCAGTACTCAGGGATCCAGTATCGTTTTTGTGTAAATCCTTTTGGTTTAAAAAAACTCAGGAAGTGGATTTTTGAGAGCCATTCACAGTATCTTTGGAAATTCTGCAGATGACTTTTTAATAAAGTATATTGACGACTTCCTAATCATTAGTCAAACATTTGAAGAACACATGAATAATGTCCATTATGTGTTAAATAAACTACAACATGGTATGACTGTGAACATACTAAAATCAAAATTTTGTGTCAAGGAAATAAATTTTCTCGGTTATGTAGTGGATGAACGAGGTATAAGACCTGATCAGAAAAGAATAGAAGCAATAATGAAAATTCCACCACCAAGGAACGTAAAACAAATTAGACGTCTCTTAGGGGTACTGAACTTTCAGAGTAAGTTCATACCAAGATATTCGGCTGAAATAGAACCACTGCGGCAGCTTCTCCGAAAGAACAATAAATGGAACTGGACAGAGGATCATCAGAAATGTTTTGAGAGAGTAAAAGAACTCTTTGCTAAGTCCATATTACTCGAGAGGCCCAGAGAAGATTTGGAATATGAGATTTATGTCGACGCATCAATGCAAGGATACGCCGGAATTTTAGGACAGGGAGACATCAACAATGACTTTCACGTCATTAGTACAGCTTCTAGAGGACTTACAAATATTGAACGGAATTCTTCAGTAACTCGGTTAGAAATTGGAGCACTATATTTCTCATTAATTCGTTTTAAAACCTATATTTATCAGCAAAAGGTGAAAGTATATTCAGACCACATCAGCTTAACTTTCATACAACGGTGTAGATTATGTAGTGGAAAACTTGCTAGATACATTCATGCAATATCTGCATTCGATATTGAGATTATACACATTCCTGGCAAAAATAATACCTTCAGTGATTTGCTATCAAGATTGAACTACAACCCACAAATTCCCGAAAATATTGAAAGGCCTAGAAATGAAGTCAAAATATTGACAATTGAAATTCCTTTAAGCAAAGAAATGATGAGAAAATTGAAAAATATGGGGGAAATTCAAAATGAGGACGCAAAATTATTTGAACTTAAAGAAAATGCACCATTAATTGAGGAGGCAAAGAAAGAGATGGGACATTATACAAGAAGCATGGAAAAGAAATGCCTAGTTGGAAGGTAATGGTTCCGAAAAGCATGGAAAAGGAACTAATTAATAATTTTCACGAAGGGTTAGCACACTCAGGGACGGACCGGACAACTTCTATGATATTAGAGAATTTATACATATCTAAATTGCGTCAGAAAGTTCGAAAATTTATATCGTGCTGCAACCTGTGTCAGAAGGCAAAGCAAATAAATGCAGCATATGCATTTGAAACTAATTCGGTTATAAGGGATAAGCCGAGATGTGTAATTAGTATTGATATTCATGGTCCGATGCCTCCAAGTCAATTTGGAAACAAATATATATTTGTCTGTTATGATATATTCAGCAAATATGTAAGAATTTACCCTTTGAGAAAACCTACAGGTTTAGCATGTTTGAATAGACTAAAGTCATATGTGATAGAAGAAGGACCTATTCAATCTGTATTGAGCGATAATGCTTCGTACTTCACAGGAAAAAAATTTATGGATGGACTGAAAGAAAATGGCATTAAACAATATTTTTCGTCAAGATACAGACCGATCTCCAACCCAGTGGAGAGGGAAATTAAGGAAATTTCAAATTATTTAAGGGTGTTATGTCATCGAAAACACACCCAATGGTATGGATACGTGAACTTCGTTCAGAATCTACTAAATGAAACCGTAAACAATGTGACAGGATACAAACCATGTGAACTTAAGTTAGGAAAGAAGATAAATACAATGTGTAAAAAATTCCAGAAGCCATTCCAGATGCGCATTCGATACCACAAACAGAAGAAGAGATGTTCCGAAAAGCATTCGAGAGGATGAAGAAAAAGGCCATAAAAAGAAAAATTAAACATGAAGAAAAGAAGAGAAAGGAATGGAGGATCAAAATAGGAGATTTAGTTTTGGTCAAAACCAAGAAATTGTCGGATAAAGCAAATAAACTTTATTGGCGAATGTTTCTCAAATACCATGGACCATATGAAGTTGTTGAAGTATATGGAACTAATACATATGAGTTATGTAATCCAACAACTCGAAAAAGCATAGGAAAGTTCCATATTGAGATGCTGAAACCATACAACCATGAAGATCAAGGTGAAACAAAAAACAAAGATGATAAATAGTAAATGCTGGATAGTTAAAGACGAAATGCAGAGTAATGTATTGGAACGTAAGAGGGTTAATTATTTATGTCATTTGAAAAGAGAAATAAATAAAAAAAAAGAAAGAAAAGAAATGTTTTAAAAAAAAATTAAAATTTTAGTAACTGTAACAACATTTGAAAATTAAGAATGCAAAGATTGAAACTTAATATGATATTAAAGTAAAGTACATAAATACTATTCCAAGAGTATTGTTAAGATAAAGTACAAAATAACAAAAAATTGGTAAATATAATTAAAAAAACAAATATTTATGTAGCAAATAGAACATGTGAAACAGTGCCTAGATTTAAGAGATGTAAATATTTGTGTAGAGGGTGAATATTTTGGTAAAAATGTTAAACAATTACAAAAATCTTAAATGTATAAATTTTTGTCAACAACTTAAGAAAGTAAACAATTTGGTAACAGTAATTAAATAATTTAGGGTACAGTATTTGCTATAAAAATTTTTGTGATGTCAGATTAATATCTAAATTAATTAAACCAGAGCCAGTAAGTAGTGGCGAGATAAAAAAAAATATGTCGTGTGTTAAATGCGTGTGAAGTGTTAAGTGAAAGTGATAGCGTGTGTTCCAAGATTTAGGAGACTAAAAACCCAATTATAAAATTTCCAAACAAGTTGTAAATATTTATAATTATGTTTCTAGTGGGGCATATGATGCAGTAATTTGTATCACAAATTACTTAAATGTAAATAATGATTGTAATATGAATATGCATTTTTATGTGACATTGATTTCAGATATTTATTAATTGTAATTAATATTGGGAAATAAGTTTATAAGGCTTTACTGAAACTGTCAATAATAGCGCAATAATGCAGCGAGGGGGTGAGCTGTTTATCATTATTGGGAACGAGGAAGTTACGTAATGTTCGCGCGTTTTTTCCGTTGAGAACCTTCTGGAATGTTTCCCTAAAAGCAATATGTATTCGTGGTTTTCATTGGATATTAAAATAGACGCTAATGTTGGCGCGTTTTATTAGCCAATAGCAGTTCAGTTATAATCTTTAGGCGTATCTTGATGAAGGCGTATAAATAGGGTAGGTTCGAGGTAGCTTGTTTGCATTTCATCAAAAATCTGTGTACACTACACGTCGTCTTCAGTCAGTCAGTTCGTTGAAAGTATTAGTACGACATACATCGGATATAGATTCATACGTTACGCGCAGCAGAAGTATGAAAGATCTAAAGTATTGAGACACATGTTCGATCCAAGATAAGATAATAGCTAGCCGGAGGACATTTGAAATGAATTATTTCAAAAACTGATACTAAGAACCGCAAATTGCTAACGCCAGATGGAGCTACAAACCAAACAAATGAATGACGTCACAAGATGGCTTCAACACTGATGTAAACAAACATTTGTAAGTAATACCGTTACAAATTGGCTACCACAACGTGGGGCTCAAAACATATTACGTAATCATTATGTCTTCTCACAAATTGGTTCCCATACGTGGGGCAGATAAAATTATGTAACCAAACAAAACAAAAGCAGCAGAATATAAGATCTTCTTCTCACAAAGTTACAAATTTGATAAGTAAAGGGGTTCTCTCCAGCTGCTAAACTAACTTTTAACACATCTCAGTAGCAATAACTGATAAAAGTAAATCTGACTCTCTGGCTCAAACCATTTGAAAAATATGAAAACTTGCTGCATACAGACAGATTGGAATTAATAAAATTGGAGAAGTTAAGAACAGTGACGTCACGTAATGTGTTACTAATTGGTAACTAGGGGCAAGGCAGAATTTATCATCCTTATGGGAGCAAATGTTTCCTAAACTAGTACCAGAGTAAGTAAGGGTAATAGTAACAGACATCACTCTTTCCCATGGTTGTCAGACACACGTGCTTTAAATATTTTTTTTTCCAAACTTGATTCCTGACCCTTTTCAATTATGTTTCTTTGACATGCTTTACACATGTGGTTTCTTTGACATGCTTTACACATGTGCTTTATTTCAATCTTAATCATTACAATACTGAATACTTCAACACTAAGCATTTTCTTCTTCCGTATCCTGTTCATTGTAAGCTCACAAACAGCTTGTATCAGTGTGGAAAGGATGGTGAAGTTTGTTAACAAGAAACGTTTTGTTTAACATAGTCCATTAACTTAGGTGTGAACTCACTATTAGAAGGAATAGAAGACTGCTGCACCACTTGCTACCACATTTAACCAATTTTGTGCTAGTATACAAACATAAATTTATTCTTACTTTCTCTACTACATATAGCAAGTAGGAGAAGTATTGCAATCCACCCAATACTTTGATGTTGCGATTTCACAAAAATATGTTTTGAGGCCCCCTGAAACAAGAAAAACAAAAAGAAAACAAAGAAAGAAGCATTTTCAGAAAAAAAGATCTTGTGAGCATGTGAACAGCTTAACTCAAAAACGAAAAGTTGGATAAATACAAACTTGCTATTTAGGTTCAGTACCTTCCAAAGATGCGACACAAAGATTTTCAAGAAAATCCCACCACCCCTAACTACCTTTATTTTTTCCCCGAACCTTTTTATTTACTAAAAAATGGCTAACAATTTTTATTAAAGATATTTACAGGACAAATAAAACGTAATATGTATTGAATTATCTGGGAATATCTTGTGAAGCACTCTTCATTTGGAAGGAATTTTGTATAATCTTGTATAACTGGTAAACATTAAGTGATACATGAAAACATACTACACAAAAAATTAGATCCCTTTAAAACACACAATCTGTAACAAATAACTCTTTTGTAGCAATAGCCATTTTCGAGATATCCTATTAATGGTTCGAATTGTTCATTACTTAGCCATTCTTTTAAAGTCCTGTCAATTTTCAGTTGTTTCAGAAGATGTCATGGAAAGAGCATTGAATTTTAAGGCCAGCATAGAGCATCCAGTTCTTAAACATTTGACTATCGCTATTCCCTTTGTATCTATAATGAAATGTGCAATGCAGCTATTTCCGGAAAGGTTTATCTCGATCAAAATTAAGTAGACAGGAAAATAAACCTTTGTAAGGATAATCTGCATACCCTTAATAAGTGACAGGGAATAGAGAAATTCATGTGAATGTAACATCAGATTTGTACTAAACATTTCAATAACCTTTATTTATAACACAATGCTTGCTAAGCAATTAAGCAGAGGCACAGTGAAATTATGCCAAATACTGAAGAAAAAAAATCACAGAATCCTTTTTCCTGCTAAAAATGCTCTTTGAACCATATACATACTTTCAAATTCAAGTTTTCCTCTGTGTTTGTATTAGTGAATCACATGTTGGTTTAAATGACCACACAATAGGCTTAACCACACTTTGGGCATTTAAGCACCCAAGTAATGGCTTAGGTCACATTTTATCATATTACATTTTGCTTTTAAATTGCAAATGCTGGCACTAAAAGGAATGTGTAGTCCTTCCCTTTTTATCCTTAGATTATGTTAGCAGAACATAAGTGAAGTTCAGACAATATTATTTGCTTTGTATTTTGTAAATATCATTGGTGAATAAGATTACATTGCTACTTCTGAATTAGATTCTTTTCAAGCTAAGTAAGGCATACATCCATGTTATCTGATGGCTATCTGATCATATCTCAAACATTTAGAAGAGTTCACAGTGTATGAGCAGAATGGATAATAATAAGGAAGAATATCTACATCTCCAAACATTCGTCAGATAGCTTCTAATAAGGTGCTTCAAAGATGTGCTAGGGGGAAAACTCAGAAAGCTAAAGAAAGTTTAAACAGCAAAATATGAGGAAAATACCCTAAAGAATTTTGGTAACCAGATGACACTAATATTTATTTGGTACCGGGATTGGGAGGGAAGTTCGGAAAGTGGATGGGGTTCCACCTGAGCATCCCATTATTGGAGCAGTATCTGAATTTCATATGAACTGTGAGGATAGTGCCTTATTGAAAGCTAAAGTTACTGCAGTTTATTTAATGATTCGGGGAGAAAAATTGGTAAGAAGTGTGACATCCATTATGCACAGTGAAGTGATCTAGCTTGCAATAATATATTCAAAACAGAAAGAGACTCCAAATGAGAAAGGTGGCTGCTAAGCCAAGAAACTTAGATGATCATTTAGGTTTAGCACGCTCAACATCAACCTCATTAGCACCCTTAGAAAAACGGACCACGGCAAAGGCCAGAGATAAAGATTAATACATGAAATCGTGACAAAGTCCAGAGATAAGGTTTAATATAAAAATCATAGCAAAAGACAGAGATAAAGATGAAGAAACAAAACTAAGCCAAAGTACGAAAAGCTTTATATAAATGTGACTAAATTAGGGTGACCAGATTTTCAGACACAAAAAGCAGGACCTATTAATAAAGCAGTCTGGTGCCTTACGAGATCGTGGATTTTTTTTGGGGGGGAGGGGTTAGGGCTTCACTTCACTTAGGCTAGTGCAAATTATCTATATGCATTGTAATACTTCATATTTTAAAACTAATAAACCGGAAATACACTGTTGTTTGATGGTGCTTTCTATGATGAAAACATTTGAATATAAAATATTACTTGTGATATTTATTATACTTTTATTATTACTATTAACACTAACAATTATTCTTATATAATATTGAAAACAATGTAATGTCGCTGTTCTTTTAAGAAGTTAGTGAGATAGGCTCTCATACTTTTCACTGCCATGAATTGCTTTTAACAATTTTAAGTTCCCAAGAAGCATATTATGAAACTGCACACAGTTATAATTCAAATTTCATTTTGTGATTAACATACGTTTCAGAGTTTCTGGCTTTAGTCTGGATTTTTCATTTGTCCAGATATTGTTCATAATTGAAAACACCCCTTCTGTTGGTGAATTTGTAGCAGGAAGGCATAAGGTAAACTGTACAATGTTACCTTCATTCTTAAAGTCGATTATTTCTCTCTTCAAATTTGTTGAATATTTCCACCCATCTCAAATGTGTTGGTGTATGAATTCTATCCCATTCCTTAACTCTTGTAACTAATATGCACGTTAGTCTTTAATTGTACTATTTCTTTTATTTCACAAGGCATTTGCACAATGATGGCAAAATTGCATATTTTCCTTTTCGCAGGATGGTTTTGAAATGCAGGATATTTATGAGGTTTTAGAGTCTCTTCGCGGGCAGCTGGATAAGGTGTCAAAAAAAGGAGTATCCTGTGAAAAGCAGGACATCTGGTCACCCTAGACTAAATCCTCATATCAAAGTTTATCTTTGATAAAAAATTAAAATAACTTCTGACCGCTTGGTTATTGACCTGTGCAATACTAACCGGCAATTGCAGAGAGTCCCGAAAATGCGCTAGAGGAGCACATTCCAGCAACACATAACGGACCTACAGATCTTTGCTACACAGCGGACAAAGAGGAGCAGGGTCCCACTAAAAAGGTAACGATGCGTAAAATTGCAGTGGTCAATATCCACCCGGACCAAAATCCCCTCCGCACGACAAGATATAGGAGTGGACTTACCTGGTTTATCGGAATGTCATTCACTACTCTAAGCTTATTTCTGCGGAGAGCTAACTGCTCTCCACACAAGTCTACAGTCTTCCAATGTTACACAAAGTATTGCAACACTAGGTTCTCTGGTTGCCAACTCTGCTGCCAAATCCGTTAGCTCATTCCCGGCAAGCCAACATGACCAGGAATCTATGCACACTCCACATTAAGGCCAGAAGTGTGTAAAACATGGAGATGATGATGATTTGTTTAAGGGCGATCAGCTGCTAGGACATTTGCGCCCTTTAAAAACAGATTATGGAAAAGTCCACAGAAAAAGATCAGTACAAAATATCATGGTAAAGACCAGAGATAAAAATCAATATAAATGTCATAGGAAAAGTTAGAAATAAATATGAAAATATAAAACTAAACCGCGAAGTATGAAACACTTCAATTCAACATGACTAAATCCGCATTTGGAAATTAAACTTTGACACAAAATTAAAAATCCTATCATCTGCTAAGACCTCTGCAAGACTATCCGGCAGTTGCAGAGAATCCCAAAGATGTGCTAGAGCAATACACTCTAGCAACACGTGACGGATCGACAGACCTTCGCCATAAGGCGGAAAAACACGGGCAGGGACACCTTTAAAAAGATAACCGTGTGTAAAACTGCAGTGGCCAATATGCAACCGAGCCAAAATCACCTCAAGACGAGATACGCGACAGGAAGTAACCCAGTTTATAGGAATGTACTTCACTACCCTAAGCTTATTTCCGCAGAGAGCTAACCACTCCTCGCGCCAGCACGATGGCACCACTCTCTGCACAAGACTAAAGTCTTCCGACGTTACCCGAGATATTGTAACACTGGGTTCTGTATTTGCCGCCTTGGCTGCCAAATCTGCAAGTTCATTACCAGGTATCCAAGCACACTCCACATTAACGACAGAAGCGTATAAAACATGGATGGCATCACGGATTCGCTGAACAATGGGGTGGTAGTTTTACATCTCACGAAGACTCTCAAGTGCACTAAGGGAATCACTCAAAATGACAGTCTCCCAATTTTCGATAACGCATATACAAAACAGCTCGGTATATGGCATACAGCTCTCCACTATAAATGGATGTGCTATCATGGAAACCGAATGTATTGGGTTCGGTTCCATGAACATAAGCGCATCCAACACCGTTGGTGTAGATCTAAATTGGGTCACTATAACCTCTCAAAAATTCTAAAAGACAGCTGCAGATACTAAATGTAGGCATCGTAGAGTTCCGGTATACCGTCATTCAAGAAACTCTGTGAGATGTCCCAAGGGGGAAACACCCTCTCCCCGTTAGCAAACATGCTAGGCATTTCAATGTCTGCTTTCTAAGAAGTTCCCTGAAACGAACAGCTGCAGGCCTTGGATTAATGGAGCTATTCCTATAACGTTCGTCCAGCGCAGTGTGAAAAAACGAAGCGAACGTTGGATGTTGAGGCATACTTTTAAGGCACAGCCATAATTTCCTAAGAGAAAACCACGTCGATATCGCAGAGGAGGTTCTGCCGATTCGGCGTAAAGGCTCATCACTGGGCTAGTGGGAAAAGCTCCAATAGCCACTCGAATGCCCCGGTTATGGACTGCGTCTAATATCCTCAGCACAGATGGTCGTTCTGACGAATAAATGATACACCCAGTCTATTTTTGATCGAACCAGTGCGTGATACAGTCGCAGGAAAACTGTCCGATACGCTCCCCAAGATTTCCCATTTAATATCCGCAAGATATTCAGAGAACGGTGACATCGCGCTTTCAACTGTGCTATATGGGATGACCAGCTAAGTTTCCTATCAAACGCCAATCCCAGAAATCTCGTCGAATCTGCGAATGATAGTAAATCTGGACAGAATCGGAGCGAAGGTGGTATTCGTCTCCTACGACGCCAGAAGTTCACGCAGATTGACTTCTCAGTTGAGAAACGAAAGCCGTTTTAGAACTCCATTCCTGGAGATTATGTAAACAATTGCTGCATACGGCGTTCCAAAAACGGCGTACGCAGAGAAGAAAAATAAACGGCAAAGTCGTCTACGGATAAGCATGCCGATACCCCTGGAGGAACACATTTCGGGATAGAATTAATTGCTATAGCAAACAGTATAACGCTCAGTACCGATTCCTGGAGTACTCCGTTCTCCTGAATAAAAAGGTTCGGAAAAAAACGAGCCGACTCTTACTCGGAAAACGCGGACCTTCATAAACTCCTAAATGAACAGTGGTAAGCGCCCACGTATGCTCCAGGCGTGTGAGGAACGTAGTATCCCTGCTCGCCAGCACATATTTATGATACGTGCCTTATCGAGGATAAAAAATACCGCAACGGTTTGACAATTCTTCATGAAACGTTCAGGATCTGTGTCGTAAATGATACAAGGTGGTCAATTGTTGAACAGCGTCTTCGAAAACCGCACTGGGTGTTGGTCAGCAGATTGTGAGTTTCCAACCACCATACCAATCGTCCATTGATCATGCGTTCCATCACCTTGCAAACGCAACTGTTGAGGGAAATAGGACGATAGCTGGGCGGGAGATGACGGTCTTTTCCAGCTTCCAAAATGGGTATGACAGTGGCCTCCCGCCACTTTTCTGGTAAAGTGCCATCAACCCAAACACGATTATAAACCTCGAGTAGGAAAGCCTTACCTTCAGGAGAGAGCTGTTGCAACATTTGTACGTGGATACGATCAGGTCCTGTTGCTGATAGTCGCGAAGATTAAAGAGCGTGTTCTACCTTCGCTATGGCGAAGAGGCGATTATAACCTTTAAGATTTCCTAAACGAAAAAGGAAACCTTGAGATTCAACCTGAGTCTTAACAGGAATGAACTAGGGCGAATAGTTATTTGAGCTAGACACTTGAGCGAAAGCACAGCAAAATGTGTTAGCCACGTCAAATGCATCAACAGCTCTTGCAGCTGTTTTAAGCCCGGCAATTGCCAGTGGGTCCATTTTCCTACCAAACGCCTTAACTTATCCCAAACGACAGAGGAAGGTGTATGTCGATTATATGAAACTACAAACTTGCCCCACGATGTTTTTCTGCTATCCTTTATAATATATCTAGACTTAGCACGCATTTTCTTGTATTCGATTAGGTTATCCAATGTGGGCGACGCTGAAAAACCCTATGAGCACGCCTACAAGCACAAATGGCATTTCGGCACTCTTCCGTCCATCAAGGGACTGGAAAGCGACGAGGATTGACAGTAGACCGCGGAATAGCTTGTTCAGCAGCAGAAAGAATCTTTTGTGTGATATGTTGGACCAAAACATCCACACAGTCGTGCTCATTGTAATTAAACACAGCCAACTGGAAGTAAAGATTCCAGTTAGCTAGATCTAAGCGCCATATAGGTAGGCGCGTGCAACATATATCTTGTGTTAAGAGACTAATAAGAACACGGAAAGTGGTCACTAGATTAAATCAGAGATGACAGTCCATTGTAAGGAAACTGCAATATCAAGGTGTGAAAGAGTGTTGTAGGAGTCAGAGAGAAATGTAGGCTCTCCGGTGTTCAGAAGAGCTAAGTTATTATTGTCCAAAAAGTCGGCAATTACCTTCCTTCTCTCGTACAAGCCCAAGGTGAGCCCCAAAACGGGTGATGGGCATTAATGTCTCCCACCAACAGAAAAAGCGTTGGTAACTGGGAAACTAGATCTTCTAAATCCATGAGCGAGAGGTCATCAGATGGAGACAGGTAAATGTTACAGATGGTAAATCGGATGGATGGCAGTTTAATCCTTACAGCCACTGACTGTATGGATACAAACTTCACAAATATATAATCTCTGGTGAGCATCATAGTCCTCCCGTGCGCAGGAATACCCTCTTCCGGTTGAGATTACGTGCTAGGGTATATCATCTAAGTTGAAAACTCTTGTGGACGGAGTTTAGTCTCTTGTAAACACACGAGCAAAGGCTCATACTTGTTAAGCAAATGTTCAAACTCTGGTCGATGTTCTAATTCCAAGGATGTTCCATTGTAGGATAGCCATTAGAATTATAACGGGATAAGTTCTTAATCACAGAAGTTTACTACGTTATGGAAAGCAGTGGTCGAAACAATTTTCCCCTTTTCTTTGGTGTTGGGCTAATACCTTTAACGAAGGATTTATCCTGCCTTTTTTCACTGTCGTTCTGGCAGAGTGGGCAGAATCCGCCTGTTTCATCTCCTCCACGAGAGAAGACCCCTTACCAATAGAAAACCTCGGTTTGGTTTTGTTTAAGGGAACTCAATTTGTAGGTCATTAGCGCCCTTCTAAAACAGATTATGGCAAAGGCTAGAGATAAAGATCAGTAGAAAATTTCATGGCAAAGGCCAGAGACAAAGTTGAATAAAAAAATTAAATAAATAAATAGAATCAAAGCAAAAGTCAGAGACAAATATTAATATAAAACGTAGCAAAACACAGAGATAAATATCAATATAGAAATATAGCACAAGTCAAACATAAATATACATATGGAATATATAAAACTAAACCGACCAGTATAAAACACCTTCTATTAAGATGACTAAACCCGCATTTGGAAATTTAGTTTCGAAACAAAATTAAAAATCCTATCAACCGCTTGCTTATCGTTCGCTGATACCTCTACAAGACTGTCCGTCAGTTGCAGAGAGTCACGAAGATGCGCTAGAGCAATACACTCTAACAACACGTGACGGACCGAAATACCTTCGCCACAAAGTGGACAAATAAAAGATGGGTCACGCTTAAAAAGGTAAATGTGCGTAAAATTGCAGTAACCAATACGCAACCGAGCCAAAATCATCTCCTTACGACGAAATACGGGAGAGGAAGTTACCAAGTTTATCGGAATGTCCTTAACTACCCAAGTTTTTTTCCGCGGAGAGCAACCACTCTTCGTGCCAGCACAGCACCACTCTCCGCACAACAAGCCTAAAGTCTTCCATCGTTACCCGAGGTATTGTAACACTGGGTTCTGTGGTTGCCGCCTTAGCTATCAAATCCGCAAGTTCATTCCCGGCAAGCCAACGTGACCAGGTATCAAAGCACACTCCACATTAACGCAGAAGCGTGTAAAACATGGAGGGCATCCTGAATTCGCTAAACAATGGAGTGGTAGTTGTGCAGCTCACGAAGGCTCTGAAGTGCACTTGGGGAATCACTCAAAACGAGAGTCTCCCAATTTTCGACGGCGCACATGCCAAATGGCTCGATATATGGCATACAGCTCTGCACTATAAATGGATGTGCTATCTGAAAACCGAATGTAATAGGCTTGGGTTCCATGAACATAAGCACATCCAACACCGTTGGTGCTGTTGGATCCATCGGTATAGGTCAAAATTAGGTCATTGTAACCGGACATAAATTCTAAAAAAAAAAACCGGGTGCGGATACTAAAAGTAGGCATCGTAGACTTCCGGTATAACGTCATCCCAAGATCTACGTGAGATGTCCCACAAAACCAAGGGGGGAACACCCTCTCTCCGTTAGCAAACATGCTAGGCATATCAATGTCGTGCTTTCTTAGAAGCTCCCGGAAACGAACACCTGCAACCCTTGGATTAATGGAGCTATTTCTATAACGTTCGTCCAGCGCAGTGTGAGAAAACGAAGCGAACGTTGGATGTTGAGGCATACATTTAAGCGCACAGCCATAATTTCCCAAGAGAATTTCACGCCGATAACGCAGAGGAGGTTCTGCAGTTTAAGCGTAAAGACTCATAACTGGGCTAGTAGGAGAAGCACCAATAGCAACTCGAATCCCCCGATTATGGACTGCGGCTAATCTCCTCAGCACGACCATCTGTGCTCATGCAATGGCCCCTTCCCGGGACTGACCTTTATCCGTCGAACACAGTCCTACATGATATTCAGGGGCTGGGAATTACGCACTAACCAGTCACCCTTTGCGACTCCCCTTCTCCGCCCGCGCAGCGGTATCGGTCAGACTGTGTTCAAGTAGGTATCCAGACGTTGGTGAAACACTTGTGGACCAAAGTTTATAGGGCGTGTGGCAAAAGCCATCTCAACTCTTACAAGAATCCAATCAAGAGCGTGGCTCTGGACCCCGGGAGCGCCAATCCCGTACCAACCGTAATAGGCCCCTGGGGGGTTGGTATATCATCTCTGATGAGAACCATAGTGCTCCCGTGCGCAGGAATACCCTCTTCGGGTGTAAGATCACAACCGTACTGGGGTATACCGCTTGATTTGAAAGCTATATTGTGGACGGAGCTGTCTGTTGTAAATATACGACCAGAGGATTATTCTTGTTGAGTGAATGTTCAAAGTCCGGTAGTTGTGTTCTAATTCTACGTGTTATATTGTAGGATAGCCTTACTACCTTGAGGACGATGGTGGTAGAATCAATTTGCCCTTTTCGGTTACGGGATAGCACCTTTAACGGAGGAAGGATGCTGCCTCTTTTTCACTGTCGTTCTGCTCCATCTCCTCCACGGGAGAGGACTCCTTTCCAATTGAAATCTTGGTTCGGGAACCTGAACCGATTGGAAGTTGAGATCGGCGAAAATATAGATCGCCGATCCGAGTCCTTCCCAGAAGGTTGTTCAAAAAAGGATCTCCGAGGAGTTGCTCGTGGACTTTTCTTGCGTTTAGATATTTTGGATAAAGGCTTACCATTTTCTGTTAGGAAGTCGGTTCTTTCATATCTGGTCCTGAACTTCTTTGGCGATGCAATGTGTATTACAGCTTTGCCAGTCTTGCTGGTTGAGGTCGACAGTTTTGATGGTAATTTTCCCGATGTGGTCTTTTGAGTATAGTACTTAGCAGATATTGGTGCTGTCGGTGTTGATTTTAAAGGCTTTGGATGCGTTCTAGCTACGAGAATATTTTCCGAAGTGGTGGCACCATTGATTTCGCTGGTCTGATTCTCCGGGTTCACCGATGTAAACTTTTTATCTTCCTCTGTTCTATTAATTACTAAGTACGGAGGACCACAGCACTCGACTTCTTCTTTTCCATTAAACTGTTTTTGTTTTGATTTTTCCATGGCGAAAAAAATCCTCTACCATGTAAATGTCTCCGATGGCATGCTCACATCCTGGGCGCCATCCCGACTTAGATGAGAGGCCCGGTCTGCACCTAGCTCACCTTAGGGTTTCACCTCCCAATTCATAGAGGGACCCAATCGCCTTCAGGAGTGTAACAGCTCATGTAATGGCCCCTCACTGGGACTGACCTTTATCAGGCGGATACGAACACAGTCCTACATGATACTCAGGGGCTGGGAGTTACGTGTTACCCAGTCAGCCCTTGGGACTCCCCTCTTCCGTCCTGCGCAACGGTTTCCGTCACAGACTGTGTTCAGGGATTTAAGTGATAGCTGGTCAAACACACATGTGGACCAAAGTTTATACGGCGTTTGGCGAAAGCTCTGTCACCTCTTAGAGGAACCCAATCGAGTGTGTGGCTCTGGAAACTGAGAGCGCCAATCCCGTACCCACCGTAGTAGGTCCCTAGGAGTAGTAACAGACTTAGCAGATGATGTTGGAAGTGATCTGGCTACTAGAATCTTTTCTGAAATTGTGGCCCCGATAATATCGCTGGTTTGAGTTGCGATTCCCCGACTCGGTTCCAGTTTAACTGCAATTGAGCTATAGGTATCGGACTTCAGACAGATGGTGATGCAGTAATTTTACTTAAATGTAAATAATGATTGTAATATGAATATGCATTTTTATGTGACATTGATTTGAGATGTTTCTTGACTGTAATTATTGTTGATAAGTAAGTTTATACTGCCTTACTGAAACTGTCAATAATAGCGCGCAATAATGCAGCGAGGGGGGGTGAGCTGTTTATCATTATTGGAAACGAGGAAGTTGCGTAATGTTGGCGCGTTTTTCCGTTTAGAACCTTTCTTGAATATTTCCATAGAGCATATGTATTCATAATTTTCATTGAATATTAAAATAGACGCTAATGTTGGCGCGTTTTATTAGCCAATTGCAGTTCAGTTATAATCTTTAGGCATATCGGTGTGTATGGGTATAAAAGCAGTAGGTTAGAGGTAAAGTCCACCAGTTCATCAAAAATCTGTGTACACTACACGTCGTCTTCAGTCAGTCAGTCAGTTCGTCGAAAGTATTTGTACGGCAAACGTCGGGTATCGATTCACAAGTTACGCACAGCAGAATTATGAATAATCTAAAGTGTTGTAAGGTTAATTATACAAAAAGTTGAAGTACGCAAATTAAGAGTGATCAGTAAGGAGTTATTATAACAGTTTCAGTTTGGCGAGTGTTAAGATCAATGTATAAATGTGATAGTTAACGTGTTTGACAATAAATGTGTAAAACAAATTTCTTCATCAGTGTTATATTTGGATAAAAGATTCCTTTCCGTTTACACACCCGATCAAGAAACATGTTCGACCGAGAAATAATAGCTAGCCGGAGGACAGTGAAACAGAATTAAATAAAAAAATAAAATTAAAATTCTTTCAAACAAAAACTAATACTGCCGCAAATTGCTAACACCAGATGGAGCTACAAACCGAACAAATGAATGACGTCACAAGATGGCTTCACATGAAGTAAACACACATACACAAACATCACAAGTAATAACATTATAAGTAATACCGTTACAAATTGGCGCCCAGAACGTGGGGCAAAGTGACCAGGAAAGGGACAGAGTGACCAGGAAAGGAACACGATGACCAGGAAAGGATCAGAATAACCAGGAAGGGGCAGAATTAACCAGGAAGAAGTGAGATGACCAGGAAGAGGCGAATGGAGAAGTGAACTGAACTACAAGACGCAGATTCCAGAAACAACAAAAGGGACGACAGACTACGCGGATGATTGGACATCGTAATTCCGAGATTAAAAGGCAACAGGGGAATTCAAATACGGAACACCAAAACGACGTAGATTCATCGTAATACAACGCAGAAGCGACATATAATCTAGGAGAGAGGGGCAGAAAGCTGGACATCAAAGCAACATCAGCAGATACCACCAGAAAGGTTAGAAACGTGTGATTTTTATTCTAAAAAAAGGGGTAAATTTTTTTTAATGTACCTTAGGAGCGGTAGGATAAAGAAAACAATGTCCACTAATAATACAAAGAAATAATTATGGAGGGGGATAGTGTAACAGTTAGCTGTAATTCAATACAGGTTACAGAAAATAGCTCAAACGATGTAGTATTGGAGGGAGGAAATGTTAGTGCAGGAAGTGAGAATAAAACAGCAGGAAATATTAATTCTGATACTAGTATGATTATGGAAATGTTGAGAAAATTTGGTGAAAAATTAGATCAAAACAGGAAAGATATTATTAAGAGTGTAGAACAAAAAATAGATCAGAGTTTTGAGAAATTAGGGGAAGCTATGGACAAGAATTATAGGAAATTAATGGAAAGTATTGGTAGGAGTAATGAGATATTAGAGCAAAAAGTAGATCAAAGCAAGGAAGAAATTGAAAAGAAAGTTATGAAGCTAGATAGTAGTATGCCAAAAATGAGAGATGAAAATCAGGAAGTAATAGCAAGTGAGACGGGAGAAATTTCAAAGAAAATGGTAGACATGAGCAGGGAAATAGGTAACAAAGAAAGTGAGGTTAATACTAAAAGTGAACATGTTGATGTAAAATGTACAGAGTCAGGTAGTAGAATGAGTATCATTTCAAGTGACCTAAGAGAGATAAAAGAGGTTATGAATGTAGATGTGAATCAGGCGCAAGTTAATTTCAGAGGGGAAATATCTGAAATTCAGAAAGAATCAGAAATGCAAAGAAATAAATTGTACGAAGAAGTTAAAGTTCTGCCTGTAAATAATCAAAAGCTAACTTCTGAAATTAACAAGTACCAATCTGTTCAGAATGAAAACTCCAGTCCATACAGTTTAGTACAGATTTGTCAGAGTACTCTCAGATTAAAGAGATAGTAGAAGAATTGAAAATGACAGTTGTTAAAAGATGTGTTGTTCAAGAAACTTTAGATTGTTTTCAAATGGTATCATGGGATGAAATTTCATATGAATACAAGAGGTTATTCATGAACAAATTTTTGAAGGTTAGGATATGGCTACGAGTAATGTTTAGTCACACACAATTTGATCCAGGAGGATAAATAGCAATGAGATGTAAAGTAAATGCTGGATAGTTAAAGATGACTTGCAGAGAAATGTATTGAATTGTAAGAGGGTTAAATAAATATGTACGTCATGTGAAAGGAGAAATAAAATTTTGGACATAATTAAAGTTTTCTTTAAAAGGAAAATAACATTTTTTTTTAGTAACTGTAACAGCATTTGAAATAAAGCATGATGTTATATTAAAGTAAAGTACGTAGATATAATTCCAAGAATATTGTGAATGTACAGTACAAAATAACAAAAATGGGTAAAAGTACTTAAAACAAATATTTATGTAGCAAACAGAAAATGTGAAACAGTGTCTAGATTTAAGAGATGTAAATATATTTGTGTAAAGGGTGAATATTTTTGGTAAATATGTTTAATAATTACACAAAATTCTTGAATTGATAAATTTTTGTTAACAATATAAGAAAGTAAACCATTTTTTGTAACAGTAATTAAATACTTCAGGGTACAGTATTTGCTATAAAAATTGTGATGTCAGATTAATGTCTAGAAACATTAAACCAGAGCCAGTAAGTAGTGGCGAGATAAAAAAAAAAACATATGTCGTGTGTTAAATGCGTGTGATGTGTTAAGTAAAAGTGATAGCGTGTGTTCCAAGATTTAGGAGACTAAAAACCCAATTATAAAATTTCCAAACAAGTTGTAAATATTCATAATTATGTTTCTAGTGGGGCATATGATGCAGTAATTTGTATCACAAATTACTTAAATGTAAATAATGATTGTAATATGAATATGCATTTTTATGTGACATTGATTTGAGATGTTTCTTGACTGTAATTATTGTTGATAAGTAAGTTTATACTGCCTTACTGAAACTGTCAATAATAGCGCGCAATAATGCAGCGAGGGGGGGTGAGCTGTTTATCATTATTGGAAACGAGGAAGTTGCATAATGTTGGCGCATTTTTCCGTTTAGAACCTTCTGGAATATTTCCCTAGAGCATATGTATTCATAATTTTCATTGGATATTAAAATAGACGCTAATGTTGGCGCGTTTTATTAGCCAATTGCAGTTCAGTTATAATCTTTAGGCATATCGGTGTGTACGGGTATAAAAGCAGTAGGTTAGAGGTAAAGTCCACCAGTTCATCAAAAATCTGTGTACACTACACGTCGTCTTCAGTCAGTCAGTTCGTCGAAAGTATTTGTACGGCAAACGTCGGGTATCGATTCACAAGTTACGCACAGCAGAATTATGAATAATCTAAAGTGTTGTAAGGTTAATTATACAAAAATTTGAAGTACGCAAATTAAGAGTGATCAGTAAGAAGTTATTATAACAGTTTCAGTTTGGCGAGTGTTAAGATCAATGTATAAATGTGATAGTTAACGTGTTTGACAATAAATGTGTAAAACAAATTTCTTCATCAGTGTTATATTTGGATAAAAGATTCCTTTCCGTTTACACACCCTGATCAAGAAACATGTTCGACCGAGAAATAATAGCTAGCCGGAGGACAGTGAAACAGAATTAAATAAAAAAATAAAATTAAAATTCTTTCAAACAAAAACTAATACTGCCGCAAATTGCTAACACCAGATGGAGCTACAAACCGAACAAATGAATGATGTCACAAGATGGCTTCACATGAAGTAAACACACATACACAAACATCACAAGTAATAACATTATAAGTAATACCGTTACAAGGGCTGGCGAATGCGCAGGAGTTTCGGCGCTTCCGAGAAGGAAACCTTCTCCCTAACCCGGATCTCTTGGATCGCCCTTTCCTCTGTAAAACGTGGGCATTCTCGGGAACTATATGGATGTTCAATACTGCAGTTAACGCACGTTGGAGCTGATGTACATGCTCCCTCGTGTGAGAATTCTTCACAGTTAGTGCATGTAGCTTCACTGTTACAGAAATCACTTGTATGACCAAAGCGCTGTCACTTATATCTCAGCGGGTTGGGGATATATGGCCTAACTTCAATTGCTTCATACCCTGCCTTAATCCTTTGAGGGAGGTTTACCAGATCAAAGATCAGAAATAGGTTACGAGTAGGCACAAATTCACCTCCTTCTCTCCGCTGTACCCGATACCCAAATGCCACACCTTGTTCTTCCAGATTCTCTTGAATCTCATTCGACATACTGTCTGTCCAATGCACGGGTGTTTACAACACCACGCGAGGAGTTCAAGGCCTTGTCCATCTACTTGAATTGTATACTTCTTAACAAGTTTACTTTCAAGATAGTCGCTGCCTGGGATGCTGAATTTGCTTCAACCAGGAGCGTGACATTGTGACTTCTAATGCATGACATAATAGGATCAGCAATTTTATCGAGATCCTTTTGAACTATAAAAGGGTTCACCAATGTAAACCTTTTCCGTTCCTTTGTTCTAAGGATCACAAGACTAGACTACTTCTTTTCCATTAACCTTAGTGTTTGTTTTGGATTTTCTTATATCCATAGCGCTTATATCCTCCACCATTACAAATGTCTTCGATGGCATGCTCACATCCTGGGTGCCATCCTAGCTTAGGTGAGAGTCCTGGCCTGGACCTTGCTCACCTTAGGGTCTCACCTCCCAATTTACAGATAGAGGGACCCAATTGCCTTCAAGAGTGTAACAGCTCATGTAATGGCCGCATCCCGGGACTGACCTTTATCAGCGGATACGAACACAGGCCTACATGATACTCAGGATGATGATGCTGGTGTTTACAGGAACTCAACTGCTAGGTCATTAGTACCCTCATAAAACAGATCCCAAAATATATGTTGCTCTTTGTATCTATAGTGAAATGTGTAATGTTGCTATTTCTGCAAAGGTTTTTTTGGAATAAAATTAAGTAGATAGAAATAAGCTTTAGTACGATAAATCTGTATATCTACTAATAAACGGGAGAGTAGAGAAAGTCATGTGAGTGTGACTTAAAATTTTTCTAGTATCACTAGACACTCTATCAGATATACTGTATATTAAAATGCTATGCTCTTCCCCCCCGAGTTGGTGTATATTTGGAAGTTTCCGCAGTGCAACTGTAACAGAGGGACAGTGCATGTTCTGCTGGTTTGCAGTGTAGATTGTTGAATTCAATCATTATCATCATATTCACTAACACTTAAGTCCAACAAATCTGAAGATAAATAGTGAAACACTTAGTATTTTCTATCTTTCAGAGCACGTCTTGCACTGTTTGAGGAAGCCATTTAACTCACGGTTTCCTGTGTAACATGATCAAGCTTAAGTTACTCATGCCACAAACACTCTGAAGAGCTTCAAAGTTTTTTTTCCAAGGGATCCCCATAAGACAAATATAACACTGACAGATACTCCTTTGCAGCCTAAGAGATGGAAGTCTCTGTTTCATTAATAGCACTTTCAGAAATCATGTATAATTTCCAGAAACATCATTTTCAACTGGAACTCTCTTGGCATGCATGCACACAGTGAAAAGGCTAATTCATAATTTGTCTGGCAGGTTGCACAACTTATCAAAATGTCAGATTTTCAAACTTCATCAGTAATTTTTGCTACTAGCATAGATTATCATCCCAGTACTTGAGGTCATGTGTTTTTGCAGCAACTGCATTTGATCCTTGAATGCTTCATACTGAAGCATAGAAAATAGTCGACTTGGCAATCCACTGTAGAGCATATCCATGTGAACTTATCTGAATAGCTTTGGTGCATTTTCTTTTGTAGTATTTAGTTATCTTAAGTAGTGCCCAGAAGTCCAATTTATTTTCTTTAAAATAGGCAAGCAGGAGGGCACATAAAATACTGAAAACGGGCAGTAATACCACTAAACTATGTTTCAAGGGTGAAATATGGTATTTAAGACACTTTATAAGTTATTTACCATGTAACCTAAGACGTTTCTTGGTTATAAACAATAAGATATTTTTTCAAAAAATCAACTGTCATGGTCAGCCATCTGTCAGAGAGAATCTTTTTCCATTATGGGGGGGGATTGTTTTCTACTTTTACTGAAGCGAGTGAAGCATATTTAAAACAAGCTATTTCAGAAGGACTTATTAGTTACAACTTTAACCTTTCAGGACATACAAATGTTCTTAAGTTTTTCAAGGCCCAAATTAGCACTTGCAACATGTTTATACCTTTCATTAATGGTTTTTCCTTTCTCTCCTAGTACTTGCAGCAGCTGATTTACTGCACCTACGAAGATCATTATGGAATATACCAGCATAATTTGCAATATGTTATTGTAAACACCAAATCATTGCAGATTTCAAGGTACAACTAGTTTACCTCATGAACTGAAGCAGCTTTGTCTTCTGATACAGCATCAAGTACTTCATGTAACTTGTCCAAATTTTGCTGTAATATGGCTGCATAGATCTAGGTTTCCCATCTGGTGAGAACAGGTTATGGAGGTGAAGTTAGCTCTAATGCTACATCCTTAAAACCCGGATGTGTGATTTTAGGAAAACTTCCTCAGTGTTCAAAACGAACTTATCTGAACTCGTACACTTCTTACTTCTTTGGCAATTCTGTCCAGTCCATGAATTAGACATGTGAGACAGAGCCTTTTTAGGAAAAAAAAAGTTTTAGCTGCTTTTTTCATCTGGTGCCACATATGTGACAAAAAGCAGGACATCATGTTGTATTCCATGTAGCCAGAGTAGCATTAAGGAATTTGTAAACAATTTTGCCACTGTAAAACTATGTTCTCTCCATCTCTTCCATTGTCTAAAGAAACACTGCTGGGTCACTTTGCAATACTTCCGTAGTTCTAATGATGATACTGGCCATGAATGTCTCACTTTATCCACGGTTTCATCAATGGAGACTTAAGATTTTTTTTCCGCTACACAGTTTTGAATCCTCTGCATAGCAGTCAAAATTTTTCTGATGGAACCCCTTCTTTGTTGTATGTTTGCAGGTGAAATTGTTTGTTCAAGTTGCAACCACTGTTCACATTAGTTATCTTAGGCTCAGCCATATTAAAAATCTTAGATTTGTGTTTCATTGTTGGAAAATGTTGAGTTATAAAATACTTTTTTTCATGATTAATAGATTTTCACAGATTTTTCTAAACAGTATAGTTCCATTAGTAGACAGTGCATCTGAACCTTGCAGACAAAGCTGTGTAATTAACTACTTAACAATGAAATTAATTTCGCCATGATAAATAAGTCAGGATGATGATGGTAATGACCTTTTGTGATTAAAGGCGCTCAACTGCTACATCATTAGCACCCTTGTAAAAAAAATTATGACAAAGGCCAGATATAAACATCAGTACAATATATCATGGTAAAAGTCAGAGATAAAGATGAATATAAAGTCATAGCAAAATCCAGAGATAATGATCAATATAAACATCATAGCAAAATTCCGAAATAAATATGAATATATAAAACTAAACCAGTAAGTATGAAACACGTAATATCAATGAAACTAAATCCGCATTTGGAAATTTACCTTTGACACAAAATTAAAAATCCTGTCAACCGCTTGCTTATCATCCCCTAAGACCTCAGCAAGACTAGCTGGCAATTGCAGTGTGTCCTGAAGATGTTCTAGAGCAATACACTCTAGCAACATGTGACAAACTGACAGACCTTTGCTATGAAGTGGACAAATAGGAGCAAAGTCACCCTTAACCCTCCGCCAGGCGTGCGCTTTGGTAAAACAGCATTAGTCGCGCGGGGCCTGGTAGACCTGCACTATATTTTTGTTATTGTTTGTATTTATTATTCTTTGGTTTATTTTCCTTTTTTTCCCCATGTTTACCTTTATTTAGGTTAAGTATACATGGCCTTCATTAGTAGGTATTATCTTACAACATAAAAAGACGAGCTAAAATATGAGTACATATACATTATAAATTGTATTACAATGAATATAAAGAAATACTTTGCCATCTTCAGGTATACATATAACTTGTAATTTCAAATGTTCAGTTACTCAGAATCATCTACTACCTCTCCCATGTTTTCCCCGACTAAGCAACTATCGAATTTTAGCATGTTGACTCAAACAGGTGGGGAGTGTTGCATTTCCCACATTCATATTTAGTTTTGCAGTTCTTTTTGTCTTTGTTGCAGGGTTCAATCGTTTCCTTTTCAATGTGGATAACGGTGTATTTGACAATTCATCTACCATGATTCTTCAGGTTTATATTTTGTCAAAAGGCCTTTCAAATCGCCAGGTAGATTTGATACTGTTTCTCTCCTTTGTAGCTGTTGCAATAGTAAAGTTAAAGACAGTGCTTTCAAATACTCCTGCCTTGTGGGATAATTATTTTGGCTTCCAAGGAAGATAACCCTAGAATTAGTACCTGCAATGTTGAAGATATAGTAAAAAATTACCATGGGCCGCCTTCTCGTTCTGGCTACATTGTATGTAGCACAGTTTATCTATTACATCAACTCCAGATTTAGTGTCGTCGTAATGCAGGATTATTTCAAGTTTTTCTCAGCACCTTACTGTTTTACCCTATTTGGAACATATGAAACAAATGTTCCATTTTTTGCGAAGCTAAATATGCTTTCATACTGACTGCGATCTTTTGGAGAAGTGAAATTAATGGGTAATTCTTTTTTCTTTTGTACTGTACCGACGAAAGAAAGTTGTCTTTTATGTAATTCATTCACGAGTGATACACTGGTAAACCAATTATCTGCAGTAACGTTTCGTGCAGTGCCCAGAGATTGGTTCAGTTAGTCTCAGCACTACAGCCTCTGCCAAATCAGTTTGCAAATATGGTCCGTCTGGTTGCTGTCCACAATAAATCTCCATATTAGTGGTATAAAACAGCTTTGGATCACTCAAGCAGAATATTTTTATGCCATACTTGTTTGGATTGGATGGTATATATTGTCTAAAACAACATTGACCACAAAATGTCAGCAACTGTTCGTTGACAGTGACATTTTGTCCAAGGGAATAATGCTTTTAACAGTTGCACAAAAAACAATGTAAACATTTCTCTAACAGCAGCCAATTTATCCAATCTTCATTGCTTCAGTCTTGAGCTTTTGTCATCATAACGAATATAGCGTGTTAGAAAACTGAATCATTTTTCGGACATAGCCATTTGAAATGGAATGGAATTCCAAGATAATCGCTTTTCCAAAAATCGTGAATATTGTGGCATCGACCACAAAAAATTCCTGCCAGGTACAATAAGGCTAGGAAAGCTTTTATTTCTATTACATCTGTAGGTCTGCCATCTCTTTCACAATCAAATTTGTGCTGCACACTAGTAATGTATTTGAGCTTTCAACAATCAAATCAACCATATCTTTGGTAACAAAAAGCTTCCAACAACCCATTTCCATCTCACATTTTTGGCAGCTCCTACTACACCAGGAAGTTTGGCCAAAATATTGTGAGCCCTTGTCTGTGTTATTTTCCATTTTGTTCCATCTCTTCCTGTAAATAATAGCAGAATGTATTGTCGATAATAGTATTATTAATTATTATTCTTATTATTACTATGATAAGCATATGACGTTATCTATAAAATATATGTTATCACACAAGCTGCTTTCATCGTCTTCCTCTTCATCTTCATGATCAGTTTCTGAATCTAAAGATCTCATTTCAAGTTTATTTTCAGAATCAGAATAATCTGATTCATATAAGTTGCCATCCACGGACAAGGCATCTTCATTGCAAAGTAGGCGATGTGTTTCTTCCAAATCATTCGGATTTTGTAGCTCGTACCTTTTACTCATGTTCATGACGAAGCAGTAACAGCTCCTTGCAATTGCAAAGCAATATTGCACAGCTAATGCGGAACAAATCTATCGACAATATGCAATGAGAGCAGGTGCGCGGGGTGCGACACATAACTGCTGATTAGTCATTCTTCCAGCCAAACAAATAAACAGATAAGGTTGTCACTTCAGTAAACAATCGAGCAAGGTGTAATGTTAGATGTCCTAGTCAGGCAATTGCATAGGAACGTTCGTTCAAAAATTATAAAATTTAAATAATGCCAGGGGTCTCTCAGGCTTCTAGCGACCAACAGAGGGTTAAAAAGATAACTTGCATAAAATTGCAGTGGTCAATACATAATCGAGCCAACATCACCTCCTCACAATGAAATACGTGACAGGAAGTTACCCAATTTATAGAATGTCCTTCACTACTCTAGGCTTATTGCCACGGTGAGCTAATCACTCCTCGCACCAGCACCGCTCTCCGCATAATAAGCCTAAAGTCTTCCGATGTTGCCCGAGATATTGTAACACTGGGTTCCGTGGTTGCCTCCTTAGCTGCCAAATCAGCAAGTTCATTCCCTGGCAAGCCAACGTAACCAGGTATGCAAGCACACTCCACATTAACACCAGAATAATATAAAACACGGAGGGTATCCTGGATTCACTGAACTATGGGCTGGTATTTTACAGATATGAAGGCTCTGAAGTGCACTAAGGGAATCACTCAAAATGAGAGTGTCTCCCAATTTTCGACGGTGCACATACAAAATGGCTCGGTATATGCCATACAGCTCTGTACTATAAATGGATGTGCCATCATGAAAACTGAATGTATAGGGTTCGGTTCCATGAACACAAGCATATCCAACACTATTGGTGCACTTAGATCCATCGGTGTAGATCATAATTTGGTCACTGTTACCGAACAGACTGTAACAGAAATTCTAAAAACAGGTGCGAATGCTAAACATAGGCATTGTAGACTTCTGGTATACTGTCATCCCAAGATCTATGTGAGATGTTGCACACAACCAAGGGGGGAACACTTCTTTCCCTTAGCAAACATGCTAGGCATTTCAATGTCATGCTTTCTAAGAAGCTTCTGAAAATTAGCAGCTTCAGGCCTTGGATTAATGGAGCTATTCCTATAACATTCATCCAGCGCAATGTAAGAAAACGAAGCAAACATTGGATGTTTTGGCATACATTTAAGCGCACAGCCACAATTTCCTAAGAGTCAGCATGAACACTCAAGTTGCCTTTAACAAGTTCAACAACAGACTAACAGTTTATTTGTACATTTGAACTGTTATGAGAGAACTAATTTTCTTTCTCTGCATTAGCTTATTTCTTCAAAATCAGAAAAAACCAATTCTACATTATAAGAAGATGACAATAACTAACAGGAACTGACATACTTCTCTCATTTAAAGCACTATAATCCTCTGTGTTTCCTGGCATTTGTTATGCTGGGGTTAACTGTGTATTCCTTTCACTACTGAAGGTTATGCTGTTTAAATTTGAGGACTGCTTGAAAACAAATGCATTTATTGGGAACAAGATTCTTGATAGATATTTTGTAACATGAATATGTATGTCATTAAGTTTGTGTAACTTTACTAACTCTGATATGTTGAAATTCTTTGTGTACGAGAGTTGGAACTTAAATAGTGGCAACACTGCTGTAGAGACGCTATACAACGGAATCTAATATTGTCGCTGATAGCACACGTTAGTTACATACCTATCTTACCTCAGAGCAAATGGACTCTCCCTTCCCACTTCACCTGCGTGCGCACAGTCGAGAGAAACAGAGTCACTTGTGAGCTAGCGGTCTAACGTAGTGTTGTCACGATGTTTTTGAAGCAGGAACAACAAAGTTGGATCAAGATTGAATGTGCCAGAGGTCGTACAGCATGACAGTGTCATCAAGGTCTTCAAGAGGCTTGCGGGGAATCTGCATTGCCTTACAGAACAGTGGCATGTTGGGTAAAAGCCTTCAACGATGGTCGGCAAACTGTGGCAGACATGCATCGGGCAGGTCGTCCTAGCATCAGTGAAGAAGTGCATGCTCTTGCCATGTTGCTGGACAGTGATCCGATGCCATACAATTCATGAGCTCACCCAAGAAACCGGATTAGCACACACGACTGTGCTTCACATCCTGAAGGAATGCCTGGGCATTGCATCACGATGGGTTCCGCATGATTTGACGGAAATGCAGGAATGGTTGCGTTACGATGCTGCTAGGACGCACTTGGAGCGTGAAGGAGAGCTTTCTTATGCCATATCATAACGCTGGATGAGACGTGGGCCAATCGAAAGTTCGTCAGAGCCCCAGCAATGTGAAAGTTATGGTGATTCTCGTGTACGACTGTGTTGGTGTTATCCTAATGCATTACATTCCTCCACGGCAGACTGTCAATGCACAGTATTACGTTCTGTTTTTGGAGCACCACCTGTGAGAAAGAAGCGGCAACACTTTCTGCAGAATCCACCCATCATGTTGCATGACAATGCTTGGGCGTATACAGTGCAAGCTGTGGCTGATTTGTTCAGTCAATGGGACTGGGAAGTGCTGTACCATCTACCATACTCTTCGGACTTAAGTCCTTGTAACTTTGATTCGATTCCGAAGATGAAGAAATCACTTCGTGGCATTCGCTTCAGAACTGTTCTAGAGATTCGTCAGGCAGTAGACCGCTCCATTCGCACTATCAACAGAACAGGCTCTGCTAAAGGTATACTACGACTTCCACATTGCTGGCAACGGATTATACACAATGCTGGTGAATACATTGAAGGGCAGTAAAGGTTGCTAATATGTAGCTCTTTTGTACCGGCTGTAAATAAATAGTTCCCACTATTTAAGTTCCAACCCTCGTATGTTTTAAAATGTATGAATAATAGCAGGGGAAAAAACCCTTAACAATCCAAAACATTAAAATGGGCAAATGAAATCAAAAAAGACAAAACAAAAAATGGCCCTAACCTTCCCAAATGTACAGAAAGATGTTTATTTCTATGGGACTCTTTAATAATATAATCTACCCAGATAGAGTAGGCTTTTACATAGCTTCCAGCCTCCGTTATCAGTTTATATGGATTAATTATGATAAATATTCACTAGAGAAAAAATAACTCTATGCCTAGAAAAAATGAACCATTCTGCATTAATGGGAGAAATAGTATATTACTCAGAACAAAAAATATGTATTAACTTATACACCCACTACTTTCTGTTTACTGCAAGTTAATGAATATCCTAAGTACACACAGACTAAAGGCTGCCTTAGGTGCTTTCAAAATGCGCTACATAGTTTCTTGCAAGCTCCTCAGATGGAGTTATATGATGAATAACCTAATATCCGCACAACAAACATTGAAAAGTAAAAAATTTATACAAAAGTCTGTTGAATCACAGAACATGTTTCATTGTTTACAAGCAAATCTCTTCATATATACACTGCATTCTGGATAGCAAATTAGCAGCCTCTGTAGAACAAAATAACCCAAAGAAATAATGTTTACTTTAAAACTGAAGAACATGAAAAATGTTTGGATTTAATGAGGCAATATCTACTGCAAGGAAGCATTTAGGTAAATAGTATGCATACTCAAGAAGAGAAGGAACTTATTTTTTTTCATAATCTTGTTTTCCTTGGTAAAGTTTAGAATATGTTAGAGGTAACTCAAATCAAAGTTTTATCAGATAATGAAGAAATATTAAGAAGAAAAATCAAACAAAAAATTACAATGGTTTAATATATATAACAGAGGCTAGAGGGGAACTGAATCCTAGTCAGGCAATTAACAGATGCGTACATCTCCATGGAGCTATTCTGTTTAAAATGAGGCAGTATTTTAATACCTGAATAATTTCAATTGTATTTTATAATGAGTAAATTCAATAACAGCCCGCCTTGAAACAATGTGTATGTAATAATTATTTAAATTGTATGTAAGTCATTGCAAATGCTTATTTTTATTGTAAACGTGTTTTAATAATGTTATGTGAATACCTTACATACTGTAATAATGCAAGATCTGTGAGAATAATAAGTTTTAAGTTGCTAACAATGAGGCAATGATGAGTTAGAGAGTTTGAATGTTACTAGTCATGATTAAAGCAATGATAATGTAAATTCAGTAACAGTTTAAAACTAGCCAATCAATAGCAAAGAAAAGCTTTAAGTAAAATGCAGATATTCTATTGGACTAGAATTAGCCAATCAGAGACTTGAAATACCGAAGCTTACCGGTTTAAATAATGTTCAGTTGCTGGCAAACCTTGGTAGTGACCAGATGGAAGATGTGTTCTCTACAGAAATATTACGTGTGAATCGTAAAATATGTCAACGTGTTAGCTTGCCGAAGAGAAACATGACTCTACAAACATTACTGAAGAAGCGGAGGCAAATTCAAACATAAATAATATATAAAAGCAGTTTTTAATAACAAAGTTAAATATTATAGTGTAAAACTTGGAGTATAACAACAAAATTACATCTTAAAATCAGCTTCTCATATGTAGCAGCATATTGCGTAACACAGTAACTATTACGTAATCAACAAATTCGAACAGACATCCAATGTGTGTTGCAAACTTCTTAAACAAAGTAAACTCCAAGAATAATATTTCTTCACGTTAGCTTCCAATGCATGAAGGTTAATAAATTACGTACAATTTATTTACGTAAGCACACAACTACTTCAAAAAGTACTAAATTTCAAAAACAAAATATATGCTGAACTGTTCTTTTACGCCTTTAGGAGGCTTTCCTGTCTATTTTTGATAATACTCTTTATCCATCTTCTCTTTCATTTTATTTGGTATCGTAATTGCCAAAGCATGTTTTATGACAATTACCATGGATTTCAGTAAAATTTTAACCAAACATTATTTCAAATGCTCAAGGTAATTTTGTTGCTAAATATTAACTTTCTGCCTCTAAAAATCTCAACATTGATGACTATGTTCTTTAATCATTATCATCTGTCGTCCCCCGTGGACTAGTGTACTGTGCTAGCCTCTAGCTCCCAAGGTCGCAAGTTCAAACCCGACGGAGGGCGATGGGATTTTTTCGGGTGTAAAAATCCTTAGCATGGCTTCCTTCGGAAGGGAAGTAAAGCCGGTGGTCCCGTGTCGTAGATTACGGCATGTAAAAGAACCTCAAGCGTGATAAAGAGGCCTCTGAGCAAAATTACCGGTCTTTCACGCCCAATATAGAATGGGACACTAAGAACCACAGCAGTTAAAGAGCGTCCATAAATAAAACTCAATTTCAATTTTTAATCATTATCACGGTAAATTTATTCAGAAGTAAAAAATTTAAAAAAAAAACAAAAAATTTATTCAGTCTGTGGGATTGTGTAAGATGATATAGCACAGTACTAAGGTAGGCATACATAATTAAATGAATCTTCAGAACAGTGCTAAATGTGGATACTCTCACAATAAAATAAAAACCGATTTCAAAAGTTTAATACAAACATGCATTCTGCTCATTTCATTTACAATGTATGATTGCTCCGCTATCAAACGATATACAGAGGTGCTGTGAAGTTTCAAACCGTGCAGGGATATGTAAATAAGAAAAACATAAATGTCTACATTTACAACACATAAAATATAAAGCTAATAGTTGCACACTTCCTCGCAATGCTGTTTAGTAATAAAGTGTTTCATGCTTGGCTTAGTGACCTAGGGTTAATTCTGTTGCAAGTAGAATAGTGGCAAAAAGAACAAGTATTCTTAAATGAATAAAGACAAAACCGAAGTTTTCAGCAAATGCTTGTACAGATGGCTCCAGATGTTTATTGAGTCACGTGTTTGTAACTGTGGTGTATCTTATCGAGAGGTTTTGCCAGGTGCCTTAGCTCATACCTGCTCTACAAGGTTAGGGGATGTAATAGTGCTAAAGAAAATATCATTCCAATGCATTTCGCTTAGAGTTGACTGTAAGAAAGTAATAACTGTGAAGAAGAAGAAGAAGAAGAAGAAGAAGAAGAAGAAAAAGAAGAAATAAAACTAGCAAGAACATTACAGCACAGTGATATAAGCAGTATACAAACTAATTTTTTGGAATTAGTGGCTCCATATCATTGTATAAGTGTTAAAACAAAATGGTTTGGTCGTCAATATTCACCGTTTCCTCTACCCATTATCAACTAATGTGGTCTTTATTTATCATAATGTCCCTATAAACTATGATTTTTCTGTGCTTTTTACCTTATCTGTGACAATAATTTACGCCAGAAATTATTTCAAGTTACACCTTTCCCTATTTATTTGCATGCAAGATGCCTTAACGACAAACAGCCACTTATCTATGCCACCACTCTTCTTTTTACCGCCTCTACTACTTACCTATAATAAGTAGGGAAAGTATTACATTCCACTAAAAAAGGCAATGAAATTCACATAAAATACACATTTTGAGACCCCCTGAATCCAAAGAAAGGATTTTTACTTTCCCTACTATGCACTTAGAGTAGACGAAGTAATGTATTCCACCCATAAATTCAATGTAATTTCACCAGAAATCACGTTTGAAACTCCCTGAATCCAAAGAATGTGTTTTTAGAAAAAGGTACAAGTGTATGTCCGTGAACAGCATAACTCAAAATGAAAAGTCGGTTAAAAACCAAACTTAGTGCTTAAAGTTCAACATCTTCCAAGGATGCAACATGAACATTATGAAAAAAATCCCCCACTCCAAACTACGCTTTACAATGGATATTTTCCTAACTTTTTATTTTTTCAAAAATGGCTGTAACAATTTTGATTAAAATACGTATGTTTAAGCTATTTTCATGATAAATAAAACATATATCTTTAATTTTCTAGGAAGGTCTGTAAATACGTCTTTGTTGTGAATGACCTTTGATAATTAGTAATCCGTAAGGTAGAGAAAAAATCTTACTGCACAACAAATGTAGATCTTGTTAAAGCATGAAACTTATGTCAAGTAACATTTTTATGGCGTTAATCTTTTCTGAAATATTCTTTGTTGTTAGTTTGAATTTTCAAATGCTTTACCTATACTTCTCTCAATTGCAAATCGCTATTATTCTTCTTTCTTTTTCATGTTCATACAAAGAGAACAGAATTTCAAAGCTATCATGTTTATGGCCCGCATTTGAGAAGTTGTGGTTTTGATTCCTGTGGTCGACCTTCCTGACCATGTTTTTTTTTGGGGGGGGGCAGTTTTTCCCGGATTGGCAGACAATTGCTGGGAAGGATTCTCACACCCCCAAATTTCTTGTCCATCTATTATCTATCATCCGTTGGTCTCTTTCTGGGCTGGAGGTGTCAGCAATGGTGTTTCAGTGCAGTGTGACAGGGAAAAGGATACTCTTTGTGACTCTCTCCATCCCTCGGATTTCGGCTGGCTGCCAGGTGTATCCGAACTCCCTTAAGGGGCCTTGGACCCCCTCTGTTTTGGGTGCAGTCCCCAGTCTGCCTGTCCATCTGACGGGGAGCCTTTATCTCAAAACTTAGGGACCCTGCTATTTCTGTGCGGTCAATCCTGGTTCCGACTGCCCGGTGTCTCCTCTTGCCTCATCCTTTCTTCCGGGGATGACTTCTCGTGGGGCGTAGGCACAATATCCTCTATGTGGGTCAGTGCTGAGTCCCCTCTGTAGCCAATCCGATCCAAAGCTATCACACAGCGATCAGCTTTGAGGGGTTTGGCTATCGCTTTAGCTTAATATGTTCTACTTACGTCTACAACAAAATGTGTAAATAAGCAATGAAAGTTTATTTGTATTATCATGAAATAGAATGCAAGAATAAGCTTCGTAAGAATATTTTGCAGAAGAGTGAGCAGAGAAAGTCATGTGAATGTAACATATATTTTACAGATAAAGCTCCATATGCCCGTATGTCAGTGAACAAAATAACTTCAAAACAAAAAGTCGGTCAAATACCAAACTTGATATTGTTCAGCATCTTTTAAAGATGTGACACAAAGATTTTCAAGAAAATCTCCTCCACCGCGAACAACCCTTTACATGGATTAATTTTCAAAATTCGTTATTTTCTCAAAAATGGCTCTAAGGATTTTGATTAAATTACTCTGTTTAAGATATTTTCATGACAAACAAAATACACATTTTGAATTTTCTGAGAAGAGCCTCACAAATCCTCATTCTGAATGACTTTTGTACAATTGGTAATCTGTAAAAGATGGACATAGTTTTACTACACAAGAAATGCAGACTCTGTTAAAGCACAATTTGACATATATATATTTCATGAAATTAACTATTTCCCAGATATTTTTTGTTATTGGTTTGAATACTTTTTTAACTGGGACATTGCTATTTGTTTTGTTTTTGTCACGGTCATACAAACAGCATGGCATTTCAAAGCTTCACGTTGTAACATGCTTTTTGAAAATGTGATTATCACTTTATTTACGAATCCTACAATGAAATGTGAACTTTTTCTTTTGGTATTTAATTAACGTCCTTTAACCTGGTAGGCCATTATGGACAGTGACGGAATGAAATGGTTAAAATGATGCTCAAATTCACCCGAGGTTCCTAGAGCTTAAGTTATGTGATATTCATCTTCTCAGGTTAAGGGAAAACCCCAGAAAAAACTATCCAGGTAACTAACTCTAACCGAGATTCGAATTCAGGACCTCTTAAATGTGACAGACCCTCACACCATAGAGATGGGTTAATGTGAATTGAAAGTTTATCTAGATTATCAAGAATTAAATAAAAAGTAAGATTTAGTAAACATAATTTGTAGAATGGTGAGAAGAGAAAGTTACATGAATGCAACACATTAGATTTTTCTCGTGGTTATGCAAACAGCATGGATTTAAAAGGAACCACATAATATTTTGACTATCATTTTAGCTGCTGTATTCTTCTTATACTTACAATGAAGCTTGTAAGAATGTAATGACAGTTTATCTCAATTAACAAGAAGTAACTAATTGTTCTTTCACATAAGCCGGGCGTAGGGCAAGGTGGGAAAGAATCAGACTGAAAAATTCAATACCATAGCCAGGATTTGAACTACATATCTTCCAGGTTCCGTTCAGGTGCGATAATGCACGCAACTCACATTTGGGAGGTCCATGGTTTGCTTCCCTGCAACCGCCCACTCTGACTCATCGGCTTTTTCGGGGGTTTTCTAAGGTCATGAGGTGAACGCTGGAATGGTTTCTCTCAACCCTCGAACTTCCTGTCCCTCCACATCGTTCCATTGCTCATTTCATTCATCCTTAACCACATTAGGTGTGTTTCAGGGATGGAAGTGTCGATGGCATTCCGGTGCGGTGTGGCAGGGAAAAGGCTGCTCTTTATGGAACCTTATTCATCTCTCGGTCTTTGGCTGGTTGCCAGGGTATACGGTCTCCCCTTGGGGGTGTTGGACCCTCTGTGTGCAGCAGGGTTCTGGTTTGCCTGCCCAACATTAGGGCATCTCAATCTGGAAACTGTAGGGACCCTCAATGCTGTACCGTCACCCTGGTTCGGTCACCCGGTGTCTCTCATCTCATCCCTCCCTCAAGGGGCACAAGCGCAATATCCTCATTCACTGGATCTGTGACAAGTCCCCTCCCTAAAATATTCCGTTCCATTCTACACCAGGGAAGAGAAGCATTTTAAGAATTCAGAACGTGAATCATAACACAAAGTACCTAAGCCTAACACCATATGTTATTTTTGAAGCTCTTTTTTCTTCTCCTTTTCTTTCTTCAGATTTTTAATTTGAAAGCAAGTTTACTTTTTAAAGCAATTGAATTTTCAGAATAGAGTGCTTTCACATGAGGAACCAACTGCAACAAAAGCACATCAGCCATTTTGCATTAACACTTTCATGTCATTATTTTGAAAATTTAGTCTATATGTTATCCAAACCGAATAAAACAGCTACATAAAAAGTGTGTATTTTGCGCTAAGCATTATTCCTCGTATCTATTAACATTTTCTCTTTTTAGATATAATAGCTGTTTTTACTCTATGTCCACTATACTGTTCGCACGGTTTTTCTCCCTTTGTCTTGTGAGTGTGTGTAAGAGGGAATGTTTGAAATAAAACAATCTATATTCGTTTTTCAATAACAAATGCAAAATATATCTCATTTTGAAGAAAATTGAATGTGCACTTAATTGTGCTCAAACTGCTTCAACAGTTTGATATTAATATTACTTTTCCTTCCATATTTTTAAAACGTTACTTAAATATTATCAGAATTGAATGTGCCAACTGTATGGAACTACACACTTAGCGATAAACCTTGTGATCAATCTCTATGAAGATTAAAAAGCAAAACAAACTTATATTCAAGATAATAAATACCCTCTGCTGTCAGAGTTTGTGTAGAGCAGTCCATTGCCTGGTAATTATGAAACGATTATTATTACCAGCAACAAATGTTAAAAACAAGATATACATTATGTGTACCTTGTTTATCAAGAAAATTACTGAATAATGCATCTTCTGTAGTACCCACATAAATAGCAATATTTGCTTTTTAAACAACATATTATGCAAAGAAAACTTTAATTTATTTTGTTTGGATAGATCTAGTAAAGAGAAAAGTATTTAGTTTCGTCTTATTTCCTCTTGGAATCAGGTCGCTGAATTATATGAGCATACACAAAACTAAATGTGACCTTTGAGACGATACTGGCATTTACTATTGGCCATAGCCAGGCATGACTAGTCGAGAAGACATTCCTTCCACCTCTTCCTCTATACCCCCTGGTCCACCAGAAAACATGTGGAGCCTACTGTACACTTATCTATTATTGCTTCATCTTAGAACCAAACTTGATGTAAACACATGTCACTAACTAGTTGACAATACACGGAAAAACCAAAGCAAACCACAACATATAGCATCTTAAATAAGCACAATTATTTGTGGGCTTTCAAGAAGTACGTTAATAAAAAATAATTCAAACTTTTGACTAATATGAAATAGTAAATAATATAAATAGTAAAACTAAAGAAGGCTAATTTCCATTCAATTCTGCATGGTGTTTCTCATCCCTCTTCTGGATTTATATGATGATGCCAGTAAGGCGATATGTGGCGGCTTCTACAAATGATGTTAGCTTGGCGGGTAACAATAAAGGTGAAGTAATGAAAAATTTTGAAGGTAAGCCATTGTAAGTGGCGAGAAATGAATTATTGAATGTTTATTACAAAATAATCCAACAGAATCCAAATGCCACTGTGAATAACTTTATTGAACTGCAAATTATATCTACTTCTGCTTCCATGTGGTGGTGATGATTGCTTTGTGTTTAAGGGCGTTCAACTGCTAGGTCATTAGCGCACTTGTAAAACAGATCATGGCAAATGCCAGAGATTTCATTTCATTTCAGCCATAGGAATTACATTAATTCATGGCATCATCAATATACAAATAAAACAAATGATAATCTGTACATACAAAATAATAACTATTACAACATAAGAAGACAATACAATGTTTTAGGATGATAAGAAATCTTCAATGGAATAAAAGCAATGCTGCAATAAAAAAATGTTTAACCTTCCTTTTAAATGTAGCCTCCGAGGTGGCAAGTTTGAGTTTTCCTGGCAGCTTATTATATAATTTAATACCTGCATACTTGGTGCTTTTACTAAATAGGGTTGTATTATGACTGATGATGCTCAGTAGTTGTTTACTCCTGGTGCCATATTTATGTTTTTCAGAATTAACTTCAAATTGTTTTAAGTGCTTTCTAACATATATCATTACTTCTAATATATATATACACAAGGAAAAGCCAATACTGACAGTAACTGAAATATATTTTTACATGAATGTGTCCTGTTTAATCCCATCATTAGTCTAATTACTCGCTTTTGTAGCTTAAAAATGTCTCCCGTCAGAATTTCCCCAAAATATTACACCAAACTTCAATAAATTATATAAATTCCTTAAAGTGCTTAAATTTACTGCTTTATTTATATTTCTAAATACAAAACAAATTTGACTTAGTTTGGATGCCAGCGTTTCAATGTGTGTGTTCCACTTAAGATGTTCATCAATCCATATATCCAGGAATTTTGTAGATGGTTTGTAATGTACTGATTGATTTAAAATAAAGATAGTTGAGGGTTGTTACACTACATCACTAAAATATTCTTACTTGAATGCGTTTCGGGAGATGGCTTGTTCCCACAGTTGAGAACATGCTGACGATGGGAACAAGCCGTCTCCCGAAACGCGTTCAAGTAAGAATATTTTAGTGATGTAGTGTAACAACCCTCAACTCTCTTTATTTTAAATTATGACACATCACTGTTACTAGCTTCTAAATCTTCAAAATTAGTCAATACTGATTGTCTATTTTTATTTGTGGTTTATAATCTTTAGGGTTTTGACTGTGACAAAAAGACGTAGCAACAGATTTTTCTTTATTTATTATTAATTTATTTTGTAGAAACCACTCCTGCATTTTTTTGTCCTATGAGTGTTATGTTAGTTTGTAATTCTTCTTTATTTGTACCTATCAATGGAAGTGTCATCAGCATATAGTACAGTATTGCTAGGTTGAAGATAGGCTGGTAAATCATTAATATACAACAGAAATAAGAAAGTACCTAATACAGAGCCTTGTGGAACGATACAATTCAAATGTATGAGTATAATTACTTTTTCTGTTATTTCAACCACTTGTTTATATTGATCTAAATAGGACTTAAACCAGCAATTTTCTATTCCCCATATTCCTCAACATTCCAATTTCTTTATCAATATCTCATGATTAACTAAATCAAATTCTTTAGAAAGATCTAGAAAGAGCCCAATATTATATTCTTTTTTGTCCAATGAAGTATATACACTATCTAGAAAATTATATATTGCTGTCTCAATTGATTTGTTTTTCAAAAAACCATTTTGTGCCAACGATAATATGTTATATTTTAACAAAAATTTTAAACATCTACTGTACATAACTTTCTCCAATATTTTTGAAATGGAAGACAGCAGTGCAACTGGTCTATAATGTTCCATTTTTTCCTTATCTCCTTTTTTAGGTAAGAGAATTAGTTTTGCAATTCTCATGCAGTTAGGGAACATACCTGCTGAAAAGGAGGCATTGAACAGGTAACAAAGAGGTGCTGCAAAGTGTACAGAAAATTTTCTAAAAATACAGTTCGGAATCTCATCCACTCCATGTGAGATTTTGTCTTTCATTTTAATACGGTAATTACTTCTGTAGAAACAGGATACATGTATACTGTGTTCTCATTGATAGACATATGTGCATTAGTCCAGGGTTTATCACTTTTTCCTGAAAGGTTGGCAACTATATTTACAAAATAATTATTAAACATTCTTGACACCTCAGCGGGGTCTGAGACTACTTCATTCTTTCCGTTCCTAAGACTAGATTTAATGGTTCTGGTTCTTAGATTTAATGCGTAGTTCTTGGTTAACCACCTGCCACATTGCTTTTGTTTTGTTATCAGAACTTTGGATGAACTTGTCATTTTTGTATCGCTTTGATACTAACAATACATTTCTATATATGTTTTTGTATTTTGCATAGTACAGTCTAAAGCTTTCAGAATGAGTTGTTTTGTTTAATTTGCTATGAAACTTTAACCTCTCTGAAGATTTTTTAATGCCTTTAGTCACCCAAGATTTGTCTTTGGCTTTTATTTTTACACGGCTTATTGGTATAGCCACATCTAGATATAATTTTATTATGTTTACAAATACTTGGAAGGCATTGTTTATATTAGTTTCTTCATATACTTTTTCCCAAGTTTCTTTCTTCAATAATTCTTGAAAATTGCCTATGCTAAAGTTATTATAGAGTCGGGTTCTTCTAAACTCATTCAACTGATGTTTATTTACATTAATTTCTACGATTTGTGCAAAGTGATCTGAGAAGCCAGTTTCTATAACATCTACATTTCCTAAGTCAAGGTGTCCCTATCTTACCACCATCTGGTCAATAATTGTTGCAGAATGAAATGTTACTCTTGTGGGTACCTGTATAATAGGCCTTAAATTTTGTAACAGCAAGAAATGCATCATTATCCTACAGAGTTTACCAGGCGTAAAGTCTATATTCCAGTCACCTAATATGATAGCATCTTTAAAATGTTGAATATTATTTAGAACCTTAATGTTTATATCACCGTGTGGTGCTCTATAAATGCAAATGAGAATAATATTATGATCAAAAATTTCAATAGCACTGGCTTCAAAATGAGACTTGATGCTTTCATTCTTATAGTTCTCTGAATTTTATGTATTTTTTAACAAAGATACATGATCCCCCATGCTTTTTGTTTGTCCTACAGTAATATGAGGCTAATTTATAATTTTGAAAATGTGTGCATGTAATTTCATCATTATTCATCCAATGTTCTGAGAAACAAATGATATCAGCATTGATTTTATTGAGTCAAACAGTACTTCTAAAGATAGCTTTTTATTGCTCAGGCTTTGCGCATTTTGATGGTACATTCCAATAGCACTTTTTTTCTTAGTATCCTGTGATTTTTGTTTATTATAGTCTACAATTTGTGAAGTTTGCACAGTACTTACCGCCTCAGAGCTAATACATAATGTAGGAGTTAAATCACTTCTATACCTATTCACTAGTTTCCCTGCTGTGTTTTGCATAATTTCACAACTTTACTTATGGTCTGGCTAAGAAAGTAACACCCTTTACGATTGAGATGTAATCCATCTTGTCCTAAACAGCTAAAGTCTAAATATTTGTTCACATCACAATAAACTGAGTTCAGCACTTTACAGACCCAGCGCAAATTGTTATTGACATTATTAATGTATGATGCATGAACATCCCTTCGTCTGATAATAGAATTTACTATTACACATGCTGAGGGGAACTTTTTCTTGGCTTCCCTAACATCATCATACACCTCACTCATCACTTCATCAGGATTGTTTGATTTACCAATATTGCTTGTTCCAATGTGTACCATTACTACCTTTGGTTTCACTACTTCACTAACTTCCAACTCTTCAATTTGTCTTTTTAGTTGTTCAGCTTTTATACCAGGGAACACTTTTATATCCATTTGTTCTACATTTACATGTTTTATCATTGAGTCGCCCATGAGAAGCACTTCACTTTCCACTTTTCTGTTTCTTGGCGTGACCATATTGGGTTTGAGGTTAGGATTTGTCCACATGTATTTTGATTCCAAGGGGCGGCATTTCCAATTTGAAGAGTGATCTGAATCAATCTCTGGTGTCAATTCTTGTAGGACATCATATTTATTTGATGTAGAAACACTGTATCGTGCAGTATTAGCATCTTTGACTGCAATGTTTTTGGCCTCACCTTTGCTTACCGCTGTTGCGCAAGTTTCGTCTTCTTTTACGAATTGCAGTTCTGCTCTTAATTCCTTATTTTCTTTTGTCAGTGCTTTTATTCCTTCATGGGCCCTTTTTAAGTCTTTATTTAATATATCTATCATGGTTTGAAGCGACATTATTGCTTCCGCCTCACGTGTTTCTCGAGATTGTTGAGTTTCGAAGCACGTTCCCATTCTCAATTCCTGCAACTTCATTCGTTTTGGCTTATTTGTATCACTTTCCACTTCCATATAATTTCTTCTTGTACTCTCTTTAATCACTTTTTCATCATTATTACCAATACTTTCACATAATTTGTTTTCTCTTCCACGCGTCACTACACCATATACCGCCGCCATCTTAGGATAAAGATGAATATAAAATCATAGCAAAAGTCAGAGATAAAGATCAATATAAAAATCATAGCCCAAGTCAGAAATACATATGAATATATAAAACCAACTGAGAAGTATGACACACCTGCTATTAACATGACTAAATACGCATTTGGAAATTTACCTTTGACACAAAATTAAAAATCCTATCAGCCACTTGCTTAATCATCCACTAAGACCTCTGCAAGACTGGCTGGCAGTTGCAGAGAGTCCCAAAGATGTGCTAGAGCAATAAACTCTAGCAATATGTTTCCGTGTGGAGCGTTTGCATGTGCATAATGAACAGTGCAAACACCAAGGAAGAAAATAAATAGATGTTAGATAGAATTAGAAAAAGCAAATGACTTTACCAAAAGTTCTATTTGTAGGAAAGTGCATCAGGTTTCCTTTAATAACAAACTGCTAAGTTAGACATAGTCAAATTCTGTCAACAAATTGCTAGAAATTGGATTTACTTTGTGAAGAGAATTGAAATGAATATAATTAATAATTATTATTGACAGAGAGGATATTGTAGATTTTACACTGCTTGCCAATAATGTTGCAGCTACAGATTAAATTGAGTTTTATTTTATCTTACATTTAAGTTAAACCTGGCTTTTATTTCGGTATTCATTATTAATATTATTATAATTATTATTCAAATAGTACACCGTTCTATTGTATTATAAACATGAGACATGAGTCCACATGGCATTTGCTTGGATTTATTTCTCACAGCTGATATGAACACAAGGCTAATGTAGGAGGATACAAAATGTTTTGTTTACATCAAGTGTGGTTCTAAGGCTGGATTGACTATATGTATCTATGTTCAAAGAACTAGGAATTATGACTTGAGCTTCCCTCTACATATGTATTTTACTTATATACATGCAATAAAGCTTTGATTTTCTAAGAAACCAACATAGCCATGAATATGAAATGCAAAGTAAACACATTATAAAACTCCCAGCACACAAGCTAACAGTCTTGTAAAAGGTCTGCAACATATGGCAATTGAAGTATTTAACAACATAAAAAATTTAGAGAAATAAAAACTCTCAATCAATTCTGCAGGAGGTAAACACACTACCCATAGGGAAAGTGAATTACTCAGTAAAATATACATGGAGGATGAGTTTTTAAATTATTTAATTAGTTACATGGGGAATGTGTTTTTTAATTTGGTTGCTCTATAAGCATGATATGCAAAATTCAGTTTTTACTATCCATGTTGTATACTACTACTTATATTGTAAATATTAATTGATGAGTCACCTATTTATGAGCAGTTGCCCATTATCGTAAATGTGGTAAGACAAAGCTTCTATTCTATTCAATTCTCTTTCCACTTTGAGCATCCATGAAGCCTGAAAGTAAACCAATCCTATGGGTAATATTTATTATATTAATGAATTAGGTGACTGCACAAAAGAGTCACTTACTGTTTTCCTCTGATCTTCCTCATTTTACTTTTTCTTTACTTTTACAACTTTTTAGTTCTTGTTTTAATGGATATGCAGAGGTTTTCAGTGCATGTTTATATGTATAAAAAGAAAAAAAAGTTCCTTCACTTCATTAAACACAAATTAAATTTTCTCTTGCAATATAAAGGTGATAAGGATGTCTAGAATTACTGTGTACATTTTTAGTTAGTAGAGAAAACAAAGTAAAAGATTTGTTTACCATTCACAAAGAATTATAATTTTTTACTGAATAAATGACACCTATTTCTGTACTCCAAACTATAGCTGTTTTCTTTCTTTTTTGACTGCATTGTTAAAAAAAAAAGAATTATAAAAACAAAAACATATACGAGATCAAATTTCACTGTGTTATTCAAATTATATCAATTACCGTGACTGTTGTTTTCTATTTATCAGTTTTGCTCTTGAAAACTTTCCAAATATGCATTTTAGTTTACTAGGTATATGATCAACGATATGTCATGATGTAAGGTTGGAAAATACGAATAAGGAAAATGAAAAACTACTCACTAAAGAGCATTTATGGGAACAAAGTTGTACTTTCTATGCCTGCAAAAATATCAGGACATCAAGTACACATTTGTAAACAATTAAAATATTCTTGTTTATTATTTTTTAAGCAATATTATTTCACACATTAGTTTCATCCGTTTCGAACCACTTCACTCGTCGATCACACACTATGATTTCACACTAAGGTCCAACACTCACCATAACAGACATACTATGGGTATTTCTCTAAGACACATTATACAAAGTATTCACAGTTCAAAATCACTAGGTCAACTGGCAAACACAGACTTCTCTAACAAACCAATTAATGTCTCTAACAACTCTCAAAACATGTCCACATCCTTACACTGGCAAAGGTATCACACTAGTTTATTTTTGTTACTGGTGACCCGTATATCACATTTAACAGTTTTTTTCTCTTAGGTTGGGAAATCTTTCTCATTAAGTCCTCTTTATATAAAAAAAAAAAAAAAAAAGAAGAAGAAGATGAAGAATGCTTTCATGAGGATCTGTTGAAAAAATGCACAAATGTATTTTTTTGTTTTTTTCTTCTTTCTCATCTCTCATGGTGTTTAGTCCCTTCTGAATCACTCCCATTAACTTTTCCAAATGTATTCATGAATTAAAGCTAAATGACAAATTATATCAAACTCCTCACCAGTAAGAAATTAAGTAACACATCAGTGAAGGAGTGTTATTTCCTGTTATACACTCACAAGAAATGCTTCTTCCAAGAGATAAATATGCAAAAAAACATCCAATTAAACAAATGACAATACAGCTCACATCACAAACAGATGTTACACAATGAAACAAGATCTATCAAAATATTCGAATATTGCTTGTAAGAAATGTAGACATATTACAAATCTTTATTTTTTTTTATGATAAATGAAAATGAGCATAAAGCATATACTGCAACACTGTAGAATAATTAAGACTTTTGACAAAAACTTAACGTGCAAAATATAGCAATTCCAATTCTGAATAACTGTCCAGAAACATACTCCTAAATTCAGGAAGCTAGTTTTGAATATGAACTTTCTCAGTTATAATGTATTGATAGTTTACTCTCCCTGAAAATGCTCGTTACCACATTCTTGTCATATTATTGGAATAAATAATGAGTTTTGCTAATAAGTTACCAATCAATAACAATTAGTTGATAACAATGATAAATGATATAAATTCTTTTCATCACAAAATGCAACAAGCCCTAAACTGTTTGGCATCAGCAATATTCTGCTTTTCTGACAACTCTTATCAGTCCTAAAACTGAAGGAAGATAAAGATGATGAAACATGAATTTTCTTTGTAGCACTAACTAGATCATGGTATTGTTTCTCCTAACAATGTAATATCAGTCATTCGCATACTTTGGATACCATTTTTTCCATTTCCATGTCAGTGTCAATATCATGGTGTACACTTTCCTCTGAGGGTATGTGTTTCTGATTGTTACTTGGGTTTGAAAATGATGAGCAGTCCACTGGTGATGTTTCTTTGGAGTCTACCGTCATCTGCACTCCAGAAGATGCAGCTTCCCCTGCCTCATCACCATGAAACGTTACGTGACTTAGATCTTCCAGTCCTGAAGGAGTCCGCAGTTTTCTGAACTCCTTTTTAAGCTGTAAGTAATGACGCTGAAAAATGCAAGAAAACATAGATGGTAATAACAATCAGTGATTTTATTTAAAAGGGTTATGCTTTCCTAGTGCATTTCTGAGACTTTAGAATGCCTATTATGCAGCTACAGAGAGGTTGTTTTCCTGTGACCCTGCATGCATCAAAAGCTGATATCAGCAATGCACAAGACACTTCTCGCTGTTCACAGCCCATGGCTTTCTCCAAGACTTATAACCACTTACACAATCAGTTAAAGGTTAGTCGTAAATGCAAACACAACTTGTATTAGTTCATCACTATTTGAGTTGGTAACATAAATCTTTAAAAATACAAATCTGAGTATTTAAGTGCAGTGTAGTGAACATTTGTGTTTAGCTGAGTGAGGTGGTACACAGTTAAAGAAAGGATTTTTTATTTGTCCCAAGTTTATTAAGAAATTGAATTGAAGGAGTTGCCAGTGAATACTTCATAAAATATTTCCAAATTTTCCCATTCCTTCTAAGAATACAGATTGGTACAGAAACCACAAACCTGTGTCAGTTGCAGTTATAACAGTTACAAAAAATTGTCACATTTTAACTGAAGAGAAATTAGAAACTAGTCCAAGAATTAACACACTTATTAACAGGTGTGGTATCCCAAGCTTGTAATGCCACAAAACTTCTTAAATTGCAACTACATAAAATTCTAGTTATCCACAGACTAGCACCAACAGGTTTTGTAAAGAGAATTATCAGGTTAACTGTAAAGATTGTGAGAAATTATACATAGGGAAAACTATAAGAAATTTAAACACCAGATTGAAAGGGCACCAAAGAAATATTAAAAATAGACAAACAGATAAGTTGGCCATAGCTCACCGCTTTTGGTTGAATAATCATGAAAGAGGCCAAGATATTAACTGTTAAAACCTGTTTACTTCAGCTTTATAATTGGATATTTGGGAGAAGATTTATATTTGCCGAAAAGAAGTTCACTTATTGAATTTTGAGATCCTGTCATCGAACCAACTAATAAAATTATGTTGAACTACCGCTAGAGGGCATCAAGGTTGCGGTGAACCAAAAGAGGGACGGCAACTAGTTAAGTCACCAAACAGCTGAGGGTGGAGACGATTGTTATAATTTTCTATACCGAGGCTTGGTTTCACCTCAGCAGGTATGCTAACTCTCATAACATGGAGTGCTGTAAATCTGAATACAACATTCAAGGTCTCTCTCCACGACTCAAAAATTGGAATCTGCTGTGACAGAATTATTGGCCTAAAATCTTTTAATGAAACCATTGACTCAGCATGGTACTTAAGACTGATATTGGTATCAAATTAAATTAAACTGAGCTTTATTTATGAATGCTATTTAACTACAAAGGTCCATAGCGTTCCATTCTATATTTGACGTCAAAGACAGGAAATTTTGCTCAGAGGCCTCTTTATCGGGCTTGAGGTTCTTTTACGTGCCATAAATCTATGACATGGGACCACCGGTTTTACTTCCCTTCTGAAGGAAGCCATGTTAAGGAATTTTACGCCCGAAAAAATCCATTGCCCTCCACTAGGTTTGAAACCATGACCTTGGGAACTAGAAGTTAGCATGATCACATTTTATGCAAGATAATGCCACTGCACATACCATAGGTACTTCTATGGATGAGATTCATGCAGGATTTCATGATCGAATGAGTAAAGATGGTTTGTCTCCCAGTGCTTAGATTTTCATCTTTAGGGAACCGGAAAGGCAATGTGTATGAAAATAATCCCCATAGAGTTCAACATACAGATGTTGAACTAAAAAACATCATAAAAGCAATTAAGAACATCTCACATGAACTGTGTCAGATTTCCAGGGACACTTTCAAAAGATGTGAGGCAATTGCAACAATTCAATAACAAGCAAAGGCAACGTGAACAGCAGTCTCTCATCCATACTAAAATAACACTTGTTATTAACCTTCTTTAGTTTTAAAGCTATTGCACTTTCAGAGTTAAATTCAAATCTTGAAACTCACAAACATCATTAAATTGGAAACATGTACAAGTGCATATCATATGTTACTACGATGTACTTTGTATGTAGAGAGAGTATTGTATTCTACCCAAAAATTTGATACTGGAATATCACCTGAGCACATGTTTTGGGACCCCTAGAATAATAAATAAATAAACAAAAACAGTATATATGAGAGAGAGAGAGAGAGAGAGAGAGAGAGAGAGAGAGAGAGAGAGAGAGAGAGAGAGAGAGAGCAGCATAACTTAGTAAAAAAAGAAGGCAAATAGCAATGTTCAGTTTGCAGGGCTGAGATTCACAGAATGCTAACCTTCAAAGCCATGGCATTTAAAGAAATTGTTCTTCCCGTTCGACCATCTTCTGATTGACTCTGCATGTCAGCTATCCAACCTTCAATTTGTGTCATAATTTCCTTCCGCTTCATCCAGAAGTGTGTGTGGATTACCTGTGAGGAATAATTTTCAAGTCAAAAAACTGATAATGGTAAAACTAACAGAGGTAACTGTAAAGCACTTGACTTCTAATGACTGAAGTATCACAACAAATTAAAGTGGATGATGATGATGATAAAGTATGAATTCATGCACAAACACTTAAGTGAATCACCACAACAAACTCAACTGATGATGATTTGCGTTTAAGGGTGCTCAAATGCTAAGTCATTAGCACCCTTATAAAACAAATCATGGCAAACGCCAGAGATAAAGATCAGTACAAAATGTCATGGCATAGACCAGAGATAAACATAAAAAATCATAGCAAAAGTCAGAAATAAATATGAATATTTAAAACTAAACAGTGAAGTATGAAACACTGGATATCAACATGGCTAAATCCGCATTTGGAAATTTACTTTTGACAAAAAATTAGAAACCCAATCAACTGTCTGCTTATCATCTACTAAGAGTTCTGCAAGACTGGCTGGCAGTTGCAAAGAGTCCAAAAGATGTGCTAGAGCAATATACCTTAACAGCACGTGACAGACTGAAAGACCTTCGCTACAAAGGTGAAAAACAGGAGCACAGTCACTCTTAAAAAGATAACCTATGTAAAATTGCAGTGGCCAATATGCAACCAATCCAAAATTACCTCCCCATGACAGGTAATTTTGGGTCGGTCGGATGGACAGGAAGTTACCAAGTTTATTGGAATGTGATTTACTACTCTAAGCTTATTTCCGCGAAGAGCTAACCACTCCTCATGCCACTACAACAGCATCGCTCTCCGCACAACAAACCTAAAGTCCTAACGTTACCAGAGATATTGCAACACTAGATTCTGTGGTTGCTGCCTTAGCTGCCAAATCTGCGAGTTTATTACCTGGCAAGCCGTGACCAGGTATCCAAGCATACTTCGCATTAATGCCAGAAATGCATAAAACATGAGGGCATCCTGGATTCGCTGAACAATGGGTGGTAGTTGTACAGCTCACAAAGGGAATCACTCAAAATGAGACAGTCTCCAATTTTCAACGGCGCACATACAAAATGGCTCGGTATATGGCATACAGCTCTGCACTATAAATGGATGTGCTATCATGAAAACCAAACGTATGGGGTTTGGTTCTATGAACATAAGCACATCCAACACTGTTGGTGCATTAGATCCATCTGTGTAGATCAAAATTCGATAACTGTAACCAGCAACAAATTGTAAAGAACAGGTGTGGATACTAAACGTAGACATCGTAGACTTCCAGTATACTGTCATTCCAAGACATACGCGAGATGTCGCACATAACCAAAAAGGGAACACGCTCTCCCCCTTAGCAAACATGCTAGGCATTTCAATGTCGTGCTTTCTAAGAAGATCCCAGAAACAAAAACCTTTAGGCCTTGAATTAATGGAGCTATTCCTATAACATTCGTCCAGCGCTGTGTGCAAAAAAGAAGCAAACGTTGCATGTTTTGTCATACATTTAAGCATACAGCCACAATTTCCTAAGCGGATATCACGCTGATATCGCAGAGAAGGTTCTGCCAATTCTGCGTAAAGACTCATAACTGGGCTAGTGGGGAAAAGCACTAAATGCCCTGATTATAGACTGTTACTAATCTCCTCAACACAGTCAAGCTGAGGAAAAAATAATACACACATAGTCTATTTTTGATAGGATCAGTGCGTGATACAGTCACTGCAAAACTGCCTGATCTGCTCCCCAATTTTGCCATTTAATACCCACAGGATATTCAGAGAACGGTCATATCACGCTTTCAACTGTGCTATATGCGATGACCAGCTAAGTCTCCTATCAAAGGTCAAAACCAGGAATACTGCTGAATATGCAAATAGTAGTAAATCTGGACCGAATTAGAGCAAAGTGGTAATGGTCTCCAACGGTGGCAGAAGTTAACACAGATTGACTTCTCAGTTGAGAAACAAAAGGCTTTTAAGAACTCCATTCTTGAAGATTATCTAAACACTGCTGCATATAGCGTTCCAAAAAAGACGTATGATGAAAAGTACAATAGATGGCAAAGCCATTTACGAATAAGCGTGACGATGGCCCTGGAGGAACACATTTTGACATAAAATTTAATTGCTATAGCAAACAGTGAAATGCTTAGTACGATCCGTCAGATACTCCATTCTCCTAAACAAAATGGTTTGAATAACTGAGCCGACCCTTACTTGGAAAAACACGGTTCTTCATAAACTCCTGAATGAACAGTGGCAGGCATCCACATACGTCTCTGGTGTGTAGAGAACGTAGTATCCCTGCTTGCCAACGCATATCATTAGCCTTCTCAAGCTCAAAAAATATCACAAAAGTTTGACAATTCTTCATGAATCAGTTCATGATCTGTGTCAATAATTACACAAGGTGGTCCATTGTTGCACGGCATCATCGAAAACCACACTGGGTGTTGGGCTATTGTTCATAAGTTTCCAACCACCATACCAACCGTCCATTGATCATGAGTTCCATCACCTTGCAAATCCAACTGGTGAGAGAAATAGGATGGTACTTGGACGGAAGATGACAGTCCTTTCCAGCTTTCAATATAGGTATGACAGTAATTTCCTGCCACTTTTCTAGAAAGGTGACGTCAACCCAAACACCCTATAGACCTCGAGCAGAAAGCTTTACCTTCAAGAAAGAGCTGTTGCAACACTTATATGTAGACACTATCTGGCCCTGGTACTGATAGTCGTGAAAATGAAAGAGCGTGTTCTAACTCTGCAATAGTGAAAAGGCAATTGTAATCTTCAAGGTTTCCAGAATGAAACAGGAAACCTTGAGATTCCACCTGAGTCTGAACAGAAAGGAACTCGGGCAAATAGTTATCTAAGGTGAACATTTGAGTGAAAGCATGGCCAAATGTGTTAGCCACGTCAAATGTATCAACAATTCCTGCAGCTGATTTAAGACTGGCAATTGGCATGTGATCGATGTTCCAGCCACATGCCGTAACTTATCCCATACAACAGAGGAAGGTGTATGACGATTAAATGAAGCTACAAACTTGCTCCATGATGTCTTTTTGCTATCCTTAATAATTTGTCCAGACTTGGCATGCATTTTCTCGTATTCGATTGGGTTATCCAGTGTGGGGTGACACTGAAAACCCTAAGGGCACGCCTGCGAGCATGAATGGCATTTCAGCATTCTTCCATCCACCAAGGGACTGGAAATCGACAGGGATTGGCAGTCGACTGTGGAATAGCTTGCTCAGCAGCAGAAAAAATCTTCTCTTGTGAGATGTTCACCAAAAAATTCACAGAGTCATGCTCATTATAATTAAACATAGCCAACTGGGAGTAAAGGTTCCAATTGGCACGATCTAAGCACCATCTAGGTAAATGTGTAGAACATATATCTTATGTTAAGAGACTAATAAGACATGGAGGATGGTCACTAGAATGTAAATCAGAGGTGACATTCCATTTCAAGGAAACTGCTAATGTAGTGAACAAACTGCAATATCAAGGTGTGTGAAAAGTGTTGAAGGAGTCTGAAAGAAATGTAGGCTCTCCGGTGTTCATAAGAGATAGGTTATAAGTGTCTAAGAAATTGGCGATTAATTTGCCTCTTGCACAAGCCCTAGGTGAGCCCCTAAGAGGGTGATGGGCATTGACGTCTCCCAGTGACAGAAAAGGTGTTCTTAACTGGGAAACTAAATCTTCAAAATCGGTGAGCGAGAGGTTATCAGATGGAGGCAGATAAATGTTACAAACGTAAGTCAGTTGGATGGCACTTTAATCCTTTCAGGCACTGACTAGCTGTCAGACTGTGTGGATACAGACACAGGTCCGAGGAGACCCCCAAAGCGGATGATGAGCATTGAAGTCCCCCAATAGTAAGTAAGGTGACGGTAGTTGCGACACTAGATGAAGGAGATCAGCCAATGCGAGGGGAGAGGAAGGCGGAACATAAATGTTGCAAACGGAAAAGTGGGAGCCAGAAACAGAAACATGCACAGCAACAGCTTGCAAGGGGGTGTTGAGCGGAAGAGGTTCGTAAAACACATCATCACGTATCAAGGTAGAAACTCCACCATGAGCAGGACAACCTATCTCCGGGGTTAGATCGTAGCGCACCACTGAGAAACGCCGCAAAACAAATGCGTCTTGAGGACGAAGTTTGGTCTCCTGCAAGCAAACGATAAGTGGTGAATGATGACGTAAGAGAACCTCTAATTCAGCTCGTTGTGCCCGCACACCACGTATATTCCACTGGAGGAGAGCCATCAGATAGACGAAAGAGCAGATGGGACTAAAAAGGTGTATGCGACAAGAAGATACTTATGAAGTACCTTTGGCTACACCGACGCGGTTTAACTTGAGCTTTTTCTTGCGCGCAGGACTACGGCTCGGTCGCGTACGACCGACAACCTGGAAGCTATCCGCGTCACCGTCACTAGTACCGGTGTCAGAGCATGTCGTCCGAGTACGAGAGCGGGAGCGACTCGTGGGACGACGTGTGGGAGATTTGCGGTGGGTGCGTTCAGAAACAGTGCCAGAGGTGGAAGCTGAAATGGTCTGTATGGAAGAAGTGGCCTGTGGATGTTTAGGTGGAGAAAGGACGGATTCGGAAGCGGTGTCGGTTTGAGTGCCAACAGAAACACGTGAATGAGAGACGGGAGAGGTCTGCGCCACGGCATCCTGCTTCCGAACGCCCTCGCGTACAGCAGCGGAGTACTTCAGGGAGGTAGTCGGGTGCAGTTCGTGGTAACGCTTTCGTGCTTCAGGAATCGTTAGACGATCCTTGATCCGTACTTCTTGGATAGCCCTTTCCGCTAGAAACCGTGGGCACTCTTTGGAGTTGGATGGATGACCAGCACCACAGTTAACACAAGCGGGGTCCTGAGCACACATCGAACCGTCATGCGCGGCTCTACCACAACGCGGACAAACAGGTGAGCCGGAACAACGCTGTTGGGTGTGCCCGAACTTCTGGCAACGGAAGCAGCGCATTGGATTTGGTATATAAGGTCGGACAGATGCTCTCTCATAACCGCAGAAGATATAGGTAGGTAACTCGGTCCGCTCAAACGTCAGAAACACCGTGCGGAGAGGAAACGGCTGGTCATCCCTTTTTCCAATGAGTCGATATGACGCAGTAACTCCTTGATCTGACAGGCAATTCACAATGTCCTCATTGGAAAGGCCGTCCAAACTGGCGGTGGTTACCACACCGCGGCTGCTATTCAGGGTTTTGTGTTTTACCACCGTAATGGGGTAAGAACCCAGTAGAGTGGCGTTCAGTAACTTCGCCGGTTGGTCGTCATGGAACACTTCAATTAAAAGCGTGCCATCCCTACAACGCGTTGCGTTTTTCACTTTTCCACAGATGCGATCTATTTCCCTTTGTATATAAAACGGACTGACATCTTGCATCGTCTTGCCTTCACAATTCAGCCGCATTACAAAAAAACGAGGTGTTGAGGAGGTTAAGCGCAGAGGAGCCATAATGGAAAGAGCCCCCTTCCGGAACCGTCGGCGTCAGCCTGCCATCCGGGGGTTAAAAAGAAAAGACACCTAAATCTTCCGGTCTGTGCCGGCCTGGAACACCCGTTTCAGGCCCGATCTCTAAGAATACCTCAGAGGAGTTACCCTCAGACTCTCACTACGTACCGGTATGCAACAGTTTCACCACAGGCAGGCCCGACTTTATGCCCACTGGAATAACCGCCAGTGGCCCCCCACTTTAGGCCACGCTGCCTCAACAGAGAAAACGCGGATTCAGGGGACTTGTGGTTGATTACGTCGGGCCCCAGACAGCGGTAACACGTCGAGTCCCCCCGGTCAACCCAGCCACGCGCGGCCACCTAACCGCTCGAGGGGACCCGGTCCCTATGGGGCTACGTGGGTGTACATGACAGTGGATCGGCCCCGCACCTAGTGTCGCATGAAAGGGGTAGTGAGGAGGGTGCACCCGACCTTCACGCCTGAGACCTCCGGAGAGCACACAAGTTGGAAGCTGCGCTGAAACCGTGGGACAGCAACCACGGAAATAGAAAAGATCCCTGTTGGTGAGACAGGAGTAAATAAACCTAAGAAGCCTAAACCTAGTATAAGGAATAATTGTAGAAGAGGAAGAGTAAAGTAAGGAAAACATAACGTGGCTAGTCCAGATGGGGGTGAGGGGATGAATATGGTGATGATTGGCTCGGGAACCCCCGGGTGCGCCAAAAACCCGTACTCACATAAGGTGAGCCCCTGAGGGGCTCCTCCCTGGGACTAACCTTTATAAGCTGATACGAAAACATTCCTACATGATACTCAAGGGCTGGGGAGTTACATGTTACCCATTCATCACTTGCGACTCCCTTTCTCTGTCCCACACAGCGGTATCCATCAGACTGTGTTTGAGGAGGAAACTGATAGTTGGTGAAACACACTTGTGGACCAAAGTTGATTGGGCATTTGGCATTAGCCCTTTCACCTCTTAGAGGAACCCAATTGAGTGTGTGGCTCGGGACACTGGGAGCGCCAATCCCATACTTACTGTAGTAGGCCCCTGGGGGGGGGGGGGTAACATTCATTGGGTTTCCACTTAAGGAACATAATATATGTCATCCTAATTTATTTCCTCAAAAAGGGGGTGGTTATAATGGGATAGGAATGTAAAAGTCAGTGTATATCATTTACTAAGTTCTACATAAAATATGACAAAGTTTATTAGCATAACTTCTGGTTTGTATTTATATTTACACACTTTTTAATAGAATGCCTTTTTAAGAGTTTGCGCCAATATTTCATTATTATTAATTGCATACATGTTTAAGATGACTGACATTTGACATATTACAATTCTGGATATTTAAGTATTGTTTTCCAGATATCCTGTGCAAAAATAGGAGCATTAAGAATGGGCACAAATTTGTATATTACACATATAGTTTTAGATTTTACAGTATCTCAAAAGGAAAGGGAAGGAAGCATAACAATGTTTTCTCTTCCATCTCAATGTAACAATAACCAAACTTTTAAGTTATTTGTTGAAAAATGTAGTTCATACTTTACCATCACACTCACCTCTCTGAAGCAAGGGCAAGGATTTCGGACTTGCTCTAACATAGCCCATTTAACTGTTGCCTGGCAGATATTTGAGTTATATTCCCTTGAGCTCTGATTACCAGCTGGTGTGCCTCGTGACCGTTCGTAACCAGGCTCATTAAAATAAGGTTCAGGAACTAGAATGAGAGACTGAATTGACACAAGGACCTGGAAAAATAGAAACTCGAAGTTTAACATTGCAGATCACAGAATCTTAGAAGTACATTCTCATGAAAGCAGGACTACACTTTATAACATTTAACATATTTAAAATGCTATAACATTTAACATATTTAAAATGCAAGTCAATTTGAAATGACGTGAACAAATTTAAAATTTGAACCAACATTATTTACTGTTAATATTGATGTTCAAAGCTGTTTTCTCTGCTTGCTGAAAAACTTAATGCTCTATGATATTTTAATGATCTCTGGGAAAGCTTGGGAATTACTGTAAATTGTTTTTCTACTTGGCATGTTTATTCATTCAATTGTTTCTTTTCAGTTGTGGTTTAGGGTAAAGCTTTAATGTTATACATTTGAATAAACATAAACAACTGACTGAACTATTAAAATACATACTTATAAGTCTACTTTAACATTCACTATGCATCACTTACTAAAAACATCCAGGATGTTTCGGGAAAGAACTCTCACATCCTCTACTACCTTTTGATGGTTGTTGAAGAAAGTTGAAGATTTTAATCCTTTATTCAGAAATTTCATTTCTATATCATTAAAAAGACTGGCGAAAGTGTAATTGATTTTCTATTATGGTCTAGTATTACTAGCTACATGACTATAATTTCAAAATATCAAATTTAAGTACCAGTAGTGGCCATTATCCACTAATAACTCACATAAAAATTAAACTGCAAAATGTAACAACTGATCAAAAAGGAGAAAATAACACGGAAAAAGAGAATATATTAGATTCAAATGGTAGGAAGAATATAAGACAAATTTTGAATATGTCCTTGACTTTAAGATAGGAAAAATATGTCAATATGGGATAGTAAATAACTTAAAAGTATATGACACTGAAAATGCAATTAATATTCTGAATTTTATTATGCGTTGGGCAGGAGAGGAAATTAAAGTAAAAAATAGGAGAATTTAAAACAGTGAAGATTGGTTCGACAATGAAAGCAAAATAAATAAAAGCATGATAAAGGCAAAGTTAGTAAAGTGGGGGGAAGTAGAGATATCCGATCTAAAGAGTAATATCTAAAAAATAAATATTACTACAATGAATTACTAGAAAGTAAAAAATATCTGTGGAGAATAAAGAATATTAATAAACTAATTAACATTATTGCTGAAAATAATACAAGCATTATATAAAAAATACATAGTTAAACCTGATATAAATCATAAAGAATGATTAGATTATTTTTCAACTCTATGCATATGAAAGTTTTAAGGATGCAAAGGTAATTCCAGAAATAGAAAACAATTACAATGAGATTTTGGATAGAGCTATAACTAAGGATGAAGTAATGAATCAGCTCAAGAAAATTAAAAGAAACAAAGCACCAGGAATAAATGATATACCACGGGAATTTATAAAGGAATGGGGTAAAAATGAGATTTGAGTTAAAGTATTAACATATTTATTTACTATAATGAGAACTAAAGGATATAGACCATAAAGTTGGAGAAAAGCTATCATACAACCCACATATAAAGGTAAAGGGGATACGGACAAACTGAATAATTATCGGGCATAACGTTACTATGAAATGTGGGGTAGGCTTTAAGCAATAGTCAATTCCTTTAAGAGCTGTTGCTCTTTGGAGCATTCTATTCTCTTTGTACATCCAGGACATAAAAAAAATGAATAACGAATGAGAAAAAGTATAAGTATTGGAAAATTCAAACAAATAACAAGTAATATCTCGGAAATGGTTATTCCACAAAAAAATGTATGTCATCAATTGTGTGTTTTAACGAGATCTACATTTTTTGTGCAGTAAAATTTTGTCTATCTCTTACGGTTTACCAGTTATGCAAAAGTCATTCAGAATGAAGAGGGCTTTCGGGGACATTCCCAGAAAATTCAAGGTATACATTTCATTTGCCATAAAAATATCTTAAACATAAGATATTGTAATAAAAATCGTTAGAGCCATTTTTGAGAAAATAAAAATTTTTGAAAAATGTTCCATTTAAAGGGTAGTCTGGGGTGGGGGGATTTTCTTGAAAATCTTTGTGTCGCATCCTTGAAAGATAGTAAACTCAAGTAACAAGTTTGGTATTTATCAGACTTTTTGTTTTTGAGTTATGCTGTTCACAGACTGACAGACACATGGACATGTTTCCAAAAATGAATTCAGAGCACCTCAAAACATGTATATCAAATTTTTGGGTAGAATGCAATACTTCCCCTACTTACTATACGTAGTAGAGAAAATAATAAAAAAGGAAAAATCCTTTTATCGATTTAGATAAAGCATTTGACCGAAAAGAACAAACTATTATGGTACAAACTATTTAAAAAAAATCTGATATGTTACACTCACATGACTTTTTCTACTCTTGTACAAACTATTTTTACAAACGCTTAATCTCCATATGCTTCATGTTAATCGAGATATCGAGATGTCAATCTTATTGATAATTTTCTTGTAGATGCAAGGGGAATATGGTAAGTTTTAAGCGATAGTCAAATATTTTAACGCTGGTTGCTATGTGGCGCATTCCATTCTCTTTGCATGTCCAGGACATAAAAAAATGAATAACGAATTTGAGAAAAAGTATAAGTATTGGAAAATTTAAGGTAATAACAAGCAATATCTCGCAAACGGTTCACTCAACAAAAGAAATGTATATGACATAAATTGTGTATTTTAACGCGATCTACATTTTTCGTGTAGTAAACTTTTGTCTATCTCTTATGGTTTACCAGTTATGAAAAAGTCGTTCATAATGAAGAACACTTTTGGAGACATTGCCAGAAAATTCGAGATATACATTTTATTTGTCATGACAATATCTTAAACATATGATAGTTTAACCAAAATCGTTAGAGCCGTTTTTGAGAAAATTAAAATTTTCGAAAAATGTTCCATGTAAAGGGTAGTCTGGGGTGGGGGGATTTTCTTGAAAACCTTCGTGTCACATCTCTGGAAGATACTGAACCTAAATACCAAGTTTGGTGTTTATCCCATGTTCGTTTCTGAGTTATGCTGTTCACAGACACACAGACAGACACACACACGGACATGTTTCCAAAAATGCTCTTTTTGGATTCAGGGGGTCTCAAAACATATATTTCCGGTGAAATCTCGGTATCGAATTTTTGGGTGGAATACAATACTTCCCCTACTTACTATACGTAGTAGAGAAAGTAAAAATCTGATGTGTTACACTCACATGACTTTCTCTACTCTTGTACAAACTATTTTTACAAACGCTTATTCTCATATGCTTCATGTTAATCGAGATGTTAATCAAGATGTTAATCTTATTGCTAATTTTCTTGTAGGTGCAAGGGGAATATGGTAGGTTTTAAGCAATAATCTTTTAAGCGCTGGTTGCTATGTGGCGCATTCCATTCTCTTTGTATGTCCAGGACATAAAAAAATGAATAACGAATTTGAGAAAAAGTATAAGTATTGGAAAATTTAAGAGAATAACAAGCAATATCTCGAAAATGGTTCACTCAACAAAAAAAATGTATATGATATAAATTGTGTATTTTAATGCGATTTACATTTTTTGTGTAGTAAAATTTTGTCTATCTCTTATGGTTTACCAGTTATGCAAACATCATTCACAATGAAGAATACTTTTGGAGACATTCCCAGAAAATTGGAGATATACATTTCATTTGTCATGAAAATATCTTAAACATTTGATATTTTAATCAAAATCGTTAGAGCCATTTTTGAGAAAATCAAAATTTTCGAAAAATGATCCGTGTGAAAGGTAACCTGGGGTGGGGGAATTTTCTTGAAAACCTTTGTGTTGCATCTCTGGAAGATACTAAACATAAATACCAAGTTTGGTGTTTATCCGACTATTCATTTCCGAGTTATGCTATTCACAGACACACACACAGACGGACATGTTTCCAAAAATGCTTTTTTTGGGTTCAGGGGGTCTCAAAACATGTATTTCGGTGAAATCTCGGTATCATATTTTTGGGAGGAATACAATACTTCCCCTACTTACTATACGTAGTAGAGAAAGTAGAAAAGAGGTTAGTAATAAAATGGTGACTATTTTAAAAGGAATGTATAAAGATAACACTTTCTGCATAAAAAATGACGGTGCAAAACTAGAGAAATCTCCCAAGGAAAAGGGCCTCGCCAGGGACGCAAGTTAATCTGATTTTATTCAATCTGTTTAATGATGACATACTACATAACATAATAGTAATAACCTTTTGCCTGTAATAAATAATGTGCAAATCCCTGGTCTCCTCTTTGCAGATGATTTGATAGTGGGTTCCATTACTGTAAATAGTCTAAAACTGTCTTTACAAGAAATGTTACTGTGTAGAACGGGGACTAAATGTAAATAGAGAAAAAGCCCAAATTGTAGTATTTAAGAAAGGATTTAAATCGAGTAAACATGAGAAATGGTAGGAAGGAAGTAACTTTTATTATTGTTGGGAAGTAAGTTTATACTGCCTTACTGAAACTGACAATAATAGCGCGCAATAATGCAGCGAGGGGGTGAGCTGTTTATCATTATTGGAAACGAGGAAGTTACGTAATGTTGGTGCGTTTTTCCTTGAGAATCTTCTGGAACGTTTCCCTAGAGCATATGTATTCATAATTTTCATTGGATATTAAAATAGACACTAATGTTGGCGCGTTTTATTAGCCAATTGCTGTTCAGTTATAATCTTTAGGCATATCGGTGTGTGGGAGTATAAATAGAGCTAGGTTAGAGGTAAAGTCTGTCAGTCGCTCAGTTCATCGAAAATATTTGTAAAGTACACGTCGCCTTCAGTCAGTCAGTTCGTTGAAAGTATTTGTACGGCACACGTCGGATATCAATTTGCAGGTTACGCGTAACAGAGTTATGAAAAATCTCAAGTGTTATAAAGTTAATTATACAAAAAGTTGAAGTACGCAAATTAAGAATTATCAGTAATGAAGTTATTATAACAGTTTCAGTTTGGCGAGTGTCAAGATCAATGTGTAAATGTGATAGTGACTGTGTTTCGACAATAAAAGTGTATAATAAATTTCTTCATCAGTGTTATCTTTGGATAAAAGATTCCTTTCCGTTTACACAACCTGTATAAAGAGAAGTTCTCGACCCAAGAAAAGATAATAGCTAGCCGGATGACAAAGAACCAAAATTAAATAAAATAACTAACAAAAAACTAATACTGCCGCAAATTGCTAACACCAGATGGAGCTACAAACCGAATAAATGAATCACGTCACAAGATGGCTTCACCACCCGTTGAGTAAACACACATACACAAACATTATAAGTAAAACACTCTCAAATTGGCACCCAGAACGTGGGGCAGAGTGACCAGGAAAGGAGTGAAATAACCAGGAAGGGGCGAAGGAACCAGGACGTGAAGCGAATGGAGTAGTAAACTGAACTACAAGATGCAGATTCCAGAAACAACTAGAGGAACGACAGACGATGCGGATGAGTGGACACAAAAACATCGAGACAACGCAGATTCATCATAATACAATGCAGAGGCGACATATAATCTAGGAGAGAGGGGCAGAAAGCTGGACATAAAAGCAACATCAGCAGATACCATCAGAAAGGTTAGAAACGTGTGATTTTTATTCTAAAAAAAAAAAAGGTGTAAAAATTTAAATGTACCTTAGGAGCGGTAGGATAAAGAAAACAATGGCTACTAATAATACAGAAGAAATAATTATGGAGGGAGATAATGTAACAGTTAACTGTAATTCAATACAGGTTACAGAAAATAGCTCAAACAATGTAGAATTTGAGGGAGGAAATGTTAGTGAAGAAAGTCAGAATAGAATAGCAGGAAATGTTCATTTTGATGCTAGTATGATGATGGAAATGATGAGAAATTTTGGCGAAACAGTAAATAAGAATATTGAGAAATTAGAACAAAAATTGACTCAGAGTATGGAACAGAATAATGAGAAATTAAGGGAAGATATTGGTAAGACTAATGAGAAATTAGAAAAACTAACTCAAGATATTGGTAAAAGTAATGAGAAATTTGAAAAGAAAATAGATCAAAACAGGGAAGAAATTGAAAAGAAATTCATGGAGCTAGATAGTAGTATGATGAGAATGAGAAATGAAAATCAGAAAATGATAGCAAATGAAATAGGTGAAGTTTCAAAGAAAATGTCAGAAATGAGCAGGGAAATATCAAACAAAAAAAGTGAGGTTAATAATAAAATTGAACATGTTGATGTAGAATGTACAGAGTTAGGTAGTAGAATGAGTATCATTTCAAGTGAGCTAAGAGAGATAAAAGAGGTTATGAATGTAGATGTGAATCAGGCGCAAGTTAATTTCAGAGGGGAGATATCAGAAATTCAGAAAGAATCAGAAAATCAAAGAAATAAATTGTACGAAGAAGTTAAAGTTTTGCCTGTAAATAATCAAAAGCTAACTTCTGAAATTAACAAGTACCAAGCTGTTCAGAATGAAAACTCCAGTCCAGTACAGTTTAGTACAGATTTGTCAGAGTACTCTCAGATTAAAGAGATAGTAGAAGAATTGAAAATGACAGTTGTTAAAAGATTTGTTGTTCAAGAAACTTTAGATTGTTTTCAAATGGTATCATGGGACGAAATTTCATATGAATACAAGAGGTTATTCATGAACAAATTTTTGAAGGTTAGGATACGGCTACGAGTAATGTTTAGCCACACACAATTTGATCCAGGAGGGTAAATAGCAATGAGATGTAAAGTAAATGCTGGATAGTTAAAGATGACTTGCAGAGAAATGTATTGGAACGTAAGAGGGTTAAATAAATATGTACCTCATGTGAAAGGAGAAAGAAAATTTTGGACATAATTAAAGTTTTTTTTTAAGGAAAATAACATTTTTTTTTGTAACTATAACAGTATTTGAAAATTAAGAATGTAAAGATTGAAACCTAATATGATATTAAAGTAAAAGTATGTAAATACAATTCCAAGAGTATTGTTAAAATAAAGTACAAAACAACAAAAATGAGGTAAAAGTCATTAAAACAAATACTTATGTAGCAAACAGAAAATGTGAAACAGTGTCTAGATTTAAGAGATGTAAATATATTTATGTAAAGGTTGAATATTTTTGGTAAATATGTATAGTAATTACAAAAATTCTTAAATGCACAAATTTTTGTCAACAATATAAGAAAGTAAACCAATTTGTAACAGTAACTAAATAATTCAGGGTACAGTATTTGCTATAAAAAAATTGTAAATATCAGATTAATGTCTAAACACATTAAACCAGAGCCAGTAAGTGGTGGCGAGATAAAAAAAAAAAAAAAAAAGTCGTGTGTTAAATACGTGTGAAGTGTTAAGTGAAAGTGATAGCGTGTGTTCCAAGATTTAGGAGACTAAAAACCCAATTATAAAATTTCCAAACAAGTTGTAAATATTTATAATTATGTTTCTAGTGGGGCATATAATGCAGTAATTTGTATCACAAATTACTTAAATGTAAATAATGATTGTAATATGAATATGCATTTTTATGTGACATTGATTTGAGATGTTTATTGATTGTAATTATTGTTGGGAAGTAAGTTTATACTGCCTTACTGAAACTGACAATAATAGCGCGCAATAATGCAGCGAGGGGGGGTGAGCTGTTTATCATTATTGGAAACGAGGAAGTTACGTAATGTTGGCGCGTTTTTCCTTGAGAATCTTCTGGAACGTTTCCCTAGAGTATAGGTATTCATAATTTTCATTGGATATTAAAATAGACGCTAATGTTGGCGCGTTTTATTAGCCAATTGCTGTTCAGTTATAATCTTTAGGCATATCGGTGTGTGGGAGTATAAATAGAGCTAGGTTAGAGGTAAAGTCCGTCAGTCGCTCAGTTCATCGAAAATATTTGTAAAGTACACGTCGCCTTCAGTCAGTCAGTTCGTTGAAAGTATTTGTACGGCACACGTCGGATATCAATTTGCAGGTTACGCGTAACAGAGTTATGAAAAATCTCAAGTGTTATAAAGTTAATTATACAAAAAGTTGAAGTACGCGAATTAAGAATTATCAGTAATGAAGTTATTATAACAGTTTCAGTTTGGCGAGTGTCAAGATCAATGTGTAAATGTGATAGTGACTGTGTTTCAACAATAAAAGTGTATAATAAATTTCTTCATCAGTGTTATCATTGGATAAAAGATTCCTTTCCGTTTACATAACCTGTATAAAGAGAAGTGCTCGACCCAAGAAAAGATAATAGCTAGCCGGATGACAAAGAACCAAAATTAAATAAAATAACTAGCATTTTTTTTTTAAACAAAAAACTAATACTGCCGCAAATTGCTAACACCAGATGGAGCTACAAACCGAATAAATGAATCACGTCACAAGATGGCTTCACCACACGTTGAGTAAACACACATACACAAACATTATAAGTAAAACAGTCTCAGTGTATAACTAAAATTGGACTGCCCACCTGAACAGTGGCCTGGGCCAAACTCTAGTGGGCAGTACATGTATTTCTTAGTGCTTCAATAAACTTCAAACTAAATTGTTACCTATTTGCTTAACTGTGTATCTACTAGATATATGCTTTCCTTTTTGTGAACATAAGCTCCTAGTAGTAGTAATAGCGGTTTGAGTGGCGCAAAACTGCAGCAGTCATCAGTGCCACCCATTGGCCATAGATTTATTCAGATCAATACATAAACAAAAAACAAAACAACTAAGGTTACACACTCAGATTACAGAAGTAGCAAGAATAAACAAAAATACAGAAGTTAGAAACAAAACAACTCACAAATCAAAAGATACCAGAACTAATTCTTAGCAAACACAAGCACTTGAGGTAGAACTGACTCGGTTTAAAAGGCAGTAATACACCAGAAACTACGCAATTAAATTTTTTTTTGGGGAACCACTGAATTTAATGTAGTGAAAAAGCTTGGCGATAGAGGCAGAGTCATCCCCTAAAACCTGAATTAAACTAGGAGCGAGTCCAAGTCGTTTGCGAAGGGCAGAATAGAAACAACACAGGATAAGGAAATGCTTCACTGTTAAGGGCATATTGCAGTGAAAACAGCGAGGTGGGGGCTCACCTTTAAGGAGGTAGCCATGACTAAAATAACAGTGGTCAATACAAAGCCGAGCAAGCGCGGTCTCCTTGTGACGTGAAAAACGAGAAGAACAATACCAAGGAAGCATTGTAGCCTTGACCTCTTGGAGTTTGGCGGTAGATGTAAGTCACTCTGCATGCCACTGGGAGAGTATCTGTCGGCACAGAAAACCCTGCAAATCTGTACAGAGGCAGCAGAGAACATGTTCATCAGGGTGTAGAATTGCAGCCTTCATGGTCTGATCTGCCAGTTCATTTCCTACATGCCATGGTGTCCAGGAACCCAGAAAAAGACCACCTAAAGGTCATCAAAATAAAGAGAGTGCAACTGATCATGGATTTTCTGAACAAGTGGGTGTTGGCTAAAGAGATCCCATAAATTAAGTAAAGCACTGAAGGAATCAGAACAAAAGACACTAGAGTGCAGGGAAAAGGAGCGAATGAACAATGTGGCTTTAAATATAGCATACAGTTTGGCAGCATAAATAGAAGTGCTAAGGTAGAAACAAGTCTTGTGTACAACATGGGAATCAATAACCACAATGCAGCCTACCCCTTGATCTGTTCCAGAACCATCAGTATATAGAAAACGGTATCCAGGAAAGTCATGTTTCAAAGCCGCAAAATGGGCTGCATATATAGGAGCGGCAGTAGTGCCCTTGGGCAACCGAGCCAGATCAAGACGACACAGAGGGGTGTGGCGCATCCATGGAGGAAAACAATGAAATCCCCTATGGAAGAGCAAGGGAAGTACTACATACAACTTTGACAGTAAGTTCTGAAACCTACACCCCGCAGGAAGCAGTGCAGGCAAAGCGGCGACATAATTACAAAGAAGAATATCCCGACATATCCAAAGGGATGGTTTACCGGATTCCGCGTACAAACTAAAGGTGGGACTAGTACGATAAGCTCCCAGGGCTACTCTAAGGCCTTGATGATGGACAGGATCCAATCAACGTAGAATAGATGGCCGAGCAGAAGAATAGACCACGGATCCATAGTCAAGTTTCAAACATATTAAAGACTGGTAGAGACGCAGCAAAAGGACGCGATCGGCACCCCCAGAACTGCCACTAAGGACACGAAGTAATTGCAGGGAGCGAACATAGCTTCCGGAAAGATATAAAATATGTCTCCAGCAAAGTTTACGGTCAAAAATGAGGCGAGAAATGTAGCATCCTCAACAAACGGCAGTTCCACTCTACCAAGAGAGAGATAGGGAGCAGGAAAATCATTACAATGCCAAAAAATTACGACAGCGGGTTTTCTCCGCTGAAAATTTAAATCCATTCTCCAAACTCCAAATGTGTAAGATATCAAGAAAGCACTGAAGGCACCGTTGAATTAAGCGCGTACGTCCAGAGCTAAAACAAATTGCAAAATCATCTATAAAGAGAAAAGGCATGATGCTCGTTGAAACGTTCGACACAATGAGATTAATGGCTATAGCAAACAAAACAACACTCAACACCGAGCCCTGTGGCACACCGTTCTCTGTCTAAAGACCAAGGAGAAAGTAGATCCCACCCGTACTCGAAAAGTACGCCATCCGCTCAATTACTTTACAAATACAGCTTGTTAGAGAAATGGATGGTAGCTAATTGCCAACCGTGGGACTTTTCCAGGCTTAAGAAGAGGAACGATAATGAATCACGCCACTGAGAGGGGAAAGCGCCATGCAGCCAAATATGGTTAAAGGCGTCTACAAGAAAGAGCTGACTACTTGGAGCCAAATGTTTAAGCATTAGTACATTCATACCATTCGGGTCAGTGTCGGGAGTGACCGATAGTTGAGTGCGAAGGTCTACCCGGGGCAAAGCCCCCTTCTCTGCCCAGGGTTAGGGCTCTCTAACCGGGGTTTCCCCACGAGACCAATACTTGGTTTGCTAAAAAGGCCTCCCCGCTTACGCGGAGATGGAAATGGATACGCCACTTACGCGCATCATCCTGAAAGGGCGATTAATGATAACCTCGGTAGGGCCGACAGCTTTCTTGCAAGCCATCTACTGGCTATCCAGGGCGGAACCAGAGGACATTGAGGCATCTCACAACCCCGCTGGTCTAGAAACCCATATAGATGTACCCAATCTCCCATGGGTATTGGGAACCACTGCCCTGTCGAGACCAACCCAAGACCGACAAGGCTAATTCCAATTCAGCTAATGAGAAGGCCAGATTATAATCTTCATGACTCTGAGAGGTAAAATTAAAGCCAGAGGACTCTACCCGAACCTTGACAACCAAGAATTGGGGATCATAGTGGGAAGAACTAGAGGCGGAAGCAAAGATTCCACCCAGAGAATTGGCTATATGATGGGGTCAGTAAGAATGTTGCCAGCCCAGGGATAGATAAAGGAGAAGGTTTACCACAAAGTTGTTGGATTTTACTCCACACCTAGGAGGAGGAAGTGCAACGTGACAAAGTTGAGACAAAATGTTCCCAAGAAGACTTCTTACACTGCCGAATTATTTTCCGAGCCTAAGCATGCAGCTTTTTAAAAGTAATCATATTCTTTAGCATTGGAAGACGCTTGAACATTTTCAAGACCTTTCAGTGAGCTCGGAGAGCTGCACTACATTCCTCCGACCACCAAGGTACCAGAGTACATCTGAACAACATTTGAGGAATAGGAAGCTCAGCACTCATGCATCAGTATGAGGAAAGGAGACAGTGTTATCTGGGGCCATAAGTTCAGAATAAAGGGGCCAGTGTGCACTACGAAACACCCACTTTAGTGGGTAAGTAGGGTTAACTCCGCGAACAACCATATGAAGCAAAACAGGGTAGTGGTCACTGCAGTATCAGAAACCACAGATCAGCGCAAAGAGGTAGCAAGCTGTGGCGAACAGAAGGAAAGATCAAGACAAGAAACAGAGCCAGAAGAATCACAAACAAACTGGGAAGCCCAGAATTGTGCATTACTAAATCATGGAGATCTGCAATTGCAGCAATCTGAGTACCCCTAGGACACTCGCGAACTGAACCCCATAAAGAATGATGGGCAATGAAATCACCTAAGATAAACGGTTGCGGGAGCTGGGGAAGCAGATCTAGAAAGCCCTTCACAGCCTCAGAAGAATTAGGTGGAAGGTACAAAGAGCAAAGCATTAAAGAAAGAGATGGTAAGGTAATACACAGAGCTACTGGAGTGCGGTAAAGGTCCCAGTGCATCAAAATACAAGTCCCCCATGGGCATGACCACCATCAGGGACTGGGATATCTTTATGAAAAGCCAGATAGTGAAGAAAGTGCATATGATCTTCAGTGCGGAGTTTAGTCTCCTGAAGGCACAAACACAAAGGCTGATAAGTAGAAAGCAGAAGGTTCAGTTCCTTGTTATGAAAACGGTAACCACGCATATTCCACTGCAAAAAGGCTATAAGAAATAAAAGAAAAAAGGGAAACCAAGAACAAACTGGGGAAACGGGCAAAAACCCTAAAAAGTCAGAGTCTGGCTCGACAGTTCCAAAAGATTTCGATACATGCGTGTTTTTCCGTTCGTGAATTAGGTGTCAAGTTCTTCTTTCTGGAGTTTGGCGACAGACATAGATTAGAAGGTGAAGAAGTGCTATTTAGCAATGTTGTATTTGTTGCCAACTTTAAAAAAAAATTATTTAGCTGGGTGCTGGATATGAGATGTGAGAATTCCCGTGTATGTGCGTCACTTACGAAGAAGTTATTTAGGTTACATAAATATTATTAAGGTTACGTAAATAAAGATACACTTTGATGTTTGTTTTTTAGGACGCCAAACCTTATAGTGAAGATGATGCTTGTTTTTACGTAATATTATTAAAGTTATTTGCCTTGGCTGCTTTCAATCGCACTATAGAAACACGATTTCTTGCAGGGTTGTGATAAGACTCAAATTATAAGATGCCACGCAATTTAGTTTTTTAATTTTTACTTCTTTTTATTTCACTTTATATATGCACATTTTTATAAACACAACACTTTATAAAATAAAACTGTGAGCACTTAATACATTTTTGGCGGAGAACACAAAATTTTATCATTTATACTTTACAACATTTTTACCCACGACTTTCACGTCTACTCTCAACAACTTCATGTCCGCGACTCTTACGTCAGCTGTTTACTACATCTTGCCTGAGACTGACACGTCTGCTGTGTACTACATCTTGCCCGAGACTTTCACGTCTGCTCTGTACTACATCTTGCCCGAGACTGACATGTCTGCTGTGTACTACATCTTGCCCGAGACTTTCACGTCTGCTGTGTACTACATCTTGCCCGAGACTTTCACGTCTGCTCTGTACTACATCTTGCCCGAGACTGACACATCTGCTGTGTACTACATCTTGCCCGAGACTGACTAGATTCAATGGTAAAAACCTTTAGTTTCGGTAATGCCATTCTCTTATTGGCTAATTCTCGTCCAATAGAATTTAAGTATTCAAACTAAAAATCTTTCTTTACTTTTGATTGGCTAATTCCGAACTGTAAGCGAAATTAGTTATTACTGATCTTTTTCATAACCAGTACTTTTAAAACTCCAAACACATTGTCACCAAAATTACATTATTACCTCATTATTAACATCCTAAAACATAGTATTCTCACAGTTTTAGCACTATTAGAGTACATAAACATTTACATATCACTAATAAATACGTTTACAATAAAAATAAGTATTTACAATGACTTTACATACAATATAAATAATAATTATATACATAGTGTTTTCAAGGTGGGCTGTTATTGAATTTAATTAATAAAAAATACAATTAGTATCATTTAGGCATTAAAATACTGCCTAGAAGGCTTCTGCTTGAAAAATTTATCCGTAGCACTGACAGCAGTGGTGGACTTCACAGCAGCTTTGGACTTCAATCGGTAATTTAACACTGGTCATCGCATGTAAAACTTTTTCTGCAGAAACGTTGGTTGTGGCCTGGGACAGATCCACAGAAGCAGCCGCGTACAACTCCTCAGAAAAAGGAGACGACACAACAGGTGTGGAAGAAAGGTCCCTATCCATAACACTAGTAGATGGAAAACTGATGTCCTCAATGCTGCCAGAGACAGCGGGAAGCGAAGGCAAGCAGAAAACACTGGTGGATGGGAAACATCCAAGGTGTCTAAATTTCCAGAGTTACTGGATGTTGATCACAGAGTACTGGAGGTGGAACACCGGAAAGCTGTGGCAGTAGGAGCACCCTTAACACACTTAAAGGTGGCGAACAGGTAATTCTCTCAAGGAAACCAGGAGCAGCATCCTTCAGCTTGGTATCCATAAATGGGTCTGCAGGATTATCCAAGGGTAAGGAACCGAATCGATTACCCACTTCAAGTGACGGTCGGAATGTCAAAGGTTCCTGACATTGATGAGATTGAGGAGCAGTAAAATGCTGACGGGAAGCTTGGAAGATTCCAAAGGAGTGGAACGAGGAGAGGGCTGTCAAAAGGAGGGTGGGGATAGAACTGCCATTATGGCTAGCTCGCAAAGTACAGGTACAAATGCAGGCACAGTTCAACTTCGAAGATAAGGCAGTATTTTTAACACTTGAATAATTTCAATTGTATTATACAATATATATAAATTCAATAACAGCCCACCTTGAAGCAATATGTATGTAATAATTTGTAAAAATGTATGTAACAGTCATTGTATATGCTTATATTATTGTAAACATGTTTAATAATGTTATGTAAATGCATTTATGTAATTTAATAATGTAAGAGCTGTGAGAATAATAAGTTTAAAGTTGCTAACAATGAGGTAACCTTGAGGCAATAATGAGTTTGAGAGTTTAAATGCTACTAGTCATGATTAGAGCAACGATAATGTAAATTTTGTGACAGTTTAAAAATAGCCAATCAACAGCTAGAAAAAGCCTTAATTAAATGCAGGCATTCTATTGGACTAGGATTAGTCCATCAGAGATTTGAAATACAGAAGTTTACGGGTTTGGACGGTTGAAATATGTTCAGTTGCTGGCAGACCTTGGTAGTGACCGGATGAAAAATGTTTTCTCTAAAGAAATATTACGTATTATGTGTGTAACGAAAATTAAGTATACGTGATAACAAAGTGCAAGTTTGAAATTAAAGAATCTTACAGCTCTTAATATCAGTGTAGTGCTATTTAATTTGTGTCAAGGATTAATAAAAAGAAGTGAATTTAAAACTTGAAATCCCATACGTGGGGCATACCTACTTCAAAGAAACAGAAGTAGTAATAGCGGCAGACTGAAGAACCTAACTGAAGGATCCGTGAGCTAACTTCGTGGGAAAAAACAAGCGAAGTTTCTCCTTTGCCTCTCGATAGCCAATTTTTTCCTTAACTCGCAGTTCTTATATGGCGTATTCTTCCTTATACACAGGGCAACTCTGAGAGTATGCAGGATGTGCACCCTCACAATTCACACATTTGGAGCTGGAGGTGTACGGAGAATCGCCGATTTGCTCCACACCGAGGAGATAAAGGCTGCAGCTTACAGGATAATGCTGTATGTCCGGAGAAACATAGGAAAGGAGAAACGTAAAGGTTTTTGGAAACATATTGACAAACATGCAGTATCTCACAGTCAGCCTCAAGTGTGAGAGGAAACTGCCTTAAGACAAATATCAGAAAGACCGTTCTGGTAGGTACCTGTTCTGCACCCTCCACAGGAGCCGTTTATCTGCAGAAAGGTGGCTAGAAAGGTAGGTGACAACTTCGTCTTCAGAGAGACCGTCTAAGATGGAGGAAGTCACACCACCTCGGAAAACATTCAAGGAAGCATGTGGCTCAAAAAAATAACTTCTTGGGTTCCAAAGTGATGTACCTGGAGTTAACCAAGGGATTGTGGATCATCCTTAGTCAATATCAATAAATATCCATTGCGTTGCCAGGCACAGTTCTGAACTGGGCCAGTGATTTTGTTCAAGGTGGCCTGAACCACGAAGGGGTTCAAAGAGCTAAGCGGTGTTTGGTCTGGTGTAGCTGAGCTCATGATTAAATAACGGGGACTGTCACACTTTCCTGACGTAGAAACATTTCCTTCCGAGACAGGTTTAACCTGTCTCTTTTTAAGACAAAAATAATTAATAGTGTCCATAGCTCCAGTGAATACCATGCATGGAGAGACATCACTGGACTCATCTATCTCCATGCCAAGTCGTACCTGAGGCAGTATTTTAATACCTAAATAATTTTCAATTGTTATTTATAATTGGTAAATTCAATAACAGCCCATCTTGAAACAATATGTATGTAATAATTATTTAAATTGTATGTAACAGTCATTGCAAATGCTTATTTTTATTGTAAACATATCTTAATAATGTTATGTGAATACTTTATATACTCTAATAATGCAAGAACTGTGAGAATAATAAGTTTTAGGTTACTACCACTGAGTAATAATGAGGTAATAATGTGTTTGGAATTTGAAAATAGTGTCCATAGTTCCAGTGAATACCATGCATGGAAAGACGTCACTGGACTCATCTATCTCCATGCCAAGTCGAACCGCATGGCAGTTTCGAACGGGATCGATCTGAGACACCGGCTATCCTCCAAGGGAGTAGGAACAGAGGGTTTTTATGAGCAGGGTAGTTAACCCTAACCCGAACCCTGAAACCCGGAGGACCGTTGGCTTGGACTCTGGGAGCACCAATCCTGTACTTACCAAAGTAATCCCCTGGGGGGCATACACCCCTAAATTTATTGTTTAGGTGAAGGAATTTCTTTTCACACTATCTTATTTGAGATTTCAAAAGCATCCATTTCTAATATAGTATAATAGAAAACTAGAAACAGTGATGTGTTTATCATTAACCAATGTATCATCAGTTTTATTCTCTGTTTGTATTTGTTGTACATATTTTACTTTGACAATGTCAGAAACTTGTATAAGTACATAGACAGCTAATAAATGAAATGAATTGAGCTTAATCGAAGTTTGACCCAAATGTGGAACCTGATTTCTTGATGAAATCCAAGTGTAGTTCATATAACTGTACATCAATACTAGCTATTTTACTCTATCAACATCAACAACTTCATAGTGGATAATGAAACAGCTATTAATAACTTAAATGATAAGAATATAGTTAAGATTCAAATCTGGTGAGATTTTAGAAGTGTGAGATAATCAACAGTTTTATGAGGTTACCCAAATTGCTCAATCATAGAGATGTTATTTTTGTAAAGGTCTGAATTGCAAATCTCCAGAAGAGGTTCCAGTTAAATACTGAGAGACAGTCCAAATTGTCATATATGAACTTCAGTTAACAGTAACAAGGCGTTATTCTTAGCGATGAACTTATTACTCATGTAGTAGTTAGGGTACTAACTTGGAGATAACCATACAAAAATTATGTACCTTCGGCCTAGATTGATACTCAATAGCAATTTCAAGGCAAATATTTGAGCAACATTTATATAACTGGAGGAAAGCCAAAATAATCATAATTCGAAAGAATAATTTCCAGGTTTAGGGTGAGGAGGAATTTCATAAACGTTATAAAATTGTATAAAGTTGCACGGTTTGTTTCAATTTCTACTACCTTTCTGCTGCATAAAGCCTCCAGCACTATACTTAGGCACAGTTTGCTTATCGTTTTATTTTCCTTCCTTCTCTCTCTCTCTCTCTTTCTATTTTTTAAGGTGCATGGAAGTAATATTTGCTTAAATATAATGCAACTGATTCTAACCTAATAATCATAGAAGTATCTAACCTATTTTGCAGACAATCATTACAAAGTACATCAATAGTGAGACTTAACCTTATATTCCAAAATTTCCTATTTTTCTACAAACCAATGGGAAGCCAAAAGCAAATACGCATATAAGATAATACTTTGAAATCACCCAAAATATTTCCACACTAATTTACAGAATGTATTAATGGCGAACTCCTTTGAAAATAGGTTTTCCATTTTTGTTTGCTTGTGGTGGTTTTCTTCTAAAGTAAGCATTTATTAATCACTTCATTAAGTTTAGTATTTTCACACTAACCTGCACAAAGCATGTTAACAGTTAAACCTATATCACTAAATACTCTGAAATGTTTTAATCTAGCGAAAGCTCTACATTATCCCTTTTGTAGTTACGTAGAGTATGAGGGGCTCAGTAATTATTTATTTAACAGGAATAAGATCTTGGGAAAATTAATTCGAGGAGAGGAATGAGGAAATTGGTAAACGATTCAAATTAATGAAAACTAGCTTTATTTTCTATCAAACTTATGCTCTCTAATTTGTAGCAGAATCACAACCCCTTTCTGAATTAATATGGCCCTTTTATTTAAACTATGAGACAGTTTCAATGAAAAACAGTTTCTCAAATGCAATCAACAAAAATTTCAGTATAGCAGAATAAGCCTTACAGGTAATATCTCCAAATCATTAAATACCTGGTAGAAATAAAATAAGTACAATACTTGTACATCAGGTAAACCATACAGAGCATATTTCCAAAGGTTCAGTGTTAGAGATGAAATGCTTATTGTGTGCCGAAAAATGGAAAATGTACTGTGCAGACTAAAAGTATAAGAACACACAAAACAAACATCTTTATTGGGATGGCTTAAAAAGTGAGGATGAACACAGTGAACATTAGAACAGATTATATCACATTTAAAGTATGCACTTGAACTGTAGCATAAGGTCAGAATTCATTATGTAATTTTATAATTTTTTAAATAAATTATATGAAAAAGGCTTCTCTGAATAAAACTTGGTTATTAAAAAGTAATGTTAATGGCTATTACATTACTGCTGCATTCTTTTCAGTTTTTTCACCTGTATGTACTAGGAATGTTTGTTGTACACAAAACATAGCTTTTAGCTTATAGAAATTCAGTTTTTTTTATCAACTGAAAATGAGTCTATGTAAGTGTTTTTCTCATAAATGCATTAAATGAAATTTTAAGACATTAATACATGTGTAAGTTCATGATTGGAAAGAACTGGTTATTAAAAGTGATATTCATCATTTTTGTTGTTGCATTCACCTCAGAATTTTCTGTATGCAATCATATTACTTTTCCTTGATTTTACACCTTCCTCGATTTTGTACCATTTCTAAGTGTCACCCATGGAAGTGTAAAATAGGGGTTTCACCATATATTGAAAGTGAAATCCCATATAACCTAATTCTCCGAAATGCCCTAATCTATTTTCAAACTATGCTACGCAGATATTCTATTTTACACTACCTACAAGAATTATATTAATGAATAATCATTTTTTTTAAACATACTGAAACACACTGCAAACTAAATCACCTTAGAGATGTGCTGCTACCTAACCTATACAAATTATAATATTAACAGCAAGTATACTTTATTATATTCCTGAATGCATCCAGCCTATTATCAAGCTACTAGAAACGATCCATATAAATCATGAAAGCCCACCACACTATTTAATAAAAACTTTATGTTTTGTTATACATATAAATACTATGATCATACCACATTGTTGACAAACTCCACATTAACTAACCTACAGTTACTTAGCATTTGTAATATGGGGCATTCTGTTTAACCAACAGTTAGAAAACCTCGGCTTTTAACCGGAGATTGTAATACAAGCCCTAAAGCAGATGAAGGTAATAACATTGTAATCCTAGAGACAAAGGAATATGAGCAAAGAATGTCCAAATTACTGAACAAAGAAGTAGTTAGAACAGTTAATCAAATCCTCTTTAATAAATGGATTAAAACAAGAGAATTTCCAATAGTAAATAAATAAGAAATTAGAATGTCAAAAGATTCAAGTTAATAGTTCCACCTTAGCCAGGATTTGTGATTTATTTAGAATTGATAAAGGAAGCAAAATCAGACCGCTTGTCAATATAGATACCCATTACAGAACTACTAAGAAGATGGATTCAAATTAAATAGCTTCCAAATTTTGAAACATGCAGTACAAAAATTCTGTATTTTGTGAATAAATTAGAAAATATGAACGTATCAGAAACTATCACCATTTGACGTTAAATCCCTATGTATCCATGGAAAAAGTATTAATATGCTTAAAGAAATGGTTGAGAAATTTTAAGTTAAAAGAGGAAGATAAGACTTTTAAAGGAAAATATTTTAATCAGAAAACTATGGATAACTCTTGTCTCTGATACTAGTTGGTTTATTTACGGACAAGCTAAAATACAAAATAGTAAAATGTTTAAACATTTTAAAAACATGGTTTAGATATAATACTGACAATAGTTTTACAACAGACAAAAAAAGGAGGGGGAGATGTTTAGGTAATGCTTTAAAATGGACTCTCAATATTACTTTCACCTTCCTTGATTTGAAGATGAGAACAACAGACAACAGAAAACTTACAATTTGGTACTTATTGAAACATCACACAATGAGATAAATACATTAAATTGGATGGTTTTAACCCAACAATGCAAAAGCATGCAGCAGGCATGAGTAATTTAGGTTACAGTCACATATTCTTACCAGTAAAAGCAAATACATCAAACAATATAAGTATACAACATAAATGGCACATCAGAATAGATTTCAGAAAGAATTTGTAGTATCAAGAAATATAAATGGAAGAAAAATCTAAATCAAATCACTACTTTCTCTGTGATTAATGAAGAGAGTACATCTATTGAAAACTGCACAAACAGCAACAGACTTAACAACTTGGGAAAAGATATATACTAAAAATGTTTACCACGTTTAATGAATTATGACATGTGTATAGATAATCAGCTGATATGTGATTTCTACCAATAAATGATGTAAACATCTTAAGAGGACGACCAGCAAGGATGTGCTAACAGCTGAGGATGAGAGAGATCTCTCATGAAACATATCCTTGTGTTTTTAATAAGCGAATATTAATGAGTGTTAAGTTGACTCCTATGTATTTTAATAATAGTTATAGCCTCACTGTGTTAATTCCTACTGTTTTAACTGATGTAATTTTCTTCTTAAAATTCAGATTATGCTTTGTCCAAATTCTCATGCTTTTCCTACTCCTAGCAGCTATACAAGTTACAAAGAGAGTATCTTTACTAAGAGTTTAATTCTTCTACTTTTCCTACTTTTAGCAACCATGCAAGTTACAGAGACAATATCTTCACTACTAGAGTCTATCTTCTTTACTTCAGCTTTGTGATCTAACATTTCCAATATGACTATTCACAAATAGTCCTTCCATATAGAAGGTTAAATGTCAACTATATAGCACTTTTCTCTTTTAAAACTGATTTGCCAAAATGGATAACTTAAGAAAAGTAGTGTGTTAGTTATATAGTATGTTGATTTGCCACTTATTTATTCAACAAGGATAATTAAGCTTGTTGGCTGTTAAAAAGTTAATGTTAAATGCTATAAAATGCGAGTTCACCTTGAAGCAAAATAAAATTTCAAATATTGAATGCTACAGCTATAAGCTTTGCAATCAGTGTTCTTGAAGTACTGCATGTGCTTCAGCTACAGAGCACAGAGAAAACTGAAAAAGCTTACCTGAAGGAAACTAGAGGTGTGTGCATTCCATTTTTCTTCTGGACGACCATGCCATGTATTGAGCACACTTAAGCACACTTTACCATCATTGTAAAGGTTAGGATTAAAGCGAATTGTATGCTGGCCAGTAGTCTCCAAATTAATAAGCATGGGGGAATTTGGGTAATCTGGTGGAAAATATACATCAAACTCGAAACACCCATTAGCGTAAGGCGTTTCAGCAGGTCCAGTTATCAAAACCTGCAATAACATGATATGTACACTTTTCTTTCCAAAATGATATGGTAATATAAGAGCATTGGTACACTGAGTATAATATTACATTACCTTCATAATATCCAGTCTGTCAGTATCACAGCGAACAAACACAGAACTGCTATAGGAAAGTGGCAATGATGTTGATAATGTTACTGTCTCTTGAGCTAGTCTCTTAACCCTTGAAGGATGACTTCTGTCTCCTGCTGCACGCATATTGGACTCAAAGTGATATGAAACTGCAAACTGGTAGCCACCATCACTGCATTCTGTGATCATTTCATATGTATCTACAAAGTAAGAAAAAATAAATATCACAGATTTAACCATACTATCTTCTGTTGAGAGGATGTGTACACAAAATGACTTCCTCTACACTCTCTTCTACAAATTACTCTTGTAAAAAATCTTATTCTTCTATCTAATTCTTGCTAATGGAAATAAACATTTATAGAGAAAGGCTTCATATGCTTTTTGTTGCAGATATAGGAAAGATAAGGCAGGCTGAAGTGATAGATCATTAAAATGTGCATTTCTATGCAATGGCTTTGAAATTTAAAAAAAGAGGAAACTTGAAAATTCAAACCAATAACAAAGCATATCTCAAAAATGGTTAATGCCACAAAAATGTTATTTGACGTAAGTGAATGCTTTGATGAGATCTACATTTCTTGTGTAGTAAGATTTGTCTATTTCTTATGGTTCACCAATTATACAAAAGTGGTTCAGAATAAAGAGGCCTTCAGAGGCTATTCCCAGAAGATTCAAGATAGATGTTTTATTTGTCTTGAAAATAGCTTAAACATAGCGCATTTTAATCAAAATCATTGAGAGCCATTTTTGAGAAAATCGATAATGAAAAATTTCCCATAGAAAGGATAGTTTTGGGTGGGGAGATTTTCTTCAAAATCTACACATCGCATGCTTGGAAGGTCCTGATCTTAAATACAAAGTTTCATATTTAACCGACTTTTCGTTTTGAGTTATGCTGTTGACACGCATGCACCTTTTGCTAAACATGATTTTTTGGGGTTCTGTGAAATATTGACGTAACATTTTTGGGTAGAATACAAGCTAATCTTGTCCGTTTAGCATCTTCCTCAGCAACCAGGAGGCTCAGGCAGTAGCATCTGAGACTCATATCCGAGTGGTCCCAGGTTTGATTACCATTGGATGGGCTACCCTTACTTTGGGGATTTTTCTTGCCTTTTACAGGTCAATAGGCTAATGCTCAATTTTTCCTGTCCCTGATTTCTTCTCAATTCATTTCCTTACAGCGGTAGTAGATTCTGGCATTGTTGAGTATATGGAGCATGGGATGGATGTGCTTTAAAGAGAGAACTGTGTCCTCCCTGGCACAGATCCTATCTGTCCATTCTTCCCCATGTGGGATGGGCATCATAAGGGCATCTGGGATGCTCTATCTGGAAATGATAGGGACCCCACTGAACCACTCTACGCACTCTCTTGCTTCATCCTTTCCTCCTGAATGTTTCTGCTTCTTAACCCTAACATCTCCTACTTCCAATGAAGTAATTAGAATGCAAATTTTAACCCCTTAGTTGATTTTAAAATAAAAGAATTCGATTATATTAGAAGTCCTAATAGTGCTGTTTCTTTCTGTCACACATGCTGAAATTCTTCCAGTACCACAGATAAACACACATTAAATAGCAAAGAACACCACTTCCTGGGCTATACAAAGATTTCTAGTTCATATTTTATGCTTTATAACATGAACTATAAAAATGAGAACTTATATCCTGCAGCCACAGAATGTGAAGAATATAAATAATTTCCATGAGGGAGTTGACTACAATTAACGTTGTCCATTACTGAATGTTCATGCGCATTTACAGCTCATAGTTTGCTGCTGGTTATCAACAGAGGTCACCAGGGAAGCAATAAGATTTTATATCTCACAAAATGAAGTCTGCACGCTAAGCAGTTTGTTGCAACCCATAACAAAGCACCATGATGGTGATGAAGGATAGACAAGATTAAAATCTGGCCTATCATAGCATGTGTACCAATTAGTGCGGTACATTCGAGCTTTAATCTTAAGCAAGCAAGAAGTGTTACATTATCATCATCAACAAATTACAATATAATGCAAGAGAATTTGCTACTTTAGCATGCATGTGGTGAAAATATTAAACACTTTCAATCTACCCACAAAGCTGTAGAAGCACCTTTATTAAGGCTGGTTCACAACCAACAAGGGCAGTAACCAGAACGAGAAAGTTGAAATACATGTATTCAAATGGAAGCGTTCACAATTGACAGAAAGCCTTCCTGGGCCCCGGGAACGGGAAAGAAGAGTTCCTCAACTTTTAACTTTCTTGTTCTGGTTCCCGGCACGGCATATTAGATCCATTTTGTGCATATTAGACTCTTTACACTACAGATTATTCTAGGCAGCCATGACACGAAAGAGCTATTAGTGCTCTCTATAGTTGCAAGCTGTAAACATAAAACTGGAAGAAATTAGTAGTAAATGTACTTCCTAACCTCATCCCGACACCCAAAAATCTAATCAGCATTGGTTCCTCTGGTGAAGGGGTCATTTGTAGTTTGTTTATATGCAACTCAAAACTGGCTATTACCTAAAAAACAATAGCAAAAGCTACAAAGAACAGCAAAATGGTGGAAATTAAAAAAGAACAATACACAACTTTAATGTATGCAATTAAATAAAGGAATGAAAGCTTGGTACGACTAGAGGGATCGGAAATGTAATGGATATGCATTTAGATAATGTTTCTCAATCGAATTTTGCCGTTGGCTAACTCGCATTATGTTGGCTAAATTGGAAGTAGGTGAAAAAATATCATTGGTCAGTTAAAAGCAAATGAAATCCTAATGTGCAAAATTGACTTTCACTTTGTGATTGATATGATCATCGATATGCATTTCCGTACTAGTTACAGGGCTGTTGTGAACCAATATCTTGAATGGTTATTGTTTCGCATTCTCGTTTCCATTCTGGTTACCGTTCTCGGACGGTTGTGAACAAGTTTTACTGTAAAGCCATAAAAACCCCTCTGCTTCCATACATTTTATGGGTAAACTACAAAAGTCAGCAAGTATGCAAATCCAAACAAAGGATTTTGAAAAAGTATGTGTGCGTGCTGTGTGTACAGCATAACTCAAGTTAAACACCAAACTTGGTATTTAAGTTCAGCACCTTCCAAAAATGTGACATGAAAATTTTCTTTGAATGTTGTGTGAAGTCCTCTTAATTCTGAAATATGTTTGTGTTACTGGTAAATGATAAGAGACAATGTTCTTGCACATAAAACATGCAGACTTTGTTAAAGCATACAATTTATGTCAAAAATGTTTGTGACATTCACCATTTCCAACATATTCTTTGCTATTGGTTTGAATTTACAAATATTTATACCTTTTTCAAGTGGTAATTGGTTTTCTTTTTTTTCTCATGGTCATGCAAAGAGCATGGGGTTTCGAAGTCATCACATAGGAATCTACTTTTTAGAAATCTATCGCTTTAGCCTACAATATCCTTCTAATACCTACAATAAAATTTATAACTGTGTAATGAGTTTATCTCAATTAACAAGTAATAAGTAAGATTTGTAAGAATAGTTTGGAGAACATTGAGTACAGATAGTCGTGTGAATGCAATACATCAGATTCTTTTTACACCTGTAAATAAAGATTAATGCATTTTATAGATGAGACGTTTGTAGTAATGGAGCATTAAAATTCATTATATTATGCAGTGGTATCATACCAAGTTCTGTTTATTTGAAAATCATAAAAATTGATTTGGTTAAATAATGCATATTTTCTTACATGGCTTGTAAATACAATATCCATAGAATTAATGCTCCATTAATGAAACATTAATGAGCATATATTCCAAAAATAATTTAAATTCATGCCATAGTTCAAGAGAAAATGTATATTTCTAGCTTCAGAATATGTTAAAAAAATTTCAATGGCCACTGCATTTAAAGTTTCAGTACATTTAATGGTTGTTGGTGGTGCAATCAATGGCTTCAATTAATAGCTTCTAGTTTGGTCACACGATTAAGGGCTGTTTCTAACCTATTCACTGAAAATTTGCTTTTTCCACCTAGCCACTATGATACGGTAATTTGTATCACAAATTACTCAAATGTAAATAACGATTGTAATATGAATATGTATTTTTATGTGACATTGATTTCAGAGGTTTATTAATTGTAATTATTATTGGTAAATAATAATATACGGCTTTACTGAAACTGTCAACAATAACGCAATAATGCAGCAAGGGGGTGAGTTGTTTATCATTACCGGGAACAAGGAAGTTACGTAATATTTCGCGCCTTTTCGATAGAAGCTTCTGGAATGTTTTCTCCCTAAAGAATATGTATTCGTGGTTTTCATTGGATATTAAAATAGACGCTAATGTTGGCGCGTTTTATTAGCCAATAGCGGTTCATTTATAATCTTTAGGCGTATCTTGAGGCAGGCCTATAAATAGGGTAGGTTTGAGGTAGCATTCTTCCCAGTTCAACAGAATTCTCAGTACTATACACGTCGGTCTCTCAGTTCATTCATTTCGCCAAGTTACACGCAGCAGAATTACAAGAATTGTTATAAAGTATTATACATTTAAAAAAATACACAAAGTTGAAGTATGCGAGTTAAAAGTGATAAATAAGAAGTTATTACAAACAGTTTCAGTTTGGCGAGTATCTAAAATCAATTTGTAAAAGTGTTTGTGAACGTGTTCTGCAATAAAAGTTATAAAACCAATTTCTTCATCAGTATCATTTCTGGATAAAAGATTCCTTTCCGATTCACACCCTGCAAGAGTCAAATGTCGACCTAAATAGCTAGCCGGAGAACATTTAAAGTGAAATATTTCAGAAACTGATACAAATTGCTACGCCAGAGGGAGCTATGAACCAAACAAAGAATGACGTCACAAGATGGTAACGCGTGAAGTAAACACACAACATTATTTGTAATACCGTTGCAAATTGGCTTCCAAACGAGGGGCTACAATTAATGTTAAATAATTACAACATTAATACCGCATCATATTGGCTTCCACAACGTGGGGCTCAACAACAAATTACGTAAAAACATATTACGTAAGTTAAACTACTTCATATTGGCTCCACAACGTGGGGCTCGACAACAAAAAGACATTACGTAAAGCAAGTTCTCTCGCAAATACGCGTAAAGTAAACACACATAAATAAACATCACAAGCATCAACATGTAACATTAATACCGCATCATATTGGCACCCAGGACGTGGGGCGAAGTGACCAGGAAAGGAAGGCGAAGTGACCAGGAAAGGAACACGACCAGGAATGAATCAACATAACCAGGAAGGAATGAATGGAGCGGTGAAATGATCTACAAGACGCAGATTCCAGAAACAAAAGGGACGACAGACTTCGATCGTAATTCCGAGATTACGATGCAACAAGGAATTCAACTACAAAACAACAAGACGACGTAGATTCATCACAACATAACGCAGAAGCGACATACAAATCTAGGAGAAAGGGGCAGAACGCTGGACATCAAAGATACATCAGCAGATAGCATCAGAAAGGTTAGAAAAGTATGATTTTAATTTAAAAAAAAAAAAAGTGTAAAACAAGAAACAATGATGGAAGGGGATAGTGTAACAGTTAGCTGTAATCCAATACAGGTTACAAAAAAAAGCTCAAACAATGTAATATTGGAGGGAGGAAATGTTAGTGCAGAAAGTAAGAATAGAATAGCAGGAAATATTACTATTGATGCTGGTACGATGATGGAAATGATGAAAATGATGAGAAATTTTGGTGAAATACTAAATAAGAGTGTAGAACAAAACAGGGAAGATATGCAAAAGAGTCATAGGGAATTAAGGGAAGATATTAGTAAGTATAATGAGAATTTAGATAAACTAATTCATAGTTATGAGAAATTAGAGCAAGCAGTAGATCAAAGCAGTGAAGAAATTGAAAAGAAAGTTACGAAGCTAGATAGGAGTATGACAAAAATGAGAGATGAAAATGAGGAAATAATAGCAAGTGAGATAGGAGAAATTTCAAAGAAAATGCTAGACATGAGCATGGAAATAGGTAACAAAGAAAGTGAGGTTAATGTAGAATGTACAGAGTTAGGAAGTCAAATGAGTAGTATTTCAAGTGAGCTAAGAGAGATGAAAGAGGTTATAAATGTAGATGTAAAAGAGGCGCAAGTTAATTTCAGTGGGGAAATATCAGAAATACAGAAAGAATCAGAAATGCAAGGAAATAAATTGTACCAAGATGTTCAAAATGAAAACTCCAGTCCAGTACAGTTTGGTACAGATTTGTCAGAGTACTCTCAAGTTAAAAAGATAGCAGATGAATTGAAAATGAAAGTTGTTAAAAGATGTGTAATTCAAGAAACTGTAGATTGTTCTCAAATGTTATCATGGAACGAAATGTCATATGAATACGAGAGGTTATTCATGAACAAAAAATTGAAGGTTAGGTTACGGCTACGAGTAATGTTTAGCCACACACAATTTGATCCAGGAGGGTAAATAGCAATGAGATGTAAAGTAAATGCTGGATAGGTAAAGATGACTTGCAGAGAAATGTATTGGAACGTAAGAGGGTTAACTAAATATATATGTCATTTGAAAAGAGAAATAAATTATAAATAAAAAAAGAAAAAGAGAAATGTTTAAATTATATAAAAAAAAAATAAATAAATAAATAACATTTTTATTAACTGTAACAGTATTTGAAAATTAAGAATGTAAAGATTTAAACTTAATATGATATTAAATTAAAAGTACGTAAATACAATTCAAAGAGTATTGTTAAAATAAAATTCAAAATAACAAAAATGGTAAAAATAATTCAAAACAAATACTTATGTAGCAAACAGAAAAGGTGAAACATTGTCTAGATTTAAGAGATGTAAATATATGTAGAGGGTGAATATTTTGGTAAATATATATAATAATTACAAAAAAATCTTAAATGTATAAATTTTTGTGATGTCAGATTAATATCTAAATTAATTAAACCAGAGCCAGTAAGTAGTGGCGAGATAAAACATATGTCGTGTGTTAAATGCGTGTGAAGTGTTAAGTGAAAGTGATAGCGTGTGTTCCAAGATTTAGGAGACTAAAAACACAATTTTAAAATTTCTAAACAAGTTATAAATATTTATAATTATGTTTCTAGTGGGGCATATGATACGGTAATTTGTATCACAAATTACTCAAATGTAAATAACGATTGTAATATGAATATGTATTTTTATGTGACATTGATTTCAGAGGTTTATTAATTGTAATTATTATTGGTAAATAATAATATACGGCTTTACTGAAACTGTCAACAATAACGCAATAATGCAGCAAGGGGGTGAGTTGTTTATCATTACCGGGAACAAGGAAGTTACGTAATATTTCGCGCCTTTTCGATAGAAGCTTCTGGAATGTTTTCTCCCTAAAGAATATGTATTCGTGGTTTTCATTGGATATTAAAATAGACGCTAATGTTGGCACGTTTTATTAGCCAATAGCGGTTCATTTATAATCTTTAGGCGTATCTTGAGGCAGGCCTATAAATAGGGTAGGTTTGAGGTAGCATTCTTCCCAGTTCAACAGAATTCTCAGTACTATACACGTCGGTCTCTCAGTTCATTCATTTCGCCAAGTTACACGCAGCAGAATTACAAGAATTGTTATAAAGTATTATACATTTAAAAAAATACACAAAGTTGAAGTATGCGAGTTAAAAGTGATAAATAAGAAGTTATTACAAACAGTTTCAGTTTGGCGAGTATCTAAAATCAATTTGTAAAAGTGTTTGTGAACGTGTTCTGCAATAAAAGTTATAAAACCAATTTCTTCATCAGTATCATTTCTGGATAAAAGATTCCTTTCCGATTCACACCCTGCAAGAGTCAAATGTCGACCTAAATAGCTAGCCGGAGAACATTTAAAGTGAAATATTTCAGAAACTGATACAAATTGCTACGCCAGAGGGAGCTACGAACCAAAACAAGGAGTGACATCACAAGATGGCAACGCGTAAAGTAAACACACATACATAAAAATCACAAGCATCAACATTATTTGTAATACCGTTGCAAAATTGGCTTCCAAACGTGGTGCTATAATAATGCATTACACATATGTAACATTAATACCGCATCAACTAGCATTACCAATTTGTTTACTTTTCTTCTTGGGAAGAGATTTATTTCTTTTATTGCTTTTGGTTTTGACTTTCCCATTATAATAGTCCCTAAAAAAATTAACTGGGCCTATAGAAAGAATCTGCAACTGTGCACTACTATATTTTTTGTAGCTAAATTGCAGGAATTCAGATTTGAGTGAATTTCATTTTTATGGGAAATGTGGTACTAAAAGGAAAGATAAAGCGAAAGGGTCAGGAGATTTAGGTTTGTTAGTGAGGAAAAGCCTACAAGTTAAAGTGAAAGTGTTTAATGAATTAGGTGAAAAAGCAGTCCTGTGGTGTGTGCTAAGTGGATTATGGGAGAGGAAAAATATAAGTGTTGCAATAATGTACAATCTGCCAAGTTCCTCGGAATTTTATGATCCACATTTATTTAATAAGCTAAGACAGAATATAGAGGAACTATTAAATATGGGTGTATACAAAGCTTTTATAATAATGGGCAACTTTAATGCAAGAGTTGGGGAAAGTCAAATCCAGTTAACAGATATGAAGGTGAATTAACTGGGATAGGAAGAGAAGTGGATAGAAGAAGGAACGAAGATAAATGTACTAATAATGAGGGCAAGAAACTAATGGAGTTTTGTGAAGAATTTAATTTGGTGATGTGTAATGGAGTGAGAGGAAAAGATGACTAAGGGGTTTACATTTATGGATAAAAATCAGCAGAGTGGGATAGATTATATTCTATATTTATCAAATTTACATGAATACTATCCATATTTTGAGGTGCTGAATATGGCTAGTTCTAGTACTCATTTTCCAATAAGGGCAGTATTCATAGGCACAAATAAGGAAAAGGAAATATGCTGTAACCAAGAAGGAATTAAAATTCAAAACTATAAATGGAGCGATGAGGAAGTAAAAATATTTCTGGAGGAGCTGGGAAATCAGTCAAAATATGGTAAGGGTATAGGTAGAGGAAATGCTGAAAGAAAATAGAATTGAGGATGCGGTATTACAACTAGAAGAGTTAGTGAAACAGGCAGGGACAAAAACAAGAATGAAAGATGAACTAAATAATAGGAGGGGTTGGTATGATGAGTGCAGGAAGGCGAAGCAGAGGGTTCTATGGGAGTTAAGGAAATGGAGGCAAATGGGGGACATTTAGGAAAAAGAGAATTTTATAATTGAAAGATGCGGATACAAATTTTTATGGAAGCTAAGAAGAAGGTATGGGGGGGGGGGGAGAGAAGAATGAGTCAGAAAATTTATAAAGCAGCAACAGTAAATGAATCAAAGACAATTTGATCTTTAGTGAAATGAACCTATAAGGTTAGTTACAGAAACCAATATAAGCTAAAAGTATGGTGTAGATACTTTGAAAATCTTTTAGGGGCGGAAAAGCTGAGGAGATAAAGTATAAGAGAATTAGAAAATATAGGATATATCCAGCAATTAGACAAACAGATAGGAATAAATGAAGTAAGAGAACAAATAAGAAGATTAAAAAGAAACAAAGCAAGTGATTCCAGGGGAGTTTTGGAAGGCAAGGAGTGTAAATAAAAGCAGAGTAGGATTATTATACTCGGTGCCAATCAAGAAGGTGATTGACAGTTACTAACCACGTGGCGGAAAGCTTTAAATGAATGGGAGGGGATGAATACGTCACCGCGGTCATCATAGCAACCATTAGAAGGACGAATTAGAACTAAGACATTTCCATAGCAACGATAGATGCAAATGCCTTGTTGCGATATCGTAACATGCGATTGGCACGACGTGCCGGGCGAGCAGTTGTTGCTGCAGTTATAAACAATGTCCTCCTTTTAGCCACAGCTTGCTTATGTTTTTGTATCAGTTTAGAGATTGCCTGCGTACTGTAAAGTTCTTTTGCATCGTCCTATTTGTATGGTATTTGCCTTGTGTTGTGTGGGTTTGAGCCCGTGTATTTGTGCGTGCGTGTGTTGTGTGAACATTTATAATTGTTTAACACTTTAATGGATATTTAATAATGTCCAAAAATTGTGACACAGATAGCTCAGCCAAACGAAAAACTGAGCGCACTCGGGAACCAAATAAAACTGTATTTGGTAAAGGTATCCCAATTAAAGGACATGCGCGAAAAATAATATGCTCTGTGAGAGAACATTTCGAAGAGGAGGAAATAATTCAGTGACTTGTTCGCCACAATATACCGATGAAGGAGGGACTGAAGAAAACTGGAACTTGTGGAACTTGTGAAAGCAAATGAACCGTGGTTTCCAAGTTATGTAGTCGATGGCAATGCTGCAGAATGTGGTCACAAAATAGTTAGGCTTCCCCCTTATCATTGTCATTTTAACTCAATTAAATTAATTTGGGCCGACATAAAGGGTTATGTTGGGCAAAACAGTAAAGGTTTCATGTATCGTCAGTAATAAAGCTTACAGAGGAGGCACTAACAGCAGTAAAAGCTGAAAACTGGAAAAAATGCAGTGACTCATACAAAGGGCGTAATAAGGGCAGCTTGGGAAAATGAAGGAGTTTTGGAAGAAACTATAGAACAGCTTGTCATTTTCGTGGGGAATTCTAGCAGCTCTTCAGATGATGATGAACATGATGTTGGCGGTGGCAACATTGTCTATCAAACGAGCAGCAGCAGCAGCAATGCAAGCAATTCGGAAATCTGGCATTTTTTCCATTAGAATAAGTATCAATATTTCACAGGTATGTCTCTTCTGTTAATGCAGATTTTTACACTGATATATTCTTGCTTTTTCTATCCTCTGCACGTAGATTCATTATTTTACAATTGTCTTCGTATACGAATATAAATAACACCCACTCTACAATGCAGGCGCAACCCAGTTGCCTTCGACACAGTTCTAGCACGCTCTCCATGTAGTCGCGATGAGCGGCAAGTCGCCTCTCTCTCTCTGTGAAATGTCAATCACCTCCTTGATTGGCGCCGAGTATAGTTAGAATTTGAAACCAAATATTCGGAGGAGGTAATGTTTCAACCAGTTGGAGAAAAGCAATAGTAGTGCCAATATTCAAGAATAAGGGGGCGGTAAATAACCCAGCAAATTATAAGGGAATTAGCTTACTATCTGCTCTGGTAAGATATACATTGGGGTTTTGGCAGAAAGAGTGCAAAAGTGGGCAGAAGATGAGAGAAAGCTAACAGATCTCCAAGCAGGTTTTAAACAAAATAAGAGAATAGTGGATAAAATGTTTGTGATAAACACAATGGTAAATGAATATTTAGCAGATAAGAGAGGGAGATTGTACATGTTATTTGTGGACTTTGAAAAGGCCTTTGATATGATAAATTGCAAAGCACTGTGGTTTAAATTGAGCAAGAAAAGGAATGAGCACTAGCTTTATAAGAGTATTGCAAAGAATATATACAGACACTGAATTATGTATCAAAATTGCTAATAATAAAGTAACTAAAAGCATTCAAAACAACATAGGACTAAGGCAAGGTTGTAAGCTGAGTATTATATTGATTAATCTGTTTATAGATGAATGTTTGAGGCAATCAGAGTGGAGAATAGACGTGCCAATAATTAACAATAAGAAAATACCCGATTTACTATTTGCAGATGATTTAGTAGCAGGATGTATATCCAAAGTGGGAATAGTTAGAACAATTGAAATAACAGATAATTTTTGCAAGAAATGGAGTGTACGAATTAATGTAAGTAAAACAAAAACTATGGTATTTAAAAAAGGTAAAAAGTTGAGGATAGTTGAGAAATGGTATTGGCAAGGTAGAAATGTTAAAGTAGTCAATAAATTTGATTATCTAGGAGTACAATTAAGTAGCAAGGGTGACTGTAATGAACAAAAGAGAATACTACTGGCTAAAGGTAAAATTGTGTTAGAAGTCATCAAAGCATGTATAGACAAATTACCAGGAATGCAAATAAAATGGTTAGAGAGAGTCTATGTGGCTGTAGTTGAGGCAAAAATAGTCTATGGAATGGAGATATGGGGTTTGGAGGAAGGGGGAGCAAATATTGATATGATCCATAGAAACTTTTGTGAACAAATCCTGGGCTTGCCAGGAGCTTCACCAAATGGAGCGGTACAAGCAGAATTAGATGATTAGGAACTAGAGGAAAAAATGTTGAGTGTTAAAATATTGGGCTAGAATTAGAAAATTAGATGAACAGAATGTTGTACATCAGTGTTTGGTAATACAGGAAAGACTCAATCAAAAAGATGCTTGGCTCACTAAGATAAAGCAATGATGATGAAAATTGGTTTTTCATCAAAATTGGTGGAGAGCTACTGAATCGTTACAAAATGGTTTTTGGAAACAAAATTAAGACTGGAAAATATTGAAAGACAAGAAATATTACAGAGTTTCAATTCGAAAAGCTCACTAGGAATATCTAAAGAAATGAAAGTGGTCTGGAACAGGGAAAATTATGTTGACATATGTGATAAAGCAGCAAGAGAAAGCTCTGCATGGGCTAGAACAGGGATGGTGAAACTGAAAAGTTTGAGAAAAGAGTGATTGGGAGGAATGCCCCTTGTGCTACCTGAAGGATAAGAATGTCATGTAGTTTTAAAGTGTGAAGAAACTAAGATGCTTAGAGGGAGGATAGGTAAAAAGGAATGGGCAAATTTACTAAAACAAATCCAAGCAAAAAAGTTAATGAATGTCAAATCTAGGAAAAATTCAAACAAAATTGGAAACTTCTTGGGCAGAGTAAGAACCAAATGATTGAGGAAAATTAGCAAGCAAGATGAAGAAGAAAAAACATTAAACAATAGTAGGTATGTATTAGATTTACAATACATATAGGCAGGACAAACAGCTCGGCAACTCAGGGTCTGAGCCTGTTCGGTCTCAGAGTACACAGCAACTCAGTGTAGTGATAAGAAAGTAAAGACATGTATACTAAAAAAAAATCATAGAAATAAGCACGCACACACATTTATTTATGTAAATTATATTCTAGAAGCTATTCTAGAAGCACAAATAACTAAAAATAAGTATTTTAAAACAAAATGCTTGCTTGTAACATGTATTAAATTGACTTTTGTAATGTTGTAATTTTTTTTTTTGGGGGGGGGGGTCACTTGGAGAGAAAAATTTAGATGATGTTTAACTTGGAGGGAGCATCAATATATGCTAGGGGAGTGCTAAGTCAGCAGTGGAGAAGATAAGATGTGGGATGTGCAGTGTAAAAACTACAAATTCAAAGTTAAAGTAATCTAAGTAACTATAGGTGTGGAGTTGGGCATATATCATGCAAGAATTAGATTTTTTGGAACAAGACATCTAAAAGGTAGGAGTAAAGAAGAAGTCATGATTCTTCACTAAGGAAACACATAGTACTCCAAGTCAGAAAAGGACAGTAAGTTCCGAAATTTGCTAAGTGACACGTAATGACGTAACTACAAGGTGATTTGTATGGAATATTTATCTAATGTGCAAATACCATTCGTTGAGATAATTTTTATCTAAGCTTGTAAATGATTTAATATTGTCAAGTGATTTCTTCAAGTATGCGCGAGTCTATAGGACGGTGATAGAGCACCGAGATATTGAATAATTAGCTGGAGCAGACATTATGAATCAAGAGATAATCATGGAAAGACAGTGTTAAAGAATTGCATGTGTTAGGGAAAACAAGAGAATCTTGAAGGATTCTAGCATAAAGATGCGCTGGAGTGAGAAAAGTGAAAACAGTGTTTCTTTCTAGACAATATCCTGGTGTTACCACATCCTGCCCTGACATAATAGTCGTAGGGAATTTCAGATCGCTTCGCCGACAGATGAACCCCAAGATATGATGAGTACTTTCTACTGGTATCGGTGACACTGATTGCTGAAAACGACTCCTATGACGTAGCATGAGGACGACAATACAGGTAAGGCAACTGTGACGATGACGAGGTGAAACACTACAGCTGAATGTAATGTCCAATATCTTACTATAATAATTCATTGCTAAAAGATCCATTCCAACTCTCTCATTCTATTTATAAACAGATGTGAAATCATTAAATTATTAGAATTTTCTGTAGCTTTCAGCGATGTTTTGCTGTGTTCTTACTAAAAAATTGTATACCTTTTTATCTGTTTTGTTTTTGGCTAATGTATTCTTAAATATAGCTTCCTTTACAAACCTTAAGCCATTTGTTGATAAACTGCTTACTTTACAAATGTGTGAAAATACTATTTGATTGCGAAACAAATCACTTGTAAGTCATATAAAATTTCATTTGTAAATAATGAAGCTTGTTTGTGAAGTTCAACTTTACAAACCTCCAGAAACAGATTTTTAGAAATTACAAAGTTTACAATTTACAAGGATTTTAAGTGTTGTGAAACAGGCCCCTGGTAGTAATTCTTTTTATCATACGTGCTGAAATTCTTCCTGGTACCACAATGAGCACATATTAAAGCAAAGACCATCACTTCCTAGGCTACATACGATTTCTAGTCCATAATGTAACTTTGTCCAGTTTTAAATGCCACCTCACTAATGTTCTCACTGTCACTTTGTTAATGTAACAGTTCAACTTTTCACTGTCACTTCTCTAATGTGAAATAGTTGCAATTCCCCCCTGTCACTTCACTTTCTTCACAATGTAGTAAAATATGCATGATGTAGCCTCTTCTCCAGGGCGGTTCAACCACAGGGGATTTAAACACATGACTTCTCCAATATCTTGTGGAAGCAGCACTGACTACGTCATGGTAGTTGTCACAAACTTGCAAGAGAACAGCATTTTCAGTCGCACCAGAAACACATTCGCTAACTCACCAACTGGCTGATCAACTTAACTGATTTAAGAGAATGCTCACTTATATAGCTATTGGAAATTTTCACAGAACTCTAGAATGTTTAAGAAGGAGAAACATCCAGAAGATTCTGGTTATGTAATGGTAGTGCTTTCGGTGTTTATGCTGGTGAGGGCTACTTATCTTTGTTTATCTCTGACTGCCCAGTGCCAACTTCCTGATAACCTTGAGCCATAGCTGCTGCATCACAATATTTTACCCTTCATAACAAACTATAAACAAAAACTGGGAAACTTATACTCTGCAGCCATATAATGTGAATAAGATAAAACAATATGTGTCAGGGAGTGGACTTTACAGTTCACGCTGTTCATTACAAATGTTTGGGTTACTAGGTCTCTAGTGGTGCAATCAAATTTTAAAACTGCAGGCTGTGCATTTGTTGCAGCCCAGTGAAGGAGGCCCATGATCCTGACACAGGATGTACACACAAATAAGCTCTGGCCTGTCAAAGCATCGTATACCAATTAAAGCGGTACATTCAGTCTGTAATCCTAAGTTACAATATGATGAAATAAAATGTAATGCTTTGTCATGTCCATGGTGAATATCTACTTTGAATCTGCCCACAAACACATAAAAATGCCTCCTTTGCTACATCCCTATTTTACAATACAAAATTTTGCCACCAAGAAGCTATAAAAATGGCTCCTTTGCAACACCCTTATTTTAGAATTCAACATTTTATCCAAAAAGTATGTAAATAATGTGAGTAAATATAGAATTTTTGTTTTTATATATGCTTAGTCCATTATTATGGATAAGTTTTAAGTTATTGTTATGTTGTTGCATTATTCTTATAACTACCACTATAATAATGACAAAAACATACTTATAAACTTCTGTACAATGTAGAAAAAGGGAGATAATCATTTTCTGTTCTTACCAAATTGCAGTTGTTTCATTACTTCAAGGTACCTTTCCTCTAAAGATCTCTGCAAAGGAAATTCCAAGCTGCTGGATACAACACTTTCTTTTCCAACAGAAGCATCAACTTCATCTTCCAAAACAAGGCGATCTGTTGCAACCTTGAGAAATAGAATGAGAAAGAATGATGCACATTTTCAAATGTTCATAAACTTCTGATTATGAAGAATATCTTTTACGTCATGTGTATACAGTAGAAACCCTTAAATTATTTTAAAGTTTTGAGAAAACAAAACACTTTTTGACCATCACTATTTCTAAACACTTCCTCTGAACTTGAAATAATAGACATTGTTAAGGGATTTCCTAATAAAAGCTCCAGTGGTTGGGATGAAATTAGCCCATGCATGCTAAAGGCACGTATACCAGTTATTGCTAATCCATTGACATACCTAATCAATGCCTCTATTATAGAAGGTATTTTCCCAAACTGTCCCAAAATTAGCATAATCTGACCCATTTACAAAAAAGGGGATAAACACTTAATAAATAATTACAGGCCAGTAACACTTAATTCAGCAATCATCAAATTATTTGAGAAAGTAATATTAAACAGATTAATCAAATCTTTAAACAAACATAACATTCTAAGTAACACTCAACATGGTTTCAGAAAGGGGTATTCCATAATCTCTGCAGTAACATAATTTATTCATGATGTAATGGAAAAATTAAACGACAACAAAAATAACTGCATCTCTTTCTCTAGACTTAAGTAAGGCGTTCGATTGCATTAATCAACTACTTCTAAATAAAATAGAAAAGTATGCATTAGAGGTGTCTCACTTAGGCTTATTTCCTCTTGCCTAAAAGGCAGACTCCAATACACAGATATTATACATAAAACAGACAAGAATATAAAAAAGTATAGATCAGATTTCCAAGAGGTAACCTTTGGAGTTCCTCAAGGTTCTGTTTTGGGTACCATATTATTTATTCTGTATATAAACAACTTACCTAAGCAAAATCACTTTAACACAACTACATAAGTTGGCAACACCAATATCCTATGCTGGAATAATACATTAAGTTGTTTAGAACAGTCTATTGCCAAACTGTTTGGTTATTTGATAAATATTTTGCTGCAACAACCTGATCTTGAATAAAAATAAAACCAAAGTTATTATATTTGATTTAAATAATAAATCCAAACCGGACAACAGTAAAAACTGGGAACTTGCTTCAATGATTAATGATGAACACTCTTTCCTTGGGGTACAAATTGAGAGTAGACTGCTGTGAAAAACACATTAATAATATATGTAATTAACTAAGTTAAACTTTATACTTGCTCAGAATTATCAGGAATTATGTTAATGACCAGTCAATGGAATTAATGTATTATGGATTGATCTTTCTACATCTTAACTATGGCATAGAAGTCTGGGGTAGTGCTGCTAATATATATCTTAAGAGGCTATTCATTATATAAAAGAAAACTATTAGAACAATGTACAACATGATGCGCACAGATTCGTGTAGGACAGTCTTTCAATTAAAAGGTTTTTTCACTATCTATTCTCTTTTTGTATAAAGAGTTGTCTGACTAGTAGTAGAAAACTCCCAATATAAACTAAAAAACAGCGAAATACATACCTATTCCACAAAAAACAGTAATGATATTCACAGAATATCAACTAATAAAAACAAAATAGATGACCCTTATATTATTTCTATATAGTATAACAAATTACTCTCGGCAATTGAAATTATTTCAGGCAAATTTTTAAGAAAAATCTTAGGGAATTTTTGTCTTTATAAACTTTAAATGAATTGTAAGTATAATTGTTTGACTATTATTACTTGAAATGATTGTACTATAATCTAGATGAAGTTGTTAAAACCACATGTAATTGAGGATTAACTTATTTATTAAACTGCAAGCTTTAATATTGTAATTAATATATTTTGAAGGATATGACTGTGTGTATATATTGTTAATAGTATCACACTCAACTGTATATTTACTTTTAAATTTGCATATTTTTGTATTACAATTAGTATATTTATATAATTCTGTATAATGTTGACTGTGTGTTGACTTTTGTAAACTCTTAATATGCTTAATTTCTTTAAAATGTTGACCCTGTCAGATAGCTAAACTAGCTTCACTGACAATAATAAAGATGTCACAAGAAATGTTTTGAATATTAGCCTTGAAGCAATATTTTTACTTTCTTTGCCACATACCTAGTAGGTAGAATAGATATTGTATTCCACCTAAAAATTTTATTCAATGACGATGGTGCTTTGTGTTTAAGAGTGCTTAACTGCTAGGTCATTAGCGCCCTTGTAAAACAGATAATGGAAAAGGCCAGAGATAAAGATCACTACAAAATATCATGGCAAAAGCCAAAGATAAACATGAATATAAAAGTCATAGCAAAAGCCAAAAATAAAGATCAATATAAAAATCATAGCACAAGTCAGAAATAAATATGAATATATAAAACTAACCCAAGAAGTATGAAACACCAACTATTAACATGATAAATCTGCAATTGAAAATTTACCTTGACACAAAATTAAATATCCTATCAATCGCTTGCTTATCATCAGTTAAGATGCTGCAAGACTGGTCGGAATTGAAGAAGGTCCCGAAGATGTGCTAGAGCAATACACTCCAGCAACATATGACAGACTGACAGACCTTCGCTACAAAGCAGACAAATAGGGGCATGGCCACCCTTAAAAAGATAACCATGCGTAACATTGCAGTGAACAATACGTAAACGAGCCGAAATCACTTCCTCACTATGAGATACATGAGAGGAACTTATCCAGTTTATCAGAATGTCCTTCACCACTCTAAGCTTATTTCCGCACAGAGCTAATCACATCTCACATCAGCATGACACCACACTCTCTGCACAAGAAGCCTAAAGTCTTCCGATGTTACCCGAGGTATTGTAACACTGGGTTCTGTGGTTGCCGCCTTAGCTCCAAAATCCACAAGTTCATTCCCTTACAAGCCAATGACACCAGGTATCCAAACACACCCCACATTAACACCAGAGGCATATAAAACATGGAGGGCACCATGGATTTGCTGAACAATGGGGTGGTAGTTGTAGAGCTCACAAAGTGCACTAAGGGAATCACTCAAAATGAGACAGTCTCCCAATTTTTGGCGACGAATATACAAAACGGCTTGGTATATGGCATACAGCTCTCGGTCATCCTCCATGGACTAGTGGTACTGTGCTAGCCTCTAGTTCCCAAGGTCTCGGGTTCAAACCTGGCGGAGGGCAATGGTTTTTTTCGGGTGCAAAAATCCTTAGCATGGCTTCCTTCGGAAGGGAAGTAAAGCCGGTGGTCCTGTGTCGTAGACTTACGGCACGTAAAAGAACCTCAAGTCTGATAAAGAGGCCTCTGAGCAAAATTACCGGTCTTTCACGCCCAATATAGAATGGGACACTAAGGACCATAGTAGTTAAAGAACATCCATAAATAAAACTCAATTTTAATTTACAGCTCTGCACTATAAATGGATATGCTACCATGAAAACCAAATGTATGGGGTTTGGTTCCATGAACATAAGCACATCCAACATTGTTGATGCACTTAGATCCATTGGTGTAGATTGAAATTCGGTCACTGTAACCGGACAGAAATTCTAAGAAACAGATGCGGATACTGAACGTAGTTATCGTAGACTTCTGGTATACCATCATCCTAAGATCTACTTGAGATGTTGAACATAACCAAGGGGGGAACACCCTCTTCCTCCTAGGAAACATGCTAGGCATTTCAATGTTGTGCTTTCTAAGAAGCTCCCGGAAATAAACACTTGCAGGCCTTAGGTTAATCGAGCTATTCTTACAACATTTGTCCAGCATGGTGAAAAAAAAAAGAGGCGAACGTTGGATGTTTTAGCATACATTTAAGTGCACAGCCATAATTTCCTAAAAGGCCATGCCGATATCGCAGAGGTCCAGCAGATACGGTGTAATGGCTCATAACTGGGCTAGTGGCACCAATAGCCACTTGAATGCCCTGATTATGGACTGTGTCTAATCTCCTCAGCACAGATAATCATGCTGAGGAATAAACGATACACCCACAGTCTACTTTTGATCTGACCAGTGAGCGATACAGTTGAAACAAAACTGCCTGCTCCACTCCCCAAGATTTGCCATTTAATACCCACGAGATATTCAGAGAATGGTCACATCTTGCTTTCAACTATGCTATATGCGATGACCAGCTAAATTTCCTATAAAAGGTCAAACCCCAGGAATTTCATCAAATCTGTGAATGATAGTAAATCTGGACCGAATCAGAGTGAAGGTGGTAATCGCCTCCTATGGTGCCAGAAGTTCACGCAGATTGACTTCTCAGTTGAGAATTGAAAGCCATTTTTAGAACTCCATTCTTGAAGATTATCTAAAACATTGCTGCAGAGAAGAACAATAAATGGCAAAGTTGTCTACAAATAAGCATGACGATACCCCTGGAGGAACTCATTTAGAGATAGAATTAATTGTTATAGCAAACAGTGTAACACTTAGTACTGATCCCTGAGGTACTCCGTTCTCCTGAACAAAAAGTTAGAAAAAACCGAGCTGACCCTTACTTGGAAAACGCGATCCTTCATAAATGCATAATGAACAGCGGTAAATGTACATGTGTGCTCCACGCACGTGTGGAACGTAGTATCCCTGCTCGCCAACATGTATCATAAGGCTTCTCAAGGTCAAAGAATGTCGCAACGATTTGACAATTCTTCATGAATCCGTTCATGATCTGTGTCAATAATGGCACAAGCTGGTCCATTGTTGAACTGCATCTTCTAAAACCACACTGGGTGTTGGTCAGCAGGTTGTGACTTTCCAACAACCATACCAACCATCCATTGATCATGTGTTCCATCACCTTGCGAATGCAACTGGTGAGGGAAATAGCACGGTAGCTGGATGGAAGATGACAGTCGTTTCCAGCTTTCAAAATGGGTACGACAGTGGCCTCCTGCCACTTTTCTGAAAAAGTGGTATCAATCCAAACACGATTATAGACCTCGAGTAGGAAAGCCTTACCTTCAGGAGAGAGCTATTGCAACATTTGTACGTGGATACCATCTGGTCCTGGTGCTGATAGTCACGAAGATGAAAGAGCGTGTTCTAACTCTGCCACGGTGAAAAGGCAATTGCAATCTTCAAGATTTCCTGAACGAAACCAGAAACCTTGAGATTCCACTTGAGCCTTAACAGGAAAAACTCGGGTGAATAGTTATCTGAGCTGGACACTTTGAGCAAAAGCACAGCCAAATGTGTTAGTCACGTCAAATGTATCAACAACAGTTCCTGCAGTTCTTTTAAGCCTGGCAATTGACATGTGGATCGATTTTCCTGCCATACACCTTAACTTATCCCAAACAATGGAGGAAGGTGCATGTCGATTAAATGAAACTATAAACTTGCTCCATGATGTCTTTTTTGCTATCCTTTATAACATACCTAGACCTGGCATGCATTTTCTTGTATTCGACTAGGTTATCCAGTATGAGCGATGCTGGAAAGATCTAAGAGTATGCCTGCATGCACAAATGGCATTTTGGCATTTTTCCGTCCACCAAGGGACTGAAAATAAATGGGGGTTGTAGTCAACTGTAGAATAGCTTGCTCAGCAGCAGAAAGAATCCTCTCTCTTAGAAGTTTGACCAAAAAATTCACAGAGTCGTGCTGATTGTAATTAAACACAATCAACTGGGAGTAAAGGTTCAAGTTGGCATGATCTAAATGCCATCTAGGTAAGCATGTGGAACATATATCTTGTGTTGTGAGACTAATTGAAGTAGGTAATGATGTGATGTGTTGTCACGTATATTTGAACTTGAAGAAGGTTGGGCTGTTATTGAATTTACTTTTATATAAAATACAACTGAAAATTATTCAGGTATTAAAATACTGCTACTAGAGTGTAAATCAGAGATGACATACCATTACAAGGAAACTGCTAACTGTGGTGAATAAACTGCAATATGAAGTGCAAAAAAGTGTTGGAGTCTTGAGAGAAATGAACTCTGGTGTTCAGAAGAGCTAAGCTATAATTGTCCAAAAAATCTGCAAATTACTCGTGCACAAGCCCGAGGTGAGCCCCAAAGAGGGTGATGGGCTTTAACATCTCCCACCAACAGAAAAGACATTGGTAACTGAGAAACTAGAACTTTTAAATCTGTGAGTGAGAGGTCATTGGATGGAGGCATAGAAATGTTAAAAATCTGATGTGTTACACTCACATGACTTTCTCTACTCTTGTACAATCTAATTTTACAAACACCTATTCTCCATATGCTTCATGTTAATCGAGATATCAAGATGTCTATCTTATTGGTAATTTTCTTGTAGATGCAAGGGAAATATGGTAGCTTTTAAGCGATAGTCAAATATTTTAACGCTGGTTGCTAAGTGGCGCATTCCATTCTCTTTGCATGTCCAGGACATAAAAAAAATGAATAACGCATTTGAGAAAAAGTATAAGTATTGGAAAATTTAAGGAAATAACAAGCAATATCTCGAAAACGGTTCACTCAACAAAAGAAATGTATATGACATAAGTTGTGTATTTTAACGCGATCTACATTTTTTGTGTAGTAAAATTTTGTCTATCTCTTATGGTTTACCAGTTATGCAAAAGTCGTTCACAATGAAGAATACTTTTGGAGACATTCCCAGAAAATTCGAGATATACATTTCATTTCTCATGACATTATCCTAAACATATGATATTTTCATGAAAATCGTTAGCCATTTTTGAGAAAATTAAAATTTTCGAAAAATCTTCCATGTAAAGGGTAGTCTGGGGTGGGGGGATTTTCTTGAAAACCTTCGTGTCGCATCTCTGGAAGATACTGAACCTAAATACCAAGTTTGGTGCTTATCCGACTGTTCGTTTTTGAGTTATGCTGTTCACAGACACACACACACACACACACGGACATGTTTCCAAAAATGCTTTTTTGGATTCAGGAGGTCTCAAAACATGTATTTCCGGCGAAATCTCGGTATCGAATTTTTGGGTGGAATGCAATACTTCCCCTACTTACTATACGTAGTAGAGAAAGTAAAAATGGTAAATCGGATGGTTGGCAGTTTAATCCTTAAGCCACTGAATGCATGTCAGACTGTATGGATACAGATTCCACAGATATATCAATCTCTTAGTTAATTTTGAAGATTGAGAAGCTAGTAACGTGATGTGTCATAATTTAAAATAAGAGAGTTGAAGGTTGTTACACTACATCATTAAAATGTTCTTACTTGAACATGTTTCGGGAGATGGTTTGCTCCCATTGTCAGCATGTTTTCAACTGATTTTGCCGGTTATTGTCTGGGGAATGTATGTGGCTAGTGCTATTCTCTGGTGCTGAGCTGATGAACCTCCAAAAGAATAATCACAATATACAGAAACTACTATACAACATAACAAAAGACCCTATCCCCAACGATAAATCTGCTGGTATACATCAAATAGTTTGTAATGACTGTAACCTGGTATACATAAGAAGAACCAAAAGAAATCTTGAAATAAGACTTAAAGAGCATATGAGATGCATTTACCAAAAACAGATGGATAAATCAGCAGTAGCACATCATTTCTGGTCTTCAAACCATGAAATCACTCCAAACCGATCAAGCAGCAATGAATTGGACATCTGGGAAAAAATACATATCGTCAAACACAGGAATCACCTAATGAATTTTGAACTACCACCAACCAGCAGCCTTTTGGAGGTTCATCAGCTCAGCACCAGAGAACACCACTAGCCACACACATTCCCCAGACAAAAACCGGCAAAATCAGTTGAAAACATGCTGACGATGGGAGCAAACCATCTCCTGAAACGCATTCAAGTAAGAACATTTTAGTGATGTAGTGTAACAAGTTTCAACTCTCTTTATCAATCTCTGATAAGCATCATAGTGTCCCCGTGCGCAGGAATACCCTCTTTGGGTGTAAGATCATACCATACTGGGGTATACTGCTTGATTTGAAAGCTATCTTGCGGAAGGAGCTTAGTCTCTTGTAAATATACAACCAAAGGATTATTCTTGTTGAGTAAAAGTTCAACTCTGGTCGATGTGTTCTAATTCCATGTATGTGCCATTGTAGGATAGCCATAGTATTCATAATGGGATAAGTTCTCAATCCTGAGAGTCCACCACCTTGAGGACATCGGTAGACAAATCAAATTGCCATTTTTTGGCATCAGCTAGCACCTTTAACGGAGGAAGGATCCTGCCTCTTTTTCACTGCTGTTTTGGCAGTGCGGTCAGAAACCTCCTGCTCCATCTCCTCCATGGGAGAGGACCCCTTTCCAATTGAAAATTTTCGAACCAATTGGAAGTAGAGATCGGCAAAAATATTGATTGCCGATCTGAGTCCTTCCCTGGAGAAGATATCTGAGGACATGGTCATGGAATTTTCTTGCCTTTAGATGTTCTGGCTAAGGCTTATCACTTTCCTTGAGGAACTCTATTCTTTATAGCTGATTCTGAACATTTTTGGCGATGCATTATGTAAGCATGGCTTGCTAGACTTGTTGATTGAGTCAATGTGGTCTTTTGAGTAACAGACTTTGCAGACGTTAATGGTGTCGTTGGTTTCGATTTTGCAATCTTTGGCTATGTTCTGGATACGAGTATCTTTTCTGAAATAGAGGCCCCATTTATATTGCTGGTTTGAGTTGCATTTTCCTGACTTGGTACCGGTTTAGCTGCAACTGAGCTGTAGGTACTGCATCTCGGGACAGAGGGTTGGCAGATGCGGAATTTCTGGGCTTCCTAGAAGGGAACCTTCTCCCTAACCCGGATCTCTTGGATTGCCCTTTCCTCTGTAAAATGGGGGCATTCTGGAACTAGATGAATGTTCACCGGCAGTTGACGCACGTTGGAGCTTATGTGTATGCTCCAATGTGTGAGATATCTCCACAATTAACACACGTAGATTCGCCATTGCAAAAATCACTGGTATGTCCAAAGTGCTGACACTTAAAGCACCTGAGCGGGTTAGAAATATATGGCCTTACTTCAATGACTTTGTAACCTGCCTTAATCCTTTGAGAGAGATCCACCCGATCAAAGGTAAGGAACAGGGTACGAGTAGGCTCAAATTCACCTCTTTCTCTCCACTGAACCTCATAAACAGATGTCACATCTTGATCTTCAAGATTTTCTTGAATCTCCTCATTGGACAGACCGTCCAATACACAGGTGTTTACAACACTGTGCGAGGAGTTCCATGTTTTGTGCTTCTCAATTCGTATGCGATCGCTAGCTAACATTTTTGCTTTCAATATAATAGCTGCCTGGGATGCTGAATGTGCTTCAACCAGGAGCGTGCCATTACAAGTTCTAATACAGGATTTTACTGCACCAGCAATTTTATCCAGACCCTTCTGTATAGTAAATGGACTCACCATAGTAAACCTCCTTCCTTCCTCAGTTCTATTGATTACTAAGTTGTGAGGACACAAAACTTGACTATTTCCTTAACACTGACCTTGGCGTTTTTTCTTTTTTGGATTTTTTTTTTATCCACAGCGATAAAATCCTCCACCATTACAAATGTCTCTGATGGCATGCTCACATCCTGGGCACCACTGTAGCTTAGGTAAGAGTCCCGGTCTGGACCTTGCTCACTTTAGGATCTTGCCTCCCAAACCATAGATAGAGAGACCCAATAACCTTCAGGAGTGTAACAGCTCCCTCCCTAGGACTGAACTTTATCTGCGGATACGAACAGTCCTACATGATACTCAAGAGCTGGGACTTTCGCATTACTCAGTCACCCCCTGCGACACCCCTCCTCTGTCCCATGCAGCGGTATCTGTCAGACTGTGTTCTGAGAGGTAACTGCTAGTTGGTCAAACACACTTGTGGACCAAAGTTGGTTGTACGTTCGGCACACGCCCTCTCACCTCTTAGAGGAATCCAATTGAGTGTGTGGCTCGGGACGCGGGAGCGACAATCCCATATCTACCGTTGTAGGCCCCTGGGGGACTGATTCCAAGACTTCACCAGAAATAAAAGTTTTAAGGTCCCTGAATAAAAAAAGGCATTTTTAGAAAAAGGACTGTGTGTGCGTGTGTGTGTGTGAGCATGTTAATGCGAAGGTCTACCCGCAGCTGAAGCTCCCCTTCTGAAACCAGGGGAAGGCGTCAACAGAGTGACACTTCCTCCCGTGGAGTTTTCCATTAGGCCAATACCTCGAGTCTAAAAAAGCTCCCCTGCTTATACTGGGTTGAAGTGGATATGCCACTTAAGTGCATCAACTCTGAGAGGAAGACTACCTGCAACACAGATATTTTCAAGAAAATTCCTCCACCCCAAACTACCCTTTATGTGGAACATTTTTCGAAATTGTTGATTTTCTCTAGCTATTTACACGACAAATCGAAGTGTATATCTTATATAACGGGTGAACATTAAGTGACAGAGAAAAGGTAGTACACAAAAAATGAGATCTCTTTAATATACACAATTTATTCTATATAACTTTTTGGTGGCATAAGCCATTCCTGAGATATCCATTATTAATGGTCCGAATTGTTCAATACTTTGTCTTTCTTTTGAAGTCCTGTCGATTTTTAATTGTTTATCACGATTGCATGGAAAGAGTATGGTATTTTAAGACCAGCACATAGTGACCAGTTCTTAAACATTTGGCTATCATTGTTCCCTTTGCATCTGTAACAAAATATGTAAGCGGTTATTTTGGCAATGGTTTATCTTGATTAAAATGAAGAGATAGAAAAATAAGCTTTTGTAAGAGTTTATATACCCAACATTAAACGATAGAGGGTAGAGAAAGTCATGTGACAATACATCAGATTTTTTTTTATGTGGGTTTGTATATTGTAGGTGCCAAATATCTGTTATTTTAACTTATTACTCTGGTACCATATGCCCTATGTTATTTTTGTATGCAATTAATTTTGTCTCAAGTTTATCTCATCATTTAGTTATAAATTCATGAGTCACTATACTGCAATCATGCAATTATTTTAAGAATGTGTCATTTGGTTCATTTATGTAATTTCAAGCTTGTGATTTTCTAATGTTTGTTCTAAAAGTGCACAAAGTATACAGTAATACATATTAATAACAAATACATATTGGCTCTTAACTGCATTGGTAGCAGCCATTGGGATGTAGCCAATCAGGAAGTGCATTCCCCTTTTTGACTTCACCCATTGTATCAGGATGCCAATCACTTGACTTGGAATCTTCACTGAGGAAACACTCAGCTCCACTAATATGATGTCATTTGTATATCTGCATTTAGGCGCATATAAAACCAAGAATTAATTGTTGCAACTATTGTATTGGACAAATTATATATCAGTGAATATGTTGCAGCAAAGGTGTATCTGATTTGTACAAAATGGCTAAAAAGAATAAACTGAAACTGCACAACAAACACGTAAGTTTTGTGATTGTAGTTAGATGCTTCTTACTACTATTACTTAGGTTACTACCAAGCCTACAGACACAGTGTTCTGGCTGGAGGAAAGCAATTTACAGTTCAAAAGTATCATCAAGCCCCAAACAACACCATCACCATTGCTAGGCATTATATTTACTTAAATGGGAAATTTACCTATTTATCAGTAAGGAAAGCTTTACAAAGTTGGCAACATGGCTTTCAAGGGTGAAAAACTAGAAGTTGCTCTGAGCTGCAACTGAAGATTCTGACCCATCAAGAGTGGGCTGCTGTGAGACTCCTTGTCATTGTTAAATACATCTATAAAATGGACACCCAAACAGTGCCACCATCACTACAACCCCCCCTTTTACTCCGTAGATTTTAGAGTATGAATTATGTAGTTATTAGCAGAATGTCATTGACTGGTTGCAGGTGTTCTCAATCCTTCAATATGCCCACCACTACTGATGCAGAATGACAGAGTTTTGTGACTGAATGATTGTTTCCCTGTTTTATCATTCCAATTATGTTGTTCCAAATCATTTTCCATTAGAACATATGAAAAAGTAGACAGGAAAATTGTAGCTATAAAAATGTTAACCAGGAAAGAAGAAAGGAGGGTTAGAAGTATAGGTGAGTTTTTACAGAAAGCAAAAGAAAAATGGATGAAGAAAGTATGGAGTACAAGAAAAGAAGACAGAGGGAAGCAGGGGGATAATTAAGATAAAGGGGAAGGGACAACAAGAGCTACTAGGCGGGGCAAACGGCCTGGGTGCCATGCAAGCCGAGTAGCAACAGTACATAGTTTAGGTTAGACAAATGAAAAATTGTGAAAGTTATGTAAAGAAAGTTGTACAAATAAATTCATTAATTCAATTATAACATATGTTAATAAAATTCACATTTATAACTTCCTACATCATTTGATTAGAATTTTCAGTCCCAACAAAATTTTTGTATTCAAATGATTGTTTTAGATGGAATAAGCTGAGGCAGTGGTTTAATTTTTTATAAAATTGCAGCTAACTTTTAAGCAGCCTTCCTGAAATTTTACTTTACTGGTTGTCATAGCAAAATCACACCAATCAGCTGTATGTATGGTGGTGATGTATGCCATTGGCTATAAAAAATCAGCAGGATGGAGCAATGGTGACATTTTTGTGTCGACCATTTCACTTTCACACATCCGGGTTAATCAGTTGCATGATCTACTGCAACAGCTACAGTATGGTCAATGAAGGTCCAACAATCCATGTGAGAATTAGGCCAAAACTGGAGGTTCCATCAATTTTTATTTATTTACAGGAACATGAACATGAACCAACTTTCTTGCTTATTTGAAGCATTATTCAGAAGTTAGAGACACGGTAGCGAAACAATAATTTAATTCAATCTTGAGTCAGTAGATATACTACAACTTCACTTACTTATAATTAATTGAACAAGTTTCAAAAACACCACTTGCTTTTGAAACATGTTCGATTAATTACAAGTAAGTGAAGTTGTAGTATATCTACTGACTCAAGATTCAATTAAATTATTGTTGCTTATGTTTGACAACTTTTACTTAAGCAATGAGCTTACAAAACTGAACATGCATTTGTTTATGCACATGATGGCTATGATAGCAAGCAACAGAACATTTTAAATAAGAAGTTTGTAGTTTCAATGGAACCAAAAGCAGGCAGCGAAACTATCAATCAAACATGTTTTCCAACGAATGCAGGGGGAGGTGTATGGTGGTTTATGATATCCAATACATATTTATAATTTTTGTTGCTTTGGTCATTAGTTTTGACTGTTCCCTGTAAAAGTAAAGTGAGATTTGACTGTATATTATTTCAGAGTTAAGTCTGGCATCTGAAGCTAGCTGGTGTACACATACAGATTTTGTGCCTGTCCTGGACAAAACAGATTTTTAAAAATGTGGGTTTCTATTCTGTCCATTGTGGTGAGCCATGCATGTAATCATTTACTATGTTGAGCTTCCTTTGCTTATCTGTATCAACGTGAATTATGCTAGGTTTACCCTTAGATCTGATAATGCTACTCCTTCCAATCAATCTAGTGGTGAACTTACTATTACATGGATAGGAGCATCAGATTAAAGAAATTTAATGTGTTATTTGTTGCAAAGAAGCACTAAACAGAAAAGTTTGTATGCTTCTCAATAATTCCCAACTCTTCCCCCACAAAAAACTAGTACATTAATTACGTCTTCTTCTATAACGTATAACATTTTCAGCTGCTAATATTTATTTTGTTAATTCCTATGAAAATATTTCTGAAGTTCAGAGCTTATATAACACCAGTAAGGGAGTAAGATCATGTGATATAACATTCAGTTTATAAATAAAAGAATAAATACTCACAAACTTCAACTACTATTTCAAAACCAGCATTAAGTTTTGTATTTAGCATTTAGTAGATTTGATGTATGAGGGTCGTTCAATAAGTAATGCCCCACATTTTTTTTTCTCAGAACGTATTTATTCTTAAGAGTCAGAATTTAGTGACAATATAAATCAACATTTCTTGTCCATGTCCTATTTTTCTACGTAGTCTCCATCATGTTCTATGGCCTTATGCCAAGGTTGTATGAGAACATGTATTCCCTGCTGGTAAAAGCTCTTGTCCTGTACGTGTAGCCATGTTTTCACTGCATGAATTACACTCTCGTCATGTTCAAAGTGTGTCCTCTGTAGAGAATCTTTAAGCGGACCAAAGAGATGGTAGTTCAAGGGTGCCAGGTATGGACTATAGGTGGTTGAGATAATGATGTCCAAACCAATTTGGCGATGTGTTCCTGGGTTCTCAGACTTGTGTGTGGGCATGCATTATTGTGTTGGAGCAAGATTTCTGCTGGATTCTTGTCAGACAAACGATTCCTGAGTTTTTCAGAGTCTTCACGTATGCCTCTGAATTAATGGTTGACCCTCTTGGCATGACATCCACGAGAATGATGCAATCACAATCCCAGAAAACTGTGATCATGACCTTTCTGGCAGAGTGGGTTGCCTTGAATTTTTTCTTTTGTGGTGACAGTGGATGATGCCACTCCAGGGATTGCCTTTTTGTTTTCCAGTGCTCCCAGTTTTCGTCCCCCGTAATGATCTGTGACAGAAAGGCCTCTCTGTTGGTCCCAAAATGCTGCAACAATTCAGATGAAATGCCCTTACTTTGAATCTTATGGTTTGCTGTGAGCATTCGTGGAACCCATTGTGAGCATGTCTTTGAATATCCAAAAGTCTTGATCATTGTACACGAGCTTCCAATGCTGAGCGATAACTGTACAGTCAATTGTTGAGTTGTGATGCACCAGTCTGCATGAATAATGGCATCCGTGCAATTCAGCATGTATGGAGCAGCGGCTGTGACAGGATGTTCTGAGTGTGGGGCTCTGTTTCTGCATTCCCTGATGCTTTAACTTTCTTTACCCATCGCCCAACTTTACTCCTATCAACTACATCATTACCATACACTGCAAATAAACATTTATGGATGTTCAACACAGTTTCTTTTTCCGCACACAAGAAAATCAATAACAGCACATTGCTTGTAATGGGGAGTCATATGTAGATGCCATTTTGACGCTGTGCTATGGCTATGCCATCTGCCGGAAGTGTTTTAAACTTCACAGGCGCACAGTAGAAACATCAAATGTGAAGCACCTACAAGGACATTTATCTATATATATATATTAATTGCTTGTTAAAAACATATGGGCATTACATATTAAATGACCCTCATAACATATGCATCTAACAACATGTAAATTGATCCCCTTTGTGGTTGATATAGTTCCCAAAGTTGCGGGTTCAAACCTGGTGGAGGGCAATGGATTTTTTTCAGGCATAAAAATCCTTAGCATGGCTTCCTTTGGAACGGAAGTAAAGCCAGTGATCCTGTGTTGTAGATTTAAGGCACCCAAAAGTACCTCAAGCGTGATAGAGAGACCTCTGAGGAGAATTTCTGGTCTCTCATGCCCAATGTAGAATGGGATACTAAGAACCATAGTAGTTAAAGAGCGTCCATAAATAAAACTCAATTTAATTTTCTTTGTGGCTGAGTGGTTAGTAAGCTGACCAATGGCCAGTTGGAGCACAGGAATTTTTAATTAGAACCACTCCTTAATGAATGCAGGATGTCAGGTCAGTCTCAGATAGTCTCATCATTTGCTCGAGAGCTGTGCGCTGATATCTTTTGTGACTAACACACCTTAATTTCACAATAAACTGTTACATTGTTTAATCGTTTGTGTTACACGGGCCCATCCTTTAATGGGAAACTAAATACAGTTAACCCTGCGCTTATTTGCGCATAGAAACGTGTGCGTGTTACGCTCGTTATAAGTGTAAATATGTGTACATAAATCTTCGTGCAAACATTGTGCTTGTGTGTTCTGTGTTCGTGCTAAGTGTTGTGATATGTGTTCAGTGTGTAGGCAAATTTAAAACCGTAAGCAGCAAACAATACTGCCCATAGCGTGGGACGCGTGGTCGTGTGCCGCTGTTGCACGCAACAGTCGCGTGCCCACGCCAGCTGCTCCCAGCAGCACTTGCGGCTGGGTGCATTGACCGGCAGGCAAGATGGCGGCAGCCGCACCAGCCGTGACGACTCCTTCGCCAGCCGGCGAAGAACTGATCGCCCGAGGCGGTCAGCCACTGACTTATATAGCCGCAGGAGCGCAGCCGGCCAGAGGCTACGCCCCGCCTACTCCACTGACATTGGACAACCAGCAGCCATCTACCAGCGCTGCATCCATGGACCTCGACGCTGACGAGGAGGAGCTAAAGGCAAAGAAATATTACAAGCTCGAAAAAGAGGTGAAAGAGCTTCAGAAAGAAATGCAATACTACGAGGAATTACTCAGCAACGTAGATGAGAACTCGAACGTCACCCAGATTGCCAATGACCTCGGGTTCTGTTACCAGGAGTACAACATCAAGAAGCGACGCCTCGTGATGCTGGGAGAGGGGTGGCGAGCTGTTCCAGCGCGCAAGCGCCCTCTCCACAGCCGAAGTGGCCGGGAAAGCGATTCTGACTCTGAACGCTCCGGCAAAAAGTCGGCTGGCAAGAAGAAAAACAAAACTGGCCACCAACCCCAGCCTGCGTTGACTACAACCAACCGCTTTGCGGTACTATCAGAGCCCGAGGTCTCCAGTGACGACGAGGAGTCGTACAACCAACAGCGGTCACATGATGCCTCCAACCCCCCTCCACCCACTTCCAAACCGCAGAGGCCCGCACGCCCAACGCAGGCACCTCGAAACACACAACAGAAACCTTCCACTACCACCTCATCCTCCACACCAACAGCTACCCCACCCACAGAAGACAATAACAAACCCCCAAGGATCATCATCCCTGACCACCAGCAGACAACAAAAGTGCTGCATCTGCTGCGCAACTGCCTCCCAGCAGGTCAATTCACCCTGCAGACAACTAGAAACTGCTTGAAGCTCTTCCTGCAGCGAAAAAAGGATGTCCAGCCAACAATGCAGAGACTGACAGACGCCGGTGTAGAAAATTATAGCTTCACCCCCCGAGGCGACCAACCACTCCGCTATGTCATCAAGAGGCTCCCCGAGGACCTGGAGGAGGACTTCGTCAGGGAGAGCCTTGAAGCGAAGGGTTACACCGGCGTCCAGGTGCGACAAATGAGATCCCGCGGCCGGCCTCTGCCGAACTTTCAGGTATCTCTAGATAGAACCACCACTAATCAAAAATTGCTTCAGGAAAGAGAGGTGTGCCATATGATGGTCACCGTGGAGGTCCTGAAAACAAACCAACATATTACCCAATGCTTTAATTGTCAACAGTTAGGGCACACATTCAGAATGTGCAATATGACCTCCCGGCGCGTCCTCTGCGGTGGCCTCCACCGCCTAGCTGACTGCCCCAAAAAGGCCACGCAGGACGTCGTACCCCATTGTGCGAACTGTGGGGAGATGCATCCTGCCAGCTACCGCGGTTGCGAGACGTTTCGCAACGAACGCCACCGCCGCCAACTGGCATCTCTGGCCAGGGCATCTCCAGGTGCTAAGCCAGGGCCAAAACCCATTCAGAACCCGGCCCTGGTGAAAGACGGCGTCTCGTTCGCGAGCGCCGCCAAGGGGAAAAAGGCAACCGTGCCACCACCAACTGGTACCCCCTCCACTACCCCCCCTTCCCAGGCGCCCTCCGGTGACCTGGGTGGGCTGAAAGAGTTACTAGATCTGTTCAAGACCCTTAACATCCCGGCACTTTTGCCGAAGGTGCAACCATTTATCACCAAATTCAAGGCTTGCACCGGCACCTGGGAGAAACTTGAAGCCATCTTATGCCTCCTCTCTACACTTTTCGAGTAAATGGCTACTGTAAGGGGAGGTACAACTTTAACTCGCGCGCTCCTGTGGAATGCCGACGGCATCCACCGGCAGCAGCACGAACTTGAAAACTACCTACGGCGAAACAAAATTGATGTCGCATTTATTTGCGAAACAAAATTAAAACAGGAGCACACTTTTAAGCTCAAGGGTTATCAAATTTTTCGGAACGACAGATTTGGCAGACAGGGGGGTGGCACCGCCATTTTGCTCAGAAACACTGTTGCTTATGCTCCTGTCACGCTGCCAGCCTCGGCAGTGTTAGAGTGCACGGCTCTCAAAATACGTATAAAAACTACAACGGTGATGTTGGTAGCGCTCTACCGGCCCCCTCAATCCCTAATATTGCTTCGAGACCTCGAACAGATCCTCGATTTAGAGGAGCATGTTATAATTGCAGGAGATTTCAACGCTCGGCACCCTTGGTGGCATTGCCGCCGAGCAAACGCGGCTGGAAATCTCCTGGTGGAACTTATAACTGAAAATGACGACATTGAGGCTCACTTCCCCCCAGAACCCACCTTTTGGCATAAAACAGGTCACTTTGATCCTGAAATTTTGGACTTCGTACTGACAAAAAATGCGGCTCTTTCACAAAATATCACAGTGTATCACAGCTTAGACTCTGACCATTTACCTGTGCATTTTGAAATCTGCGGCGCAGTCACGGCCGGTTGGAGCGGCCCGCCGCGGAGAGCAGAGACAGATTGGCAGCGATTTACGTTAGAAATGCACAGGATGGCTCAGCCTAAGCTGTCATACTACAGCGAGGCAGACATTGATGCCGCCATTGAAAATTTCACTGCCTCGCTACGCACGGCCAAAAGAAACGCTACCACGTACACCACAAGTCCACCCAGTTTCTGCACGTACCCGGAGGTGGAGCAGCTCATTGCTAGGAGGCGGCGCCTGACGAGACTTTGGCGGCTTACCCGCCAGCCCGAATACAAAGTTGCAGCAAAATGGCTACGCAACACTATTCGGCAACAAATTCAACTGAACAAAATTGAACAGTGGGAAAATAAAATGTTAAGTACCACACATTCGGACAATTCTTTATGGAAATTACTAAGGGCATTTAAGGTCTCCTCTAGCGTCAACTCAAGCACTGAGGCGCTTCACACTCCCCTCGGCCTGCACTTCTCCGGTGAGGAGAAAGCCGAGGTATTCGTCGACTGTCTCCAAGACAGATTCAAAGAAAACCCAACTACGAACCCCGAACAAGAACGGGAGGTTCTGTCATGGGTACAAAACTGGGTGGCGCAGAAGCAAGAGCAACAGCTGACCCATATAACGCCGCAGGAAGTGTACAAGCTCATTAGGCGATTGCCTAATGGGAAAGCCGCCGGCCCGGACAGGGTGACTAATGAGGAACTCAAACATCTCCCGAGAAAAGCCCTGGTGCAACTCACTAAAATTTTCAACGCCTGTTTGCGGCATAACTATTTCCCCGACACTTGGAAACGAGCCAAGGTAATTATGCTACCGAAGCAAGGGAAAAGCACCAGGCAACCTCAAAATTACCGCCCCATTAGTCTCCTGTCTACTATTGGAAAATTGCTCGAGAAACTTATACTTTGTCGACTTCAAAAACAAGTTTCGGAAACTCATGATTTGTCAAAATCTCAGTTTGGTTTTAGAAAAGGGCATTCCACTGAATTACAATTATTACGCCTCACAGATGACATAACCGAGCAATTCAACAATGGGGCTTCAACGTTGGCGTTATTTTTGGACGTAGAAGCCGCATTCGACCGGTGCTGGCACAATGGCCTTCTTTACAAACTGCACCACAACTTTCCCGGCCTTCGGAATTACATGTTTTTGCTTCAAAATTATTTAGAAAACCGGCGCTTCTACGTCCAAGTGGGCCGCTCCTCATCTCGAGAGCGTGTTATGCAGGCTGGCGTCCCTCAAGGGGCAATCATGTCGCCCTTCCTGTATATACTTTTCACCAATGACTTTCCTGTGGACGCCAGATGCAAAGTCGCCATGTATGCTGACGACACTGCCATTTACAACCACCACAAAAATCCACGTTTCGGCCTTCTAGAAATGCAGCGGTACATTGACCGCTTCCTCTCATGGCTTCATGATTGGAAAATTGAAATTAATGCAAACAAGTGTCAGCTGATTTATTTTACTCGGAAGCTGCGCCTCCCGGCCATGGACCTAACGGTCGGCGGTCAAAGGTTGCACTGCCGTCAGCATGTTAAGTACCTTGGCGTCACAATGGACCGCACGTTGCGGTGGTCCACCCACTTGAAAGATAACGCCAACAAAGGGCGGCAGCGATTAAAGTTATGCGCCCCCATCTTTCGTAGCAAACAGCTGCAAATGAAATCAAAATTAATTTTATACAAATCTTTCATCCTGTCGGTGGTTCTTTACGCCTGCGTAGCCTGGGCCAACGCCTCCAACTCCCTCCTAAAACAGCTCCAAACCATCCAAAACCTTTCCCTAAGAAAAATCCTCAGAACTCCCATCCTCACCAACAACCGCATCCTTCACCGTGAAGCAAACATGCCACTCCTTCCCGAATTAATATCAAAACGGGCAACTTCTGTATGGGCGCGCATCAGGAGACATTCAAACTCCCTTATCTCCGGCATCGGCAGGGGCGAGCCGAAACATAGAAAACATGCGAGGATCAGGCACTTCTAGGTCACTCACGGCTCGTCACTGCGCGCGCCCATCCCATCAGGCCCCAGGCCGCACCATCTTACGGCAGAGGCCCCTACGATCGCCGCATCAACAACATCATGAGCCACGCTGCCGCACAGCAAAACCGCGGACTGTAAATAGTGTACAAAGTGTAAGTAGTGAAGTGTAAATAGTTAGTGTGAGTCCGTGTGGTTGAACTGGAACGTGTTAGGCATGGCCAGGTGTGTGTGCGTGAGTGTGTGTGTGTGTGTGTGAGTGTGTATATATGTATATATTGAGAGAGAGAAAAAAAAATTCAAAACAAAGAAGAATATGAACCAAAAAAAAAAAAAATACAGACTGAGATTGTTCTCGGTGGCCTAACGATGGCCTCTGTATGGATCTCTATGTATAAACGTAAAATAATCAAATTTAAAAAATGTAAAATGTAATGTATGCAAATTAATGCCTGTAAGCCGGGCCCAATGTACCGGCACCAGGCCAAATTTATTGAATAAAATGAATGAATGAATGAATGAATGCAGAAGAAAAAGTTAAGTATTTCAAAGCTATAAAGAATTAAAACACCTGAACTTCAGCAAGTCTCCTTGACTGCTTAAGTCAAAAGCACCAATATGATCATAGTAGTTATAGCTACAAAAATAAATTATAATACAAAAAAAAATTCAAGCAATGGCAAGGTTTGAGTCCACTTTCAAGCGTTTGCAAATCCATGTTAAAGGTAATTGCTCTGCTAATGACTCTGAAACTGGTTATTTCCATACTTTCATAAGATCAAATGATGGACTAGGAGATTGGGAATGAAAAGTTACAGATATTTGTGATTTAAATACACTTGCATACTTTGGATGAGCCACTGAATGATGAATGCTTATGTGAATTATGATACAAGAATGCATGATGCGCTAAGCAAAAGCTTATGTGCAAGTCAATAAAGTAAAATCTTTTTCTTATTGTAAATTAACTATTAATTATTTTACCTGCACAAGATTAGCAGTTTCCTGAATATCAGGTATAAGCAGCGCAAGTCCTTCATCTTGTTCCAGCTCATCTTGGTATTTATTTGATATTCGAGATTTGCCATTCCCTTTGGCTTTATTGATTCTGAAAACCACAATGTAAAAACAGTTAACAAAGCTAAAAAACAATACAAATTCTAAGTAGACTTTTCACATACGCAAAATAAAGAAAATCAGTGGGAAAATCCATTGTTTCAATTATGGGTTCATGTAATAGTTTCAGTAGCAGCCAATTATTTTGGACACTTTTGAGATGTATACTTCCAATCATTTCATAAAAATATTATTAAATTTAAGACTCCTTATAGGTCACTGATAATACTTGGATGCATAAACTGTAAACTCTAGTGACCACTGTTGTTCATTACTAAATTATTTTTTGGTTTAGGACACATTTTAAGGATTGGTAAGTTACTACGTTTCGAAGGCTTCATCAGGGATCAATGCCTGACTGGTGCAAGTTGAAGCCGCTTGCCTAGCACATAATGCTGTGCATGGTCTTCCTATGTATATGTTGGCATATACAGAGAATACTGTAAATTCCCACAGAAGAAAGCGAAGGCCAAACATGCTTGAATGTGGGATGATGCGTGCTGATTTTATTTAGAGGCTTGAAATATGTTGCAACGCCGTGTTTTCTGAAACATCATGCAATTCTGTCCATAGTCTTAAGTATAAATGGGAGGATTGGGTGTTTAAGGTCTTCTTTTGACTGCTGTATTTCCTCTTTGTCTTTATATTTCTCAACATTAGACTCCATAGGAGTTGAAAAACTAACACAGACAGTTTAGTAAAGTGACATTGGCACTACTGATTCCTTTCGCTGGGGCCCAAAACATCATCTAGACCAACACGTGTATTCCGACCTAATGGGGCAACTGCATAAGAGAACTTCAATAAACCATCAGATTCTACGAGACGTTTCCCTCACACAGCTGTCCGGCATCAAAGGAAAGAAAAAATCGATGCCAATGTGATGAATGAATTAGAGGACATAGGTGACCAATTTAACATCCTTGAGGATGTTTGCAAACATATGGAGAATATTGGGAAGCAAGAAAACAGTAACACCAAGGATTTAAAGAAAGATGTATCAGGACGCAAAACAACACCTGGGCAGCAAATATCAGCTGCCGAAATACAACAGGGCAACCGTTTTTTAAGTATTCCATTGACAAAATGTGTATTTCCAAAGTTTTCCAACAAACTGATAAAGCTACAATAGTACTCAACAAACCAACCAACCAACCAACCAACCAACCAACCAACCAACCAACCAACCAAGTGTATTGGAAGTTATGCATAACTCTGGTGAAGTTTTCCATTCTCTCACTTCCAAGAAGTATTGTCATTTCTGATATAATGACTGCTTTTGCATTATGATATACTGAGCTACTGCAGCATCATTTGAATGACAATCTACTGATTGTACAATGCAAAATGCTACCACTATTAGTATAGTGTCTGATGTTATGTGCCATTAAGACGATATCACCAATCTTATTAAAAATAACTTACTTGAGGCGTGATGCATATGTATCAACACAATTCTTCATTTTGGTGAGTAGGCAAACCACTGAAAGCTCATCTTGCTTGCCTGTTTCAGTCTTCCGCTCTTGTGGTAGAAACAATGATACCAACTGTGAACTTAGAGCCATTGCTCGCAAAAGTTGCAGCACAGCTCGATATAATGGAATGTGTCTAGCCATATCCAGTACTGTAACAAAAAAATTCCTGGTAGTTTCTTAAACAGCATTATAGCTTTTCACTTAGTAGAAATTTCTATTTAAATTTCATACCATCAATTGTAATTACTCAGAAAACATTAAGAGATAAAAAAGCTGTTCTAGAGCAACAATAATTTGTGTTTGCACAAAATGCTGAATACAAAGTTGTAAACAGTTCTACTATTAGAAACATAAACTGTTCTTAGAGCGCTTGCTAGTTTGAATCCTATATAACTATAATGTTTTCATTTTTGCTAGTCCACTTAAGGTCATTTTTCTCCCTTTGCAACCATCCCTCCACTCGACTCAGTTCCCCTCTTGCATTAATAGTAGTATTGTTGAGGCAGTATAGTCTTCTCGCAACTCTTGTCTTGAGCTTTGAGGGAGGGAGGAACTGGAGGGGAAACTGTAGAAAGAGACATATACACATCGAGAGTGGGGATTTACCATGCATGACCTTGACTGGACTGGCTAGAATGAAACCACTATAGTACCCTGCTTATAGTGTATACAGGATCCTACTCTATATAAACATTTGAATTTGGAGAATTATATATAGGTTTTTCCTATGTAATATATTTCCTTCCATTTCCTTTCTTTCTTCATTATCCCTGTCATTAAAGTTTTCCTTTTCCTTAATCTCTTTCCTCTACCACTTCTGTTTTACCATCCCTACATAGTTAATAGATTGGTCTCAACAGAATTTTGGCATTACATTTTTAATACTAACATTTATACCTGTAGGTTGTCCCACTTCTTGTTCCAAATTCTCTCTCTCTGTACTTTAGATTCTACACTCTCTGCTACACAATGTAATTTTTTTCTACACTTCCACACAGTTGATATCCTTTTGTCACTTTTAGTCCACTTAACTACATTATTTCTGCTCTACCCCAAGCAAACACTTCTCTTCCCCTTTTGTTGCAAGCATACACATAATTTTCCTGCCCCCATTCTTCCTTAAACTTCCTAAAATATTTCAAAGTACTCTTATCTCCTGGACTATTCCAAATTCTCTAAAAGCTGTTGTGTGCTAAAAGATTATGTTTCATTATCACAATACCTGAATCATTTCTAAGATATGAAGACACTGCCGGCAAGAGACATGACTGCTGCAGTAGATTGTGGAACAGTGCTGGCAAATGCGGATGTTCTGAGCCATTTTCACTCTCACTTTCATCTTCTTCCTCTTCATTAAAAAAATTGGGAGGTATGGCACCACCAGGGTTTATGTAACTAGATAAAACCTGTAATACAATATTAACATTATTAGGACTTGTTACTCTACATTCCTGGAATCTCTTAACTCTTAAACCTCCCCCCCCCCAAAAAAAAGGAAACTGATTTAAAGTTGTAGGCAAGAGCACAGCAAATCGGCAAATAATAAGTCACCAGTTTTAGCATTCTCTTCAATACATCTTTTTCAGGGTAAAAGAAAAAGACAGGCAACTTTCTAGTGAATAAATTATGTATAATGATCATTATATACAGGGATGAGTCAGGATTCAAGTTTTTTTTTTTTTTTTTATAAACACGAGGAAGAAGGGGAAGAGGTCCTTTCATTCTCCAACATAATTTCAAAAGGTCCTGAAAACCTAGCACCAAGTGGTGACTTCCCTTTCCACTCCTGCCTCACTACTTTTCTTTGTTGTTTCCAATGCTCCCAACATTTTCCACCCCTACCTTGGGAGGAAACATTGTCTCATCAAGTGATGACTGAACTCATTTATTAGCTGGAGACACCACCTGGATGAGAGTGGCTTGCAATCCCCACAGTCATGAAATGAATCACAGACACTAAGCACAAAATGCTGCTCAACAAGTCTATACTTTTAAAGAATTGGATAGAATGCACCAATATCCACATTCTTTCACAAGATAGCCAACTTTATACTTAAAGGTGCCACTATCTTTTAGCTACTACTGCTTATATCTTATACTTGTCATTTAGTTTCAGATAAACCATTAAAATATTTAGTTTGCCGTATCAATTTTTAACTTACTGAATTTCAATGTTTCCATTGTTTTGCTTGTATTTGTATATTTATGAAAATGTATCAAAGATAATAAACATATATATATATATATAAAAGATAGTGACTCATGAAATAATATGAAATTACAATGAAAATGAGACTATTTTTCTCTCCCTGTAGGTGTTGATGGGAAGGAAACTTTAAGAAGATATGCTGAAAATATAGATTTATTCACATTGTAAATAAGAAAATTTCAGTATATCTGTGTGTATACAGGCTGGACCATTTAAGTTGAGACTGTACAATACCTCATAACTAAATGTTGTAGAAAGAAATGTCTTTAACAAAAGTTGCTTGATATTATGGGGGAAAGTAAATGCCATTGTTTTGTTTGGAGGATGTTATGATGGTCATTTAATTTAAGTTGACACTAATTTTAGGTTCCCATTTAAAAAAATTAAATTGACCCTAAAATGACCATTACAACCTTCTACAAATAAAACATGACTAATGGCATTTACTTTCTCCCCACAATATCAAGCAAATTTTAATCAAGACATTTCTTTCTACAGTGCTTTTTTTCTGAAGATATTGTACAGTCTCACTTAAATGGTCCACCCTGTATATTGTAGAAATTGCACACACACTTTCGAGCACCAAAGATAATGTCTTTATGGTTGGTTGAGAATAATCATCATGTATGCTACTTCTGTGATAAGCATCATGGATTGATGTAACTACTGTATATGTCACGTCATATGTTTTTTATGCAAGATTGAACGAAAGGACACTATTTCCTGCTGGATTGGAGTCTATGAGAGAGAATGCCCAGAAATGTGTCTCCTATTTTTAATACTGTCAAGATCTCCATCTTAAATTACTGTTATATGCCATATCAAAGTTACTTAAATTCAGTTGATATGTATGTAAAATAGTATTTATGTAATGTAGAGTATGTACATATGTGTTAAAAAGAATGTAAAACAATGTTTTTAACCTTTACTATGTATAATGTAAAACTATCCGACATATCTAACATAATGCATACAATAAAACAAGATTGGACACAACTTCAAATTATCATTTTTAATAATTTGATTTTTGTACATTATTGTAGTGTTAAGAATTAGCACCTGTAATAATACTGTAACATGTTCCTCTTCACTTCGCTGGCGCAGCAGAGCCTGTTCTACATTCCAGGACTGGGCTGTGCTGCCTGTACCAAAACCAGTACCCTTTGCCCAGTACAAATGTGATTTATCATCCGATTTGCCTCGGCTTTCTTGAGGTACTGCTGTTGCTCTGGTTGCTGCAATCACTAACTGAAACACAAAGAAACACATTAGAATATTTGATTATGATGGAGAGAAATTGTCAAATTTGAAGATTCCCCTCTCACACATAAACTCCCTGCTTTATCTTCTATTAAGCCAAATGACAAGCTTTGAGATTTTCTTTAGCTGTTACCTTAATTTTGTGCCCCAGGTTATATCATATTTGCAACTACTATGAGCACCTATAAGACACAAAGGATATTTTTAATTGAATAACCTGAAATGACTTCTGCTCACTTATCCAAACTATTATAGGACATGTTTCAAAGAGCACTGCCTGCATCATTTCTTGCCATTTGTTGGAAGGATCTGTAGTATTGGGTGCTTTAATAAGCCTTGGTCAAAAAACCTTTTAATGAAAGTTTTTGCCACAAGCATGTGCTAAGTTCCATGTATGAGCTACATTTATAAATTTGAGTCTCTGCTGATTTATTAGTTTTATACCATAAATATGATGCTACTACTCAGTTAAGAGTTTGTTTTTATGCAACATTTATGAAGTGTTGAGAATATGTCCAATTTTCTATTGTTCTTCTCAATGTAAACTTTTTTTTTGGGGGGGGGGCCATCCCAGCAGAATGACAGATTTCTTCAAATTGGAAATGGTATCTTGCTCAATTTAATCAAGTTGAGACCATTAAATCAGCACTCTCAAGCTTCTAAAATTGACAAATTGGTACACTGCTGCCACGAAACTTAGCACTTGGGAAACAAAAATATATTAAAATATTCAAGCATCACTGAATGAATTTAAAACGTTTTGGAAGGTGGCTAGAGTTTGAAATTCATTAGGTGTCTAATGAGAATGCATCTAGTATCCAAAAGCACAGATCCTTCCAAAACTAGACAAATGACAAATGTTAACAAATTACTAATGATTAGGGACCTCTAAATGTTAGCATTATTTTTTTGGTGAAAAGCAGTATTATTTTCTCCCGAAACTGATGTTATTTTTTATACTTTCAAAATGTAACTGCTTTTAAATCTGTGTTGCTCAGAAAGTCAATAAATCCTTGGAGCATCAAAACTATGCAGTAAACACATAAAGTACTTAAATTCCTAAACACTATCTAGCTATTCAATGGTACTGAGATATAAAAGGAGAATTGAGATGGGAGCAATGGCGGCTGGTGCAATTTCTACTAATGGGGGCTGCATGCATAATTCTTTCTTACCCTATATTACTTGTAGATGAGATCAATTCAGCAAGTCTTGTAGTTAGCACATTTGTTGATGACCTGCTCGTTGAAATCTGCTGTACTGCTCACCATGGAAAGGATTGCTAATGCAGTCAACCTTTCTTCTGTCATGGTGCTTTGAAGATAAGTTTTGATTCTCTTCATGGCTAAGAAACACCTCTCTGGTTCACTTGTTGATGTTGGGAGAATAACTGTTCAGAGTTAACAGTTTCACAACTTCGGCAAGTGATGGTTTCATGTTGTTTGCAATAATAAAGTTGAGCATTTGAGTGGCACCAGATAAATTTCCAAGTTCCTGTCTGAGTATAAAACAGACAGTTCAGTGCGTAATTTGTCTCTGTCAAACACTGGAAATACTTCACTGAACTTAGCAAAATTTGCTGGAATCATCAGTATGATACCTGCAGATGTTTTGCATACTGAAATCTGTCATTAGCCAGTGTTATAATTATATCACAGTCTTCCTTGGCTACAAGTGCTCTAGTTTTACTTCATCAGCACAGCACCGCTTGTTGACATTTTCAGAATCACAGTTTTCATATCTATCCAGCACTCTATTCCTAATATTAATAACCATCTCAACAAAGTTGGAAATATGGGAACAAATTAATCCCATATCTGTCTGATGACTCTGAAGTTGATTATATAATTATCAACATGAGGCATAATGCGATGAAAGAAAGTTACTCAAAAGTTGAACTCCACATCTTTGAGATCATTCAGCAGTGCAGATGCTTCTCTAATCATGATGTCACTAGATGTCTCGGATTCCACAAGTTTCGAAGCAATGAATAAGAGCATCTTTTTTCTTAAATATCACATTTACGGTCCTTGATTTGAAATTTCATCTTGTTGGTCCAGCAGCAGGTATTCACTCACATATGAAAGAATCTAGAATGGCAACTCTATGAGAAAAATGGGGAAAAAATGCAGGTAGAGCAGACAAATTTGCAAAGAAGCCCTTACTTAGTGTTCTGTTTGGCAGCCCTTTCCATTATTACATTAAGTTGGTGTGCAAAGCAATATGTAAAGCGTGTATACGGACAAACTTCTTTGATCCTCATCTACACACCATTGTATGTCTGACCAATCAATTTATTCTTATAGTCCTTTAAAATGACTTTCAGCTGGTGGAGCATACAATCTGAAATATCAACTGCATTCTGGCCTGAAGGGTTAAAGAAGCACCAAAATCTTTCTTGTGGGCCTTGTAGGTCACAGTATCTCAACACAATTCACTGGATATGTCAGTAGTTTCATCGGCCATAACTACCAAGAAATCAGATGCAGCTACTTCTTCTAGAATTGTTTCTCTACATATTTCTAATGTGCACTACAGTAGATCACCTTGGATAGTTTTAGACGTTCCTTTGAACGAAGAAGCGGATTCCAAATGTGATTTGAACACTGAGTCAAGCTTGCTAGTGTATTTATCTAAATTTAAAAAGTTCTGCGATTTTTGCAGTTTTCACTTTCATTATGTCCTCTTAGAGCTAATTTATTTGATCCACAGAACTTTATACAATTTATTAGTCTACAAAGCACCTAGCAATTTTTGGAACTTGTTCATTGTGTCACCAAATAGAATCCTCATAGGCTTTACTTAAACCCTGACCCACATCAACAGGTCCCAGAAGAGCTAAATTAAGAGCATTATTAACATATTTCTCTAATTTTTCATGCTTATGGATTTTTTTCATGAAGTCTCTTTAAATTGGACTTATCAGTCCATGCCATATTTGATGCATACATTGAAGCTCCAAAAATGAGGCAAGGGAAACAAAACAGACTATTTTGAATATCACATCCACATAGCTATTGATATTTCATATATATATTCGGGTTAAAAGTCCTTGTATACAGCTTCTGACAACTTGAGCCACATTGAGATATATTCAGTACCAGTGTAGGTCTACCATGTGGTTTTATTTGACACTTCTCATTCAGTGTTAAGCTATTAAACTTCACACTTTTTAAAAACTGAACTGAATTACTCATCATGAACTTAAATGAACTGCAATAAAATAAACATTTTTATTACTGCCATATGTAGGAAAACTAATGACAGCTTTCAAGAAATGCTAGTCACTTTTTGTATCCAGCTTCTGCTGAGAAAGAATCACCCCAACTCTCCGCTATACTCGGCGCCAATCAAGGTGATTGACAGTTACTAACCACGTGGCGGAAAGCTTTAAATGAATGGGAGGGGATGAATACGTCACAGTGGTCGTCATAGCAACCATTAGGAGGTCCAATTAGAACTAAGACATTTCTATAGCAACGATAGACGCAGATGCCTTGTTGCGATATTGTAACACGTGATTGGCATGACATGCCGGGAGAGCAAACGTTGCAGTAACATGCAGTCTTATCTTCTGCTGTCGCTGCAGTTATAAACAATGTCCTCCTTTTAGCCACAGCTTGCTTATGTTTTTGTATCAGTTTAGAGATTGCCTGCGTACTGAAAAGTTCTTTTGCATTGTCCTATTTGTGTGGTATTTGCCTTGTGTTGCATGTATTTGAGTCCGTGTATTTGTGCGTGCGTGTGTTGTGTGAGCATTTATAATTGTGCTAACACGTTTAATGGACATTTAACAATGTCCAAAAATAGTGACAAGGATAGCGCAGCTAAACGAAAAACTGAGCGCACTTAGGAACCGAATAAAACTGCATTTGTAAAGGTATCCCAATTAAAGGACAGGCGCGGGAAATAATATGCTCTGTGAGACGATGGGTGGTATTAATAAAAGTGTGTCATGACTTAAAACTCGCAATTTCTGAGCCATGTCTCACTTCCGTATTAATAAAGCGCAACAACTCAAGCTTAGCGTGACCTTCGACTTATCAACGACTCAACCCCTCCTCCTAGCGAGTCACAGCTCTAGCTGTGGTATTAATAAAATGGAACTGTGACTTCACTTTAAGAGCCATGGCTTACGATTTCTTAAGCCACCTCAGTAGCTGTCTCAAACTTGAAGGTGATGACTCAGTTGCAAGTGAACGTCAATCTGAGAAAAGAAAAACACTCTAAAATGCGCCAGGATTCTGAAGACTACAGTTATAAACAACTTTATAGATTTGAGAAAGAAAATGTGAGGTGCCTCGCCTGGTATTTCCTTCCAGAAAATGTGGAGACAAGAGGAAAGGCCCTTACTAGAGATGGAAAAATGAGAATATTTCTACACTGCATTGGGGACCCCGGATTCCAGAGGACTTGGGCGTTTCACAAGGTACAGTTTAAATATATTTTGGGAAGTTTCTTCTCGCATTAAACAAAAGTTGAGAAACTGAATCAAATTTCCAGCAACCACTGCAGCACTACAAGCCGCTAAATTTGAATGGCAGCATTATTTTACGTTATTGCAACCTCTCAAAAACAGCAAAGTTTTGTAACCTTGAATTATTTCATAAAACAGAGCTTTACTAGTAGCATCAATAAACTGGAGAATAATCGAAAGTCATCCTTACTATTCTTACCTCTTAACGAAACTATAGATGGATTTGATTCCCCTTGAATAAGGTCTAAAAACTTGTTCTCCCAGTTTTTCAGGGCTATGGGCTTGTTGCCTGTCCATCGCAGATTAGTCTTCACTTTTAGGTGACTTCATTTTTCTTATTTTCTTCGCTGGCTAGTCTTCTGTTAGGCGAAGATTCAGATTCTCTTTTACTTTTCGCTGCACTTCGGTCATAGCAGAAGCCTTTTCCGCTTGTCCGCAGGCAGCTGAGATTTGCTCATCTCTTTTGGTGGTTAATAAGTTCACAAAAGAAAATACAAACCGATTGCTTTCTTCAGTCATTTCTGATGGATATACTGCCACACTGAATCGAGTGTTTACTGCCGCTCGACAATAATGAATTTGCAATCAGGAAGAGGGGAAACACGAGTCAAGAGACTCGCAATCATAGAGCCAAGGCTCAGCACGGAGGGGAAGTTTTTATTAATACCAAATCTGTGATTCCCGACTCGCTGCTACCGACGACTCGGTTTTGCTACAAGCCATCCTCATTGGTCACGGCTTGCTTTTACTAATACCACCCAATATTTTGAAGAGGAAAAGTTGAGGAGAAAATAATTCAGTGGCTTGTTTCGCCGCAATATACCGGTGAAGGAAGGACTGAAGAAAAGTGAGCTACTGGAACCATGTTTTGCAAGTTATGTAGTCGACGGCATTGCTGCAGAACATGCTCACAAAATAGTTAGGCTTACCCCTTATCATTGTCATTTTAACCCGATTGAATTAATTTGGGCTGAAATAAAGGTTATGTTGGGGCGAAACAATAAAGGTTTCACTGTGTCGTCGGTAATAAAGCTTAAAGAAGAGGCAGTAAAAGCTGAAAACTGGAAAAAAGCAGTGACTCATACAAAGGACGTAATAAGTGCAGCTTGGGAAAATGAAAGAGTTTTGGAAGAAACTATAGAACAGCTTGTCATTTCCGTGGGGAATGCTAGCAGCTCTACAGATGATGATGACAACATTGTCTATCAAACGAGCAGCAGCAGCAACAACAGCGATGCAATCTATTTGGAAATCAGTGACATTTTTCCATTAGAATAAGCATCAATATTTCACAGGTATGTCTCTTCTGTTTATGCAGATCTTTACACTGATATATTCTTGTACGTTCTATCCTCTGCACGTAAATTCATTATTTTACAATTGTCTTCGTATACGAATATAAATAATATCTGCTCTACAATGCAGGCGCTACCCAGTCGCCTTCGACACAGTTTAACATGTTCTCCACATGGTCGTGATGAATGGCAACCCCTCCCTCGCGCTCTCTCTCTCTCTCTCTCTCTCTCTCTCTCTGCGAAATGTCAATCACCTTCTTGATTGGCGCCGAATATAGTAGCACTAGCTATTAAATTGCATGCTCTTCGCACCAAGAGTAAAAATGCAAGAGGGATGCCCTTGCCATATTGTAGCATACATTTCATTAAATTGCTAATTTATTACCTAATTTTGAAAAGTATTTTTTATTTTTATAGTAACAAAAAACCTATACTCTCAATAACCTTTACATTTTTCATTGCATTTGCACTAACATTTCTTTTTATTACTCATTTTTCTGTACATCCATGCAAAACATACATCGATTACTTAAAGAAATCAAAAGTTGGCACTAAAGTAATAGTAATGCGTGCAGCACAGGGGGGATACTTCCACTAATGATTGTTATAAAATGCAGTTGAAGAAGAAAATCATCTCCCACTAGTCTGCAAGATTTGCAGCCTAAAAATATACTACTGCAACCAAAGGAAAGGAGGAGGGGGTATTGGCAGAGTTCCAAGTATGCAGCCCCAGGAGTTGAACAGGAATCACAAAACACAGCGCGCTAGTGAAGAGGGAATGGGGGAACTGAAATTACAGCTTCACCCTTCCCCAGGAGGTGAATAGGAATCACAAAACACAGCGCATTAGCAAACGAGGGAATGGGGGGCTGCAGCCCACCCCCATGAGCTGCACCTCGATGGGAGCAATTATAGGTAAAACAGAACAAATTTACCTCAAGATAAATAAGGTTTGCTATATTGTGTACTGCAAACAGAAACCACCAAAGGAGATAAAAGAATGTGCAGTTAAATGAGCAGTAATTACAATAAGTACTTAGATATAATCTATGTCTTGTTATAAACACTGAATTAACAACTTATGCAGATAAAGTTCCAATATAGGGTTGGGGAAGCCAGCATATAATTATTTTATTTATTTATACATAACTATTTATTTTATATTCAAGATGGTGGATGAGTGTGGAAAAGTGAAAAGTGAGCTCCTAATTTCTGAACTAAATAAATTAAGTAAGAAACTTATAGTAGAAATTCTTATACGTAGAAATATACCTGATGATATCAGAGAAATGACAAAACGTTATCTCCATGATATTTTATATAAAAAAACCCAAAAGTGATAACCAGAGACCAGAACTTTGGCAGAAAATGGTTTAAGTCGATCTTCAATTTGAAAGTGAATCTGTATGATTTACATCTCTGTAATTGAAACGCCACGGTTTTATGTTGCCTTTTTCCACCATTTTTTATATAAATGCCTAATTGCCAAAACAATTGCCTTTGTTGCCTTTATTATTGTTTATTCCTTTATTATTAAAAATTGCCTACATGTATATTTAACTTATTTCTGTAACCGCTACAATGAATGTGACTGCACCGAAACTATATTATTTATTGCCTTCCAGTTCATATTTTCTTTACAAGCAACAATGAATGCCACCGCAAAAAGAGATAACAGTACGTAAGGGTTTTAATTACCGCTTGTGTTTACTTGGTTTCCCATCGGGTCATATCTCCATCAAAAGCAACAACGTAGTTTCATTATTATTGTTCTACATCTCTCTTTCTTTTAGTTTTCATTGCGCCGTTGTTGTACAAGGTAGCTAGTAAAATGCTGAAATTCAATGTTCCTTTACGCAGTAAACATCAAAGTTACATTTATACTTTTGGATCTGATGTATTTTCTACTGATGGTAAAATACTTCTGTGCAAAATATGTGAGCAGTCAGTGAACTACGAAAAGAAATATTTCATTTCTCAACATATCAGTACAACCAAACACAAAAATGCACTTCCCAAGGCTACTGGGAAGAAGATTGCTTTGCTTCCAATGGCAATTCGAACATTGAGTCGAAAATAGCAATGTGCATTACTTATGTTGAGCTTTTATTGATGTTGGAATCCCTTTGTGGAAACTACATAATCATACACTAAGGCAGTTTTTGAAGAAGTATACAGATGAATCTCTGCCCAGTGAGCTGAGTTTGCAAAAATGTTACTTAAGTGAATGTTACGATGATCTATTGAAAATCATTAAAGGTGAACTAAAAAATAAAAAGGTCTGGATTTCAATTGATGAGCCAACTGATCCAATGCCATTGTTGAACCATTAGATACTTCAAAAAGTGAATCAATAAAAGCATTCCTGCTTGGAACAGTGTGTCAGAGAAAGTTAACAATTCAACTATCGCACAGTTATTTACCAATTCATTACAGTTATTGTGGCCTGAAGAAATTCAATACCACAATGTATTACTTTTCATCTCAGAAGCTGCATCATACATGAAAAATGCTGGGACAACTTTAAAAGTGCTATTTTCAAACATCCTTCACGTGTTCTGCATAGCACATGGTATTCACAGAATGTCAGAAGACATACAAAGCTTTCTTCCAGATGTTGACAAATTGCTTTACAGTATTAAGAAATATTTGTGAAAGCCCTGTCAAGGATTCAGACATTTAAAGACATTGTGCCAGATATATCTCTGCCCCTTGAAACCTATCATAACAAGATGAAGGACATGGATTTCAGCAGCAGTTTACTACTCTTCAAATTTCCCGAGTATAACCAACATGGTTGCCGCTCTGGAGGATGAAGCATCTTCAATTGCAGCAGCAAAAAAAACTTCTCGAATCTTTGGAAGTGAGAAACGACTTAACTTTCATTGCAGCCGAGTTCAGTTTCCTGCCACAAGTGATCTGCCAGCTTCAAGAAAGAGGGTAGCCTTTGATGAAGTAGTGAAAATTGTGGATGATGCAGTGCAAAGATTGGAGGGTATGCCAGGGAAATGAGATTCACTAGTTAGTACTTAGGGAAAAGTAAAAAATGATGTTTTCAAAAAATCCTGATTTTCACGAACTACAAGGTGATCATGTGGCCATACGATGCTTCCGTATACTGCACTCTCGACTGCAGTATGCAGCAAAAGCCTGGCTCAGTTGATACAGGTGTTAATGGTGATGTTACAAAGCCTAAAAAGTGGAAAAGATATGTGCAGGAGTGGAGTAAAACAAAGAAGAATATTTTACAAAACAGTGGAGAAGAGTATGTTTCAGTATCTGGGAAAGTTGACCTGGTAAAAACCTGGTAAATATTGAGCATTGCTGCCAAACAACATTCTGTGTTTATGGAACACTTTCACAGCAAACTAAAGAAAGCATATTTGTTGAGTTTTATAAGTTACCTGGCTATAATATGCAAAATGTATATTTATTTGGTCTTATAGAAAAACATAATTGCAGAAAAGCATACAAGAAAAGCAGGTTATATCCTGATTTTTTGCAGTGGAATGCAACTTAGAAATACTATGTCACGGACCAAAAACTGGATCTAAGCATCAGTTATACAGGACTGCATTCTGTATAGCACATGGCATATCCAGTAAATGTCTGAGAATTGTCAGAGGTATGCAAATAGTACTTTATTTTGAATAAAAGCTAATATATTATTTGTCTATAATAATGATAATGGTCATAATGATGATAACAATTATTTTTATTTGATTCCATTTTATTGTTACAGGTAAACAAAATGTGGAAAATTCAAGAAAAGGTTTGAACATGCCTCCTATGGACAAGCACGGCACTCATAAAAACAGACACAATGCCACACCTGAAAAAAGAAGAGATTTTGTGAGAAAGACATTAGAGTTTTCCCAGATATACCTCACACTATAGCCGGGCATCTAATCAAAATAAATCATATATAACGACAGTTCTCTCCATATCAGAGCTCTACAAACAGTATCTGGAGAAGTGTGAAAATAGTAATGAATCAGTGGAGCACACTTTTCTTGACGTATTTAATAGTGAGGTTAACATTGGATTTAAGCTCCCCCTCAACAAATACATATAAAGTGTGTGATGAGGCGCAGCAAATGGAGCCAAAACTGCCATGATATGAAGTACATCTGAGGAAAACTGAAGCAGCCTATGAGTCTCTGAAAACAGACAAACTAGCTAGTAAAGCCACAGACAGTGATATTTTAGCGATTACAATGGACTTGCAGCAGGCACTTCCAACTCCTAACTTGTCGACTGAATGTATGTTCTATCAGCGACAACTGTGGACTTACAACTTTGACATTCACATGTGCAACAATGATATTGCAGTCATGTGTGTTTGGCCTGAATCTGTTGCTTCAAGAGGTGCAGCTAAAATTGCAAGCTGTTTATTGAAAGCAATGTCATTGATTGACGAAAGGGTTGGTAAAAGGAGATTTATTGTATATAGCGATTTGTGTGTTGGTCAGAACAAGAATTTTAGAATAATGGGTCTCTAGCTATATATGATTGATTGTGGAATGTTTGAGGAAATCGAACACAAATTCCTTGTGCCAGGCTCCACTTTCCTTCCCTGTGATGTTGAGTTTAGCAAACATAAAGTAGACATAAGAAAAGCATCCAAGTTTCGCTTTGTGAAACACACTCATGTAATGCATATAAAGTTCAGTTTTTGGAGCTTGGCTGCAGAAGAAACAACAAGCCTACAAAAAGGGAAGGGGAGCTAAACTGCACTATGTGATGTGTTAAATATAAAATACCCCAATGGCACGGAAGGCAAAATTTGAGGATGATATGAAACTTTTGAAATTTATACCACACGTGTATTAGAAATTTTATGAGAGCCTTAGTTGAAACAACAATGATGTAGATGCTTCAAGTGTTGAACACCTTGATTAATGGGCTGTAAATCTTGTTTATTATATAATTTAGTATAATTATGTTTATTCTATCACTTATAATATAACTATAGTGCAAACATAAATGTCAAGTTCCTTTTATTAATTTCCTTACTTTCTATAAATCATTGAATCACACTGAACATTTGCAGCTAAAAAGCACATTTGATGTAAAATGTATATGCCAAATTTCATTTAGTGTGCCTTTTACATTTGGAGTTATGCAAAAACTAAGAAAACCTATGTTTTCACAAAAGTTAGTCTGGTTGGGATTGGCCCTTATTCCACTGAGCCCCTCAATTCTATTGCAGTAGAAATAGACCCTACAATAGTTCGGTGTTTTAGATTTGCTCCAATTGCCTCTGTAGATGTTTAAAGGTCATTCATTTTCTTAGATGAAAAATGTATTATCTAACATGAGACTCAACATGACTCCAGAAAATTTAAAAAAGCATTTGATTGTCATGTGCAACCAATAAGCCAATAAGGCATTGTAATGCATAGGCCTTCAGGAAACATTTTTATTTTTCTATCAAGTACAATTAGCATTTTGTTTAAAACTTAAAGAGTTACTTACAAAATATAATACAACACCATGTTAACATAAATATGCCAATTGTGTGATTGTCTGAATAGTACAATCTAGCAAATAAATAGGATAATGTAAGGTTTTTCTATATTGGCTTTTTTGGGTTAGAGGGAGGAAAGAGAAGAAAGAAGTGTCGCAAAATCAGGCCAAATTATAAGGGGGGAAATTTACAAGTGAGTGATGAGATTAATGTTATAGAGTGCTTAACTATCCGGTCATAAGCGCCCTTCTAAAACAAGATTATGGCAATAGGCGGAGATACAGATCAATATAAAAAACATAGCAAAGGCCAGAGTTAAAGATAAACGTTAATAATCACAACTAAGGCCAGAGATAAATGGGAAGATATAAAAACTATACAGGGAAATATCAAGCACCTGAGATCAATATGATTTAAACCGCAATTGAAAATTTACCTCTGACACAAACTTAAAAACCCTATCAACCGCTTGATTATTGTCCGCTAAGACCTCTGCAAGATTGACTGGCATTGCAGAGAGTTCCAAAGATGTGCAAGAGAATTGCACACCAACACATTGTGGACCAATTGACATTCTCTACACAGTGGACAAAGAGGAGCAGGGTCACTTTTTAGATAGTCATGCGTAAAATTGCTGTGGCCAATACACAACCGAGCCAAAATCACTTCCTCATGACGAGATACACGAGAGAAAGTTACCCAGGAAATCGGAAGGTCCTTTGCTATTCTAAGCTTATTGCCGCAGAGAGCTAACCACTCCTTGTGCCAGCACGATAGCACCACTCTCCGCAAAATAAGCTGAAAGTCTTCCGACGTTATGCGAAATATTATAAAACTGGGTTCTGTGGTTGCCGCCTTAACTGACAAATCTGCCACTTCATTCCCCGGCAAGCCAACATGACCAGGTAGCCAAGGACACTCCACGTTATAAGATTTATAAAAAGATTTTTTTTTCTGGTGTCATTTTATGTGCTAAGGTATGCAGCTCTATCTTCTGTTCAGTTATCTCATACTCTCTCTAATTTCAGGCCTGGGAGCTATGTCTGATTTACAAATTAAATGTCATCTGGTTGTTCCATTTTATCCCTTTTGAGAATCCTACCATACTTACTGCAAACCTGCAATTGATAACCTTGCCAATTTATTTTAAAAATAAAGAACCACACTCACCTCATGCTGAACTCCTGGGAGGTTAATATCTTGTGTCTGATGGGTGAACACAGAAAGACAACCAAGCAACAAATGAATTGCTCCAATATCAATTGTTGTTCTCCTTAACAGCACTCCATCATCAGTTGTAAGTGGTGTAGAGTCAAACAACTGGCGCAGCACTTGAAATGGCAAAGTATGTAAAGAGCCAGCAACTGGTGAACTGAAGATGTCACCTAAACCACCAAAAGAGTCACACACCAATGTTAACTACTGCAATTATACTTCAACCATTTATATTGGGCCTTGGTTCAAACCTTAACATTTTTAATTGAGTGATAGCTTCAGTACATCAAATGTGAGAAAAAGTATTTTCTCATGTTACAAAAATAATGTATTTTAGAATGCTTAAACAGCCAATACAAAAACAATTAAGGTGTCAAACCTTACATTTATGCTTTACAAAGCAATTTAGCATTATCCACAATAATGAGCGAAAATTCCATGGCCGTAAGAAACTTTAAGTTATTTGGATTGAAACTATGTTGCCAGATTCCATGTATCATATTTCATTCCCGCCCCCTTGCATGTGAAAGAGTCAGTCATAATGGCTGGTTGTATCATATTTGAACATTTTGCACTTTACAATTATATTTTTTTCTATCTCTATCTGCTATGTATTGGTGGTAAAATTGAAAGAAAAAGAAATTAAAATTTGATATAAAGCCAATATATCATATATGATACTATTGCAGTTATGTCAAATAAGATGTTTAAGTATTTTGTTTTTGTTTGTGCGGGACATTTGTCTTCACTTGTGTAACAATTGGTACGTTGTTTCTGTACTGTAAAAGACCAGAGAAGAAGTGTAAAAATGTACTATTGCTCAGCATCTTTTATATTTAGCAAACCTCAATAAAAAGGCTCTGCTGTGGAAACATGAATGAATGTTGTTTATTTTTACACTAACAGATACAACCCCTAAAATTCCCTTGAACCTCCTCCTCAAAATTAAAACATTTGATCTCTTGAATATTCATGTTGTTTTGCTCCTTAATAACACAATTTGATCCACAGAATAAAATTTGTGTGTAAACCTCATTTTAGACTCCCAAAAAGCCTCCGCTCAAATTTTCAAAAGTATTTTTTTTTCTCTCTCTCAAATTTGTTATATTTCTACCAAGAGAAGCTCATTAAGCACACAAATATAAACATGCCTGTCTGAATTTGATCTTGGGTCTCTAGAGGATAACAGGATGCATTGCATTCCACTAAAAATTTTGATATCAGCATTTCACCAAAAAAAAAAACAAAAAAAAAACCATGCATTGAGATACCCTGAGTCTAAAAAAGGCTTTTTAATAAAGATCTGTCTTTGTGTCTGTGAGCAGCATAACTCAAAATTGATAGGCAAGGTAAATACAGAACTTGATGTTTAAATTCACCATCTTCCTAAGAAGTAACACAAAGATTTTCAAGAAAATACTCTTGCCCCAAATTCTTTACATGAAAATGTTTATTATTTTTTTTCTTCTCAAAAATGGCACTAACAATTTTTATTGAAATTCCATATACTTAATTTATATACATGACAGAGAAAATGTATATTTTGAATTTTCTGGGGAGAAACTAGTAAATTCTCTTCATTCCAAAAGAATTTTGTATACGTCTGTATAACTGGTAAAAAGATAATAAAAAACTTAATACAATCAAAATACAGATCTCTTTAAAACACATTACTTATTTCAAATTATCTTTCTTGTGGCATCCCATTTTCAAAATATACGTTATTGGTTTGAACTTTTCAATACAGTTCAATTACATAACCCTTTCTATTGAGTTATAACCATTTATTTTATTTTATTTCTGTTGTTTATTTATTTATTTCTCAATGTATATACATTTTTTGAAGTGTTGTCACCATTCAGTTGTATCTCAAAATGTCATGGAAAGAGTACAGGATTTCCAAGTCAACATATAGGACCCACTTTTAGACATTGAACTATTGCTTCAGTTTCCTGTACCCATCTTATACCTTCAATGAAATGTGTCATGAAACTATTTCTGCAAACTTTTATCTCAAATAATGTAAGTGAGTAGAGAAAGTCATGTTAATATAATGAGAAAGAGAGAGCGAGAGAGAGAGAGAGAGAGAGAGAGAGAGAGAGAGAGAGAGAGAGAGAGAGAGAGAGAGAGAGAGAGAGAGAGAGAGTGTGTGTGATGCTGATGATGATTTGTGTTTAAGGGGGCTTAACTGCTAGGTCATTAGCTCCCATGTAAAACAGCTCATGGCAAAGACCAGATATAAGAATCAGTACAAAATATCATGGCAAAGGCCAGAGATAAACATGAATATAAAAATCATAGGCAAAATCCAGAGATAAAAATCATAGCACAAGTCTGAAATAAATGTGAATATATAAAACTAAACCAAAAGTGTGAAATGCCTGCTATTAACATGATTAAACTCGCATTTGGATGATGATTTGTGTTTAAGGGTGCTCAACTCCTAGGGCATTAGCGCCCTTTTAAAACAGATAATGGAAAAGGCCAGAGATAAACATCACTACAAAATATCATGGCAAAGACCAGAGATAAATATGAATCTAAACATTATAGAAAAACCAGAAATAAAGATCAATATAAAAGTCATAGGAAAAATTAGAAAAATAAATTAAATACATAAAACTAAACCAAGAAGTTTAAAACCCTGAATTCAACATAATTAAATCTGCATTTGGAAATTCACCTTTGATTCAAAATTAAAAATCCTATCAACCGCTTGCTTATCATCTGCAAGACTGGCTGGCAGTTGCAGTGTGTCCCGAAGATATGCTAGAGCAATACACTCTAGCAACACCAATTGATCTTCACTACAAAGCAGACACATAGGAGTAGGGTCACCCTTAAAAAGATAACCGTGCGTAAAATTGCAGTGGCCAGTATGCAACCGAGCCAAAATCACCTCTTCACAACGAGATACGCAAGACAAAGTTACCCAGTTTATCGGAATGTCCTTCATTACTTTAAGCTTATTTTTGCGGAGCTAACCATTCCTTTTGCCAACACAACAGCACCACTCTCCGCACAACAATCCTAAAGTCTTCCGATGTTACCGAGATATTGTAACACTGGGTTCTGTGGTTGCCACCTTAGCTGCCAAATCAGAAAGTTCATTTCCAGGCAAGCCAACGTGATCAGGTATCCAAGCACACTCCACATTAATGCCAAAAGCGTATAAAACATGGAGGGCATCCTGGATTCGCTGAACAATGGGGTAGTAGTTGTACAGCTCATGAAGACTCTGAAGTGCACTAAGGGAATCACTCAAAATGAGACAGTCTCCCAATTTTCAACAGCGCACATACAAAATGGCTCGGTATATGGCATACAGTTCTGCACTATAAATGGATGTGCTATCATGAAAACCGAATGTATAGGGTTCGGTTCCATGAACATAAGCACATCCAACACCATTGGTGCACTTAGATCCATCGGAGTAGAACAAAATTTGGTTGTTGAAACTGGACAGAAATTCTAAAAAACAGGTGTGGATATTAAACGTAGGCATAGTAGACTTCTGGTATACAGTCATCTCAAGATCTACGTGAGAGGTCGCACGTAACCAAGGGGGGAACATGGTCTCCCCCTTAGGAAACATACTAGGCATTTCAATGTGATGCTTTCTAAGAAGCAACCGGAAACGAGCACCTGTAGGTCTTGGATTAATGGAGCTATTCCTATAACATTCGTCCAGCACAGTGTGAAAAAAAGAAGCGAACATTGGATGTTTTGGCATACATTTAAGTGCACAGCCATAATTTCCTAATAGGACATCACACCAATATTGCACAGGAGGTTCTGCCGATTCAACATAAAGACTCATAACTGGGCTAGTGGGAAAAGTACCAATAGCCACTCGAATGCCCCGGTCATGGACTGCGTCTAATTTCCTCAGCAAAGATGGTCATGCTGAGAAATAAATGATACACCCATAGTCCATTTTTAATCAGTTCAGTGTCTGATACACTCGCAGCAAAATTGTCCGATCTGCTCTCCAAGATTTGCTATTTAATATCCGCAAGATATTTAGAGAACAGTCACATCGCGCTTTCAACTGTGCTATACTCAATGACCAGCTAAGTTTCCTATCAAATGTCAATCACAGGAATCTCGTCGAATCGGCAAATGGTAGTAAATCTGGACCAAATCGTTGCGAAGGTGGTAATCGTCTCCTACGGTGCCAGAAGTTCACATAGATTGACTTCTCAGCTGAAAAACGAAAGCCGTTTTCAGAACTCCAATCTTGGAGATTATCTAAGCATTGCTGCATACGGCATTCCAAAAACGGCGTACGCAGAGAAGTACAGTAAATGGCAAAGTCGTCTATGAATATGCATGATGACACCCTTGGAGGAACACATTTCAAGATAGAATTAATTGCTATAGCAAACAGTGTAACGCTTAGTACCGATCCCTGAGGTACTCCGTTCTATTGAACAAAAAGGTTCAGGGGGGAAAAAAAAAGAGCTGACCCTTACTCGGAAAACACGGTCGTTCATAAACTCCTGAATGAACAGTGCTCCAGGCGTGTAAGGAACGTAGTATCCCTGCTCGCCAACATGTATTTATGATACGTGCCTTATCGAGGTCAAAAAATATTGCAACGGTTTGACAATTCTTCATGAAACCGTTCAAGATGTGTTGATGATACAAGCTGGTCAATTGTTGAACAGTGTCTTAGAAAAGATGCGTTCCATCATCTTGTAAACACAACTGGTGAGGGAAATAGGAACAGTAGTTGAACGGAAGATGACGGTCCTTTCCAGCTTTCAAAATGGGTATGACGGTGGCCTCCAGCCACTTTTCTGGAAAACTCACATCAACCCACACATGATTAGACAGCTCAAGTAGGAAAGCCCTACCTTCAGGAGAGAGCTGTTGCAACATTTGTACGTGGATACGATCTGGTCCAGGTGCTGATAGTGGCGAAGATGAAAGAGCATGTTCTAACTCCGCCATGGTGAAAAGGCGATTGTAATCTTCAAGATTTCCTGAACAAAATCTAGAGATTCCACCTTAGTCTTTTCAGGAAGGAACTCAGGCGAATACTTATCTGAGGTAGACACTTGAGTGAAAGCATGGCCAAGTGAGTTAGCCATGTCAAATGTATCAACAACAGCTCCTGCAGCTATTTTAAGACCGACAATTGGAATGGGTCGATTTTCTGGCCACACTCCTCAACTTATCCCAAATGACAAAGGAAGGTGTGTGTCGATTATATGAAGCTACAAATTTGTTCTACGATGTCTTTTTGCTATCCTTTGTAATATGTCTAAACTTGGCATGGATTTTCTTGTATTCAATTAGGTTATCCAATGTGGGGTAACACTGGAAAACCCTAAGATGCCTGCGAGCACGAATGGCATTTCGACTTTCTTCAGTCCACCAAGGGACTGGAAATCAATGGGGCTGGGCAATCATCTGAGGAATAGATTGATCAGCAGCACAAAGAATTGTCTCTGTGAGATGTTTGACCAAAACATTCACACAGTCGTGCTCATTGTAATTAAACACAGCCAACTGGGAGTAAAGGTTCCAGTTGGCTTTATCTAAGCGCATCTAGGCAAGCGTTTGGAACATATATCCTGTGTTAAAAGACTAATATGACATGGAAAGTGGTCACTAGAGTGTAAATCAGAGATGACATGCCATTGCAAGGAAACTGCTAACTGTGGTGAACAAACTGCAATATCAAGGTATGAAAAAGTGTTGAAGGTATCTGAGAGAAATGTAGGCTCTCCGGTGTTAGAAGAGCTAATCTATAATTGTCCAAAAAATTGGCAATTAATTTACCACTCGCACAAGCTGAGGTGAACTCCAAAGAAATTACGCATTACCTAGTCATCCTTTGCGAATCCCCTCTTCCATGATGTGCAGCGGTATCCATCAGACTGTGTTCAAGGAGGTAACTGATAGTTGGTAAACCACACTTGTGGACCAAAGTTGATTAGGCATTTGGCATAAGCCCTCTCACCCTTTAAGGAACCCAATCGAGAATGTGGCTCGGGACCCGAGAACACCAATCCCATACCTACCATAGTAAGCCTTTGGGGGTTCACCGAGGAATAAATTGCTCAGTAGCAGAAAAAATCGTCTCTGAGATACTCAACCAAAACATCCAGAGTCATGCTCTCTGTAATTAAACACAGCTAACTGGAAGTAAAGGTTCCAGTTGGCTTGATCTAAACGCCATCTACTAATCCATTCCAAACCAGAGTGCCTTTCACTGAAAACAAATTCTTTGTATTATCCGCGCGAAAGTAGTTCGCAATCCCCGCCCCTAATGGCTGCTCGTTCCCCTCCCACGTGCTTGTTGAACACTATTTAATCTATAAAAAGGCGTCCTGCGTGAGAATCATAGTTCAAAATGCAACCTGAGGTAACAATCGATTTTATAAGTATGCGGCAATGAACATTTTATTTACGTTAATCACAATCCTTGGGCAAAAGTGCAACACCCAAATCCAAATCCTCCGAAGATAACTCAGCTGCCATATCAGAATCAGAACTACTCTCCAAAATAATGACAAGCTTATCCACAATTCCACAGCACTGTCGCACTTAAAACAAGTTCCCACATTTTATCCTCTTCTATGTTCTATTACGTCTGTTTATATTCCCTGCTCGCTTTCATTACACTTCTCACTGAAACGCCTGTAAAATCCGCTATTAGTTTCGTAATATGCATTAATGCAAGTGTCGGATATTTTTGTAATAGTGAGTTGAATATATGAAGTATTGTTTGTTTTTAGCCACTGTTTAACTGTTTCCCGCTTCTGTGTTTGAACAGTTTATTCGCGCTACACGCACCTTCCTCTGCCATGTGAGCTCAAATACCAACTGACTAAATCACAAGATTTGACCTGAGCTGAGCATATGTGTGTTAGTATATTATGAATGACTGTTCGCTTATCATATTTCCTGTGTTAAGCAAAGTGTTTATTCGGTACTCAGATAGCACCTCTGGGAATTCATTGCTGCATTTCTTCTGTATGTAAGAGAGTGGCAGTCGTGTATACGGTTGGTATTAACAAGCAAGATGCTCTCTGCATTAGCGCAATAGCAGGCGAAAATCATATTTTGTAATCTCTTAACAGCTAGTATATATCCATCACCTTTAACGATGAGTTCTTATGATAACCACAATAAAATGTGCAGTTCTATACCTTTCCTGCTCTAATATTTCATAATACAATACATGTATTACGGAACTATTTACGTTGGCATAAGAGTATATTCTTGGGCTCGTGACAAGCTGAAGCACATGCTTCTGTTTACATCAGAGGGAACTCTGGTTTGGAATGGACAGTAGGCAAACGTGTGAAATATACAGGATGTCCCACTTAAAACACCAATCAAATAAATGATTATAATTGGGAATGTATAAGCCAAAGAGAAATAAATTTAGTCAGATTTGGTAGGGCAGATCTTGCAATTTGTGTAACAATGGTTGCCATGGAACATTGACATTGAGAAATAAATAAATAACAGAAATAAAATAAAATAAATGGTTATAACTCAATAGAAAGGGTTATGTAATTGAAACTGTTAACATTTTCTATTAGCTAAAGAGCTGCAATTTCAATAGATTTCATATGACACCCATTTGTAACACGGCAGATGTCAAGCCTGTTGTCCACCTCTCTCCAAGTATTCCTCAGCATGGCATTGTGACATTTTGAATCGCAAGGCGAATTCTAAGTTTCAAATCATTGAGGTCAGCCACTGGTGTTCTGTAATCTTGATCCTTGACGAATCCCCATATAAAAAAACCCAAGGGTGGTAGATCTGGTGACCTTGCTGGCCAGGTGATTATCTTGGACCCTCTGCCAATCCACTGTCTGGGAAAATGGTCATTCAGAAACTTGTGTACCTCCAATGCGAAGTGAGGAGGAGCACCATCTTGCTGATAAATGCTTCCTGCAGGAAGTTGTGGGACGACATACAACTCCAACATATTTAGATAGGTTCGACCAGTGACTGTGGGTTCAGCAAAAAAGAAGGGACCTATCACACGATCTTTCATTAAACTGCACCAGACATTAACTTTGGGTGAATCACGTTGAAACACAACAGAAGGACTCTCACATCCCCAGATTCTGCAATTGTGTCTGTTAACTTTTCCTGATATGTGGAAAGTTAACTCACCATAGAAACAGATATGATCTAAGTACAAGTCGTTTTTATCAATTTTGTCCAAAACAAAACTTAGCCTCTTATGTATATATTGTAATGAAAAGAAGCTAGAAACAGTGATGTGTATTGAATTTATTTAAAGGTGAGTCGGAATTGTTACACTAACATCACTTAAGTTTACTCACTTAACATGTTTCAGGAAACAGTTGTTCCCATCCTCAGAAGGTTAATTCGACTGGCCCGTATTGTTGGTGTTTCCGTTTTTTGGACTGGATCCTGTGGTGGCATCTTGTGGTGGAGAAATGTACTTCCAGAGAGGATTTGGTGGCGGCAAATCAAAATTCATTAGATTTGTGTTGTGTTTTAGAATGGTGATCTTCTCCCATGCATCTAATTCGGCTGCAAATTTGGCTGGTTTGACTAATGTAATATTGGGTTTGATGTTGTGATTAGTGATCCAAAAATGGTGTGAAACTGCAGATTTGTCCATTTGTTTGTATTTAATACATCTCATGTGCTCCTTTAGCCTAGTTTCTAAGTTTCTTTTTGTCTTACCTATGTATACTTTATTGCAATCTGAACAATTGATTTTATAGATTCCAGCTTTTTTGTCTTGTGGAATGGGGTCTTTTAACTTGTTACAAAGTAATTTCTCTATGTTAAATTTGTTCTGTGGAGCTAGGCTGATGTTATGTTTCATGAAAATCTTCTTAAATTTGTGAAATGTTCCTGGGTGGTATGTGAATTTCTTGAACTTTAGCTCTTTATTTTGCTGGCTGAGATTTGTTGTGTTTCTGATGTGCATCTGTCGTTTGAATTTTGCAATTTTTTGTCAATAGTTGCTTTGTTGTACCCATTATGTATTGCTGTGTCTACTATATGCTGGTATTCTAACTGGTATTCTTTTTTATTTAAGGGGGTATATACCAGTCTATGTGTTAGGCTGTTTAGTACTGCATGTTTGTGTGTGGTTGGATTGATACTCTTATTTTTTATGTAATTAGTAGAGTGTGTTGGCTTCCTGTATATGCCAAAGGTTAGGTTCTTTTGTTCTCTGATGATTTTTAGGTCTAAAAATGGTAGCATGCCTTCTTTTTCTATTTCTATGGTGAATTTTATTGATTGGTTCTGTAGGTTTAGTAAGGCTAAGGAGTCTTGTATGAACCTATTAGGGACAACAGCGAAGATGTCGTCAACATATCTGTGCCAAACTTTAAACATGTATGGAAAGGAAGTTGTTATGTGTATTTCTAAGTAGCTCATAAATAAATCTGCCAAGAAGGGTGAAAGTGGGTTGCCCATGGTTAGACCAGTTGGTTGTTGATAGAACTTCTTATTGAAACTAAAACAATTTTGCGCAATGCATAAATTGGTAAGTTGTATGAGGTCTTCTATTTCTTCTTCAAGTAGGTTAGTCTGCTGTAGCCATTTCTTTAATTGACGCAGGAGTTGATCTGTAGGGACACTTGGAAATAGTGCAGTGACATCAAAGGAAACTAATCTGTCTTCTGGTTCGAGTTCCAGGGATTTTATCTTCTGTATTAAATCTTCTGAATTCATTATGTTTTTGCTATTGAATTTTGGTAGTGAAGAGAATCTCTGTACTAACCATTTTGCCAGTTTGTAGGTAGGAGAATCAATATTGCTGATGATTGGTCTCATCTTATTACCCGGTTTGTGTATTTTAGGTAGAGCATACATTCTTGGTAAAGTGGGGTGGTCTGGTTTTAATCTAGATTTATCAGTGTCTGTTATAGTTTTGCTTTCCTGGATGGTTTGATTGAAGGCTTTTAAATGTGATTTTAATGGGTCTTCTTGAATTTGTATGTAATTTTCTTGTTGCAGCATATTTTCTACTCTGGCAATATAATCATCTTTTTGCAGTACAACTAGTTTATTTCCCTTGTCAGCTTTTGTGTATACTACTGGTTTTGATTTTAATGTTTTGATCACATGTTTGGTTGGGAAATTGTTATGTTTATCTGCTTGTATTTTTAAATGTGATTTTAATGGGTCTTCTTGAATTTGTATGTAATTTTCTTGTTGCAGCATATTTTCTACTCTGGCAATATAATCATCTTTTTGCAGTACAACTAGTTTATTTCCCTTGTCAGCTTTTGTGTATACTACTGGTTTTGATTTTAATGTTTTGATCACATGTTTGGTTGGGAAATTGTTATGTTTATCTGCTTATTTATGAGCTACTTAGAAATACACATAACTTCCTTTCCATACATGTTTAAAGTTTGGCACAGATATGTTGACGACATCTTCGCTGTTGTCCCTAATAGGTTCATACAAGACTCCTTAGCCTTACTAAACCTACAGAACCAATCAATAAAATTCACCATAGAAATAGAAAAAGAAGGCATGCTACCATTTTTAGACCTAAAAATCATCAGAGAACAAAAGAACCTAACCTTTGGCATATACAGGAAGCCAACACACTCTACTAATTACATAAAAAATAAGAGTTTCAATCCAACCACACACAAACATGCAGTACTAAACAGCCTAACACATAGACTGGTATATACCCCCTTAAATAAAAAAGAATACCAGTTAGAATACCAGCATATAGTAGACACAGCAATACATAATGGGTACAACAAAGCAACTATTGACAAAAAAATTGCAAAATTCAAACGACAGATGCACATCAGAAACACAACAAATCTCAGCCAGCAAGATAAAGAGCTAAAGTTCAAGAAATTCACATACCACCCAGGAACATTTCACAAATTTAAGAAGATTTTCATGAAACATAACATCAGCCTAGCTCCACAGAACAAATTTAACATAGAGAAATTACTTTGTAACAAGTTAAAAGACCCCATTCCACAAGACAAAAAAGCTGGAATCTATAAAATCAATTGTTCAGATTGCAATAAAGTATACATTGGTAAGACAAAAAGAAACTTAGAAACTAGGCTAAAGGAGCACATGAGATGTATTAAATACAAACAAATGGACAAATCTGCAGTTTCACACCATTTTTGGATCACTAATCACAACATCAAACCCAATATTACATTAGTCAAACCAGCCAAATTTGCAGCCGAATTAGATGCATGGGAGAAGATCACCATTCTAAAACACAACACAAATCTAATGAATTTTGATTTGCCGCCACCAAATCCTCTCTGGAAGTACATTTCTCCACCGCAAGATGCCACCACAGGATCCAGTCCAAAAAACGGAAACACCAACAATACGGGCCAGCCGAATTAACCTTCTGAGGATGGGAATAACTGTTTCCCGAAACATATTAAGTGAGTAAACTTAAGTGATGTTAGTGTAACAATTCCGACTCACCTTTAAATAAATTAGCCTCTTATGTTTATTATCATGCTTGATTTTCTGTGCAACTTGAGTTTTGTATGCTTGAAAACGGAGCCTTTTGTACACAACATTGTGAACAAACTGCAAGGAATCTGGAGTTGTAAACTTGCTTTTCGGGTTGATATTCTTGGGCTTTTTGTAAAGCAGGTTTGTATGAGTTCAATATTCTCTTCAAAAACCCTTTTCTTAGCATGGTTATCACTTCTTGACAACAAGCTTCCTGTTTGCTTCAACTTTGCATCCTAGGCCATTATTCTCCTATAGTCAGGAATAGGATCATGGATTTAAAGATTATATTCCAGACAAAATCGCATTGAACATGCTTCACAGACTTTGTTTCTGCTAACCAAAGAACACACAAACTGTTGAACAATCCACATGGCTAGTTTCACAGAATCAGCGTTTGCTGTTATTTATTTTTCATTGTCACAACTCCATGCAACAATTGTTACACAAATTGCAAGATCTGCACTACCAAATCTGATTACATTTATTTCTCTTTGGCTTATACATTCCTAGTTATAACCATTTAAATTACTGGTGTTTTAAGTGGGACACCCTGTATATCAAGAGACTAATAAGACATGGAAAGTGGTCACTAGAGTGTAAATCAGAGATGACATTCCAATGTAAGGAAATTCTTAACTGTGATGAACAAACTGCTATATCAAGGTGTGAAAAAGTGTTGTGAAGGAGTCTGAAAGAAATGTAGGCTCTCTAGTGTTCAGAAGAGCTAGGTTATAAATTTATAAGAAATCGGCGATTAATTTGTCTCTCATACATGTCCAAGGTGAACGCCAAAGAGGGTTTTGGGCACTATGTCTCCCACCAACAGAAAACTTGTTGGTAACTGGGAAACTAGATCTTTTAAATCAGTGAGTGAGAGGTCAACAGATGGAGGCAGATAAATGTTACAAATGGTAAATCAGATGGATGGCAGTTTAATCCTTACAGCCACTGACTGGATGTCAGACTGTATGGATACCAGATTCCACAAATATCATCTCTGATGAGCATCATAGTGTCCCCATGCACAGGAATACCCTCTTTGGGTGCAAGATCACACTGTACTGGGGTATGTCGTCCTCCATGGTGTAGTGGTTACCATGCAAACCTCTAGTTCCCGAGGTCGCAGATTCAAACCCAGCGGAGGGCGATGGATTTTTTGGGGCATAAAAATCCTTAGCATGGCTTTGTTCAGAAGGGAAGTAAAGCCAGTGGTCCCATGTCGTAGACTTACGGCACGTAAAAGAATCTCAAGCCTGATAAAAAGGCCTCAAAGCAAAATTATCGGTTTTTCATGCCCAATATAGAATGCAGCGCTAAAGACCAAGTAGTTAAGGAGCGTCCATAAATAAAACTTAATTTTTGGTATAGTTTACAATTACAAGGCAAGAAATAACAAAGCTTATTCTCAAATACTAATATTATTTACCTCCTTCACCATCATCAGTAACCCCCAGCACAAGCCGCAAAAGACATTGAGCTTTCTTTTTGTCTCGCAATAACACTTCTGCATATCCTGGAAGACGAAGAAATAAACCAAAGGCTGCTAAGGAATGTGGTGGGACGGATGGAGGTGGCAGTGAGGCTGAGCGGTTGCCACAAGCTCCAGGTGATGAACTACCAGCTGGTAAAGCATCTTCTAAGTCCTGTAACCCAATTTCAGTTCATGGTTTTTTCATTACTAATATAGTACTCAACTTTTACTTAACTTTCTTGATATATAGACAAATCATTTACTGCATTAAAAAATTAGAATATCTTGGCAATACATACATTGACTTCATAAATATCATCGCTTGCATCCACCTTGACCCACTCTGCATCCAATGCATCTGGTGTGGTTACTTTGTCTGGAGCAGAATACCTTAATGTTTCTGGATACACTAGTGGCAAATGCTGTGCCAGCAAAGCCAAACCACCTTGCTGTGTAAACACCTGAAGAGGTGTGGGAAGACCTGGATATGATAATAACTGCTCACATTCATTCTTCAGAGAACCATCTGCACAAATCAACAACATAATGGTTAGAATTAAACATACAACTAAATAAACTATGATAATATAAATGATGCTATACAAACACTTAATTTCTCATTAGAGAAATACACACATTTTTAATGTTGGGTGTCCATGCATATAAAGCCACTAACATATTTAAAACTGAGACTGGTTTATCTTATCCATTTATTAAACAAAAACATTATATCTTCCAGTAAATTATTAGTATATTGCACAAATGCCATATATAGCAACTGAAGGATTTCTTTGAAATAAAGGAGTTTCAGTTGGTAACATTTGAGTAGCAAATTACTGTATAATGGTTGGGATTTTGAATGAACATCACTATGTAACACTGACAATTGGAAATGTCCAAGTTGAAGAATATGAGTAGAGTGCTTTCAAAATAAAGTGTGAAAATTATAGTATCTTGATAATCTTAAAATGGAAATGGTAACTTATGACTCGAACATGATTTCTTTGGCAGTCCACATGAACACATTAAACTCTGTTATTATCATCATTTATTATGAGAATTGAGAAAATAGCAAAAATGCATAATTTTGATATCAATCATAAGAGGTGTTTGTTCATTGCAAAATGAAGAGTTCATTTTGCAAAAAGTCAAGTTATTTTATAAAATATGGCATGGCTACTAAGATTCAGCAACAATATGACATCTCAGTAACGTATGTTCGAATGAGTCAACTTTTTAAAATTTGTTTTTCTCCACTTATGTCTCTTTATTAAGACTAGTTTCTGGAAAGGCTTTCCCCAAGGTGGCTGACAGGCATTTCCATAAATGGTTTGGTCCTGTGCTGCTCTCTGTTCTTCTGGTTAATTGGATGATGTCGTCCAACAATGGGTATTTTGAAATTCGTAACCTTTTCTTGATGATAAGATGTTCTCCCAAGTGCTTAGTTCTAATAGCTTCTTTATGTGTTTCACTAATTTTATCTCTTGTTTTGTTGTGATTTAATGATCAAAAGTGATGTCAGCAGATTTATCCTTATACACTCAAATGTTCTTTCATCCTGACCTCCAAACTTCTTTTGATTTTTCCAATGTATATTTTACATGTTTCGCTAATTTTATCTCATATTTTAACAAAAAGGATGCATTTTATTTGTATGTTACATTTCAAGAAGCTGTTATAACTTAATCTTTCTATTATAATGACTTTGTGAGAAAACTAAATTTGTCACTTCCCATTATTCATTTTTATATGGTCGTAGCATCATTTTATAATCTTGTCATTGCAATATCCATCTAAAATAAAGAATTTCCACATTTATATTCATACAATTCATCATAACTAAATTCTCCATCAATATTTATAACTTATAACTTTAATTAATCGATAATTCCTTATTTTGTCGAAGAAAAACAAATTTCTATCATTTTTATTCTCGTTTGATGTTAAATTATTGCATTTTTATGTGATAAATATAATTTTATGATATACATACAATATGATTACCAAATGAATTTCAGATCGCTATCCGTTAATTGTATTTTTGTTCTTCGTAAAGTATTACATTTATAAGATTACTTGGGATACCATTCATTATATTGTTATTATTATAATTGATAAATATATATATTCTATTTCATTTATTTTATTTCAAGTTATAAAGCTTACCTTATGCATATTTCTTTGTTAGATGTTTGTTGAAAATTGCTTCCTTAAATTTCACATGCATGGTCACCATGGTTATGTGTGCCAAAATATTCGAACATTCCTATTTATATTTTTCCTTTAATTTAATATTTCTTTGAAGGGTTTTAGTTTGTTTTTATGGAATCTTCCCAAGGTTTATCCGTTCAAATGTGTGATTTTGAATTATTTTATGATTATTAAAAGGCCTGTATACAACAACTATATTTTATAATTTCTTTTTATTGAGGCTTTCAAAATATTGTGCTTTTTTTAGAAGGATTTTATCTCTTATTTGGGTAACTACTTATTTTTTAGCCTATTAACTCTTTTTCTTCTTTCATTGGCTTTTTCATGCAAACTTTGGAATGCAAGCTGGCATTTTTCTTTTTCAATCAATTCTCTCGGCACTGCCATGGTCATAGGAAAGTCAATTAATACATTTTTAGGTTTTATGTCTAACATTAATTCTACTGGAGCAAATTTTGTGGTGGTATTTATAATAAGTATTATTTATGATTTCTTCAATGTATTCACAATTCGTTTTCTACATCATTTACCGTGTGCGTGCGTGTGTGTGTGTGTGTGTAGCATAACTAAAAATACCATCTTCCAAGGAAGCGACGCAAAGAATTTCAGAAAATCCCCCCAGCTGGGTGCACCCCAACTACCCTTTATATGGAAAACCTTAATTTTCTTAAAAATAGCTAATGATTTTCATTAAAATGCCATATTAAGTTTAAGATATTTGCATCACAAATGAAATGCATATCTTGAATTTACTAGGAATAGGCTCTGAAGTCCATTTCATTCTGAATGACTTTTGCATAATTGCAAAAGTCAATTTTTTTTGTAAAGTTGACCATTTCCAAGATATTCCTTGTTATTGATTTGAATTTTCAAACACTTATACTTTTCTCAAACCGCAAGTCATTATTTGTTTTCTTCTTATTGTCAAGCAAAGAACATGGAATTTCAAAGCGATCAGTAGTGACCACTCTTTAAAAACCTGACCTGACTATCACTTTACCTATTGTATCATAAAATGAAATGTGTAACCATGAATGGAAAATTACCTGGATTAACAAGAAATAGCTAGAATAATAAGCTTTTGTAAGAATAGTTTGTAGAAGAATGAGTAGATTTTAGCTAAGCAATTCTCCAGTAATCACGGAGATGAGTAGAATGTAACTATTAAAGCTATACTCTCTTAAAATGACAAACTTAATAAATTGTTTTACAATGATTGATTTTATATAAGATAACTGTGGTAAATATTGCCATATGTTTCGAAGTGCAAATTTGGCCAAAACAATACTCCGCCATTAATTCAAAATGCCTATATGCCAGATATGAGCGTATAGAAAAGTACAAGACTGTCTTTGTGGACTAGTAGTTAATATATTATGTCATAAAACAAGGGGTCTAGCATTTAATTCCCAGCCATGCAGAAAATTTTCTTTAATTAAAATCATTTCCATATCTGGAAATCATGAACGTGGTGTTTTATAAATTTAAAGAAGGGAAAATAACCAGAGTTCTTAAAACGAATAAATAATTAAAACAACTCCAAAGGGAAAAGAAGAGGAGGAAGAACACACAACTGGATAAAATATATAACTGAAGAAACAGAAAAGTTGTCCAGACAGCACTTATGACTGTGCGTTTCAATTTCTAGATAGCGCCAAAACTTCCTTCCCCAGACAAAACATTTGACATGCCTTCCCATTACATTGATCTTCGCCTGTCTCCGGACTAATTCCAAATAAATTAATTCAGGAAAATAATAAATTATCATTAATCCATACTACTTGACTTCACATTTTTCATTGATGACACAGGTTTGCGAACATTTTGCGGCATGGAATATTTTACATCATAATGGTCAAATTGGATGCTCTGATTTTGAAAATAATAATAGTTTTTGCATATCACGTACAGATTTTGAACAATTCTGTTTCAACACAAAATTGAAAGTTCAGTATGCTAGTATTAACATCACTGCATATCTGACTTACAGCATAGTTAATTACAATATTGTGGCATGTGCACAGATTGTAGTAATAGCCGTGCCCTCTGGTTACTCAAGCTGAAGGTTGGCAGCTTATCCGAGGAGGGGCGTTTGAGGGGAAATAGTCTCATTGGAGGGGATATGGCGTTAGGACGCCAAGCTTAACGAGTTTTTTCGAGAGTCAGTGTCTAGTCTTCGCAGTGTTGAGATGTACGGATAGTTGTGCAATGATAGGGCGTCCTCGTCCCGGCAGACACATGGGTAAGCATATTTAATAAATCTTCTACTTATGCTTCTTCCTTGACTTTTTAATTATGGTAGTATAGAATCCTTGCCTTTCCCTTCAGCCAGGAATTATGTGAGTGTAGAATATCTGTGAGTTTAACTTTAGCTGCGTCCCTTTGTGTCGGTGCCTCTTAAAGTAAAGTTTCCTTAGCTTGAATAACGACCCCTCTCACAGCGAGTAGCTCTCCTCTGAAAGTTAAATAATAAATTACAAATTATTGAGGCACGCGACAAATTGGTGGAGTCGCTGGGAAATTGGCGGAGGTGCCGAGCAATTAGTTTGATTTGTTTTGAGATTTTAAGTGCAAAATTTTTTTTTTCCCTCCAAATGTAACGGTTTGTCCTCCACGTGGTCGTGAAAAATGTAAAGTTCTTTCTGGCTGAAGGGTAAGGATTTTTATACTTTTATTTGTGGTTCTCTTCTTCTAAATTTTGTTTCTATCATTTCTGAAAGTCTGGTGTCGAAATTTCAATTTTGAGTTCATTTTTGCATATTTTCCCATTGTCTGCCGGGTGACGCTAAAACTTCTGACTCCATTTTCCCCTTGTTTTGGCTTCATTTCCTTTAAATTATATCACGGTGTTCCGTTCTTTGTGCTGGTTGTTTAAAAAAAAAAAAATGTTTTTGTGAAATTTGAGAAGAAACGAGCGATATAGTTGTTTCAAAATGTGCTCGTCACGTGTTGGCTATCCGTTTGCAAATCTTGTTTTCTGTGCTTATTAGCAGTGGTTTGGAAATGTATAACTTTATATTCCAGTGCTTGTGATTTCTAGCTATTTACTGCACTTTTCTGAGTTATTTTTCGTGTAACTTTTATGTACGCACGTGTGTTGTGTAATTCCCGCGTGGTCATGCATTTCAGCAACAATTTTTAGCTTGTGTAACCAGTCTTCTTCAGCACGTGTTTTGGCGCGTTTCTTTGCGTGTGCATATCAGATTATATACATTTGATTTAAGAAAAAAAAAGAGAAGTTTTGTGTGCAAGTTTAAATTACAAGTTTGTATTCTGCTCCTTTTGAGAATCTTCGCGGTGGTCACAGTAAGTGTGACGTAGTTTTTTTAAGTTCCAGTTCGAGGTCTCTCACTGCAGCTATCATTTTGGCTTTCTTCCATATGTTCATTCTGCTTAAAAATCTTGGTATTGTGTCCAAGTGGCTTGTGTAGCCGTGTGTTAGTATAATTTTCTGATATTTCGCCTCGGGCGCCTTAATTGTGTTCTTTCTGCAACTGTTTTATTTGGTTATGTTCTACTCTTGCTACTTACATTCATGTGTTGCTATAAGTGTTTAGTGTGGTGTAATCTGAATTGCTTGGTCCTACGGTTTGTTTATTGGTTGTGTTATCTTTTGTGCTGCAATCATGCATAAGCGACGTCCTGCACAGAAAGTTGATATAGTAATTGCTCCAGTTGGCGAGCACAGTGTGGTGGAATCTGTCCAGTGTTGGTACGACTGTTACTCAGTTATCAGCTGGCTGCCGCCGGTCATTGACCCCTCTCACATGGAGCATTCCAACGAGTTGTCGCCGTATGAGTTATTTTAGAATGTTGCAATGTTGGCTACTACTGCTATTGGCCGCTCTGAGAATGATGATAATTTTGCTTTACCGTTGCCAAGTTTGGTTTAATTCCGTAATGTATATTTTTAAGGGAAGATCTTTCGCAGTTACTCATGTAAGTAAAAGTTTCAGGAGCTACCAATCTTGCCAGTATCTGCACCTAATTAGGTTTGATGTGCTTCTAATATGGACCAGTACGATGTGGATGTTGATGAACCAGATGTACGTGTGTTACCAGATTTTGGACAATTTGCACGGGAATTTTGTGGTAAACGAGTAAGTGAAAAGAAAAAATCACCCGTAAGTATGTAATCATTGTGAGTGCTAAAGTTTGGACGAATGAAACAGTTTTACGACTCACACAGGTATGCTAAATTTATTGTTTCAGTGACTGATGCTTAATTAAGCTTTGTTTTTCAGGAATATGTGATATGAATGTCTCTGCTAAATTATAAGTATATTGTTATTTTGGGTGTAACTTAAATTTTGAATTGTGTTTTGGTAACTGCAAATCATTTGTTTTGTTGTTGTATTATACTGCAGGAATGTGTTTTAGGTGTACAATGTGCTTAATTGAGCTTTCATTTTCAGGAATGTTATGTGACAATATTGTTTTGAATAATGATGTGATGTTGTTTTGTTGCATTCGATTTGATTGGATATGATTTGATTTGATTTTGACTCTATTTGATTTCCATAATGATGCTGTGATCTTTATTTGCAGAAAATTTGTTGCATGAATAGTGTTTGTATGTATGTGGGTATTTGAGGTTATGTGATATAGGTGAGATTTGCCTCGGTGGATGTGCGTAAGAGTAACCCCGACGGTGTTGATGAGGAGAGATGAGAAGAGATGAGATGATGTCAGCTTCGGTGGAGGTGCCACAGTGTAACCCCGATAGTTGAAGTGTATGAATGTGTTGATTTTTCAGGAGGGCTACATGTACCTGGAAAGTTGATGTGATGATTGTACTGATTTTGCTTATTGGTGTTGCTGTAACGTGCCCAGTATAGCGTGTGTGATGAATTCACACGAGAGATTATATAGATGGAAGTGAATGTAATGAAAATAATTTTTTTTTTCTCTGTTTATGCAACAAGTTTATTACCATCTTAGATAGCAAATGTTAATACCACCTGTTTTTCCAGCTTATTTCTTGATTTTGAGGATGTAGATGCAACATTATAATGTCATGTTATTTGTGTAATTCCTGAATTAATGTGATTTCTTGAAGGTTATGCCTATGTCAGATGTTTTGAATTTGCAGCATGCTAAATGAGAGACGTAAGTGCAGATGTTTTGTTTTGGAGAGAAAATTGAAAGATGATGATGATTGAAGTAATGATTGAGATTGCACTATTACTGCTACTGATGATGATGATGATTATGGAAGATGATAGTTAAACTGCGACGAGAAAGATAGTGATGTGAATAAGAAGTTATATTGATGACAAGAGTAGGACACTAGTAGTTGAAAGCATGTCACGTGGCGTAGTTTAGAAATGTATTGTGGATGTAGCTTGTAGTGATGTATACACTAGTTTGAGTAGATAGTTAAGTTAGTGTTGTGTGTAATTTGGGGCCATGGTCAGTGTGAATGAGTTCATTTCATCGTCATGTGTGACTGTCTTGTAAGTGCACTTACTTTCTTTTGTTAGTGATACCAGCTGGTTATTGAGTTGTAATATTGGGATCCCAAGATAAGGTTATGTTTCATTTCTGTCATGTTTATGTGCTTTGAGTCTGTTTTACTGTTATTTGGATTATGAAGCATTGTAAGTTCAATTTTGGATGGCAACTCTGTAAACTTTCTTTTTATGCCAAGTTGTTCTAATTTTCTTTTCTCTTTACTTGCCCATGTCAAAAGAATTTTTTTTTGTGTACACTTTTCATACTTTAAAATCTTTATTTGTAAAGGACATACCCTTCTTTTCTGTGTGATTCTTTGTGGGAGCATCCTGTTTATTGTGTCGTGGTTTTGTTTTAGAATTGTGCTGTGGCAGAGAGCGAGAAAATCCAAGAGCATCCCCGGGGCACACCAGAAGTCAAGAAACACCACAGGGAAGCTGTCGGGCAGCCACTACACTGCCGTGGCATAAGGAGCCACCATGTCGGGGGGCAGTCCAAGCCAGCGACTGCCCACCCTGTTGTCATCACCAGAGACCTGCGGTGCTAATCCTACACCAGGACAAATCGTTGTTGTGGGCACTGTCTCAACCACCCACAAACAGTTACGGCAGTTCATCACCCTTTTGCGCAGTGTAGTGTGTCTGTGAACTAAGGCAGCGTGGTGTGTGCGTGTGCGGGATGCCAAAGCTAGTGCATTAACAATATTACGTCGACTGCACTTACATCGCTCTCGCTTCTCGTTATCGCCCAGCACCATTGTCGTCGGCTGGGTGCAACCACAAATATGTATTGCTCTTTTATTTTACATCACACATTTCTATGTCATTTTTTTTTTTTTTGGTATGTCTTTCTTTTGTTTTTTCCTGTCTTTTGTACTTATGTTCTTTCTGTCGACGGGGACGTCGACTTGGGTGGCCAGGGGGAGATGTGGCATGTGCACAGATTGTAGTAATAGCCGTGCCCTCTGGTTACTCAAGCTGAAGGTTGGCAGCTTATCCGAGGAGGGGCGTTTGAGGGGAAATAGTCTCATTGGAGGGGATATGGCGTTAGGACGCCAAGCTTAACGAGTTTTTTCAAGAGTCAGTGTCTAGTCTTCGCGGTGTTGAGATGTACGGATAGTTGTGCAATGATAGGGCGTCCTCGTCCCGGCAGACACATGGGTAAGCATATTTAATAAATCTTCTACTTGTGCTTCTTCCTTGACTTTTAATTATGGTAGTATAGAATCCTTGCCTCTCCCTTCAGCCAGGAATTATGTGAGTGTAAGAATATTTGTGAGTTTAACTTTAGCTGCGTCCCTTTGTGTCGGTGCCTCTTAAAGTAAAGTTTCCTTAGTTTTGAATAACGATCCCTCTCACAGCGAGTAGCTCTCCTCTGAAAGTTAAATAATAAATTACAAATTATTGAGGCACGCGACAATATGTAAACATGCTAAATCATATGGCGTAATAATGTACCACTGTCTATTTCTGTTTACAGGTAATGTTGAACCTATCTCATTAACATTGACTAAGATGTCAACAAGAACATATCTCAGAATCCTCAGTACAATTTTCAAAACCAAAAGTTGGTTAAGTTCAGCGTCTTCCAAGGATACAAGACAAGGAAATCCCACATCCCAAATTATCGTTTACATGGAAAATTTGTTGTAATTGTTAAACTTCTCAGCGTATTTGAAGCCGTATTGTGTTGTGAATTTTATTTGTGGAAAAAAATGGCAAGTTCGAGTGGTATATCTAGGAGGGGCTGTGTGAACAATCCTAACAATTTCTGTTATGTCCGTGGATGTTATGTGATAAAGCAGCAGAAAAGAAAATTACCACATTTATCAAGAGTTTGTCTCTGGCCTATTTTAAATTAAATTAGGAGATCAACACAAGAATTTTGCTCCTCATATTGTGTGTAAAAGTTGTGTAGAAAATCTAAAACAGTAGTACAAGGGATTGGTTCATCTACACCCTTTGGTGTTCCTAAGGTATGTTGCGAACAACAAAATCATTTTAGTTGCTGTTATTTTTGTCTGTGTAATATATCTGGATTCAATAGGAAAAACAAGGTGGGCATTATATATCCAAACATACCATCAGCAATTAGGCTTGTGGTTCATGGACCTGATGTTCCTGTTCCATCACCACCTACAGCATTACTAGAAAGTAGTACTGATACTTCAAGTGTAGATGATGATTTAAAGGTCCCCACACTTAGAAGATGACATTCCAAATTCATTGAGTCAGAATTAAATGATTTGGTACGTGATTTGGGTCTTACCAAAGAAAAAATGAACTTTTAGGCTTAAGGCTGAAAGAAAACAATCTTTCAGGACCTGGAACAATTTTCTACTGCTACAGACATCAATAAGAAGAATTCCAGAAATATTTTGTAAAGGGGAACTAGTGTATTGTTGTGATATTCCTAACTTGATAGATCATCTTGGAACAGCTTATGAAGCAAAAGATTGGCGTCTATTTATTGCCTCAAGCAACATAAGTGTCCGAAAGGTGTTCTGCTGCACAATGGCAATATGTTTGCTTCAGTTGCAATAGCTCACTCTACATCCCTTAAAGAAACGTACCAAAATTTTTATACTGTCCTAAAAAAATTAAATATAATGAACACAAGTGGTATGTGTGCTGTGATCTTAAAGTGTGCATATTTTATTGGACCAACAAGCAGGGTACATGAAATTCCCATGCTTTTCGTGTAAATGGGACTCTAGAGCCAGAAACAAAAAATGTAATAAACTGCCCACTGATCGACTCACAAAAGGTTTTGCTACCCCTGTTGCATATCAAATTAGGGATAATGAAGCAATTTGTCAAAGCCTTGGACAAACATGGTCCATTTTTCCAACAACTTATTCAGAAATTTCCAATGTTGTCCGAATCAAAAGTGAAAGAAGGCATTTTTGACAGCCCACAGATTCGCAAATTCATGAGGGACGTTCATTTTAGAAATATCATAACAGACATAGAGCTTAAGGCTTGGGACTCATTCAGTGAAGTTATAAACAAGTTTTTGGGTAATCTTAAAGATGACCAATATGAGCATATTGTTAAAACCATGCTCAAAATGTTAAAGGCACACACATGTAATATGAGCTTAAAACAGATTTTCTGCATTCGCATCTTGAATTTTTTCTTGAAAACCTGGGTGCACTTAGTGAGGAAAAGGGAGAGAGATTCCAGCAGGACATAAAGGAGGTGGAAACAAGGTACCAGGAGCAATGGGACATCTCCATGATGGCCGATTACTGTTTGTGTTTAATTAGAGACAACCCTCGTCAGGACCACAAATTCAAGTCAACTCAGTGTTTGTTTTCAACAAAGTAAAGGAGAAAATAAAATCATATGGTAGGTTTGAAATTTCCTAGTTCAATATAAACTGTTGCATTTGTAGAATTGAGATTGTTTCTTAGTTTGCATGATTTCACACATTTTAAGTTCTACTTAAAAGCTAGAAATAAACTCAAGTATTACACATTTCCTTTTTGCTTGCCAAAGAAGCTGTACGTGATATGAAAAAAAGCAGATTTGAATTCAGCATACCAAAATTAGGTTTACAGACCTATTTAACCCTGTGCTGCAGAAAAAAAAAAAAAAAAATTAAATTTGTAGGCCTGTGCGATTTAAGAGTTTTATTGGCCAACCAATGTAGTTACCATCCATTACTAATACAAATTTCTTTGTATTAGGAAGCCAGAATTCTAGTTATGTTTACTTGGTCTACTTAGTGATTTCTGAATTTTTGTTTCAAAGTTAAAGTTTATTCTTATTACTGAACACTAACAAAATCAGCAAGTAATGTAAGGAATATAAGAAGATGAAACCTTTTTACCTTTCAAGTCTTTATTTGCTGCTGACTTGGATTGCTGCATCAAAGTCAATGATATGCATGGTGTACTCAGGGATTCTCCTTGCTCCTGGAGAATTGTGAGGAGTTGTGACAGTGTCAGCTGGCTTGGAAGATTCACACCTGGACATGCATTGTGCTGAAGAACCATTTGAGGTACTGAGAAACCCGACATGAAGTTAGCAGTTGGAGATGTTGAGTCTGTTAACCAAAAACAAAGTTTGTATCTTTCTTATTCTTATAAAAGTGTGCTTATTACTTATAGAAACTGAAGGTTTTAAATTTTATGCATTAAATATAAAATCACAGTTTTCAAATGTGTAGTCAAACTGAAAAAATACATTCTCTCAAGTATTTAGTCACTGATAAAGGGGGAAAAAAAAATCTGTGTTACATTCACATGACTTTCTCCATCTTCTATTGCTTATTAGTGGGTATACAAATTAGTCTCACAAAAGTTCATTTTTCTATATAAAATTGCTCCATTCTTAGAACCATACCTCATGTAAACACATAACATCATTAACCAACCCGTGATACGTGGAAAACCAAAGCACACCGTAACATATAGTACCTTAAATATGCACAATTATCTGTGAGTTTTAAGTATGTTAATTAAACATACTGTGAAACTTTTGATTAATATGAAACAGTAAATACGAGGGACGTTCAATAAACAATGCAATACATTTCGGTTGAAAAAAATTGGTATTTTTTTGGAACGTCTTTAAATACGCTCGCTTCATCTCATACAGTTTTATTAATTTCTGATAGGTGGCAGTGCTATAACTAGCCTTCAAAATAGCGTCTGTAACGGAGGTGCGTTCCAAACAGAGAGCAGTTATTGAGTTTTTTTTGGCAGAAAACCAGAGCCTCAGGTATTCATAGATGCTTGCAGAATGTCTTCGAAGACCTGGCAAGCACAGTGAATCGTTGGGCAAGGCATCTGTCATCATCACAAAGTTGAGCAAACCTGTCTGATCTCCCATGTGCTGGCTGGCCGCAGACAGCTGTGACTCCTGCAATGTTGGAACTTGTGGACACTCTTATTCGAGGTGATCAATGGATCACAATACAACACCTGCTGCTCAACTTGACGTCTCTGTTGGTAGTGCTGACACACTTGTCCATCAGTTGGAGTACACAAAGGTTTGTTCCTGTGGGTTCCTCAATGCCTAACTGAAGACAACAAAAAGCAAAGGACTATCTGTGTGGAATTGCTTGCCTGTTATGAGGCTGATCATGAAAATATTTTGTCAAACATTGTCACAGGCGGTGAAACATGGGTTCATCACTTCAAACCTGAAATAAAATGGCTATCCATGGAGTGGCACCACATTGACTCTCCTTCAAAGAAAAAGTTCAAAGCCATACCCTCAGCTGGTAAAGTCATGGCTACGGTCTTCTGGGACTCTGAAGGGGTTATTCTGTTTGATGTCCTCCCTCATGGTGAAACGATTAGTTCTGAAGTGTATTGTGCTACTCTAAGGAAATTGAAGAAATCACTTCATGTTCGTAGCCTCAAAAAAGCCAAAGAACCTCTCCTTCTCCATGATAACGCAAGGCCTCACACAAGTCTGCACACCCGAGAGGAGCTCACAAAACTTCAGTGGACTGTTCTTCCTCATCCATCCTACAGCCTGGATCTCGCACCTTCTGACTTCCACCTGAAGGATGCACTCCGTGGGAAACTATGTGGATGGCGGGGAAGTTACTGATGCGGCAAGACGTTGGCTCTGAATTAGACCAGTAGAGTGGTACCATGGAGGCACACAGGTCCTCCCATTAAGGTGGCATACAGCCGTAGCATTAAACGGAGATTATGTTGAAAAATTGGGTTTTGTAGCCAAAAGATTGAAGAATAATATGGTGTATTTGAATCCCAAATAAAAACAATCCGCATTAAGAAAAAAAAATGTGTTACATAACTTGCCCCTAGTTATGAATGCCCCTAGTAATATGAATAGTAAAACTAAAGAAAGTTGCTTTTCCTTCTGTTCGGTGTCTCTCACCCCTCTTCTGCATTCATACGACAACATGAGCAGTCAGTAAGGCGACAAACATGGCTGCTTCTACAGTGCTGTTATCTTGGCGAGCGATAATACAGGTGAAATAGTGAAGCATTCTAAAGGTAAGCCATTAAAAGCGGCGAGAAATGAACTGTGTTGGGTGTTTTTAATAAATTAATGCAGGAGAAACTGTCATCGCAAACAACAATGTTAAACTAACTGCAGATTATACCGGTGTCTCCAAGTGGAGTGTTGTGTTTAAAAGAACATTGGAAACACCATGGAAGAAAAGAAACAGACAAGCCAGAATTAGAAAATGCAGATGACTTTACTAAAAGTTCTATTCATTGGAAAATGCACAAGTTTGGCTTTAAGAACTGCCAATGCTAAGTAGTCAAATTGTCAACAATGATCCTACCTTGCCTTCTTTTAAGCAATCCACCTTTCTTAAATTATTACTACAAATTGGATTTAGATTTATGAAGAGAAATGAAGTGAATATAATTATTGACACAGAGGATATCCTGTGATGGAGATCCAGATATTACACCTCCCCTGATAGTGATGCAGCTACAGATATACGAGGGTCACTCTGAAAGTTTTGAGAATGGACAATAATGAGTAGTAGTAAGCCAAAGCAGCTTTTCCTAAGTTCAGATAGCAACAAGTGCAAGTCTGGGCACATTCCAACAATGTGCATCGTCAGCATCACATGTGTATGTATAGCAGATGTTGCTATGCCATATGCTAGGATGGATCTCAAGCAAGAGCATTTCTGTGCTATGATTTTCTATGGCTTTAAGGTCGGTTTAAGGGAGAGAGAATGCCTTGAAAAACTGCATCGTGCATTTGGGGATCTTTGCCCTTTGCAATTCATCATTTATCAATGGTATACACAGTTTAGAAGAGGAAGGGATTCCCTTGAAGATGAAGACGAGCAGGACGGCCAGCTACAGCAACAATGGATGAAAATGTGGTGAAAGCAGGGCAAATGTTGCGGGAAGATCGTCACATACATGACCAGATTCAAGAAGTCCTAAACATTGGATTGGCAGCAGTGAAATCAATTCTGAAAGAAAAACTTGACATCAGGAAGCTCTGCAGTTGCTGGATTCCCCACCACCTCACAAATGAGCAGAAACCATGTGTTAATGGTGCCAGGAAATGGTTGAAAAATTCAATGGAGGAAGATCTAAAAACATATTTAACATTGTAACAGGTGACGAAAGCTGGATTTACCAGTATGATCCAGAAACTAAAAGACAGTCATTGATCTGGGTCTTCCCAGGAGAAGATCCCTAACAAAAGTGAAGTGAACAAGAAGTTTTGGGAAGATGATCTGCTTTTTCTTCTCAGCAAGTGGCCACATTGTGACGATTCCGCTTGAGAGACAAAAGACTGTTACTGCCAGATGGTACACCACAAAATGTCTGCCACAAAGGTTCAATGAACTGAGAAAAAAGTGTCCTAAGACTGGTCTGCGTGGAATTTTGTTGCACCATGATAATGCCTTTGCCCACACTGTACAAGAAACAACCCAATTTCTGCAGGAGTCAGATACTTGTCCCATCCTCCCTATAGTCCAGATCTGGCCCCATGTGACTTTTTTCTATTCCCCAAAATGAAAGAAAAAATTTGAGGTCAACGATTTGAGTCACCTGAAGCCACAGTAGCTGGTGAATGTATTTGCACTCTCTCCAAAGAAGAATAGCATTCAGTATTTGAAAAATGGTTTGAAAGGATGAAATGGTATATAGAATGCAATGGAGAATATTTTGAAAAGATGCAATGATCAGATCTAAATTTTTAATATTTTATTGCATTCTCAAAACTTTTGGAGTGACCCTTGGACATGAATTTTATTTTAATTAGCCTGCATTTAATTTCAACTTGGATCTTATTATGGTGTTTATTATTATTATTATTATTTGAATAGTATGCAGTTCTATTGTATTATAAACAAAGTCCAAATGGCTTTTGTTTGTATTTGTTCCTCACAGCTGATACGAACACGAGGCTAATATGGAGGGATACATAATTTTTTGTTTACATCAAGTCTGGTTCTAAGGATGGATCTACTGTACTTCATTTTAATCAAGATAAACCTTTCCAAAAATAGCTGCATTACATATTTTGTTACAGATACAAAGGGAATAGCGATAGTCAAATGTTTTAGAACTGAACGCTATATACTGGCCTTAAAATTCCACAACCTTTCCATGACATCGCAAGAAACAATTGAAATCGATAGGGCTTCAAAACAATGGTTAGGTACTGAACGAGTCACACTATGTGGTAGTATTTAGGTTACGTAATATTATTACGTATATTTGAAAAAGTGTGCTATTATGTAATTATTTAGCTCCACGTTGAGGGACGTCACTTTGAAATTGTTATTTGCCTCGTTGTATTTGTTGCCAACTTTGAAGAAGTTATTTAGCTGGATGCGAGAAGAGAGAAGCCCCCACGAATGTGCGTCACTTTGAGAAGGTAGTTTTCTAATCTGAAGTTTGTAACAGTATTTGGCCCATGTAATGAAAATACACTCTGAAGTTGGCTGATGCTTGTTTTATGTAATATTATTTAAATCTGCCTCAGTTGCTTCAGTCACACTATAGAAACATAAGGTTCTTGTTCAGGTTGTGATATGAAAAAAAATTAAAGACGTCACAGAATTTACTTTTAAATTTCACTTCTTTTTATTTCTTTATACTTGCACATTTATAAAACACAACACTTTATAAAAGAAAACTGTGAGCACTTTACATACCTATTCTTAATGTATTTACTTATGTATTTACATGTCCGTGACTGACTAATCTTAACGGTAAAAACCCTGAAGCTTCGGTAATGCCAGTTTCTTATTGGCTAATTCCAGTTCAATAGAATTTAAGTATTCAAACTAAAATTTTCTTTACTGTTGATTGGCTAATTCCAGACTGTAAGCGAAACTTACGTCACTACCGATTTTTTTCATAACCAGTGCTTTTAAAAATTCCAGACACATTATTGTCACAAAAATTACATTATTACCTCATTATTAACAACCTAAAACATATTATTCTCACAGTTTTTGCACTATTAGAGTATATAAACATTTACATAACATTAATAAATACGTTTACAATAAATATAAGTATTTACAATGACTTTACATACAATTTAAATAATAATTATATACATATCGTTTTCAAGATGGGCTGTTATTGAATATAATTATAATAAAATACAATTAATATTATTTAGGCATTAAAATACTGCCTCAACTATTAATGACAGATATCTTGGAAATGGTTGGTGCCACAAAAAAGTTATTTGAAATAAATTTTGTTTTAAAGATATCTACATTTTTTGTGCAGTATATTTTCGTCTATCACTTAATGTTTACCAGTTCACAAGATTATATAAAGTTCCTTCCGAATGAAGTGGACCTCCCAGCCTACTTCCAGAAAATTAAAAATGTATACATTTTATTTGCCATGTCTCTAACACAGTATTGTAATCAAAACTGTTAAGAGCCATTTTTTAGAAAATAAAAAACTTGAAAAAAATCTTCCATGTAAAGGGTAGTTTGAGGTGGAGGAATTTTCTTGAAAATCTTCATGTCACATCTTTTGAAGGTGCTGAAACTAAATACCAAATTTGCAATTTATCTGACTTTTCAGTTTTAAGTTTCTCTTTCTCTGATGAGCATGCACGCATGTGCTCTCACACACGCACACTTTTTTGGGCTCAAGGTGCCTTAAAACATGTACTTCTGGTGGGATCTCTGTGTCAAATTTTTGGGTAGAATGCAGTATCTTCTCTACCTATGTACATGGTAGAGAAAGTAAAAACCTCAAGGACTTCCTAGACTGTATGCTATCTGTGATTTACTGAGTGGTAAATGAGGCATAGCTTGTTCTGGTAGACAGGGTGGAACTTAACCTGATTGGTCAGAGCATTCAATGTATTTGCCCTAGCTGATTGACATACTGATTTTTGGTACGCTGTAAAACTGTATGCCAATTTTATTTAGCTTTAGTAACTTGTCTTTCCTACTGAAACTGATATGCCAAGAAGTGATTTAATTCCATGAGGAACAAGAAAATATATTATTTCTTAAAACAAGGGCCATAAAATCTTAACACTTGGAATTGTGTACTGGAAAACACAGAATGGAAAACTCTCATTTAATGTTCAGAGCTATTGGGTCACTCCATGCAAAATTTTAGAATTTGAACATAAGGATCTCCAATGTTTTTATACTGTAGTATATGAATGCCCTTTATGTTAATCTGTGCATGCCACAATATAAGACTCTTTAAATCAATATTATGGCTTTAAGAAGCACTTGAATTCCTAACCTAAAAGACTCACGGTTCACTCACGGTTCATGTGAGGTTTTACTTTTGTGTAAACAGTAACTTGTTTGAATTTGAAAGTAACTTAAAAAATGTAAATCATTGTTTAATATAAACGAACCTTTATTTTTCTTCCATTTTTTTATTTCTTATGAAGAATATGGGATGTTAGTGAATACGTGAAGTTCGTAATAATATAGATGTTATAGTCAAAAGAAAATTTCTCATAAGACTCAGTATCGATTGAAATGCACACGTCAAGACCACATGTGCAATGAAACACAGACCCAGCGTGAGTGATGGACCGCGAAGATGAGTCAGCCGCACCAATGAGTGTGCAACACCAGTTAAGATCAGTTCATAATGCCTAAAGTTAAAGAATATAAACTTTGGAATACCTAGTGGTGTTGTAATCCCTTTGGACTGGAAAGACATACTAAGAAAGCGAGTAAGAGAAAAGTAACAGAAAGCATGTGCAAAAAAGTTTCACATTTAGTAGTAAGTGATGCTTTTTATTTAACTTGCAGTATTAGGATTTCCAAAATGAAAATCAAATCAGATGAGACGGACTCAGAAGTAGCTAAATCTTCCACTGAAGAAGAGAGCACTAGTACAACCATGAGGAAGTCCTGTGAAGAGGAATATGTACCTGCTGAAGATACCATGAGTACATTAAATAAAATTTTAACTCATTTACGTGAATCCCCTATTTCCAAATCAAAATTGTCTCATTTTAAATTGTACTTGTGAAGGAAATCTGCTTCTTGCCAGGACACTGAACGGAAGTATTTTCAAAACTCATGTTGAAAAAAATGAGAATGAAATGATTTCTCAGCTTAAAGATACATTTGTAATCGTACACACTGCAGCTGAAAAATACATATTAACCTGCCTTCCCAAAAGTTGGAGTGAATATAAAATGTGTTCGAAGTTTGTGTATCTAGGTAAGCGGCACATACTGCAAAACTAACGCAGGCTCAAAAAGGCATTATGTCTATACCAGGCAGGAACTACCAACATAATCTACCGGATGACGTTAAAACAGTAAAAAGATTTTATGAGGAAGATGACATCAGAAGAATGACGCCAGATATGAAGGATGCAACATCTACAAAGGAAGGAGAAGAAAAAGGAAGAAAAAAATTCTGTGACACATTCACATGACTTTCTCTATCCTCTATCTTTATTAATGGGTATACAAATCCTTCTTACTAAAGCTTATTTTTCTATCTACTTCATTTTAATCCAAATAAATCTTTGGAGAAACAGCTACATTACACATTTCATTATACATACAAAGGGAACAGCGATAATCAAATGTTTAAAAACTGCACTCTTGAAGCAGTATTTTAATACCTGACTAATTTTCAATTGTATTTTATATAAAAGTAAATTCAATAACAGCCCACCTTGAAATAATATGTATGTAATAATTATTTAAATTGTATGTAACAGTCATTGCAAATGCTTATTTTTATTGTAAACATGTTTTATTAATGTTATGTAAATACACTGTATACTTTAATAATGCAAGAGCTGTGAGAATAATACGTTTTAAGTAGCTAAAAATGAGGTAACCTTTAGCAATAATGAGTTAGTGTGTTTGAAAAATTACCAGTCATGATTATATCAAAGATAAGGTAAATTCAGTAACAGTTTAAAATTAGCCAATCAATAGCAAGGAAAAAGTTTAAGTAAAATGCAGATATTCTATTGGACTAGAATTAGCCAATCAGAGACTTGAAATACCGAAGCTTATGTGTTTTTACCGTTGAGAGTTGCTCAGTTGCTGGCTAACCTTGGTAGTGATCAGACGGAAGATGTGTTCTCTACGAGTGAATCGTAAAATATGTATACGCGCTAAGTGAAAGTATTGAAGATTCTCCTAGTTCTTAAAAAGTGTAGTTCTTTATAAAAATCTGCAAGAATTAATAAAAGAAGTGAATTTTTAAAAAGTTAAATTCTGTGTTGTCTACATTCTTGTTACACCACGCCCTGCATAAGATATACGTGACTCTACAAATAAGACTGACGCAGCCGAGGCAAATTCAAACATAAATAATCTATAGAAACAATGTTAATAACAAAGTTAAATATTATAGTGTAAAATTTGGAGTGAAATAACAATAACACATCTTTAAATCAGCTTCTCATACGTAACAGCATATTGCGCAATAACAGTAACTATTACATAATCAAAATTCAAACAGACGCCCAAAGCGTGTTTTAGGAACTCCTTAAATGCAACTAAATAAATATTACGTAAAATACAATTACGTAAGCATACATCTTCTCCGAGTTAAAATTACTTAACAAATTAACATCTTCAAGTTTAAAAAGATATTACGTGAAGCAAACACTTTCTCATGCTATACACAACCTTAAAATTACATATTGTTTCAATACAATCGCGAGAAACAACTGAATGTTGAAAGGACTTTAAAGAATGACCAAGTAATGAACAATTCAGACCATTAATAACGGATATCTCAGAAATGGCTGATGTCACATATAAAGTTATTTGGAATAAATTGTTTGTTTTAAAGAGATCCACATTTTTTGTGAAGTATGTTTTCGTCTATCACTTAACGTTTACTAGTTACATATATAAGACTATACAAAATTCCTTCCAAATGAGGACTTCAAGGTTATTTTCAGAAAATTCAAGATATACATTTTATTTGTCATGTAAATATCTTTTAATCAAAATCATTAGAACCATTTTTAGAAAATAAAAAATTTAGAAAAAAGTTCCATGCAAAGGGTAGTTTGTGGTGGGGGAGGATTTTTTTGAAAATCTTTGTGTTGCACCTTCCAAAGGTACTGAACCTAAAATACCAAGTTTGGTGTTTATCCAAATTTTTGTTGTTTTTGAGTTATGCTGTTCACAGACACACACAGACATTTTTTCTAAAGAGGCTTTTTTTTTGAATTCAGGGGGCCTCAAACCATGTATTACCAGAGAAATCTCAGTATCAAATTTTTGGATGGAATGCAATATCTTCTCTACCTACTATGTATGTGTTAGAGAAAGTAAAAAAAACAGAAGCAGTTACTTTTGGCCAATTTCAAAGAACTCTACAGGAAGTTTAAAATCAGGAACAAAAATAGGATTTTTGTGATTTGCATCCCTGAGGCCTAAATACTGTGTCTTGGCAGAAGAAGCAGAACATACAATGTGTGCATGTGCATGATTTGTGAAAGCACAAAACTAATGTTTATAAGCCTCAAGAATCTCAAACATGAGCGACAATTCCTTCACTTAACTGAGAGATTTGGTGCATAAATTAATGTGCTTTGATCTGTCGCCAGATTGTTATTTAAACAAGCGTGAAAAGTGCCCTATAGATACAGTGCTGATAGGAACATTGACAAATTTATTCCAGGCTAATCTAATAGAAGAAGTTACCTACAGGAAGTGGAGAACGACTGACAGATGGCTTTGATAAAAACAAGGCCTCAAAATTTCATAATAAATTTAAAAAAAATCAAATCACACAATTTTGTTGCAAAAGCACAATCTAATTACTTAAGGCATCTGAAAATCCAAATAAAGCAGGAAGAACTTATAGTTATTGGCAGTTACTCGGAAAATTACAGTTTTGTCATGCAAGGGTAGCATTACAGTCATTCTCAAGCAACAATACTCCTTTGTCATTTATTACAGAATAACAGATAACAATTTAGACAGTAACTGTTTCTCAATAGTTTCCGAATATTTAGTTCATGACACTGCAGGATTTAATCTTTTCCAAAAAAAAAAAAAAAGTCCTTCTGAAACAAACATTTCCACACATGAAAAAATTACTTTATTTTAGTAATGGAGCTTCCGCACAATACAAAAACAAAAAACCCCTTTAAAACTTACTTTATCATGAGGATTTTAACGTGCAAGCCAAGTAGCACTTCTTCACTACAAGCCATGGCAAAGGTCCATGTGATGTTGTGGGGGGGGGGACTATTAACTGTGTGAAGCATCAAGGAACAATGATTAACACCCCAAAGAACTCTGTGAATGGGCAAAGTCCAACGTAAGTGGAATCATGTGTTCATTTATGAGAATTGAAGAACACAAAAATTAAAGTGATTTTTTAAATTCGATGAGTAGGTCTAAAGACTGTTCCGGGAACTAGAAACATTAATTGTGTTATGTCTGCGAACCGAAAAATACATAAGAAAACATACTCAAGCTCTCCAGAAATGCTGAGAGGAATGGAAGTGGACGCATGATGCTCCCCGCATGCAGCAGGCACAGGCATGCAACCAGCAGTAGCGAGGAGAGTAACTGTGTGTTGCGCACTGGTGAGTTATTTAAATTTATTTAAGCAAGTAATTATTGAAACATCAAAGCAAAAGTTTGGCAGCTTACAGGCAAATGTCAGTTATAATCATGGGCGGCAAAATAAAATTACAAACAGGTTATAATTTTAGATAAAAATATTTATATATTGTTTAATTAGTTTTCTGTTATATTAATTTTGAAGGTAAAAAGACAAGAGGGTGTAATTGAAAGCGCTGACATTTTTCTACTTAAAATTACCTTCAGAATTTATATTCAATATTTGTTATGACCATTAAAAACATTCATTACCATGTCAGTTTCAATTACCTATAATACAAAAATGGTGGGGTTAGGGGCTTTATATTGCATGTGGTATTCGTGCATCATCTGCAAACTAACATGCATAAGAATAAACAATTTTCAAGATGATGTTTTAGGCTGTCTGTTTTGGATGGAATTACTCTACTGCATTTCTATCACATACATGCTTGCTGTATAAAAGTACCTAAACAATACCTGCTGAGGAAACACTGATAGCTATAAAGGCAAAATTTTTCTTTTTTCTTTTTTTTTGGTGGGGGAGGGAAGAAAAATTTATGCAGCTTGAAAAGGAACTCGTTATAAATTATATCTGAATATATAATGGTTTGTGTACTTTTATATATTTTAGTAATACTGTATGATGTTCTGAGATATAATTATCTAATAAGGTATATTACTTAACTAAAGGAGGATTGAACTAAATTTTTAGAGTTATAACAATAAAATATAAGCAATTTTAAGCCATTGTTGATAACCATGTCATTCTACGACTTCTCGTTTTGGAAGCACTTTTATGTTTAACGCTCACCTAGTGGTGACGACATGAGGCTAGGACCACATGTCGCTACTCATTGTCAGTTGTATTAATTAGCCTTGTGCTGCATTTATCCCTGTTGTCATTGCATGATTGTAAGACAGTTTTCCATTTCTAAAGTTCTGTGAGGTGTAAGGTCAAAAATGCCTGCTGCAGTGCTTACAGTTGTGCAAATAATTCTGGCATATACATGTTGATTCTGATAGAGATAAGAATCAACATGTGTACAACAAATGGGTTGCTGCTATGAAACGCAAAAGCTTTGAGTCATCCAAAAATGCTAATTCATTTCAAAGAAAGTGATTTCAATGAGTGGGATGTTAAAAATAGCAATATTGTTTTACGAGAAATTCAAAACCCCCTAGACTGAAAGACTGTGGTACCTTCAAAACTTTTAGGACAACTAGAAGAAAAACCTCCCAAAAAAGAAACTCAAATTTTCTTAAAAGAAAGCAAAAGCTATTGCTAGTCGATAATTTCGTAAGCAATTCTTAGCAAAAAAAGTGAAGCTACACTAGTTTCTAAGTCTTTACACCTGGATGTGAAGATTGATGCTGAAATACAGTATGAATCGGGAACTGAAACTTTCAGTGCTATAAACAACGCTAATGTCGCTAGTGTGAACCAAAGTTTGATGATGAAGGCGAATCTTCAGCTGTAAATGATGAATATTATAAACCGAATGAATATTTGAGGTATTCCAGTGAAGGTGGAGAAGATGTGGATTATGTGCAGAAAATATTCTTTTGTGTTTGTGTGGGTAAATGCTCTCCTTGTGCTATTCAATATTTGTCACACAGTGGTGGGCCTGTCACTGAAAGAAAATCTAACCCACCAGAAGCATTAATGCAAATTATAATCCATTGTGTGAATACACACACTTATGAATGGCAAAAGTGGAAGTCTGAAAAGCAATGTGTGCATAGCTTCAGGCTATTCATTCTTTGTGGAATGACATTTAATAGTTTCTTGGCATTTTCAAACGCAATAAAACTATCATTCTTTTCTGAATCATATTTTTAAACACTTGTAAAAGATTGTTTTCCCTTCTGTACACAAAGCCTGGTTAAAAGGAAAGGAAAGTAATTTTGCAACTGCCTTGAATAATTCCAATTTATGTTTATGTTGGGATGGACAGTATGATTCCCCAGGATTGTCTGCTAAATATGTGACATATTCTGTAACAAATTTGGCAACAAATAAAATATTAGACTCAATTGTACAGAGAGGAACTGTAAGTGGTGATATAGAGAAAGCTGCTTATGAAAATATACCGAGTTGTATGAATGAAATCCTGCCCATAAAATTGTTTTGTGGCAGCATGCATGGGTATTACAGCTTTTATGAAAAAGAAATTTCTCCATATACACCATGAATTTGATGTAAATCCCTTGTGAAAGTGTTTAATAAGATTTCAAACTCATTGGTCCTTCATGAATGGAAGTATTCTATTTATAATCATCTGTGCTGGACATCTGCTACTGATGAAATTGACAGCTTACTCCTAAGTAAAAGTTCATGTCAATTCTAAATCATATTACTAATGTCCATAATTATGTAGGTTTTGAGAAATTTCATTCTGTGCTCATGTTTAGTTGTGTGAAGAAACCACTAAAAAGCACAAACTGGTTATGTAATAATTCCATAGAATACAATCACTTGTGCAGTATCATAAAGAATTCAAGATTTTAAAGTGACATTAACCATATCAATCAGTTTCACAATACAGGAAGCCCTAAATTCTACCACAATGAGCGCTTGAAGTGTGTCCCAAAACGAACACATTTTTCATTTCTAGGCATGTATGTCAGATCAATGATAGCTGCTCTAGATCATAATTTTCAAGAGAAAAAAATAGTGGACAGTTCCTTGGAATATTCTAAATTGGCTGGATGATAGCGATGGTGATGATTTATTTTTCAGGGCGTTCAACTACAAGGCCATTAGCACCATTATAAAATAGATCATGGCAAATGCCAGAGATAAAGATCAATATAAAATTCATAGCAAAAGCCAGAGATAAAGATGAATATATAAAACTTAGCCAAGAGGTAAGAAAAACTTTATATCAATATGACTAAATCTTCATTTGAAAGTTCACTTTGACAAAAATTTAAAAACCAATTCAACTCCTTGGTTATTATCTGCTAAGACCTCTGCAAGACTGACTGGCAGCTGCAGAGTGTCTTGAAGGTGTGCTAGAAAAATAAACTCCAGCAACACATGACAGACCGACAGACCTTCAATGCACAGTGGACAAAGAGGAGCAGCTCCTCCTTAAAATAGTAACCGTGCATAAAATTGCAGTGGCCAATACGCAACTGAGCCAAAATCACCTCCTCATAATTAGATACACGAGAGGAAGTTACCCAGTTTATTGGAATGTCCTTCACTATTTTAGGTTTATTTCCGAGGAGCGCTAACCACACTTCACAACAGCAAGATAGCACCACTCTCCGCACATAAGCCTAAAGTTTTCCGTTACAGGAGATATTGTAACACTGGGTTCTGTGTTTGCCACCTAGCTACCAAATCTGCCAGTCATTCCCCGTAAGCCAAAGTAAAACCAGGAACCCAAGCACACTCTACATTTATGCCAGAAGCATGTAAAACGTGAAGGGCATCCTGGATGAGCTGTACAATGGGAAGATAGCTGTACAACTCATGAAGGCTCTGAAGTGCACCAAAGGAATCAATCAAAATGAGAGGGTCAACCAATTTACAAACTAGCTCAGTATATGGCATACAGTTGTGCACTAAAAATGGAAGCGCTACTATGAAAACAGATATGCGGTTCAATTCCAAAAACATAGGCACATCCAACACCGTTTGTGCTCTTAGATCCTTAGGTGCTGATCAAAATTTGGTTACTGTAACCTGACAAAAATTCTAAAAAGTGCAGATATTAAAGGTAGGCATCATAGACTTCTGGTAGGCTGTCATCCCAAGATCCATGTGAGGTGTAGCATGTAACCAAGAGGGAGACACCCTCTCTCCATTAGGAAATATGCTGGGTATTCCAATACAATGCTTTCTAAGAAGTTCCTGGAAAAAAACACCTGTAGGCCTTGGATTAATGGAGCGGTTCCTATAACATTCGTCCAGTGTAGTATTGAGAAAAGAAGCGAATGTTCGATGTGTGGGCATACAATCAAGCCCACTGCCATAATTTCCTAACAGGACATCACACCAATATTGCATATGAGGTTCTGCAGATTCTGCATAAAGACTCATAACTGGGCTAGTTGCAAAAGCTCCAAACAGCCACACGAATGCTCCAATTATGGACTACATCTAATCCTCTCAGCACAGATGGTTATGCTGAAGAATAAACGATACACCTGCAGTCTAACTTGGATTGCACCAATGCACGATACAGTCACAGCAAAACTGCCCAATCTGCTCCTCAAGATTTGCCACTTAATACCCACAAGATATTCAGAGAACGATTACATTGCACTTTCAGCTGTGCTATATGTGATAACCAGCTAAGTTTCCTACCAAAGGTCAACTCCAGAAATTAAATTGAGTTTTATTTATGGACGCTCTTTGACTGCTGTGGTCTTTAGCATACCATTCTATATTGGGAGTGAAAGACCGGAAATTTTGCTCAGAGGCCTCTTTATCAGGCTTGAGGTTCTTTTATGTGCTGTAAATCTACGACACGGGACCACCAGCTTTACTTCCCTTTTGAAGGAAGCCATGCTAAGGATTTTTATGCCCGAAAAAATCCATTGCCCTCTGCTGGGTTTGAACCTGCGATCTTGGGAACTAGAGGCTAGCACGGTACCACTAGTCCACGGAGGACGACTGAGAAGAAGCCTCTCAGATAATATACACTGTACGCATTGATTACTCTCTTAAGTTACCGAGTTTCACATTGCACCAATGGGCGTGCCTCTTCAGCCAATAAATTCAAAGAAACCATAATTGACACATAGTTGTAACTCCACGTGCAGTGAGATACCTTTATCTTATCGTGGCCTTTGATGTCGCACATGTTAACCATGAAAGAGGCATGATAATATCATCTGGTAATGGTGCCGATTGTTGCGAAGATGAAAGAGCATGTTCTAACTCTGCCATGGTGAAATGGTGATTGTAATCTTCAAGATTTCCAGAACAAAGCGAGAAACCTTGAGATTTCGCCTGAGTCTTAACTGGAAGGAACTCAGATGGATAGTTATCTAAGCTGAACACTTGAGCAAAAACATTGTCAAATGTGTTAGCTATATCAAATGTATCAACAACAGCACCTGCAGAAGTTTTAAGATTGGTGATTGGCATGTGGGTCGATTTTCCCGCAACGCACCTTAATTTATCCTATATGACAGAGGAAGGCGTATGTCCATTAAATGAAGCTACAAACTTAATGACATCTTTTTGCTATACTTATTAACTTGTCTAGACTGGGCACGCATTTTCTTGTATTGGATCAGGTTATCCAGAGTAGCATTATACTGGAAAACCCTGAGAGCACACCTGCAGGCACAAATGGCATTCCCAACATTCATCCGTACACCATGGGACAGGAAATCAATGGGGGTGGACAGATCCGAGGAATAGATTGCTTAGCAGCAGAAAGAATCGTCACTGTGAAATGTTCGGTTAAAACAATAAAAAATTGGTGCTCATTGTAATTAAACACAACCACCTGGGAGTAAAGATTTCAGTTGGCTTGATTCAAGCACCATCTAGGCAAATATGTGGAACATATAATCTTGTGTTAAGAGAGTAATAAGACATGGAAGGTGATCACTAGAGTGTAAATCAGAAATGACATTCCATTGTAAGGAAACTGTTAACTGTAGTGAACAAACTGCTAAATCCAGATGTGAAAAACTACTGAAGGAGTCTGAAAGAAATATAGGCTTTCCGGTGTTCAGAAGAGTTAGGTTATACTTGTCTAAGAAATCAGTGATTAATTTGCCTCTTGCACAAACCTGAGGTGTCCCATAGAGGATGATGGACATTGACGTCTCCCACCATCAGAAAAGGTGTTGGTAACTGGGAAACTAGATCTTCTAAATTAGTGAGTGAGAGGTGGAGGCAGATAAATATTACAAATGACAAATTGGATGGATGGCAGTTTAATCCTTGCAGCGACTGGCTGGACATCAGACTGATGCAGGTTCCACGAATATGTCATGTTTGATGAGCAAGATAATATCCCCATGCACAGGAGTACCTTTTTCCAGTGTAAGATCACACTGTACTGGGGTATTCCACCTGATTTGAAAGTTGTCTAGCGGATAGAGCTAAATCTCTTGCAAACATATAACCAAAGACTTGTTCTTGTTAAGTGAAAGTTCAAACTGGTCGATGTGTTCTAATTCCACTTAGGTTTCATTGTAGGATGATCATAGTAATTATAATGGGGTAAGTTCTCAATCGTAATAGCCCACTATGTTAAGAGCAGTGCTCAAATGTATTTACCCCCCTTCTTGGTGTCGGGCTTTTAAGGAGGATTTATCCTGCCTCTTTTTCACTGTCATTCTGGTAGTGTGAGCAGAATACTCCTGCTCCATCTCCTCCATGGGGAAGGACCCTTTTCCAATAGAAAACTTCAATTCGAGAACCTCAAACCGACTGGAACTAGAGATCAACAAAGATAAAGATCACCAATGTGAGTCCTACTCAGAAGATTCTTCAGAAGAGGATCTCCGAGGAGACGCTCGTGGACTTTGTTTCCCATTGGATGTTCTGGATAGACAAACTTCATTTGCTTTCAGGGAGTCGGTTCTGCCATAGTTGGTCCTGAACTTTATCAGTGATGCACTATACGTTACGGCTTGCCAGTCTTATTGGTGGAGGTCGACGGTTTTGATAGTGATTTTACTGAAGTGAACTTGTCAGTCATATTTGGCAGATCTTGATGCACATGTAGGTGTTGATTTCAAGAGCTTTTGAAGTGATCTGGCTATGAAAATCTTTTCTGAAATTGTGGCCCATTAATATCGCTGGTCTGAGTTGAGATTTCCCGATGCAGTGCCGGTTTAGCTGCAAATGAGCTATAGGTACTTTGGGACAGAGGGTTGGCAGATACCCAGGAGTTTCCAGTTCCGAGAAGTACATGCTGCGTTATGTGAGACGTCTCCACAATTAACACAAGTAGATTCACCATTACAGAAATAACTAGTGTCCAAAGCGTTGACACTTGTAACATCTCAATGGGTTTGGGATATAGCCTAACTTCAATGGCTTCATATACCACCTTAATCCTTTGATGGAGATCTACCCCATCAAACGTAAGGAACGGGGTACTCCCTGAGTTGGCACGAACTCACCTCTTTCTTTCTACTGAACCAGATATACAGATGTCACACCTTGATCTTCAAGATATTTTTTAACCTCCTTGTTGAACATATGTTCAATGCATATGTGTTTACCACCTTGTGCAAGGAGTTTAAGGTCCTGTGCATCTCAACCCGTATAGGGTAGCTGGCTAACATATTTGCTGTTAATATTCTTGCGGCCTGGGATGCTGAATGGGCTTCAACTATTGCCAGATCTAACTGGAGTGTGCCATTGCAAGATCTAATATGTGATTTAATTGGACCAGCAATGTTATTAAGACCCTTTTGAATTAGAAATGGATTCACTACAAAATTTCTTTCCTTCCTCTGTTCTATTTATAACTAAATAGTGAGGACCCCAAGAATAGACTACTACTTTTCCCTTCTTTGTTTTTTTAATTTGGAGTTTTCCATAGCAAAAAAATCCTGCACCATTGCAAATGTCTTCGATGGCATCTCACATCCTGGGCACCAGTCCAGCTAAGGTGAGAGTCCTGGTCTGGACCTTGCTCATCTTAGAATCACACCTTCCAATTTAAAAAACTGAGGGACCCTATCACCTTCAGAAGTTTAAAACTCATGCAATCGCCCCTCCCTTGAACTGACCCTTATCAGAAGATATGAACACAGTCCTACATGATACTCAGGGGCTGGGAGTTACATGTTATCCAATCACCCCCTGTGATCCCCCCCTCCTGTCCCGCTCAACGATATGCCTCTGAAAGTGTTCAAGGAGGTAACTGGCAGTTGGTCAAACACACTTGTGGAGCAAAGTTGGTTGGGTGTTGGCATAAGCCCTCTCCCCATTTAGAGCAACCAAATTGAGAGTCCCAAATGGCTTGGGACCCCGGGAGCATCAATCCTGTACCTACCATAATAGGCTCCCACCACAGTAGTGAGAAAACAGTGACAAAAAGAAGAATAAACTACATAAATAATGAGGAGTTCAAAGAAGTGAACTTTTAAAGCCTAGATATTCAAGAGTATACAATATACAATAACTACACATTCATGTTGAAACTTAATGCTATGTCTGATCAGATGCTCCAGCAGGAGATGCCTGCTTCAAGAATGCCAACTAGCCATATGATGTCACCATATTGCGCTGCTGGTGTGGAAATATCCTGCATATCCTGAAGAGTAAGTCGTACTCTGTTCCGGTTTTCACCTTAAATATGCAAAACCCAAGATCTTATAGATCTTAATCTTAAATAAAATAGGCATGTGAGTTTTTAGTTCAGTCCTCTTTTAACCAGACAGATCATAACAAAAGGTAATTGTATGAAATAACATTGATGTAAAGGAATCTAAATAGAGGCAAAAAGGAAATTGGACATAATAGCACTTTTTGTAGCCACATGGTCTGATATACACAACACCATAAAAGGCTTTATATATCTGTAATACAGGGAAAGGATATTTTTATATACACGAACAATTTAAGTATGTCCAAAAAAATCAAATGAATGTTTAAATATCAACATTATGGCTAAAATTAAATGCTTAATTTTAGGGACAGCAAATGAGGCAAAATCCATTAACAACTTCGTTATATTTTAAGGAAACAAACACAATCCTATAAGGAGTAAATATGTAAAAGCATACCGGATACTTTCACCATAAATCCTGGCTATTCTAATGACCAAGAGGGAGGCTTACCATTAAGACTTCCTGTCCTTGATTTCTTGGCAAAGTGAACTCTGTTTCCTGCAGCAGCTGCATTCTTTGCATCCTTCACTCTTTTGTCTTTGGCTGTTACTCCAGCTGCTACAGATAGCTGATCCACCAATCCCAATCCTATCTCCCATAATTCTTTTCTTGTCCCATCTTTGCCTCCATTCAAATGCAGCAATGAAGTGTTGTCATTACCTTTAGCATCTCCAAGGAGTGGTAAGAAGTTGCCTGAAGCTTAAATAAAAATTTAATAAGTTAAAAATTGTTGCATGCTACTTGCGTCTAATCATTAGGGAACTATAAAAGTGTCATTTTTTGTGTCAAGCAGTGTTATTTTTCTTATTGTCAGAAAGTAGGCGGTATTAAATTTGCATTATTCACCAAGTCAACAAATCCTTTGGGCATGAAAATAGCATGGTAAACCGATAAATTACTTAAATCACGAAACACTATCAAGCTATGAATAATACGTTAAGATACGAATGGAGCGGGATGCAATAAAAGGTACAAGCAGGAACAACTTTCACTCAAGATGCATCATTATACTTCTGCATTTATTTCATATACATTTTATCAAAGTGAAACAATGTTTACTTTCAAATGATATTCCCATTGTGGCTTAATTATGTAGTTTATTTTTCTTATTAAAATGAGCTGCAATTAAGAAAACTGAAAGCAACTTGCAAGAAATTTATGTATGTAAGCTTGAAATTCTTCTGCAACACATGAACCTAGAAATGGAATAGAAATTAAGTCCATAGTGATTTTGTGTAAAAGTAAATCCCACAGTTTATTATATATTGCATTGCAAATGGAAACCATCAAAGAGGGGATTTACACACACAATTAAGTGAGCAGTAATTATAATAAGTAATTTAATGTAACACATGAGTATTATAATTACATTAACTCACATGGGCAAGGTTGAACATAAGGAGGGAGGGGGAGCAAAGTCTTTCTGTGTGTCCATCAGCCATTACACATTACATGCCAGGCAGAAACTTACAAATAAATACATATGCTATCATACAAAAATTGCAATTTTTGTATAACATAATATGCAGAACTAGAGTAGAAAGCAATATAGATGGCAAATGTTGCATCTCTTAATACGCTGTGGGTTTTGTCAAAATATGCATATTACTCTCATATAATTCTTAAATGGTTGAGCCAAATCATACATCATAGTTATACATTACCATAAATGTTGATCCAAATCATAAAGCTTGTAATTCTGATTTCTATAAAATATTTTGCTACCCTACTTGCTGTTTCAAATAACAGTCCCTTATAGTTCAGGTATGCCCAAAAAATGGTCTGTTCTGACAAACTGACTAGTCACACAACGCATTCACGCATTTCAACAAATTATTATAGTGCCAGAATCAGTACATAGCAAATAGCATGCATCAATTCTGACTTGTGACCAATGTCAAATCAATGCATACATTCATGATTGTACATGAACTGATACTGGAGTGTTGGAACAAACCAAATAGATTAGTACAACATGTGACTTGTACCACCACCATGACAAGCATTAAGCCTAGACTTGGTGGGACAATGTGATTGGCTAGCGAGTTATGTCGCAACAGCTGCTATTGGAACAATATATGTGAGGTAAAGACATGATACTTATACCTCTTTTATGGTGTTTTATTCCTATTATATTAAATTTCTAATGGTTTTAATGGTTACCTCCACAATATACATTTTGGTGAGTGCAAAAATCCAGAATGGTAATAATAATACTTTATTCATACATAACACTTGAGCTCATAAGTTGGTGACTCGTCAAAACGTTTAACAGCAAAATTACTACTAAGACTACAACATTTAAAGTTGTAGGATAAACAGATTATAAATACTACAAAATTACTACTGAAACTACAATATGTATAATTATAGCACAAACAAATTATAAGTAAAAAGAACTCGTGTACATCAAAGCTTTCCATATATTACTTTAGTAAAAGAATAGATCACAGTTCACATTCCATATACTACTTAACTGAATAATGCACTTTGGTGACAAATTTTTTAAAGATCTTTTAAAGTTACTTTGGTTATATATTTCCCTAAAAATTTGTAGCAATATTTATTCCCCATATAATGTGGACTTTTTTCAAGCATTGCTAGCCCATATGCGGGGTATTTTATGTCCCTTTTACCTTGTGTTGTAATCATGTTCATGCTGACTGTTCAGAAACCTGTCGTAGCTGTTGTGGACATATTTTACAAGGTTATATATATATATATATATATAGACAAAGTTGGGTCACAATTTTTAATGTTTTGAAGAGTGGCCTGCAAGAAACTCTGAAACTTGAGTGAGTCATTATTCATATTATTTTCTTTTGGATTAGAAAAATCCTATCACATCCTGTTGCATTTGCTCCATTTAGTCATTCTATATGAAAGTAATGAATGAAAATAACTGTAATATAGGATTTTTCTTGTTTGTAGGTTTGTAACTTGTGCTAAAGAGGACATGTTAAAATTAGCAGTATTCAGCTTTTTTTCTAAATAGTTTAGTTGGCTAGTCCATTTAAGATGCTCGTCTATAAATACTCTTAAAAGTTTTGCCTCTTTTGCATATGAGGAAGTTGACAAGCTTATTTGAGTGTCATTTTCAATTGAGGTTTTAAATTATATAATTTCTGTTTTTTGTTTTATTTAATTTTAAACTGCTATGAGTGAACTATATTTCCAATTTTTTACAGCTTGGTCAAGGTTTGCTTTTAAGTTTTTAATATTTGAACTGCTTAGGATGATTGAGATGTCATTGGCATAAAATATTGGATGTCCACTAACTGTGAGTGGAAGACCATCTGTATATGCTACATAAAGCAGTGGACCAAGTGCTAAAACCTGTAGAACAGCATTTTTAAGTCTTGTTTGTATAGGACCAGCCTTTCTCTCAAGTATTATGTTCTGCTTATGGTCTGCTAAATATGATTTGAACCATTCTAAGTTTACATTTTTTATTCCATAATGGTGTAGTTTACTTTTCAGTATTTCATGGTTTACACAGTCAAAAGTTTTAGATATATCACAGATTAGGGTGGCAGTTTGTCTTTCTTCATCCAGATTTTTTGCTATTTTGTTTATAAAGTCTATAAGAGCAGAGCTGGTTGGGGAATGCTTCCTAAATCCATGTTGGGAACTAATAAGAATGTTTGCATTTTCAAAGTAGGTTAATAATAGTGAGTGCACCATTTTTTTAAAATGATTGAAAAAGTAGAAAACAGAGAGATTGGATGATAGTTTTTTTAAGACATCTTCCCCACCTTTGTGAATGGGATGGATTATAATGCATTTCATTATTTCTCGAAAAACACCCATGGAGTATGACTGGCTGTATATACATGTAAGTGGCACACATAATTCATATTTCATTTCTTTTATTAGCATTTGTGTCATTTCATCCCATCCTTTAATGTTTTTGGCTTAGATGCAGACATTAGCTTTTTAACCTGAAATGGTATAACTGTGCCTAGGAGGAATTCATGTAGTGCATGCAATTATTTTGACCTCATTTTTGCATTGATTTTGGACCGAGGGATGAACACTAGTATATTTGCAACTTCATTAAAATAGTTGTTCAACTCTTCTAATCTTTCCTATTGTTGCCATTCACAAAGTGGCTGCTTGGATTAATTTGATTTGATTTTTATCTCTTCCTAGTTCATTGTTTATTACACTCCAGGTTGCTTTTGTATTGTTTTCAGAATTTGTATTTACCTTTCTATTGACATATTTACCTTCCTGATTATTTTTTATATATTTTATTGCATTTATTATAATACTGTTGCAACTGTGTTATAATACTGTTGCACTGTTGGTGGTTTTCAGCTATGTTCACCTACTTGAGACTTGGAGACCATCTTAAATTAAAGGTTTTTAGTATTCATTTACATATAATCTTTGGGAAGGAATGGTTAATTACTAATACAAATTCTCTTAGAAAATTGCTGTAGTTTTCATCTACAGTTTTTTTATTATTTATGGGCCAATTTGTGTTAGCTAGCTTTTCTTTGAACTCGGAGATATTGTGCTTATTAAATGTGCTTTGCATTGTTTTATAGTTATTTTTAACTTTGACATCCCCAATTTCTGTAAAGTTTATAAGTAATGCTTTATGATCAGATGGCCGTGTGTCTAGGGTAAAGCAATAATTTTTTCTAAAAAATGTATTAGTGCTTAAATTAATTATGCAGGTGGAAGATGAACTGGTTACTCGTGTTGGTTCTTTTATGTTATAAGTGATTTAACCTTACATGCATTTAGCCCTATAGCTAGCAGCTGCCATGATTTAAATATGTTAGCTACTTACATTGTCTAACCAGTGCAATCCATTAGTACTGCCATTTCCTGTTTATATATGAACTAATTCTGATGGACTCTGATTGAATCAGAAGTATGTTGAAAAGTCTGAATGAATTCACAAAGCAAATATGGTCATAGTTTTTAAATGTGCATGTTCAGATGATTATACCAATTATCAATTGTACTACTGATGCCGATGCCATCTATGCAGATTGCCAGTAACTACTGTCGTCAAAATTGTGTCTCTATTTGAAATTCTGGCAAAATATATAATGTAAACTTGTTCTTTCAGGATAGAAAAATATATGCAAATTTGCATAACAAACAATATAATTCATGCAAAAGATTGCTTTGTGACAAATCAAAAAATAAAGGTACCTACTAATAATTCATAATTCCTTTTTTTTATTTTCACTTTTCATGTCATTTACGCATAAATTCTGTTATCCATTAGTGGCAGTTTATTACTGCCACTAACGCTTATAGCTACTAGAAGCGTTATCCTTACTCCAGCTGTCAAACAGGCATTTTGCTAAATTTAAGCTTTACTATTGTTTTACTACAAATTCTTTTAAGAACTGTGAGACAATGTCTGATACATACCAGAGACATATTTCAAAATGTCTGCACATGTCGTCTGAGTGCTCAGATACAATAACTGATGCTGATGGCCCACTCCATAGCGTGGATGGTAGGGAGCACTGCTTGATACAGCCAAATTACTGCGCTGCAGAGGAAAATTGGCCTTCACGAACACAAACAATTTTTCATTCTCCAACAGCAGCTGCAGTACTAGACGCCGTGTGAATCCTGATATGCCATGCAGGAAAGTTACATCTGTAATCAGTTTTAATGCTAATTTTGAGCTCATTTTTCGTTCATTTTTTCCTTTCTAACAAAACATCATGAAAGTCTAGGTATTATTAAACCACTGCCTGCTGGATCATAATCTATGATATTTAAACTGCCTGTCCCTTAAAGATAAATTTGCATGTCCTTAGATGGCACCATATCAAAGATGCTGCAAAAATGTTTTCCAAAAGTGAATTCACTTGTCTTTGCTACATAGCCACAAGCATAAGTAGGCTATGCGATAAATCTTCCTCCCCCTCTTCTTTTCACATTACAGCACAATCTAATGTACAGTGCACATTAGATTGTGATTAAAATCTATTTCCGTCTGGGCTTATGTGTTTTTGTTTTTCTGCACTAAAATTTGGTGGAAATTACACATTTCTTTACTTTTGTTTTGGGGGGTGACCTTTAATACTGTGCTCTAACAACAGAATTGAAAAATAATTTGATACCCAAAAACTATTGTAAAATAAACAGAATGTATCCTATCAATGTAAGCGGAAAAGGAACCAGCAGGCATTGCATTAAAAAGCAATGGTTTTTGCAACAGAATTTGAAATGTAATTTTAGTTTGTTAGCTATACAAGTGCAACTGACAGGTTGCTATCCCTGCTTTTTTTCCTTGTACTATGATGTGATGTGATCAGAAAATAAGTTAATTCCACTGGCAAAAATGCATTTTTATACAATGCCTTAAGTTAAAACGTTGGTTACATCCATAAATCATATTGCAGAACTGCTGTTTAATGCCACACAGTATGTAAACACTGGCCATATTTGTATGGTTTAGCCTTAAACAATATATATGCAAATGGGTAGTTGGAAAGAGAAAAGGAGGTAATGGGCTTATTACGCTCCCAGGAAAAGTAAACTTGTATTCAGAAAGACCTCTTTGACAAAAAAAAAAGTGGCAATAATATTCAAATGTATGTGCAATGTCTTACAGGTGACATTCAAAATATTATTTACATAATACAGTAGACTCTTGTTAGCATGTTCCTCATTAATGTTTTACCGTGTATTACGTTGAATTATAAAAGTTCCGGAACCAAATGTAATAAATAACGATTGTTTAGTGCATTTTCTCAGTCCCGCTTACTACATTCGAAGTTTGACGTCCTCATTCACTACTTTGCTCAATCCTTGGTGGAGACCGGCAGCCAATGACATGCATGTATGTATATTTGTGTGATGCAAATTGTGTGGGCGGGATAGAGAATGCTTTAGCTTGGCATGATAAATGCCAATGATAGTTTCTACTGTTGAGTATTGACCAACATATGTAGATTGTATTGGCGTGGTAAATGCCAACAATAGCTTCTACTGTTCAGTGTTGACTAACATATGTAAATTGTATTGGCATGGTAAACGCCAACAATAGCTTCTACTGTTCGGTGTTGACCAACATATGTAGATTGTATTGTAACTTTTCGTTTGTAGTGGAGAAAAAGAAAGTGCAGCAAATAACCAATAGTGAAAAACTGAAAATCCTTGAAGTAGAAGATCATAATCCAAATATGAAACGTGTGGATAAAACATTCCCTTGTCAACTTAAATACAATTTTTAACTAATGTAAACTGATTGAAACTGCTTTTGAAGAAGGAATAAATGCTAAAACAAAGCTTTCCTCTTGGAAAGTATGATCAGAAGCGGGTCCGATCGAAATTTGTTGCTTGGAAATACCTACTGTATTCAAATTGTGCTGAATATACCAAAGACACTGTTTTCTACTGTACTTGTAACACGATGCACACTTTTCATTTTGTTTTTTTAATGGAAATTGTTATCACATGAGTAATGAAACATACAGCAAAGCCACTTTTATTGCTTCCATAATTCACAATTTATTCTTCACAAAAACATTCACTAACCTCAAAACCTGTTAAATTATACAGAGAAACTAATATATGTTCAACAGGTTTGCCAACGTAAATCTAAATTGACCAACATAACAGCTTGAATTATTTATTCTTGGACTTTGTTTATCCAAATCGAACTCAATGCGTATTGAGTTTAACATGGGAACTCAAGACCATATTGAGCATGGAATTGGACTTAAATCAATTTCAATTCTCCCATGGAAACATAGTAATTATTAGATTTTATTACATAATTATGTTCTTAAATTGCAGATTTTATATTTTTGTTAACATGTTTTCCCATCTATGATACCCAAATCCTTGGGTCCCTGCAAAAATGTACTAACGAGATTCTACTGTATATGGACAAATGTTATAAATAAATACATATTGCATAAAACTAAAATAGCAGATCATTTTAGCACTTTGCATAAATAAGTCTGATGTTTAATACCTACTATGGTTTAAGGGTTGTCAAGACTAAATTTCTTTCCATGCTGGGTTTAATTCGCTAGAATACATTCCTTTCCAGGTAGTTTTTATATACATGAAATAATGTATTATTGCATACAATGTTTCTTTATTCATTGATATGGAATGGCTTATCATTGTGCTAGCTCAATTTGACACCTGAGGCAGCAGATTTAATATAATCTACTGTTTGTGCACTGATCTCGTCTTAAAACAAATGTGGCACACAGTGACAGACTATAAAATACTAAGACTCCTGTCCAAGCCACATAAACTTTAAATACTATTTAATTCCTTTTGAACAGCACTGTAATAATAAAAATTAAGAAACCACTGATACCTTACTTAACTAAACAGTGTTAGGTCCATGACAGTTTCTGCAAGCAACCCTTCATGTTTAAGTATTTCAACTAATTTAACCTTCTACACTAAATTTGTACATAACCGTTGAGGCTTAATGAATCAAAGCTAAAATATGCTCCATTTCAAATACTATAATGTATTCTTTATCCAGTACTAAACTGAAATCCATTCTAAAATCTGCAAAGAATAAGTTACATGACTAAAGGCACATACTGTAATTGTTGGTAAAACATGCCATGGTGAAAAACAGCACTATATGAATGAAAATGTTTTCCATACAACTGTCTCTTTATTTCCTACTTCTACAGCCTTCATGTTAGAATTACTTGTTATTTTAAATTGCAAATTTCTATTTTTCCATAAATGTTCAGCACATCCCTCAGGTCTTAATATTCTTATCAAGAAATAATTTTGTTATGTTTAACATTAATATCACAATTATGTACAAAAAATACCAAACATGCCAAAGTTAAACAAGTACTTGCTAGAAAAAGGTAGTAAGTAAACCACTTACTCTGATGAACAGTTTTCTGCTGGCTTATGACTTCACAGAGAACTTTTGAAAGCAGCTGCTGATTAGCTGGATGGCACCAACAACACCGGGACAGGAATTTGACTGTAGCAGATTCAAGTGCTGAATACGCTTCACTTGTTAGCTCACACCTAAAATCAAAGAAATGCTGTGTTAATGATTCACAATAAATCCAAGGACCAATACTAAGGCAGGTTTAATAGTTTTCTTCCTTCTACCTGCCATGCCACTTGGTTTTGTTTACATACAAATGTAACATGTATTAAAGGTGAAGTTACTTCTGAAAAATATAGGTTTATTTGCTAAAAAGTGAAATTAAGGTAAACATGCTTTCCGGGGGGGGGGGGGGGAGCTATCCCTTAAATGAATATACTGCATTTATATTAATATTTTACTCTTATAGATTGCTTATTCCGATTGATTTGAATGATTTTATTTGCAAGAAATGTTTCAAAATAATGAAAATGGTTGTTTTATTACAAAATCATTGCATCATTACTACAAAATAAACATAAAAAATTTGCTAGGTTTCTCTAAAAAAGATGAAACTTCTAAAAATAAAAAGTCTGGCATTTATCAAGTAAACTGTTTAGATTGTGACCAGGTTTAAATTGGAAAGACCAAACATAATTTGGTAACCAGAGTAAATGAACATTTTAGGAATATTAAATTCAAACAAATTGATAAATTCATTGTAGCAGATCATTTTTTATTATTTAATCACGAAATAAATCCAGAAGTTAAATTATTGAAACATTTAAATGGACCCATAGATTAATGGTTTGGGAGAAAATACTTATTTTAAAGAACAAAGATCACATAATGAATTTTGATATACCACTGATTGATTCTATCAATAAATTTGTTTTACTTCCAGCAGATGACAATACCATAGCTAACAAACCGTCACCTAGCGGCAGTAACCATAATGATATAAATAAACAAGTCAAAGAAAAATGAAGCTGATGATGTAATCAAATGGATTATGAAACAAGTCCTGCTGTTGAATTTAATTTATAATTTAAAAAGATTAGTTAAGATTAGTTATAAATACTTATCGTTATATGCTTGTGTTTACTTCAGTGTCAATAGTTTCATTTATATGTGTTATTTATACATAAAATGTTAATATAATTAACCTAAGTATGTTTTAAGTTGTATACCTATTATTTAATGCTAAACATAAGTATACCTTTTTACTTATCTAAACATGTTAACAATTTTATATCTGTTATATCTCATGTATCTAATTCCTGATGATGTTATGAATCACATGGTTATTTTTGCAGCTGCTAAATGAAATGAAATTTGAAGCAATTAAAGAAAGCAAAAAATGTTGTATGTGTTAAGAATAGCATGAGACCTACTTTAATAGGGCAGAAAAAAGTGACATGCTGGCACTATATTTTTGGGAATATAATCACAGCAGGAAGACAACAAAATGAATCAAAGGAATGAATAAAATATTGTAAAGATGTACAAAAACAAAAACAAACTATGTTGCATGCATTGAGAATGGAAGGATTACCAAGGATGATATATGAATGGATTCCATCAAGAAGAAAAATAGGAAAACCAATGACAACAGAGAACAAATGCATTCTGGAAGTGATGGAGAGAAGACAACTACGGTAAGGGCAATGGCTGGATAGAGGAGAGTGGTTTTATGCAGTGCAAGAAATTTTTAAATGCCGCACGGATTTGGTTGTTAGTAGATGTATATACATTATTAACAGACCGAATAAGTAAGTAAAAATTGGATAAAGATATTTATGTAAAAATTTTGTGAAAATTTAACTTTCACTCTATTACAAGATATGACACCATTTAAATTTCTCCAGATGTCAATAACAGTAACGAAGTTGATGGTAAAGGTTTGCATCATTTGTTACAGAAAGCAGAAGTTAAGAGTAAATAAAAAGTGCTAATTACCTGCTTTGACCTTGACCTTCTGCAGTTTCAGTTGAAGTGCTTTTGTTGCAAAGCAAGCTAAGAAGAGGTAACCAGAATACAGAACCTTCTGGAGAACCTAACCAGTCCCTCATTCGTCCTTCTGCACAAACCTCCGCAAAGAAGTTAAGCACTAGTGCCATTGTGTCTACTCTCAACATTAACAAGCCATCTGCAATAATAATGATAATGGTGATGATAATAATAATAATAATAATAATAATAATAATAATAATAATAATAACAACAACAATAATAACAATAACAACAATCCCTTATTGTTTATTTTGCTATTTTCATTCGGCCTACCATGCTAATAAGAGGGTAACTAAGGCATTCTTACTGATCTGAAGAATGTGCATTAGTACCTATAAATTATATAGGCATTAATGCATTATCAACTTCAGCAACTGGGCCCAGCTTTTGGCACTGTAATGGTGCCAATTTAAACACTGTATTAAGTTAAACTGATAAGAATTTATTCATTATACTATGGTTGAGAAGGTACTTCCAGATCATTTACAGTACTTGAGTTTGAGACCAATATTGTTCACTGTAACACACTTTTACTTTTTCCCTCGCAGACCTACGTAAAATAGAGAATCATTGCACTCAGCACAGAACTCAATATCAAGATTGCATTTATTAATTTAATTTGTGCTAAGCTACAAACTAGGTTATGACTACAAACCAACATTTGTTCTTCACCAAGTCATAACTACAGAACAATCATAAATATGATGCACAGTTCTTACAATTTAAGAATGCTAGTCAATTGACCATGTCTATTTATTTTTAACTCATACAAATAACCTCCTAAGGACTGGATTTGTGATCTTCAAACATTTTTCCTACATGCTATTTCTTCATTCATTTTACCTTATTTTAGCCTGAGTTAAGTTCAATTTCTATTTTTCGTTTCCAGAACAGTAAAATAAAATATGCTTTCCATTCTCTGCCTTCCTACAAATCTGTCAAGTGTCCCTGATCCACCTGCTTTCCGAAACCTTTAGATCTCCATAATAGTCTCAGTCATGCAATCCCTTCTCTTACCCTAATATCACAGTTGCCTACATACCATTCTCTTTTAGGATCAATCTTAGTACACATAAAATTTAAGAGCTCTTGTCTTTCATTGATGCATGTACTGCCTATCCGTATCCTTTAACTGACGTAATAGTCTCTGCCAAAATCCTCTTTGTAAATTGTTTTTCCCAGACAAATATTTCCCATTCCATTTATTTGTAGTTGATGCATAATCTGTTTTATTCAATTGTTATAATTCTCCTGATATTTTAAACTATGTTTTAGTATATGCCCTTCAAGGAGTTGTTGAAATTACTTCCAAACCCTTCCCATAATCATTTCTGCACCCCAAATCTTAGCACCTACGTTCACAGAATATTGGATTAATTTTAACGTGGCTTTGCACAATGAGGCCAACATTTTGTTAATTTTCTCCCACTCTTCCTCCGCTCCCCATATCTCTACCCCATATGCCCATTTTGATTCTACTAAAGCTGTATAAATCTTCTCCAAACATCTTACATCCACTACTGGTGCTATATGTAAACATTTTCTTAGCAACTTTATAGCAGACTTTTGTTTTGCCAAGGCAGCTGTTTTTGTTTGTTTCTTTTTTGTTTGTTTGTTTTCCGCAGTTAGCAGTGCTATAATTTTTGCACCTTGATAAATCAAAATACTAACATTCTGAATATTTATGCCACTTACCATACTTTGTATTTTCTCAATTTTGCACCTTTCTTACACACTAACACCTTTATTTTCTCCTGATTCACTACAAGTCCCCATTCCTTTCAACAACTTTCTATTTCCTTTAAAATCTTATTTAAACCAACCACTGTAAATGAACATTAAGTCATTGGTGAAAAAAGCAGTCCTGGAATTACTTTGTCACTTATCACATGCCTCTGATTATTTACTAAGTTCAAATGATTTATTACATCACGTATAAATAAACTGAATGGAGCTAGACTCAACTTACAATTGTTTGAGTCTTGGTTCTTATGAAATTTCCTGTCACTTCATCTTCTACCATTTAATACAAAAAGCATTTTTCTTGTAAATTTCATGCATAATCTCAACTGTATTTCTACTTGTTCCCTTCCTGAGCAGCTTAAATCATAACATTTCTCTTATGACTTTATCATAGGCCTTTTCCAGGTCCACAAAATCCATGTACATTCAAACACATTTCCTACATAAGTATTTATCAATTATTGATTTAATCATCTTAACATTATCCAAGATTCTTCTAGCACTATGAAAACTAAACTGGTTAGAAGACAATTGTTGATACTTTTCACTCCAATTTTGGGTTCTCTCTGGCAGTATTCCTGTGAATACTTTTCCTAGGTTGGATAATAGTGTAATTATTAGGACCTTCCAAGCTAACGTTTCCTTTATACAGCATAGATGATGGCTATTCTCCTAACTTTTAGTATTCCCTTATTGAGCTTAATATAATTTAACAACAGTAAGACAATTCATCAATCTAAACTTTCACACCAACCTTAAAGGAATTATGCTGATAAACCATCTACACCCACGGCTTTGTTCCTTTTTGTGTTTTTAACTTGAGTACTTCAGAATTTAAAAATAGCTTCTCATTCAATGTAACTACATCCCCTCCTAAAGATGGTATTTTTCCAAACCCTTCTTGTATTTGATACCAAATTTTAAACAAATTTGTCCACACTACTACTTTAATGTTTGCACCACTCATTTGAAATGTTTAGTATTGACATCGGTCAACCCAAATTATATTACATCAGCAGAACTTCAAAGTGTACATTCCATGCCTCATACATGGTTTGCTGGAAGATGATCCAGACAGGCGGCTACAATTTTGTGAACCTTATGTTCGATCAGTATTGAGATGACCAAAAATTCTTTCTTAACATTTTGTGTCTGATAAAACCACATTCAAGTTGTCGGGACATGCAAACTGACATTGGTACAAGGAAAACCACCATGTCATTTTGGAGCAAGCACTAAATCAACCCAGTGCAAATGTGTGGGCTGCAATATTGGCACGTGGTGTGATTGGGCTGTACTTTATTGACTCTAGTTGGCTGTACTTCAAGTGGTTACACCAGAAATCATCATGCATATGGACAACTATGATCAACTCTACTTCCAACATGATGGAGCTCCTGTACATTATGCATTAGCTTGTAGGACATACCTTAATAACATTTTCAAACACAAACGCTTGATGAGCTGACTGGTTACATTGAGGACACCTTCCACAATCTGGACAACAACATTCAGCTGTGTTTGCATGTGTGTCAGTGTGTTCCAGGTGGACTTCAACAATGTATAGATGAAGAAGGAGACAGTTTGCACATAAAAACAAGTCATATGTACTGTAATTTGTTGGTAGGCTCACATCACATTCAAATTATTAGTAATTAGCATAAGTTAGCTAAGTTAAATAAGTGTATAGTAACTTTTGCATCACCCTATATACTCAAACAGTTTTTAACGCTTAATCCATTTCATTTATTAAAAGCATTGTCCTTATTCCAAATAAGTGTACGTTACTGATGCCTGAATTTAATATCATGTAATAGTCATCTCTTAATTCATTCTTCTAGTTATATCTTACCAGCTTGCTTCTTCCATACACATGCCAGTCAGTGTTTCCCCCTTTGGACCTCTGGTTTCCTGTCTCAGGCTCATCAACTCACAAGATTGCTGATACTTATCCTTTTCTCTTTTAAGCATGACCCTTAATACAGTGTTACTTTTCTATATTTGTTTTGTAGCCTTTAATCCATTAGTACACATTGCAAATAAAAGCTTTCTCACCAGCTGCCTAGCTTCTTTCATTCTCTGATGCAGTGGTCTGCTCAGGGCACGTTGTTTTGGTGATAAATCTTTGCTTATATAAATACTGATCTTCCTCAGTCTGTTTGCTCTCCTTAGCACCTCATACATTACGTCCATAGAAAGAAACCTATCTCTTACTTCTTGTCAACTCTTCTTCCAACAAGATAGGCGTCAACTATATTCCATCTCCTAACTTCCATTCTCAACTTTTGCATTAAAATTTGTACTACCTCTTAGATGGGGCAAATCCCTCTCTTTATTCAACTCCAGAAAATACCAGATCAAAGCAATTATTTCTCTCCCACTGTTTCTAATCTTCATTTGCCTTCTCTTTTCTTCCAATCAGTCATGTCTTTCTTTAACTCTTATTTTATGTCCTTATCCAGCATAACTGTCTTGTTTTCAGTCTCTCTTCTAAACCATCCAGTTTATTGAACATCTTGTCTCAAACCTCTTCAGATTCTATGGGGCCTGGATTCATTTCCACACCACCTATTATTAGCAGTACATCTATCACAGTAAGCATGATTATCATGTTCAGTATGCCTTCAAGTTTAGTTTGGCCATTCAATTATTTTGTTGTGCTTAAAAAGAAGTCAATTCTTGCACAATATATTCCCATATCTACTCCTATTTCCATTTACATTCACCCCTTTTTCTCTCTCACTACTGGAGCTTCCTCCTCACACATATCTGTTCTCCGACTGCTAGCTCAGCACCACCTCAAGACTGTATTGGAAAAAAAAACACAATTTTTGATAAAGAAGTGGGTGCAAGGGGGTGGGGGGGAGGGAGGAGAAAGAAAATTTCATATTTATGCCAGGCAGCTTTAAGAATGCAAGGCAAAATTAGGAAACTTCAATTTTCCACAAAATATCCTTTCACAAATAATTTTGTATCTATTTATAATTTATTTTCTCAGAAATGCGTGTAAAATTTTGATTAAAATATATCTTTGGTATATTGGTACTTGTATAAATTGATTTTTCTGCACAAAGCCTGCACAAGTCAAATTCATTCTTATTGATTTTATGAAATCAAGAAATGGCACAAAATATACTATAGGAAAGATGCATAGCTCATTAAAATTCAATTTATGCAAATTACAATTTTTTCAAGGAATTGTGCTTGAATAATTTTTCTCTTTACTCCAACCCCCTAACAACTGGTCTACAAACTCTGTGATCAGATTGCCCAACAAATAATAGTGAACAGCTGATGGGAACAATGGTTCCTGAAACATGTTCAGTTTTCCAAACTAAGTGAATTGTGTAAACAATTCACCTATTCATTGCTACTGTCTTTTATACACAAACATTGCTGTTAATAGCTTCAGAATAAACATTTACTAATGATTTTGTGCTTCGAAGACTGTAAAATGAAGAAATATTAACTTTTGAGACATTTTCTAAAATTAATAACCATGTTATAAAGCTTAAAAAAACATTCCTGCTGTTAATGCCTTTTTTGGCCATAAGTTGGTGGAAAATTTGAACCAGTAAATTAAACAAATACAGCTAAAGCAAGCCAAACATCATACACTCTTCAAAATCCATGTGTGCAATGTAGATACCATTTAAAATTAATTTTAGTACATTTTAAGTTACAAAACTTTTAACTTAATACCAGTTTAAACAACAGAAACAGTAGTGCCATAAAATCCGCAGCAGGGGACCTCTGGAGTGGCCTAACAGCCCACAAGCTCTTAAAGCTGGACCTTTACTGGGTACCAGATGTGTCAGCGGGTGGTGGATAGCTGGAACCTGACCAGTGGTGTCGGCTGACTATCGAAACCTGAGAAAGGCCTGTCTCTAAATAACCAATAGAAGACTGCAAATCAACTCCCCAACCCAGGTATTGTGACCCATGTTGAAGGGGTCCATGGCACATGGGAGATCTGTCATTAATGGAGCCTCTGAGATACGTGAGGATGTCTCAGAGTATTTAGTCCTACCCAGGTGTACAGGACTCTGCCTGGGGGGACCTGAGGTATCCCTAGCTAAACGTGGGAATTAGAGTGTTTTCTAGTTCTGCCAAAAAGGAGGGCTCCTCAATAGGGAACTGTGAGAGAACCAAAAATATAGCAATAGAGTCAGTAACTGTGACTCCCGGAGATGTGGAGAAGCATGCCCTGTCTCCAAAACTGGAAGGCCCATATAGGGACTCTGGGAGTATTATGACTAAAAGTGCAGTGGCTGGGTCTCCAAAAGAGGACCATGCTCCACAGAGTGAGCAAGTGGGGTGAGTTAAGCTGTAATGATTTCATTTATTCAGGCTAACCTACAACACAGTATTGCCCCTCAAGAGTTCTAAATAGTAATGTAAGGAGGCAAGATTTATAAGTCGCCATAATACAAGAACCCTGGCTTCGGCAGGGTCATATTATGGGATTAAATACAAAAGATCTTCTATTTTCAGTGCTCCATCTCATTTAAAACCCACAGCATGTGTCTTGACAAAACTCAGTAACACTTGGGCTCTGCTGGGCTTGTTCATGAAAGATCTGGCAGCAGTCCTAGTGAAGTAGGAGGAAGATGGACTGCCACAGCAGGTGGTGGTCTGCTCAGCCATTTTCCTAATGACTCGGAGGAATTTCCACCTCCTCAGGAGTTTAGAAATCTTTTATTATACTGCAAAGATAGAAACCTCAACCTACTGACCAGCTATGACTCCATTACCCACCATAGTGTTTGGGATAGTATGGACATCAACAGGAGGGGGAGGCGTTGCTCAAGTATTTGAGCACAACAGATCTTGAACCAAGGGGACATACCAAATTTTGTGAATTATCAAAGGGAACAGGTCCTAGATTTGTACTAGTGTCCTTTGGGATCCTAGAGGAAGTTAAGGATTGCAGGGTTTGTTTGGAACCTTCCTTATCCAATCATAGGCATATCCGTTTTGATCTTGAGGGAAAAGGAAAGGACCGCCTATTCAGGTACACTAGGAGGACCAATTAGGACTTCTTTAGGGGGGGATCTAGACATTGGGCTTACGAATGGACCCCAGATCAAGCTAAGGAATGCAGAGGACCTGGTTTTAAGACCGCCAATTAGCATGTGGGTCGATTTTCCGGCCACACTCATTAACTTATCCCAAATGATAGAGGAAGGTATGTCGTCTGAATGAAGCTACAAACTTGCCCCATGATGTCTTTTTGCTATCGTTTATAACATGTCTAGACTTGGCAGACATTTTCTTGTACTCTATTAGGTTATCCAGTGTAGTGCAACAGTGGAGAACCCTAAGAGCATGCCCGCGAGCATGAATGGCATTTCGGCATTCTTCCATCCACCAAGGGACTGGAAATCAACAGGGGTTGGCAGTTGACCAAGGAATAGCTTGCTCAGCAGCAGAAAGAATAGCCTCTGTGAGATGTTCGACCAAAACATCCCACAGTCGTGCTCATTGTAATTAAACACAGCAACTCTGAGTAAAGTTTCCAGTCGGTATGGTCTAAGCGCCATCTAGGTAAGCATGTAGAACACATACCTGTTAAGACACTAATGAGATATGGAAAGTGGTCACTGGAGGGTAAATCAGAGATGACATTCCATTATACGGAAACTGCTAAATGTAGTGAACAAAATGCTACATCAAGGTGTGAAAATTAAGGAGTCAGAGAGAAATGTAGGTTCTCTGGTGTTCAGAAGAGCTAAGTTATAATTGTCCTAAAAATTGGCAATTAATTTACCTCTTGCACAAGCCCGAGGTGAGCCCCAAAGACGGTGATGGGTATTAACGTCTCCCACCAACAGAAAAGGTGTTGGTAACTGGGAAACTAGATCTTCTAAATCTGTGAGCGAGAGGTCATCAGATGGAGGCAGATAAATGTTACAAATGGTAAATCAGGTGGATGGCAGTTTAATCCTTACAGCCACTGAACTGGATGTCAGAATATATGGATACAGATTCCACAAGTATATCATCTCTGGGGTATACTGCCTGATTTGAAAGCTATCTTGTGGACGGAAGTTAGTCTCCTGTAAACACAGAATCAAAGGATTATTCTTGAATAAAAATTCAAGCGCTGGTCGATGTGTTCTAATGTAATGTATATTCCATTGCAGGATAGCCACATTATTCATAATGGGAGAAGTTCTCAATGCTAAGAGTCCACTACCTTGAGGACGACAGTGGTCAAATTTATTTTCCCTTTTTCGGGGTCGTGGTAGCACCTTTAATGGAGAAAGAATCTTGCCTCTTTTTTTACGGTTGTTCTGGCAGTGCGGGTAGAAACCTCCTGCTCCATCTCCTCCATGAGAGAGGGCCCCTTTCCAAATAAAAACTTCAATTAAAAAACATCAAACTGATTGGAAGTGGAGATCAGCAAAGATATAGATTGCCGATCCGAGTCCGTCCCAGAAGATTCCTCAGAAGCGGATCTCCAAGGAGATGCTTGCGGACTTTTCTTGCCTTTTGATATTCTGGGTAAAGACTTAACATTTTCTTTTAGGAAACCGGTTCTTACATAGCTGGTCCTGAACTTCTTTGGCAATGCATTATGTATTATGGGCTTGCCAGTCTTACTGGTTGAGGTCGCTGGTTTTGATGGTAATTTTACCAATGTGGTCTTTTGTGTAGCGGACTAGGCAGATATTGGTGTCGTCGGTGTTGATTTTAAACACTTTGGCTGCGTTCTAGCTATGAGAATCTTTTCGGAAATGGTAACCCTGTTGATATTGGTGGTCTGAGTTGTGATTTCCCAACATGGTACCAGTTTAGCTGCAACTAAGCTATAGGTACTGGACTTTGGGACAGAGGGTTGGCAGCCCAGTTTCTGGGCTTCTGAGAAGCAAACCTTCTCCCTGACCCGGATTTTCTGGATAGCTCTTTCTCTGCAAAACGGGGGTATGCTCGAACTTGATGGGCATTCACCACTGCAGTAAATGCACATTGGGAGCAGATGTACATGCACCATCGTGAGAGATGTCTCCACAGTTAACACACGTAGATTTACCGTTCAAAATTTGCTAGTGTGTCCAAAGCACTGACACTTATAGCATCTGGGCAGATTCAGTATATATAGCCTAACTTCAATGACTTCATACTCCGCCTTAATCCTTTGAGGGAGATCTACCCTATCAAAGGTAAGGAACAGGATACAAGTAGGCACAAATTCACCTCTTTCTTTCCGCTGACTCCGATACATGCATGTCACGCCTTGTTCTTCCAGATTTTCTTGAATTTCCTCATTGGACATATCATCCAATGCACAGGTGTTTACAACTCTGCGCGAGGAGTTCAAGGTCTTGTGCATTTCAACTCGGCTAGGATAGCTGGATAACATATTTGCTTTCAATATAATCGCTACCTGGGATGCTGAATTTGCTTTAACTAGGAGCGTGCCATTGTGACTTCTAATACATGACTTAACAGGTCCAGCAATTTTATCGAGACCCTTTGGAACAGTATAAGGGTTCATCGATGTAAATTTTCTTTCTTCCTCTGTTCTGTTAATAACTAAGTAGCGAGGACCACTACACTTAACTACTTCTTTTCTACAAGGTTTCACGTTTTTTGGGGGATTTTTTATTATCCATGGCAATTACATTTTCCACCATTACAAATGTCTTCGATGGCATGCTCACATCCTGGGCACCACCCAGCTTAGGTGAGAGCCCTGGCCTGGACCTTGCTCACCTTAGGATCTCGCCTCCCAATTCATAGATAGAGGGACTCAATCGCCTTCAGGAGTGTAACAGCTCATGTAATGGCCCCTCCCCAGGACTGACCTTTATCAGCGGATACGAACAGAGTCCTGCATGATACTCAAGAGGCTGGGAGTTACGCGTTACCCAGTCACCCGCTTCCGACTCCCTTCCTCCGTCCTGCACAGCAGTATCCGTCAGACTGTGTTCAGAGAGGTAACTGATAGCTGATCATACATACTTGTGGACCAAAGTTTATTGGGCGTTTAGTGAAAGCCCTCTCATTTCTTAGAGGAACCTAATCGAGTGTGGCTCAGGACCCTGAGAGCACCAATCACGTACACACCATAGTAGGCCCCTGGGGGGGGGGGGATCATCATCAATGTCATAAAAAATAGAAAAGCTAAATTTTAAATCTTTGAAGGGAAAAAAATAAATAGATTGGACATAGAGAAACAGCAGATTTTAATGCTAATGTATCCGTTAACCACTTACTTCCAATGTCTCTCCCATCAAGTAAAATTGTAAGAAGTTGTACGTTTAACCTCCATACACACTCATAGTCCTCAAAGCCTTAAAACACAATTTGTGTACATTTAGCAATACAAGATGCTTAAAATGAGATGCTGACCTTGAGAATTGTTTAACAAATGGTTTCGTCCCTCCTTGCCACTGGCCTTATCAGCATCTGTCATTCGTGACTGATTTGGCTGCCTCTTCACTGATGGCAAACTGTGACTCCTATCAGAGAATCTGCATTGTCTCTGTCCTGCATAATGCTCATGATTGCAGAACTCTGTCAGTAAACAAAAAGAGGACTAATAAGCTAATAACACACAGCCTATGAGATCATACATACTGTAACAAGGAATCATTCAGTCAATGGGTTCATAGTTGTGGCCATCTGGTTGGCAGGAAAAACAGTATAAGAACCTATGAGACTAGCATTTCAAACATGAACTAGCTGAAGATGTTAAAGACATCAGAATATCCGAAACCTCAGTACTTTACAAACAAGTTGAGAAAAGCTAGTTATTCAGCTCTTGTGAGTAAACTGCTGTTAATCACGACAACCTTTGTCAATCATGTGAACTTACTGAAATGTGGTTATTTTACTATTACAAATACTTCATATGCATATAAAAGAAGACAGGCTTTTTACTGCTATCAGGTGATTCAGAATCAGTCAAGTTATTTGTTTTGCAAAAAGATAAATTTTTCAAATCAAATGTAGCTTACATTGCCTTTCCTGAATGGTGATTATGTGCAGAATTTTGAGACAACAACATTTTACAGAAGTGTTATGCTTTTACATAAACTGATCATAGCCTCGCATTGTGAACTGACAGTCAAGTGTGTTTTGATAATTCTATGATACCCAGTATAAAAGCCAAAAGTCCAAAACTAAGATTTGAAAGCGACTTTTCTCAAATGAGGAAAAATACTCTTTATGATGTTATATATAATTATACTTCTAAAAAACAAAATTAATTTTCCCAAACATACAATACCTGTTAAAGCATGCTTTTTTGATTTCACAAGCTGTTATAAAATTTGTTTTGCTTGTCTTGATAACTCTGTCTTTTTGACTTAGACCCTTACACTGGTCACCATAGAATTTTACCCTTACAAATTACCTTAGCATAGAAAGTGGAACCTATTTAGGTCAGCACCCATTTTCTTTCATTCCATTAAATATTATTTCTATCACTGCACGAGTATAGTACAAGCTGCTTAAAGGTGGGTAATTAATGATTGGCTTAAAACAGTGCCATCTGCCATCAAATTTAGAATTCTGCTGCTTTGAAAAGTGAACTAGCATTTTACAATCTATTTTTATTCTATGAGAAAAAGAAAGAGAGAGAGAGAGAGAGAGAGAGAGAGAGAGAGGGAGAGGGGGAGGGGGAGAGAGAGAGGGGGGAAGGAAGAAAGAAATTGGACTCTTGCAGAGAAGGTTGCTTTTGGAACGTAGAACTAATATGTCTAATTTTTTTCTCCTTACCTAATATGGCATGTGTAAGCAATGTTGGCAAGCCTGAATCCAGGAGCTGGTGGATAGCAGGAGGAGACTGACAAGCCATTGCTACTGTCATCAGCTGGCATTCACTTAGACTCATGCGATGAAGATCTTGAATCATCAGGTGATTGTACCACTCACCTACACTTCCGTTTTGATCATTGCCTATAACTAATTCTTTGGAGTCATCAGAAATTGAAGCATAGAGCTCATCCAGTTCATGGTCCTTCCTGTGCATTATCCAGAAACACACAGCAATGAGTAGAGATAATGCAAACAAAAAATTTCAGTTTAATATTTAAATGTTTATTGAATGTGTGTGGTGGGAAGAGGAACTAAATGGTGATGAAACAAGTGGCATGGTATCAGAAGGACAGTTGGGTAAAGAAAACATCTGTAGTTCCAAGTTGTATTTACTAGCAAGGCTGAGGCCTGCAAATGTAATACTATTTTCATTGTGCAATTGTACATTTCCCTATCGCCTCACCCCCCTCTAATTCCTAAGACATGATTGTCAACAAAACACAGTAGTGACTTCCATCACATGCATTCCTATCATGGCCAAATAGTATATTTTATTTTATAAAAAAATGGCTAAGAATTTTGATTAAAACACTGTATGTTTAAGACAAATCAAATGTGTATCTTTAATTTTCAGAGAATAGCCTTTGTATCCTCTTCATTCTGAATATCTCTTGTATCACTGGTAAACTGTAAGAAAGAGACAAAATCTTACAATAAAAAAGAATATAGATTCATTAAAGGACACAATTTATGTCAAAAACGTTTACAGCATGGCGGAATTATTAGAGGTGTGTCTGCTTTGACAAAAGTGACGACAAACCTTATAGTTGTAAGATTTCGTCAGAAATTAATGTAGGTTCATGGAAAATATTTAATAATGTTAAGTAATAAACAATGAGACCTCCAATATCCTCAGGACGTGTTACGAGAAAGATTTATCTTCTTTGATATATTATCAAAGATGAAATGAATTCAACTTTCCTTAAGTTACATTTTATCTTATTTATTTTCTTTTCCTATTACATTTCCCATGTTTCTTTACTATTTGAAACCTCTCTTAGCATTTTACAATTTAATGTTAAGACCAAGTTGTAACGGCAATCAATATTACTACTATGATTAATATACTGATGGGATACACAACTGTACTGCATGAGTATTAATAAGATTACTAAAATTAAAATTAAACTGAGTTTTATTTATGGATGCTCTTTAACTGCTGTGGTCCTTAGCGTCCCATTCTATATTGGGCGTGAAAGACCATAATTTTGCTCAGAGGCCTCTTTATCAGGCTTGAAGTTCTTTTACATGCTGTAAATCTATGACACGGGACCACCGGCTATGCTTCCCTTCTGAAGAAAGTCATGCTAAGGATTTTTACACCCGAAAAAATCCATTGCCCTCCATCGGGTTTGAACCCACGACCTCTGGAACTAGAGGCTAGCATGGTAACCACTACACCAAGGAGGACGACAATGAGATCTGAACTTGCTACTGAAGAGAACATTATTTGTAGTTCCATGGCAACGTTCATTATTGTAATCCTTCACTTTACATGTTTATTCCATGGACATGTATACTGCCCTTGCACAGATTTTTTCGCATATAAGTTTTTAAAAAGTTTGCCATGGTTGTTACCAAAATAAATTCAATTTCCAAATACAAACATAGGTTAACATAAAACAAATCCACAATTCCTCAATAAATATAAAATAACAATCATAATAATGACAACAAGAAAATGCAAATAGCACAATACATGCATAAATTTAACATCAAATGAAACCAACTGTGTATTTTCCATATATTAACTTAAACAGATAAGTTAAATATGATCCTTTCTGCTTCAAATGTCTCTTATTCAAATTTTAGTGAATATAATTTTAGTAAAATTACAAGCCCTCTGTGAATTTGTGCAATACTTGTTTGTGTCTTACTTTATATTGTAGAAATCGAGTATTTTTCCCAATAATGAAGTCAGCTGTTGCCTGTAGAGATGAAATCCAAATATTGTGTAACAATGATGAAAACAAGTGCTGCATTAAAATGTTTGTGTGTCTTTGTCCATTTCTTAATACATATAATCATTGAACAAATATTACAGGAGGTATATTTAAATATATCATGACAATGTATCTGCTTTATCCCAAGTATTTTTAATTAAGTAATACTCCTCTTGAACGTAATATATTTCACTTTATTTAAATATCAATTATATTATATAATCATTTCTGTTATCGCAATTGAGGTCAAAATCCCTATGCAAGAAAATCAAACTATTCCATTTTTATAATTATTCACGCAACGTCAAAGTATTTTCTTTTAACATTAACATATATAGCATTTTTCAATATATCTCATCAATATATTTATTTATAATCACATCGTTACTATACTTAACTACAATGAAAAAAATCTGTGTATCATTTTTCACACAATTCACAGTGACTTATTCCCTTTTAAGAAAAACAAATTCATATTTCCTATTATCCTCACGTGATATTATTAAGCTATCTTTTTATGCGATAACAATTTTCTTATTAACATGTGAAATCGCTGCATTTTTCTAGAACCAGCTTTCGAGTATTTATATTTATGTTCATCACCAAGTTTATATATATATTTACCTGGTATAATATTTATACGTATTATATAACTTGTTTGTATTATTTCATATTAATAGGCTTACCTTACATGTATTTTCCTTTGGACACATTCTTTTTTTTTTGAAGTTAAAGTTTCTTCCTTCTTTGTACTTGGTCACCATGGTTACGTATTGCAAAATTTTCAAACATTTATATTTAGGGTTGAATTCATAGTAGTCGCTTATTTCAAGGAAGTCCTTAAGCAGCAATTTTCAATACACTTCAGATGCTTCTCTTTCAGGTGAATAGAGAAATTCTTCTTCATACAAGGAAACTCCGACCTCCACTTATATGCTATAAAGAGGGCTGATGCCATCTTGCATCAACTGCCTACAACTGAGGTTAACGATAATAGCAATTTCGTGAAGTATATGGAATTTCATAACGAAATTGTACTGTGTATTAATAAGCAAATTTGCATGATTTACAAAATTCACTTGAAATGCATATGGATGCTGAATTTGAGAGGCGATATCGGTTTACCAAAGCCACTGTTGTAATAATCTAATGCCTCTGCTAAACAACGTAACCTTAACAAACAGATATTATGTAGTCAACGTGAGTCAGACTTACTTGAAGAAATAATGTATAGAATCGCAGTGCTATGACACTATCCATATGTTTTATGTTCAGACTTTCTACCACTTATGTTGTCCAAAGTCCTAGGCCCCTAGAAAACGAGATTCTGCTGCACTTATTTAGAATAATTTAATAAAATCCTAAAAATAAAATGCGGAAATATTTCTGGAATAAATAAAGTAATCTCTGCAGAGTTTTTCTTGATCACATTGCCTATTTTGCATAATTATCACCACTGCAATGGATCACTTAACAAGTTACATGTCTTTACTATTAATTCACAAATATATGTTGGGTTATCAAAATCTTGAACAGAGATTTACCGATTTCACATGTAAAACTGTTGTTAAAGCCAAACATTGTGAGTTATTGGGTACTTTTGCTTTTCTGATTACTGCTAGATGGTTTAGTAACTACATTTGTGATTTGTTTCCATGCATGCATATGCACAGTGCGCATATTGTAAATACTTCTAGCTACTAACACTTTAAGCTAGAAAGTCAGGTTTTCAATTTTAAAACAGTCGAGTAAATACCACTTAAGGCCAGTACATCACACTGCGTCCGATTGCCTGTATTGTACGATGTCTTTGTATCTCAGCACCAACTCTTTTAGTTGTATCTTTCCTGCTTGTTGAAATGTTTTCCTTTTGGCATGTTTTCGACCTAACTAATTTAACTCTATAACAATTACTACAAACCCTTAACTAAATTTACAATCTACTTGATTTTAAACGAAAGGTAACTAAGTAATAACTGTATCATTTAAAACTTGCATAATTTTATCACGTGCTAATTTGGCTCTTGTGAACAAAATAACAACAAAAGTGAAAATGGCAGTTGGCTATGTGGTGACCCGTATGTTCATTTACACATTCCTTCGCGCATCCTAGTGGCTGTGAAACATCTGAACCATGTTGCTACATGTGCTTCGGAAATAAGTAAACATTCAGCACTGAGCATATAAGTACCGTCTATGGATACCAAATGATAATACGTGTTTCCTTATCAGAAGGAAATACTTATTGCTTAAGCATCTCCTTTGCACATTAGCGGCGATTATGAATTCGACCCTTAGTTTCTATGGTGTCCAACTTCATAATGCTATATGTTACAGTTTTGATTTATATATAGTTAACTTATTTTATGCCTCTTTAAAAGGTTTTAGTTTGATTTTGTGATATCTTCCTACTATTTTACCATTAAAATTCTGTAACTCAGAAGTATGGTCTTCAAATTGTCCTACGATTAATAATAATCCTGTATACAATAATTTCATTTTAGAATTTCATTTTTCAGAGGCTTTTGAAATACAATGTTTTCTGAGAAGACTTTATCTCCCACTTTAGGTAACCATTTATTTTTAATTGAGCCCTTTCTTGTCTTTTATTTGCTTTTTCCTGTTATCTTTCAAATACAAGCTGACATTTTTCTTTTTCCGCTAATTCCCTTTGTGTTGCCATAGGTATAACAAAATCAATAGTTGGACCTCGTTTTCCTGTGTCCTGCGTATGTTAGCATCATTTGAATTTATCCGTGTCTGTGTTTGTTCCGCGTGTTTTTCTGTCTGTATCTTCCATTCCCATCGTGTTTTGATTCTTGTGTATTCCAATGTTTATTATTTTTGTATCTTTCTGGCATTGTGTGTCTGTATTTCTCTAGGTTATGTTTTACTCTACTTTTAAGATTTTTTAAAGCATCTTTGTTTGTTGCCTCTTTCCCCTCTTGATTTTTCTTTCTTGAGTTTCTCTTGGTATTACAATCACGTAGGCTGTGTGTTGTTCACATGCAGTATTTTGTCTGCATAATAAGTATAATGCGCATGCGTGTGTGGGTTTTTGTCTATGTAGGAAATATGTTGCATTTGATACTTTTCTTACTTCTGACATTTTTATTTGTTTCACATTTTCATTACTTGAAAGCTTTTCTTTTGCTATTTCTGCTCCTTTAAATAATAATTCCTTTATCTCCTCTATTTGTTTCACCTCAAATTACTTTCAAATGCTTTTATTACTTTAATTTCTTTTACAAATTCTATCCTCATGTTATTGTACATTCTATCATTTCTTCTCTATGTTTGATCATATCCTCTTCTAACATCCTTTCATTCTCTTTTACCTCAACTTCTAAGCTACTCATTTTATTACTGACTGTTTTTATCTGATTTTCTAAGTTATTCTTTACTTCCCACAAGTTATTATTTATGATACCCATATTCTGTTCTTGCCTTCTCTATCTCACGTTTTAATTCTATTTCCATTTTCCTACTTTCTGAATCTTCCTTTCTAACTCTTTCTATCTCTTGTCTTAATTCTATCAACTCAACTTTCCTACTTTCTGAATTTTCCATTCTACCCCGTTCTCTCTCTTGTCTTAATTCTATCAGCTCAAATTTCCTACTTACTGACTGAACTTTCCTATTATTCTCAGATTCTTTCAGGAATTTAAATAAGTCTTCTAATGTTAATCCTGTTCCTTTTCCCTGATCCATTTCTTTTGTCTTTTCCCCTATGGTGAATGTTCATCTTAGATACTATTACTTTTTTATTTCTTAATAACATGAAATTTTAAGATGTTCTTTTCCCTACTATTCGTCATCTTCTACACTTGCGATCTTCTTCTTGTCACTGGTGTCCATGGTCTTCTCCACGCCATTGTCACCCCATTGCCATCGCCATCATCGTTATCCTCTTGTTGTTCTTTTCCCTGGTTGATAAGCCCCCTTATTTCATTGCCAGTCATCCTTCAATCTTCTCACATTGTTGAGTTGCTGTGATGCCTTCCTGATCCTCTTCTTTATTAATGGTTATATTTATTTATATATATATATATTTTTTTTTTTTTTTAGATCTTGCTCTCAATTCAAGAGTCCCATGTTACAGAATTATTAAAGGGGTCTCTATTTCGACAGATGATGACAAATCTTATAGTTGTAAGATTTTGTCAGAAATTAAGGTAGGTTCGTGGAAAATATTTAATAATGTTAAGTAATGAGTGATGAGATCTTCAATATCCTTAAGGCATGTTAAGAGGAAGATTTATCTTTGATATATTATCAAAGATGAAATGAATTCGGCTTTTCATAAGTTAAATTTTTTCTTATTTATTTTCTTTTCCTTTTACATTTCACATGTTTCTTTACTATTTGAAACCTCTCTTAGGGAAGCGTGTACCACATTGGAGTAAATTACTTCAAAAGTAATGTTTACTAAAGAAGTCCGTATTAAGGAAGTAGGTTACTAGGGGAGCAATTTTCTCCGGAAATAATGGAAAGGCTCAATTACAGTTTACTCTTTTAATTATGACTACGGAAGTAAGAGCTCATTACTCCGGAGTAGGTATGTTTTGTTTGTGCGATTTACTTGAATCGATCATGGATAATGTTATGTGCGATAGGAAACGGGAAAAAAAACCTCAGCGAAAGAGGCAAATGTTTGCTGGTAGAGATTATGAAAACCCATGTAGATAGTATAAGAGTACAAAAAAATATGACGTAAAGATGCTGGATAAAAGGAGAAATACCTGGAAAGACATGACAGACGAGTTTAATGCTGCGAGTGATGGAAAACGTACCGAAGAGCAACTTAAATTTTTTTTGGAAAGACTTAAAAGCCAAGTTAAAAAACAAAGCCAGGGAAACAGGTGAAAAATTTAAAACTGGTGGTGGTTCATAGATAACATACATGTATGATATTTCAAAAATAATTATTGAAATAATGCTCCAAGTATTCCAAGGAATCGACTCAGTATGTGACAATGATGCACCAATGTATAATTCAGTCGAAAATGACGAGAACTGCCTGAACACTGAAGAATCTGATGGTGCTGCTTTGATTTAGAAGCTGAAATGGGCCCAACTTTCGACGTTTCAGTGGATATTAACCCTGATGTCTCCATGAATGTTTGTGGAAGTTCAAAATATGGTAAGTGAAAAACTAGCTTACTTGTATTACTTCTGAAAGAATTAAATGGATGGGTACATGTAAGTAATGAGATCTGCATTTTTATGTATTACAGATCTTGGAGGTAAAAAGACAAAAAGTAAATTCTCTAGTGACCAGGAGAGTAACATAAACCGCCGGCATGAGGAACTGTGTAAGATGTGACTGAACTTTCTTCATAAAGAACATGAAGAGAAAATGTCCATCATGCAACAAGAAAGCGAAATGCAAGAGGAAGCACATGCTTTGAGAATGGATATACTGCATTCATTGAGGAACAAATTATCCTTGATTCCCATAGAAACTTCACTGAACTTCGTCACTTACTTGGATAAAGCAAGCGAAGTGAATGAAAGTTTCTCTGAAACATCAGAATGAACAGGTGTTTGCAACCACATGGAAACATAATTCATAACTTCTATGTCATAAGGCAAGATATTACAAAGTTTGTTAGGTACCTAATTCGGCAAAACTTATTTTATGGAAATGTAACCTCAAAGGCCCCATTCTCAATGAAAATTAAGTGTAAGTATAACATCAACTTTATGATATGTACTGCAATGCAACCAGTCACTTTTAATTACGTTAATATAAAAATTAACATTGAATTGTAAATAAACTTAAGAAGCTTGCAAAATCCAAGCTTTCAAGTTACATCAAAAATAAGAAACTAGCCAATAGAAAGTGATTCTCATAACATGACCATTTTGCCATCTCCCATCAGATATTCCATTGCCATGTGGTGACTCGCCAATGCACTTTTCCGTGCTAGATCACGGGGCATGAATTACTGGGGTATATAAAAATTGCAGCAAAAGAAATTGTGAGTGTAAGTGATGTTTTGTTTGTAAGTTTAAATGTCCTTTAACCGTGTAACTAGCTCTTGCTAATTTTGATAAATGTACATAACCTCTTTGTCAGTGGTTTCTTCGCAGGTCACCATATTAGCCCAGCTGTTTAATGCTCATTGGCAATTGGCTGCTGCTTAAGTTTGCATTTGTCGACATGATTGATAACTCACCACGTTAAGTTTCTTTTAATTAGTTATATTAATGCTTAATTTTCATTGTGAATGGCCCTTTATGAATACACTGAACTATACAATGGAATATATTTAACCTCAAATTGTTTGCATTCATGGTGCTATACGAATGTACTGAACTATATAATGGAATATATTTAACCTAAAACTGCTTGCATCATCGGTGCTATACGAATGTAGAAGTATATAATGACTATGTTTGTAATTGGAAATTGTTTGTATTCTTGGTGCTTTACGAATATAATGGAATATTACCAGTATTATTTTTGTATAAAAAAGACTTTCCATTACAAATGTTGGTATAATTGTTAAACATAGTACAAACCCTGAACATTGCATATACATACTACACATACTAAGATAACAAAGTACTTGTATACTGCTGCACAAAAACTTAAAAAAGACAAAATCCGTAAATGGATATTTCAATATTTGAACAAATAGTTCATCAAAAGAATAACATGACCTCGTTTAAACCCATGTGCAAAATCTTGCAAAAATGTTATATACCCCCTCAAGAAGGTATTCATCTGCACTTCAAAAAATTTAGCAGCCAAATTAATGGAAGGAAAATTAATTTTTTTGGACAAAGATCAAATGGTAAGACAGTTTTCGTGTTTTGGTGGTTTTTCACATCGTTCATTTTCAGTTTTATAAATTTTTGAAAAATATACCAAAATTCAACTTTATTGTACATGGTGTTTTCAAAATTATCTTTCATGCATTGGGTGGATCATTTTTTCTATATACATCACACACTTTCAGCGATATGTGACTTAAACTTGTGGAGAAATAAGTTTGTGAAGTCCTAAAATGTGAGCTGAAAATTAGGAATTAAGGCATAAACACTGAAAATTCCCAACTTCACCATTTTATTTCTCCTATTTTCAATGCAAAATCAAATAATACATACAAAAATACTGTTCTTAGACTTTTTCGCTCCATTAATTTCTCTGCTAGAATTTTTTAAAGTGCAGAAGAATACTTTCTTGAGGGGTATATGTCTATTTTGTGGAAAACTGTATTATTTCATGAAAAGTAATCATTTATAATTGCTTGTCGAATGGCATTTCCTGCTATATTTTGATCATGATTGACAAATGGAATGTTTCCGTCATTGTCTACCAAGTCTCCGTCTTCTACCTCTTGTGGAGGACTGCTGTAGCCACTATTACGATGCCGCAAGCTGTAGGCGTGAAATGCATTTCCTTTTCAAGAATTTGGAACCTTTTTTTCCATACCACAAAAGTGTGTTCCACGCATTTTTGCGTGGGCAGTATTGTATCAAAGTTCAGCTGATGTGTTTGGTTGTAGGAGTGGAGTCATTAGATGTTTGGTACAGGCATAACCCTTATCTCCCACTAGCATACCATTATACAGACCACGTTCGAAGTTCGCAGCAACTGCACTGCTGTCCCATATTCGTGCGTAGTACCAGACCAACGAGAAACAATGTTCCTAATCTTCATATCTGTGTCGCAGATCACTTGTGTGTTGATGGAGAAATACCCTTTCCAATTTCGGAAAAGTTCACCATTTTCACCATATGGGCATAAAATAGGAACATGTGTGCAGTCAATTGCACCCTCAATGTGCAGTAAACTTGTGAAAGCAAAGAATTGCCTTTTATTTTCTGACTAATTGTCATTTGTGGGTATATATATGTACCTTGTTCTCAACCTCAAAAGCGTTCCAACAACACGATGAAAGATACAACCTGCAGTCGTACGGTAAACATTTATAAGATCACCTGCAACTATCTGAAATGTTCTGGTACGAAACACTCACAGGTCACATAGCAGTTGCAACTTAGGCGATACAACTGAATTTCTGTCCGAGTTTTGTTGTACGTGTTCTCCAAGTAGATGCAAAAGGAATGTAAAGGATTCTTTTTTAACAATGAAACTTTCCTTGAACTCATTCTCTGTATAAGTATCATACGGATCTCATCTTTGCTGTGCTATATGCACTATCGCATATCAGTTGTTTTCTTCATCGAGATCTATATAATCTAGGTAATGCATGATTACGTAGAAATATCTTCCTCCAAATACGACACAATATTGTAGTTCAATCGATAGACGAGTTACTCCATCCAGGTAGCCAGTGTAAATTCTAACCTACATTTGTGCTCTGTTTACTTCCGTAGTAATATACTACTCGACAGTGCTCTCCGACATTTACTCCTGTAATAATTTAAAGTGGAGTATCTGAAAGGAGTAAAAAACTTTGGAAGTAGTTTACTCTCATATGGAATTTGCCGAGTGTTGCATTTAATAGTAGTTTACTATGGAAGTGGAGCTTACTCTAGGTTGGTGCACGCCGCCCTTAGCATTTTACAGTTTAATATTAAGACCAAGTTATAACGCTGATAAATATTAGTACTATGATTAATGTACTGATGGTATACACAACCATACTGTATGAGTACTAATGAGATACTGAACTTGCTACTGAAGAGAAGAAAATTATTTGTACTTCCATGGCAACATTCATTATTGTAATCCTTCACTTTTCATGTTTATTCGACATGTATATTGCCCTTAAACAGATTTTTTCACGTATAAGTTTTTAACCAAAGTTTGCCATAGTTGCTGCCAAAATAAATTCAATTTCCAAATACGTTAACAGAAAACAAATCCATAATTCCTCAATAAATATAAAATAACAATCATAATAATATCAAGAACATGCTAACATCACAATACATACATAAATGTAACACCAAATGAAACCAATTGTGTATTTTCCACATATTAACTTAAACAGGTAAGTTAAATATGTTTTATATTTGATTTTTACTGATCCTTTCTGCTTCAATAACATTTAGCATTGCCAAGATATTCTTTGTTATTAGTTTGAATTTTCAAATAGTTATACTTTTTTCAAGTGGTAAGTTATTAATTTTTTCTGTGGTCACGTAAAGAGCATGGAATTTCAAACCATCACATAGCAATCACTTTTTAAAAATCTGAATAATATTTTAAGGCTGGTTCACAATAACTGAGAACAGTAACCAGAACAAGAATGACAAAGTTAAAGCACATGTATTATAATATGAGAGTTCACAATTAACCGGAAGCTTTCCCAGTTTCCGGGAACAAGAAAGAGAACTTGGCCAAGTTTTAACTTTATTGTTCTCGTTCCCAGGCACAGCATATTGGATTCATATTGTGCATATTGGATTCTTCACTACAGAAATTTTTCAAGGCGGCCGTGACATGAAACAGCCACTAGAGCTCTAATTGAAAGCTGGGAAAATGAAACTGGAAAAAATTCTAGCATATATTTTCTATGCATAAATTCTACCTCAGAACCTGACTTCACAGACCCACTGAGCATTGATTCTTCTAGTTGCAGCGTCATTTGTAATTTATATGCAACTCAAAACTGGCTGTTGCGTCAAAAGCATGAGCAAAAACTACAAAGAACAGCAAAAACAGGTAGAAATTAACAAGGAGCAAAGAACTTTAATGTATGCTATTATACTACCGCCATTTTATCTTTGGCTCTGACATTTAGCGTGACAGAGAGGCAGTGTTGCCAATTCTTACCTCTACTGTGAACACATGTGTATATCTGTGCCATCTCTTTGTAAAATGGAAACAATGAAATAGTTGCCTATGTTAGAGTATTTAAAGGAAACTTAAACAAGGCTAACGCAGTAAATCGCACGTGCACAAAAAACCAACTTCACTTGGACTAAAGCAAACAGCTACTGACGATACATGCTTCACTTACAAGAGAATTGGCAACACAGCCCAAAATGCAGTGGATGCGCATGGAGAGGGAACCTCAAATTCTTCCTAGCAGATAACTTCCACCCTTTGCTGTGTCAGTCAACCCAGCACTGGAAACCTAGACGGATTTTCGATTCTTTTCTTTTGAGTTGTGTTTTGCATGTAGCAAAGCTCTGAGCAACAACAGTAAACTATATTTATTAAAAACTTACAAGAAATCAAATTAGAATCCTAATTGATCTATTGAAATGAATCAGAGTAGTTTCCTTTACTATGGAAATTCACAGCACTAGTATTGCTAAAGTTGGCCATTCTGATACATACCTATCTCTTTCTTTACCCTCACGAAACGTCAGGGCCAGAGATACACCGGCATGGATTAAACAAAAGTATAAAAGCTTGGCACATCAAGAGGAATAAAAAAATAGTAAAGAATCTGCATTTACAGAATGTTTACTCTATTGAATATTGACATTGGCTAACCCACATTATGTTGACTGATTTGGAAGCAGGTGAAAAAATATCATTGGTTAGTTAGAAACAAATAAAATCCCAATGCACAAAATCGACTTTCCACTTTGTTATCAGTATGGTCATTGATATGCATTCCCTTTCTCAATAGGAAGCTATTGTGAACCAAAATGTATGCTGTTTTACTTCCCATTTCGTTTCCATTTTGGGTTTCCATTCTTGGGTTTTTGTGAACCAGTCTTTAGCCACTGTATCTTCCTTATAACTACAAACTAAATGTGTAATGAAAGTTTATCTAGATTAAAAAGAAGTAGATATAGTAAAGAAAGTCATATGAATGACACATATCTGATTTTTAGAGATCCAATATGGTAGGCCTATTTTATGGTAATGAATTATCTAACCAAGGAAAAAGTGTGATGCCAAAAGTAATTTCTTAGAGAGAGAGATTCAAGTCTTAAGTCTCTTCTGAACTTGTATTCAAAAACATTATTTGAACATATGTATCCCAGGTGTCACAAAAAATATTTTAAAGCATAGCTGGAACACAACATAGATGAAAGTTCTTACCTGTCATCTGAAATGGAAGCATTGTGATGCGTTGCAAGATTAGGAACCAACACACCCATTCTCTGTAATAGAGCTGGGAACAGCTCAGGCTTGATGTAACACATGGAGCACAACAGGGTATCGATGGCCTTCTTTAAGGCTGAATGAGCAGGTAACACAAGCGTCCACTTGTACAGAACACTGGAAAACAAATTCATTTGTCAAGAAACTTTATGTAGAATGCACAACTAAATTGAGCAAATTAAACAACATTACTTTAATGATCACTGCATTTCAATAAGTTCTGTTTACATCTTTGCACTTTTGTTACTTTGTCAGCTGCAGCCAATTAGTAACAAATCACAGATAAGGTCATGATTAGTAATTATCATTTTGGATTGTGCACTTCAAAAACAGGATGTTTAGTTCTAAAGTTGTTTATAACTGGCACAATTATTGTTTATAATTTTTATCCTAAAAATGTAAATTCTACGGCTCAATAACTTCTTTCAAAACTTAGTAGTAGTGACAAGACATCTTGGTGAACATATTGCACTCTCAGACGCGAAATGTTACAAAGTGCACACTCTCTTAAAGAAAAGAAAAAGAAAGAAAAGAAAAAAAGCATCTTATTAATTATTTGAAAATTTCCTCAATACTTCTCAAAGCTAAGAGCTCATGATCAAAGTGTATGACATAAATGTGCATACTGTGTTGTGCAATGTGGAACAACAGAAATTCAAAAACAAAATTGGTGAACCAATGTTCCAATCTCCAGAACAGCACATTTGAAAGCAAAAAATGTTTCCAATATATATGAATTTGAAAAAGTCAATTCAGCAGAACTCCATTTTTTGCACTTTTCAAGGTTTCAACAAAAAATACTGTAAATGGGGTGAGAATATGTACATATTGGACTGGTTATTTTAGACATGTGAAATTCTAATATGCATATAAACACAATAAGAGATATTGTAATATCTAAGGTTCCACTCTTTGAATGTTTTTGTCAAACATTAATATTTTCTCAATAGTTATTTCTATTATTACAGGTTACTAATCACAAACAGCAGTTTGATATTTTTCTCTGGTTGACTGACCACCATCACCATATGAAGAAAACTGTTTTAGGACAGTAAATTCCCCTATTTCTACCATTTCAGCAACTCTCGAGGGCCTTTTCCCTCAACATTGCTTCAACTATTAGAACTCTTGAATCACATGTCAATTAAAACCACTGTTTCAGAATTTCTTCCATCTTGCAGAATTTTGAGCTTTAAGTATATCATCATATGCTCAGTTTCAGAGGCCATCAAGAATCGTAGCTTGAGGGATGTTATACTAACCTTTGTCAATTTTTATCATACTAGTTGCCTCACAACAAAATGATTGCACATAAACTATGACAATTCACAGACAACAGAAATACTTGTAATGTTTCTTTTAATGGCTGAGGATGAGCCTTTGAAAACAAAAGAGAGGTGTAGCCATGCTGAATGCTCAATGTCTTCCCATTTCAAACACCATTTTCAGTTGACTGTTATCAAATATAAAATTGTTGCAAACATAACCTATCCAAAGCTACAATATTTGTAATTAGTAAGCTTGCTTTACAAGTTGTTTAGTTATTGAGGGAAAAGTATGGCTTTTTGCATTCTATCCATCAAGTAATAAAATGGTGGCATGTGCATAATTAATGGTACCTACAATTCCAGAAGAATTTGTTCTTGAGTAAAGCTCATGAGTACAGCAGTAGGCTCTTCACCTTTGGATACTTTTAAATACCATGGGAGTAAGTAAGCAATAATTGCTTCAAACATTTTGCATACCTGCACAATATGGATTTTCGAACTCTGCTGCAGTCATCATTAACAATATAGTATGACACTGTGGCGAAATACCTGAGGCTAGTAGCAGCTGTCACATTGGTTAGAAGTGGTCGATTTCGTTGTTAGGATATAACAGTCATGATTCAGTTACCTATAATTTTTTGAGCACTATCTGTTTTTATAGTCTATATATTAATAAAATCCATTTAATTGAAGTCCTTCTACTGGCTGGTACTCATCTGCGACCTCAGTAGTCATTAGACATTGTGAAACAGCAGAATGGGTTGCTCCATGGAACTCACGGACTTCGAACGTGGATAAGTGATTGGGTGTCACTTGTGTCAGAAGTTTGTACGCGAGATTTCTACACTCCTAAACATCCCTAAGTCCACTATTTCTGATGTGATAGTGAAGTGGAAACGTGAAGAGACATGCACAGCACAAAAGCGTACAGGCCGACCTCGTCTGTTGACTGACAGAGACCGCCGACATTTGAAGAGGGTCGTAAAGAGTAATAGACAGACATCTATCCAGACTATCACACAGGAAATCCAAACTGCAAGAGGATCCACTCCAAGTATTATAACAGTTAGGCGTGAGGTGAGAAGCCTTGGATTCCATGGTCGAGTGGCTGCTCATAAGCCACAAATTACGCAGGAAAATGCCAAACATTTTGCTTGGTGTAAGGAGCGTCAACATTACACGATTGAACAGTGGCAAAACATTGTGTGGAGTGACAAATCACGGTACACAATGTGGCGATCCGATGGCAGGGTGTGGGTGTGGCGAATGCCCGGTGAACGTCATCTGTCAGCGTGTGTAGTGCCAACAATGAAATTTGGAGGTGGTGGTGTTATGGTGTGGTCGTGTTTTTGCTGGAGGGGCTTGTACCCCTTGTTGTTTTGCATGGCACGATCACAGTGCAGACCTACGTTGATATTTTAAGCACCTTCTTGCTTCCCACTGTTGAAGAGCAATTTGGGGATGGCGATTGCATCTTTCAACACGATTGAGCATCTGTTCATACTACACGGGCTGTGGCGGAGTGGTTACACAACAATAACATCCCAGTAATGAACTGGCCTGCACACAGTCCTGACTTGAATCCTATAGAACACCTTTGGGATGTTTTGGATTGCCAACTTCGTGCCAGGCCTCACCAACCTACATCAATACCTCTCCTCAGTTCCGCACTCCATGAAGAATGGCTGCCATTCCCTAAGAAACCTTCCAGCACCTGATTGAAAGTATGCCTGCGAGAGTGAACGCTGTCATCAAGGCTAAGGGTGGGCCAACACCATATTGACTTCCAGTATTACCGATGGAGGGGCACCACAAACTTGTACGTCATTTTCAGCCAGTTGTACGGATACTTTTGATCACGTAGTGCATGTCAATGGTGAATAAACCTCTATTAACAACCTCATTCATAAGAGGCAAAACATTACTCTAAGACATTATTTGAACGAATTTATACTGAATTAGCTTAACTAACCTTTGTTACTATAGAACATGTTTTGCCGACATGTCTCCATCCTCAGCTATGATCAACTGCTGGAAATGTCATTTCCTGTATTTTCTCTGTTGGACCACTGATGAGCTTTACAGTATGTTGTCCTCGGCAGGAAATTCAAAATTTATTAATTCTGCTTCGTGTTTCTTTATTAATATCTTCTCCCATGTATCCAGCTCTTTTTGACTTGAACAGGTTTTAAAAGATAGATGCTATTTTCTATGTTGTGGTTGTATTCCTAAAGTGTACTGATTCTGCTGATTTTTCTGTTTATATTTAGTATGTCTGAGATATTGTTTAAGACAGGTGCCAATGTTTCTTTTTGTCTTCCCTTTGCAGAATGTTGCAGTCTTCACATTTGATTTTGTATATTCTGAATTGGTTGGATGGTGGTGATTTTTTCAAATTGCTTGATTTTAATATGTTTTTTAATATTATACTTGTTATATGGGGCCACAACTAACTGGAAGGAACTCAGGCAAATAGTTATCTGAGCTAGATACTTGAGCGAAATCACTGCCATATGTTACCCACGTGAAATGTATCAACAGCAGCTCCTGCAGATGTTTTAAGACCAGTGATTGGTATGTGGGTCGATTTTCCAGCCACATGCCTTAACTTATCCCATACGACAGAGGAAGGTGTATGTCATTAAATGAAGCTACAAACTTGCTCTATGGTTTCATTCTGCTTCCTTAATAGTTTGTCTAGACTTCACATTTGATTTTGTATATTCTGAACTGGTTGGATGGTGGTGATTTTTTCAAATTGCTCAATTTTAATATGTTTTTTAATATTATACTTGTTATATGGGGTCACAACTAACTGGAAGGAACTCAGGCAAATAGTTATCAGAGCTAGATACTTGAGCGAAATCACTGCCATATGTTACCCACGTGAAATGTATCAACAGCAGCTCCTGCAGATGTTTTAAGACCAGCGATTGGCATGTGGATCGATTTTCCAGCCACATGCCTTAACTTATCCCATACGACAGAAGAAGGTGTATGTCATTAAATGAAGCTACAAACTTGCTCTATGGTTTCATTTTGCTATCCTTAATAGTTTGTCTAGGCTTGGTATGCGTTTCTTGTATTGGATCAGGTTATCCATCGTAGGACGATGCTGGAAAACCCTAAGAGCATGCCTGTGGGCAAGAATGGTATTTTGGCATTCATCCGTCCACCAAGGAACCGAAAATCAAAGGGGGTTGCCAGTCGACCGAGGAATAGATTGCTCAGCAACAGAAAGAATTGTCTCTGTGATATGTTCGACTAAAACATTCAGAGAGTCTGCTCATTGTAATTAAACACAGCCAACTGAGAGTAAAGGTTCCAGTTGGCTTGATCTAAATGTTTTGTGTTAAGAGACTAATAAGACAATGAAACTGATTGGTAGAGTATAAATCAGAGACGACATGCCATTGTAAGGAAACTGCCAAATCACAATGTGAAAAACTATTGAAGGAGTCTGAGAGAAATGTAGGCTCTCTGGTGTTCAGAAGAGCTAGGTTAATATTGTCCAAGAAATTGGGGATTAAATTGCATCTTACACAAGCCCGAGGTGAGCCTCAAAGTGGGTGTCGAGTGTTGGCATCTCCCATAAACACAAAAGGTGTTGGTAACTAGGAAAGTAGACCTTCTAAATCAGTAAGCGAGAGGTTGTCAGACAGAGGCAGATAAATATTACAAATGATTAATTAGATGAATGACAGTTTTTCAGACACTACGGATACAGATTTCACAAATATTTCATCTCTGATGAGCATCATAGAGCTCCCATGGATAGGAATACCCTCTTCCAATGTAAGATCACACCATACTGGGGTATATCACCTGATTTAAAAGTTGTCTTGCGGATGGAGCTTAGTCTCTTGCAAATATGCGACCAAAGGCTCATTCTTGTTGAGCAAAACCTCAAGCTCTGGTCGATGTGTTCTAATTCCACTACATTGAGGAGAACAGTGGTTGAATGAATTTACCCTTTTTCTTTAGTGTTGGGCTAACACCTTTAACAGAGGATGCAGGATCTCTGAGGAGATAATCGTGGACTTTGTTTCCCTCTTGATGTTCTGGGTACAGACTTATCACTTGCTTTCAGGAAGTCGTTTCTGTCATACTAGTCCTGAACCTTATCATTCATGTATTGTGTGTTACATGCTTGCCAATCTTACTGGTTGAGGTCGATGGTTTTGCTGGTGATTTTACTGATATAATATTTTCACACCACTGTTGACAGACCTCTATATGAGTACTTTCAAGATCCAGATAATTTTCTCAAATATTGAAAGCTTGGCACTGATTCATCGATGTGTTCGCTATAGTAAACAAGAACGTAGCAGAAGGCGCTTTGAAAACTCCCAAACTTGCAAATACCTGGCATCAAATTCACCATGGAAATCAAACAAGATAATGTACTTCCTTTCCTAGATGTGAAGATGATCAGAAATAACACTGAAATTCAGAATATTCAGTAAAGATACTCATATAGACAACCATATAAAATCCATAGTTTAAACCCGGTAAATGACATGCCATCTTTAATAGCATCATACAGCTTACTAAGGGTGGTATGCATCAACCTAGAGTAAGCTCTTACTTAGGGCAGCATGCACCAACTTTAAGCTGTATTCTGTAATAAACTACTATTAAAGTCAACACTTGGTGGCTGCCATGCAAGAATAAACAACTACTCCCAAAGTATTTTACTCCTTTCATATACTTGCAGAGTAAATTACTGCAGAAGAAAATGTTGGAGAGCACTGTCATATAGTATGTTACTATGGAAGTAAACAGAACACAAATTATAGATTAGAATTTACTCTCATGACTTGGTTGGAGTATGTCACCTGCCAATTGAACTACAATACCATATTGTATTTGGAGGAGGATATTTTGATGTATTCATGGATTATTTAGATTACAGTGAAGATCTCAACAAAGGAAGCAATTACTTAGATTAAATTGATTATCTCAATGAAGAAAACGGAAATGTGATAGTGTATATAGTACGCGAGAGACTAGATCCATATGATACTTATACAGAGAGGGTTACATTTCATTATTAGAAAATAATCTTTTACATTCAATTTGAACCTTCTTGGAGAAAATTTACTGCACAAAAAACAGATGTTAATTCAGCTGTGTCACTGAAATGCAATTGTTATGCACGCTGTGAGCGTTTCATACTGGAACATTTCAGATGGTTGCAGACAATCTTAAAAGTGTTCACCATAGAACTGCTGATTGTGCCTTTCATTGTGTTAGAGCTCTTTTACGTTTAAGACCAAGGTACATAAATATCTGTAACAAATGATTATGAGCATTGAGAATATCAAAGGCAATTAATTCTTCACTTTCAAACTTTCCACCACATTGTGGGTGCAATTGACTGGCACGCATTTCCTATTTTGTTCCCATCAGGTGAAAATGGTGAACTTCTCCGTAATCAGAAAGGGTATTTCTCCAACACACAGGTGATCTTCGTTGCAAATATGAAGATTAAAAACATTGTTTCCAAAGAATTTTAAACTGCTCTTCAGTATGTTTCCTGCCACTTGAAGCATTAAACTCATCCGTCATGATTTTCCAGGGTTTATCTTTCAGCACCTTTACATCATGTTTTTTGCACTCTATTGTTTAAATGGATTCTCATTAACTCATCAACAAACATTTATCTCTCTTCCTGACGTTTTCCCCCCTTTTCCTATCACACATCACCTTATCCATGAACCCCCAAAGTCCCGAACCACACTCTTGATTGTGTTCCTCTAAGAGGTGGGAGGACTTATGCAAATGCCCAATAAACTTTGGTCCACAAGCATGTTTGAACAACTACAAGTGACTTCCCTGAACACAGTCCGATGGATACCACTGCGCGGGACGGAGAGTCACAAGGGATGAATGGGTAATGCATAATTCCCAGCCGCTGAGTATCATGTAGGCCTGTGTTCGTACCTGCTGATAAAGGTCAGTCCCAAGGAGGGACCAGAGCAAGAGCTGCTACATTCCAAAGGCGATTGGGTCACTCTATCTCTAAATTGGGAGGCGAGACCCAAAGCTGAACAGGACAGGACTCTCACCTCTCATCCAGGATGTGAGCATGCCATCAGAGAAATTTGTAATGGTTGAGGATTTAATCGCAATGGATAAAAAAAAAATAATAAAAATAAAACATTAAAGTTCTATGGAAAGGAAATAGTAGAGTCTTGTGGTCCTTGCGACTTAGTTATAAACAGAACAAAGGAAGGAAAGAAATTTTCATTGGTGAATCCATTTATAGTTCAGAGGTCTCGAATAACATTGCTGGTCCAGTTAAGTCATGCATTAGATCTTGTAATGGCAAGCTCCTGGTTGGAGCACATTCAGCATCCCAGGCAACAAAAATACTCAGAGCACATATGTTAGCTGGCTGTCCTGTACATATTGAGGTGCACAGGAACTTAGAACTCCTTGTGCTGTATGGTAAACACCTGTGCATTGGACGGTATGTCCAACGAGGAGATTCAAGAAAATCTTGAAGATCATGTGACATCCATATATCAGGTTCAGCAGAAAGAAAGAGGTGAATTATTGCCTACTTGTACCATGTACACTTTCTCTTTTTAATGTTCTGTGGCTTCTTGTCAGCTAATCTTGTTAGGAAGCCATTGTTCTATGCTGTTTTCACTATTTGCTCATATTTTTACTATCTGCAATCTGTCTGCGATGTTATTAAAAGACTTGTCCTTTAATGGGTTTAAACTATAGCTTTTACACGGTTGTCTATATGAATATCTTTTCTGAATATTCTGAATTCCAGGTTATATTTCTCATCATCTTCATATCTAGAGAAGGAAGTACGTTATCTCATTTGATTTCCATGGTAAATTTTATGTCTGAAAATTCAACTTCTTTTACTTAACTATGAAAGCCTCAGCATTAACAACTCCATAGAACTAGTACAAAACATCAGAACTAAAAATATCATATCACGCAATGGTTTACTAGTATCATTCAATGATCCCCAGTATACTGAAACCGAAACTGATGCAGTATCTCAAAAAATTGCTTGAATCCATAAATCCATATAAAGAAGATGTAGAGGAATACATAACTTACCCACATAGTTATTGACCAAGCCTACTTCACAGTCCAAAGGAAGATTTTAGTGTTAGAATTCAGGTTTAGTGATGGGCAATCCTTTATCATGAAGCAGATTTAATGAATTTTGAAATCCCCGCTGAGGACAACATTCTCTATAAGTTGGTGGCCCATCAAAGAAAAAGATCCAAGATCAGGAGCCAACATTTCCAGCAGTCAACCATGTCCTACAGCTAAAAAGGTTAGTGAATCTAGTTAAGTGTAAAATTCAACTCTACTATTCTGCAACTCATCTATAAAATTATCATTTCACTTCATTGTGTACTACTTCCAGTTTTATATTATATTATAATTACTATACGACTTCCTCTGCTTCTATGAGATTGATATTGAAGAATCTGAGCTTTAAAAAAGCTAGCTACTGTTATGCATTATAAGTTTACAATCTGAAAGCCTGTGAAGCAAAGAGTGTTAAGTTCTCTCATTCCCTCTCAATTCCTCCTCCTACTCCCTTCTCCAACTCCAGCATTGGCAGCAGTGAGGTTATTTAGTCAGCACTCACTCAACATTTGTTTTTAAAACCCTAATCCATTTACCATCACTAACATATGTTGTAATTTTATGGTAAAAGGCACAGTACCTGAAGAGTTCAGGAGTGACCATAGCTGGCAGATTGTAGTTTATTTGGGATTCATGTCCAGCCCAAAGTATTGCTGCAGCACTATGAACATAGGCAGATGAGGGAGACCAAAACTCAGTGCTTCCAGATCCTGACTGACCTTTCATCTATATAAAAGTAGAATTATCATCATAAATATACAAACAAGAAAATTATTGTTTTGATTACTTAAATACTAAAAGAATTATCACACAGATGAGCTTTACTAACACTCTAAGCAAAAGTTGAGGCTAGCTACAATTAAGTATCCACTAATTAAGTATCCATATTTCTTATCTCTGAAAAACAGCAACAATGATTTTCTGGCAATGAAATTTCATTATGGAATGTTGGCAGCTCTGAATTAGTTTCATTAAATGGTGCACATTACTTTGGCAGTGGTCAATCATAGACCATGGAGGTGGTGCCATGAAACAGTCCAAATTTGAATTCCATCATTGAATTTTTCCACAGCAAAAAACAAAACTGCTACTAATATTCATCACAAGCTAACCTCTGTTTATAGAGAAGGATGTAGGATGTATGAGCATTCAGATAATTTGAGGTTGGCATATTTGGTTCATGTAAAGATGTGAAAATATGCATGACGAGCAACACAACAAAAGACTGGTGGCAGTGATTGACAAATGTCATTATAAAATTGGTAATAAAAAATGAAGGAAGTGGAGCAATTAGGGTTTTTAAATGTCGACTAGTGTTTTTAACATTTTTTTAACAATGTAATTGTTGCAATTTGCAACATTGTTGAAAAGGATCATGGTGCTACAAATGATTATTTTGCCTACTGAGACTAAAATTAGAACTTCATTCCTAGAAAAAGCCTCTCTGAGCAGCTGAGTTATTGCAATGTTTGCACAAGGGGGCGCCACTTTTGCTTACCATGTTCAAAAGTAACTGTGTGTGAACTCTGCCTTTTAGGGCAGAAGGTTAAGCAGCAAATAGAGGGAAATCTACAGATGGAATGCATTTTTACTGGTGGTGAAGGCTGGATGTAATTCAATTTTGTAAATGAAATCAAAAAGCATGTTTTGGAAGAGGAAAATGCTCCCAAAAATGTCAGTCACGCATTAAGCAGGAAACATAATCACAACAGTATTTTGGGACTGTCAGGGGTTTTTGTTTGTGCATGCCTCACAGAATGCTGACATATTACTGTGACCTCACAACCCAACTTTGAGCCATGATCAAACAAAAGTGCCCTGAGCTTTTGACTTGCTAAGTTCTACTATTGGATGACAATGCAAGCCCACACTCTTCTGAAAAAACCTAGGTCCTCCTTACAACATTCAAATGAGAAGTTTTCTGTCATACACAATGTTCTGAACTTGACTTAGTTATTCCTATTTTTTCCTCAAATTCAAGGACCTCCGAGGTCAATGATTTGAAAATGACCTAAAATTGTAGAAAACAAATGCTGCATAAACAGGACATGGTATAATAGGGAAAAGGTATTGAAAAAGTGGTGTCATGATACCAAAAATGCATGGAAACAGATGATCACGTAAAAAAAAAATTAAAATAGCTTAAAAGTTGAATATTACTGAATTGTTGACTAATTTTGAACATTTAGAAGCTAGTAACAGTGATGTGTCATAATTTAAAATAAAGAGAGTTGAGGGTTGTTACACTACATCATTATAATATTCTTACTTAAACGCGTTTCGGGACTTTTCCCACGACAGGAAATCTTATTTATTGGATGACCCCGTAATTAAGCCACTGAAACATGCCAGCTGAGTTGAGCAAAATATGCACAAAAGAATGTCACTATATGTATAAAGAAAATATTCTTACTCACAAACTGTGAATAGGCTAAAGATGTTAAATTGAAACAGATTTGGAAATTCAGTAACAATCAAGTTTTGAACATGGACTTACCTGAACAGCAGCTGCTGATGCAGTCTCTTGAAGCCAACTGAGCAAACTGCTAACCCTATCCTTTGTGGCATCATCTTGTGTTGTACAAAGCTGGTAAAGCAGCTCCACAACAGAGTCCACTACAGCAAGCACAGAGGAATTGGAGGGGCCTATAGGCAGTGTGCCTAACAAACACAAAAAAAATCTGATGTTACATTCTCATGACTTTATCTACCCTCGTTTACTTTTATATAGATACTACAGATTATTCCTACGAAAGTTTACTTTTCTAAGCTTACTTCACATTAATCAAAATATATATTGGCGGAAATAGTTTCATTGCACATTTTGGTTAAGGTACAAGGGGAGATACAGAAAGCAGAATCGATAGTATATGTCTCTCTAAATGCTGGCCTTGAAATTACACTCTCTTCCCATAACACTGTGATAAACAACTGAATAGTGGCAGTATTTTAAAAAATGACCAAGTACTGAAAAAGTTCAAACAATAATAACAAATTTCAGATATAGCTGATGCCACAGGAAAAGTTATTTGAAATAAATTCTGTGTTTTATACAGATTTACATTTTTGGGTAGTAAGTTTTTGTCAATATCTTATGCTTAACCCCACTATTTGAAATTATGAAATCCAGAACAAAGAAGACTTAACTGACTAATCTCAGAAAATTCAAGATATACATTTTATTTGGTTAATATCTTAAATGTATGCAATTTTAATAAAAATTGTTAAAAGCCATTTTTGAGAAAATCAACATTTTCAAAAAATTTTCCATGTAAAGGGTAGTTTGGGGCAGCGGATTCTTTTGCAAATCTTTCTGTCGCATCTTTGATACTGAATTTAAATATCAAGGCATGTACACATGCAGACCTTTTTCTAAAAATGCCTCTTTTGGGTTCAGGGGCCTCAGAACATGTACTTTTGGTGAAATCTTGATGTTGAATTTTTGGGTGGAATATAACACTTCCACTGCTTACTCTATGGGTTAAAAAAAACAAACTAGTATGCACATACAGCAAGAGATATTTCTCTCTAAGCTTATTGAATAATAGCTGTCTTACTTGACATTGCATTGGTACATTCTATAAGTTGTAGCAACATGAATGGCAATAACAGGCCGTGTGGAAAGAACTCCAACAGGCCAGGCCAGTGAACTTTGAACACCATGTCATAGCAGGGCAAGAACGTGCCTGTGTATAAAAGATGGTATCTGGGGGCAAAGAGGGGCAGTTCACCACAAGCAGTCAACAAATGCCAGTTTATACAGGTACTTCAATGAAGGCATTCTAGAGTGGTAGTACAAGACATTACCAGCTTTCTTTGTGTAGCCAGTTGTCCAGAGTAGTATGTGCAGTAACGCATGATCATTGTCTATTATTGCTGAGCTATTATGGGTTCAGCCTTGCAGTATCCCACTTCAAATAGAGGAGGGACGGACACAGATGTAAAGCAAAGAATGGCCGAGCTGGACTACATGGTGAACTGGAGCACTGTCAATGTTAATATCTCTCAGTTATTAGTAGAAAAACTTTTCAAGTTCAAGCATTGTGTGATTTTAAGTTATTCATGAGTAATTACTGCTGGCAGAGTGTTTGAGTAAATTTTAAATTTGATTGTGGAGAAGAAAAAGTAAATGGGTAACTCAATATATCAACCAGTAATATGTTGGCTTGAAAAGCCTTAATTGCATTTTTAAAGTTAATTTTTTTTTCTTTCTTTCTTTCTTTCTTTCTTTCTTTCTTCCCCCATGAGTATTTGAATGAGAATCGATCAGTGTAAGTTAAAGTTAAATAAGTCACCTCTTAATATCAAGATATTATACCAGCCAACCTGAGGACAGAATAAAGTGTAGCTTGGTAACTATTTAGTAATTGATTAGACTTTATGGTTTACGTTGCATTTAACTCATGTTGATTGTTAATGTGTTTTAAATAAATTGTTAAACAAAATTAGCATAGCAAAAGGCAATACAATTCACCTAACAATCAACAACCTATTCCATAACATTAGAGGCAGGCCTCTAAGTAAGTATAATGGGTCCAGTATAGTGTGATAAAGGTGGCATTGGTAGCAGAACTTAACATTTAAATCAATAAGTAGCAAAGGCAAAGAAACGTTACATGTAGAGTTGCCAGATGCCCAAGATTTTGCGAACTGTCCGCAATTATATGGTAAATGAAAACTTCCAGGCTGAAAAGACAAAAGTCTACAATTTTTACTATATTTGAACTTAGCTTCAACAAATTTAATGTTTTTTTGGGGGGAAAGCCAAGGATGATAGTTTTGAGAATTTGTTGTCACATAAGGAATTGATTGCCTTCACTCATAATAGCATTTCTAGCGAGCAGTATAGTTGCCAAAAATTGTGGAATATTATTTCTCCAGTTTTGGTCATAACACCAATCTAAAGAGTTTTTCCCCCTCATGAGTGCTCAGTGGACAGGAGAAAGGAATAGGTTAACAGTAAAATCAATTACTGCAATGCTGTGAATACAATACTATAAGAAAAACAAGTTATAGTGAGTTTCATTAATTTCTTGAGAGCAATACCAAGTTCCTTTCTTCTCTTCCAGGTTCTGAGAAATACAATTGGTATTAAAAAATCTTAAATATTGATACTCAATACATTAAGTTGTACTGAATACATTTAATACATTTTTTATAATATATGCTTAAGGTAAAGTACAATAAAGCAGTTCTTCCAAAACTCTGGATTATTACATAATTGCACATTTCTTCTACATTAGGGCTCCTTGTACCTCAAAATTTCATTTCTTTACATTGATTAAATAATGGTAAAAATGTCCTGGTTTTGGATTATCCGATGACATCCCTTCCAAAACTCTGAATTAATTAAATGCACATTTCTCCTACATTAGAGCTCACCATTCTTCAAAATTTTATTTCTTTAAATTGATTAAACTAATTGTAAAAAATGTCCTAGTTTTGGATTATCAGATAATGGTAACAGCAACTACATGTGATAATACAGCGCAATGCTGCAAAGTACAGGGCTGAAAATAAACATCAGGTGCTTTTCAGAATCCTAAGTAGTCTGTAATTCGCACTTGTACCTAAAGTGCAAGTGTCCAAAGTCTTGTCCAGATTGGTCAAATAGTGACAATTTGTATATAAGGTAGGGCTGCCATGGAATTTGTGGACTGTCCACGATTTTATGGTAAATGAGAATGTCCAGGCTGAAAAGTCAAAAGTCAGTGGTTTTTACTATATTTGAACTCAATTTCAGCAAATTTAATGTTTATTTGGGGAGGCCAAGTAGGATAGTTTTGAGAGTTTGTTGTCACATAAGAAATGGGTTGCATTCATTTATAATTGTATTTCTAGTGAGGAGCACTTAAAACTGCTACAATTGTGGAATATTATTTTTCCATTCCTGGCCATAACACCAATGTAGAGAAGAGTTTTTCCCTTACAAATGCTCAGAAGAAAGGAACAGATTAATAGTAAAATCAATTAATGCAATACTGCAAATACAATATTATATGAAAAATACAAGTTATAGTGAGTTTCATAAACTTACTGTGAACAATACCAAGCTCTTTTCTTCTGTTCCAGGTTCCGAGAAATACAATTGGTGTTAAAAAAAACTTAAATCTTGATACTCAATACATTAAGTTGTACCGAGAACATTTAATACATTTTTGATAATATGTGCTTATTTAAGATAAAATACAATAAAGCAGTCCTTCCAAAACAATGGATTATTAATTATATATATGTTTCTCCTATATTAGGGCTCTTTAATCTTCAAAATTTTATTTCCTTAAATAGATTAAACAAATGTAAAAAAGTCCTGGTTTTGGATTATCAGATTATGGCAACCCCAAACATAAGAGGTTGAAAAATATGAATATGGGCAGCTTTTTGAAGTTGTATATCATCCTATAATTTTTGTCAAGTCCTTAGTCCAAGTACACAAATGGCCTGTTGTGCCCTGGTAGATCAACCAGTACAGTTTTATCTACAAGGGGCTCAGAAAAAAGGGTAGTTTTTAAAAACTTTTTAGCACTATGAGAGTAACTGCAAAAGTAAGGTCTCCTATTTTTTTAAAATATAGAGAAATGTTTATTTTCAATACATGGTACATAGTTTTGAAGCTTGAATATTCTTCTACTTTTCTACATAATTGCCATTTCGATCAATGCATTTTTGTAAGAGCTGTGGCAGTTTTTGTATGCCTATGTCATACCAGCTTTCCGCCATGCTATTGAGGAAGCGCTGGACCTCATCTTTCACCTCGTCGTTATCGCTGAAGCGCCTTCCAGCCACATGTTCTTTCAACTTGGGAAACACGTGGTAGTCGCTGGGTGCTAAGTCCAGACTGTAGGGTGGATGGGTGATGTTCCATACAAGCTGTTGCAGAAGATTCAAGGTTTGACGGGCAGTATGGGGGTAAGCGTTGTCATGGAAAAGGATTATGCCCTTGCTCAATATTCCTCTTCTCTGGTTCTAAATCGCCTGTCTGAGTTTTCTGAGTGTCTTACAATACCTGTCAGCATTTATTGTGGTCCCAGGAGCCAAAGTTAACCAACAAATCCCCTTTCAATCCCAAACACAGTTGCCATGACTTTAACGGCAGGCTGTTCTTTTGAATTTTCACACCTTGGCTGAAGAAGAATACTGTCACTCACGTGATGTTGTTTAGTCTCAGGTGTGAAGTGGAATGCCCAGATTTCATCAGTGTGACAATTGAATCCTAAAGGTTGTCCTTTTCATCTGCATAGCGCCAAAGAAACTGGTGAGACGTTTCAATGCATTGCCATTTGTGGTCTTCTGTCAGCATTCTTGGGACCCATCTTGCACACACCTGAAATTTCAACTCATCAACCAAAGTACTATGAATAGTGCTTCAAGAAACCTCAGGAATAACAATGTAGAGCTCATCAAGAGTGATCCTCTGATCCTGAAGCACGATTTGTTCAACCTTTCCAATTGTCCCATCGCAAACTGGTGCTCTCTTGCTTTTTTCTTCGTCATAAATTTTAGTTTGACCAACTGTAAACTCTCTACTCCACTTGTGGACGTTCCTGACATTCATACACAACTCTTAATACACTTCCATCAACTGTTAATGAATTTTGATTGGTTTAATGCCTTTTGCATTTAAAAACCGAATAAACTTCACACCTGGCGGTAGCGGTAAACAGGAGCTCTATTACAACTGGCTGTCAAACCAAGACTGAAGGCTCAGCTGCTGTATGATGCATTCTATAGCAAGTGTGAGAGGCAACAAACACAACAGTGTGGCCAACAGCCGCACAAAAAGCTTCCCTGCAGCTCCAGTGCTTTGGAGACCTTACCTTTGGGATTACCCTCGTATATAATTTAAAATAAGATTAGATGGTTTTTGGAAGTTGTAACCTATAATTTTTGCAACTTCTTTGTGTAATTGTGCAAGATCTTGACCGTATGCTTTAAACAGTGCGGATTTCTACATAAGGTGTTTAAAATATGGTAGTTTTTTGTTCTGTAAGGAAAGTTATAATTTTCATTGGGTCCTTTAATATAACCATATAAAGTTTAATCTAGATAGATGAAAGAGTGTTGATTTGTATGATAGGGGTTGAATGTAGAAGCACCTTATCATTTTTAAGAGTTTTTAGAAACTAAATGTACTCGGTTTTGTCAAAATCAGCCAAAAATATTACTTGATAAAACTTAAGTGAAATACAAGGGAAATTAAGCCTCCCATTTATCCCTTTAAGCTTGAAGTTATTAAAAATCTGCCATATTTGCAATAAAGTGACATGTATATGAAAAAGAAACTCAACATACCAGTTTTCAAAATGTTGGAGACATATAGCCTGTGACCATCTGGAAGAATAGGGCTTTTCAATGAAGAAAGAATTATCCAAATCAATAGTGTGGTTTATGACGCATGCACACAAATATTTTCTCTCTGTATAATATTAGTATAGATAATGGAATCCACATAGAGAGTGCTTGAATCAAATTTATTGTAAAAGAATGAGTTGAACTTAAAACACTCACTCTCTTGCTTAATTTACCACTTTTCCTACATGTCCACATCCTTAGTTTTGTGACGATTGCCAAAAGCCACAGCTTGATGTGACAATCTACAAAGATGAAGTCATCCAAAAGTCCCAGAAAACAGATAATTCACAACTGAGATTTGAACTTGGACCCTCCATGCTAGAAGGCCGACAAACCATGGAGGTGGGTGAATTTGGAGATGTTGCAGTTCATAGAGAGAGAGGCTCAAATTGTTTAAAATAAACCTTCTTCCATGTCTACCTTTGCATATTTGTTAAGAGATTTTACTAAATGAATGCTTTCTTTTCTTTCATGATCTTCATTCTAAAATACAAAGGCAAGAATAGACAATTCCATGTTAGCAGCCCAATCAAAAATCATGACAAAAAATAAAATAATAATTCAATAAAAATGTATGAATTTAAAACATCCCTGAAGTCAAAACAAATTTTCAAATTTATCCAGAAATCACCAAAGGCCATGCATGTCATCAAGAAGAAACTTGGCAGAAGTTGGCACAAGCAGTTAACATGCAGCTAAGCATGTAGGCAACAGATCATGAAACATGTGATGAAGCATGATAGTGAGTTGTGTTCTGATAATTGTTCTTTCCATGTGCAAGCACTAAGTTGGAAAATTCAATGCCATGTTCAGCTCTATGCTGAAGCTCTGATCGCTTGATCTCTATATGAACATTAAATCTTCTCATCTGATTCCGGTATTCTGATAAACCTCAAATATTACAGATATCATTCCTCAAAGATGATTTGCAATATTGCAAGTACTTTTAAATTTCTGGGCTTTATACACAACCGCCCTTAGGGTTGTGTCATAATTGTTCTTTCACACCAGCTGTGTGCAGAATACCAAGCTGCAAAGCTGATTCAGACTTAAGTCCAGGAATGGGAACCAGAATGAGAATTGAAAGCAGAAAGACGTGAGAATGTGTAGCATCATTAAGTGTTGCTGGGTTATGCTTGCAGTGGCGTAGCAATTAGGATTGGCAGAAAATAATGTAACGGTTACCTTAATGTAAAGGAGACAGACAGTAACCAGTTACGCATTAACAGTTACAAAAGCAGCAAATATAAAGTAACTAGTTGCCCAATAATGGTTACCAAAGTAACAAAGACTAACTAGTTATTCCGAGTTGCTGATGAAAGGCGGACAGAGTCAGATGTGTTAAACACGCGCTCGCACAAAGGAAAGAATGGGAATTCAAATTGAGGTGTATAGAGTTACAATTGGAATGTTTAATGGCTACAGGGTTTATAGACAAGCTGCAAATTTAAAAAATCAACCTACGATAATGTCATGGTTCATGTTTGTCATACTGGTAATGCTAGTAATTGTCGGAATAGAGAAAAATCCAGGCCCGGGGACAGAACAAGATATTAAGAGTATGCTTAAAGAAATTGCAGAAGATATAAAAAATATAAAAGGGATGGAGAAGAAAATTGAGGAGAAGATAGATGGAAAATTTGAGGAGCTGAAAAATATGTGGGGAAAATTTGAAGGAGAAGTGAATGAGAAATTAGCTGAATGCAATAGAAAAATTTTATACTCGGAAAAAACAGAAGACAGAAGAAGGAAAATGAGCGTGATAATTTTTGGAGTCGAAGAATCAAGAGTGATACGAGCTTGGGATCAAATTGAAAGAATCTTACAGGATAAATTGGAATTAAAACTTGGAGGATGGGAAATGAGAGATGTTTTTAAATGCGGGAAAAAAGGGCAAAATCCAAAGTGCCAAAAAGCTAAAAGGAACAAGAATATTTATAGAACAGGATTTTGGGAAGAAAGAGAGAGAAATAAGAAAGATTTTATCTAAAGGTGAGTCGGAATTGTTACACTAACATCACTTAAGTTAGTGTAACAATTCCGACTCACCTTTAAATAAATTCAATACACATCACTGTTTCTAGCTTCTTTTCATTACAATATCAACGTAAGAAAGATTTTACTTCAAGAAATGAAGAATGTGAGGGCTAAAGGAGAGAAAGCTTTAGTTAGAGGGCTGGATTTGTGGATAACTGGAAGGAAGCAGGATATGCGTCAGCAAAATATGAGGTATGTGTCGGAAGAGGGTCAACGAATACGAGTAGAAATATTGGATTCGGAGACAGATAGATTAAATGAAATGTCACGAGGTGAAGTTAGCATGAGGAAGAGAATGGAGGAGGTGAGGAGGGGAAGCAGAAGGAATACGTCGCCTAGCAAACAGATTACCGGAGAAACAGTTGATAGAGGGCGCGCGCAAAATGGCCTTGGGAGCAACTGCGGGAATGGATATGTGGAGAGAATCCGGACTCAGTATTATTTCGTCATCTGGAGGGAGCATTATGCAAGTGGAAGATTATGTGGGGCAGAAGGCAGAAATGGAAAGGATGACTAGGAGTAAGGCTAAATTACAGGAATTTAGATTTGAGAGAAAAGGTTCTGTATAGGAGAAGGAATGGGGGTTATATTCTGGAATATTGAAGGGTGGTGGGATAAAGTGAAGAGTGGAGAAATATCTCAAATTTTAAATTTAGCAGATGTGATAGGTGTGGTGGAAACTTGGTTGTTAAGAAATAATAATGTGGATGTGAGTGATTTTGATTTTTATGGGAAATGTGGTATTAAAAGGAAAGATAAGGGGAGAGGATCAGGAGGCTTAGCATTATTAGTGAGAAAAAGCCTTAAAATTAAAGTGAAAGTATATGAAGATTTAGGTGAAGAATCGGTACTTTGGTGTGTTTTAAGTGGTTTTTGGGAAAAAGAAAGTGTATGTGTTTCAGTAATATATAACCCGCCAAGTTCCTCGGAATTTTATGAACCTCATTTATTTAACAAGTTAAGACAAAATTTGGAGGAAATATCAATTAGGGAGGTATACAAAGGTTTTATAAAAATGGGGGATTTCAATGCAAGAGTGGGGGAAAGTCAAATACAGTTAACAGATCTTGAAGGAGAGTTTACTGGGATAGCTAAGGAGAGGGACAGAAGAAGGAGCAAAGACAAATGTATTAATAATCAGGGAAAGAAATTAATTCAGTTTTGTGAAGAATGTAATTTGGTATTGTGCAATGGGGTTAAAGGAAAAGATGACGCAGGCGAGTTTACATTTATGAACAGAAATGGGCAGTGTGAGATTGATTATATTTTATATTTGTTAGAATTACGGTGAATATTGCATGGATTTTGAGGTGTTGAATGTAATTACCTCTAGTAACCATTTTTCCAATAAGAGCTGTATTTAAGGGCCAATGGTGGAAAAAAGTAAATGTTAATTATTTAGAAGAAGGAATTAAAATTCAAAATTATAAATGGAGAGATATGGAAGTAGAAAGCTTTTTAGGAGAGCCAAAAAGCAATTAAATATGTTAAAGCTAATAGATATAGAGAAAATGCTTAAAGAAAATAAAACTGATGATGCAGTTGTAAATTTAGAATATTTAGTGAAACAGGCAGGATCAAAAATGAGAGGGAAAAAGGAAATATATATAAGGAGAAATCTGTCAAAAAATCGGTAGCCTGCAGCTATTTGCAGAAATTGGAAGGCCAGAATGGGAAAGCCTATGTCGACATGTTGAATAAATTGAGACTCTTATTTCGAAAAAGATGGAATTGCAGAAAATCAAACAGAAAGAATTCTCATCCAGGATGATGGTGCAGAAACTAGCGACAGCAGTGATGATGGCAAAGAGTGAGTGATTCCGCAGAAGAGGAAATGGAGGGAGAAGAATTGGAGGCATATGATTGACAGGTTTTTATATTAAGCGCTTCTTACAGCGGTGGATTTAAATATACTGTATATAATTATAAGTTTATCAGTGCAGCGCAGTGTAGTGCAATGCAGTGCATAACCGGTTTGCAGATATTTGACAATGATTGTCCCACGCACTCCTGCAGCATGCAGACGACCGGTCACCTCCTGATCCAGTGAGCAACTTGCTTCATAGCTGTTATTAAGATTTTCACATGTCTAGAACTGTTGTGCCAATTATAAATGTAAAATCTAGGAAAAATATAATAGAAGTAGGTAACTTTTTGGGCAGAGTAAGAGCAAAATGGATGAGGAAAATTAGAAAGGAAGAGGCAAATGAGTATTAAATTAAATTACAGTAGTTTTTATTTGATATGTTCTAAGTAGGACCCAATAACTCGACAACCTCAAGGTTTGAGTTTGTTGGGGTTCAAGGAAAGCAACTCAAGGTAGAGTTACAGTTAGTATGGAGATTGAATAAATTTATAATTGTACTTTTAGATTAGTAGGAATGCTGGCTACCAGTATTCCATACTGCTGGATACCAGTAGTTAAGAGGTTAGTTTTCTTTATATTTTATTTTATTGTTACTTTTAGAAACTGGGTTAAGAATAAATTTGTAAAATTGTTGTTGTAAATTTGTACCATCAATTAGGTTAATAAAATTACTTACTTACTAACTAGTTATCCCACTAATAGTTACCAAGTCTGGGTGACAACATTTACTGTATGTGCATTGATATTGCTTATCAGAAACTAGTTATCTCAGCTTGTTACACAGTATGAATCTCCTCTGCGAGAGATTGTGAGTGGCATTATGGATCTAATATATAGAGCTCAGATTCTTATGTAATTACATATTCTATTCCTTTATATGTGTTGTCCTCCGTGGTGTAGTGGTTACCATGCTAGCCTCTAGTTCTCGAGGTCACGGGTTCAAACCCAGCAGAAGGCGATGGATTTTTTCGGGTGTAAAAATCCTTAGCATGGCTTTCTTCAGAAGGGAATTAAAGCCGGTGGTCCCATATCGTAGATTTACGGCACGTAAAATAACCTCAAGCCTGATAAAGAGGCCTCTGAGCAAAATTACTGGTCTTTCATGCCCAATATAGAATGGGATGCTAAGGACCACAGCAGTTAAAGTGTGTCCATAAATAATAATAATAATAATAATAATAATAATAATAATAATAATAATAATAATAATAAATAAAATAAACAAAAATAATAATTAAAAAAAACCTCATACCTTTATATGTGGATACACGAAAAACATGAATTGAAACATGTACATTGCTATACATATTTTATTTTACATATTTCAGTATATTACATTTTTGCAAAATCTTACATAAAAATAAATATTTAGTCATTTCTTTATTTAATTATTTATTATATTTATATTTTCTTTATTTCTATGTCTGCCTATATATTTCTCTTCCTTTAAAAATAAGAATAAATAGTAATTAACAATTAAAGTTAAGATTAAATTAATATTATTGACATTGTATAGCTGCGACGATTCAAACATTTGCTCAATATAACAATAACAACAGTGTAACAACTGAAGTTATGAATAAATACACTAGTCTGCATTTTCAAACTTTTTGTCAGATGATTTCTTAATAGTAGAGTTCGTGAATCAAGTTTTTATGCTGATTCCAGAAATAACTTCCATTTTTTTCTATCACGTCAGGTTTTTACACAAAATAAGAAGTAATGTTTTGACAATTTTACTAATGAGCGCAGAAAAGTATTCAAATACCATTTCACACAAGGTAAGTTTTTATTCAAGAAACATTTTAAGGATACTCTCAAGAACTCCCCTAATTTATTTCATGACTACATTTTAACAAAACAAGAAGCCAAAGTGTTTCATTTAATTTTTTTCAAACTTTCTCTTCTTTGACTTCCTTGCAGATCCTTGAAGATGACTGTCCCTCCTCAATAACCAACAGTAGTTGGCCATCATAGTTTCATTCCATCTCCCCTGGTACTTCCTCTCCATTTCCTTAATATCTTGGTGAAAACATTCACCCTGCTCTTCACTATAATGTCCCAGATTTTCTGGAAAGTGTGATATGTGAATGCAGAAAATGCGCCTTTACACTCACGTTACAACCCATCTTCTTGAAATTTTCCAACATTGTTTCGACAATGGCCTTGTAATTAGGATCTTTGTTATTGCCTAAGAAGTTTTCAGTAACTGATCGGAAGGCGGTCCATGCTTCTATTTCTCTCTCATTCATTGTCTTCTCAAAATCTTCATCCTTCATCAATTTCTTTATTTGAGGACCAACAAAAATTCCAGCCTTTAATTTGTCTTGTGTAATGAAGGGAAATTTTTTGGAAAGGCACTTGAAGCATGGTCCATCCTGTGGTAGAGCCCTTACAAATTGCTTCATCAAGTCCAATTTGATGTGTAGTGGCGGAAGCAATATCTTTATATTTCTATATTCTTGAAGTGAAATTGTGAAAAAGCTGTATGTGATAGAAAAGAACTAAAAGCAGTTCTGAAATCAGCATAAAAAAGTGAGTCAGAATCACTCATTAGTTTTCAGTCATCCGATATCATGCAGACTAGTGATATTATTGCCTTTGTACAGATGTGACGCATTATGATGGTACACTTGATTAATATATCAACAATGAACAAACTCCAACTTTAAATTGCCCAGACTACACATGTTGTTTTGAAATAATTATTCTATTATTTAGTTTTCTCTGAGAAGTCACTGCTGCCAGGAAAGTTTATCAAGTGGAGTGATTCTATAATGGCACCAATATGCTCTTCACTCGCTGAAATATTAAAAGCATGGGTTGCATTAGATGAAGGGCTTACAACAGATGGTAAAATCATAGTGTGCCAAGTACGTGAAATGAAAATAGGATGTTCCGTCAAGTTGCAGGTGGAATAACGTTTACCAAGTGCACTACATAAAAATAATTCACGTCATTCATCAAGAAAGCAAGCTCTATTGACACAAATTCAATATGAGCCTACTACCTCAAAAAAAAAAAAAAATGCATTTTTTAAGGACATGTGTATTTCAAGGGTAACTGCAGATATACTGTGGTACAAACTCCAATTACTGGAGTATCGCTCTTTCTTAGATGTAATGGGACACTATACAGCAAATCTTGTGGGAAAATTTGATCCTGAAGCTCCGGCCAAACCATTTCTGATTGCTTCCAAACCACAGGAACATATGAATCATTCAACTATAGCCACATTCGTTAACAATGGTTCAAAGACATTGTGGTCCAATGAAGTTCAAAAAGAAAAAAGCGGTGGTAATTTATCCGATGCTACAGCATATATGTTGAAAGCTGCAAGTACTATTCTATTTGAACCTAGTACACTTAAGATGCTTTGCTCATTCTCTGTAGCGTGTGGCCAAAGAAATAAGTACCAATTTCCCTGAAGTTAATAAACTTGCTTCATCCACAAAAAAGGTTTTTATGAAAGCTCCTCAAAGAGTTCAGTGCTGCAAGAGCAGCTACCTAACCTTGCTCTGCCTCCAGAGCCAATACTGACGAGATGGGGTACTTGGATACAAGCCATCAAATTTTACATTGAACATTTTGAATCTGTCAAATCTGTAGTAAAAATGTTCTCACCAGAATCAGCCCATAGCTCAAGCTGCTTTCAAGGAACCTAACATTAAGGGCTCTATTGCATACATTATAAGCAATTTTGGTTCGCTTTCAGAGAAGATTACAAGATTGGAATCTTCAGGACTTTCCCTACAGGAATCTATGGATATTATAAAAGATATGAAACAAAAACTCTTCCGTAAAAGTTAACAGTGGAGTCAATGTGCCTTGAAAGTTCCAGGATATAATTGGTAAGAAACCCCAGCTATTCTATTTTCCTCACTATAAGCAAGACCCTGAATGGTAAAGAGTGGCAGCCTCCAGAGGTCATACCTCCAGGAAAAATTGTCTTGTTCAAGTACAGTCCTGTGATATCTTGATGTCGAAAGATCATTTTCTTCATACAATCATTTTTGCTGGACAGAGAATGTCACTTATGCCAGAAAATGTGGAAAACTATCTTCTTATGCATTGTGCTAGGAAATAAATATACATCTGTGTTATGTGTTTATTCTAATTTCTTAAATTATGTTTATGAAGACTGATTTTTACTTTCTCTACTATGTATAGTAAGTAGGGGAAGTATTGCATTCGACCCAAAAATTCGATACCGAGATTTCACTGGAAATACATGTTTTGAGACTCCCTGAATCCAAAAAAAGCATTTTTGGAAACATGTCCGTGTGTGTGTCTGTGTGTGTGTGTGTGTGTGTGTGTGTGTGTGTCTGTGAACAGCATAACTCAGAAACGAACAGTTGGATAAACACCAAACTTGGTATTTAGGTTCAGTATCTTCCAGAGATGCGACACGAAGCTTTTCAGGAAAATCCCCCCACCCCAGACTACCCTTTACATGGAACATTTTTCGAAAATTTTAATTTTCTCAAAAATGGCTCTAACGATTTTTATTAAAATATCATATGTTTAAGGTATTTTCATGACAAATGAAATGTATATCTCGAATTTTCTGCGAATGTCCCCAAACGTGTTCTTCATTGTGAACGACTTTTGCATAACTGGTAAACCATAAGAGATAGACAACATTTTACTACACAAAAAATGTAGATCGCGTTAAAATACACAACTTATGTCATATACATTTCTTTTGTTGAGTGAACCGTTTTCGAGATATTGCTTGTTATTTCCTTAAAATTTCCAATACTTATACGTTTTCTCAAATTCGTTATTCATTTTTTTTATGTCTTGGACATGCAAAGAGAATGGAATGCGCCACATAGCAACCAGCGTTAAAATATTTGACTATCGCTTAAAAGCTACCATATTTCCCTTGCATCTACAAGAAAATTACCATTAAGGTTGACATCTCGATATCTCGATTAACATGAAGCATACGGAGAATAGGCATTTGTAAAAATAGATTGTACAAGAGTAGAGAAAGTCATGTGAGTGTAACACATGAGATTTTTTGTGTAGTTTTGTTCCTGCATGTTTAACGAGCATCATTTGAAGTGTTCACAAAATACTATGAAAACTGTGGAAGTGAAATTTGTGAATAGCAATTTAAAATAACAAGTGTGAAGTAGTATCTTAATATATAAAAGTCAGTGCATGTGTGTGCTTATGTTACTTAGACTTCTACACTGTTGCACCGATTTCGACCAAGCTTGGCACAGATAAGCTCACACAAGGTGAAAATTACTGTCTAGCTTAGAATTCGAAATTCTGCTCCATTTCACGCGATTAGTTATTTAATTTTATGTTATGCCTACAAAATCTAGCAACACCATCTATATCGTTCTCATTGATAATCATAATAGGTCATACATTGCCAAAATAAGAATAATAATAATCAGTTACTTAGGCTTTCACGACCTCACAAAATAACAAAGGAACAGTGTGTTCACATATTATTCATTGATCTCCTCTCCGACAGTGATCATGGAGTAATAACACAGTTAAATAAATAATTACAACAGCATCACCCAGGCAAAGTACCATTTCTTCATCTTCATATAATTATTTGTGTGTGTGTAAAATAACACAAAAGCATTCAACATGATCGTATTGACTACAATAGTCAATATGTTGCTCAAACGTTGCTAACGTAAAAGTAACAAATAAGTCAAAGTTAATATCCATACTTTCTGCAATCATACTTCAATGTTTGGATATTCTTATGTTATAATTTGCAGTTTTTCATTTTTTGTAAGCAGAAAGTTTCTTTCTCTATGGGAAGTTTGATAAGAAGAAATACAAAAACCGACTGACTTATAAAAATGACAATGGGCATGAATAACAGCAGCAGCATTAATTCAGTTGAACTACCACTTCTTTAACATAACAGTTAATGGGAAACACAGTGAAGTAGTTAAAATATTAATAAAATACTAGTGGCAATGCGTCTTTGAAATGCGTTCAAGGTAATTATCTTGAAAGAGTGAAGTTAGTGTGTGTTGCCACTAGAATTTTATTAATACCACTTCTTATTGCTATTCTTCCTTTCTTTGCATATTAATTTTGGCCTTCATTTTATTTTATTTTGTGCTTCATGTGTTCTCTTAGCAGTTTTGTGTATGTTAATTACTGAGAATGAACAACGTTATGTTGATGTTAATTAAACTATTATTATTTCTTCTCAACTGAGATTTTCTCTATGAATAATGACAAGGAAGCCCAAATGTGACAATGTGGAAGTCACTCAATGCATTCACGAGAAATCATCATTACAAACTGTGGTATTTATGCTTGTTCAGCAGTGCTTTTGCATATTTCTCAGTGTTTTAATTTTTTTTCTTCTTTATAAAGTCCTGAGAGTTTTAATCAACTCTCTAAGTATTTGCATAACAATTTTTAAATGCCTCCAAAGAAGTGCTAGACTATTGGATAAGTGCAACCTAAGGCTAAATGTTGTAGGAATAAACAGTCAAACCATGGACAATGCTGGGTATTTCAACTAGTGGAGCAGTAAAGTAAAAGCAATAATGTGGTGGTACAAGCACAGACTGGTGAATGAAATAAATTAATTTTCATTTAAAGTCTGGACTTCTAATGTAATTTTAAATGATGTCATATATTTACAATTACATATTTATTTGATATTACATATTTTACTACATATTTATGAATATATTTCTCAATCTAATATTACATAAAAATCCATGCTCTACTAATATACCACCTGCTGAGAAAAATGCCTACTAATTATTTCACTTTGTTACATACATGTAACCAACTGAGATAATCTACAAATTTGTGATGTTAAACAATAATGCGTGTTTGGCCATTAATGTCTCTCTTCCCTAGCAACATGCCATTCAAATGTCAATTTTATCTAACGTTTATGAGAATAATTAAATTATTATATGCTTAATTTCAGTCACGTTTATGTTAGTATTACTGATGTATTTTCCTTTGTTATATCTGCATCACATGATGTTTATATTTATGTTCCCATTTAGCTCAGTTTACCATACAAACTTTGTATATGTGCAGAAATGTAGAAACAAGAGCGAATGCATTTTGCAATTATAAACCACCGAAGTAATCAAAGTTTGACACAGCTAGAGAAACTTTTTTTTAGATTGCATATAAATAACAAAGTAAGTCTGTATCAACACTGTTCATATTGAAATGTAATTACAGGTAATCATTACTGGTAACCATTAATGTTTAATGAACTGCGAATGTGATAACCATGAAAAAATAACCTAATCATTAAGGTAACCATTAACACATGTAACTGTGACTGCTATAACTGTTACCTGAAAACAATTGTTTGTCACTTCTCTAGTACCAAGGTTCTCAGAGGCCCTGGTGCAAAAGGTCCAAAACGGGCCCTTAACTGCAATTGCCAAACGTGAATTCAGGAGTTTTAAATCTAATTTATAAGTCATCAAAGAAAATTAGATTCAACCATAAACAGCATGCATAAGTAATACTAGCTGTTATAAATTTGAGGAACAATGGTATGTTAATTGTTTGATTTAGCTTTGTACTGGTCTAAAAAGTATGGCACTCACTTATTGTTACAATAAGATTAACAGGATTAGAACAGGTTTAATTTTGGACTTAGGTCTTGCCAATAAAATAACAATCTGTTTTTAAAAATAAAAATCATTTGGTCTTGCAAGGATAAATTAATATAATCTTTTATAAAATTAAAATAACTAAATGTTATCTAACTACGTCACAGAAAGCATTCTTATAGGAAATGTGAACAATTTTAAAGGACGATTCTGTTTGGAAAGAAACCACACCTTTATTGGGGGTTGGCAGGAGTTCTCATTTGGGGATCCTACGTCGGGGTCCCCAATGCAGTGCACCAGCCTAGCTATAGCCCTGTAGGTTATGTCAGTTGCATAGCATGGGCCGAGAAAGTGAACCTTAGTTGATACATCATGACACAGTAAGCAGCTGGTTGTGTTAGAAAGGCCAATGTTTAGAAGCGAAAGTTGCTGTAGAGGCCAGTTATGCTGATAAATGTTAAATTCACAATGTTAAAGTGTTTTAACATTGAAGTTAACACAAATTCCCTTTCAATGAACAATGTTAGCTGTAACACTGTGCTAAACAGTGTTAAATTAATATCCCCATACCATTGTATTATGGCATTTAACAAATGTCAGTAGTTGAAAAATGACTGCAACAAATCAAGCTGTTGATGCGAGTTTGCTATATTTAGCGTTTTTCAATGTTATTCCTAACCAACGAAGAGTCATGCATTATATTAAATTTGAAAACCTGCTAAAGGAGGAAAAGTAGTACAGACAGTTCAAAGTGGTTTTGAGTATGGTTTTATAGAAAATATGAGAGATTAGAATACTAGCGATGAAAAATGCCTCTTTCTCCCATGCTACAACTGTTACTTAAAATGTTATGCTACTCACTGGGCTTTTCATTTGTGATAGGTGATGTTAGCATTCCAAAACTACAGTTTGTGTTGCTACAAATTTGTTGATAGAGTCTATTGGAATTATTTCAAAATTTATTAAAAGGTCCCTTTCAAGATGAAAACTTCTCCCAAACCAACAAATCTACAGGTCCATCTATACTTGTTTTAATAATTTAACTTCTTGAGTTATTTCGTTATTAAATGACTAAAAATGATCTGCTACAGACAATTTATCAACCTGTTTGTATTGAATATTTCTAAAAAGCTCTTTTGCTCTGGTTTCCAAATGATGTTTTGTCTTTCCAATATAAACCCTCACAATCCAAACAGTTTAAGTGATAAATGCCAGATTTCTTACTTTCTGAAAGTTAATCTTTTTTAGAAACACCTAGCAAATTCTAAATGCGGTACTGATATTGAGGAACTGATATTTTGGCATTTATTAAAAAATCAACTCATACTGATAATACGTAAAAAATTAGTTACAACCTTTATTCACATAAATTTGCTGTTATTAACAGCTTAATTTAAAGACTGGTAAATTTACCCCTTAATAAAGATGAATTTAATAAAGAATATAAATACATTATCAAATTGCTTTAACTAATGGTTTTAACACTCATTTTATAGATAAAAAGATTGGGAAATTTAAACATCAGAAAGCAGTTAAAGATGCTTCTACATAAAAAATATAAAAGATTATTATATTTTCAAAATATTTAATTATCATCCTTGGGCAAATAAATAATTCACCAAATTTGTTTAACAACATGGTATAATATTAGTTACTCAAAATAAATACAGCATAAAGAATTTGCTAAGTGAAGTTTTGTAGGCTTTCATGGCCAGTGTTCATGACTAAATAAGAAATATCCCATGCTTGAAGACCATGGCCTACAAGCCACGGATATTTCTTACTTAATTTCTTAAGTGTTTCTAAAAAGAACATAAAATTTCAGAAAATAAAAAATCTGGCATTTATCAATTAAACTTTTGGATTGTGGCTGTGATTACATTGGAAAGACAAAACATTATCTGGAAACCAGAGTAAAGGAGCTCTTTAGAAATATTAAATACAAGAGAAGAAGAGGCTGTTAATAGACTTGGTCAACAAATTTGTTTACTTCTGGTAGCTGGCAATAGTACAGTGAACAATCACCTAGAGGCAGTAACTGTTGTGATGCACACAGACAACAAGTGGAAAAGGGAGAAGAGGCTGACAATGTAATCAATTAGGAAACATATTCTTCTGAATTTATATACATTTTTAAAAAAAGATAAGGGAAGTGCTGTCTCACAATATTTATTGTAATATTATAGCAGGTTTAATCTGTTTGCAATCTGCTCCAGTGTCTTACACAATGCCAAAGAAAAATAACTGACTTTATATATTAAAACAATGTGGTATTTTGACGAGTTTTGCCCTTTGTGTAAATTTACTATAGGAAGAATAAAACACAGTAAGACTCTCAATTATCCGTGGTAATGGAGGGGAACACTACTACAGATAAAGCAAAACAGTGGTCACTCCAAAAATTGTCATATATAGAAAGTATATACAGAGTCTTTCATAAGTAACAAATAATGCAAATAAAACTAAAATTAAATCATTTTTTAAAAAATGCTCAGACATATCAAATTTAAAGTTTTGAAATAAAAATTTCACAAAAACGAAACAAAATTTTCAGTATTCTTGTACAGGATGTGATCCATCGACAAACAGTTATACAACATATTTTTTCTTTCTTCTTTTCTTTTGAAAGATAGTCATCTTATTTAGTTGCTTGAACAATTTCATTTGTTTCATATAAAAAAGGTGGTTGCTATGGAATAGTTTGTTGACTTGTTTAACAATTTTCACCAGAATTTACATAACAGTTTGCTCATTAGATACAAGCTGGCATATTCTCATTCCTGATTGGGTCCCTGAACATATTTGCACTTACTGCTGCTAGGAATTGCTCGATCACACCATAAAGTTGGGAAGGCTGCTATTGCTGTTATTACAAGGTTATCAAAGTGAGTGACTGATAAATAGCTCCTACACATTGCTAATGAATTGTATGCAGAACATGAAAGCTATGAAGAAATTAGGTTGTATGAGTGTTATTAGCCATGTTTGAAAATTTAGGAGTTAGTGATGTATATTGGACTCGTATAAGTGATATAGAAGTTAAAGCTTGTAAACTTTGCTTGCAACTCCTAATTTTAACACCATATAAGGCAATAAAATATGCATACATTGAAAATCGTGTTTTGTAGTCACTGAAGAATTAAAAAGATGGCGCCTAGTAAAATGATAACCAGAAGTGAAGCTGCAAAAATATGTGCTATAAAAGTGATAAACTACACAAATGTAAGTGAAAACCAGTGGAATAATCTGAGAAGTGAATCTCTCCTCAGGAAATGAAGAATATGGAACATATGCTGAAATTACGAAGAAACATGAAGAATTAAATAGTGACGTCTCTAATCCACCTGGTATGGTGTTAACCAGAAGTAAAGCAGCTAAAAAGGTGACAAGACTACACAAATATTAGTGAAAACCAGCGGAATAACACCAGAAGTGACTGTCTCCTCAGGAAATGAAGAACAACATGGAACATATACTGAAAAGAAGAAGAAACATGAAGAATTAAACAGTGGCATATGTAAGCCAAGCAGATGAGCGTGTATGAAAAATTACCAACAGACGATAGCATCTCTTCAGAAAATAATTGAAATAATGAACAAAGAACTCAGAATTGATACAAGATTTGAAAGTAGAAAATAACATGTTAACAACTAGGCTAGAAAACTATGAAAATAAAGAAGAGAACATGTGGCACAGACCAAAGAAACCGGCTAAAGTGACAAACGAATGCATACATGATAGAAACATGCAACTAATTTGCCGTGTTAAACAAAGAGCCAACAAGAGAGCATGATTTACACAGTGTTAAGGTTGTTACACTACATCACTAAAATGTTCTTACTTGAACGCGTTTCAGGAGACAGTTTGCTCCCATCATCAGCATGTTTTCAACTGATTTTGCCGATGGTCTGGGGAATATATGTGGCTAGTGGTGTTCTCTGGTGCTGGGCTGATGAACCTCCAAAGGCTGCTGGGTGGCAGCAGTTCGAAATTCATTAGGTGATTCCTGTGTTTGACGATATGTATTTTTACCCAGATGTCCAATTCATTGCTGCTGTTGATCGGTTATAAGAGTTTTATGTTTGGACTGATTTCATGGTTTGAAGACCAGAAATGATGTGCTACTGCTGATTTATCTGGCTGCTTTTGGTAAATGCATCTCATATGCTCTTTAAGTCTTATTTCAAGATTTCTTTTGGTTCTTCATATGTATACCAGGTTACAGTCATTACAAACAATTTGATATATACCAGCTGATTTATCGTTAGAGATAGGATGTTTTGTTCTGTTGCATAGTATTTTCTGTATATTGTGGTTATTCTGTGGAGACAGGGTGATGTTGTATTTCTTGAAAATCCTTTGAAATTTATGATGTGTCCAAGGGTGATAAGTGAATTTCCTATATGCTTGTGGTTTTTGTTGTCTGAGTCAAGTAGTCGTTTGTTGGATGTATTTCTGTCTTTCAAACTTTTTTATTTTCTTATCTATTGTTTTTTTTTCTGATATCCATTCCTAGTAACCATAGATAAGAAGATAAAAAAGTTTGAAAGACAGAAATACATCCAACAAACGACTACTTTACTCAGAGAGCACATTATGCTGTAACTTTAGACAATTAGCCCATACGGTCATTGTATACACACTCAGGAATGTCCATTTTGCATGTGTTCATTCTAACTTGAAATATGGTATAACTTTATCAGGCAACTCGCTTCACCACAGCTATTTATAATGCAAAAAAGATTTCCAAGGATAATGAATGAGCCAATTTAAGTCCCTCTTGCAAACCACTTTAAAAAGTTTTAAATCTTACCTCTTTCATGCATTTTTATTTTTGATATTGTATTATTTACAAAATTAAACCTAAACAATATAAGTGGTTACTATATTTTTAACAATGTAATTCATGATCACAGCACGAGACAAAACAAACATTCATGTACAGAGAGGCAATACCAATGCTCAGTGTTATAGACTTAGGAATAACATTTTTCAATAAATTGCCACTACCTAACAAACCATATACAAAATGTCAATGTTTAAAAAGGCAGTATTGGCATACTTGCTTCACCATTGCTTCTACTCAATAAATTCCTGGGAACTTGCTGATAATCTTTATTACTAAATTCTGTGTACAATTTTTATACTTTTATTATATTTCTTAGTACAATATCATAATACAGTTGTCAGTAAGAAATATAACTCTTACTAGTTCATTTATGTGTTTCAATTGTTTTATAATTGTGCCCTTTTAATGTAAACCTTTGTAAATACAACTAAGAATTTTGTAAATAATTTTGCTGACTTGTCCTATATCATGGTACCCAAGTACATATGTATGATTTATAGGATGAATAAAATTAAATCTATCTGTCTGTCCATCCATCTCTATCTGTCATACCCATTACTTCATCCCTTGATTGGAAGAAAAGTTAAGACTTCCTGCTGTTAATTGTTAATTCATAAAATATTTTAAACTACCCTGCTGTTTAGTTTCTCTACTATGTATAGTAAGCAGGGGAAGTATTGCATTCCACCCAAAAATTCTATACCAAGATTTCACCGTAAATGCCATTTTGAGATACCCTGAATCCAAATAAAGCATTTTTGGAAATATTCCCCTCGCACCTACATGAAAATAGCAATAAGATCATTTGTGCAAATGTTTATCTCAATTAACATGAAGTAGATGGAGAATTAGTGTTTGTAAAATTAGTTTGTACAAGAGTAAAGAAAGTCATGCGAGTGCAACTCATCAGATTTTTATATTTTGCTAACTTGGTTGGTTTCTTTCTTCTGATTTTCAGCATTGCAGAACCTGTTTTAAATCCTGTATTGTGTGTTTAAGTCCTGAAATAAATCTGCTTTTGTTTTCTACATTTTCTAACCAGCTTTTTTTGCTATGTTTTAAAGATATTGTATTGTTTTTGAATAGAGTATTGTGTACATGTAGTTTTCTGCATTGGTTCTGCAATTGAAGTATCACTGAATGTCACATTAGATGCACTTTGTGCAGAATATTTAACTTTATTATGAGACAGTTTTCATTTTCCATTTCAGTGTTTTGTTTTCTTTTGTTTCTACACCTTGAAGACTGAACACTTTTGTGTGGTGGGAAACCATCAGGTATTTATTGCACAACTTTAGGAAGTAGGCACTTTGCAGATGTACTGATGCTGTAATCAGTTTGTTTGAAATCTCTACTACAAAACACAGACTTTGGCCCTGTTGTCCAAAGAGAACCCAGCTTGTCTCTTTGGTGAGAAATTACTATGCACCATTTCTTTTTTAGTCAATCTCTTGGGAATGGGTCATTCCATGCCAAATGAATACGATTTTCAACCTCATCAACCCTAATTTCAATGAAATTTTAGATACATGTTCTTTTATGTGGAAACTAAGGTAATATCAATTTTTGTGCCAAAATTCTCAGTAGGGTTAGCTGCAGATTGTTTTGAAAATTGCAGAAAACAACTAAATTTGACACACAGCAATTAATTAAAAATTGTATAACCCCCCAACAAGACTTGTTATTGAAAATGAATGAAGGTTCATTTTAAAACTAATAAATCAGACTTCCTACAGGTGTATTAACAAATATACTAAAAGTACTTTCTGATTATTCTGATTTTGCTCTTTTTTCCCTAATTTTAACTTTTGATGCGCTGCAACAATAATTACAAAAACTTGTCATAATACACAGATTACCTTTTAACTACAATAAATTTCGGCCTGTGGATGCATATAAATTTTGAGTTATAAATAAAAGCATCCCTGAAAATGTTTGCAACACTCACCTATGGAGTGCACAAGACAGCATCCCTGAAAATGTTTGCAATACTCACCTATGGAGTGCACAAGACAGTTTGCCAGCGCACACATTCTGATATCGCATGGCAGAAGTCCTGGAGAAGGGACGAGTGACTCAGACTCAGAAAAATGAACACATATGCATAAAACACTGTTGCATCAATGGTGTAGTAATTAAAATGGAATCACATATCAAGTTAACTGTTTGCTGCAATCCTTTCGAGAAAACAAGACATATTAATTACAGGAAAAATTTGCGAGATATTCTTCCATTGGATGAATAGTGCATTTCACCAAGTTTAAAAAAAGAACAAAAGGTGTGTGATATGTGTTGCAAACAAAAGTGCAAGTAGGTGAACTTGAAAGTGCACAAGAATGCATTCCCAAAGACAAGCTGGTCACATTTCTGAGAAAATGGTAACTGTCCATCAACATCCCTGCCAAACAGTGTGAAGAATATCTACAGATTACCAGGATCTGCCTAAACCATTCCTTTTTCATTTTTTAAGGGAATTTCTACCAACAGGAAAAAGGTTTGGCTATGGGAAGCCCCTTATTCCCTTTCCTGGTGAATTTATTTATGAGCCAAACCAAAACACACATCACCAAAGCCTTCTCCTGTATGTTTCAAGTTTGGTACAGATATGTTGAGGACATATTCGTAATAGTAAAACACAAACATACAAAACGTCCTCAAGTTTTTAAACTTACAGGACCCATCCATTCAGTTCACAATAGAGATAGCTACCGACAACTCCATAGCTTTCCTGGACCTCAAATTAACAAAGATTTCAGACAGGATAGAATTCGGAATACATAGAAAACACATGCACACAGATAATTACAACAAAGTACAGAGTTACAACCCCAAAGCACACAAAGCAGCAGCATTCAACAGCATGACTCATAGAGCAGCATGCACCAACCTAGAGTAAGCTCTACCTTCGTAGTAAACTATTATTCAAGTCAACACTCAGCAACTTCCATATGAGAGTAACATACTTCCAAAGCATTTTACTTTCAGATACTCCCAGATTAAATTACCGCAGAAGTAAATGTTGGAGAGCACCGTCATGTAGTATGTTACTACAGAATTTTATAGAGCACAAATATAGGTCAGAATTTATACTCGCGACCTGAATGGGTAATTAACCTGTCGATTGAACTAAAATATCATATCGTATTTGGAGGAAGATATTTTGACATGTTCATGGATTACTTAGATTACATTAATAATCTTGACAAAGAAAACAATGGGAATGTGATTGTGGTATTCGAGAACTATCCGAGAGAGGGAGAGAGAGAGAGTTCAACGAACGCTTCAGTATTATGAAAGAATCTTTTACATGCCTTTTGAACCTGCTTGGAGAGCATTTACAACAAAACTCAGACAGAAATTCAGCTCTGGAACCCAAACTGCAATTATTGTTATGCATCCTACAAGTGTTTTGTACCAGAACATTTCAGATACTTAAGCCGGCATTACGATGAATTTAACATAATGTGACAGTCTAACACTGTATTAAATGGAGATATTTAAGATTGACTTAATGCAATGAAACTTGGCAATGTTTGGCAATGTCAAACTTTTCCTTCCTGTTATGGCAAGTTTAATGTCACATGATAATTAGAAACCAATCAGTGTGAAGCACTAGCTCAAAGTAATAAAAGAACTATCAATCAAGTCATTCCCATTACGTTAAGTGCATGCCAATTAGACCTTTAGTTTATCAACATTTTTTTAGCTTCATGTCACGTTACGATCATGTTCATCGCAATTCCAGCATTACAGGCGATCTTATAAATAAACGTTCACCATGCATGTGCTGATCGTGTATTTCATTGCATTGTTAGCATCTGAGGTTAAGAGCAAGGTACCTAAACATGAGTGTTCAAGAAATAAAAGGCAATTCTTCTTCACTTTTGCAGATTTCCCACACATTGTGGATGGGATTGACTGCATGCATTTTACTATTTTGTGCCATCCGTGAATATGGTGAACTTTTCTGAAATTGGAAAGGGTATTTCTCCATTAACACACAAGTGATCTGCGATGCAAAATGAAGATTAAAAAAATAATTTTCAGAATTTTAAGCTGCTCTTCAGTACATTTCCTGTCACTCGAAGCATTAAAGTTGTTGTTCGTCATGACTTTCAAGCAACATTATAACACGTGTTTTTACACTCATATTGTTTAAATGAATTTTCTTTACCTCTACCAATAATCATTTCTCTCTTTTGCTGCCGTTTCCCCCTTTTTCCTATCGCACGTGATCGCATCAAATAAATCACGCAAACAAAACAATACATCCAGGAGTAATGAGCTCTTACTTCTGTAGTCATAACTAAAAGAGTAAATTGTGATTGAGCTCTCTGTTACTTCCGGAGTAAATTGCTCCCGTAGTAACCTACTTCCATAGTACAGACTTCTTTAGTAAACGTTGTTTCCGAAGCAATTTACTCCAGCATGGTGCATGCTGCCCACACACTAATCAACATCCCCCTCAACAGAACTGAATACTACAAAGAATATCAAAATAATCAAGTGAAGAGAGATCTGTTCCCATAGGAACCAAACCTTTTGTATGAAGCAAATGAAATTGTTCATGTAACTAAATAAGAAATGAGACAACTACCTTACAACAAAAAATTAATATGTGGCCATTTAAAATTTTTGTCAATGATATAACACCCTGTAGAATAAAGGCTGAAAACTGTGTTTCTTTTTATAAAATTTTCCTTTCGAAATATTAAATTTGACATGTCCAAGCATTTTTTAAAAAGTGAGTTAATTTTAGTTTTATTTGTATTATTCCTTATTTATGAAACAGCCTGTATAGTATATTTTACTATACTAAGTACTAATATGAGGTATGTTTATACATATTAACACAGTTGCAGTACAGAAATTTGAATTTAACTCACCATTTTGTAGATGTTTCCATCAGCACAATCTATTTAGCAAGCATCCATTGTTGTTCCATTTTGCACTTCAAGCAATTTTAGTAGTATTGTAGTATTTTCTTACCAAAAATAAGCTATTACCACTTCACAAAAACTATTGAACAGTGAGGTGAACTCAAATAATAATTGAATGAGTCAGTTTGTTTACACTATGCCTCACTTGTCATTATTGAGATGTGCTTTGGGAAATAGTTGAAGATGGGAATGATGATTCGTGAAACATGTCTCAATAATTAACAAGTATGTGAGACAAAGTGTAAAAAATTCAATGCTCGATTAATATGCTATGTATTTTGCTCTATTTACACACAAACCCAGCAGTAATATCTTTCAAACTGTACTGAAAAACCCTTTAATAGACTTTTCTTTTAAAGAAGCACATTTGCTTTTTCATAGAACTCTTCTTAATTTACAAAGCATTAATTTGTCAGACCGCAAGGAATCCTCGTTGTTTGAGGTAATCTAGCAAATTGTCTGTCCACTTAAAAGCTATGCTTTTCTGGGATAACTGGATCATCGGACTTGTCTAAACCATTCTTCCCACCCCATGCACGCATGAAAATTTCTTTGTCAGTCAACACTACATGTGACAGTGTCCAGTCAACCACAAAACATTCTTCAATGTTTTCACTGTCTGCTGTTGCAGCTAGGTGCAATTTTGATTGCAGAAGCTGAAGTTACACATTTCAGTTCCTTTGCATATCCTGATCAAGGGACTCCTATTTGAAGGGTGAATGGATAGAGAACAATAAAATACCGTAAAAGTGGAAGCTTATTCAGTGAGAGGTAGTATACAGTCCTTAGCAAATCACAATCCACCGAAACACTTCAAGCAATAGAGAAACCGCTTTGGAAAGCAAACTATATAAGCTGGTATTGGAATTAAAAAAATCTGATGTGTTATACTCACATGACTTTCTCTACTCTTGTACAAACTATTTTTACAAACGCTTATTCTCCATATGCTTCATGTTAATCAAGATATCGAGTTGTTAATCTTATTGCTAATTTTCTTGTAGATGCAAGGGGAATGGGTAGGCTTTAAGCGACACTCAAATATTTTAAGAGCTGGTTGCTATATCGAGTATTCCATCCTCTTTGCATTACCAGGGTAAAAAAAAAAAAAAAAAAAAAAAAAAAAAAAAATTGAGAAAAAGTATAAGTATTGGAAAATTAAGGGAATAACAAGCAATATCTAAAAAATGGTTCACTCAACAAAAAAATTGTACATTTTAATGCGATCTACATTTTTTGTGTAGTAAAATTTTGTCTATCTCTCATGTTTTACCAGTTATGCAAAAGTCATTCACAATGAAGAATACTTTTGGAGACCTTCCCAGAAAATTCAAGAAATACATTTTATTTGTCATGAAAGTATCTTAAATATATGATATTTTAATCAAAATCGTTAGCGCCATTTTTGAAAAAATTAAAATTTTTGAAAAATGTTCAATTAAAGGGTAATCTGGGGTGGGCGGATTTTCTTGAAAACCTTTGTGTCCCATCTCTGGAAGATACTGAAGCTAAATACCAAGTTTGGTGTTTATCCAACTTCGTTTCTGAGTTATGCTGTTCAGACAGACAGACAGACAGACAGGTTTCCAAAAATGGTTTTTTTTTTGGATTCAGGGGGCCTCAAACCATATATTTCCGGTGAAATCTTGGTATCGAATTTTTGGGTGGAATACAGTGCTTCCCCTACTTACTACATGTAGTAGAGAAAGTAAAGAATTAAAAGAATCCTAAAACAGCTGCAGATAATCAAGAGTCTATTGTAAGATAATTTCATTTGTAAGCTCATTTTTCAGTATAATATAACCTACATAAATTAAATACAAGAGTACAATGAATGATCCATCTTGAATGAAATTTGTTCTGTTTGTACCTATCATCTCACTGTATTCCACTCCCATTTCTCTCTAAATATATTGTTGAATAGCTTAAAAAGTTAAGGAATTTAGCAATTTACCTGATTATATTATTTTCATGCTCCAAGGATTTGTTGACTTTCTGAATAATACAGATTTAATATCAGTTACGTTCTGACATGAAAAACAACTGCTTTTGGAGAAAAACACCAACTTTTATAGGTCCCTACAAATGATATCTTAAAAGAAGAAAGTTCCAAGTACTGTCTAGGTATATTTTTTATCTTTTTAAGGCATCTGATCTTGTTGACCACGGAATAAGAGGAATAGCACACAATTGATTTTACACTTAATTAATAGGAAACAAATTATGGAAGTAAATTATAATAGCAGTAGGGAAATAATATCAATCGAGTCTTTTTATTTATTTATTTATCAATGCTCTTTAACTACTATGGTTCTTAGCACCATATCCTATATTGGACAAGAAAGACCAGAAATTTGCTCATAGATCTCTTTATCAGGCTTGAGGTTCTTTTATGTGATGTAAATCTATGACATGGACCACCGGCTTTACTTCCCTTCTGAAGGAAGCCATGATAAGGATTTTTACACCCAAAAAGCTCCATTGCCCTCCACCAGATTTGAACCTGTGACCGGCATGGACCCCTAGATCATGGAGGACAATATCCAGAGGTAGGGTTCCCCTAGGATATGTACCGATACTTTTGTTTTTATTACGTGACGATCTTATAAAATATGGAACCATGAAAATGTACAATTTTCTTATTTGCAAATAATACAACTATCAACAAAAAATGAGTGTGTATGAGCTGGGTTAAAGACTGAAAATGCCATTAAGTACATATATAAAGATTAAATGGAAATAAATTAATCATAAATAGTGATAACTGTACAACCTTAGCTTAAAATATTGCCAATATCCTGCACTCCTAATGCAATTAGTTAAAATTAACAATCATACTTATACTAGAAGAAATAAACATGTGTTACCTCATACAGCTAATTATTTAAAAATGTTTACAGTATTGGGACAGAAATTTACATTAAATTGCAAAGTATTACAACATTATATAAATTTCAAATACGTTAAGGGTTTAATTCATAGTCATCGCTTGTTTCAAGGAAGTCCTTAAGCAGCAATTTTCAATTCAAAGACATTACTCTTTCAGGTGAATAAGGAAATGTTTATTCATATAAAGAAGCTCCGACCTCCACTTATATGCAATAAGAGCAGATTGAATCAAATGCCTACAATGGAGGTTATTGATAATAGCAATTTCGTGGAGTATATGGAGTTTCATAACGAAATTGTACTGTGCATTAATAAGCGGATATGCATGATTTGCAGAATCCACTTGAAACATACAGTGATGCTGGATTTAAGAATATCAGTTTACGAAAGCCACTGTTGTAATAATCTAATGCCTCTGCTAAGCAACGTAGCCTTAACAGAGGTTATGAAGTCACAACTTGCAGGCTTACTTGAAAAGATGATGCATAGAATCTCTGCTATAACACTATGCAAATTTTTTCCATTCAACCTTTTTCCCCATTTATGATACCCAAAACCCTTTGGTTGCTAGAAAACAAGATTCCATTGTATTTATTCAGATCATTTAATAAAATCCTAAAATAAAATGTGTAAATATTTCTGCAATACATAAAGTGCATCTCTACAGTGCTTTTCTCCATCAGCTTGCCTATTTTGCCTAAATGGATCACTTAACAAGTCACATTTCTTTACTATTCATTCACAAATACAGGGTGGACCATTTAGGTCGAGATTGTACAATATCCCCAAAATTAAGCATTGTTGAAAGAAATGTCTTTAATAAAAGTTGCTTAATATTATGGGGGAAAGTAAATGCCATTAGTCGTGTTTTGTTTGGAGGATGTTATAATGGTCATTTTAGGGTTAATTTAATTTTTTTAAATGAGAACCTACAATTAAGGTCAATTTAAATTGACCCTAAAATGACCATCACAATGTCCTCCAAATAAAACACGACTAATGATATTTCTTTCCCCATAATATCAAGCAACTTTTATTCCAGACATTTCTTTCTATAATGCCTAGTTTTGGAGATATTGTACAGTCTCAACTTAAATTATCCACTGTGTATATGTTGGGTTAACAGAACCTTGAACAGAGGTTTACCGCGTAAAACCTCTATTCAAGCCAAACATTGTAAGTTATTGGTTACTTTGCTTTGTGGCTCACTGCTTGATGGGTAACACTTCATGCTTGAAAAACAGGTTTCCAGTTTTAAAACAGTCCACGAGTGAATAACATTTAAGGTCAGTACATCATACAGCTCCAACTGCCTAAATTCTATAATATCTTTGCATTTCAGCACCAAATCTTTTAATTGGTTTCCTTCCTGCTCACTTTTTCCTTTTCAGATGTTTTCGACCGAACTAATGTAACTGTATAATTAATACTATGAACTGTAACTAAATTTACCATCTACTTGATTTTAAAACAAAGTGAACTAATTAATAAATGTGCTATTCAATACCTGCAAACTTTTAGCATGTGCTCAACAGCTGTTGTGAACAAAACAATAATGAATATGGAAACAGCAGCTGGCTATATGGTCACCTGCATATTCATTTACGCAGTCCTTCACTCATCTGAGTGGCTGTGAAACAGCTGAACCATGTTGCCACATGTGCTTTGGAAATAAGTAAGCGCTTAGCATTGAGCATATAAGTACCATCTATGTATACAAATGGTAAGAGGCATTTCTTTATCAAAAGGACATCTTATTGCTTAAGCATTTCCTTTACATATAAGCAATGACTATGAATTCTACCCAAAAAGCTTTTCTTATGGAAGATTTTTTCATTTGACAAACTTTTGCAACATTCCTAAAATTGGTGTGTATTAATATGAAATGAAATTGCTAAGTAATAATATGTTTGTAATTAGTAAGAGTGACCTATGATTATCTCCATGATGTACACATTTATATATTGAATTTACTACTACATTTCGTATGTACAAATACAAAAAGTTATGCACCCCATATCTGTAACCATGAACAACATATGAAGATAAAATAACAATAGTAATAATAATACTCTATCTTGCTAGTACATGAAGTATATGTAAGGATTATGTCAATAGGCAGAATAAGCCACACAGTCAAGCAGCCTGGAAGGCTCCTGAAGCACATTAAGTAAAATGAAAACTTGTCTGGAAATGCCGAGAGTCTCTCATGAAAATGGCTGAACATAACATGCATTGTTGTGGGTGCCAGCACATAAAGTAATTCATTGCAATGAAAAGGGCATTTGGCTAATAAAGTATCAGCTACTCTACCAATGAGACCGGAACCTATTTTCGGATTATCGTGGATATATTCGACGCGTTATCATGGGTGGAAAATATAAGGAGCACTGGGAGTCAATTGCAGGACACAGGTATTCAATAACAATCCCTGATTTGAACAATGGCAGGACTTGTGAACTGCTTTCCATGAACAGAGTCCCAACTCTGTTGGCTGGTTGGAATGATAATAGGATGCAACTATCTCAAGTAACAAATGGATAAAGAAGTTATCCAACTTCTATGAGCATGTGAGTCATATGTTGCGTGACTGCAAGCCACTTGCAGGTCAGAGAATAATTGCATAAACCCTTAGTTTAAGTAATTGCATGGACTTACTAGGGTAAAAGCTAGCATCGTTTATAAGGGATGTAGGCATTCTGAGACACTAGAAAGTAAAGGGGTGCACAATGGATCAGTAATGGTCAAAGTGCTTAGGGCTTCATTAGCCCACCCCTTCTAAACCCAAACTTAAGGATCTAAAATGATTACCTTGTAGGAAAGCTGCTGCACCATTTCTAAGGAGTGTGTTTATCTGCTTAAGACCCAGCTCGCGGCTGTGAAGCCCCAGTTTAAGGAGCACACGTTCCAAATTGGGTGTGAAGAGTGCTGGAGCTGGAGCTGGAATCAGCAACAGGCCACAACAACCCTCTAGCAGACCTTCAACCTGTGCTGCTGAAGACACTGTGGCAGTGGCTAATTCTGTGTCATGAGTGGGAAGACTTAGGCAATGATGCAGCAGTCTCAACCATCCCAAGCTGAAATGCAGACAATTAACAGCTTATTAGGATAGAATACTAATATATGCATATAGAAAAATATCAATAAATGAGAATAAAAGTGGTATAAAAAGGTTAGGCCCCATTCACAATGAAAATTAAGTGTAAACATAACATAAATTTAAAAACTAGATTAAATGTATTTTAATGGAAACATTCACAATGAATCCTATAAACATAAAAATAAAGATTAAATTAAATATAAACTTAGAAGCCTGCAAGTTTATGTCTATGTCAAACATGAGGCAATTTTCTTTATAGCTACTTCTTACTCCTTTTAGAAATAGTGGCAACTAATAGGCAAAGTTGTTGGCTGAGCCTGATATTAACTTTTTGTTTAAATGGGTTACTTAATGCTGATGATCTTATGGTTTCCCTAATTCAGTGATTGGTTTAAAGTTAGCTACATGAGAAATTTAGAGGTACTGCAGAAGGTGTATCAGGAGTATAATAGTAGGCTTGCCACATAAATGGCATCCAGACAGAGCTCGAATCTTGGACCTTAAGTTAAAAGCCTACTGCTATCTAGGCATAGTGGTAGGGCTATACACTTGAGTATGGTACAGCCCAAGGTTAAAATATGATAATAGGCTTGCCACAATGTCAGAAACATCATCTCCAAGTCACAGGAGGAAGCTTGAGAGTGAGCTCAGGCTGATGATGGAGACAACAGTCTCTGAAACATGTTCCAGAAGTTCTGATATAGAAGTGAAGCTAGAGTGATTAAAAATTAATTTTGTGATGTAATATGTAAAACAAATTCTGGTGTTGCATTCACATAAGTTTCTCTATTCATTCCTCTACAAATTATTCTTATAAAAGCTTATTCTTCTACCGATTTCTTGTTAATCGAGATAAACTTGCATTACACATTTACCATTTCATCGTAGGTATAAGAAGAATACAGAAGGCTAAAGTAATAGTCAGATGTTTAAACAGCAGATCGCTGTGTGTCAAAATTCCTTGCTCTTTGCATGACCACAATTTAAAAGAGACACTTCCCAATTGAAAAAGGCATAAGTACTTGAAAGTTCAAACCAATAAGGAATGCCTCTGAAATGGTTAACAGCACAAAAAAATTTGATAAACTGTGTGCTTTAATAAAACCTACATTTTTTGAGAAGTGAGATTTTGTCTATTTCTTATGGTTTACCAGTTATACAAAAACTATTCAAAAATGAAGAGGACTTCACAGGCTATTTCCAGAAAATTCAAGATATATATTTTATTTGTCATGCAAATATGTTAAGACATATTGTACTTTAATCAAAATCGTAAAGAGGCATTTTTGAGGAGAAGAAAATGGAAATTTTCGCATATAAAGGGTAGCTTGGGGATTTTTTTTTGCACTTAACCTCTTTCTAAAAATGCCTTTTTTGGATTCAGGGAACCTCAAAACATGTATTTATGACAAAATCTTGGTATCAAATGTTTGATGGAGTGAAATATTTTTTCTTCTACTTATTATGGATAAGCAGTAGAAAAAGTAAAAACTTCACTGTATTTTACCAAAGAGAATTTAAATCACAATTTGTGTATAAAAAAATGTACCATTCTTTCACATATGGCAGAACTACAACTTATTAAATTTTGAGATATCAAAGGACCATCTTATTTCAAACACACTAGGCTAAAAACAAAATTTGCTCAAGTTGGACAAATCTACAGTTGAACACAGTAAATACTTTCAGAACATGTGAGGTAAATTAACATAGTTAACATAGAACAAAAGTTGAATGACATTAAAAGTGTTTCTAATTGTTAATGCTTCACTGTGCATTCCAAAGAACACAAACATTTTTAACGCTGAGAAAATAGTTATTTATATCCACAATTTGGTTCAAGTATTGCTTTGCTGAAATTGGCAAAAGTAGCTGAAAGTGCCATTATTGCATTTTTTCAAATAGTTCTCCAATGGAGGCAATACATTAAACTACAAGAAATATCTATCCTAATTATAACTGGGCACAGGTCTCACACACATAACATGGTACCCAAGTCTACAACCCAGTGTACAAATGCTTGGGAACAGGATTGAGAATTGGAACCAGAATGGGAACAGAAAGGAAGGTGAATACATCATGCACCATCACTTTAAAACTGGAATAGGAAACAGCAAACCTAACCTCAAATTGATTGTTGGAATTTATCAGTTTATATGATTATTTTTCAATAAATCAGGAACAGAAACCAGAATCAGAACCGGGGGTTTCACAATGAACTGAAGATGGAAACATGAAAGCATGTTGATTAGTACACAAATAATGTGGAAAATTTATTTTGCTCACTGCAATCATCAATCAAAATTGAGAACTGTATTATAATTGCTTTAGTTTAACTGCCCATGTTTGAGAGCCAACTTGAGAAGGTGTTTTGTTTATGTAATTTATTAGCCTCACGCTTGGGAAGCCAACTTGAAGATATTGTCTTTACGTTATTGTTGTTCATTTATTTATTTCCACACTTGGGAAACCAATTTGAAGAAATTGTTCTGTTGTTGTTAACACATGCTTGGGAAGCCAACTTGAAGAAAGGATTTGCTTTAGTTTACGTTGTTGAAGTTTTACTGTTGTTGGAGTTTTTGAATGTTTGCACCATGCTTTGGTAAGCCAATTTGAAGAAGTATTTGTTTACGTAATTGAGAAAGTGTTCTGTTGTTGGAGTTTTTGCACCATGCTTTGTGCGTTCATTTGAAGATGTATTTTTGTTGTTACGCTCCAAGTTTAAAAATATTATTAACTTTGTTATTAAACTGCTTCTATAGATAGTATTTATGTTTATGTTTTCCTCGGCTGCGTCAATCTTACTTTAGAGGCATGTTTCTCTTAATCATGGCATGGTACAACAAGAATGTAGGTTTACGCAGATTTTAAGTTTAAATTCACTTCTTTTTATTACTCCTTGGCACAAATTATATAGCACTACACTGATATTAAGAGCTGTGAGATTCTTTTATTTAATATTTGTACTTTGTTAACGCATATACTTAATTTTTGTTTCACACGAATACGTAATATTTCTTTAGAGAACACATCTTCCATCCGGTCACTACCAAGTTCTGCCAGCAACTGAACATATTTCAACCGTTCAATACCCGTAAGCTTCTGTATTTCAAGTCTCTGATTGGCTAATGCTAGTCCAATAGAATACCTGCATTTAATTAAAGCTTTTTCTGGCTGTTGATTGGCTAATTTTAAACTGTCACAAAATTTACATTATCGCTGCTCTAATCATGACTAGTAACATTTAAACTCTCAAACTCATTATTGCCTCAAGGTTACCTCATTGTTAGCAACGTTAAACTTATTATTCTCACAGCTCTTGCACTATTAAATTACATAATGTATTCACATAACATTATTAAACATGTTTACAATAAAAATAAGCATATGCAATGAGTGTTACATACATTTTAAAAATTATTACATACATATTGCTTTCATACATATTGAAATTACTTATTATATAATTCAATTGAAACTATTCAAGTATTAAAATACTGCCTCAAAATCTGGAATGGAAAGCAGAAAGCCTAACCTCAATTTGATAGTTGGAATTTATTCAGTAAGATTATTTCACAATAAATCATAAATAAAAAGAATTAAAAAAGAAATTAAAGGCAATAGTAAAGGCTTTCAATTTACAATGAACTGATGATGGAAATAGGAAATCATGCTGATTAAGAGTCAGCACCACCCATGATGGTGACCGAGTGTAGTGTGTAGTAGCACAGCTGAGTCATGTGACCTGCCAGCACAAAGTGAGTGAGAATGAAAGAAAGGAACAGTGTACTATCTCTGACTCTACTCTCTCAGCACAGTGGCTTCTCTCACTCACCTTTATATGCGCTTCTACTAAACACATCAATAACAATTTAGAAAATAATTTTAAAAGCTGCAAAACAATGTATCCCAAGAGGGAAAATTCATAAATACAAACCCTTCTGGAATGAATAGTTAGCACAACTCAAATCAAAACGAGATACAAATAGAGAAAAAGCAGAAAGGACACAAGACAAAGCAGATGTTATAGAATGGCGAAAAGCAAACGCACAGATAAAACAGGCTATAAAACTGTAAAAAAAACAGAGTTTTGAAGAATTTATAAACAAACTAGACTATAGAACAACTAGTACTAAAGTACATAATTACATTAAACAAATAAATAGAGAAAACCAACAAAATCAACCATTAAATGTCGAAAATAAAGAAATATACAAGGGTAATCTTATAGCAGAAAAATTAGCAACATACTATAAAACTAGCACTACATCAAAAACAAAAAACTGAATAAATACTTAAGAAATAGCATGCTCAAAGATATATCTAACTTTCAAAATATCTTCAATAGCCCAGGTCCTGATAACATACATCCAGAGCTGCTCAAGAATTTAAGACATGAAGCACTCCATACTTCATTATAAATTTTCAATAAAATCTGGACAACCAGAAATAACATACTAACACTGTGGAAAAAAGCAAAAATTATACCCATTAAGAAGAAAGGAAAACCAACTCAAATGATAGATAGTTATAGACCGATATCCTTAACATCAAATATAGCAAAACTCTTAGAAGGAATAGTAGCTACAAGACTGACATACTATCTAGAAACACAAAATCTATTAGTCCCTGAACAAGCTGGATTTAGGAAGGACAGCTCAGCAATACACCAGGTTGTAAGACTCACACAGGACAATAAAGAAAATTTCAATAATAATAAGACTACTCTAGCACTGTTTGTAGACTTCAAAGATGCATTTAACACAGTATGGCGAGAAATGCTACTATACAAAATGAAGACACATGGCATATCAGGTCACATGCTAAACTGGTTTCAAATCTTCCTACCCCAAAGATGGTTTGCAGTACAATACAAAACAGCCACATCTACATGTAAACAAACGAGAGTTGGACTACCTTAAGGGTCTGTTACAAGTGCTATTCTGTTCAATATATATAAATGACCTAGTAGATGTACTTAAGAAAATAGGTAACATACAAGTAGGAAAGTTTGCTGACGAAATGGTAATATGGACTTCAGAAAAGAACATAAAATCTGCGAAACCTGACAAAAAACTACAAACAATGGAGAATACTATCATAACCCTAGAACAGTGGACCAATAATAAAATGGAAATAAATACAGAAAAAACTCAATATCAACTATTCACAATGCAGTATAACACAGAAAATTTATGTCTGCAAATCAACAACAAAAAACAAGAAGCAACTACAACAATGTATCTAGGGAAAGAATTAGATAAAAAACTATCAATGAAAGAACATGTAAACAATGTAACGAATAAAATCAACAAAAAGAACATTTTAAAACTTTTAGCAGAAATAAAATGGGGTGGAAACATGGACCTCCTTAATAATACATATAAAACATCATGGTGTTAGATGTTTGCGGGCCCTTAGTGATGCAGCAAATTAGTGAAAAGGATATGTAAAGGGTAATGTGTAGAGATAAAATTATGTATTATAGAACTTATATGAGAATTAATTTATGTAACTAACGAAGTGAAATAAAATATCTATCATATAAAACATACATAATACCTAACCTATCGTATGGAGGAGAACTACTAGCAACAGTAAACGAGAGACTTAAAAGTAAACTAGAACTTTCACAAAATAATTCACTAAGAATAATAACAGGAGCTGTAAAAACAACACTAATTACAGTACTACAAAGCTTCACAAAAAACATGGCTATAGAATTGGAACACGAGTTGAAAGCAATTATTCTAGCACAAAAACTGCAAGTAATAAAAACAAATACAAATGGTACCACACAGTAGATACTATTAAGTAATTTAAAAACTCAAATAAGCTTCAGAACATATATTAATAACTTAAAATACAAGAATACAATTACAACAAATATAATTGCAACAGAGGTAATGAGTCCAATAGAATATATTGATATACAATATTAGAATGACCTGATATATACAATACACAAACAAAACAATATACCAGATGAAATGAGAGCCATAGCAATAGCTACGAAAAATGAAAGATACCCAGAAATAGAATGGTTCTGAATATATACAGATGGATCCTTCAACAACAAAAAAAATGCTGGTGCAGGAGTATTTTGCACAGTATTTAACATTAGATGAAACGTCATACCACTATGATGGAGAATTAACAGCTATAAAAGCAGCATTACAGAACATTTTATATAGACCCTACATAAAACACAAAATAGCCATCTTATCAAACTCAGCCATAGATGGAATAGTAAATTACAATAATAAAACAACAAGAAATATTAAAGAAATAAGAAGCCTAATTAAAGCAGTTGAAACTAGAAATCATGTCACTCTACAATGGATACCAGCTCATGTTGGACTTATGGGGAATGAGCATGTGGATCAATTAGCAAACAAAGGTGCAATACAATAAATAAAACCTATAGGACAAATAGAAATAAATAAACAATTAAATAACATTAAACAACATTTCAACAGACAGCAGCGACTTGATGAAGATAAATTTAAGGATAAAGATTATAAGGATATTAAAGATCGAGTTGATACACAAAAAATGTCAAGGAAGACTGCAGTGGCCTTATTTAGGATGGCAACTGGCCATGATTGCCTCGCAGAACATCTCTACAAGACAGGATGCCTACCTATACCCAAGTGCACTCTCTGTGAAGAAGATGTCTTCCTGAACAAACAACATCTCGCCAAATGCAAAGACCTTAAAAGTGATAACTTACAGACTTCATATTGGGAAGCCAGAGGGAAAATGATGCAGATCAATTAATTCCCAGTGCCATTGGTGAACAACAATAATTTAGAAAATTGATTTTGTGCATTCCAATCATTTCTATTCAACTGACCAATGACATTTTTTCATATGAATGCAGGTTAGCCAACTTTGAAAATCAATACAGTAGACATTTTTAAAAAATTTATAGCATTACCATTTGCAATTCTTAAGCTAAATCATACTACTGATAGAACAGAACCAAACAGAATGAAAGCATTTAAACTGCTAGGATTCATTTGTTTTGTTTTTTCAAGCCTGCTACTAGAGAGTGGGAGGGAGCACTCTGATAGTTGTTATGGATAATGGCCTTGTTGACCATCTCCTGTAACGGAGACAGCTGGACAGAATAAATATAACATATTATGCTACAATGTCAAACTGGAGACTTCACACTTGACCAATTTCCTTTTCACTTACCATGACCCCAGAAAGTTACCTGTTGATTGTGCATGCTCACATTTGACAAGTGTTTCCTCCCCCCTTGTTCTGGTTCCCGTTCCCATTTCCAGAGAATTGTGTACAGGAGTGTTATTTTAGTTTCTGCTTGGGGGAAGGGGAAGATTGTCTGAAGCAGTTTCCCAAATTTATATGTGGATTTTAATGACAAGTTTAGCTTAGAAAATAATCTTTTATTTCTTAAATGGGTATTAAAAATACAGTTGTCACAATTTTTCTTTTGGTAGAGTAATAATAACCAGTAACCTATTTATTTCTTGTAATTGCCCCTGACCCTCCTAAATGATGCCCCTGATTGTCCACCTGGCCAACATGGACTTCAGCTGCAACATGTTAAAAGATACTAAATAAGGGGATTTGCCTTTTGCCTTTCCAAAGCACATCCATTTCACTCAGCCCCACTAAGAAAATAACCTGGCAGTCAGCGGCAGTCAGTTGTAGCCAATCTCTGGGTGAAATATGTATTTTTGTGCTTGATGTATTAAAAACAGTTTTAACGCAATTGAAGTTACAAGTTTAACAAGCAAAGTTTGGTTCAACAATAGTACACCCACATCTGAAACAAATATGACATCAAATATTTTGTCCTATTCAGTTTGTTTAGTTTAACTGTGCATGTGTACAGATAATTCAGGACAAGCCTTCCAGAGAATAATTTCCACACACTATCCTACCTGGATTTTGTGAGCTGTTCTTCATCAGGAACTTCAGTGTTCACTGTACGCAGGACAGTTTCTCCAAATGTTGTGGAACCCAAGAGTCGAATTTGAGATAGTCCTATGTTGGATGAGTCCCTAGGCTTGTATAGTCTAACCAGCACACTGGTAACAATCTCTGGCTGTGGTAGATGTAATCGCACAAATGTCAAGCCACTGGTGGACAGGGGTGGACAGACTGGCACCAGTCCTGAACTGCTATCACGTGATACCTCTACTGCCACTGCAGATGGACAGGCTGAAACATCACAATCACACACATTCTTTACTCCTGAGTATGGAGGGCTAGAATTTAAGTACAGCAGTATAAAGAACACTCAGAAAGGAAAGTAGCCTGTTTCATGGCTCAAATATGTACATATGTTATGAACCTGAATTCACTTTCAGTCATATCTATCCAACCAAGGGTGTCCATTCCCTCCCCTGCCACAAAGGCAAGAGCGCATCTCTCCCAAAACAATCATGCTCCCTCTAATTTTTCTGAGAGCTCAATTTCAACTATTTAGTTCATTTTTTATGCGGCTGGAAAGCTTGAAAAAGGGGCTGTCTTATAGGTGCTAAGGTAGTTATTGTGATACAGGTGCAAAATAAAAGCTTAAACAAACAATTGTTCCTAAATCTTTAAATATTTTAAATAATCTACTTTTTTATTTATTTTTTTAATACTACTCTGCTTACTTTAAACTTTTATGAAAATGTGTCACTGCCTCTTCTTTTGAGGGCAGAGACCTGTCTTTAGTTGTTCCTATCCTAGTCTTTGAATTCTAAATTATATTTCCAAAACAGAAACAAAAAGGCATTCTGACATACTTGAATCTTTGCCTTTGTTTCTAGTTGCCAATCTCAGACACTTTTGCTGTGAAGTTCCTGTGTTATACTTCTAAGAATTACAGAACCGTAACAAATTTCACTGTGAGTCTTGTAAAATCACTGATGGATACATACGGCAACTTGCAGTGAGAGATTCTACATTCAAAGCCAAATCTAGGTGGTGGTTATAATTTGGTTTCTTTGGTAGAAGTTTTGAAAAACATCTAAAATATAGAGATAAAGAATCTGTTACAAATCTGTTCTACATGTATCAACTTCCATGAATTTAAAGACTAAGAACTACCATGCTAATAATATAAAATGTAAATATAAATTTTGCACATTTTTATTCCCACCTTTCGAATTTTTGTCAGTTTTTCTTTCATGTGAGTACTGAGACAGATATTAAGGGGTTAAATAATTTAAAACCAAAGAAAAGTTTTTTGTAAAGTAAAGATGGAAAGGGAATATTTCAAGATGGAGTGACTGTTTTGAAGTAGATAAAGATCAATAATTTTATAATTTGTGTTAAAATGTTAATTGTTTATTTAGAGAAATACTTTATATAATTACAGTAGTTAAAGGGGAGTGAAATACAAAAATGAATATTTCATTCACCACATTAATTTGTCGTCAGGAATAAATAACAATGCACGCAGTTTAATCATCTCAAGGTGAATGGTTGTCGGGTTACAGCCTGTTGTTGAGCTGATGCATGACAATGAGAGCCACACTGCACCCAGACAAGACGTATGCAGCATGTGTGTTCAAGTTTATGTGTAAATTTCACCAGAAGTTCATAACTTCTCTGAATAACAAATGTAGAGCTACAGCCAGCCAATCACTTTCCGTAATCCAGTTAATACCTACTAGGTGAACAGCAGTCCAACATCTGCTTTGAAAATGAGTGAATGTGGTATCCAACCTTATCAGCTGAACCAAAAAAGTGTGATTTTGAAGATTTACACCACTCTGACAGCAATTCCGAGACAGTGTGAACACCGAAAACCAAACTGGTTCCATCCAGATGTAAGTGTAGTGAATGCATACCTATAAATAATGAGGAGGAAAATGTATGTTGCTCAGACTATGTAAACACAAAAGTCGTGAAGAGTGATTTTATCTGTATCACAAAATAATCTAATTTTCACAAATTAGTTATATAGATTGTGATGTTTTGAATATTGCGAGATATAATTTAGCGTTAAAAACAAACAGTTGAGCTAAAAAGATATTTCTCACCATCAATAATCCTGCTATAAGACCTTAGATATTCATACTGTAAACAAATTGCAACATGGATTAATTCATGAACTACTATTGGACAAAGAAGAAGAGTTGTCCTACCATCAGGTGTAAAGCTTAGTATTAGAAATGCTTTTCCAGAATCCAGCGAAGTATATGTAGGTTTTAAACTTCGCTAATAAACACACAAATTAAAAATAATAAGTTTTAAATTCAAACATTATTATTATTATTATTATTATTTAAAATTGTACAACGTGTCTGTGACCAACCTTCTTATGTTGACTAAAACACGGGAAGAAGTTAGTCATAATAACTCTAATGGAGGTCAAAGCATGGGAGCTATATTCTTTGGTAGTGACAGATCAATTGCTGTGTCCGGTAATGGATCCACACAGAGTGAGTGAGTGAGTGAGTGAGTGAGTGAGTGAGCGCGGGTGTGTGTGTGTGTGTGTGTGTGTGTGTGTGTGTGTGTGTGTGTGTGTGTGTGTGTGTGTGTGTGTGTGTGTGTGTGTGTGTGTGTGTGTGTGTGTGTGTGTGTGTGTGTGTGTGTGTGTGTGTGTGTGTGTGTGTGTGTGTGTGTGTGTGTGTGTGTGTGTGTGTGTGTGTGTGTGTGTGTGTGTGTGTGTGTGTGTGTGTGTGTGTGTGTGTGTGTGTGTGTGTGTGTGTGTGTGTGTGTGTGTGTGTGTGTGTGTGTGTGTGTGTGTGTGTGTGTGTGTGTGTGTGTGTGTGTGTGTGTGTGTGTGTGTGTGTGCGCGCGCGCGAAATTTTTTTACTTCACGCATTATCAGCAGTTTCCATTCTTCGTTAGATTCCTCATACTTATTTTTCATGATCCAAGACCCAAACGCTTTGGAGTACTGAATTTTGACACCAGTTTTTTTTTTATTATTATTTACATTGAAATTGTGATCTAGCGCTGCTATTATGGAATTAAGTTGAAGGCCATTATATGAAAAATGTATTCTTTTTAGAAGCATATCTGAGATGAAGACTGTGATAACTTTCTAAACTGTATATAATGTCGAATATGAGCCAAATATTTTAAGAAGGTGCTGTCCAAAATAGGCATTTGATTCACCTTTAATCCATATTTATTTCTTTAGTCTTCTTCCAGCAATTCGTCATGTCCACAAGATTTTCATTCACCATTTCCTAGCCATTTATGTTCAGTTTTATATGATAAAGAACTGATGTGAATGTTTCAAATAATATGTTATCTTTTTCATTACAGTTCAGCACAGCAGACCATAAATGGTCATTTATACTGGCTTTCCATGCCATTAGCTCTGGTTATTTTTTTTCTACCATTTTAATTTTCTTCATTAGACGTTTATACAAATGCCATACGTCAAATTCATGTTCAACTTCCGGATACAATTTTTAACAGTTATCTTACACCGCTATGTCTGTCAGAGATAAAAACTTCAACTCTACACATTTCCTGTTTTGCAAGCCTAGTCATTATGTTGTCACAAGCAGCCTTTTCCAAATTGCCTTTCACCATACCTCTTCAAACAAGCTCAAAATCAACAATTCTGCAGAAGTTTAAATGCATGACAGAATAGACTAAATATTTGGCTGAAAATCCTGGGGAGTATTGGCAATCCCCTGCCAACCTTATAAGTATATCACAACCTTTTAATGAATTCAAGTTCCCTTTTCTTTCTTGAACCCAAAATGCACTAATAACTGGCGCTGCCATGTTTTGAATGGTCTTATCGAATGTACGCCTTGAAAACAATGCCAAACCTAATGATTTGCAGAAGGAATTAAATTGCTGAAACAACATACCAGATAATAATAAAGAACTTCCTATTAAACCATTTCCTTTCTGTTTCTTTCCTAATAAATTCTGTGAGTTCCTAGTGAATACATTACTTTAACACACAGCATTGTCCCTTTAATGTAATGAGAAATTGTTTTGGTTTCATTTCTACATAAAACACATACCTTCAAAAATAAAATTAGAGATGTCCAAACAACAATGAAATATTCCGCTGTAGCTTTTTCATGTATGGTGAGTCTCTTCTTCTTCTTCCTCCTCCTCATCATTTGTATCAGAATCTGAAGTATTAAGTTCGTAGAAACTTTCATTCAGCTTAACCTGACCTTCTCATCATTGCTTGTTTTATAGATATTTTCAGGTTCCAACAATATATATTTCCTTCTGATTTCAGTACCTAGTTCACATTGTACTTCTGAATTCTTGGTTTTTTCGTCACCTTCTATTCTGAATTCTCTTTCACTACTTTTATCACCATTGCCTTCGTTATCAGTCTTACTGTAACACTATCGCATATCTCAGAAACTATGCTTTTATGACTTCTAACCTGTTTGCTCTGTTCTTTGTCGTTTGCTCTTGGATGAAGATAGTGAAGAATTAATTGTCTTACTAGAACTAGATATCTGGTAATTGTCTTCAGTTTTCCTTACAGTAGGAATAGTTCCAGGTTTTAATAAAGGCCCTCTGAAATGTTCATCCGGCATAAGCTGCTTTTTTAATAACTGTGTCCTTAAAATGAAAGGAACATAAACGAGCATTGGGATCAGGAAACAAAGCTTTTCTTTTGTAAAATTCTACCCATATCCTATATCTTTTGGGAGATTTGTCTCGGTTTGGAAACGCATTAAAATGAGTTCTTTTGTATGTTTCCCTTCTCACATTACAGACATACGCACAACTTTGAGGCATTTTGTTTTTCACAATATTAGACTCAGTAACACCATTACCAAAACACTACCACAAAGTACACTACTCTTGAACTTATATACCAACAAGAACAATTTTTGGAAACATATTACTGCACCCGCAGCAATGACTGACTTGTGATTTCCCAACTGCTTCCAGTGCACGGCTGGCTCTGATGACGTATAAGGTGGTTATTATTTCGCTTATGCAGTGATAACAGTGTGGCGGAGTAAGAAAACAATCTTACCGTTGCATTTTACAGGCCATATCCTTCATTTAGGAAGAAACATGATTTTTGTGTTTTATTCCCCTTTAAAGATATCGGAAATATCAAATCAAAAGAAAAAATGTTAAGCATTTGCGGAATCCATAGCCAACATTAATATAAAGTATAGTTAAGGAAAAATTGCTATTAGTTAAAAATCCGCTATAGAGATCCTTCAAAATACTAACTGAATGAGTTATCACGACAATGCCAGAAAGACTATATGTAGAACTGTCATGCATAGTGTCTCTTTGATACGTGTCGCATCTCTGTGCGAGTTCATTCACATCCGTGGATAGCAATTTGTGCATACAAGTATAGAAGGATCATTGGCATTCAAAAACATTTTAAAACTTGGCGAAATACCGTAAAAATGTATTATTAATTCAAAAAACGTGATTATATTTGAGTTATTCCAAAAATAAGAATAATTTCAGAAAGTTTTCAGAGCACGCAATCTTATTTAAAAAATTTTTCCCGTACTGCGACTTGAGATAAGATACTGGAGATCTTATAGCTCAGACATTTCAGAATTCATCACGCAGCTCAAGATTCGACACAGAAATGGTAGACGCACTTTGAGATTGATACATTGCAAGGGTAAATTCAGAATTTCGAAATGGGTGAGTACCCTAAGCTAAAGTATACCGCCAGCAGTGCTCACCATAATAAAGCCATTGCTGTACATTTCGCTTTCATTTTCTACTATGTCCTGGTTCAGAGGCATAAATTTTCTTTTCACAAGCTCAAACGCTTTCCTCCACATCCATTTGTGCATTCAGCATTGAACTGAACATGATAAACATATCTCTATTGCATGTGTAACATGGTTAAAATAAAATAAATTGTTGACGAACTGCCACTATTACTGATTTAGTGCCATACCCCACTATTTTACATAATAAGCTAACAATGAAACATTCCCCTCAATATCCATTTGGAATTGGACAAAGTTCTGGAACAAATCCCAGTTATTAAGGCAAATAGCTCAAGGGGCAGAGGGCTATGGAAACAAACATTATATGACAAGATATTGTCAACATTATGGAATATGCATTATCTCATTTTTTAAATTTGTGGACATGTTGAGTTTTGGAACTAATCAACTGATCTATGGTAGCATTTTTGCTAAGATTTAAGTAAATATTTTTACATGAACCAGTAAGAACCAAAATAATCTTGTATCCTGACTACTTTTTTTTTTTGTAGCAATACAATTTTATTATAAATTCTTTCAAAGTTTGTTTATTTTCGACTCATACGTTGAAGAAACAAATTAATTTCAGAATCAGTATGAAGATAATTGTTATTTAGGTTAGCAGATATATGAGCGTATTCTGATAAATAGCTTGGTTTAGACACTAAAAAAAAAGGCAACATGCACATATGATCGTAACATTTGTTTTCCTTGTGTCAATAACCTATCAATGTCCTGTGGCCTGAAATCAATCTGATTTCAACGTTTGGCAGTTATTTAAATACAAAGTTTCCAGTGACATTAGAGAAATAGATAAAACTGGAATCTGTGGTGTAATTAAATCCTTTTTTCTAGTACAGAAAATGTAAAGAAAATTCATGCCTATATATTGCTTTCTTACAATTTGACTTAGGTAAATGAATTCAAGCAAGGCAGTATAAGCACTCTCCTATGATTAGCATGCAATTATGTTTCACAAGTGTTACTTTCAAGACTATAAGCTCAGAAACGTTGTGTTATATGTAAGCAATTACTTGTAAAATGCCCTTTAGTATGTATTAGGAATTATGAATGGAAAAACAAGAGACTGAAAGATGTAAGCGAAATTTGATATTAACAACAAATTGTTAAACAGGAAGATAACTTTGTTGTTAAATTCTGGGCATTAGAAAAACACACAATGTTACACTACTACTATTCAATTGTTCTTAAATTTATGAGTTGACAGGTAAAGGAAAACCAAACAAACATGGTTCATTATTTTAGTAAACTCTGGTATTTCCTACTTGTAAATGCTTAAAAGAAAATGCAATGTTCAAAGGATGCAAAATCTGCTATTGCGTAAAGAATGTACAATCAAGATTACAAAAATGAACCCCGAAAACTAGTTATAAAGTAAAAATGTTATTGTAAGATTGATTCATTCATTTCAAACCACTTTTAAAATGTGGTGCATTTAATTTCTCCTTAGTGTAATAGCTGGAAATAGTACTTCAACAATTAAAACAAAAAAGTAAACAAGGCATATTTTTTAAAACATTTGTTTATACACACCGGATCATAAAATATTTTCGCAATTGAACGCAATTCAGTACAAAGATTTGAGAGTGACATATTCTCCACTGATGCCGACAATATATGATTTAATCTGCAAACTGGAAAGCATAGAATCCCTTATGAATGAATGCGGAAAACACTGGCTACATATGCCAGAGAGAACAGTAAACTATGTGGATAACAGACTGAAACATTCATCTAAGAACTCTTTGCATCAATTGTCCCAGTAATCATCATACAGTTGCTCAACATATCAAAGGACAGCAAAAGAACACCTTCAGCCATATAAAACAGTAGTGAAGCAACTAAAGGAGCCTGTTAAAATGAATAACCCAAGAATGTTGGACACCACATACTTCACAGATGAACAAGGTTTTATCTGTTGGGGTACATTAAATCCCAGAATTCTAGATATTGGTCTGTTGCAGAGCCACATGGATTACAGCAATCACAGTTGCACAGAGTCAAAATGTGAGTGACGAAGTTTCACTCACCCTTTTAAATAAAATGTAGGTAGAATAGTTATTTGTTCTATCTGGTTTAAAAATTATGGCACCATTTTTTCCCCAAGATATGGTTGACACTACGCTTACAAAAGCATAATATTCACAAGAGTTTGTCAACTTAATGACAACTAACCCAAGGATATTTCCAGCAAGATTGAGTGCTGTTATATATAAAATGAATCAATGACAGTTTCCAGTTTTTTCGACAATTGAGTTCATTTCTTACGGTATATGGTTACCACGATTGCCTGTTGTCACAACACTAACCCTAACTGCTTCTTGTGGGGCTATCTTAAAGGGAGAATGTTCTACAATAGCTAGAGGACATCAAGAAGGAAATTAAAAAACACTGATGAAACAATTTTATAATGTATTAAACAAAAAATGATGTATTGCCCCCAAGTGTGTCTAATAGCAGACAGTGGCGACTTCCAGCATTTTTATGATTACAGCTCTCTCACATGGACCAAAGTAATATTCTAAAAAAAATGTCACTAATTTCACTTAATTTATTTGTTTGCTATTCACTAAACATTCATTTGATTCTATTAAGAATCACCCTGTAGTTTTAAACATCCGAATAAAAATTTTGATGTGTTACATTTACATGATTTTCTCTCCCATTTATGGCTTATTAGTGGGTATACAAGCTATTCTTATGACACCTTATTTTTCTATTTACTTCATTTTAATTAAAATAAACATTTGCAAAAATACTATACAACACATTTTGTTATAGATATGAAGGGAATAGCAACAGTCAAATGTTTTAAGAACCGGATGCTATATACTGGTCTTAAAAGTCATACTCTACAATCATGAGAAACAACTGAATACTGATAGGACTTTAAAAGGATATGAAATATTGAGTAATTCAAATCATTACTAATGGATATCTTGAAAATGGCTTATGGCACAAAGAAAGTTATTAAAAAAAAAAAAAATAGTGTTTCAAAAGATCTACATTTTTTGCAAAGTATGATTAACATTTACCAGTATAAAATGTTATATAAAATTCTTCCAAACGAAGAGGATTTACAGGCTATTCCCAGAAAATTCAAGGTATACATTTTACTTGTCATGTAAATATCTTTAATACATAATATTTTAATTAAAATTGCTATAGCTATTTTTGGGAAAATAATAAATTTTAAAACATCTTGCATGTAAAGAGTAATTTGGGATTTGGCTTTTTAATTAAATCTTCTGAGTCACATCCATGGATAGCACTGAACTTAAACACCAAGTTTGGTAATAAATAAATAAAAAAGCATACAGACCTTTTACTAAAACCACATTTTTATTCAGGGGCCCTAAAACCATGTATTTCTGGTGACATTGATGTGTTACATTCACGTAACTTTCTCTACCCTCTATTGTTTGTGGGTATACAAATTATTCTTGCAAAAGCTGGAGTCTGGTGTAGGCAGCGAGAGAGAGCAGATGCGCTGCATAGTGTGGTTGAGCGATAAAAGTGGGGATCAACATACGAACGTACAGAGCGAGAATTAGAAGCTTTAGAAGGATCAAGAAAAAAGGAGTGATAAGATTAGTGATGGAAATAGGGGCAGTGATAACCAACATGATACTGTTGATGATAGCACGAGTGGAAACAAACTCAGGACCAGTCGAGATGGAGCAGATAAGAGAAATGTTGGAGGGTTTACTAGGGGAGGAAGTGAAGCAGATAGGTAAAGAAATAGAGAAGAACACAAGACACATAGAAGAGACAATAAGAGAACAGAAAAATGGGACAGATATCTAGTTAGACGAATGCAAAAAAAGATTCGGCAACATAGAGAGGAGAGAAGAGACAGTAAAGGAAGAAAAACTGTATTTTCTACGGAGTAGGGAAGATTATATGAAAAGACCTATGGAAACTGTAAGAGAAATTATAGAAGTAAGACTAGAAATGAAACTACAAAGATGGAAAATAGAAGATATGTTTCGACTAGGCAGAAGAAGCAGAGGACAACGGCCAATTATGGTAAAATTTACAATGGATATCAAATAGGAGACAAGATATGCAAGGAAATTAAAAGGTAATTTTTATCAACCAAGACTATGGTGAGGAGGAAAGATATATATATATATACACACAAAAAGTGATGGAAGCCAGAGCTGAAGGAAAAAAAAATGTTTGTAAAAGGTTTACAATTGTATATTGAAGAGGGATGGGGCATAAACCTGAGGTCAGTGGTCAGAATGGGGTACAGAATCAGCGAAATTACAAGGTTGATAGATGTAATTTGAGGTCTGGTCCTAGTGCTGATACTTGCAAAGATGAAAGAGCATGTACCAACTCTGTCATGGTGAAAAGGCGATTGTAATCTTCAAGGTTTCCAGAACAAAACCAGCCTTGAGATTCCACCAGTCTTCATTGGAAGGAACTCAGGCAAATAGTTATCTGAGCTAGTAACTTGAGCGAAAGCACTGCCAAACGTGATAGCCACCTAAAACGTGGTTTTCCGGACACATGTCTTAGCTTATCTCATAGAACAGAGGAAGGTGTATGTTGATTAAATGCAGCTAAAAACTTGGTCCATGACGTGTTTTTGCTATACTTAATTACTTGTCTACACTTGGCAAACATTTTCTTGTTTTGGATCAGGTTATCCAGTTTAGGAAAATGCTGGAAAACCTAAGAGCACACCTGCGAGCATGAATTGCATTTAGGCATTCATCCATCCACCAAGGGACAGGAAACTGACTGGGGTGGGCAGTCGGCCGAAGAATAGATTACTCAGCAACAGAAGAAATCGTCTCTATGAGATATTCGACAACAAAATCCTAATTATACCCGCGTCGCTGAATCTTTGCACTTGACAGTTCGTATGGCTTCGCGTAAAGTTGGCTATATTGTGGTTGTGACGTTGCCAGAGTGGCTAGTAAAAAACAACAGCCTGATAGTTCTCTCTATCATGTCTAAGCCGCATACAAAAGTGTACGTAAGTAGCGAACGTCACTGAACAATAACTATTTTGTATTATTATTATTTTTAATTGAAAATAACTCTGCATAAACATTGCAGCATATGTAGAATAAATTATGCACTTTTGACAATATAGAAACAGAACAATGCAAACTTGCCTGCTACAATGAGGAGAAATAAAATAAATTATAAGCATGCGATAGCTAAGTTATTTTCATTCACCGATTTAAAACTGCAATGGTTCAATTCCATCCAAATCCCTGTCGTCATCATCTTTACCAAGGCATAACATTAATGGTTTACACTCACTAATAATTTGGCCTATTTCTTGTGTTTTTCGTATTAGCTTATTCACATGATCTACTTTCTTCTTCCACGAAGCCGCGTCCACCGTTGACACACCTTCCCACAAAAGCCTTTCCACCTCGGTAATGGTAAATGACTTATTGTTCTCCCTCACATAAACCTTAATGTCGCACCACACTAATTCGATAGGGTTGAAGTGACAGTGTACGGCTTTATCAGCAGGAATAGAGGGATGGCCGTGAAGCTTCACTTTCTCCTTTTCCTGTTCAAAGAATTCTCGGGTCCTCCTTAATAGTTCCAATGCCTGACTATTAAGTGGCACACCTTGGCACAAAGGATTTTCACTTCGTGAATCATCACTCGGCGATCGACGTCGTTTTTCAGACATTGTCGCACTTAAATCTTGTGTAAATAAATAATAATGTATATAAAATAGATATATATGTATAAATGAACAATAACAAAACTATAAAACAATAACCACAAATACAAATAACAATGAACAACATGTAGCTTGCAAAGAACAACTCAACGCTCGTGCTACAGATTCACAAACCGAAGCACGTGGTTGGGAATAGCTACATCCGGCAACAGAGCCGCTTCCAGCTCCCGTTCCACTTCCGCTTTGTCATTGACCATCCGGAATGCTGCCTTGTGATTGACTTAGGAAGTCAAATGGTCAAAGCTTTTCATCTGTTTTATTTGCGAGTGTACCAACTTAAACGCTAGCTGTCAAGTGCAACGTTACAACGGCAGGGGTATAAACACAGCCAGTGGGTGTAAGTTCCAATTGGCTTGATCTAAGCACTATCTAGGCAAACATGTGGAATATATCTTATATTAAGAGACTAATAAGACATGGAAAGTGGTCACTTAAGTGTAAATCAGAGATGACCTTCCATTGTAAGGAAACTGCCAACTGTGACGAACAGCCTGCTAAATCAAGATGTGGAAAAATATTAAAAGAGTCTGAGAAATGCAGCCTCTCCCATGTTCAGAGAAGCTATGTTATAGTTGTCTAAGAAATTGGTGATTAACTTGTCTCTCGAGGTGAGCGCCGAAGAGGGTGATGGGCATTGACTTCATACCAACAGAAAAGGTGTTGGTAAATGGGAAACTAGATCTTCAAAATCAGTGAGCGAGAGGTCAGAGCAAGGCAGATAAATATTACAAATGCTAAATTGGAAGGATGGCAATTTAATCCTTACAGCGACTGACTGGATATCACACTGTATGGACATGGATTCCATGAATATATCATCTCTGATGAACAATATAGGGCCCCCCCCCTCTCCCGGCGCAGGAATACCCTCTTCCAGTGTAAGATCACACCATACTGGTATACCCTGTCTGATTTGAAAGTTGTCTTGGAGACAGAGTTTAGTCTTTTGTGCACTATGACTCATTTTTGTTGAGTAAAAGTTCAAGTTGTGGTCAGTGTGCTCTAATTCCACATATGTTCCATTTGGGATGGCCATGGTAATTGTAATGGGATAAGTTCTCAATCACGAAGATGTATGTTTCTTCAACTTGCAGATAGTAGGTTGCGTAATTATTTGGAGGAGTTTGCCCCACAGTTGTATGCCAATTTGCAGTAGGTTTTTGGTTACGCAATGAAGATATACTTTGATGTTGTTTGATTTTTAGGACGCCAAACTTTATAGTGAAGATGATGCTTGTTTTTATGTAATATTATTAAAGTTATTTGCCTCGGCTGCTTTCAGTCGCACTACAGAAACACGAGTTCTTGTAAGGTTGTGATAAGACTCAAATTATAAGACGCCACATAATTTACTTTTTAATTTCACTTCTTTTATTTCACTTTATATTTGCACATTTTTATAAACACAACACTTTATAAAGAAAACTGTGAGCACTTAATACATTTTTGGCGGAGAACACAAATTTTATCATTTATACTTTACAACATTTTTACCCACGACTTTCACGTCTACTCTCTACAACTTCATGTCAGCGACTCTTATGTCTGCTGTTACTACATCTTGCCCGCGACTGACTAGATTCAACGGTAAGAACCTTTAGCTTTGGTAATGCCATTCTCTTATTGGCTAACTCTAGTCCAATAGAATTTAAGTATTCAAACTAAAAATCTTTCTTTACTTTTGATTGGCTAATTCCAAACTGCAGGCGAAATTATGTTATTACCGATCTTTTCATAACCAGTAGTATTTTTAAAACTCCAGACACATTATTGTCACCAAAATTACATTATTACTTCATTAACATCCTAAAACATATCATTCTCACAGTTTTTGCACTATTAGAGTATATAAACATTTACATATCACTAATAAATACGTTTACAATAAAAATAAGTATTTAAAATGACTTTACATAAAATTTATATAATAATTATATACATATTGTTTTCTAGGGGGGTTTTTATTGAATTTAATTAATAAAAATACAATTAGTACCGTTTAGGCATTAAAATACTGCCTCAATCGTCATAGTCTACTATATTGAGGACAGTAGTGGTCGTATCAATTTAACCTTTTCCTTTGGTGTCGAGCTAACGCCTTTAACAGAGAATTTATCCTGCCTCTTTTTCACTGTCTGGTAGTGTGGGCAGAATCCTCCTGCTCCATATCCTCCTCCTTTTTCCAATAGAAGATGTAGATCGCCGATGTGAGTTCTTTCTGGAAGATTCCTCAGAAGAGAATCTCTGAGAAGATGCTTGTGGGCTCTTTTTACCCTTTGTTGTTCTGGGTGCAGACTTTTCACTTACTTTAAGGAGAGTTGCTGACAGGAAGTGAGAGGAGTAAGACGTGCCGAACGCGTGCTCGGCAGAACAGCGAAATGGGAGTGCAGTTAGAAGTATAACATTGTTCTATTTGCAGATGATACTAATTTACTAATAACAGAAAAGAGTAATGAAATGTTAAATAATTCACTAAACCAGGCCAGTAAAGATCTGGTATATTGGTTAGATAATAACAACCTGGTTTTAAATACGGTCAAAACTGTTTGTCTTAAATTTCATATTACTGATAGTGCAAACAATAATTATAACATCCCTGAAGTAAAATTAAATAATAAATTAATCTCATATAAAAACGAGACAAACTTTTTGGGCTTGTGGATACAGAATAACTTGAAATGGAAAACTCATATAAAACATTTAATAACCAAATTAAGCAGGAATGTATATGCCTTAAGAATTTTAAGTCAAAATGTCAGTCTCCATGTGCTGTTAACAACTTATTATGCACATATACATTCAATAATTAAATATGGTATCATATTTTGGGGAAACTCACCAGAAACTAAGGATGTATTTATCAAACAAAAACAAGCCATACGAATTATATGTGGTAAAAAAAGGTTATGCTCATGTAAACCACTATTCAGAAAACTTGGCATACTTACTCTGGCATGTTCTTATATATTGGAAACAGTCTTACTTGTAAAAAGAAATAAATTTAATATTCAAAATAATGACAATGTCCATAGTCATTACACTAGACATAATAAGGATATACACTTAACCTCTGTCAGAACTACAATATGTAAGAATGCAGTACTGCACTCCAGTATAAGGAATTATAATTCCCTACCTAATGCCATTAAAGATATAAATAATTATAATGTGTTTAAAACTAGAACAAAGGCTTTCTTGCAGGAACACTGCTTCTACACCGTAAAGGAATATTTACAGTTTAATAAATCCTTGTTTGCATAAGACATTGTACTAATCCGTTAAGTTATCTAGTAGTATGTCATTTAATTTATAAATATATCTATTGTATATCATAGTTGAACTCAAATTATATATAACTTTATTGTAATGTAAATATATAAATTTAACTATTGACATATCCTGTATCAATGTACTATGTACTGAATTGATGTTAAAGGATTAATAAATTAAATTAAAAATTAAATTAAAAATTAAATATAGAGCCAGAATAGGCCTATTTAATTCAGCAAGATGTAATTCGGGGGAAAATGTTCGGGAGAACAGATTAGAAGGACGGTGTGGTATGCGTTGGTGTTGATGGTGCTACTGATAATTGGAGGAGTAGAGTTAAACCAGGGACTGGATACAGAGCAAATAGTGGGAATGCTGAAGTGCATCGCGGAGGAAATGACTAACTTTAAAGGAATGGAAAGGAGAATTGAAGAGAAGTTGACAAAACAATTCGAGGAGATAAAATCGGTCTGGAGAAATTTTGAATATGAGGTGAACAAAGAATTCGTGGAATGTAATAGAAGATTAAACAAATCTGGAGAGAGCAGAGGAAAGGAGCAGAAAAAGGAGCTTGATAATATTTGGAGTAGAGGAAACAAGAGAGAAAGGAGTTTGGGAACAAGTAGAGGAAATATGTCAAAATAAAATGGGAATAAAGCTAGGAGGCTGGGAGATAAGTGATACCTTCAGAGTGGGGAGAAGATGCTCGAACCCAAGACTGATAATTGTCAAGTTAGCAACGGTGAAAATAAAATGGACAATGTTATCTAATGCCAAAAAGTTAAAAGGTACAAGAATATTCCTTGAAAATGATTACCGGAAGAAAGAGAGAGAAATAAGAAGTTTGTTCTTAAAAGAAATGAGAAGTGCAAGAGCTAGAGGTGAGAAAGCATATGTGAGAGGATTGGATTTGTGGATAAATGATAGAAAACAGGATATTTGTCAGCTGAATTGGAGAAGGTCACCTTCACCAGCGAATTCAACACGTGTTGAAAACACGGGCAGGCGGCAGCAAGCAGATAGCATGGTGTATGGAGAGGAAAGAATGGGAGGAACACGACAAACGTCATCGGGCGGTGGAGAGGAACGGAGGGGAGGAGTGCAGCAAACGTCACCAGTCAAACAAGTAACACTGGAAAGTCAGCTGATTGAAGAATCATGTAGAATGGCCTTGGGAGCAGCTGCGGGGCTTGATGTCTGGAAGGATACTGCGCTCAGCATAATTTCATCGCCAGGGGGAAGCATCTTGCAGGTGGAAGATGGAGCAGAGGGGAGCAAACCTTTGGGCAGGTCAAGACTGACTACTGTCCGTGAGGTTTAAGTTGTCGTGTCCCTTTTAGACAGAGAAAGGAATACTCACCATCTCGCTCTCGCTCTATGGTGACGCAGGCAAAGCAGATACACCAGCCAAACAAGCATCAGTGGCGGGATGCCCCTCCTCCTCTCCGACCGGTTGTTGTTCATTCTCCGATTCACCATCAGAGACTTCAAACGAATATTCGTACTCATCTTCCGATTTCGATTCTTCTAAATTTATGACTAATCTGTCCGTAATTTCATCTACCAGACCGTCTTTCTCCCAGTAAAACTGTTCAGTGCTTTGTACATGCTCACACGCCCTTTTCCAGTTGTCTGGAGTCACTTTTGTAATCGCATTATCAAACAACGCTTTTACATCACCACTTTTAAATGAAATATTATGTTTGGCAACATCGTTCTTGACTTGCGCCCATATAAGTTCTATAGCGTTAAAATCACAGTGATAAGGTGGCAACCGTACTATGGTATGTCCATGCATTTCTGCTAGTGTATCTATTTCATAAACTTTGAAATTGTCTTTTTTCAATTTAATTAGCTCATATAGCACTGGTTTTGTCGCTCGGGGATCAAACTCAATATTTCTATTACGGAGCCATTCCTGCATATGGGATTTGAGTGAAGATGAAGTGGGTGCTTTATTAATTTCTATGGAATGATAAGGGGCATTGTCCATAACGATGACACTATTAGAAGGAATGTTAAGTAGCAGTTTATTAACAAACCAATCCTTGAAAATACTGTTATCCATTTCTTCATGGTAGTCTTTACTGGATTTTGACTTAAAAGTTAGCAAGGCATTAGGAATGAACCCTGTTGAACATCCAGCATGTACAACTATAAATCGCTGTCCTTTGCCTATTGGTGTTTTAAGAGGGAAATCATTTTCATCACCGTCACACTTCCACACCTTATTTCTCGTTGGTTTATATTTACCCACGTTTCGTCAAGGTACACTATAGACCTACCAGTAGCCCTCAGTTCCTTCATTCGTCTTAAAAACTGAAATCGTTTAGAAACAATATCCATTCGTTCCATTAAAAAACGTCTTCCTTGCGAATTTTTGCTATAACTGAAATTAAGCTTTCTAAGAATTTTTCTTACCGACCACACGCTTCCTTTCAGTAAGTCTTGAACTTTTAAAGCCTCATAAATGGCCTGCAAACTAGGCAGAAAGTCCGTACGATATAGCGAATAGATTGTTCGCTTAATAGCAGCTGTCGTGAATGAGTCTATTTCTGTTTTTTGCGATCTCCTATTCGAGCGCTTCTTGCCTGGAGTTTGCAATCTACCGCCACTAGCTTCAGTATTTTTGTGTTCTTTTAAAATTCGCTGGACGGAACGAGCAGAAATACCTGTAGCAGCAGCAGTTCTCTCAACTATACTAGTCACTGAAATAGTCGGCTTTCCACATTTCAACGCGTCACATTCATCACTGAAGAAACTGTGAACTTTGACTACCATTTCCCTACCATCTGATTTTAGAACTTTCCCTCGAGACCCAATTTGAAACAATACAAATACAACCAAAACTACTAGAAAATAATTCAACATTATATCCATATGCTGTAACACTGAAAACATCTTGCGTATCGTGTAAAACACAAAACACCAAACTCACAGTTTCGCAGCTCATACGCCACTGTAACCTTCAATCAGCATACAATAGAAGCGGGAGGGATACGAGCTTCTGCGGGTCTGGAATTTCCACAAATCGCAAGAAAGAAGTGGTTGCTGTTCCACCCCCTGTTCTAGACAAGGACAGCACTCTGTATGAGACAAAGACAGTAGAAAACCTGCCAAGTTAAACCTCACAGAGTTTAGGAGCAGGGCAAAACTGCAAGAATTTATGTTTGAGAAGAAGGCATCTGTATAGGAAAAGGCATTAGGGGTGTTAGCATGGAATATACAAGGGCTGTTTGAAAAGTTAAAGCATGGGGAAATAATGGAGATCTTAAAATTAGGTGATGTGATAGGAGTGGTAGAGACATGGGTAGCAAAGGACATTCCAGTGGATGTCGGATTTTTATTTTTATGGTAAAGCTGGGAAAAAAAAAGAAAGAAAGAGGTCATGCAACAGGTGGATTAGGGTTATTTGTTAGGAAGGACTTGCAAGTTAAAGTGAAAGTGTGTAGTGAAAGAGCGGAGAATTCAGTTTGTGGTGTGTTTTAAAAGGTGAGGCAGTATTTTAATACCTGAATAATTTCAATTGTTATTTATAATAAGTAAATTCAATAACAGCCTGCCTTGAAACAATATGTATGTAATAATTATTTTAATTGTATGTAACAGTCATTGCAAATGCTTATTTTTATTGTAAACATATTTTATTAATGTTATGTGAATACTTTATATATTCTAATAATGCAAGAACTGTGAGAATAGTAAATTTTAGGTTGCTAACAATGAGTAATAATGAGGTAATTGTAGCAATAATGTGTTTGGAATTTGAAAATGTACTGGTCATGATTAAAGCGACGATGACGTAGTTTCAGTGACAGTTTTAAAATTAGCCAATCAACAACAAAGAAAAGTTTTAAGTTGAATGAGAAATTCTATTGGACTAGAATTAGCCAATCAGAGACTTGTATTACCGAAGCTTATGGTTTTGACCGCTGAGGTTATTCAGTTCCTGGCAAGACATGGTAGTGTAAAGATGGAAAAATGTGTTCTATACGGGTGATTAGTAAAAACAGATATACACGCTAAGTGAATATGTACAAGTTTCTCACAGTTCTTTTAAAAGTGTAGTGGTTTATAAATATGTGCAAGAAGTTAAAATAAAAGTGAAAATTTAAAAGTTTAATTCTGTGATGTCTACAATATTTGTCATTACCACACCCTTCACAAGATAAATGACTCTAAATTAAGACTAACGCTGCCGAGGCAGATTCAAACAATAATATTACGTGAGCATTGAACTCAAACCGACGCTCAAAGCAACTATTAATACATAACAACTCTTCAAGTTTGCATAAACATTTATTACGTAACAGCAGAAAAATCATCTTCAAGTTAGTGCACATATATGGGGCAGATAAACATAAAGCAGCTAAAAATAATACGTGAGCCAACTCCGGAACCAACAAACATAACCATCTTCTTCAAATTGGCTCCCATACGTGGGGCAAACTCCTGCAAACAGTGTAACAACTATAATACTTCTTCAAAGGAATAGGGGAGAAGCAAAATATGTATGTTGCAGTGGTGTATAACCCCCCAAGTGCCTCAGAATTTTATAATCCCAATTTATTTAATTTGTTAAGACAAGATATGGAAGAATTATAAAATAGATACTTAAACAATTGTTTTATTATAATGGGTGACTTTAATGCTAGGGTAGGGGAAAGTAAAATAAATGTAATGGATGCTGAGTATGAGTTAAGAGGGGAAGAGAATGAGATAGTAAGAAGGAGTAAAGACAAAGTTTTGAACTGTGAAGGTAAGAAGTTAATAGATTTTTGTGAGGAGCTCAACTTGATGTGTAATGGGGTGAAGGGGAAAGATGACATGGGGGAATTTACCTTTGTAAATGTAGAATGGTCAGAGTGTGGTAGACTATATGATATATTCAGCAGATTTGGACTCATACATCATGGATTTTGAAGTATTGAATTTAGTTTGTTCAAGTAATCATTTTCCAATAAGGGCAAAATTCCAAAGTACATATAAGGGAAGCTTCAAAGCAAGGCAACAACAAGGAATTAAAATTGAAAGATATAAATGAAGGGAGGAGGAAGCAGAAGTATTTGTGAAGAAATTGGGGGCAGATATAGGGGGTATAAGGGAAGCAGATGTAGATGAGATGCTGAAAGAAAACAGAATTGAAGAAGTGGTATTAAAATTAGAAATGATATTGAAATATGCAGGCTCAAGAATGAAAATGAAAGAGGATTGGGTCAATAAGAAGGGATGGTATGATGAGGAATGTAGGGTGGCAAAACAAAGAGTTTTAAGGGAGCTGAGAAAGGTGGCTGAAAGGTGGAGGTACAAAAGTCTGTTGGAAGTAAAGAGGAGGGCATGGGGGGAGAAAATGAGTAAAAAATTGCATAGGGCAGCAGCAGCAGCTAATGATTGTAAAACAATTTGGTCTTTAGTCAAGAGTATGTATAAGGCAAGAGTAAGAGAGAATAGTATAGGTGCTAATGAATGGCTTGATTATTTCAAAAATCTTTTGGGAGCAGAGCAGCAAAAGAAGCAAACTATACGGATAGTGGCAAATTGTGACTATATTGAGCAATTAGATAGTAGGATAGAAATAGAGGAAATAAGAGATCAAATTACAAGACTAAAAAGAAACAAAGCAAGCGGTATTGATGGTATACCAAGTGACTTCTGGAAAGCATGGTGTCTAGACGAGAATAGATTGGAGATGCTAGTTAAGGTACTAAATTCAATTTTTGAAGAGGGTGTTGTACCTAGGAGTTGGAAAACGGCAATTGTGGTGCCAATATTCAAGAACAAAGGAGATGTGAATAACCCAGCAAACTATAGGGGCATTAGTTTGTTAGCAGTGTTAGGAAAAATTTACACTGGGGTTCTGGCAGAAAGAGTGCAAATTTGGGCAGAGGAGCAGGGTAAGTTATCAGATTTCCAAGCAGGCTTTAGAAGAAATAAGAGAGCAATAGACAACATTTTTGTGATATCCACAATGGTTAGTAAATACTTAGCTAACAAAAGGGGAAGGTTGTACATGTTATTTGTGGACTTTGAAAAAGCATTTGATATAATTAATAGGGAAGGCTTATGGGCTAAATTGAGCAAGATAGGAACGAGTAATAGGTTCATAGAAACATTACAAAGGAGGAGAGTCGTAAGCCAGCAGCGAGAGGGGAAGGTTGTGTAACAGAGCAAGCATGAAAGAACAAGAAAAGAATGGGAGTGGACGTGCAAATGTACCGAGGTAGAATCGGAAGTTTCGGCAGGAAAAAAATAAGAAAAGATGGAAAAATAAAAGTGGAAATTCGGATATGGAGAGTCATCATGATGATAATCATGATTTTGCTGATAATAGGAGTGGAACAGAACCCAGGACCAACAGAAACAAACAAAATAATGGAAGAAATAAGAGAGATGGGAATGCAGCTAGGAAAAAGGATGGATAACAATACAAGGGAGTTGAAAGAAGCAATGAAAATACAAAGACAAGAAATGGCGAAACAGATATCAGAATGTAAAGAAAGAATAGTTGGGATGGAAAAAAGATACAAAATGGATGAGAAGAAAAAACTGTGTCATATTTGGAGTGGCAGAGGACAGAAGAAATCTGGAAGCCACGGTATATGAAATTATAGAAGATGTGCTGGGAAATTGAAGATACGTTTAGGATAGGCAAGAAAGGAAGAAAGCAAAGACCTATTATTTTGAAATTGACAACAATGAGAAGAAAGTGGGAGATTTTAAGACAAATAAGAAGACTAAGGGGGACAAAAATATATATAGAACAGGACTATACAAAAGAGGAACAAGACCAAAGGAAGGAATTAATTAAAAGAATGAATGAAGCAAGGGCAGTAGGAAAAAAAGCATATCTAAGAGGTCTACAATTAATAGTGGAAGGCAAAAATTGGAATATGAGCATTAAAAGAAACGAAACTAGAGGAACATATGCACCACAGCAGAATATAGACCGGCCGGAAAACGCAGGACAAAGACCTGAACAGAGAATGGAATCATCAGCAGGATTTCAGCAAAGTCAAACATGGGCGAGAAGAGGTCAGCAACACGAGAAAACGACAGCTGAGCAAGAGGGCAGAAGAAGTGGGAAAAGTAGCTTTAAAGAGAGGAGAGATGAGGAGACAAGGGAGATACATCAACAAGAGACAAGGGGAAGGCAGGAAGAAGAGTTGGTAGGGGAGGGAGAAAGTGAAGAAGCAACATTGGTGAGCGAAATGTCCGAGAGGGAGGAGCCAGAAGAAAGAGGGGCGGCAGCAGGAGTAGTGATGGGTGAGGGAAGGGAGGCAGGGAAAAGTGAAAGTGCAAAGAGGGGAAGTGTTATTGGTAGGGTCCATAAGTGAAGCAGAAGAAATAACAAAAAAGAAAGGATCAGAAAATGTACCCCAGGATTACATTCAGCTTAATGATGTAAGAGAAGAAAGGGAAATGGAGCCACGAACTACAAGATACAGGAAAATGGTGGAGAGTTTTAAATTTCAAGAACAACCAAAGAATAAATAGGGAAAGGGGCTAAAATTGATGTTTTGGAATGTGGAAGGGCTAAGAAATAAGATAGGCAGTGGGGAAATTAAAAACATTATGTGTTCTATGGATATTGTGGGAGTAGCACACACATGGTTGGGAAAGGAAGAACTAGTAGAGATAGCAGGTTTTAAGTTTCTAGAGAAAAAGGCAACGAAAAGATGCGGCAGAGGAAGAGCATCAGGAGGAGTAGGTTTGTTTATAAAAAATGATACGGAAAAAATTATTGATATAGAAAAAAATGGAGAATGGAGGCACCAATGTGCTATGGTCAATAATTAAACAGAATAATGGAGTAAGATTAGGAATAGGGGTGGCATATAACCCACCAGAAGCATCATATTTTTACGATAGTAACTTTTATAGTAAATTAGAAGTAGACATGGAAGAAATACGAGAAAAGATGCCAGAGACAGAATTTATTGTGATGGGAGATTTGAATGCGAGAATAGGAAAAGAGAATGGAAGATTATTAGATAAAGAGCAGACATAAGAAGATAGGGATGTGATAAGCAGGGATGTAGCGAGTAATAGGGAGGGAAAAAAATTACTAGAATTTTGTGAGGTAAAAATGATGTTAATATGCAATGGATTAATGGAAGGAGACGAGGAAGGGGAGTTTACATTCGTAAACGCAAACGGACAAAATGTAGTAGATTACATGATATGTAGTGAGGAATTGGAGGATAGAATCACATTTAAAATAATAAACGAAGTAATAGGTAGTAGCCATTTCCCACTAATGATGGAAATAAAAGTTTTGGAACAGAAGGTAAAGAATAAGGAAATAGCTAAAATAAAAACAATAAAAATGTATAAATGGAGGGAAGTACTAAAAAAGGAATTTGTGAAAGAATTAAAGTCAAAGGTAAGTCAGATTGTGGAGTGTGGTATAAAAATGGCTATGGATGAGGGAAATTCAGAAAAAGTACTACAGTTACTAAAATTATTGCTAACGAGAGCAGGAGCAGGGATGGAAGGAAAGCACGGAAAAGGCCAAGAAATTAAGGGGTGGTTTGATGAAGAGTGCAGAGTAAAAAAATCTGATGTGTTACACTCACATGACTTTCTCTACTCTTGTACAAACTATTTTTACAAACGCTTATTCTCCATCTACTTCATGTTAATCCAGATAAACATTTGCAGACTCTATCTTATTGCTAATTTTCTTGTAGATGTAAGGGGAATATATATTTACAAGGGCAATATAGAAATACAGTAGCCTTTAAGCACATACATATCTCTTAATAGCTGGTTGCTAGGTGCAGCACCATTCCCGTTGCCACAGATTAATACTCTTTACATATCCAAAAAAAAAAAAAAAAAAAAAAAAAAAAAAAAAAAAAAAAAAAAAAAAAAAAAAAAAAAAAAAAAAAAAGAATAACGAATTCCCATTTGAGAAAATAAGTATTGAAAAATTTAAGGGAATAACAAGCAACATCTCAAAAATGGTTCACTCAACAAAAAAAATGTATATGATATAAATTGGTATTTTAACGCGATCTACATTTTTTGTGTAGTAAAATTTTGTCTATCTCTTATGGTTTACCAGTTATGCAAAAGTCGTTCACAATGAAGAATACTTTTGGAGACATTCCCAGAAAATTCAAGATACACATATTATTTGTCATGAAAATATCTTAAACATATGATATTTTAATCAAAATTGTTAGAGCCATTTTTGAGAAAATTAAAATTTTTGAAAATCTTCCATGTAAAGGGTAATCTGGGGTGGGGGTATTTTCTTGGAAACCTTCGTGTCGCATCTCTGGAAGATACTGAAGCTAAATACCAAGTTTGGTGTTTATCCGACTGTTCGTATCTGAGTTATGCTGTTCACAGACAGACACACACACGGACATGTTTCCAAAAATGCTTTTTTTGGATTCAGGGGATCTCAAAACATGTATTTCCAGTGAAATCTCGGTATCGAATTTTTGGGTGGAATACAATATTTCCCCTACTTACTATAAATAGTAGAGAAAGTAAAAATAAGGAGGTATTTAAAGAGCTTATTGGATTGAGGAGGACAGAGAAGAAAGGGATAGACAAAATCTGATGAAACTTAAGGGAAAATATAAAGGTTTGCTTGAGGCTAAGAGGAAAGAATGGCAGGGAAATATAGAAAAGAAACTAAAGGCAGCAATAGAGAGTAAGGATAGCAAAAAAATATGGGAAATAGTGAGGATGATGAACAAGAAGAGAGGATAAAAACGAAATTACACCGAACGAATGGATAGGGTACTTTAGAAGGCTAATTGGAGAAGGGAAGAGGGTAAAGTTAGACATAAAAGAGGTAGGACAAGGAAGAATATTCAATGAAAAATTAGATGGTAAAATCACAGAGTTGGAAGTTTACCAGCAAATAAGGAATATAGAAAAATGTAAGGCAGTAGGAATAGATGGAATACCAGGGGAATTCCGGAAAATATATGGGGAAATGCAAAGTGGTTTAAAAGTGATGACAAAATTATTAAAGAAAATTAAAGAAAAGAATGATGTACCAGAATGTTGGAAAATAAGCATGGTAGTACCAATCTATAAAGGAAAGGGAGGAGCAAATAGACCAGAAAACTATAGGGGAATAAGTTTATTATCAATATTAGGAAAAATATGCACAGGTTAATTGGCCGACAGATTAAGAAGCTGGATGGAAGAGGAAGGAAAACTGTCAGAATATCAAGCAGGGTTTAGGAAAGGTAAACAAACAATAGACAATATATTTATAATAAAGACTATAATAGATAAGCATTTGTGCAGGAAAAGAGGAAGGATATACATGTTTTTTGCAGATTTTGAAAAAGCATTTGATACAATAAATAGAGAAGCATTAGCTTACAAATTAAGCAAGAAAGGGGTAAGCAAAAATGTTATAAAAGAAATCGAAATAATTTATAAAGATATAAGATTTTGTATAAGATGTAAAAATAATGGAGTTAGAGAAATGAAGGAGCACAAAAATAGGATTAAGACAAGGGTGCAAATTTAGTCCTATATTATTTAATATATTCATAGATGACATATTAGAAAGAGTGAAAGAAAAAAATCTGCACTGCCCTATAATAGCAAATACAGAGATACCAGGTTTACTATATGCGGATGATGGTCGGAGCTATAATGGTAATTGGGCTACAGAAAGCAATCAACGGAATACATGAATTCTGCAAAGAATGGGGAATCAAAGCAAATATAAATAAATAAAAATTTATGGTATTTAAAAGAGGAAATAAACTAAAAAGAGAAGAGAAATGACAGATGGGGGGTTTAAAGTTAGAAGTTGCCAAAGAGGTGGATTACTTGGGGGTGAGGATGAGCAGTAATGGGGAATGGGGGGCGCATAGCAGGAAGGTTATGGCTAAAGGAAAGGCAGCAATGGCAGGAATAAGGATGTGCAAATATAAATTAAAAATGCCAACTAAATGGATAGAAAGAATGTATGAAGCATTGGTAGAAGCAAGAATGCTATATGCAGTAGAAATTTAGGGGGGGGGGGCTGAATTAAACAAAAAAAATAGATCAGCGCTATAGAATGTTTTGTGAAGAGCTTTAGGGGTTATCAAGATCAGCACCAGGGGAAGTAGCATTAGTGGAATTAGGAAGAACAAGAAGAAAGGGAGTGATACTAGAAAGGATATTAAAATTCTGGTTTAGATGCCTGAGAAAAGATGAAGAGGAAATTTTAAAGATATGCATGGAACAACAAAAGAGTATGAAAAATAAAAATAGCTGGTGGACAGGGGTAGAAGAAATTATGGAGAAGATAGGAATGGGAGATATTTGGAGAACAGGAGAAAGAAATAGCAATGGTTTCTGGATAATAGTAAGAAACAGAGTGGAAGACATAGAAAGACAAGAGATTTGGGGAAGCTTAGAGAATAAAAAGTCACTAGGGTTCTATAGATTAGTAAAAAGGAAATGGGGAAGAGAAGGGTATGTGGATTATTGTAATAGAGCAGAAAAAGAAGCGTTTGCATGGATGAGAACAGGATCAATGTATCTGAGAGGGCTAAGAGGTAAAAAAACGGAATTTGTGAATTATGCGGAGGCAGTGAAAGCACAGAGCATTATATGACAGAATGCAAAGAATTAGCAGAATGGAGACAAGAAGTATGGGAAGAAAAATGGGAAAAAATGGATAGGAAAATAGTAGCAATTAAAATGCTAACGAGAAAGGAAGAAAAGCAAAATAAGAATATGGGGGAGTTCTTAAAGAAAGTAAAAGAGAAATGGATTAGAAAAGTAAGAGAGATAAGAAAGGTAGAAAGGCAAATGGAGGAAGGAGAGGATGGGCAATAGGGATTAAAGGTAGCAAGGGATGCTTAGATGAGCCAGAAGGCCAGGGTGCCAGGCAAAAAGAGCAGCATAGCTGGCAAGGAAATGTGTACATAGGTTATGTTAGTTTATAAGTGGAATATTGTAAGACGAACTGTGTAAAAATGTACAAATAAAGTATCTCTCTCTCTCTCTCTCTCTCTCTCTCTCTCTATATATATATATCTATCTATCTATCTATCTATCTATCTATCTATCTATCTATCTATCTATCTTTCTATCTCTCTATCTATCTATCATTACAAAGGATATATGCAAAGAATGATTTTTGTATAAGGGTCTCAAATAATATGACAAATGCTATTCCAAATAATAGAGGGTTAAGGCAAGGATGTAAGTTAAGTCCTATATTATTTAACCTATTCATTGATGATATTTTAGAGGCAATTAAGATAGAAAATGGGCATCTTCCAGCAATTGGAAATAAAGAAATACCGGGTTTGTCATTTGCGGATGATTTAGTTGTAGGATCAATAACTAAGGTCGGGTTAACTAAAGCAATCGGAGCAATAGAAAAGTTCTGCAATAAGTGGAGTCTCAGAATAAACACAAGGAAAACCAAAATAATGGTGTTTAAAAAGGGGAACAATTAAGGAAAGATGAAACATGGTGGTGGCAAGGAAATGAAATTGAGGTGGTTAGGAAATTTGATTATTTAGGAGTAAGATAAAATAGTAATGGGAAATGGAATGAGCAAAAGAAAATGATACTAGCAAAAGGAAAACTGGCAATGAAAGCTATTAGAGCTTGCCTAGATAAAATACCAGAGATACAAATAAAATGGCTGGAGAGAATATATGGATCAGTAGTAGAGGCTAGAATGCTATATGGAGCCGAGATTTGGGGTTGAGAGGGAGGGTGGGAAAATGTAAACAAGGTTCACAGAAGTTTTTGTAAATTAATTTTGGGTCTACCAAGGGCTTCACCTAATGGTGTTGCCCAAATAGAGTTAGGGAGGTTTGGTAGCAAAGCAAAAATTGTGGAAAGGGCATTAAAATATTGGTTTAAAAATGTTAAAGCAGTGCTTAGAAGTACAGTTAAAGCTCAACAAAGAGGATACTTGGTGCAAGTATATAGAAGGAATCTTGAATGAAATAGGTTATGGGGATATTTGGAGAGTGGGACAGGCACTGGAGAAAGGGTTTTGGAGAGAGGTAAAATTGAGAATTGAAGATATTGAAAGACAAGAAATTTTAGGTAGCTTTAATTCCAAATCTTCTTTGTGTATATATGCAGAGTTAAAAACAGTGTGGGAAGGAGAAAAATATGTTGATATATGTGACAGATCAGCAAGAGAAGGCCTTGCATGGGCGAGGACAGGAGTGGTGATGCTAAAAGGCTTAGGGAAAAGTGAGATCCAAGGAAAGGTTTTTTATGTAAGAGAAAGTATAATAATTATTGGCATTTAATTTTAGAATGTGAAGGAACTAAGGATTCGAGGGAAAAATGGCAAAAGAAGAAATGGTCCAATTTAGCTATTGAAATTATAGGTAGAAAGATGCTGGGTGTCAAATGTAAGGGTAAAATATTAGAAGCAGGAAAATACTTAGGTTTAGTTAGAAAGAGATGGCTGAGGAAATATAGGAATAAGGAGTAAGAAGAAATGTAGATATCGAAAAGAAAATTAGCAAAAAGGTCTCAATAGCTCGATAACCACAGTGTTTGAGTTATGAGCCCTTGGAAGCACAGCAACTCAAGGAAAGACAGAAAAGGTTATGTTAAGAGTAGCATTAGGTTTACGTATTTAAGTAAGTACTGAATTGTAACAAATTTATATAAATGGCAAATGTTAATAAATATTCGGTTATTTAGTCAATAGGGCCCATTGACTCGGTAACCACAGTGTTGGAGGATATAGGCCCTAGTAAACCATCAACTCTGAGAAGTCTGTAAATTGAAATATGTACTTATTATGTATTTAAAGCAAATAAAAGTCTATCTATCTACTTTAAGGAAGTCGGTTCTGCTGTAGCTGGTCCTGAACTTTATAGGTGATGCATTGTATGTTAATGGCTTGCCAATCTTATGGGTTGAGGTCAATGATTTTGGTGGTGATTCTACTGATGTCATCTCTTCAGCAATAAACTTGGGAGATGTCGAAGCTGTCCAAGATATTGATTTTAAAGGCTTTGACTGTGATCTAGCTATGATAATCCTTTCTGAAATGGTGGCACTATTAATATTACTGGTCTGAGTTGCAATTTCCTGACTCGGTACCGGTTTAGCTGCAACTGAGCTAGAAATGCAAATGGACAAAGTGTTGTAGATTAGATATTGGTGAGTGAAGGGATAGAAGAAAGGGTGGAAAGGTCAGGAATGAGATAGTGAACAGTGGCCACTTCCCACTATTTTTAGATATATGAGTACTGGGTCAAGAAATAAAATCAGAAGAGGCGGTGAAATTAAAGAAATCTAATCCATTTAAGTGAAGGAGGAGAAGGGTGAATACTTCAGGGAAATAAGCTCAGAAGTTAGTAAGATAATAGAAAGAGGAACTGAGCTAGAGCTGACAAAATATAATACCAAAATAAGCGTTAGAATTATTAGAAAACTTGCTGGTGAGAGCAGTCAAGGGAATAAAATTGGGGACATGTGGCAAACAAGTGATCTAGCTTCTTTTTCATATATTAAAGTAATAGAAGGCTAGTTTGATGATGAATGTAGGAAAGCCAAAATGGAGATATATAAAGATGTGATGAGATGGAGAGAATCGGAAAGGGAGCACGGCAGGAAAAATTGATTGGTCAGCAAGTGGAGGTGCAAATGCCCATTAAGAGAATAAAAGAAAAGAATGGCAGGAAAGATTAATACTTGAAATATAGGAGGCAGAGAAAAATAAAAATTGCAGGAAGCTATGGGAAACGGTAAGGCGGGCAAACAAAAATAGGATGATGAAAACAGAGATGGCTAGGGGAATGGCTGGAATATTTCAGGAGGCTGTTAGGAAATGGCAGTAAAATAAGGTTAGACAAGGCCAGGATCAGAAAATGAGAAACTGGATGACAAATTCATAGTAAGAGATGTTTCAGAAAGGAAAACAAATGGTGGACAACATATTTATAACAAAATCATTGGTGGACAAATATCTAAGCAAATAAAAAAAAAAATAAAATAAAAAGGACAAGTGTAAATGTTTTTCGTAGACTTTGAAAAAGCTTTTGTAAATAGAGAAGCACTAACAATGAAATTGAGTATGAAAGGAGTAAGTAAGAAATTCGTAGTGAAAGTAGAGAAAATATACAAAGAAGTAAAGTTTTGGTGAGGATAGGAGGAGAAGGCATAATGGAAGCAGCAGAACAAAATGGTAGGAGTCATAATAGTGATAGGTTTACAGAAAGTAATAAATGAAATACAAAAATTCTGCAAGCAATGTGGAACAAGTAAATATAAATAAATAAAAAATTATGGTTCTTAAAAAAGTTATGAAATTAAGGAAAGACAAGCAATGAAATTTGAGAGAAAAAAAACTGGAAGTGGTTCAGGAATTTGAATTGGCAAAAAGCAAAGCAGCTATGATAAATGTAAGAACATGTAAATGTAAATTGGAAATGTCCACAAAAAGGATGGAGAGGGTATATGCGACTCTGGTGGAAGCTAGAATGTTGTACAGGTTATTTTGTAAATAACTATTAGGTTCGCCACGATCAGCCCCTGGGGAAGTCGCTTTACTAGAATTAGGAAAAACAAGAAGGAAAGGTATAATGCTACAGAGAATGGCAAAATTTTGAATAAATGCTTGACAAGGAATGAAGGAGATATATTAAGAAGTTATATGGCACAACAAGACAGTATAAAAAATGAAAACAGTTGGGGAACAGGGTTGAAGAAAGCATTGGAAGAATAGGAATGAAACATATATGGTTACAAGGGAAAAGGAACAGTCCAGGTTTTTGGATTCAAGTGAAGGAAAGGGTGGACGATATTGAAAGGCAGGAGATATGGAAAAGCATAGAAAACAAAAAATCCTTGAAATTTTACAGGAAAATAAAAAAGGGATGTGGCAGAAAGATATATACAGCAGTGTAATAAAAGAGAAAAAGAAGGGTAGCTTGGATGAGAATGGGAATGATATTTTTAAGTGGCAATGCTATAGGAATATGTGAATTTTGTGATGGTGAAGAAAGTGTAGAATATTATCTAACTGAATATGAAGATTTAAAAACTTAGAGAGAGAAAATCTGGGACAAGTTGGAATAATATTGGGGGTGATTTAGTCGCATTGAAAATGTTAACAAGCAAGCAGGAAGAAAGAAATAGGAAAGTAGGGGATTTTTTTTAATAAAAATCAAAGACCAATGGATTAGGAAAGTCAAAGAGAAGAAGAGGGAGGGAGAGGAAAGATAAATTGAAATAAATTGTAATGAGGCTTTAGCAATGAGAAATAAATGTTGCACAACAGTGCTGAAGGCCAGAGAGCTCTACTGGCTGTGCAACACAAAGTAAGGTACCAGGCATGTACATAATAAAGTAGAAGCATGAAAATAAATTTAACCAAATTTGTAATTTTTAACCTGAAATGTGTACAATAAACTACATACATACAAAATTTCATTTCATTTCATTTAAATCCTTAAATTCCTTTATCCAAATAAACCTTTGCTGAAATAACTATATTACACATTTCGTTAGGACACAAAGAGAACAGTGACTGCCAAATGTTTAAGAACTGGACAGTATATGCTTGCCTTAAAATTCCACACTGTTTCCATGCAATTGCCAGAAGCAACTAAAAATCGATGAGACTTAAAAAGAATGACAAAGTATTGAACAAATCGAACTATTAATTATTAAAGGATTTCTCGGAAATGGCTGATGCCACAAAAAAAGTTATTTGAAATAAACTGTGATTGTTTTAAAGAGATCTAAGGGGTGGTGCCATAGCTGAGTGGTTAGACTACTCGCCTCCCACCAAGGTGACCTGGGTTCAATCCCAGGGACCGCATGTGGGATTTGTGGACAAAGTGACGTCTGGGAGGGGGGGTTCCTCTGGTTTCCCTCTCCATTCATTCTACCAACTACTCCATCACTTTTCCTTTCATTCATCTGACCGCCATTTCATATTATCCCCTTCCTTGCTTTCATCCCAGACTTCGGGCTGATCACCCATCCTGGCTGTTCTCGTGATGCATAGCCTGTGCTCCCTGACAGGTGTCTGACCCCAGGGGAGGTAAGTCCTGGGGGAGGGGGTGTAAGCCCTAACAACAGGGAGGGGAAAACAGAGAAGGAAGAAGTTTTAAAGAGATCTAGATTTTTTTGTGTAGTACATCTTTATCTATCGCTTAACTTTACCAGTTATACAAGATTACACAACATTCCTTCCAAATAAAGAGGACTGTAAAGTTTTAACACGTTGCTATTTATCTCTTCAAATGTTTAGCACAAGAAAATATAGGTTACTTCTAGTTGTTATTGGATAACAAAGCAGAATGACAGTATTTTAACATGCGTGGTTTAATTGAAACTTGGGAGTCAAATTGCTGACCTGAGGATGAAACCAAAAGCTTTTGAAAGCTTGAACTGTTTTTAAAAACAAATAAGAGAAGCAATTCTGTCACCAATTCAATTCCAAGTTTCAGTTTATTTATCTGCTTTGCTGTTTCAAGCCTCTTTCAAGTAAATTATGAAGCTTTGATTAATTTTAATACATTAGGAAATCTAGCCTGGCTTTCCCATTAATGGGATATTCTCAATAAAATATATTTTACACAGAAAGAAGAGCACACTTACTGGCCAAAGACGTTAGATGTGGTTGCAGCTGTACTTCCTTCAGAAGCACGGCACAAGGGAGAGTAAGGGTAAGGTCTACCCAAGTTTCATCAGGATAGAAATGGTATGACCATGCAGGTGTTCGTGCTCGGCGATGTGGTGGTGCTGACTGAATCAGCACATCTGCTGGTTGTGCTGTTGGATTGCTTGAGCTTATGGTCCCTGTAAATCAAATACTGATAATGTAAGAATGCACAATATCTATGTTAATGTATGTCATTAGTTTACAAACAATGGAAGTTTTCAGGACTGCATTCTTTTCAGTAAGCATTTTCTTTTATAAACAATGAGAGAAAAATAAAAATAAGTTTAATGGAGGGAAATCTCCTTTACTGCTAAAATCACACACTTCCAATTCTGATTTTTATGATGCTGAATGTTTCAAACGATAAACCTTTTAGTTTTTCAAACTGCTGTGTTCAGTTTTATATCTTTACAGAAATTCAAAGGAACCTGAGAATATACAGGACTTGTAGCTGCTGTAAACTTCCTCCCATATCGTTTCCCAAATTATAGGAAATGCTGATGAGGCTTCAATTAAAAAATCAGTAGTTGTTTGTAGTGTATTGTTCGTTCCTTTAGGTAAATATTGTACATTTGCACATCTGATATAGATCATGTCAGGTTAATATGATACACATTAATAAAAAACATTATTTACACGAATAATTCAGATTATTAACAAAGATATTCACTTACATTATAATAACAATTATAAACCAATTATCTAATACAATCTAATAATTATCTAATAAAAACTGCTTGGTTTTTGCTTTAATACGTTTTATCTTTTTTTCAGTTTTAATTTCATTTGGTAGTACATTATGGGGGGAAATGGTGAAAATGTGACCAAAAATGACAAAATTACACATTTTGTGTTTTTTGTAACAAAAAATACTAGGTGGTTTGAAGCACATATATGCAAAGTTTTAAAGCACTACAGTACCTGGAAGTTGCTCTAATTATATCATATTTAAAGGTATGTGTTCTTTAAATGTCCCTGAGAATGCATGGCAGGGGGTGTTATCACTGCATGAAGCAAAATTAAGTTCTTATTATACTATGACTTAAAAAATGACTTATATTAACACAATTCAAATAAATGATTCAATAAAACTTTTAATTAATCCAAGGGATTTAAAATTTCTTTAAACGAAAAATCTGCTTTTTCTTCACAAATTTTTGTGGGATTTTTTCCACGAAGTTTAGTTTCTGATATGTCACTGAACCACCATAGTAACAGCAGCTCTGCTGGTAGATGTCGTGTAACATCAAATTATATATTGTTTCATATACATGAGCCAGAAACAAGTTTAAATAACACCTGATGAAAGGTTAGATGAGCAAGAATGTGGTGTACAAAAGAAACATTTAAGAAAAAAACAGCTGGAGGATAATTGTGAACATATACCTGCTGTAAATACTGAAGAGTATAAATATATATTGGTGGACACCAGTTTTACTGTCATAATTGGTGAAGGACCTGAAGTGTAATGACCACAATCAAAAGCGTTTGTATATAGTACTAAATTTTGAAATTTTTGCTATGCAAGTCATATTTTTTTTTAACTTCCCTTTCAGCTAAGTTATTACAAAACCCATGCGTCAATTTTTTCTGAATGAGTTTCTGGTTTTCTAAAAAAGAATTTCAAACCTTTTTACAAAAATAGTTTGGAGTGAATTTCATTTTGAAATTTGCAAATTTTTTGAAAGAAAATTTTCAATAATTTAAAAACTAATTGATGTACAAAAATGAAACACTGCCAAATAGTTTCACATAACACTCCAAATATGTGTACAACAAATTAAGTATATAGTTTCAAAATTGTGCAAAATAGAAATTTCACCCATCACCCCCCTTAAACACTTTTATAACTGCAAGAAGTATTGCATTTTCCATTAGTTTTATATTTGCTAACAGTGTATACATACTTTTTAAGAATCTGATGTTATGAGATTGCACCATGATTCTTAGCAAGCTTTTGAGAAATTTTCCCAAATTACCCTCTGGTGATCCGTGTAATGCTATCATAAGGATGTTAAACTGTTCAAGTGTTATTGCTGACACCTCAAAATTTAATTCTTCACTTAAGTTTGTACCTATGTAGTACTTTTTTGAATTTGATCCATTTCTTATAAAAATACAAACTGCCCCACATTTATTTTCTGTTCTACAAAATTTAACAGCTAGGGTGAACCCAGGAATATTTACTTGATCAATATGTTCTGATTTCACCAGTGTTCACTTTATGCTAAAACACTAATATGTTTCAGTTCACTTTTTAGTAGTACATTATTACCCCTCTTTTACACTTTTTAAGGGACCAGGGGAATAGTGGTATAAATGGGAGGAAAGTGTAAATCATGGGAAACCACTTGCATTGGTGAAAATGTCCTGAGAAAAAGTTAACGTTTCCCAAATGCACATTGTTAATATTATAATGATTTTGTTCTTATTCCTAGTACTTACCTCAAATATCAGAGAGTAAACCAATTGCTGATACTACACTGCCTTTGTAATCCTGTTTATTCACTGGCTAGGAGAAGGGCAGTTAAGTATTGTGTAATACCTACATTCTTTTAATTTGGCTATTCTTTATAGTATAGGTATCGAATTACCTAAGATGCAATAAATATTCTCTTTCTGCATGAAACATTTATGCCTGGTTGCAGGAAAGCAAATCAAAATTGATCAGCAATTAAAGCGGCTTTGATTGGCTATCAGTAAAATTGCTGTTGCAGAAAGGTGTTTGATTGGAGATTATTTTCTCATCAGATTTGATCAGCAATTTTTGCTGGTTAGTGGCTTGATTGCCAATCAAGAGTATATTCGGGGATCAAAAACTACCTTATAATTGCATTAACTTTTGCTAAGGCATGGCATGTGGAATTATTGTTAAAGTAATGTTTATCATAATTCTACTACAACATTGTTTTCCTCAATGCTAAATGTATAAATATTGTGATTGCAATATATACTTTTCTGCCTAACAGATGTGGTGAAAAGTTGTAATTATTTTCAAGTAAAAAAAAAAAAAAAGAAGTAGAAAAGGGCCTATTTTTATTGTAGGTAATTAAAAACCGTTTTGTAAATGCCTTTATTTTGGGTTTTTAGAAGTAGAGAACACATACCAATAAACTAACCTATACCTTTTTCACTATAAGCTGAAAGGACAAGTAAACAAAACTCAAATGTATCACTCCGCTGAGCACATGGCAGCACCACGTGGAGGATGATGGGAACTAAGACCCATGAAAGGAAATTGCTTCATACAGAATGCGAATACAGTATATTGCGCAGCTTGGGAATCATTACCTTTTAAACATTGTATGTTTTATTCCTATATTTTGCCTTACATCCTAAACTTATAACACACAATACTAAGAGTAGACAAATAAAAGTTGTACATGAACAGTTCGGCAACTGTGTTAAAAGGTATTGGATTAAACTGTTCTTAACTTCAGGCTTTAGAAATCATTCATTTAATGACTAATATCAGTATAATACCTTTGCTTTAACCTTTTATGAGTCAACAAGTTAAATAACGATTAGCACTATAGGTTAAAACACAACAGAAAACAAACGCAACCCAAGCTATCCGAGCAACAATTCTGCAGCACTACCAAAGAAGTTCAATTATTGCTAAACAATGGCCAACCATATTCATTGTCGATTAAAGGTGGATACTTTTCACAGAATTTGTTAAAAGTATTTAACACAACTGTCTTCTTTCCATTTCCCTCGTTTATGTTTTCTACAGTGGCCGAAGATTCTCAGCCAGAAACCGGAAACGAACTGCAGTACCTGCGCATAGCCTCTTAAACCCTCTGCTGTAACGGTTCATGTAGTTATAGGTGAGTCTGAACAAACACATTCAGTTTCATAAATTTAACTGTTACAATAATGAGATTTTTAAATTTCTCAGCACGAGAAAAACCACAAAATGTTACGATATGAACTGCGCTGTTTTTTTTGTAGAGGAAGAGGCGACTTGCTAAGCGGGAAAGGTTGTAATTTGTCCACCAGCCAATGAGGTGTTGTCTTGTCATGTGGTTTTGTTTACTTTTCCTTTCAGGAAATTTCTTTCTTCGCATTTAAAATAAGTACATTCTTAAAAAAAGCTTAGTAGCAGCTCTTCAGCTTAACAATGACAAAGCTCTCAACAGCCATGTATTCTTTTGTGAATTTTCTTTTTATTGCATTACTGTTCCAAAGTCAAATTAATGGGGTCTTCCAATGAATACATCTTCGAATAGCATAAAGATCTCAGAGAGAGAGAGAGAGAGAGAGAGAGAGAGAGAGAGAGAGAGAGAGAGAGAGAGAGAGAGAGAGAGAATTCTTCTTTAAACATAATTGTAGGGAATTTGAATAGAGATTTAAGTTAAGTAAGGAACTCTTGTGTACTTTTACTTTCAAGAATTGAACGCTTGACTACAGAGATTAACTGGAATTTCCCACTTTCTGTAATGAACCAGCTGCTAACCACACTGAGATTTTATGCAGTTGGGAGCTTTCAGCTGTGTTAGTTAATCTTATTGGGGTACACAAGTCAATGGTTTGTCATGTGATTAAACGTGTCACCCTTGAAATTGCTGCTATGTTACTGGGGGACCTTATAAAGCCCCTGCCTCAGACTGAGGCCCGTAATAATTCTTAAACGACTCGTTTTTACCTATTTTAAACTTGCAATCATGTCCTGCCCATGAAGCTTTAAAGAAACTGAGTTACTTTGATATTGGATTATGGTGAAAATAGAAGTTTTTAACTTGCAAAATTGGGGATCTTTGCCATCCACAATAATTCTTGGTTATTGAGGAACGTTTTGGTGTATTAGATGTTGCTCCGGAGGTAATCTATTGCCCACCCACCCTTTTATGCGGCCGTTTTTATATAGTTGTTTTTGGTGACTTTTGAAGGAAATGCTGCCAATGTGAATCATTCGAGTTTTGAGGTTGAGGGGCCACAATCCCTCGGCTACTCCTTGAGGCTGAGGGCCCTAAATCGTGTTTTCAGCTATGTTGGGATTTCAAATGTTGGCAGCGGAAAGACAACGCACCCAATGTTCCCATGATGCCACGGGTGAGATGCATGCGATGCGATTTCTGAGTGTCAGTAATATGGAACAAAAGTGACAAAATATGCCATATATTCATGAAAATAAGTAAAGCACCATGTTATTTGTTCTTTACTATGTGTTATAATTTGTTGAAGTCAATAAAAGGCATGCAGTGTATGCGTGTGTTGTGTGTATATAGTGATACTGGCCATAATCCAATATCAAAGTTTATAGAAAGAAACAAAGGAGCATCGTCTGCCGGTGTGGTTTCTAAAATGCACTGTTGTCAATTCCATTTTGGCTAGTTGATGAACACTCTTTGATTGATGATTAGCATTTGTGCAACCCAACGAAAAATCACACTGATATGAGATTAACTGATTGACAATCAGTAGGTGATTTGAGTTGCTTTCCTGCAATCAAGCATTAAACTTTAACAACTATTTACATAGTATAGAAATAACAATATGAATGAACTCTTATTCCAGAATGAAATCAATTCCTGCCCTTGTACCAAAATGGATTTCCGTTTGGACCTTTTATTTCTTAAATCTCCTATTTGTCTTTCTAGTTCACAGAGATTGTCAAAACTATTTTCACCCCCACAACAGATGATAAATATCTAAACAAAACTTCTACCATTGTATATGCCTCAGCAATGGTAGGCATCACTTCACTTTCACATTCTTCTTTGTCACTGATGGTGGATTCGGCTGCCTTTCATTCCATCACTAACTCCTCCACATCTTTCCTCAGTAGTAATCACGGCATCATCCACCTGCAGAAAGTCTTGGAAAGAGCAATTTGGCTGCAACATTTCCCAGGAAGCAGGTCTTCTTCTTCTTCTTCTTCTTACTCTGCTGGCAGCTTGGAGTTAATGCAGCTCTTGAAAAATCCTGCTTTCAAGAAGCAATTTGAGATGGTAGACTACTTCACAGCCTTCCGCAAATTGGCAAAGAAATGGAGTGCATCCAAGATTGACACCTTGAAAAATGCAGGATCCTTTCCTTTCCGGCATCCATTTGGCACAAAACTTGCCGAATCAAGCTCTTGCTATGAAGATCCTTGATCATCCTATCAAAACATATGGAGAGTCACATGTTAAAACTTACTTCACTTAAAAGTCAGATGGTTAAAAAATAAGGAAACGTTTTTTGGAGACATTCGTCTCCATCCTCAGTTGTTTGATGATTGGTTGCCGTCCTTCTTCTGATGCACCATAATTCGTAACCTTGATGTACTCTAGTGGTAGTTCTACATAACATCATTAGTTTGTTAAAAACCTGTTACTTCAGCTTTAGAATTGGATATTTGGGAAAAAGATTTATATTTGCATAAAAGAAGTTCACTTATTTAATTTTTAGATCCTGCTGTGGAACGAACAAATGTTTTCTTGATTTTAACCATCTGCTTTAGGAGAAGTAAGTTTTAACTGTGACTTTCCATATATTTTAATATGTACATCTCTTCACTTTTAATAGTGCTTCAAATTTTAATAATTTTAAGGAACAGCCTGTTAAACTAAAAGGTATCATGGCTTAATTTTAGAGAGTAGATGCACATGGAATGACCACATTACCAACTTAGTTCAGAAAATCAGATATTGTATTCCATCTTCTGACGTCCATTATATCAAGGAAATCGCCACATGCTTTGCAGTGCAAAAGATTGTTACACAATTCCCTCATCTGTCCTATTCAGCAGTATGGCTATGCAATTTGGGGTTCTGCTTCATCATCACAAATCCGAAGAATACAAGCTCTTACAGAACAGATTTCTTTGAATTATAAATACTGCAACTTGGTATATTCGCAACACCACTCTTCATAGTGATCTAGGGATTCCAGAGGTTTTTCTAAAATCCTCCGATAGCTATAAGAGACTCTACAACTCATTTCTATGACACATCAATCCTTTACTCCAGATACCAGCAAATCCTAAACCTAAATATGTCAACAGAAGACTGGAAAGAGGAACACCACCAGACCTAATGTAATGTAAACTTACATTGGGATTACCAGTGGCTAACAACCCAAACATGTATTTCAAGTTAATTTTTTTTTAATATAAATATGCACAACTATATTGTACAGCAGTTTCCTTTAAAAAAAAAAAAAAAAACTTTTCTTCATCTTTCCACCAAGTTGTACATTACAAATTACAATCTGAAACACTGAGCTTCATTGCAGCATGTACATTATTGGTACATTTTGCTTTGTGCTAAACCCATAATTTAAAGGTTCATATCATAGTTCCTTCTCTCTCCTTTATTCAATTAACATCATGAACACACTCTTCTTTTTGCATTATGTCATGATAATGAAACACTGATCAAACAATGCCTCCAAGACAAGCAACCAACAATAGATCATATGGCAGTAATCCTCATAACTCAAGAAATTCCAGTTTATTCACGAACTTGAGTTCAGCTGTGATGCTTGTGTTGACTCCCACTGCTCAAACCAGTACAGTCCTTCAGGAAAATGAATCTCTCTAACTATTAAGCTGTGCATATATGATGAATTGATGACTATGGTTTTTAAAAGCTCATTTTAAGGTAAAAAGAAGTGTCTTATATTTCAGCCAATTCATTAGATATGGACAATTAATAGAAAATGGAAGGAAATGAGCATTACTCAATGTTGTCTTTGAACTTTGAAGTATTATAATGTATTAAATTTCAAATCTATAAAGTATGGAAATAAACACCACACACTAAAACTTCACTTACTTGAATTCGTTATTAATTATTAGGAGTTTGCTAAATGTGGAGTGGATTTATTACTTCAAATTTTAAATCATGTGAGTCAACCTTTACTAAAACTACTGCTCCAAAACCTATTTTCTTAATCTGGACATATTCACCTGAGGATGAGAACAAGTGTTCTCAAAATGTGTCCTTATTAAAAAAAACAAAAAAAAAAAAAACAGGCTTATGTTAGTAAATTTAAACTCAAATGATTTGAAATTTTAAGTAATTACATTCTATAATATGTAAATATGAATTTTCAAAATCAAATTTGAGGGCAATACTTTAAGTACACAGAGGAACAATGTAGTCCGCCTCCACATGGTGTTCCCTGGGTAACGCTAAATGGACTACAACACAGGAATACTTCACAAGCCAAAAAAGAATTTAAAAGAAGAGCACTTCTTAGTGCTATTTTGGAATGCTGGTAGAATGAACCAAAGTAAAAAAAACCATGATAGACAATCTTTAAAGAGACATTGATGAAGAAGATAAATTAAAGGATAAAGATTATAAGACTATTAAAGATAGAGTTGATATACAAAAAATGCCAAGGAAGACTGCAGTGGCCTTATTTAGGATGCCAACTGGCACGATTGCCTCGCAGAACATCTCTATAAGATACGATCCTCGCAGAACATCTCTATAAGATACGATGCCTAGCTACACCCAAGTGCACTCCCTGTGAAGATGTCATCCTGAACAAACATCTCGCCAAATGCAAAGACCTTAAAAGTGATAACTTACAGACTTTATATTGGGAAGCCAGAGGGAAAATGATGCAGATCAATTAATTCCCAGTGAGATTGGTGAACAACTACTTTAAGTAAACATTCTGAATGTATAACCACCAATTTTATTCTTTTTGTTAATGAATGCTGAATGGATATGCACATTCAAACTTGTTCGGAGTTAAACTGCAGCTTATATTGGTTTCATTTCAAAGCCACAATTCCTGAGTATACCTTCAAGTGATTTTGTACTATTGTTACAAATTCTTTGGCAAATTAGAAAACAAAACAATCTATATATTGTAGTAAAACGGTTTATAAAAAATCCAAGGAGGGATATTCATTAGCTGCTTTATTACTAGAGACCAGCAAAATTAACATTTATGATAAAACAAATTTTAACGCAAATTCCAGAGTTTATTATGCACAAATAATGTTAATTGCAGGAAAATGTGACTTTTACTATATTTTTAAAAAATAATATGATTTTGTTTCATATTCAATACTATAATGCAGCTTTTTCCTAATTTTACTTTACTATTATTATTATTATTATATTTTTGTGGCTATCAGGCATAAGAATTTTTAAGTATTAAAGCCAGGACAAAAGGAACTGAAGCTGAACTTTTATTGGGCTTTACACAGTGATGTCACAGATTACAAACCCTATTCCTCATACAATCAGTTGGTGTTTACTAGTAGCACTCACCAGACTGTGTTTACCTGTTTGTCAGTGACTTTGGCTGCTGCTGTTTATATTCTTTGTATTCACAATGGTCTGAGTATAGACGACTTGAGGTCAACTGCTTAAGAATTCCTGTGCCTGGGTATTATTATGGTTATCCAAATTAGCTTCATTCATGCAAAGTTGGCAATGTACTTTCCCATCACAGCCAGTGAGCCTCTTTTCTTTACTTCCAACTCTGTTCAACACCATGCAGCATGTTTGGTGCAAACTTTGTTTTGTTGCAGTTTGTTATTCTGGAGGAACCGACAACCGGGGTGAAACCGAAATATCTGTGGTTCAAATTCCAGCTATGGCATTGAATTTTTCAATCTGATTCTACCTTTCCAACCTTGTCTTATACACGGCTTGTGTGAAAGAACAATTAGTTATCATTGATTGACTAATAGTTGGTTAAACTATGAAGCTTGGGAACTTAAAATACTTATGAAATTGTAATGTCATGGGTATGATGTCATCTCAAAAAATGAATTTGAGGCTCCCTGTGGTTTACTGGCAAAAAATGCAAGTCAGTTGGGGAATTTAATGTCTGGCCTGCAGGTTGCCAAGGTAGCTCAGTTGGTTAGAGCAACCAAATGGAAAACAGAAGATCAGTGGTTCAAATCCTGGCTATGGCACTGCATTTTTCAGTCTGGTTCTACCTTTTCAACAGAAAGATTGTTCTGTGACTTCGTGACATTAACTGGCAGAAAAACAGTTTCCATAATCAATTAAGGAAAACGCCAAAACCATTACAGCAACAGAATGAGATGGAGTTTGCTAGACTTTGTTTGTATGCCAGTAATATGCAGTCATGTGCAGGATGCACAATGTGACTGTATTGCAGCAACAATGAGATTCCTATGTGGAATCTGAAAGCTGCTTTTTTCAACATATAAGTATAAATATAAATATAAGTATAAATAATAGCAACTCTACTAGTTTATAAATAACATACGTGCAATAGTCTGAACTCACATTAATCCATGTTGCCCTCAGACATGGGCTGCACATCCATGTCTGATAAACAGAGGTGGAATCATCTGCGGAACTGTCACCGATATTGATAATTAAGCTGTCCACTACATTGTCAGTAAGGCCATCCAGTTGCCATATTCATTCTTCTTCTTTGATGTAGCGAATGTTTACTTGTCACATCTCAGGGTCACTTTCACTGATGCTATATCCAGCAACACACGAACCTTTGTAGTTTGAACATTTTGTTGTTTCTGGCTACAAATTCTTTAACGTGGCTCCATCTAAGTTGAATTGATTTAGGCTCCAGTGGTAAGCCGGTAATCTTTCAACAATGCTCAGCTTTTCTAGCAAGGTTGCTGATAATGTACTTATTTTCATTGTCAGCAACATTTTGGACTAATTGCAGACCTGGGTCATTATTTACCACAGTTAAGACTTTATTTATTGTTGAAAAAAAAATTATGCATTAATCATTATTTTGACTGATTTTTTTAAGGTTTTTCTTCCCTGGTATTCAAGTTCCCATTTCTTTCAGCTTCTTACAGGCGTTTGCCAAAGAATATTCACTGAGACTGGTATATTCAGAGGTTAGTTTTACTACATCATTCAGTAACACTACTGAACGGGTTTCCATTATCTTGCTAAACACATTTAAAATTACATTCTTTTTGCCACTTGTTAACAATTCCTTTTGTGATGCTTCTTCACTCCATAAATGTTTAAATCTGCACTCAAGTTGGAAATACAACATTCATTAACTGCTGCCATTTTCAACTGGATGGGGGTGGAGAGGAAATGGAAGTTGAAAGGAAAGGCTAATTTAATACCTTCTATAATGCATTTACTTATTTTATACTTACTACCTGGAAAGTTTGTTAATGCAAGGTGGGGCCTAAACACCTGATGATTTTTAAACTAGTCTGAACCGTGCTTGGTCAGATGTATTCTAGCCGTGCTAGAAGATAACCAATTGTACGGGGTTTCAGATGACATGGTTCACTGTTGATTTGTTCGCTTGTGTTTGTGTTACAGGTTGATAGTGGTGGTATCCCCTGACAGTGTAACGCTTAGATTTCAGTTAAGGACTGCTGACCTGTACTGGACCATATTCATGCAGTCAAAACATTTATCAGAACAAATTTGGTTACAGCTGTTCAGTGAGAGTTTTGGAGGCATTTCAATAGACACAATGCACCCCCTAGGAACACTGTGTTACTGTGGGTTACAAAATGACGTGAAAGTTCTGTTTGAGATGCAAAACTGGCTGGTCGCCCTTGGCCGGTCCATACACTTACGAATGTTAATCATGTGCGAGCTGTCAAGGTAAGTTTGATGCCAGTCCATGGCACTAGGCATAAGTCTCGAAGCCTATGTCAGATTCTGCATTATGACTTAAAGCTCAATCCCCACTAATCCTGGTTGTTCATGCATTGAGGGAACAACAAAGTAGCCAGACTTCATTTTTGCCACAAGTTACTAACCTTGGTGAATCACACTCCTTATATACTCAATTCATTTTTCATGAAGGATGAAATTCATTTTAATATAAATGGATATGTGAACAACAGAACTGGCGCTACTGGGCTGAAAATAACCCCAGCAGCTACATTCACATCCACTGGGAGTGCAAAAGTTACGGTTTGGGGTGCAGTGTTTTTAAATGTAATTTTATTGCCAGTTCATCCTTTTTTGAGCTTAGGGTGCTGAGTCTGTGACTGTCAATTCTGCACAATATTAAAGAATGCTGGGGACTAGTTTATTGTCATTTCTTGATGGTATTGCTTTGCATGAAAGATGTAAGGTTTGGTTTCATTAAGATGGAACCATTTTTCACACAACCTGTATTAACATCCAGGCATGTTTTACAGATGCCTTATCTCAGTCAGTGGCCCTTTCATTCACCAGACGTAATAGTGCCAGACCTTTTCTTGTGAAGATTTTTGAAAAGCAAGGTGTAAGAAACACATCCAGCAACTCCTCAGATCTACAGCAGTGCATTCGTCTCTCAGTACAGGAGATTTCATAAAACATTGCACAAAGAGTAATGTATTCGCTTCCCACCAGGATGGAACTGTCTGTTCAAAATCGGGGTTGACATCTCAAGATTATTTTTCACAAGTGAACCATGTCATCTGAAACTCCACGCAATTGTGTTATCTTCCGTGACTAGAGTATATCTTTAACTAAGCAAGCAGTTTATCGTACTACTTTAAAAATCATCAGATGTTTATGTATCACCCTGTATTATAACATTATAAGCTTCTTTCGTAAGTTGTTAAATAAGCTCTATGGCACCCATTTAGAGGAACTATTTTCTTTGATATGGCATCAAGTGAAAGTGGTGTGCTGGTAACCAACTATCAGCATAAGCCAAAACATATGGTAATGTTTATATCTAGTTCGGTTCTTAAGGTGGCCACAGAATAAGTTGAATAGTGGAATTAATTACTAAGTTGGAGGTTTCTATCTATCCCACAGCTCAAATTTTGTATGGGGAGCTAAAGAAGCTTGAGTTAGATTGGAGAATGTAAAGAAAGGAATTCTTATGGCAGAAACTATTAATGCTGTAAATCGTTGTAGCATTATATGTACTGTTGCTGTGAAGGTCAGACAAGCAGATAGCATTAAAGGTGGCAACAAAACTTTACTTGTTTATTTCACCTGAAGTTAGTTGGATCATTTTCACATCATCTGGATATCTTTTATCCTAAGAATATTATGCTGGCTGATTTTAACCCTAAACTTATCAAACAGCTGTGCTGCAGTTTTGAGCAGGTTTCTGTGAACTTACAATAGCGTTTACAAAAACTATCTATAGCAAGTAGTACAGTGGACATACTGAAGTGTTTGAATTCTGTCAGTTATACATAAACAGAATTTTCAAAACAGTGTAAAGAGAGAATTTGGATTCCCTGTAGTAAAGTTGCCAGGAGAATTCTATTTATAACACTGTTTTGGAGTTGCTGAAGAAAGGCAGATGGAGTTGGACGTGTTAAACGCGCTCTCGCGCAAAGGAAAGAATGGGAATCCAAATTGAGGTGTATAGAGTTAGAATTGGAATATTTAATGGCTACAGGATTAATAGACAAGCTAGAAATTTAAAAAATCGACCTGCGATAATGTCATGGTTCGTGTTTGTCATACTGGTACGCTAGTAATTGGCGGAATAGAGAAAAATCTGGGCCCAGAGATGGAACAAGATATCAAGAGTATGCTTAAAGGAATTGCAGAAGATATAAAAAATATAAAAGGAATGGAGAAGAAAATTGAATGAGTAGATGGAAAATTTGAGGAGCTGAAAAATATGAGGGGAAAATTTGAAGGAGAAGTGAATAAGGAATTAGCTAAATGCAATAGAAAAATTTTATACTTGGAAAAAAACAGAAGACAGAAGAAGGAAAATGAACGTGATAATTTTTGGAGTTGAAGAAGTAAGAGAGATATGAGTTTGGGATAAAATTGAAAGAATCTTACAAGATAAACTGGAATTAAAACTTGGAAAATGGGAAATGAGAGATGTTTTTAAAGTTGGGAAAAAAGGACGAAATCCAAGACCGGTAAACGTCAGATGTGCTTCAATGAAAATAAAATGGGCAATTTTATCAAATGCCAAAAAGCTAAAAGGAACAAGAATAATTACACAACAGGATTTTGGGAAGAAAGAGAGAGAAATAAGAAACATTTTACTTCAAGAAATGAAGAATGCGAGGGCTAAAGGAGAGAAAGCTTTTGTTAGAGGGCTGGATTTGTGGATAAATGGAAGGAAGCGGATATGCACCAGCAAAATATGAGGCATGTGTCGGAAGAGGTTCAACGAACACAAGTAGAAATATTGGATTCGGAGACAGATAGATTAAATGAAATGTCATGAGGTGAAGTTAGCACAAGGAAGAGAATGGAAGAGTAGAGGAAGGGAAGCGGAAGGCATACTTCACTGAGCAAACAGATTATACCAGAGAAACAGCTGATAGAGGACATGCGCAGAATGGCCTTGGGAGCAACTGCAGGACTGGACGTGTGGAGAGAAACCGGTCTCAGTATTATTTCGTCACCTGGAGGGAGCATTATGCAAGTGGAAGATTATGCAGGGCAGAAGGCAGAAATGGAAAGGATGACTAGGAGTAGGGCTAAATTACAGGAATTTAGATTTGAAAGAAAAGGTTCTGTATAGGAGATGGAATTGAGGGTTATATTCTGAAATATTGAAGGGTGGTGGGATAAAGTGAAGAGTGGAGAAATATTTCAAAATTTAAATTTAGCGGATGTGATAGGTATGGTGGAAACATGGTTCTTAAGAAATAATAATGTGGATGTGAGTGACTTTGATTTTTATGGGAAATGTGGTATTAAAAGGAAAGATAAGGGGAGAAGGTCAGGAGGCTTAGCTTTATTAGTGAGAAAAAGCCTTAAAATTAAAGTGAAAGTATATGAAGATTTAGGTGAAGAATTGGTACTGTGGTGTGCTTTAAGTGGTTTTTGGGAAAAAGAAAGTATGTGTGTTGCAGTAATATATAACCCGCCAAGTTAAAGATGACGCACGCGAGTTTACATTTAAACAGAAATGGGCAGAGTGTGATTGATTATATTTTATGTTTGTTAGAATTAAGATGAATATTGCATGGATTTTGAGGTGTTGAATATAGTCACCTCTAGTAACCATTTTCCAATAAGAGCTGTATTTATAGGGCCAATGGTGGAAAAAGTAAATGATAATTATTTAGAACAAGAAGGAATTAAAATTCAAAATTATAAATGGAGAGATATGGAAGCAGAAAGCTTTATAGGAGAGCCGAAAAAGCAATCAGTAATGTTAAAGCTAATAGATATAGAGGAAATGCTTAAAGAAAATAAAACTGAGGATACAGTTGTAAATCTACAGGATTTAGTGAAACAGGCAGGATCAAAACTGAGAGGGAAAAAGGAAATATATATAAGGAGAGGTTGGTACGATGAGGAAAGTAGGATGGTGAAACAGAGAGTATTAAGGGAATTAAGGAAATGGAGGCAAACAGGGGATGAGGAGGAAAAAGAGAACTTCATGATTGAAAGATGGGGATACAAATTTCTTATGGGAGTTAAGAAGAAGGAATGGAGGGAAAAAATGAGCCAAGAAATTTGAGGCGACAAGAGTAAATAATACAAAAACAATTTGAACATTAATAAAAAGAACTTATAAGGCCAGAGTTACAGAAAATAATATTAGTTCTGGAACCTGCAGATATTTTGGAAATCTTTTGGGAGCAGCCAATATTAGAGAGATAGAAAGTATAGGATATATTGAGCAATTAGATAGACAGATAGAAATGAATGAAGTAAGAGAACAAATAAATAGATTAAAAAGAAATAAAGCGAGTGGCATAGATTGAATTCCTGGGGAATTTTGGAAGCCTTGGATGGTGAACGAAACTAGGATTGTTAGTTACACTTTTAAACAATCTATTTGAAGGAGGAAAAGTACCGAATAGTTGAAGATTATCAATAGTAGTATCGATATTTAAAAGTAAGGGGGCGAAAAATAACACAGCAAATTATAGGGGAATTGGTTTTAGGCAAGATATATGAGGGGGGGGGGTGGTGCAGAAAGGGTTCAAAACTGGGCAGAAGATGAGAAAAAATTATCGGTCCTTCAATCAGGTGTTAGATATAATAAGAGTACACTAGATAACATTTTTGTTATAAACACAATTGTAAAGAAATATTTAACCAACAAGAGAGGGAGATTATACATGTTATTTGTAGATTCTGAAAAGGCCTTTGACACGATAAATAGAGAAGCACTGTGGTTTAAACTGAGCAAGAAAGAGATGAACTACCTTTATAAGAGTACTTCAAGGAATATATACAGGCAATCAGTTTTGTATTAAAATTGCTAATAATAAATTAACGAGAAACATTCCAAATAATATTGGTCTAAGACAAGGCTGTAAATTGAGTCTGTATTATTTAATATGTTCATAGACAATATTTTGGAATCAATTAGAGTAGAGGACAGACATGTACCAATAATTAATAAAATGGAAATACCTGGTTTGTTATTTGCAGATGATTTAGTCACAGGATCTATAAGTAATGTGGGATTGGCGAGAACAATTGAAGTGATAGATAAATTTTGCAAAAAATGGAGTGTAAGAATTAATGCAAATAAAACAAAAATTATGGTATTTAAAAAGGGCAATAAATTACAGAAAGATGAGAAATGGTATTGGCATGGAACAGAAATTGAGGTAGTCCAAAAATTTGATTATTTAGGGATACGACTAAGCAGCAATGATGGGTGGAGCGAACAAGAGAGAATAGTATTAGCTAAAGGAAAAATGGCAATGAAAGCCATCAAAATTTGTATAGATAAATTACCAGAAATGCAATTAAAATGGTTAGAGAGAATTTATACTACTGTAGTAGAAGCAAAAATGTTATATGGAGCACAGATTTGGGGCCTGGAAGAAGGGTTACAGTAGTTTTTATTTGATATGTTGCAAGTAGGACCCAACAACTCGACAACCTCAAGGTTTGAGTTTGTTGGGATCCAAGGAAAGCAACTCAAGGTAAAGGTAGAGTTACAGTTAGTATTGGAAATTAAATAAATTGATAATTGTACTTTTAGATTAGGAGGAATGCTGGCTACGAGTATTCCACTCTGTTGGATACCAGTAGTTAAGAGGTTAGTTTTTTTTATATTTTATTTTATTGTTATTTTTAGTAAAGTGGGTTAAGAATAAACTTGTAAAATTGTTGTTGTTGTAAATTTGTATAATTAATTGGATTAATAATAAAATTACTTACTAAATCAATATAGGTACATAAGCTGTCATGGTTAATATACAATGTGCAAAATAACATCACATTTAAATGAAGTAACCTCACCTTTTGTAGGTCTGTAATTATTACATATTATCCTCCTCTGAAGCCTGTATCATTAATTACTGCCACTTTCTGTTGCTACAATGGATTGTATTAAATTCTTTGACTTACCCAGAGGTGCAAAGTTGAGCAACCCCTCATAGGTCTCAATTGGATTTGCTGTCTTCTTATTGTTATTGTTGTTATTATTATTATTAAGGGAGCTACTCTGTGGTACATGGCAGAAGTGCTGCATCACAACAGAAACAAGGCTTGGGTGTGCATTAATAAGCGCTTGATTACTCTTCACCAAATTCTCGCATATTACCTGCAAATATATCAGAAAAGGCACATAATTCAGTAACAAATTCCATAATGTTATTTATACACTTACACCTACAGAAAACAGTGGTATTTCCAGTATTTCTTTAAAAGAGATGTTGCATACATACACACACTCAATTCCACTCATCTTTTATACATTTTGATATTTCCTAGCTATTCATTAATATTCAGTACAATGGCTCTAATCTAATGGGTTATGGATAATGCTTTGGAAAATTATTGTTGTCTTAACCACTTTTACAAAAGAACAACAGTTCTATATATTCAAATACACCTTTAACTAATTCTACAGCCAATGAGGAAGATGCCAACTAAGAAGTTCCTACAACAATGTTCTAAAATTACAAAGTTTTGAATAACAAGGACCTCGTCCAAAAAAATACCCTACTATTCATTCTTTATAGCAACTTCTGTAAAAATGTTTTTCTTTTTCAAACTTTACATAATTTACAATTCTAGTTTTTAGTTTACATACATCTGCATTCTTTAAAATAATCAGGGCTGAATATAAGATAAATGCTAGTTGCTGCAGCCAAAAAAGCTGTTATCCCGATGCTACTATATATACTCGTATAATTTACACACTTTTTGGACAACATTTTGGAGTCCAAAATAGGATGCATAAATTATGCAAGGAATGAAAATTATAGCTTCACCATAGACGATTTCATTCCCATTATCCATTTCGTCGCTGTTGGCATGGTCAAGGTCAGAAGCATCATTTGCAAGGCCACCGAGTAGCGAGTCAAAATAGGTGTCTTCTAGTCCATCAAGTACATTTGAGATTCCTGTCTTCTTAAAGTTATTTTCACTGTGTCTAATGAAATAGATTTCATGAAACAAGAAACTAGTTATACACTATGGAGAACTCAGGCTTCATGTTTACCTCCCCCCCCCCAGTGTATAGTGATGATTCCTCTTAGTTATACAAAAAATAAAATTTTCCCTCCAAGTTATAAAAAACAAAAACAAATTAAACAAGCAAACACGGTAGAATACCTACTGCCATTAAAGGTCAGATGTATGGCATATAGTTTGTTCTTTTTAACTATTAAAATGCAATAAAAATGGCAAGAAAATGTAAAATGTAGTTCTGTCTAACTCATTGCATTGATGGCCTAAAAGATTTTTTTGCACAACAAACACAGAGTTGATAGCTTTCCCCCAGAAAACACAAATTTAAAGCCAACACCTTCAAACATTGCAGTTAAATGTAAAGAATAGTTCCTTCCAAAGACATGTCTGTCTTTTAGGTTAATACTTCACCCATTGCTACCATGATTACAATTTCTGAATGGAAAAATGTAGACAACCTTTTTAACATTAAATAACAATGGATTCACAATAAATGACACCAGTAAAATTATATAACGCAACATCTGAAAATGAAGTGAGTAATTATGAGATACGATTGCTTTAAGCTGCAACATGATGCAATGAATTTAACTTTTGATGCACAACTCTACAAACATTTTAGAATTCAGTTGTGGTTTACTTTTGTTTTGTAAAAATAGCTTGAGTTTCGGCAGCATGCCTTCAATTTTAAAGGTATCACGCTAGCCTCCACTTTCCGAGGTCACGGGTTCAAACCTGGCAGAGGATGATACTTTTTTTGGGTGTAAAAATCCTTAGCATGGCTTCTTTCAGAAGAAAAGTAAAGGGATGGTCCTGTGTCCTAGATTTAAGGCACATAAGAGAACTTCAAGCCTGATAAAGAGACCTCTGAGCAAAATTTCTGCTCTTTCACACCCAACATAGAATGGGATGCTAAGAACCACAGTAGTTAAAGAGTGTCCATAAATAACACTCAATTCAATTTTTTTAAATTGCAGTAGAAAAAGTGAGAGAGCTTCCAATTTCCATGATATGAAAAGTTTATACAACTATGTACTAAGTAAAAAGGTTTATACAACTATGTACTGAGTAGAAAGCATGCACATGAAGTGAAGCTATTGATGTGTATTTATTGAGGAAAACCAAACCTCAGTTGTAAAATTTAATGTCTTAATTTTATTGGCCCCCAAAAATAAAAACCAACAAGAATGCATTAAAATTACCAATATGCCTACACTGGTTTTTATTATAATTATGAAGTAATGTATCACTTTGCAGTGCATGTGTAGTAGGGTTGTGCCAACTCTGCATTATAATGGTAAGGCGGTAGTCTAACACTGGAATGTCCTGCTATTTACACCAAATCATTCACAACATACGTTTTACACTCAATTTTTAAAGGCTAGTAATTCAATTTTCACCAAGCTTTTGTTACATTTAATGTCTTTGTTTTGCAGCCAAAATATATAATTTGTTTCTTCACAATTTGGGACTCACTCTGGTTGTGTGATATAGTGCATTGTCCATAATAACAACACCGTGTGGCTCCAATTTAGGTATTTTTTCAAACCAGGATCTGAAAATAATGGTGATTAACTGTGAAAAATACAGAAGAAGTGCTACTTCTATGGAAATCTGTTACTTACTAACATGTACAATTTTTTCAGTCATGGAAACAGTACACTTTGTTACATCTTTAGGTATTAGGTGTGAAATCTGGGGAAGAGGAGAGAAACTATATTTGTATAATATTTTAATAAAGTAGTAACAGTGACGTAAATTTGAAATTATAAAAAATGGGAGTTAGAGTTGAAACACTTAACATCACTTACTTTGCATTTCTATAAGAGAAATTAAATGTTTATATTATTTCAAAATAAACCCTATTTTTTTGTTGATTCAGTCAACCCTCCTTTACAGCTATAGATCTGATGATTATAGCTTCAAAAATCATCTGTTTCAATGGAGGGGGAGAGTATATATTTATGAAAAGCTATAGTAGCTAAGATGAAAGACTCTTTAGTACTGTTGCATTCCTGGTGAAAGTTTTCAGTCTTTTTAAGCACAAAATACTTCTTTCTACTGAAGAACTCCTAGAAGGTATGGTGAAAATCAAGCAGAACAATTTATGTCTCTTGAAAAATGACTATCTTTTTATATGGATTCAATTATTTTCTCAGTAGGAAGGTTCGATGAGATTCGTCAGAATAGAAAAGATTAAGTTCTTGCTTTAAGCAATTGATCTTTCCAAATATTTGTGTGTAAACTTGCAAGTGCATGGCATGGGAAGTGCTTAACATACTCTTCAAATTTCAAAGAATCAGCAAGGCCAAGAAATTGAAGCTTGTTTCAATGTGAAATCTCAGTTGCATTTTTATCAAAATTATATCCAATTTCATAATAAAGGATACAACAGTTGTGGAAAACCTCCTCTTCTGCTTGTTGGACATTCTCAATTCAAATTTACTTTAGTGATACTTTTGCTTTTTTCAAATAAAGCTTTAAAATGCTGTTCGTTCCTCTTATTGCTTATTAGTTCATAGTGAATTATATCTTTGCAGTGCAGTCCAAAGATTTCCTCTGAAGAATGTTAAACAAAATACCAGAAAAAAAAAAAAAAATCACTGAATGCAACTGCTAGGAATGTAAATTCAAAACTGTTCATTTCATTTAGAAAACTATTACACAGCCTCTCAGATTTAGGATCGGAGTAGTCATTTTTCACAATCAGTTCAAAAACCTCCTTAAGCTTCTTCCAATCATCAAGTATGAGCTTACCTAGAATTAGATAACCAACACATATCAGTAACAGCTGGTATTCGCCTAGTCCCAACAAAGTCAATTGCATTTGTCTTTAATTCTTTTTTGAAGTCCACTTAAATGTCCGGACATAACACTTGCTCCATTATAACGGAGCCACCAATTTGTTTTCATCAGGAAAGTCACTCAAAATATTGTCTAATAGATCAAACTGACCGCATATTTATCACCACTCATTAAATCCTAGTCGTTCAATCACTTTTGCTTTGAAATTGATTAACCTCACAATAAGTGAACACTGTTAATTTTGACATATATCTGTCGTGTCATCAACTTCAATGGAGAAGAAGTTAGCTTTGTCAATTTCACTTTTAATGTGATCTTGTAAGTATTCTGATATGCACGCTTTGAGATCTACCACTAAATTGCATTTAATTGGTGCACAATGATGCTGATTTTCTGCTATAGTTTCTGAAATTAACACAGAAAGTAGCTTCTAAAATTTCCATGTATGGAAGAAATGCTTTCAATTGGTCCTCTAAATGCAAGTTCCTACTTACTCAACCTCAATGTTTGCCTGTTTAAGCAAACATTTTCGTTAAATTTAGCAATGCACAATCTTGCATTTTCTTTTAGTACATCAGCAATACTGTTTTTTTTCAAGAGTCCATAACTACAGTTTGTACTCTTAAGTGTTCACCTGGATCCTCATGTTTGTGCATTAAACGCGTTACATTTTGAAAATCCCCAAACCCCTGTATATACCAAGCATTGATTTTTATGTTAAATAGCAAGCAAGGCCACCAAAATAATTTTTGCAAATACAAACTTTTAAAAAATAAATTGGCCAACAACACTCCTGAGTTTCACCCACCACATAATTAATGCAGAAACATGTTTTTGTAGCACCTTATCTATCAGCGTTCTTCCTGAATTGATTTTAAAGGTTAGTTTACAGTTCTTGACTAATTTTGAAGAATTAGAAGCTAGTAACAGTGATGTGTCATAATTTAAAATAAAGAGAGTTGAGGGTTGTTACTCTACATCACTAAAATATTCTTACTTGAACGCGTTTCGGGAGACGGTTTGTTCCCAACAAACATGTTGAGAACATGCTGACAATGGGAACAAACCGTCTCCCGAAACGCGTTCAAGTAAGAATATTTTAGTGATGTAGTGTAACAACCCTCAACTTTGTTTATTTTAAATTTACAGCTCTTGTTTATTGTTAACGCTTTTTGAAACACAGAAATCAAGTGGAATAAAATAGTAGGCTGACCACAATTCAAAACACCTCTCCATCCTCTTCTTTCCACCTAGGAAATGGCATTTCTAATAGGCTACAAACTATGTCTTGTCAAGATACAGTGCAGAATACTTTATTAAAATTAAATTGAGTTTTATTTATGGATGCTCTTTAACTACTATGGTTAGCATCCCATTCTATATTGGGTGTGAAAGGCTGGAAATTTTGCCGAGGCCTCTTTATCAGGCTTGAGGTACTTTTACGTGCCTTAAATTTATGACAAAGGACCACCGGCTTTACTTAGCTTCCGAAAAAAACATTGCTAAGGATTTTTACGCCCCCCCCCCAAAAAAAAATCCATCATCCTTTGCCAGGTTTGAACTCACAACCTCAGGAACTAGAGGCTGGTACCCTTAAACCATGGAGGACAACAGAATGCTTTACGTACAACTAAAATACTATAATATGACTCAAATTAAACATTGGTTTTTGTTGTACTAAGTAAAAGGTAATTGATAAATTTTACTATCTATGAAATAGATAAGTTATTTCTACATGAAACTCTCACACTGCTAAATGCATTTACACCACCATGCATTATAGTTATACATGTATTTGCACTTGAAGACACAGACACATCAGTAAATTCTGAAGTTAATGTCACTAGGTCACCGGAAGGGTGTTAATGTCACCGGAAGGGTTGGACACTTCTCACAAAACTTACCTAACATGGTTAGTAATTATTGAGTCGATTGTAACACTACATCAGTTACTTGTTTTTGTAATGTATACATGTTTCAGGGGCTAATTATTCCCATCCTCAGTTCCCTGTCAACTGACTGTATCCTTCGTCAATACATAAGAAAATAAACAGAGTTGTGAGGAAAAAGAGAATAAAAGAAGTTAGCACACTCAACCCTACTGAAAAATAAAAGATGACCTTCAAAAAATTCACATACCACCAACAGCTTTCTACAAATTACAGAGAATCTTCAAGCAACACAACATCTCTTTGGCCCCCAAAAAACAATTACACCACCAAAAGCCTACTAAACTCCAACTAAAAGATGACATCCCACAGGAGAACAAACCAGGAATATACCAGATCAGGTGCAATGACTGCGAAAAAATCTACATTGGAAAAACCAAAAGAAATATAAAAACAAGAGCAAAAGAACACTTCAGTTACATAAAGCAAAAACAGTAAGATAAATCAGTAGTAGCTTGGCACTTTTGGAGAGACAAACACAACATAGACAGAAACCCAAAAATACTAAAAAAACATCTCAAGAAAAGCAGAACTTACAACTTGGGAAAACATTTATATTTAGGAAAACAGAAACCACACTTATAATTTTGAAACCCCACCAAAAGACTTACTTTTGAAGAATTCCTTCAAATTGCCACCACAGATCAAACTAAGACAAAGGATGCGGGCAGTCGACAGGGAATTGAGGATGGGAGAAATTAGCCCGTGAAACATGTATTCTTTATAAAAACAAGTGATTTAGTGTTACAATCGACTCACTAATTACTAATTATAGACACATCACTGTCACAAAGATTGTGAATTAAATGACCTAACATGTTTAAAACAATTGTTTTTTCACCACTGTTTAAAGGTTTTTTTTTATTAGTTTTTTTTTTACTACTGCAAAAGATCACCCTGCTTGTTATCACACATGTTTACACTCATAAGTACCAGACTGATTAGAATGTAACATTGCTTATGCAGGGAATTGCTAACCATAATTGTTTTATTGTCATGTCCCTTTTTTTGAATCCTAATTTGTATTCTTTAGTAATGTGTTAATATTGTGCTAATATTCAACCTGTGTTACCTATATAATTGCTACAAGTTGCATATATGTGTGCAACCAATAAGAGACCTGATGGCTGATGTGCATGCTTAGGTTGTTTTGGTTCACTTCAATCTTAGGATAAAACAAGTTTACAGTCAAACCTCAATCTATCGTTCCTGGAACTATCATTTCCCCACATTCGTTGTTCAATTTATGTGATCCTGATGAGTTTACATTATAACTTACACAAATAAAACCTGTATTCGTCACTCCTCAAAGTACTTTTTTTTCCCACATTATTTGTTAAAAAACTTCAGTCCCAAAAATATTCTATCCTCAAACGCTCATTCTTAAGCTGGAATAATTGGAACAGCAATCGTAATTCACAAATAGTTGCCGATAATTTTGGAGCATCCCGCACCAGTCGGAGTGAGAAATTCAACTAGTAATGTTGACACCCGTTCAGTTATGGCAAGGAGTAGATAGATATGAAACTAGGTGAGAAAAGCAGCATGTGTGTATGATGAGGGTGAAAGCAGTGAGGAAGAGGGAGAAGATAATGCAAAAACTGAAGCTGTGCTGACTTTTGACAAAGCTTTGAGAGCATTCGAAACTATGGTCTATGCTCACCAAGTGATGAGTGATCAACAGAATGTGATGAACATGGAAAGTTTGTTTTATATGGAAAAAAAGGAAAGAAAGACAGATACAACAACTAAGAAAAGCAAATGTCAAACACCTTTTTAAAAGTAAATGTATAGCATATGGAATTGATGCAAAATACAGTATTTGCTTTATTTACTTTTATACATGATTTGTGTATTCCCTGTAACCATGGTTTTCTGCATTAATAGTGTAATGTATGTGTGTGTGTATATATTGTTGCGGTGGACACATTATTGCTGTATATAATATTGTTGAGCTAATTGTTGTGTTTGTGTGTTAATTACTGTCTGGTGGGGCAATTTTATTTCCTAGTTGGGGGGATGAAGGCAATTGTAGTAATAGCTGTGTGTGTGTGAGAGTGAGAGTGAGAGAGAGAGAAAGAGTGAGAGAGAGAGAGAGAGAGAGAGAGAGAGAGAGAGAGAGAGAGAGAGAGAGAGAGATAGCGTGGGTCTAGTTGTAGCCAGAGTGGTGCAACTCTAATGTAAATCTTCGGAGGGAACGAGTGTATGTGATGGGTGTGTGTGCGTGGGGCATCTCCCCCAGTGTTTTGTGTGTAACCTTTTTGTGTACCATGTAGAGCACTTTGATTTATAATAAATCTGAGCAAAATGTGAATTCAAATGTAATTATTTAAAAATATTCCACGCCTCACTTTAGTTTTGTGCAGGAAGTTCTTGGTACCTTTCTGGTTGCCTCTAGCTATGTCCCTCAATGTTTATGCCAGGGTAACTAAATTTAATATTTTAGCTGCAACCCTTTTGGCCTCATCCCAGTGTATAACAATAGTTTCTTTTACTTATTATCTCGGAAAATGATACAACAAGGATACGACTGTATTTTATCCTTGCATTATTGTTCTATGGCCATGGTGCAATATAATTGTTACCATTAATAGCCAAAAGATTTCAAGATAGCAGATAAATGAATGCAATAAGGTTACAGAACAACCTGGAGGTCTTTGGCACTGTAAATTATCTACTGGAAAAGATAATGAAAAGCTGGAAAAATGCCTTGCATGACAAAATCCCTATTATGGATCAAACCTCAGCCCTCAACAGATAGCTTCACCATTCTGCTACAAAGGTCAACTACATGCACAATGATCAAACACCCAAATTCTTTAACATTACTCTGCTATACAGTGGAAAATGCCATAGAAGAATTAGTTTAAACAATCCATCAAAGACAATATTTAGCACTTACCTTCACTCCTCCCATTCTGTTAAACTCTGCTAAAGCGCTCTCCTTGTCCAAAACTCTCAGAATGAACCAGAGAAGAGGCTCGGAGAGCTGCATAACACCTACTGTGCCAACTGGAGGCTGAGCATTACAAGCTGTAAAAAGTTAGATCACACTGTTGGCTCATTTCTGAGAGTTAAATTTGCTAACTTCATGACCCATTATTTTAGAAAATGTTTATGATATCAGAATGAAGTTTTTACAGGATGCATGTTTTTAAATTCACTGATATATGTTTATACAATAATGTATTTTATTAGGGAAGATACAATGTATTTCTTAGGTACACATTTTTTTGATTAAAATTTTTTGTCAGTAAGAAATATTTTAAATCATAATCCTCCAATGTATTAAAAAATAATAACTAAACAACAGCAAAAATGATGTTTTTATCATTTCAAAATTTATTTTAGCTATCTTCAATAGTTACAGAAAATGGGTCGTTAATATAAGAAAATGTCATTCACAGCAGCAATTATAATTCTCTGCTCAATGTAAAAACAGAGAAAAAATCAAAATATTTGCAAAGAAAACACCACATTACTTTGACATATGGAAGCTGACAAATTAAGTAGTAGTACCATTTTATAATTCAAAAAGATAAGCTAAAATTTATCTACCTACTCCAAAGAGTATGTGAAGCGATGTTGAATTCGAATTACAAAATGACAGACACAGTACCATTTTTAAAAATATATTTAAAATAGAAGTATTGTGTTTACAATGATAAAATGCATATCAATTTAAACAGGAAGTTTCAATTTATACAGCTAGACAGACACTAAGACCGTCATTTTTTGACTATTTTTGCCATTTAATCTCCTTTAAGAAGACGGGCACAGGCATATTAGCTGTAATCTGCTGAAAGGTGTGTATTATGAGACCATTAAAATATTTAATACTCTCCCTAATGATCTTAAGGGAAAAATTGACAATTTCAATGGCTTTAAAACTACTGTTAAAGAGTACCTATGCTTAAAAGCATATTATTCTGTACAAGATTATCTGAATGACAAATTATCCTGATGACAATACATATATAGCTCTCTAAGTAATATTAGTAAATATTAATGACAATTGCCTGCTCTAGAATTAATGAAGCTAGTTAAATGTATATTAAGAGCTGACAGTAAATGCTATGCATTACAAACCAAATAGAAGAAAATGATGAGACGAACAAAGGTACAAGCCTAGTGAAAGTTAAATAACTGTTCTTGCCTATAAATATAATGTTAACCTTATAACGGTAGGGAGGTATTCGATTTTGTACAAAATTACACCTGATTTGTTTCATTTTGTATATGTCTTTATTTTATTTTAAATGTTCTGCATTCTATGTAATATTTATGTATATATCTAACTGTATTGTACATTTCCTTGACACACATATAGTATGTCTCTATTTTATTTCAAATGTTCTATATCGTGTGTAATATTTATGTTTATATGTAATTTTTGTACATTTCCTTGACATGTTCTATATTCACAGCCTTTATAGATGCTAGTGAACTCACAGAATGCAATCCAATCTAATCTAATCTGAAAATGTAATGTTTTATTTAAACTATATAAATCAAAATAAAAATGTAAATGGACTTTAATTTGCTGCACACATACTGTGAACGATTTAAACCCACTTTGGTATGTCAAAATGGATTGCTTAACATGCTAAGAATCATAATCTTAAAACCTTACTTCAAACATTAAGCAGAACAATTGCATTATACAAAAAACAAAACAAAAAAAAAAAAACAAAAAACAAAAAAACAAAAAAAAAAAAAAAAAAAAAAAAACACTGAAGTGCTTTAACTGAAAATGTTTTAAGCTATTCAGGCAACTTACCAGAAGAGAGAAAGTCAAATAATGGCCTAAGGATGAGCTGAGGGGAAGTAGCCTTGCGTGCTAACATTGTCAGCAATTGGAACACAGCATCACCAACAGATAAGGGCTCCCCAAACTCTCCAAGAGGGAGCTGATCTGGACTTGCACTGGAGCCTAGTATCATTGCTAATGTGGAACCACTGCAACCTGCCAGTGCACTCAAAAGCCGTAACATGGTGGGGTGATGTTGCAGCACTGTAAATTTTACATCAGTCTTCAACCATGCATATGGACTTAAATATGTGTTTTAAAAATAATTATTTCCTAAAACCACTTAACCCTACTTTCAACTTTTAAAATCAGAGGAAACAATGCGGCTCCCTGAATCCCCCCAAAAAATCATTTTTAAACAAAGAGGCTCCCTGACTCCCCCCCCCCAAAAAAAAAGAAAGAAAGAAAGAAAAAAAAAACATTTTTAGAAAAAGGCTTGTGTGTATGTATGTGTATCTTTAAACATAATAACTCAAAAGTTTGGTTAAACACCAGACTTAGTATTTATGTTCATCTTCCAAGGATGCAACACAAAGATTTTCAAGAAAATCTCCTATCATCCTAATCTACCCTTTAAATGAAAAATTTGTCCTCATTTATTATTTTCTCAAAATGACTTAAATAATGTTGATTAAAATACTGTATGTTTAAGATATCTGCATGCCAAATTAAATGTGTATCTTAAATTTTCTGTTAATGGCCTGTGAAGTCCTCTCCATCCTGAATGAATTTTGTTAAAAGTTTTAACCATAAATGATAGATAAAATCTTACAACAAAAAAATTTAATGTCATTAAAGTATGCATTTACATAAAATTAATTTTCTGTGACACAAACTTTTTCTGAGATATCCTTTATTATAGTTTGAATTCTCAAATGCATTATTAAACTGCTAAGCTGCTATTTGGTTTTTTCTCATGGTTACGCAAAGGGATCAGAATTTCAAAGCCATCAATAGCAACTCGCTTTTAAAACATTTGAATGTCTCTTACGCTTACAGTATTCCCCTTTTAGTTACAACAAATGTATACTGAAACAATTTCTGCAAATATTCCTCTCAATTAACATAAAACAGAAGAATATGCTATTGTAAAAATAGTGTTTAAAGGAGTGAGCAGAGTGTCATTAGATTGTTTTTCCTTTGTTTCTTCACCTTCATATGCCAACTTTGCAATCTTGTCATATTAATGGTTTTAAATTTAAAACAATCCTACCCCTACCTCCTCTGCTTGAACACACACATACATTCTTTCTGTCTCATTCATATTTTCAGACCCTGATAAGGATTAATCTTGGCTAAGGAAGAATTGTCACCCTCTAGCTGGGATTCAAACCTGAGATCTCTTGATTTGGAGACCAGCACGCTAAACTCAAACCACAGAGACAGTCTTTAGTTTTTTAAAAGAAGACATACTTTAAAATCACTTTTGCAATTTTTGGTTTCCTCTGCTTAGACATAATTATATTCAAACCTGTATCAGCAACGCAAGGCACTTTCACCTCTAGCCTTGCACTCTGATGTCGGACTCCCTCACTAGAATTCTGCTGTTCTGCTGCCTTATGTTCATCTGTTTGACACATGTCACTTTTGTCTGCTTGAGGTATTGTTGATGGCTGGCTTTCCAATACTTCCATGCTTTCCATCTGTCTGGAACTCTAAAAACAAGCAAAAAAATAATTTTGTACTTTAAGTTAACCATAAGTGCTTTTTTCAGACCTACCCCAAATTTCTGTGTACTTAGATTCTGCTTAAATTAAGAAACACAATGACATAAAATAAACCCCAAGAGTAAGTTTGCCTTGACAGCTATCAGTTAAGTTGGACTTGCAAAATAACAAATGAAAGTCTATCTGCTAGACTTCCTGAACCAATTTCAATGTAGCATTTCAGCCCATTGGTCATGGAGTGGAAACAAAACGTAACCAAATTTGTTAACTGAATCAATTGACAGTACTTCAAAATTCAATAAATAATCTCTATTCTTCAAAATTCTCCCAAACAAACAAATCTATAGGTCCATTTAAATGCTTTAATAATTTAACTTCTGGATTTGTTTCATGATTAAACAATAAAGTGATCTGCTACAGCTGATTTATCAATTTGCTTATATTTAATATTTCTAAAGCGTTCCCTTACTCTGGTTTACAAGTGACATTTAGTCTTACAAGGGCAGTCCCAGAAGTACCCGACCTGTCGTATATATAGGGATTGTTTCAAACAAATTACTATGGTAGAAAGTATCAACCTTATAAACCTTAAGTTTGAAGTTTGACGATGCTACATTGTTTAGCAATTGTTTGGCAGTTATTAATAGTGAACTCTCTCAGTGAATTTGTAAACATGGATAAAACTGGCTATCATTGTGACATACAATACTTTCATTCTAAAGGTCTTAGTCCAACTAATATTAAAGCTGAGCTAAATTTTACTCTGGGGGAGTGCTCCTTTGTTTACAACAGTAAAATATTGGGTGGCAGAGTTTTAAACGAGGCCGTACAAGCTGCCAAGATGAACATCGCAGTGGTCGAACAAATGAGGTGACTATGCCAGAAATTGCAAAGAAAATCCACAAAATGGTATTGGATGACCATGGACTGAAAGTACTTGAGCTAGCAGACATCATAGGCATTTCAAAAAGTGCTGTACATCGCATACTAACTGAAAATTTAGACATGAGAAAGCTGTGCGCAAGATGGGTGCCACGTTTACTCACAATGGAACAAAAACAGCGTTGTGAGGATGTTTCAGTAGTGTGTTTGGCTATGTTTCGCTGCAATAAAGCTGAGTTTTTGCATTGATTCATAAATATGGATGACACATGCATCCATCATTTCACACCTGAGATGAAGGAACAGTCAAAACAGTGGACTGAAAGGGGAGAATCGGCTCCAAAGAAGGTGAAGAGAGTTCCATCTGCAGGCCAGGTAATGGCGTCAGTTTTTTTGGGATATGCATGGGATAATTTTCATTGATTATCTTCAAAACGGAAAAGCAATCAATGGCGAGTATTATGCGAACTTATTGCAATGCTTGAATGATGAAATCAACCACACTTAGCGAAAAAGAAAGTTCTGTTTCATCAAGACAATGCACCAGTTCACGCATCCATTATTGCCATGGCCAAAATCAATGAGTTTCGAATTGCTTCCTCATGCACCTAATCGCCAGACTTAGCCCCCTGATTATTTTCTGTTTCCAAAGTTGAAGAAATAGCTTGGTGGTAAAAGATTTGCCAACAATGAAGAGGTAGAGTTTGCAGTTGATAGCTATTTTGCAGAACTTGACAATTCTCACTATAAACAGGGTATCAAAGCTATTGAACATAGCTGGGAAAAGTGTAATGAGCTGAAAGGAGACTATGTAGAGAAATAAAGATGTTTTTTCCCCAAATTTTTATGTTTTCTTTGTTAGGTCGGGTACTTCTCGGACAGCCCTCATACAATTGTAAATCTGGTTACCATCTATACGTTTAATTGATAAATGCCAGATATTTTATTTATTGTAAATTCATCTTTTACGGAAATGTTAAGCAGATTTTTTATGTTGTATTTATTTTGAGGAAGTAATATTATACCATACTCTTTAAGAAGGAATTGCCTAAGTATGAAAACTAAATTTTTTAAAAAATATATTTTATTTTTGTTAGACTAGAAACAACCTTAACAGCTTTCTGATATTTAAATTTCTCAAATTTTTTGTATATAAACTGGGTGGTGGTGGTGGTGGTGGTGGTGGTGGTGGTGGTGGTGGTGGTGGTGGTAGTAGTAGTAGTAGTAGTAGTAGTAGTAGTAGTAGTAGTAGTAGTAGTAGTAGTAGTAGTAGTAGTAGTAGTAGTAGTAATAATAATAATAATTTCTGCATTATTACAATAATACAAATAAAGCTTACATCTAAAACTTATGTCTAGTGCAACAGTTTTCTAGCTCCCCCATATTTAGCCCCTACGCTGTATATATGGGATAAAGCTACTATACTATCTCTCCACTTTCCAAACTATGCCCGTTCTGCTGTACCTTTCTTAAGCTCCTTATCCACTTATCCCTTGTGTTGCCTAAAAATGTCCCCATCATTTTAATTGTTTCTACTTTTGCGCTTCCCAACATTCGTAATGCTACTGCTTCTTTGTTTAACTTGTCCCATTTTTTGTTCCATATAACCTCTCTCCACCTTTTAACCTTATCACATTCTATTAGACAATGAAAAGTACTACCCGATTCATCACACATAATACATCTCCCCAAACAATTATATCCATTTCTTTTTAAAAACATTACTCCTGTGCGCATCCATGCAAGACCTATTCTACCAAATTTATTGCATATATCTACATACTTCTCCCTTCCCCAATTTCTTTTAACTGATTTATACAAGATCAATGATCTTTTATCCTCAAAACTAGCCCAAATCTCTTGTTTCTCGATATCTTCCACCCTCAATCTCACTTCTTTCCAAAACCCACTGTTATTATATTTATCTAATAGGAAAATATTCCTCATGCCAATTTCTTTTAGGACATTTCCCATCTCCCCTAACCAACACTCTTCTCGTAAGACAGCTTTTTGAAACTGTATACATTCTTTTAATATATTATCTATCTTAATCCCTCCCTTTGCCACCCCCATATTTCTATAACATATAACATTTTTTGACTCCACTACAGCTTCATATAGCCTTTCCAACCAGTTCATTGTTAGTGTGGGTGTTTTGCACAAGCAAACTCTAATAGCTTTCATGGCTAGCTTTCCTTTCAGTTGTGCATATTTAGATTGTGCTTCCCATTTCCCGTTGCTTGAAAATCTAATCCCCAAGTAATCAAATTCTTTTACCACCTCTATTTGCTCTCCATTTATATACCATCTTTCCTCTCTTTTTAATTTTGATCCTTTCTTGAACATTATTATCTTGGACTTTTTTTGTATTCACCTTTAGCCCCCATTCCATACAGAATTTTGCAATTTCATTGATAGCATGTTGCAACCCTAACACTGTTTCTGCCCCGGCTACTAGATCATCTGCAAATAATAACCCTGGTATTTCCTTTTTCCCTATAACTGGACAGTGTTTATTACTTTTCATTATTCTATCTAAAATATCATCTATAAATAAGTTAAATAATATTGGACTGAGTTTACAACCTTGCCTCAGACCTAAATTTTGCTGTATATAATCAGTAGTACTATTTTTTCCACATTTTACACAAAATTTAATTCCTTCATAAAATTTTTGTATCCCCTCGATGAATGCAGTGCTGACTCCTTTGTTCCTCAATTTATATACCAAAGCCTCTCTGTTTATAGTGTCAAAAGCCTTCTCGAGGTCTGCAAAAAATATATATACCCTACCCCTTTTAATTCTTAAGTATTTGTTTACTATGGTTTCAATTATCATTCTTTTTCCTCTCCTAAAACCTGCTTGGTAATAAACTGAGTATTAAAACCATTGATTAAAGCAGTGTTGATAATGGTTCTTTATTAAATTCAACACTATTAAGGGGTAAATTTATCAATCTATACATTGAACTGTTAAAAATAGCAAATTTATGTGAAAAAAGGTTAAATCTCATATTTTATATAATGATCAGTAGGCGTTTATTCTCTATAAATGGCAAAATTCAATTTATTGCTATTTTTTATCATCTTTAAATCTATGAAAGAGAGGTAACCATTTTCAATTTCAAAAGTGAACTTTATAGCTTTATGGTGTAACTTTAAAAGTTTTAAAGCATAATTTATGTCTTTTTCCGGAACAATAGCAAAAATATAATCAACATATCTTACCCAAATTTTAAAAAACAAAGGGAATGCTTTCATGACTTATACTTCAAAATAGTACATAAAAAGATCAGCCAGAAGAGGTGAAAAAGGACTACCCATTGTCAAAACAGAAGCCTGGTGATAAAAATTTTCATTAAAACTAAAAAAATTTTGATTCAACCAAAGATTAGTAAGCTTAACAAAATAATTTATTAGTTCATTTAATTCTAGGAAATTTAACCAATTTTTAAAAAATATCAGAAGTTTTTCTCTAGGAATGCTCGGAAACAAAGCAGTTAAGTCAAAAGAGACAAGTTTATAGTTGGCAGATAGTATTTATTGTATTGTTGATTTTTTCTATCACCTCAAAAGCATTGTTGATGCTTAAGACTCTCAAATTTATCAAAAGAACTGAATTTTTTATGTAACGATTTGGCTAGGTTGTATGTAGGTGAGTTTATACAATTTACTACAGGTCTCATTTTATTGCCAGGTTTATGAATTTTGAGAAATGCGTAAATTCTTGGCAAAACTGAATTTTAGTATTTGTTTTTATTTGGCATCATTTTCACTTTAAGAGTTTTATTAAAAGCTGAAATGCATGATTTTAATGGGTAATTATTAATTCTTATGTATTCTTCAGCTTGAAGTAAGGGTTCTACTCTTTTAATGTAATCAATTTCATCAAGAGGCAATAACTATAGCAAAACATGTACACAAGTGGATAACAGAGAAGAAGCTGACAATGCAATTAATTGATTGCGAAACATGTTCTTCTATTTTGTGTTATTAAAAAAAGATGAGTGAAGTGGTGTCACAAATATTTTGTGTGATATCATAAGTTAATACTTGTTTATTACTCACTTAAAATAAAAGATAAACTGTGTGGTGAGTGTCTAGTTAACATGAATGTATAGTGTTCTGTTGGTATTTTTAAATTTACAACCATAGAATGCTGGAATTTAGATGCTATTTATATAAAAGAATCTGTTTTGAAACCAAAACAAGGACCACATTTTAATGTAAACATTAAGTGTTACGGTAAATATTCTTTGTCAATAGAAACGGACCAGAAAGCAGCAGTAATTTGTTGCATAGAATAAAGTGAATGTGTGGATTTATTTAAAACTAATATGTGATAAAGCTCTTTTATGGTATAATAGTTTAAAACATGTACTATGATTTCTACATCATTACTAACACAGGCCTGTGAAGATTTTACGGCATGGAATATTTTACATCATAACAGTCAAATTGGATGCTCTGCTTTCAAAAATAATAACAGTTTTTGCGTATCACATACAGGTTTTGAAAAATCCTGTTTCAACACAAAACTGAAAGTTCAGAATGCTAGCATTAACATCACTGCATATCCGACTTACAGTATGGTTGATTAGATTATGTAAACATGCTAAATCATATGACTTCATGTTGTACCACTATCTCTATCTCTGTCTACGTAATGTTCAACCTATCTTGTAAACATTTGTTGCCTAAAATATCAACAGGAACCTTCTGAAAATCCTCAGTACAGTTTTAAACTTCTTCTCAGCAGGTCTCTTTTGAAGCCGTATTGTATTGTGAATTTTATTTGTGGAAAAAGTGGCAAGTTCGAGTGGTTCAAATGGTATATCTAGGAGGGGCTGTGGGCGCAATCCTAACAATTTCTGTTATGTCTGTGAGTGTTATGTGATAAAGCAGCAGAAAAGAAACATTACCGCATTTATCAAGAGTTTGTATCTGGCCTATTTTAAAATTAAATTAGGAGATGAACACAAGAATTTTGCTCTTCATATTGTGTGTAAAAGCTGTGTAGAATATCTAAGACAGTGGTACAAGGGAGTTCATTCATCTATGCGCTTTGGTGTTCCTATGGTATGGCGCAAACAACAAAATCATTTTAATGACCTATTTTTGTCTGTGTAATATATCTGGATTCAATAGGAAAAACAAGGTGGACATTATATATCAAAACTTGCCATCAGCAACTAGACCTGTGCCTCATGGACCTGATGTGTCTGTTCCATCACCACCTACAGTATTACCAGAGAGTAATACTGATACTTCAAGCATAGAAGATGATTTAAATCAGTCTCCAGACTTCGAAGATGACATTCCAAACCCATTGAGTCATAAGCATAAGTCATAAAATATGTTTGAAATTCCTAGCTCAATGTAGAATTGAGATTGTTTCTTAGTTTGTATGATTTCACGCATTTTAAATTGTACTTAAAAACTAGAAACAAATTCCAATATTACATAGGTAAACGATACAAAAAAATGGAAAGCGGATTTGAATTCAGCATACCAAAATTAGGTTTACAGACCTATTTAACACCGTGCCACAGAAAAAAAAAAAATTGAATTCGCAGGCCTGTGTAATCTTTTATTGTAACAATGTTTCAAATTGCATGTGGTAAATGACTAATCATCAAAACATGAGTTGAAAACATGCTGGCGATGGGAGCAAACTGTCTCCCGAAACGCATTCAAGTAAGAACATTTTAATAACAACCTTCAACTCTCTTTATTTTAAAGTATGACACACCACTGTTACTAGCTTCTAAATCTTCAAAATTAATTAATCATCAAAGAGTTGGAAAGCATCACTGAATAGACTTTTTGTGTGCCAGAACATTGATAAACTTAAAAGGAATGAAGTAATTGATGTTTAGATTGTCAAAATCAACAACTGTTTAATATTTAAAATAGAGAGTTGAGGTTTGTTACACTACATCACTATGATAATCTTACTTGAACGCGTTTCGGGAGACGGCTTGTTCCCATCGTCAGCATTTTCTCTCAACTGATTTTTGCCGGTCATCGTCTGGGGGATGTGTGTGGTTTGTGGTGTTCTCTGGTGCTGGGCTGATGAACCTCCAAAGGCTGTTGGGTGGCGGCAGTTCAAAATTCATTAGGTGATTCCTGTGTTTGACAATATGTATTTTTTCCCAGATGTCCAATTCATTGCTGCTGTTGATCGGTTTTAAGAGTTTTATGTTTGGAGTGATATCATGGTTTGAAGACCAGAAATGATGTGCTACTGCTGATTTATCTTGCTGCTTTTGGTAAATGCATCTCATATGCTCTTTAAGTCTTATTTCAAGATTTCTTTTGGTTCTTCCTATGTATACCAGGTTACATTCATTACAATCAATTTGATATATACCAGCTGATTTATCGTTGGGGATAGGATCTTTTGTTCTGTTGCAAAGCAGTTTCTGTATATTGTGGTTATTCTGTGGAGACAGGGTGATGTATTTTTTGAAAATCCTTTGAAATTTATGATGTGTCCAAGGGTGATAAGTGAATTTTCTATATGCTTGTGGTTTTTGTTGTCTGAGTAACGTAGTCATTTGTTGGATGTATTTCTGTCTTTCAAACCTTTTTATCTTCTTATCTATTGTTTTTTTCTGGTATCCATTCATAGTGGCTATGTTGATAATGTGTTGGTATTCTTTCTGGTATTCCTCTTTCTCCATTGGTATATGTACTAACCTGTTTGTAATACTATTTAAAATTGCATGTTTGTGGCTTGTAGGATTGTAGCTATTGTTTTTAATATAGTTTTCTGTGTGCGTTGGTTTTCTGTAAATGCCGAACGTTAGTTTGTTGTGTGCCTTATTTCTGATGATCCTGATGTCTAGGTAAGGTAATTGGCCATTTTCTTCTTTTTCCATTGTGAATTTTATAGATCTTTTTTGTAAATTTAATAATTTCAAAGCATCTTCTGAAAGTTTTTTTGGAACAATAGCAAAAATATCATCTACATACCTATACCAGGTTTTGAATAGATGTGGGAAAGATTTAGTAATATGGGATTCAAAATGGCTCATATATAGTTCTGCTAAAAATGGTGAAAGGGGGTTTCCCATAGTTAGGCCTGAGGTTTGTTTAAAGATTTTGTGATGGAATGAAAAGAAATTCTGGTCCAGACATAATTTTGTTAGTTTCAGGTAATCTTCTGTTTGTGCTCTAGGTGTGCCATTGTTTAATATCCAATTTTCTAGGAGTGGTAATAATTCTTCTTTTGGTATGCTTGGGAAGAGTGCAGTGACATCAAATGATACCATCATGTCTGTGGGTGATATATTTATATTTGAAAGGTGACTGGTTAATTCTAAAGAATTTTTTATGCTAAGACTTTTGAACATAGGCATGGAGTTGAAGGTATTTGAAAGCCATTTTGCTAGTTTATATGTGGGAGAGTTTATGTTATTCACTATGTGCCTCATTTTGTTGCCGAGTTTGTGTATTTTTGGTAGTGCATATAACCTAGGTATGGTGGGAAAATCTGGTTTAATTCTGGATTTTTCGGCTTTTGTTAATGTTTTGGTTTCTATCAATGTGTTCTGGAGTGACTTGGTGCATTCTTTTAATGGATTTTTGCTGACTTAAAAGACTTAAAGAGCATATGAGATGCATTTACCAAAAGCAGCAAGATAAATCAGCAGTAGCACATCATTTCTGGTCTTCAAACCATGATATCACTCCAAACATAAAACTCTTAAAACCGATCAACAGCAGCAATGAATTGGACATCTGGGAAAAAATACATATTGTCAAACACAGGAATCACCTAATGAATTTCGAACTGCCGCCACCCAACAGCCTTTGGAGGTTCATCAGCCCAGCACCAGAGAACACCACAAACCACACACATCCCCCAGACGATGACCGGCAAAAATCAGTTGAGAGAAAATGCTGACGATGGGAACAAGCCATCTCCCGAAACGCGTTCAAGTAAGATTATCATAGTAATGTAGTGTAACAACCCTCAACTCTCTATTTTAAATATGACACATCACTGTTACTAGCTTCTAATTCTTCAAAATTAGTCAACTGTTTAATAGTTTTGCCATTTTCTACGTTACATATTTTCATATAAATTACACATAAAATGCATACAGGTAATTAACTTGTCCAACCCTGGTCCAATGTGACTATGATTTTATCGAGAAAAGAGAAAAAAATCGCCATGAAAATCAAAACACTGAAAAATAAGATATGTTATACACTCTACTACAACATTAAAACACCAAAATGATGTAAGTTTAAAAAATAAGTACACATGATATACCATGAATAAACAACACACAGGCTAACTTGTCCTCCAATATGTAAATCCAGATATCTCTTATGATGCAAACAAGATTTAGCATGCATTCATTTTGCAATTGTGTGTGTTCTCTTTCCAATAAATACTATGGCTCTAACTCCTACGACATATCCAATGTAAATGCTTACATGTGCCTGAGAAGCGAGAGGAGTCTGGACCAGCTTATTAACCAACTTGAGCAAACTACAAAGTAGTGTATCCCAGGAGGCAGGTTTGCCCTGTTTTACTTCGCCACCTAGTACTGAAGCAAACAGCCCTCCAAAGCATGAAGATGCCACCACATTTGTCTCTGATACACTGCGACACTTCACCTTCTCCAAACTTAAGATGTATGTGTACACTAGCACACCTGCAAAAAACATTCATAGGAATTGATTCAAAGCACAGAACATCAAATGCAAAATAATTAAAATGAAAATCAAAAGTTTGTGTTCTTTGGACTGCTGCAGAGTGAAGCATTAACAAATACAATCACTTTCATTTTTTTTCCACTCTACTTCACTACATTTACTGAACAGAACACGTTTTAGAGGCACTTAACTACATTGTCAGCTGTGTTCAACTGTAGTAATTTTCAACTTGGCTGTAAATGCCTCCCTTTTTGTTTGGTAAGTATGGAGATGGGCCACCATTCTTTGGTATCCGAAAAGTTAATGAACTGGATTTGCTTTCTATACATAAAATTCTTTCCCATAATCTCAAATCCATTTGTTAAATGGGCTTAACAGTTTTACTCAACCTGTATGTGATAAATGGTGTCCTTAAGTGATATGCAATTGTTGACATCTACAAGTGTTAGTCCCTAAAATTTCTCGAGTTCCTTCTATCTTTCTTTTTGTTCTTCCTATATATAAAACCAGATACACTCCATGCATTTCATTGTCCATGTATTCTCTTATAGGAACTTTGTCCCAATAAGGTTCTTTGTGTAGAATTTATAACAGGAAAGACTATGAACATCAATATTTTTAACAAAAATTTCAAAGTAGTACCATGATCTCCCTCTAAATCTATATCAGCATTATAAAGAATGGGAAGAGAGGGAGAGAGGGAGAGAGGGAGAGAGTGTGTGCGTGTATGCACCTCAAAAATCACTCAACCCTTTCTCATGGACATGGGGCTATAAACACCTAATTTCAATTCATAAATTACTAAAAGATTAAAAAGTATTTACAATGTCCTTGTACTTGAGTATAGAAGAACGTGCTTGTGAAGAAGGCTTTGACTTTTAGTTGAGAATGTCATGGAATAGAAAATAGTCATTACTCCACAGAATACACATGTAAAAATAAGACGAATGCCACAGATATTTCATTCCAAGCAATATATATGTAGATGCTCACGATTTAGCAACTATGACTCAGCAAAACAAAAGATAATCAAATCTGTTTATAACAGTATGATATGTATGCTGCTGCTTCTTCCAATGCAAGGATAGGGTTTATTTCATTCAGAAACCAAAGTGTTACAGGAACTGCTGTTTCCATCTCTTTCTGGGCCATCCTATATCCCGTCCTGCTATTGGATTACAAGAATATGCTTGCAATGGCAGACAATCAGAGAATATTTTTTGCATGTGTTGATGCCATTTCTCCTGGTAATAAGTCACTTCTTCCACCATATCTTCTTATCTTCTCTAATTCCTTGCCTTCTCCTTTGGTCTCTAAGGCTCATGCCTAATACTGATCTTTAAAATCTCATTTCAGCTGCTTCATACAGCTTTAGTCACTTGTTCTCAGCACCCATGTCTAACTTCCATACATTAGGGATGGTTTTGAGTAATGTTATGCAGTCTTACTTGGGTTTCTTTATTCATATTTGTTTTTCAAATATATTTTTAAAAATCCGTTTATATTATTATATTTTTGCAGGTTACACTCCAAGTCTCTATTTATTTTATATATTGATATTTCACACCCCAAATATCTGAAAGTATTCTTGTTCTATTACATTGTTACTTATAACTATTTTAGTCCTGATATTTTCTCCCTCTCAAAGCATCACTTTTGTTTTTGGGATAGATATTTTGGTATTATACTTTTATAAGGTGATGTTTAATTTCACATGTTGACTTGGAGATGACCCCCGATTCTGCTAATAGTACTTATTATATGCAAAGAGGATATTATTAATTAGATTGCTGTTTCCAATGTGTATAACATATGTAACATTATCTTGCTTCTATTCCTGTATGATCTTATTCATATATAAATTAACAAGTATTGGAGAAAGACCACACCCTTGCTTTAGTACCACAGCCTTTATTTCCATCGTTTTGTTTATTTTTATAACAGTATTATCCTAGAGTTATTTTATTGCATTTAACAATTTTCTGAAATTTTATATTCGCTTGGGATTTTCCATAATATCTGTCTGTTTACTCTATTATAGACCCTTTTATAATCCAGATACAATATAGTTGTAAACTGAATTCTTTTTTTTTCCCCCCCCTATTGCTGTTTAATAAATATTGCATTTACACAAGATTGTCCCTTTCTAAATCTGCATTGCTTTCCACTTAAGATACTTTCTGCTATTGGTTGAAGTTTCATTATAAGTACAAAAGAGTAAATCTTTTAATGCTGTATTTAGTAGTGCAATGCCTCTGTAGTTGGAACAGTTTCTTCTGTCTCCTTTATTATTCGGAGCCTTTCCTTCATTCCATATTTCATTTAATAATTGTAAAAATCTCTTCCATTTCAACTAGCATATTTTAGGAGTTCACTAGCTGAAATACCTGGCGTTGCCCGTGATTTGACAGTTTATCCCTATAATATTTAGCCTTAGCCTTGTATTTCTTTGGAGGCATTTAAAAAGTATTACACAAGATACTTAAACAAAGAGTTAGTTAAAGCTCTCAGGGCTCAATAAAGAACAAAAAATAAAAATGCTGAGAAAATACTGCAAAAGCACTGCTGAACAATCACAAATACTACAGTTTGTAAAAATGATTTCCCATGAATGCAGCTGAGTGATGGTTCCATGCTGTCACATCCCAAATGTCTCGCCATTGTTTATGGAGAAAATCTCAAATGGGAAGAAATAATAACAGTTTAACATCAATATAACCTTGTTCATTCTCAGTAACCAACATACACTAAACTAATAAGAGAACACATGGACAAAATAAAATGAACCAAAATGAATGCACAAAGAAAAGAAGGATAACAAAAGTGCTTTGTCTGGTTTGATGCTGTTGTTCTTATCCATGCTCAGTCATTTTATGCTTACAAAAGCATCACAAACTTCCGATTGAGAAAGAAACCCGTTGCTTATAAAAAATTAGAAACTACCAATTATAATATGGGAATATCTTAACTTCAGAATATGATCACAGAATGAATGGATATTAACTTCAACTCATTTATTACTATTATGTTAGCAATGTTTGAGCTCCATAGAGACTTTTATAGTCAATGCAATTATGCTGAATGCTTTTGTGTTACTTTACATCAATACACAATAAATAATCATATGAAGATAAAGAATAAGAATAAGAAATGGTATTTTGTCTTTGATGCTGTTGCTGTTATCACAGCTGGATGACCCAGCTTGTGTTACCTCAGAAAATGTGAACAGTGATGAAAGTAGCCAACTGTTTATACAGTTGAAACATGGATTATACTGTAGACAAATGTGCAGCATGACGAAATAAAAGGTGTGCATGTAAACCAAAGTGTTGGGTAGAGGGTTATTATTGTTCATGCTGGCGGTGAAATGGGGTTCATCAAAAGGACCAAGCTGATATGCAACTGCAAATCTTAATGTACAAATTATGTGATGAAATGAATAGCTAAATGGTTAAATACTTATAATAAATGGTTAAATCAAGGTCTCATACCAAATCTGCCATCTGGATGCACTGCTGTTTCAGATTTATCAATGGTCTAAGGGTACCATACCAGCCTCTATTTCCTGAGATCGCAGGTTCAAACCCAGTGGGAGGGGGGGGGGGGCAATGGATTCTTTTTTCAGTCATAAAAATCTTTAGAATGGCTTCCTTTGGAAGGGAAGTAAAGCCAGTGGTCCCATGTCATAGATTTATGGCACACAAAAGAACCTCAAGCCTGATAAAGAGCCCTCTGAGCAAAATTTCTGGGCTTTCAGAATGGGATGCTCAGAACCATAGTAGTTAAAGAGCGTCCATAAGTAAAACTCAGTTTAATTTTAAATTGTATCACACAATAAAGAAAGTAAAGCCTCTAGAAAAGCTGATATAATTTCCTGGTTCAAAAATAAAAATTTCACTTCAGAAAGAATAATTAATAGAAATAGAACAAAAGAAGCCTCAACCTGTATACACAGTGGACAGGATTATAAAAGAGCACAGACTTCTGTACTACAGCTACCCATCAGTTCAAACAGTTCCTTGAAGAAATAGAAGCCAATCACAAAGACATGGCATATTACTGTGCAGTACGACTGGTTCAGTCGTCTAAGGCATTGTACAGATTCTTTGAATTGAGAGATACAATTGGATTATTTCTGGAGATGAAAGATAAACTAGTACCTAAATTGAAAAATGAGGAATGGGTGTCTACTTCAGCCTCCCTTGCAGACATTAGTGAACCCTTAAATGTTTTAAATACATCTTCAAAGAATAGATGAGATCATTACTTTGAAACATCCCTTGAAAGGTAGGTGGGCGGGTGGGTCGGTGGGCTGGTATTTAACACTGGGCAGTTGGCAATGAAGCCATTGGCTCTCTTGCACTCCAGTATTTTGATGAAAGGTTAGTATACTGATCGAAAGCTGGACAGTAGAGTAGTTGGTTTCTCTCCATATCTTCAAGTTCACAGATAGGGCGTATAGGAGACCCTGCTATACTAATACTGTGTAAATGCCTGTTGAGGCAGTCACGACCTGTTAGTAATCTAAAAATTGCTCTTGGAAGAGTAAATGCTTTCAAAATAAAACTATCTTTATGGGAATGTATCAGTGCATGATAAGAACACTTGTCATTTTACAAGACTAACTTCAGTGTATGACATCGTCCCCTTGCAAAGATTTTATGAATTCGCACAATGTTGAAACAGCCGAGTGTAGAATTTCAATGTACATTCCAGAAGATGGAAAAGCTTCAACAACTTCTCTGTATCTTTGCTGCACCAATGTACATAATGCAAGTGGCAAATACCAAATAGAAATCACTGATTTGCAAAATGACATAGAACTCAAGGATAAATTCAGAAATAAAGTTAATCTTCATGATGTTCAGAAAAAACTTTCCCCAGAGACTTCCCTGGCTACATAAACTCAGTGCCAGATTGTTATTTATATTCAGGACCACATACTTAGGTGAGCAGGCATTTTCCCTCATTAAGATCATGAAATCTTGCTACAGAAGTCAACTATTGGATTGTAATCTGCAATCTATCCTTTGTCTCTCAGTTACATGAAAAATGACACCTAATCTCGAAAAGTTAGTAAAGGGAAAACAAATCCAGAATTAAAAGAAACCAGTGCTGAGACATAAGTGCTTTTTTTTTATATTATTATTATTATTTCTTCTTTCTGAAGTTGGCTGAAGAAATGTTTATATTTACAGTTTCATTTATTATTTAGGGAAATTATGTCTGTATATTATGCTGCATTTAAAATCAGGGTTATTTTTGCACAGATAGAGCTAGGGAAAGAATTTATTATGTTTAGTTCGGTTGATGGTTATTATTATTATTATTATTATTATTATTATTATTATTATTAATAATAATAATAATAATAATATTTTTATTATTGCTATTACTACACAACAGTTATTTGGTAGTTTTGTAATCATTTATATAAAAGTAGGTTTAATAAGCTCATTTGGCAGTTACTGTGGTTTCTAAAATGAAAAATATATTTGTTATAAATATAAACTATAAAAGAAAACAATACTCTTACATATACTGTAGTTTGATGAGACAAAGTTTATTGGGTACTTTTTATTACTTATACATATTTATGGCTTTATTCACATTTAATATTTTAGTTTAAGACTGTTTAAAATATAAGGAAAAAATTATATTAAATTTATACATAATTTCTAGAGTTAGGAACAAAATGGATCAGTAAACTCAGTGTATTATGTAACTGCTTTCAATGGGCTGGATTTGCTTACTAATTTGCCAGAGGAAATTAATGATTGCATGTTTTAAATTATGTATGTTCAAGGGTAAATTAGGAATATTTCAAAACAAAACACATGAAATTGTGCATGACTGATAAGCACTGTGGAAAACGCTAAACTGGTAGATTGCCACCGAGCTGGTTTCACCTCTCCCTTTCCTCTCCCATCGCACTTCCGCACAATGATTGCAACATGGGTAAGCTTGTGTGCTGTGCAGCACAGGCCAACACGCCTGTACAATTAGTTGACGATGCTTAAACTAAACCTTCTGATGAATGTACATATTTTTAGTGTTCATGCAAGATTAATCTCAAAGATTACAATCTTCAAATAACTAACATTTTTGGACCACAGATTATTAGCTGAAAGAGCAATCTAAGCTTTTAAAAGGCTCTTAGAAAACCAGCAAAACTCTACATTTGGGAAAAATTATTCATACATAAAATAAACACAATTTATTAAATTTTGATGTCCCACATGGAAAGGATCTCATCGCACAGCATGTTCAGTCAGAAAATGGAGGAAGAGCAGCAGTGAATCTAGGCTGATGATCCAGACAACAGTGTCCAAAACTAGTCCCAGTAAGTTCTGGTGAAGCTAGAGTAATAAAAATCTAAATCTGTGCATATAAATGTTAAATAACTGTCATTTTAACTTTATACCATTTATTTCTTGTATAGTGCAGAAATTTTATTCTCCCGTGTTCTCTATAGGACCTGTGTAACGTTCAGGAAGGTAAAATGCATGCATTAATACACTATACATATGATCTTGATGTTTTCCATTTCACATGTGATCATAAGAAGAAATAAAGTAAAACTGTTCTATTATTTCCAAAAATAGAAACTCTAAAAACTTTCTTGTCCTTTTCATTACCAAAACTTTCAGCTATTGCTGTGTTTCAGAGCTATGGTGAAAACTGACAAATTATGGTCAAAAAAAATTTTTTTTAGCTTTTTGAACCAAAATAATCACTCTAGGCAATAAACTTGCTAAGTTTTATCCATCCTCATAAACCATTTAAAACCAACATCTTTCTACATTTTTAGCACATCAGGAACCCACATTTTCAAGTTCCTGTACAATGTTTTTTAAACAAATCCAATCCAATTAAAAATAAAGCTGCATTTTTAGGCAATTTTTTTTTTAACTGCTGTGTTTCAATACTCTCCCTATGGTCTATGACCTCTGGAAAACCTCATTGCACCAAGCGATGGTTGGACCCATTTATTAGCTGGATGCACCCAGTGTCTGTTGCCTCCTATGGTAAGATGATGAGGCTGGGAATGGAATGAGAGGACCTAGAGTCTTTTATCACTGGTTGCTGGGGATACCCCACATGAGCTAATTAAGAGGTGAAGACTTGGATAGTGCCAACTTAAAATTACCACCATAGAAATGGGAACTGATCCATGGACCATCAACACGACAGCTGCAAGTGAAACCACTGAGCTACCCCAACACCCTTACAGGGCATTGATTGCTATAAAGGAAGTATTAAATTAAAAAACTGCAATTTTATATGCATAAAATTTCAAGATGAGTGTATCACCATAACTTCCCTTAAGGATTATACAAAAAGCACTCCCTATTTATCATAAGGCTATTAATTTGAAACTTCTATTGTAAATAGAGGCTTATACTCACCAACTGATTCCAGGATGCTCATAGCTGTGCTGAGGTCAATGTTGGCAAAGTTGAGGTTAAGCAACTGATCAACCAGTTTACACTGAGCATCCAATGGGCCTTGACGATTGGCCAAAGCTCCTGATGGTTGGACTAGTTGATAGACAAGTTTCAAAAGGAGTTCTTTGAGTGTGTTGCCATACTTGCTTGTGGTGGTAACAACATCACACCGCATCTGTAATCTCACGAGGAGATCGTGCATGGCTTGGCACACTGATGGCCCAGCCTGCAAAAAAAGCACAAAGCTGTAATATTTCAATGCATTATTTTATACTTTCAGTTTATAGATTGAGCAAAGGAAACTGTCTCTCACAACTACTCTGTTGAACAAACAAGTTACTGAATTTTTAGCAATACACAGAATAATAAGTATACAGATTTAGTCACTTCAAGCCAGCTTCCTCTAAGATTTCATCTTGTTTCAGCAAGAAGCAAGCTCCGTGGTGGAGAGCCTCTGGAGTGACATTAATGCTGCAAGCCCCTAAAGCTGGACCTTGAGCGGGTATTGGATTTGTGCATGGTGGTTTTGTTTGATTACCAAACCAATGTGTAGGTTTGTCTCTGAATAATGAATAGCAGACCATGAATCAACTACCCAACCCCAAAGTGTTATGCATTTCCGTGTGCCAAAGGGGTGCATGGCACATGGAAAATGTGTCACTAACGGAACCTCTGGGATAACAGGTGACCTCCCAAAGTATTCAGCCTTGCCCCAGTGTAGGGGGGCTCAATTGTCTTTCCTCCATACTTATGGGACTTAAATGGACACAGTAAAACAAAACCCTGAAACTGTTCAACAATCTCTAGAAGACTTAACAGTACAAGAGACTCTCAGGGGGCTCAAAAGAGTGAAGAAGATACTGCAGGTAAATCTTTAACACAGTAGGGTGTTACAAAGGGGAAATTAAAGGTCTTAATGAGGCTGGCAGGAAATTGATTTATAAACAGAATCCACAAGACTCCAAGAATGTGCATCTTAGTTAAAAATGACAAATATACTGTGTTAATGAATCTCTGTTCCAGGGACCTTACAGCAGAGCAAAATAAATGGGGGAAGGTGGACCGAGGGAGTTTATACTCAGATCGATCTACCTCCCATATGAGGGTACCTCCTAAGAGGGAATTAGAACAGCTGGTGGCCACCTATTGTTCCAAAGGACAATTGGTAATTGGCTGTGATGCTAACTCCCGTCACATTATCTGGGGGAATACGGATACAAATAAAAGAGGTGAGTCTCTTTATAATTTTATTATATTGAGTAATCTTGGGATACTGAATGTGGGTAACAGACCTACCTTTGTTACTACAAGAAGGCAGGAAGTTATCAACATAACTTTAGCAGCCAATCATGTAGGAGACTTTATTAAAAACTGGAATGTGTCCAAGGATGAAAGTTGTTCAGATCACAGATACATCCAATTTGAAGATGTAATTTTAAACAAATCAGAACTTTCGGATCGAAAAAGAACTGACTGGAATTCCTACAGGAAAGACCTAGTCAGTAATCTGAGTAAGATGGATGATAAGGATTGTGAAGATTTAAAATATAGGAATGTGCCCTGGTGGAATCAAGACCTTGCAAGTAGAGCAAATCTCGTTAGTATGTTTTTGCAGGGACCCAAAGATTTGCACGTCACAGGCGGGAAAATGTGTTAACGAAAATACAAAATCTGCAATTTAAGAACACAATTATGTAATAAAATCTAACACTACATCTTACCTCCCAAACGGATGTGAAATATGATAGATTGCTTTGTTGGTTTTAATGCCAAAATTTTACTGTCCATCTTGTTTAGTAAAATTATTTCATCGTCATCAACTTCAAAACTACACATATCGCTTCACTACGTCCACTGCCTCCATCACTTCGGACACTGTAGGAACTGGCTCATTTCTTTCATCTCCCACTTATGTTTCTTCTTTCATTTGTCTTCAAGTATTTCATCTATCGTCGCCGTTTCACACATTGGAATTTCATTCTCAATATTTACAAATGTTTTAAAAGACATGCCAGTGTCATCTGCTATTTAGCGCCATTCTTCACTCTCGGAAAACTCATCTTTCAGCATGATATCACCAAGAATCTGGCAAAAGCCAGGTTTATTAAAACAGTTTCTAAGGGTATCTTGCATCACAAAATCCCAGGCAGTCCTAAAGAAATGCATGACATCTAAAACAGTGATTTTTCTTGTAGCCAATTTTAGTGCAGTCCACCTTCTCTGTACCAGCCACTTCTGATACATTTGCGTCATGCACCAAATTATCCTTGATCTAAAGGTTGTAGCTTACTCATGCACTTTGCTGGGAGGAAAATGATGTTTGTTTCTTAAATTTAAAATATTTGTTGGATGAGTGGCACACTGATCAATGAAGAGTGCAATTTTCCTGCTTCTTATGCCAAGTCTTGTGTCCCATGCTTGTAAGAAATTTTCAAACACTGCAGAAGTTATCCGGCTTTTGTGTTGGAAGTGTACTTATATGGAAAAGATCGCATATTCTTGAAGCATTGTAGACTGCGTGCTTTTCCGATAACCAGCAGTAACAATTTCTCCATTTCGTTTTTATTATACCACAACAAAACTGTAATCCTTTTCTTGTTAAGTTTCCCACCATGACACTTAGTGCCCTTAAAATCCAGCGTTTTGTCTGGCGAAAGATGGAAAAATAGTCCCGTTTCATCTGCATTATAAGCATCTCAGGGCTATAGTCTTTCAAAATTGATGGGAGTGTTGTATTTTTCCACATTTCTATATTTTCACACAGTTTAGCATCATTATCTATGGCAGCAGCCTCACCTCACACACATCTGTAAACTAAGCCATGTCGATTCTTGAATCTTTCAATTCAGCCATCCCATCCAGTCCATCTTCTGTGCTAAATGTGTAGCCTGAGCTCAAACACATAACTGTCTATTGGCATATTTGAAGCTCTTACTTGCGTAAACTACTTTAGTAAAAATCCTCTAATTCTGAAAACTAGTCAGGGTGATTGCATTTTCTTTTAGCATTTTTCCCTTCTTCAAAAGCAGTTTCAATCAGTTTACGTCTACTAACAATCATGTTTAAGATTGACAGAGGAATGTTTAACTTCTGCATTTTATTTACACATTTTATATTTGGATTGTGATCTACTTCTTTAAGGATTTTCAGTTTTTCACTGTTGGTTATTTGCTACACTTTCTTTTTCTCCATTGCAAACGAAAAGTTAAAATACAATCCATATGTTTGGACAACACTCAAGAGTAGAAACTATAGTCAGCATTTAATACGCCAAGCTAAAGCATTCTCTATCCTACCCACACAAATATGCACATACATGCATGTCATTGACTGCCGGTCTCCACCCCGACTGGACTGACCAAGCAAATGAGGTTGTCAAACTTCGAAAGTAGTAAGCGCCTACCCCCACCGGAACAACCAAGGATTGGCCGAAATAGTGAATGAGGATGTAAAACTTTGAACACAGTAAGCGCAAGCGAGAAAACAAACTAAACAAATGTTGATGGTAGACTGAGTCACACTTTTTGACACTCACCTTCACTAATTAAATGTTGTATAAAACAGAAACGTTTTCGAGGGCATTCGTCATCATCAGCTACTGGGTGACTAAGGGACTCTCTCTCCTTTATGCTCTTCTTCCTCTTTTTGCGGATTCTGAACTGTTGCCATTAGGTGTTAGGAGCACAAAGTTTTAACACATTGTTCACAGGCGGGATTTCAAAATCAATGACGTTGTTGCCATTTTTGATGACATGTATTTTTTCCCAGATGTTCAATTCTATTGGTGTGATGAAGGGTTTTAATAATTTTATACTTTGACCAATGTTGTGGTTTTCTGTTAAAAAATGGTATGATACAGCAGATTTTTCTATTTGTTTTAGTTTTATGTTCCGTAAGTCTGGTTTCCAAATTTCTTTTTGTTTTGCCTTTGTTTTGTTTTCTCACACTCATCACAATTAATCTGGTAAACTCCGGATTTTAATGCGTATGGGATGGTATTTTTGAGAGGTGTGTTTAGCAAGTTCTTCAGGCTGAATTTGTTTTGTGGAGCTATTCTTATGTTAAATTTTAATCTTTAAACAAATGTTATTTATTACACTTGGCGCAGGAAACCCGGCAGAGGCTGATGGATTTTTTCAAGCGTAAAAATCCTTAGCATGGCTTCCTTCAGAAGGGAAGTAAAGCCTGTGGTCTCCTATCATAGATTTACTGCACATAAAAGAACCTCAAGCCTGATAGAGCTGCCTCTGAGCAACATTTCTGGTCTTTCACACCCACTATAGAAGGAATGCTAAGAACAGTAGTTAAAGAGCATCCATAAGTAAACCTCAATTTAATTTTGGTGCCGGAACTTTTATAATTGAATATCATACACGGGAAAATGTGTTAATGAGGAATGTGCTAACGAGATTTCACTGTAAAAGGAAGAAAATTTGCAGGTTGTTTAACTTTGTGAAATGAACCAATGGACTGTTTATAGCAAATCATATAGAATACAATGAAGCCTTGAGGAAGGCTAAGAGGGACTCCTGGTGGAAGCACTGTGAGAAGATAGAAATGGCCCCAGAATGTGCTAGACTTCAGAAGGCTCTTAGAAAAGATCCAAGAAGCTTTATTAGCAATCTCCAATTAGAAAATGGAGAATATACTACAACAGAGGAGACAATGGAAGAAGAATTTCTTCAAGTTCACTTCCCTGGATCAATTATACTTGATGAACCGAGGGAGGATGGGACAGTCTGGGACTGAAGCTCTCCGGGAAAAGACTCCAGTGCAGACTGGGAAATTGCCAAGCAAGTCATCAAATATGAAAAATTAAAATGGGCAGTGTTCTCATTTCAACCTTATAAATCTCCAGGAAACGATGGAATAATGCCCATTATGCTATAGCGAGGTTCTGATGAAATATTATCAAAAATTTTTATACAAATCCTAAGAGCAAGTTTGGTCTTAGGATACATACAAATGAACTGGAGACATCTTAGGGTGTTATTTAACCAAAGCCAGGGAAACTCTTAAAAGACCCTAAGACCCTTCAGTTTAATGTCAATTCTCAAACTCTTGACAAACTGACAGGCATATAAGAGGTGGTGCTTTGGAGGTATATTCTCTGCACCAGAATCAGCATGCGTATCATACAGGCAGATTAACTAAAACTGCCTTTTTTCAGATTACTTATAAACTGGAAAAGACAATTCAGGAAAAGGAGGTGGCACTTGGTGCATTTGATAACACCTCCTTTAATGCAATAACTGCTGCTGCAATGAAGCATGGAATTGATGAAATCTCTTATTGGTGGACTCAATCCATACTGGGAGGCAGAAGAGTTCATACAAGTCTCATGGACTTTTGTCTAGCTACAAAGGTTCATGATTTACTGTCGACAGGTAAGGTGTTATCACCAATGCTACAGAACCTGGTAGTTGATGGGCTACTTGTTCAAGCAAGTAACCTAGGCTTTGATATCAAGAGTTATACTGATGATGTCATCAGTTCAAGGTAAATACTCAAGAGCAGTCAGGGAACTCATGCAGTCTGCCCTGAATACTGTGACAAAACGGGCTATGAATGAGGGCTTAAGTCTTCATAAAACAGCCATAATACCACTCACCAGAAGAAGAGACAAAGGAATTAGGATCATTATATCTTAAAGGTAAAGAACTTAAAGTGTCTGAGAAGTCAAATACTTGGGAATCACTTTTGACTCCAAGATGGACTGGATGCATATTTCAAGAAAACAATAAAACTTGCGAAAACGACCTTTGAAGTAGTTAGATGCATGCATGATAAAAGCAGGGAACTAAGACCTGCTATGATTCATTGGATATATGAAAGGATAATCATATTATCAATAATCTATGGGGCACTGATTTGGTGGCCTAAGATCCTTCAAATTGGCTCTCATAATCAACTAAATAAAGTTCAAAGAACAGCATGTATGGCTGTTAAGAGGAGTTATGAAAAACAACTCTTAGGCTGGCGTGCATCAACCTGGAGTAAGCTCTACTTTCGTAGTAAACTACTATTCAAGTCAGCACTTGGCAGCTTCCATACAAGAGTAGATTACTTCCGAAGAATTTTACTCCTTTCAGATACTCCCAGATTAAATCACCGTAGAAGTAAATGTCGGAGAGCACTGTCATGTTGTATGTTACTACGGAAATAAATAGAGCACAAATATAGGTTAGAATTTACTCTTGCGACCTGGATGGAGTAACTAACCTGTCGATTGAACTAGAATACTGTATCGTATTTGGAAGAAGATATTTTGGACGTGTTCATGGATTACTTAGAACACATTGATGATCTCGATGAAGAAAATAGCGATTACTTAGGTAACACTGATGATCTCGATGGGAAAAAAAAATGGGAATGTGATAGTGGTATGTGAGAACCATAATATACTTATACAGAGAGAGAGAAAGTTCAATGAACATTTCGGTCTTAGGAAATAATCTTATACACGCCTTTTGAACCTGCTTGGAGAACATTTACAACAAAACTCAGATACAAATTCAGCTCTATAATTCAAACTGCAATTATTATGCATCCCATGAGTGTTTTGTACCAGAATATTTTAGATGCTGGAGCTGGCATTACGATGAATTTAATGTAATGTGACAGTCTTACACTGTATTAAATGGAGATATTTAGATTTGACTTAACGCTATGTAGCTTAAAAGTTTGGCAATGTCAAACTTTTCCTTCACGTTCCGTCAAGTTTGATTTCACATGGTAATTAGAACCAATCGGTACTAGCTCGAAGTAATAAAAGAACAATCAATCAAGTCATTCCCACTACATTAAGTGCATGCCAATTATACCTTTAGTTTACCTGCATTTCCACGTCACGTTAAGTAAAGTTCATCATAATCCCAGTATTAAAGGCAATGTTATGAATAAATGTTTACCATGCATCTGCTGGTTGTATATTTCAGTGCGTTGTTACAGCACTTTTGAGGTTAAGAGCAAGTTGCCTACACATATAAATATACATGAATGTTCAGAAAATAAAAGGCAATTCTTCTTCACTTTTACAGATTTCTCACACATTTGTGTGGAATTGACTGCACGCACATCATTATTTTGTGCCCATCTGTGAATATGGTGAACTTCTCCGAAATCAGAGAGGGTATTTCTCCATCAACATGCGATGTAAAATGAAGATTAGAAACATTGTTTCCAGAATTTTAAGCTGCTCTTCAGTAAGTTTCCCATCGCTTGAATTATTAAACTCATCAATCATGACTTTCCAACATCTTTCTAACAGCTTTTTTTACACTCATATTGTTTAAATGGATTTTCTTTATCTCTACCAACAAACATTTATCTCTTTCGCTGATATTTCTCCCTTTTTCCTATCGCACATAACCTTATTCATGATCGCATCAAGTAAATCGAGCAAACAAAACAATACCTCCGGGAGTAATGAGCTCTTACTTCCGTATTTGTAATTAAAAGAGTAATTCCAGAGTAAATTGTTCCTGTAGTAACCTACTTCCATAGCGGGGACTTCTTTAGTAAACGTTACTTCCAAAGCAATTTACTCCAACATGGTTCACACCGCCCTTACTGCAGCAATGGAGATGCTCTTGAACCTGAGTCTACTGAATTTAGTTGTAATGAAGGAAGCAAGAATAGCACTCTATACTGCAACATGCTAAGCAAACTGAGAATTTCTGAAATACTCAGATTTACTTAGAATTAAGAAATACATAGGAGCTGCATCTTTGGATATGCCATCAAACTATATAATTCCAATTAAACACTTTGAACAGGATCTGGAGCATATGGCATAAGACCAAGGTGCAAGACGTTTTTTCCCTTGGGTTAATATGCTACTGTTTTTGAAACAGAAATTTATGATTTTATTCAATGCATACATAAAACCACAAGGAGAGCTTATCTTCTCAGATAGCCGGACCGCAGTTAAGACTGTAACTGGTCATACAGTAATGTCAGGAGGTTTTAAACTGCCTAAACTATGTTGATATTGTAATGAAAAGAAGCTAGAAACAGTGATGTGTATTGAATTTATTTAAAGCTGAGTCGGAATTGTTACACTAAACTTAAGTGATGTTAGTGTAACAATTCCAACTCACCTTTAAATAAATGCCTAAACTATGCTCACAAGCTTGGCAGAACAGAATGAAATTCAACTCATCTGGGTGCTGGGTCATAGTAGCATAGAGGGAAATGAAAAAGCTGATGAACTTGCAAGACTAGGAGCAGCCTCACAATTTATTGGACCAGAGCCGGCTTTAGGAAAATCTCAATGCTTAAGAGAGGTTATCAAGAACTGGTCCAAAGTAGAACATCATAAATCCTGACTTAAAACTCAAGGAAACAAACATGGTAAACTATTTATTAGAAAGCCATGTATGAAAAGAGCTGAAAGCTTGCTCAAATGTAACAAACTTCAGCTGAGAACAATTATTACATTTTTCACATGACATGCTCTTCTGAAAAAGCATCTTAACACAATGGGAATGTTTCACGGTAACTTAGGTTGCAGATTACGCAAGAAAGAAACAAACATCTCAGCACATTATATGCACCTGTGAGGCCTTTGACTTACATGAGATATACTGCTTTTGGGAATATATTTTTAGAACCAGAAGAGTTTGAAACCATATCATTATGAGACTGCATTACTTGGTAAAGGCCAAGGCACAATGGGTGATATCGATAAAACTGAGCAATCTCTCAGAAGAAAACTCTCGAGAGCAAAACGGAGTAAACTATTCTGCAAGAGCAAAATCTCTGTTTTGTATCAATAAAAACTGTTTACATGTGCAGAGCATTTTCTCCATAGTGATAGCAATTTACTCCACTTCTCTCATCGCCACCTCTCAGCTGCATAAACAAACAACCGACGCAGCCAGAGTGACCATGCAGAGAGAAGACAAACATTTAGCGGTTAATCATTATGATGAGCAGTTCCGAAGAAAAACATGAGGTTGAATCTCAGGCGGGTTTCGTCGAAATCCTAAAAGAACATCCCGTGGTTTAAGAAAAATCCCAGTTACCGGAAATAAGCAAAAAAAGGCAACGGCTTTAAAAGAAATAATGAAAATGTATACAGTGAAATTTGGTTCTGACATAAGTGAGTCACAACTGGCTGAGGTATGTTACTACAATATTTTTTAACTCTTAATGGTATTCTTGGGGACTATTTCAATACTATATACCAAAGTTTGTTTAAAGCCCCTTGTACACGATCAAATTTTTATCAAATTCAATACTTCAAAAGACCTTTCAAGAGTTGTCACAACTTTACATTTCTTGCCAAATTGCTTCCAATGCTTTTAAACTCTTTGAAAGTCTTAGAGCAAATAAGGACATACTCTAAACAATCAATGATTTCATAATGATTTGATGGCTTTAGCAAATGAAATGTGAGTATTTACAGTGCGTCACGAAATCTGCAACATGGCAGAAAGCGAAAAGTAAACAAAAATGGCTACGCGGCCAAGGCATGTCATATGTGAACTGATTAGGTTAAACATAAGCTGGTCATGTTTGTATTTCTAGGACTCCGTGGATTACCACAATAAGATGAAGCAGATAAAGGCATATGAAGAAATAATTGCCAGGCAGATTTCCGAACTAAGTATACCTACATTAATGCAATGTTATATAGTGTGGTTAACCATATAGTGTGGTTGGTGTTATTTCCATTGTATTCCATAACAGTAATGTGATTTCATTGGATATAATATGTGAAAGTGCTACATAATATTAGTAAAGAACAGTATTTCATTGCAAACTGTTATACCGTGATGCAAATAGTAAACTGCTTTATGCGTGATAAATTATTTATTAAAGTGTTCTGAAGGGTTTCAGTTTGAAAAAAGACAACTTGTAACTACACATTTATGACATTGTCAGGTCTTGTCCAATCTTGTCACATACTGAAAAATGTTTGACAATTTTTCTTATACACTCTTGAATTGAAAAAAAGGTTTGATCGTGTACAAGGGGCTTTAGAAGTGTAACAATTCAAGTCCTCCTAATGCCAATAAAGTGAAATGAAAATACTTCAACATTTTTAATGATGCATTCACCAAATTTTCACCACGAAAGTATGGAGTTAAATTTCCGTTTCCTGCAATAAGTAGTGTACATTATATGAGTAGTTTAACTCATGAATATTCCTTTTACAATGCTCCTCGTGCTACAATTTTGATTGTTTTGGATACGCAAGCTAAAGGTGCTATTAATTTTTCTCTCAAATGCTCCGTTGACTTGAGTTATACCTACACGTTGTAAAAAAATATAACATTTTTGTCTTAAATAGAGGCGATGAATAAATGAAATGTGAGCAATAAATACTCAAACGACCCCAGAGTCCCTAGGACATAAGAGTTGCCTGACATTTGCCTTATGAGGATAAAAACCTTATCTAGACAACCCACATTACTGAGATTAGAACTTGGGGCCTCTTAAATGGGAAGTAGGCATGTTACTACCACACTAACACGGTCTTGAGAAACTTTTAAATAAAATGTATAAGCAAGTACATATGTTTGCACTATATGCAAATTTTAAATTCATTCCATTCTGGAAGAAATTGTCGCAAAGTACTTTTTAAAGCTAAAATGTGCCATCTATTTTCAAATCCATATATAACTCACTTAATTTTGGAAGCCATGTATAATCTCAGCTATCTCGTCTCTTCTTCGCTGCCCTCTTTCTCTGATACGTCCTACAGCTTCCCCTTCCCAAGCATCTTATTCCTGATTATTGTTTACTTCAATTTCAAAATCTTCATCACTTAGATGTTTAGCCTGATTATGCAGAACAAAACAGCAGACAATAATGGAAGGAATCTTTTCTGTTGCTAGTCTTATTTTGCCTTGGAGAATAGGAAAACGTTTCACTTGACCAAAGTACCTTTCTATTATGACACGTTCCTTACTCAAGCACTTATTGTAAGATCTCTGTTCTGGGGTAAGTATATTGCGATAGGGCGTCATGAGCCACGGAGCAATTGCATATCCAACATCACCAAGAATTAAGGCATTTGCACGATTTCCACACATAACCCTACAGGCATCGAATTTGCCCATATATGTGAATCATGTACTGATCCAGGCCAAGTAGCATCAACACTGGTAAACATTTCTTTAAAATCACATGTAACCTGTACATTAATACTGGGAACGCCTTTTCAATTAATATAGTCATCTCCATGTATACTGGGTTTCTTAATCACAACATGGGTGCAGTCAACAGCCCCTATTGCAGCAGGGAACGTGTAACGCTCCTGCCATTCAGCTTTTGCAGTTTCAAGTTCATGGGTAGTTTTAGGGAACCTTATCCAAATATCCGCTTTTCTTAATATAGCATCCATAACACTATAAATTGTAAGGGACACTGTACTCTGACTCACACCAACATCTTCAGCCATACCAGTTTGAAATCCAGGATCTCCTATATAACGCAAAAAATTCTCATATTTTCTTCCTTAGCTAATGCTGCTCCTCTTGTTTCGTTGCCATCTCACATTTTCCTTTTCAAATCAGTAGAGTTGCTTATAGTTAAATAATAATATGTCTCGGCGGGGCTTATACACTTTTATGCGACGAACAACCATCATGTACTCAGCCATCCTACTTAAAACTTGTTGCTCTATGAAGCAGGAGTCACCTACTAATATAACTCCAATACTCGAGAGCAACTTCTCCCACAGAGGAGCAACTTATAATTCTTATTGATACGGAGTGGAGAATACTGCTGCCAACCCAAGGTCACGGAGCAACATCCGTTGGAGGGGAATATTGCTCATGGAAGGAGTAAACTTTATTGATATGAATGTGAACAATTTCTCCAGAATTGGAGCAAAAAGCAAACTCTCCATTTTATTCATATCAACCAATGCATTGGCTTTAAAATAATACAGGTAGCACAATAAGCTCAAAGTTGAAGTGTGACAGAGGAGCAATGATTCAAATCTATATCAAACAAGACAAGAAGCAAGTTATCAATATTTTTAAAGCTAGTAACATAAAACAAAAAGTAACAAGTACTTTAAAAATGTAAATAAAGCATGCATTAATTTTTAAATATTGAACAGACAATAATAACTAGGGACCCCGACTTTTCGCGAGTAGTTAATTCACGAAATTGGCTGAAAATTAACAATAAGGAAAACCTTTAATCAATTATTTTTAAATTCCACATATATATCCATTCTGAGTCGCGAATTAACGCGACATTAGTTCTATATCGCGAAAACGCGAAATAACACCGTTATGAAAAAAAAATGTGCAAAATAACCCGAAATTTTTCTCTCTCTCCCCTTTTTACATAAACAATCAGATATTTGGCTTATCAATCATTTACGGATACGTGTATTGTCATTCGCTACGGCCATGCTGCACAGCACAGAACACCAAAACTGCACTGTGATTTAACCAGAGCTTCGGCAAACATCGGTACTGCTTCGACTACCCCGTCCCCTTCACTCTTCACCTATCGCATGCACAACAAAAGGAATGCCATGTTTATCGGAACTCTGCAACACCGCATCAGTGACGGATTTCTCATTTCACTCAAATTATTCTTTGGATTTAAATGACAATACCACCTGCAATACTTCTGTAATGCCGTATTTTAATGATTCGTGCTTGCATCGCCCCATTTCATGCCGGCTGGAAAAGACTGTCGCAAAAGTGTCATTAAATAATGCATGAATTTCTAAGCCTGGTTCAAGTCAATTCTGACAGTAGACAGCCTCTTCTACCAATCACTGTCTCCGTTTCCTGTATCCCTCGCACGAAAATTGTTGCTGTCTCGTGACGTTGCCATAATGTGAATGCATGTCTAGGTATATTTTGTGTCCGCTATAATGAAAGATTCGTTTGAAGTCAAGTTATATTCTTTAAATTACGTTACAATTTAGCGCAAGGAGTCTGTTTACCTTCTGCTCTGAAAAAGAAAAGGAATTATGCCAATGGAGCCACGTTTCAAATTAAGCTAGCGCATGCACAATTCAGCTGATGGTGGAGTTGGCAACGTGCCGTTCGCGCGCCGTACAGACAGCATGTGCAAGACGTTGGCAGGTCAGTTTAGTTTTGCGGCACGCGGGAATTCAAACCAATTCCACAGTAGTATTTCAATGCGGTCTCAAAATATAATAAACTGCCAGGCATCTTTCCTTCTTGAACACTGCAAAGACACCATTTGCCTTATTGAAGTGCTTGAGGGATCTAAATAGCCATTTGTTCATAAACTATATAGCAAACTTAAAAGATATATCAAATGGCTTCACAATAGTAGCTGAGGGCTCATTTGGAGAGAAAACTTCAAGTCTTCTTCAGAGACTGCCAACCCTCAAGAAGTCTTATGTTATCAGTCAGTTCAAGCAATTGGGCATAAAGTCAGTTACCAAGCTGAATTCCTTAATGTCAGCTTATCCAGATGCTGATATTATTCATTCTGCAGGTAAATTGTTTGATGTACGAAAAACAGTATCAAATGAGGCATCTACTGATATAACTATAGAAAAAGCAAGAGGGAATGTTACCTTTTCTGCGAGACTTGCCAGAGAAGACATTCAAGGAGGGATATGCTGCTCTGAAGAACATAGTGTGTGAGAAATTAGATGATGCTGCTGAAGTGAACATACTGGATTTACTTTCTGGACTTCAATGTGACCACTTGTGTTTCAATGAGAAGTGTATGAAACTATTGTGGGTACCCATGTCCAATGTGGACAGTGAAAGACTTATCTCCGCATATGGGAACATCATGACAAACTTAAGAACAAATCTTAAGCCAGAGAACACCGAACTTATGGTGGCTTTGTCTCTAACAAAGTAAATCAGTCGAAATGTATACTATGTAAATATTTTCATGCTCCTCTTTTTTAAGTTACATGTAAGGTGCTCTTTGTTCCACAGTAAAATAGTTTAAACTGTGATTTTGTTTTTTCCCTTTTTTTTTTTTTGCACGAGATAACACCGTTAAGCAGTTTTATTTACCGCCCAAAACACCACTCACTATAATATTTTTACACGGATATTACATTATTTTATTTACCGACAATCTGGGGTCCCTAATAACAACACAAGATACTTGCATTTATAATTATAAAATTACATGAAGCTAATAACAGGAAATTCAATGCACCTTCCTTTCTTTCTTGCAGGGTATTTTTAATTAAAATGTTTTGCATTTGCACCTATTTGGTGGTGGTACTTTAGCCCCTATGAAGTTCTGGAAATGACTTTTATATATGGCCAGGGAATGATCAAATTTTATTTTTCATATCTTCACCACATTCTCCATACTATTATTTACTTAACTACCTGTCTGTTACAAATGCTATTACACAGTCTATTTTATACAAGGAACAATAGCAGCTGCTGCTAGACCATTGTCTTCATGTGGACAGAGACAATTGAAACTGGCAACACTATTTTCCCTGATTCTTTAAATGTCAATGATGATCTACATGTGTGTGTTTACTATGTTGTGTTCTCTTATCTGCAGATGTAATATATGTGGAAGCTATGACAATAAGGAGTATGACTAGGGACCCTGACTTTTCGCGAGTAGTAAATTCGCGAAATTGGCCGAAAATTAACAATAAGGAAAACCTTTAATCAATTATTTTTAAATTCCACATATATATCCATTCTGAGTCGCGAAATAAGGCGACATTAGTTCTATATCGCAAAAATGCAAAATAACACCGTTATGAAAAAAAATGTGCAAAATAACCCGAAATTTTTCTCTCTCCTTTTTTTTTTTTTTTGTCGTTTGTCTCTCCTTTTCACATAAACAATCAGATATTTGGCTTATCAATCATTTACGGATACGTGTATTGTCATTCGCTACGGCCATGCTGCACGGCATAGAACACCAAACTGCACTGTGATTTAACCAGAGCTTCGGCAAACATCGGTACTGCTTTGACTACCCCGTCCCCTTCACTCTTCACCTATCGCATGCACAACAAAAGGAATGCCATGTTTATCGGAACTCGGCAACACCGCATCAGTGACGGATTTCTCATTTCACTCAAATTATTCTTCGGATTTAAATGACAATACTACCTGCAATTCTTCTCTAATGCCGTATTTTAACGATTCGTGCTTGCATCGCCCCAATTCATGCCGGCTGGAAAAGACTGTCGCAAAAGTATCATTAAATAATGCGTGAATTTCAAGTCTGGTTCAAATCAATTCTGACAGTAGACAGCCTCTTCTACCAATTACTGTCTCCGTTTCCTGTACCCCCCACACGAAAATTGTTGCTGTCTCGCGACGTTGCCATAATGTGAACGCATGTCTAGGTATATTTTGTGTCCACTCTACTGAAAGATTCGTTTAGAGTCAAGTTATATTCTTTAAATTACATTACAATTTAGCACAAGGAGTCTGTTTACCTTCTGCTCTGAAAAAGAAAAGGAATTATGCTGAAGGAGCCACGTTTCAAAATAAGCTAGCGCATGCACAATTCAGCTGACGGTGGAGTTGGCAACGTGCCGTTCGCGCGCCGTACAGACAGCATGTGCAAAACGTTGCCAGGTCAGTTTAGTTTTGCGGCACGCGGGAATTCAAACCGATTCCACAGTAGTATTTCAATGCGGTCTCAAAATATAATAAACTGCCAGGCATCTTTCCTTCTTGAACACTGCAAAGACACCATTTGCTTTATTGAAATGCTTGAGGGATCTAAATATCCATTTGTTCATAAACTATATAGCAAACTTAAAGATATATCAAATGGCTTCACAATAGTAGCTGAGGGCTCGTTTGGAGAGAAAACTTCAAGTCTTCTTCAGAGACTGCCAACCCTCAAGAAGTCTTATGTTATCAGTCAGTTCAAGCAATTGGGCATAAAGTCAGTTACCAAGCTGAATTCCTTAATGTCAGCTGATCCAGCTGATGATGATATTCATTCTGCAGGTAAATTGTTTGATGTACGAAAAATAGTATCAAATGAGGCATCTACTGATATAACTATAGAAAAAGCAAGAAGAATGTTACCTTTTCTGCGAGACTTGCCAGAGAAGACATTCGAGGAGGGATATGCTGCTCTGAAGAACATAGTGTGTGAGAAATTAGATGATGCTGCTGAAGTGAACATACTGGATTTACTTTCTGGACTTCAATGTGATCACTTGTGTTTCAGTGAGAAGTGTATGAAATTATTGTGGGTACCCATGTCCAATGTGGACAGTGAAAGACTTTTCTCTGCATATGGGAACATCATGACAAACTTAAGAACAAATCTTAAGTCAGAGAACACCGAGCTTATGGTGGCTTTGTCTCTAACAAAGTAAATCAGTCAAAATGTATACTATGTAAATATTTTCATGCTCCTCTTTTTTAAGTTACATGTAAGGTGCCCTTTGTTCCACAGTAAAATAGTTGAAACTTTTTTTTTTGTTTTTTCCCTTTTTTTTTTTTTTTTTTTTTTTTTGCACGAGATAACACCGTTAAGCAGTTTTATTTACTGCCCAAAACACCGCTCACTATAATATTTTTACACCAATATTACATTATTTTATTTACCGACAATCTGGGATCCCTAAGTATGACTCACTCAAAGAGAGTAATTTTGGTATTTCCAAATCTTTCATTTTAAAATAAATATTAACCACCCTATTAAAAAATTAATGCCTCTCCATATTTTGAATTGTATTATTAGAAAGTATACTGTAAAACTAACAATAAATATAAATTTACATTTTTGCCCCACAACAGTTTTCATTTAAGAAAATTCAAACCACCATTTTGGATGCATACTTACATTAAGGGCAAGATACTATGTCTTAAAAATAAAGGTGATTATCCTAAATCTCACTAGTTACAGATTTTTTGCTAATGTTCTCCTGTAAGCAAGCATTTGCCCTTTTCATAATTACATCACTTTCAATTCTGCCAACAAAGGGCATCATAGTAAATAAAGAAATCTTTGGCAGTCTACATTGGCTTCAGTTATACTTCTTGTAAAAAGTAATGTTATCTCACACTTACAAATTAGGCAAAAAGGATGGCAAGTAAATTGCTACGCAAAACATTAAACGGTAAATAAACACTAATGAAAGTACAATTAAGGTGCACTTACACATCCTTTTGCTGAATAAGTATCTGTGTTAAGACCAGATCCAGAAAGAAATCGTAGAAGCATAGGAACAAAATGTGAGTCACCAACAATGATTTTAGCCATTCCACGCAGAGAATTTTCAATCTCTTCCACGCTATCTGGTGCCCATGAGGCAGCTGCTTCTGGGGAGCTTGCTTCAGCAAATGGAGTATTAGCCAACATGGTCAGACTCTGGAATGCCAAGCACCAAGCTCGTAATGATATCCCTGGGTGCCAAGCTAATGCTGCCATTAGTCCAGACACTGCATTGGGGCTGAGGAAAATGCAGGGCGATACTCCAGGATCAAATGTTCCTAGTACTCCAGGGTCACATGCCGACTCCAGATTCAGTGTCAGCCACAGCTGCAGCACCAGCTCAAGATTTGTCCACGAGTTCTGAAAAGAATATGCAGTTTAAAGAAAAATAAGCAATGTAAACAAACAACATTAAACTTATATAATAAAAAGAATGAGGCAGACGGGAAAATGCAGTATTATACATCCCCTGTCCTGAAAAGCTACTATATGGTCTTTCTAGGAAAAAAATCCCAATCGAGCCAATTTTAGATGTCATGGTTCTTGTATAAGAATACTAATACAACAAATTTTTATTATTTATCTCTGAAAATTTTTGTAACGTTATTCAATGTGACATTTTTAACATAAAATTATAATTCTGAAACATCTAAAATCAGACTGTAAGCATGTAGTATGAAGTTTGCTGCCAACAGCTCACTTAATTAAAACTGAGAGGAAAAAACAAAGCTGTTACATTCGTATGACTTTCTCCTTTCCTTCTACAAACTATTCTTATAAAATCTTATTCTTTTGTCTACTCCTTCTTAATTGAGATAAACATCCAATACACATTTACATATTTCATGGGTATAAGAAGGATACAGTAGGCTAAAGTGAGTCAGATTTTTATACAGCAGGTCACTATGTGATGGCTTTGCAATTCCATGTTCCTTGCATGACCGTGGGAAAATATGAATAGCGCCTTACCACTCGTTAAAGTATAAGCATTTGAAAATTCAAACCAATTGAAATGAAAAGGACTTCACAACTACCCTCAGAAAATTAAAGATAAATATTTTATTTGCCATGTGAATATTTTAAACATACAGTATATTAATCAAAATTGTTAATAATCATTTTTGACAAAAGGACTTCACAACTACCCTCAGACAATTAAAAACAAATATTTTATTTGCCATGTGAATATTTTAAACATACAGTATATTAATAAAAATTGTTAATGGTCATTTTTGACAAAATAAAAAACAATGAAAATTTTTCCATGTGAAGGATAGTTTCATGTAATATCCTTGTAAGATGCTGAACTTAAATAATAGTTTAGTATTTAGCCATTTTTTTTTTACACACACGCACGCACATACAAACACATACACACCCTTTTCCTATAGCACTTATTTTAGTTTCAGGAAGTCTCAAACATATATTTCCGGTGAAATACAATACCATATTGGCCCAAATATAAGATGACCCTAAACTTTTTGGAAGGTTCTTTTCATCTTTTTACCAACATTGTAAATTCCACTCCGAAACATGTAACTTCATAGTCTGTATGTTATTAGTATTTTGGCTCATGAAAAAACCTTTAATTTGAAATTCTTATCATAACTTCTCTATCCTTTATTCAACTGACATAGTGAGGACTCTCTCCCTTCTACACTATCTGCCATGACTGGAACGACCAAAACTGAATGTATTAATGCAACAGCACCAAGCCAAGTAACAATAGATTATGTTAGAAATAATCGTCATAGTTTGAGAAATTCCAGTTTATTTGTGAGCTTGAGCTCAATTGCAATGTGCATGTTCACTTCCACTGCTCAAGACAGTAGTCCTTCATGAAAATTAACCTCTTTTAATATTATGCTGCACATATTATTGAATTTCCAGAAAATAGGAAAGAAACTCTTTTGTGCAGAGGATATTAAGGTTGTAGTTTGACAATAACATACTATTAAGAGATTGAACATCACAATGAAAGCTTATTAAAGATGTGATGATGAATGTTAGGAAGTGAGAATAACACTTTTTGAACAAATGAAATAGAGGATTTGCCAGTTCATTCTCACAAAGGTTCAGGTGATTGTCTTGGGTAAATCTTGATCTTCCAAACACAGGACATTCAACAATCAGGTTTGAGGGGATCTACAGAAGTATGATTAATCATCTGGGATATTGACCTTAAATCACTTGAAATTACTTAAATTTGCCATGGCCATGTAGGAATTGAGTAAGCATAAAGCTCTGCACATGTATTTTGCTTTGAGTCAATGCTGGATCTCAGGAAAAAATATTTCTCTCACAACATGTGCTTTCTGGGTTGTGATCCAGATATTGTTCCATTGGAGAGTTGTCTGGTTTTTAATTTTCCTTTTCAGGTATCATGTAGGAGCTCTATCCTATGAAACTTACATCAGAGATTTTGCAGCTTCTTCGGTAGTAGGTCCGCCTTCTTAATTCCAATAACTGAATTAAAAGATGCTGATGTTATGTGCTTCTCAGAAAATTGGATGAAATTTGATGAAGGAGTGTAAATTTTCCAAATTTTTGCTTGATTTCAAAGTTCTGTAGGGAAAACGAGAAATGTGGAGGGACATGCTATCTTTGTTGTGTCGAGACAAGGAGATTACCGCATTTAAAAAGTATAAATATGGAGAAGCATTTTGAAATGTGTATGGTGGGGCAGCTTGTCTCATGTGGAGTTATTATATGCGCTTACAGAAATTCTAGTAGTGATATAGATGTAACGATAGAAAAATTAGACTTTGTTTAGACTGTTTGCATGATAAAGGGAAGCATGTTATTGTAGTAGAAAACATTAACATAGATTTCAATGATATCTCAAGTAAACAGTGGCAACATCTATATTAAGAAACATGTTGATTTCATACGGATTACATCCAGTAGTGGAAGACTCTACACATGTGAATAATCATAGATCTACAATTGACCAAGTAATACTAAACAACACAAGGTGGGATTTTCGAAATAATACTCATGATACAGATTTTTCTGATCAAAAAGTACAAATATTTAATTTGCCATATATGAAATCAAATGAAACTCCAAAGTACAGTATTACGAGAAAATCTGATAGGGAAAATATAGATTATCTAAACTATTTGTTGGGAAAGAACCCTGGGAAAAAGTATTCAGTCACAATTCAGTAGGGATGCCTTTGAAAATTCTTTAGCACATTTAATTGTTACTTTAATACTACAGTACCAAAGCAAAAACTTAACTCAGGAAACCAAGAGCTAACTGGGTAAGAACTGGCATTAGGATTTCTAGCACGAAACTCAAGATGCCTTAATAGTCTGCTCAAGAAAGTAAATGTTACCAATAGTTTTAGGGTTTATTATACCAACTACAAAAATATTTATGATAGGGTTATTAGGGAAGCTATGAGGAAACAAAATGACTATATACATCAGGCCAACAATAAATCAAAAGCACTCTGCGAGCTAGCTAAAAGGGAAGCAGGTATAAAAAGGAATACATGTAAGAACATAAAAATTAATATAGATGATATGCTTTTCACAGATCCATATGAAATAGCTAATATTTTTAATGTATATTACACCAACTTAGGGGAGAAAACAAACAAAAGTGTAGTAAAGCAAAAGTAGAGTCAACTAATGAACATAAATGTAGCAACACAATTTTCCTTACACCAGAGAAAGTAGAAAAAATTATCACAGGGTTAAAAAAAATAAGAATTTTACAGGGTTTGATGAGATATCAGACCATATACTAAAACAATGTTACAAACATGCCTGAGAACCCCTCTGCCACATTATAAATCTATTTTTAACCACAGAACAATTTCTGTAGCAGTTAAAATTGACAGTCGTAAAACCATTCTTCAAAAAGGGTTCAGAACAAGAGCTAGGAAATTACAGACCAGTTTCACAATTGTCTTCTCAAAAATTATGGAAAAAGCTATGTATACTAGACTGTCAAGCTTTCTTAAAAAACATGAAATATTATCAAATGACCAACATGGTTTTCGAGAGGGAAAGACAACAATAACAGCTGAAACAAACTTTGTGAAACATGCATATGAACAATAGATAAGAAGGAACTTGGTTTAGGATTATTTTTGCATTTGTCAAAAGCATTCATTCATCTAGTGGACCATAATATTCTATGTCAGAAATTAGCTGCAGTTGGGATATGTGGTGTAGCTTTGAATTGGATAAAATATTATTTGCGAAATCAGGAACAGATGGTCCAAATATAACAAGAAAAAATTAGTAGACAAAATTTTCACAAAAAAGACTAAGATTTTAGGGTACTGCAGAATTTGGTCCTGGGACCTATACTTTTTTCAGTGTATATAAATGACATAGGCAAAGAATTAAATAATGCAAATATATTGCACACTTATGATACAAGCATTTTCATCAGAGGGAAAACGCATGCATCCTATAACATAAGCTCAATAATATATTTAATCAGTTAACGGAATAGTTTGAAAAGAATAGGCTTACAGTTAATCAAGATAAAACAGAAGCGGTTCTCTTTCATCATATTCAGAATAAGAATTTAAGCAACCAAATCAAGTATCTTGAAATAAAAAAAAGATGTAAAATGTGCAAAAGCAACAAAAGTCCTTGGACTTTTTGTTGATGAAAACTTAAAATGGTATTACCATACAGAGGTATTACTGCAGAAATTAAGTAAAACTTGCTTTGCAATCAGATTAGTTTCACCAATACTAAGAATAGATTCTCTACATGTTCTTTACTACTCATATTTCATTTCAGCATTATCTTATGAGGTTATGTTCTGTGGTAACTCAACAATGAACAAATCAGTATTTACAATTAAAAAAATCTGATGTGTTACACTCACATGACTTTCTCTACTCTTGTACAAACTATTTATACAAACGCTTATTCTCCATCTACTTCATGTTAATCGAGATAAACATTTGCAGAGTCTATCTTATTGCTAAATTTCTTGTAGATGTAAGGGGAATATATATTTACAAGGGCAATTTGGAAATACAGTAGTCTTTAAGCACATACATATCTCTTAATAGCTGGTTGCTAGGTGCAGCACCATTCCCTTTCCCACAGATTAATACTCTTTGCATATCCAAGACAAAAAAATGAATAACGAATTCCCATTTGAGAAAATAAGTATTGAAAAATTTAAGGGAATAACAAGTAATATCTCGAAAATGGTTCACTCAACAAAAAAAATGTATGACATAAATTGTGTATTTTAACGCATTCTACATTTTTTGTGTAGTAAAATTTTGTCTATCTCTTATGGTTTACCAGTTATGCAAAAGTCGTTCACAATGAAGAATACTTTTGGAGACATTCCCAGGAAATTCAAGATATACATTTTATTTGTCATGAAAATATCTTAAACATATGATATTTTAATCAAAATCGTTAGAGCCATTTTTGAGAAAATTAAAATTTTCGAAAAATCTTCCATGTAAAGGGTAATCTGGGGTGGGGGGATTTTCTTGAAAACCTTCGTGTCGCATCCTTGGAAGATACTGAACCTAAATACCAAGTTTGGTGTTTATCCGACTGTTCGTTTCTGAGTTATGCTGTTCACAGACAGACACACACATGGACATGTTTCCAAAAAGGCTTTTTTTGGATTCAGGGGGTCTCAAAACATGTATTTCTGGTGAAATCTCGGTATCAAATTTTTGGGTGGAATACAATACTTCCCCTACTTACTATATGTAGTAGTGAAAGTAAAAAGAGTTATTAGAATCATCATAAAAACACTGGCAAAAGTAGCTGTAGGGAACTACTTAAACAACTATGAATTTTACCACTACCATCCTTATATATCTATGAAGTCATTCTCTGTGTTTAAAACAATTTAGATACATTTCATCTCAACTCACAAGTACACAGCCATCATACGTGAAGTAACATACAGCTATTAGCAATTGCTCACAACACTGCTCTATATGAGGGAAGCTTCACATACAATGGTATCAACCTAATTAATCACTTACCAACCTATGTTAAAAACTCTACCAAACCTTAATAGATTTAAAAGTAAATTAAAAAATTTCCAGGTACAGTCATTGTTTTTATAGCAAAGAATATTATGATAATTGCAAGAACAACCCTAGTTATTAATTTGTGTAGGCACTGATTATTAAGCTGTCTGTAAACTTGTAGATGTAATATTTAACGCATCCCATACACATGTATTTGTTTCAGATGGTCTAGAATAAAATAAAATCAAATAGTACCTGTGTGTCCACAAACCCATATAAAATGACTGTGGTTTATAAAAACACATTTTAGAAAAATACAGTACTTCCTCCACTAATTATACATAAGTAGCAGAGGAAATAATTAAGAATAAAAGAAGCAGGTAATTCTTAAATATAGTATAAAAGTATATGATCCGTCTAATCATTAAGTGGGTGGAGCTTTCCATCTACAAAATATTACAATAAGGAAGCTGGACATTTCCAGAAGCTCACACATGTATTCTCCTTTAAAAGCATTTAACACATATAGTGGTTGCTGTTTTCCAAAGTTGCTCATAGCTGTAATTAACCGGTGAAGTGAACACTGCATTTTGGCAGCACTATGTACTGCACACAGTTTCATATGCAAGTATTTATGAATATGTATACTGGTTTATTTACTGATGTATGTACATTTTGTGAACTATTTAGTACTTAGGTTACTTAGATTAGTCATAAAAATGTTTTTTTTTGGGGGGGGGGGGTTCAAAAGACCTTGTACTTCAGAAGGGATACAAGCAGCTATCAAGGAGGTAATGGAGGAGGAAGAATTAGCTGATTTCTCACACGAATCTGATGGAGAAGATGAAGCAGTTCAAGATGACCATGATCAATCTGAAAGCTGTGATTTGAAGACATTGAGGAACAAAATGTAGATTATCGTTTTTTCATATGCAAGCATGGTGAAATTATTTGGATTAGTACTCCGAGGAGAATTTCAGTTAAGACTAGATCTAAAAATAAAACCTTAAGTGTTCACATTCACATGACTTTCTCTACCCACTATTGTTTATTAGTGGGTATACAAATTCTTCCTATGAAAGCATATTTTTCTATCTACTTCAAATTACACATTTCATTATAGATACAACCAACGGGAACATTGATAGTCAAATGTTTAAGGACAGGATGCTATATGCTGGCCTTAAAATCCTATATTGTTTCCAGGAAACTGTGAAAAATAACTGAATGTCAACAGGATTTTAAAAGAATGACAAAGCATTGAAAACTGTGAACCATTAATAACGGTACAGTAGACTCTTGTTTAATCAAATTTCAAGGGACCACAAAATAGTCAATTTGGTTTAATGTTTTGTAAAACTAATTCTGTACTATATGAAATGACAAAATACGATTGTTGAGTTCACTTTTTCTCTTGTTATGCATACCAATGAATGAGGGTGTTCCACTTTCATGACCTCTAAGAAAAAGTAGAAATAACTGCTGTATACGGTGTATCTGTATTTAACTAAGAAAGTACACTGTCAATTGCTTGTCATATTTTTTAAAACAGTACTATTTGGAACAATATTACACCACTTGAATTAGGAGTCATGCAATACAACAAACAATGACCTTGAAACACTTTAAATGTACTGTTGTTTTAACACTAACTTTTAATTAGAATACATGTTTTAGTTACAACTCTTATCTATTATACTTTTAGTTCTATAATTTGAAAAAAGCATTAATTGTTGTTTGGTGGACCGTTGGTCATAACATTATGGCACATTCTGAAGATACCATATCCAGGGCAACCTGAAGTGCCATGGAGACATCAGAAGTGGCAGCAAATCTCTTGAGAGCAGAAATTGCAGCTGCAATTTCAGCGCAGGGTGGTGATGATGTATCTTTATGTTCCTCCTCGGAAGATGATAGTAAAGAATTATTATCTTTTGCATCAACAGCAGATGACTGGTTCTTCAGCAGCACAGATGATGTTGTCTACCTGCATCCATTCTTCCATGTTGGTAGTACAAGAGGGCACCAACAGGGTGTAAACCTGTAGAAGAGCATTATCAGAATCCACAGTTGTATCCACATTATGAATAAGTTCAGATGTTGGATCATTGGCTTCCTGTTCAGTTTCAGCAGCATTATCAGTTGTTGTTTGGGCCTTCTTGAAACAGTTAGTTATGGTGTCTGTTTTAACTTCATTCCAAGCAGCAGATATGTTGCGGATAACTTGCAGTACATTCCAATGTGGAACTGTTTCTTTTAGTTCTATTGCACTGATGGCAGCTCTAACCAGTCGGCATCTGTAATTACGCTTCATTGAGGCGATTATTCCTTGGTCCAATGGCTGCATCGGTTTGTGGTGTTAGCTGGTAAGAAGACAACTTCTATGTTCGGAAGTTCCAGGTCATCGAACTGATGTGCCAAGCAGTAGTCCAAAGTTAGCAAAATATTCCTCTTCCTCGCAGCCGCTTGTTGAATCTTCAAGACCAGCTACGGAAGAGAGATTTGGTCATCCAAGCTTTAATGTCATTCTCATACTGACATGGCAAATTAAATAAGTTGACATTTTTGAAACAACGTCGATTTTGGTATTTTCCAGTCACTAATGGTTTGAGCTTCTCAGAACCATCAGAATTACAAGACCACCATCAGTCTCTCCTTTCTGCATTTTCCTACATGGCATTTTTTGCCCTTGGCATGTAGTGTTTTTTTAGGCATCAAGTTATAGAAAATGCCTGCTTATCCATATATTCATCCACCATATCTTGGATGATGAGGAGAGAGCTTAGATTGAAACTCCCACGCCCACTCATTGGCATCTTTCTCGATTACTCTATGTGCCTCCCCACAGACACTAACAGCATTGATTTTATGCCTCTTCTGAAAATGCCAGAGTCATCCCTCAGAACACACAAACCCAGAAATTCCCTCTTTCTGGGGGATTTCTCGAGCCTTTTCTTGAAGAATAGGGCTGGACAGTGGAATTTGCTGTGAACGCATGTGTTAGAACCATTCAAACAGCGAATCCTCCAACTCTTCATGTTTCGCTGGTCTCATGCACTTGCTATTGTCACTATATCAACAGCTTGTCAGACTTGCCTCTATTTTCTGTTTTGAACTTATAATCGATGAGAGAGAAGACTTCGGAATCTGAAAGTGTTCTGCAACCTGTGTTATGGTCTTCCTTCCACTAACGACCATATGCAAAATTTGCTGTTTTTGTTTCAGCAATGAGGGCGTTATGAGCATGTTTCTCTTCAGAGTGAAGGAGCGAAAGGAAAATAATAAGCATTCATTGTTCACAAGCAGAGACATAGAGCTTTCTGGATTGTTGCAAGTCGCGTGCCGTGTGCGGTCTGCTGAACCAACACCCTCTTTCCCCACCCTTGCATCATATGCTGTGGAAGTGACGCATAAGTAGCAAGTAAGCAATTGGGCCATTGTTGAGAAATTACAGTAGTCAGTAGTGCACAGCACAACATACATATTCGGTTTAAATGAAGAATAAAGTATGGAATATGTAATGAGGAAACCAAATTTTAGTTCGTAGTAAGAATTATCCGAAATTCGGTTTAAGCGATAGATTTTTCCATGTAATTCGGCAGGGACCGAGCAGCTACTATGGGTTAACCGAGTTTTCGGTTTATCCGATTTCGAATTAGTGAGGGTCTACTGTATCTTGGAAATGGCTCATGGCACAAAAAACCTTATTTGAAAACAATTATGTTTTAAAGAGATCTACACTTTTTATGCAATATGCTTTTGTCTATTGTTCAACATTTACCAGTTATAAAAGATTATATAAAATTCCTTTTGAATGGAGAGGACTTCACAGGCTATTCCCAGAAAATTCAAGATATACATTTTGTTTGTCATGTAAATATCTTTAATATAGGTATTCTAATCAAAATTGCCACTGTCATTTCTCAGAAAATCAAAAATTTCAAAAACTCTTCCAAGTCAAGGGTAGTTTGGGATGGGGAGGTTTTCTTGAAAACCTTCATGTTGCATCTTTGGGAGAATACTGAACTTAAATACCAAGTTTGGTGTTTATTTGACTTTTTGTTTTTGAGTTATGCTGTTCACAGACAGATACACAGACCTTTTTCTAAAATGCTTTTTATGGATTCAGGGGGCCTCAAAACATGTATTTCAAATGAAATCTCAACATAAAATTTTTCGGTGGAATACAATACCTTCTCTAACTACTGTGTACGTGGTAGAGAAAGCAATGATAAACGCCTTGTCAGGGCATATAAGGATTGTCAGAAACGTGGCCACTCCCTTAGAAGCCCTCTTGAAATTCATAACTCCTGATATGGTTGTCAAAATTGTAAAATATACTAATTTGTATATCAAGAAAAAACGAGCAGATATAAACTACCAAAGAGAATGAGATTGCAAAACTACAAATCCTAAAGAAATTATGGCACTTTTTGGCATATCTATCAAGAACTAAAGGCACCAAATGTTTTGGAGTTATCGAACACAGATGGCAATGGCATGATTATCTTAAGAGTTGCTTTCAGTTACAAAATATTTCTATTTGTACTGTGGGGCATCTGATTTGGTGATGTGACAACTAGAAATGACTACCTAAAAGTAGATAATCTAGCAACCATTAGGAAATCTTACACAAACTTTGCTAAGAATTGTACACAGAATTATAGCCTCAGAGTGTTTGTGATTAGAGACAAAATGCTACATTGCTCTCTAGCTATTATGCGGTCCAAATCTCTTGACGTTTGTAGTGTGTCCACTAATATGACACTAGCGAATAGCATGAGTGCAGCGTTGGCTCATACAGACAGTACACATCGCCGCTGGTAAACTCTTAATTACAATATCATGTGCACGCATGCGTATTTCATATTTCAGAAAAGCAACAAGTAGCTAGGATAAAAGGCAACATTTTCCTGAACAAGTACAAAAAAGAATCATACTTTTACACCCAGTGGTTCACCATTAATTTTAGTTATATTTCATGATGTTTAAACGCAGACTTTTATTTATAGTTATGCTTGTAATAGTAATAAATCCATTGCTGTCGTAGTTGTATTATATATTGTTATGTCATTGACATAATTATCACTTAATAATGTGCATTTCTCCATATTCTAAATAAATTTACAAAATAGTTGTCTCACAAGGTTTTCTAATACAGCTACAAACTTGTCATGAAAATCCTTTCAAAGCCCACTGATGCAGATCTCCAAAACCATACATGACATTTTTTTAATAAACAACGTCATGTATGGTTTTGTTTCACAGAATAATACCATTGGAAAACCAATAATTAAGTGCATTTTAATGGTTATAGAACCAAGCACGTATCCATTACATGAGAAGAGCATGTTGTGCTTTTTACAACATTCGGGCTCATTAACACTTTGTTACTTGGAATGCACTACCCCCACCCCACCCCACAAGGGAGGGAGGGAGGGAGGGAGGGAGGGAGGGAGGGAGGGAGGGAGGGAGGAAGGAAGAGCCAACTGAGAACTTTAAGCAAAGAATCAGCAACTGTCATCATATTCTTGAGGAAGCGTCAACAATGGAATTCATTGCACCATTGATGCGATAGCTCAAGATTAAAACACTGACAAAGCAAAAATAGTGCTGGAGTACTTTTTACAACACGCTTGCTGGAAGTTAAGTGACTCAGTTGTGTATTCAACTCCAGTGGATTCAGTTCTTACAGGACTAGTCAATTCAATTCAATTTCACTTGTCCTAACGTCTATAAAGTGAACTCTTTCATGAAAATGTTGCTTAGTAAACCCAGGTTTGTCACTTTCTTAAGTAAGTGTATATGCTTTCTTGTGATATGGTTTTAACTTCAAAATTTAGTAGCTCTTCACACAGAACCATAAGAAGTGCCTGTCTTTTGTGAAAGATGCCTAAGCGATTTTTGGGGGGGAAGTCTGACCAATGTTGTCAAATGTTTCTTTGGTAAGAGCCCTAGTCTGTCTTTTATGTTTCTTAGACTGGACACTTCCTGTGGCCTGAAATTTATTATACTGTGTATGGATTGTTGTACGGCCTCGAACTTTCACACCCAGAAATCCTTCTGCAAATCGTATTTTCAGAAACTGAGTTAATGCATATGAATTATAAATGCTGCAGAAAATGTAGTAGAAAACATATACTGAGCCATAATATACTTTGTGATTAAATACAGGACAAAATAATAAATAACTCATAATAACTGAACTACACCATATCACTGTCAACTCAATACTGCACAGCCAGAGCAGGGCAAAGCCACATCATAGTGTGACCTGATTGCAGCATCGTCAAAACATGTGTCCACACACCCAGTGAATAAACACTGTGGTTCTTAGTTAATACTATAGTTGGTACTATACTAATATCCATAAATTATCTCCAAATACAATAATGAGAGAGAGAGGGAGAGGGGGAGGGAGGGAGGGAGAGAGAGAGTGTGTACATAAAATCAACAACTAAACTTGGATACTATGTGTAATCATGAGTTCAATATTAAAAAACTGAGGATTGCAAATCATTATAACTTAATATGCATGCAGAATTCATCAAACAGCTAAGAAAAAAAATCAATATTAAGACTTCTAAATCTTTATAACCTGTCATAGAATACAAAAGTACCAGGGGAGTGGGAAAAAAAGCAATAATACCATTTTAAAATCTGATAATTGAACCAGCAGACAATTTTTAATTTCTCTACCATGTATATAGTAGGTAGAGAAGGTACTGCAATCCACCAAAAAATTTCATTCTAAGATTTCACCAGAAATACATGTTTTGAGGTCCCTCAATAAATTAATAATAATAATAATAATAATAATAATAATAATAATAATAATAATAATAATAATAATAATAATAAAGTCATGTGTGTGTCTGTGATCAGCATAACTCAAAAACAAAAATTCAGATAAGCACCTTGGTATTTAGGATCAGTACCTTCTGAAGATACTACACAAAGATTTTCAAGAAAATTCCCCCACTCCAAACTACTCTTTATATGGAGGATTTTCCAATTATTTTTATTTTCTAAAAAGTGACTAACAATATTGATTAAAATATCATACATTATTGATATTTACAGGACAAATAAAATATCTTGCATTTTCTGGGAATAGCCTTTGAAGTCCTCTTCATTCGGAAGGAATTTTATATAATCTTGTATAACTAGTAAATGTTAAGCAATAGAAGAAAACTTACAAGAAATGTAGAGCTCTTTAAAACAGACAATTTATTTCAAGTAGCACTTTTTGTGGCATTGGCATCAGCCCTTTCCAAGATATCCATTATTAATGGTTAGAATTGTTCATTACTTGGTCATTCTTTAAAGTCCTGTCAACATTCAGTTGTTTCTCGCGATTGCATGGAAACAGTATGGAATTTTATAGCAGCGTATAGCATCCAGTCTTTATACATTTGACTATCATTCCCTTTACATCTAGAATGAAATGTGTAATGTAGCAATTTCTGCAAAGCTTTATCTGTATTAAAATAAAATAGATGTAAAAATAAACCTTCGTAAGAATAATTTGTATACCCACAAATAAATGATAGAGGTAGAGAAAGTTATGTGAATGTAACACGTCATATTTTTCAAGTTACTGCCCAATAGAACTTAGTATATTAGTAAAAATCATGGAAAAATTTATTTCCAACCGATTAAATTGGGTTTCAGAAAGAAAAAAAAATTAATTTCGTTAACAAGCAGAATTTAGCAATCACCATTCAAGAAATCAACAAATTTGAAATTTTTGTCAAGATATTAAAGATTTACTGAACTTAAAAGAAGATACCTTACAGGGTTCCAGCAAAAACGTGAACCTAATTTCCCTAACCAAATTCTGCATTTACCTAACCATAATTTCGTATTTGCACAATTTTTAAGTCTCCTCCACCCCTATGTAATATAGGCTCCATTTTACTGAGTTTAACTTCTTTGTGCACACTTTACAGTAAGCTTCAAATTGATTGCCCAGTACATCACCAAGCCATTCTGTAAGTTCAGGATTAAGTGATGAACCCAGCCACCGAATCCTTTATTTACTTTCTCTACTATGTATAGTATGTAGGGGAAGTATTACATTCCACCCAAAAATTTTATACTCAGATTTCACGGGAAATAAAGGTTTGGAGGTCTCCCTTAATAAATATATAAAAAAGCACTTTTCAAAAAAGGTCCTTGTGTGTGTCTGTGAACAGACTTAGTATTTAGATTCAAATCTTTCAAAGGTGCGACACAAAGATTTTCAAAAAAATCATCCCACCCAAGACTATGCTTTACATTGAACGTTTTTTGAAAATTTTGATTTTCTAAAAAGTGGTTCTAATGATTTTGATTAAAATATTACATATTTAAGATATTTTCATGACAAATAAAACATATCTTGAATTTTCTGGGAATGTCTCCAAAAATCTTCTTCATTCTGAATGGCTTTTGCATAACTGGTAAACCATAAGAGATAGACAAAACTGTTCTACACAAAAAATGTAGCACTTGTTAAAACACTCAACTTATGTCTATATATATTTTTTTTCTGTGGAGTGAATCATTTCCAAGATATTCTTTGTTATTTGTTTGAATTTTCCAATACTTAGACTTTTTCTCAAATGGGAATTAGTTATTGGTTTTTTTTTATGTCCTGGACATGCAAAGAAAATAAAATGCTCCACATAGCAACCAGCTCTTAAAACATGTGACTATCACTTAAAGCCTAGCATCTTCCCCTTGTTCCTACAAGAAAATTACCAATAAGATAGTTTCGCAAATGTTTATCTTGATTAACATGAAGTAGATGGAGAATACGCATTTGTAAAAATAATATGTACAAGAGAAAAAAGTCTATGTGTGTCTGTAATGGCCTGTGTGTCTGAACAGCATAATTCAAAAACGAAAAGTCGGATAATGTATTTAAGTTCAGTATCTTCCAAAGATACAACACAAAGATTTTCAAGAAAATCCCTCCAACTACTCTTTACATGGAACATTTTTTGAAAATTTTTATATTCTAAAAGACAGCTAACGATTTTGATTAAAGCACCACATATTGAAGATATTTACATGACTAATAAAATGCATATCTTGAATTTTCTGGGAATATCCTGTGAAGTGCTCTTCATTCGGAAGGAATTTTGAATAATCTTGTATAGCTGTAAATGTTAAGTGATAGACGTAAACATATTATACAAAAATTGTAAATCACTTTAAAAAAACACAATTTATTTAGTAAGTTTTTTTTGTGGCATAAGCCATTTCTGAGATAACCATTATTAATGGTTTGAATTGTTCATTACTTGGTCATTCTCTTAAACTGAGAACACTCAGTTGTTTCTCGCAATTGCATGCAAACAGTATGAAATTTTAAGGATAGCATACAGTGCCCAATTCTTAAACATTTGGCTAGCACTGTTCCATTTGTATCTATAAGGAAATGTGTAATGCAGCTATTTCTGCAAAGGTCCATTTGGATTAAAATGTAGCAGATCGGAAAATAAGCTTTAGCGACAATAGTTTGTATACCCACTAATAAAGATATAGGGTAGAGAAAGTCATGTGAATGTATCATCAGATCTTTTCTTTTTGGGCCACCAAAGTCTTATGATGGAGTAAATCAATTTGAAACTGCAGTCACAAAAAAATGAACAATCTTACTTCTAATAACATGTGTAGAAATATTTATATACGTTTCAGTTCCTCTGCATTTAATTTAAAACCCATTACTTCAAGAGTTGTGAGGGGATTTCAAAAAGAAAAAATGTAATAATCCTCTTTTAATATGTAATTTTTCATCAGTATGAATTACCAGACATGTGATTACCTGAACTAATTCTGACTTTCCCTAACACACACCAATTTTTTAAATACTTCCCTGATCATTTTGCAATTCTCTAACTTTTCAGATCGCTGGAACCTTGTCTTAGTAATATTAAATTTATTGATTTTCAAGGAGCATATGAATATTTGGTGATACTAAACTCAAAAAACTTAATGCTACCAAATATAATTACTAATTATCAAAATATTAACACACACCAAGGTGAACCTTAGCAACACATTTTCAATATTTATATCTATGATCTTTCCTATTGATTACAAAAAATGCAGTCAAAAGTCTTAATGTTTGCAGATCATATAGTTTTATGGAACTCTATACCAATAATAAAGTCAACAGTTAATAAACATAGCAACAGTGCCTGATAAAATTGTAGAATTGGGCATTAATAATTTTGATGAAAATAAATATTCAGAAAACAAATTATCAACTTTTCTCACTAAAGAAGCCATTAAATATTTTACTTTGGCTAGAAGGGAAAAAAACAGAAACATGTGGAACCAAATATTTAGATATTGTTCTTTATACAAAATTAACATGGAGAAAACTTATTGATGATAATACAAACAAGAAAACTAAGAAAAAACTCCATTATTAAAAATACTAGCAGGGAAAAAATGGATAAGTATTACACAAACTTTGAACACTTTGTACAAGATGTATATTAAATCAACTCTCAAATATTGTGAAGAGATACAATTCTTGACACTGAAAAAGCAGTATCACATCATATGAAGAATTTAATATGAAAAATTAATATGTAACTCGGAAAAAATAAAACCACATGTGAACATAAAAAATCTAAAGCTTCCTTAATAAATTCCAAGAAGTCCAACAGAAATTAAAACTCCCATACTTAAAAGAAAACTTACAAACATAAATAAACCCTTTAAATCTATTTGATACTGTAACCATCAATGGTTAGCAGAAGAATTTAAAAAATTTGAAACTCTTCCCTGTATTTTGAAACAAATTTCACTAGAAATAATAAATTTAAAATCTCCTGCTAATGAATGGTTACATGTCTTCACTGACAGATAGAGCTTAACAAACAATGGTGGTGCTGGTGCAGTATGCCCACTCTTTTCTTTTCATAGAACATTAAGTTTAAATTCACAAATTTTTGATGGCAAAATTTTAGTGATCCTTTTCAGTTTACAAAATCTTCTGTATCAAATAAATTGAATAAACAAACGTAAGAGAGTTGTAATATTAACCAAGTTTAAAGCAGCTATAGTATCCATAGCATCTGATTCAATGGGCAAAAGCGCAACTGTTGTAGAATGCCGCAGAATTATAAAACAATTACATTCACATGACTTTCTCTACCCTATATTGTTTTTAGTGGGTATACAAACTATTCTTACTAAAGTATTTTTCTATCTACTACAATTTAATCCAAATTAACCTTTGCAGAAATAGCTACATTACACATTTTGTTATACATACAAAGGGAACAGCAATCAAATGTTTCTGAACTGGACATTATATGTAGGGACCCCAAACTTTTCGCGAGTAGTTAATTCGTGAAATTGGCCGAAAATTAACAATAAGGAAAACCTTTAATCAATTATCTTTAAATTCCACATATATATCCATTCTGAGTCGCGAAATAACGCGACATTAGTTCTATATCGCGAAAACGCGAAATAACACCGTTATGAAAAAAAATGTGCAAAATAACCCGAAATTTTTCTCTCTCTCTCCTTTTTTTTGGCGTTTGTCTCTCCTTTTCACATAAACAATCAGATATTTGGCTTATCAATCATTTACGGATACATCTATTGTCATTCGCTACGGCCATGCTGCACGGTGTTGTGTGCTGCACGGCACAGAACACCAAACTGCATTGTGATTTAACCAGAGCTTCGGCAAACATCGGTACTGCTTCGACTACCCCGTCCCCTTCACTCTTCACCTATCGCATGCACAACACAAGGAATGCCATGTTTATCGGAACTCGGCAACACCGCATCAGTGACAGATTTCTCATTTCACTCAAATTATTCTTTGGATTTAAATGACAATATTACCTGCAATTCTTCTCTAATGCCGTATTTTAACGATTCGTGCTTGCATCGCCCCATTTCATGCCGGCTGGAAAAGACTGTCGCAAAAGTATCGTTAAACAATACATGAATTTCTAAGTCTGGTTCAAGTCAATTCTGACAGTAGACAGCCTCTTCTACCAATCACTGTCTCCGTTTCCTGTACCCCTCGCACGAAAATTGTTGCTGTCTCGCGACGTTGCCATAATGTGAACGCATGTCTAGGTATATTTTGTGTCCGCTATACTGAGAGATTCGTTTGGAGTCAAGTTATATTCTTTAAATTACGTTACAATTTAGTGCAAGGAGTCTGTTTACCTTCTGCTCTGAAAAAGAAAAGGAATTATGCCAATGGAGCCACGTTTCAAATTAAGCTAGCGCATGCACAATTCAGCTGACGGTGGAGTTGGCAACATGCCGTTCGCGCGCCGTACAGACAGCATGTGCAAGACGTTGCCAGGTCAGTTTAGTTTTGCGGCACGCGGGAATTCAAACCGATTCCACAGTAGTATTTCAATGCGGTCTCAAAATATAATAAACTGCCAGGCATCTTTCCTTCTTGAACACTGCAAAGACACCATTTGCCTTATTGAAGTGCTTGAGGGATCTAAATAGCCATTTGTTCATAAACTATATAGCAAACTTAAAGATATATCAAATGGCTTCACAATAGTAGCTGAGGGCTAATTTGGAGAGAAAACTTCAAGTCTTCTTCAGAGACTGCCAACTCTCAAGAAGTCTTATGTTATCAGTCAGTTCAAGCAATTGGGCATAAAGTCAGTTAGCAAGCTGAATTCCTTAATGTCAGCCTATCCAGATGCTGATATTATTCATTCTGCAGGTAAATTGTTTGATGTACGAAAAACAGTATCAAATGAGGCATCTACTGATATAACTATAGAAAAAGCAAGAGGGAATGTTACCTTTTCTGCGAGACTTGCCAGAGAAGACATTCAAGGAGGGATATGCTGCTCTGAAGAACATAGTGTGTGAGAAATTAGATGATGCTGCTGAAGTGAACATACTGGATTTACTTTCTGGACTTCAATGTGACCACTTGTGTTTCAGTGAGAAGTGAATGAAACTATTGTGGGTACCCATGTCCAATGTGGACAGTGAAAGACTTTTCTCCGCATATGGGAACATCATGACAAACTTAAGAACAAATCTTAAGCCAGAGAACACCGAACTTATGGTGGCTTTGTCTCTAACAAAGTAAATCAGTCAAAATGTATACTATGTAAATATTTTCATGCTCCTCTTTTTTAAGTTACATGTAAGGTGCCCTTTGTTCTACAGTAAAATAGTGTTTTTGTTTTTTCCCTTTTTTTTGCAGGAGATAACACCATTAAGCAGTTTTATTTACTGCCCAAAACACCGCTCACTATAATATTTTTACACCGATATTACATTATTTTATTTACCGACAATCTGGGATCCCTAATTATATGCTAGCCTTAAAATTCTATACTGTTTACGTGCAATCGTGAGAAACTACTGAATGTTGATAAGACTTAAAGAGAATGCCCAAGTAATGAACAATCAGAACCTTTAATCATGGATATTTCAGAAATACTTATGCCATATTTCTTGTGTAGTACACTTTCGTCTATCGCTTAACGTTAACCAGTTATATAAGACTACATAAAATTCCTTCTGAATGAAGAGGGCTTTACAGGCTATTTCCAGAAAATTCAAGATATACATTTTATTTGCCATGTAAATATCTTTAATGTATTTTAATTAAAGTTGTTAAGAGCAATTTTTTAGAAAATCCTAATTTTCGAAACATGTTCCGTGTAAACAGTAGTTAAAGGCGGGGAGATTTTCTTCAAAATCTTTGTGTTGGATCCTTGGAAGATACTGACCTTAAATACCAAATTTGTACTTATCCGACTTTTCGTTTTTGAGTTATGAGACGGACGGATGCATGCATGCATGGACCTTTTTGTAGTAATGCTATTTTTTAATTCAGGGTACCTCAAAACATGTATCTCCAGTGAAATCTTAGTATAGAAGTTTTGGGTGGAATGCAATACCTTCTCTACCTACTGTGCACATGGTAGAGAAAGTAATAATTACATCAACATACACTGCAAAAACTAAAGAAGAATATGTATCACAAACAAAAGTGAGACAATGGAAAAATCTCTCAACAGCACGACTAGAATTACTACACTATAAAGAAAATCCTCTGTAGCAGATTTTAGATTACTAATAAGCCCTGACTACCTCAACAAACATCTACACAGGATTGGTATAACAGAATCTCTATATGCCCTATCTGTGAACCTAAAGAAGATATGGGGAGAAACCACCTACTCCAGTGCCCAGCTTTCAATTATCATACCAACCTCTCATCAAAATACTACCGTGCAAGAGAGCAAATGGCTTCATTGCCAACTGCCCAACATTAGATACCAACCAACAATGGCAATCTCCTCATAGGGTTCTCTTCTGAACCAGCCTCTTATATTTATGCTTCAGGTAACTTATAATGCCTTGTTCACTTGTGCAGTTGGCTCACCAGAATACACCATTTATATTACGCAGATGAGATTTGGGATGTGTGGCACATTGGTCAATGAACAAAAGAATTTTTCAATTTCTTGCACCCATCCTGTATCCTATTCATACAGAAACTCTTCAAATGTAGAGAATGTCATTCACAAGTTCACATTGGAGGAGTATTTGCAAGGGAAGGCAAACACATTTTGAAAACAATGCCAACTCTTCACCTTTAAGAGAACCAGTTTCTCTATTCTGCTTTCCTTTTAGCATAAAAGCACAGGCTACCTTTCTTTGCTCAATTTTACACTATGGCATGTCTCACCTTTTAACTCCATGGTTTTATCCAGCAGAAGGCAGAGAAATAAGCTTGTTTCTTTGCATTAAAAACTTCAATGGGACTGTACTATTATGGGTGGAAATTTAGTATATTTCCATAATTCAAGTGTCTTGAATCACACTTGCAGTCTTTATTCAACTTGCCTTGGATACATCTGTACATTAGGTTGTATTGGTTCTTGAACCTTTCAACCCAACTCAATATTTTGAAATCCAACGGTACCAAACTCTGCCTTAGTATGAACTACAGCAGAGGTGGCGAAAGCGTAACTCGCGAGTTATTTTGACTCGCAGGTGCCGTTCTCTCTCTGCGACATTCCCATTTGCTTTTCACATGTTGCTGAGTGATGCAGTGCATGTTGAATATTTGGTGACTCGCGGAAGGAGGGAGTTTTCGCCACCCTTGAACTACAGTGTCATCAATTGACATATTTAAAGTGCAGACTTGTTTAAACCATCTTCTGTAAACTGACATTCATGTGTTCATATGTGTTTTCCATTTTTCCCCTCTAGATGTGCTTCTTTGGTCACCTATCTTTTGCTCACTATTGGATTTGATGTAGATGGAGGAATACTAGTTTCCGCTTAACATCTACATGCACCATTGAGGATGGCAGTTCATTTCTTGTGTTATGCAACTTTTTTTTTTTCCATTTGTAATGTGCCTTACTTTCTTCTTATCCATGATGTATAAACTTCACGAAGTTAATTTTGAAGATTAGGAAGCTAGTAACAGTGATGTGTCATAATTTAAAATAAAGAGAGTTGAAGGTTGTTACACTACATCACTAAAATGTTCTTTCTTGAACGCGTTTCGGGAGACGGTTTGCTCCCATCGTCAGCATGCTTTCAACTGAGTTTGCCGGTTATTGTCTGGGGAATGTGTGTGGCTAGTGGTGTTCTCTGGTGCTGGGCTGATGAACCTCCAAACGCTGCTGGGTGGCAGCAGTTCGAAATTCATTAGGTGATTCCTGTGTTTGACAATATGTATTTTTTCCCAGATGTCCAATTCATTGCTGCTGTTGATCGGTTTTAAGAGTTTTATGTTCGGAGTGATATCATGGTTTGAAGACCAGAAATGATGTGCTACTGCTGATTTATCTGGCTGCTTTTGGTAAATGCATCTCATACGCTCTTTAAGTTTTATTTCAAGATTTCTTTTGGTTCTTCCTATGTATACCAGGTTACAGTCACTACAAAAATTTGATATATACCAGCTGATTTATCGTTGGAGATAGAATCTTTTGTTCTGTTGCATAGTAGTTTCTGTATATTGTGGTTATTCTGTGGAGACAGGGTGATGATGTATTTCTTGAAAATCCTTTGAAATTTATGATGTGTCCAAGGGTGATGAGTGAATTTCCTATATGCTTGTGGAGTGCTAAGTGAGCAGGGTAAGAGGAAGGTTGTGCTAGTAAGGAGCACTGTGGCTGAAGAGGAAAAGTGAATTAAGGGACAATGGGAGTTGAAATTACAGTATACAGAATGAGAATTGGACTGTTTATGGCAAAAAAGGTTATTAAATGTAAAATTGATCAAAACATGTTGATGAATTGGTTGACAACAGGAAGTGTGATATTTATGCTCCTTGTGATCGGAGGGATTAAATTAAATCCAGGTCCAAAGAATATGCAAGAAAAGATGGAGGATCTCATAGAAAAAATCAACAACATGAACGGAATGGAACAACGCATAAAAGATAATTTAAACAAAGTGGCTGAAGAAATAAAAGAAAATGTTAGTAAAGATGTGCAAGGAATAAATATAGAAGTTGATAGAATCAAAGAGAGAATGGAAAGAATAGATGAAAAGAGGAGGAGACTTAATTTGGTGTTCACAGGAGTTTAAGAAAGAAGGGGTATCTGGCCATATGAAGAAATAAGAAAAATTTTAACAAATAAACTAGAAATGGATCTGATAGGATGGGAGATTGTGGAAGCATACAGAATGGGTAGGCAATGCAGGAAAAGACCAATAATAGTACAATTTGCAACATCCGATATAGTTTACAAAATTTTAGGAAGGTCAGAAATGCTAAAAGGAAGTAATATATTTATACACAAAGAGGGACCTCAAAAGAAGCCTAATACAGAAGATGAAGAAGGCAAGATCAGAAGGCAAACGAGCATTCATTTGAAACTTATGGCTTTGGATAGATGATGAGGATGTAACATATACCGGCAAAAAGGATCTATGGTGGAGAGAACCAGAATGGAAGGAAAAAAGTCAGCAAAATAGCGGCAAACGAAGTAAATTAACACCAGTGGCAGCCAACGGAAGTACAAAGTCCTGAACAGAGTTGAGAAAAGGAAAGAAGATAGATCCAACACGAAAGGAAAATGACGTAAATGTAACAGGTGAAGGTACATCACAACATATGTATAAAGCAATAACGAGCCAGAGGGGAAGGAGAAGCCCAGTAATGTCATGGCATACGTCATCGCCAAAGAAGATAGTGTCACTGGGGAGAGAGGAGAGGGAAGCCGCACATGTCCTTGCAGAGAAGGGGAAAGAGGCATGGCCACAGTGTGTAGTGAGTAATGTAAAAAAGCATGTGGCAGGGAAGGGAAGTGGTGTGAATCGCCGGAAAACTGTGGAGTATTCAGAGGAAGAAGGGGAAGAAAACATTATTGTGTCACCGGGGAAAGAGGAGAGGGAAGCCGTACACGTCCTTGCAGAGAAGAGGAAAGAGGCGTGGCAACAGTGTGCAGTGAGCAGTGCAAAAAAGCATATAGCAGGGAAGGGAAGGGGAGAAAATCGTTGGAAAAGTGGGGAGTATTCAGAGGAAGAAGGGTAAGTAAACATTATATCATCTCCGCATGAAAGTATATTGGTGCTCCAGAAAGAAAAGAAAAAATCAGTGGAGGGAATCAAACTGAGAAGTAAAAAAACTGAAGAGAGGTTTACACCTTTCCGTAACAGAATGGGATCGCAATAGTGGCCAATAAGAGATTGGGATTTTGGAATTGTGAAGGCCAAACTGGCTGCTGCACAATTTCACAATCTTGGACTGTGCCATCTTTTAGGGAAAGATATATAAATGTTAAAGGATAAATATACGAACATAGAAATTATAATAATGGAGACTTTAACGTAAGAATAGGGGAAAGAGACAAGCAGAGAAAATAACTAAAATTATTAGAGAAAATAATGTGAATAAAATATGGAAGGGTATAAAATTAATGTATCTAAAGAAAGAGAGATTAGGAGAAAAGAAAGTTCATGGTATGGAATGAATAGGAATAAATGGATATGGATGGTTAAAAGAAGAAAATAATGTAAATACAAATAAATATAAGAATTACTAATTGTATTAACATGTAATATTAATCCGAGAAGACATCTAATATGTAATAATTTAATGCTGAATAGATTAATATGTTATTATTATGACCAAAGGAGGGGAGTGACTATAAAATGGCCAGGGCCAGAAGCAGTCACTCCCAATATGATTGTAATTATTTTGGCACTCAATAAATATTAAATAAATATGCTTGTGGTTTTTGTTGTCTGAGTCAAGTAGTCGTTTGTTGGATGTATTACTGTCTTTCAAACTTTTTTATCTTGTTATCTATTGTTTTTTTTTTCTGGTACCCATTCATAGTGGCTATGTGGATAATGTGTTGGTATTCTTTCTGGTATTCCTCTTTCTCCAATGGTATATGTACTAACCTGTTTGTAATACTATTTAAAATTGCATGTTTGTGGCTATTGTTTTTAATATAATTTTCTGTGTGAGTTGGTTTTCTGTAAATGCTGAACGTTAGTTTGTTGTGCGCATTATCTCTGATGATCTTGATGTCTAGGTAAGGTAATTGGCCATTTTCTTCTTTTTCTATTGTGAATTTAATAGATCTTTTTGTAAGTTCAATAATTTCAAAGCATCTTCTGAAAGTTTTTTTGGAACAATAGCAAAAATATCATCTACGTACCTATACCAGGTTTTGAATAGATGTGGGAAAGATTTAGTAATATGGCATTCAAAATGGCTCATATATAGTTCTGCTAAAAATGGTGAAAGAGGGTTTCCCATAGTTAGGCCTGTGTACAAACCACACTTGTACCGCTTGCTTTCGAAACATGTTTAATTAATTTCAAGTAAGTGAAGTTTTAGTGTATCCACCGACTCAAGATTAAATTAAATTAAGAAGTATTTCGTACAGTAGAGCATAATCGTAGTAAAATGTTTAAAAATTGAGTCAAAATTTAAAAATACATTAAATTCCCCACTTATAAGTTAAAGCTTAAAAAGACTAGTTTCTGGGAGTATCCTCCCTATCATCAGGGATCATCAGATCAAGTCGACCAAGAAAGTGATGATAGGGAGGATATCCCCAGAAATTAGTCTTTTTTTAAACCTGACATCTCAGTGGAGAATTTAATGTGTTTCTAAATTTTTACTCAATTTTTAAAAAATTTTGTTAAAGATTATGCTTGAGTAAACAGTGTTCCGTGTGATAGAATTGGTAAATGATGCTCCCAACATAACGGACATATTTTAACATGAAAATGAATGTCGTGTAGTCTTGTATCGTAATAAAAACTAATAGCTATTCATTTAAGAAATTTAGGTTCAAATAGGATAAATCTTGTGTTTATTTGTCTCATTTTTAGGTTCAGATTTGGAACTAAGCACTTTTGAGAGCTGTAGGACAGTACAGGGTTATATTTTCCTTCCCAGAATTATTTTAATGTAATTTCCAATCTGCTATAAGAAGTGGCTAGCACAAAGCTATTTGCCAGTTTCTCGTTACCAGAAAATTGAATTTATACTGATGCTACTGGAAGAGGAAGAATATAGATAATTTATCTTAATAAATGTGCATATGAAAAATAATCTGAAATAAAATACATGTAGTTGTAACATTCCCCCAGATAACACAACTAGTGAAACTAACCTTTTTTCACTATAATCCTCCACTTAAATAAGTACCTAAAATAATATGGATAATATCAGACACTAATTTGATTTTCATTCAAAGATTAAGTTGCAAGAATATGTCTACAGAAGTGAACTAAAGCTGAACATTGCCAAATTGTGAATAAAAGCGTAAGTACCCACTTATGCTTGATGATATACATTAAAATTTCCAAAAAACCTGCATGACAACTGATATGTTTAAAAAGTATACAGTGGAATCTCGTTAGCACGTTCCTCATTAACACGTTTTCCCGTGTATTACGTTTAATTATAAAAGTCCCGGTACCAAATCACCAAATATAATAAATAATGTTTGCTTAGTGCGTTTTCCAGTCCCGCTTACTACGTTTGAAGTTTGACGTCCTCATTCGCTGTTTTGGCCAATCCTTGATCGGCAATTCGGCACAGTGGGAGTAGGCATTTAACACGTTCATAGTTTGACGTCCTCATTTGCTACTTTGGTCAATCCTTGGTCACGGGGTGAAAATCAGCAGCCAATCACATACATGCATTTAAATATTTGTGTGACATGATTTCTGTGGGCGGGAATGGCGGGTTAGAGAATGCTTTACCTTGGCGTGGTAAACGCGGTAAACGCTAACGATAGTTTCTAATGTTGAGTGATGACCAAACAACCGTAGATTGTATTTTAACTTTTCATTTACAATGAAAAAAAGAAAGTGTAGTAGGTAAATAACCAACAGTGAAAAACTGAAAATCCTTGATGTAATCACAATCCAAATATAAAACATGTCGATATAGTGCGGAAGTTAAACATTCCTCCGTCAACCTTAAAAACGATTGTTAGCAAACCTAAATTGATTGAAACTGCTTTTAAAGAAGGGAAAAATACTAAAACAAAACTTTTCTCTTGGAAAATAGGATCAGAAGAGGACCGGAACGAAATTTGTTGCATGGAAACACCTCCGTATTCAAATCGTCTTGTATACACCAAAGATAATATCGTCTATTGTACTCGTAACACGATGCACGCTCATAATTTTTTCTTTTTTAGCAGAAATTGTTATCATATGTGTAATAAAACACACAGCAAAACCACTATTGCCGCTTCCACAATTCGCAATTTATTTTCTCAAAAACATTCATAACCTAAAAAATCCAAGTTGACCAAAATAAAAGCTTGAAGTATTTATTCTCAGGCTTTGTGTATCCAAATCCATTTAAACATATTGAATTTAACATGGAAACGCGGATCGTATTCAGTATGAAATTGTACTCAAAATCGATTTAAATTGCCCATGGAGACGTAGTAATTATTACATTTTTATTACCTATGTTCTTAAATTGCAGATTTTGCATTTTCGTTAACACGTTTTCCCGCCTATGACGTCCAAATCCTTAGGTCCCTGCAAAAACGTACTAACAAGATTCTACTGTAATTAAAACAAAATTAAACAATAATGTTGAGTTGATATGAATTAACAAAACTTGCATCAAAACAATATGAAACAGCATTGCTAATTATTATTATTTTGTGTGTCTTTCTTAACCTAAAATTAAACTCAGTTTACAGGGCCACTGCCACAGCTGTTCAACAGTCTGGGGAGTTTTCCCCATAAAAAAATCGAATTATTTGGGGTCACAACATGCAAGTCTTGCTATTCTGAACAATGGGTGTGAATTTAAAAATCCACATATAGTTATTTTTTTCATGTAACATTTTCATAGCATGCTTTGTCTCCATCTTGACAAGGAAAAGCAATCAAAATAGTCGATAATTTGGCACTGGCGGCAGTGTAAAAACAAAACGCTATTGCAGAGTGCACAAATTTTTTATTAGTAACTCCAGCGGGCTAACAAACCATGAGAAAAAAAATATTGCATTAACAAACAAGTTACAGAATGCCAAATAATGGCACATTTGTTAAGAGCGATACCTTAAGCTTAACAAATAATTGTAGTCACCTTCTTAACAACTAATTACAGAATAGCCCTGAATACCAGGACTTGTAGTAATTGGGGTACTAAACAGGAAAATGTTGTAACGAGGTTCCACAGAAATTTTTCCACAAACTACCCCATATCTAATACCCCCTGACTTAACTTTCTTTTTTACTTTCTCTACTATGTACTTACAGTAAGTACAGGATTACAGTAAGTATTCTACCCAAAAAGTCAATGTCGATTTCACCAGAAATACGTGTTCTGAGGCCCCCTGAACCCAAAGAAAGCATTTTTTTGAAAAAGGTCTGCAAGTGTGTCTGTAAAAGCACAACTCAGTCAGATAAACACTAAACTTGGTATTTAAGTTCAAATATGTCACAGATGCAACACAAAGATATCCAAAAAGATCTCCTAACCCCAAACTACCCTTTACATGGAATATTTTTCGAAAAGTTTGATTTACTCAAAAATGGCTAAGAACTTTGTTTAAAACGCCATGTGTTTTTACATGAATAAAATACATATTTTGAATTTTCTGGGCTGTGAAGTCCATATCATTCTGAATGACTTTTGTGTATCTAGTAAACCATAACAGATATACAAAATTTTGCTGCACAAATAATGGAGATCTCATTAAAAGCACCAATTTATATCAAATAAAATATTTTGTGAGTTAACCATTTCTGAGATATTTCTTGTTATTGGTTTGAATTTTCAAATACTTATACTTTTCTCAAACATTCTTCAAATAGTGGAAGCTGCTGACAGTATTGTTGAAATCTTTTAAGAGAAAAGCTGAGTTGATTAATGACCCAAAAAAACATTCACTTTTTAAATTTCCAGGAACATGTTTCGGAGGCTATCTTCCTCATTGTCAATTGAGTCGATGTCCGGTTGACAGTGGAGGAAACTAACCTCTGAAATGTCTAAATTTACAATTAAAGTTTATCTGGATTAACAAGAAGTAGATAGAATAATAACCTTTTGAAAGAATAGTTTGTAATAGAGTAGAGAAAATCATCCAAGTGCAACACATAAGATTTTTAATTGCCGTTTTCAAAGCAACTCTTGCTGAAACTTATTTTACATTATTGTTGTAAACACATACACAATGTCCATTGATTAATTTGCCTATGTTTCACCCTAAACGCATATAAACACTAGGAACAAGTTTGACTATGTAGCACAAATGCTTAATCACATTTGTTACATGGATATAAAAATAGTCTGCCTTTATTTAGATTATTATTTGTACCTGCTGATGCAACTCCGAGAAGACTTTATCAAAACAGTTGGTGAGCATTTGTAAGCTATCAGGTGAGTTGAAATCTGTACGCTGCCACATTGCTAGGATGCCCTCATCCCAACTAGAAGTACATGGCTGTCTTGCTACTTCAGGCGGAGGATGAATTGCTGCATTCACACTCAGAGGTAGGTTATAGGCACCCAAAGCTGTAAGGCGTCGCAATGCAACTTCTGATGTGCCTTCCACTCCATATTCCAGTCTTGCATCCAATGCTGTTGATATGCTAGATGTTGCACTTACTGGTAATCGACCTGGTACACCTTTCCTTAACAGATTTCTTCCTCTTTCTAAGATGTCATCCAAAAAGTCACTGAGTTCACTGTCATCTGATTCCAGGAGAGATGGTAACTGGAAACCATTGCTTTTTGATGTTGATGGGCCTGAAAGGCATAAAGAAAGCTGAATTCCAAAATCCAGTATAAAATATATATTTGAACAACAAGATTCATGGATGTAACCCTGATTTTATACTAAAAGCAACGTGCAATGAAATGAAACAACCTATACATAAATTTTTTACAGTTATATTCAATTATATTAAAATTTATTTATTTCCATTAAGAATTGTAGAGAGTTGTCCGTTTTCTCAAAATGTGGCATTGAAAGTTACAAAAATTTAAGGATTCTCTAGACTGCATGCACAATTGACATTTATTTCTCAATACTCAGAATTACATAATTAAATTACTACAATTTAGACTATAATAATATTTGAAAATATTAGGCTATTTACACTACAAATTCACTTCCTGGTTACTTGCCTATGCTAATCTTCGGTCTCAATACACACAACTCCTGGTTTTCCGAGTATTAATGACCCATTGACTACTTGGTTACATTATTAGTCTGCCTTTAGCCCCATCTTCTTTGTAGTCATTCTTAAACATTTCTCTTTGACCTTACCCAAAATATTACCCATAGCTTTTATATTTTTATCCCCTTTTACAGTCAGAATTTTTCCATTTTTGTAGTTCTCTCCATGTTTTTGTTTGATTACAGTATAATATACAGTGGAAATCCATGTTCACTTCATCACTCATTTTACTATTATCATCATGCCTTATACCTTTCAAGTTTTTAAGTCCTGTTCTCACCCATGCAAATCCTTCTCGTCCTAATTTATTACATATCACTACATACTTTTCCCTCTCTCATACTCTCCCTATATATACTAAAGGAGTTTTTCTCTCTTGTACAGCCAAAATATCTTGTTCGTCAATATATCTGGCCTTAATTTTACTTCTTTCCAAAAGCCTCTAATGTATTCTCATTTATCCATGCATCTCCCATGTCTATCTGTTCCATAACTTCCTGAATTTTTAATAACCATAACCCTTTCTACTTACTTTTCTTTTGTATATAAAAACATTCTTTGTTAATACCACTATCTTCCAGATTGGGAATTCTACATAAATATTTCATAGCTCTTTGAAAATTTGATCTTGGTGGAGCACCTACCAAGTTCCGTGCTACCCCATTTGGTGATGCTAGCGGTAGATCTAAAACATATTTGCAAAAATATCTGCTGACTTTGTCGACCTTTCTCCAAGAATCATCTACTCCGCATACCTTTTCTTCATGCAATTACTTTCTACTGTGACAGTGTAAACTCTTTCAAGCCATTTGACATTTATAGCTGGCAATTTTTTTAAACATGATCTTACAACACTCATGGCCATTTTGCCTTTTGCTAGACATCTTTTTTTGTTCACTCTAACTTCCATTCGAACTTAATCTTAAACCCAGGTAATGAAATCTCTTTAGCACTTCTATTTCTCTTCCATTTATCTGCCATTTCTCATCCTTACATAGTCAATAACCAAAAAACATGGTCTTTGTTTTCTTTCCATTTACTTTCAGCTCCCATTTTCTACAGAAATTCCTTACTGCCTCGATTGCACTCCTCAGTCCTCTGCAAGATATGGGCCCAAACTACTAAGTCATTTGCAAACAATAGCCCTGGAATTTCTTTATTATTAATAACTGGTGAGTGGACCTTATATCTCAAGATCTCCTCTAGGATGCCATCAATATAAAGGATATTTACAATAAACGAGTAGAATTCCAATTATTTGTATTAGATTTTAACTTACAACTACACAGAAGTTATTACCAGAACATGGTTTGAAAAATCAGACGCCCAACACTCTTCAAAACTTGGGAAGTGAATGAGCCCACTTTTCTGAACCCTCACAACCTTCATGCACTGTTAAAACCAAAATGCAATGCTACTGTCACCTTTTTACATTGCACTATAGCCTCTGAAATACATTTAAAAGTGAGACTAATCTGCAATTATCTGAGATAAACTTAACACTCAAGCTTGAGTCACTCTCCAACCATGGTTGAAGATACGTGATAGTGGTCTATGGTAACACTTTGTATAATTTAAGAAGCTCAGATAGTTCTGCACCACTTAAATAATTGCAGCTTAAGGTGATTTCATACTATAGTTGATGAAGTTAATATACAATGTTGCAACCACAGCTGCCAGTTACTTTTATCATTGTCATTAAGGATTTAAACTTTTCCTATGAATTTGTTTTTTTAATTTAATTATTTATTGCTAGAAAATTAGTAACCCTGCAATTAGAAAATCTTGCAAAGTGGCAAATTGTTGTGAAATGCTATTAAATTTTGAGGCAAATTCCAAGTAAGCATTCCTTCTTAATTTTGTTATACTTTGGATGCTTACTATTTAAATCAAGAAAAGGTGGTGATTTTCGAAATCCCTGCCACTGATGATGTCATCCAATTAACCACAATGTGCACTGCGCCAAGTAGGATCAAACCATCCAATGGAACACCAGTCAACCTCAAAATTATTGATGGGCAAGTGTTCCCACAAAGTAGTCTTAATAAACAAATTTAAGTGGAGAAAAAAGTGTTTAAAAAAGTTGTAGACTCATTCCAAGTTATTAGAACTCTTCGCTATATACAATAGTTATTTACATAATTGATGAATATTGCTCATGAACAGAGACCAAAACTTTGGCAGAATGCCTTTATAAGGGCAGCATGCACCAACCTAGAGTAAGCTCTACTTCCATAGCTAATTGCTATTAAAATCGACACTCAGCAATTTCCATACAAGAGTAAACTACTTTCAAAGTTTATTTAAAGGTGAGTCAGAATTGTTACACTAACATCACTTAAGTTTACTCACTTAACATGTTTCGGAAACGGTTGTTCCCATCCTCAGAAGCTATTCCGACTCACCTTTAAATAAATTCAATACACATCACTGTTTCTAGCTTCTTTTCAAATATCAATGTACTTTCAAAATATTTTACTCCTTTCAGATACTCTGGAGTAAATTACTACAGAAGTAAATACCACAGAGCACCATCATGTAATATGTTACTACAGAAATAAACACAGCACAAATGTAAGTTAGAATTTACTCTTGTGATTTGGAATAACTCAATTGTCGATTTAACTAAATACCATAATGTATTTGGAGGAAGAGATGACATGTTCATTAGATTACATTGATGATCCTGATGGAGAAAATGATTACTTAGATTACATTGCTCAACCAAGAAAACATCAGGAATGTGATAGAGCATATAGCATGCAAAAAGTGCAATCCATATGACACTTATATAGAAACAGAGTTCAAGGAACATTTTGGTACTAGGAAAGAATATTTTAAATTTCTTTTGAACCTACTTGGAGCATTTACTACACAAAACTCGGACAAGAATTCAGCTGTATCACTTTAACTCCAATTGTTATGTGCCCTGTGAATGTTCCATACAGAAACACTTCAGATAGTTGCAGGCGATCTTAAAAGTGTTCATATTGCTGGTCGTACCTTTTATCCTGTTGTTACAGCACTTTTGAGATTAAGAGCAAGGTACATGAATGCTTATGATAAATGATTATGAGTGTTCAGAAAGTAAAAGACAATTCATTTTTGCAAGTTTCCAACACATTGTGGGTGGAATTGTCTGCAGGCATGTTCCTATTTTGTGCCCATCTGATGAAAATGGTGAAATCCAGAAATCAGAAAGGGCATTTCTCCATCAACACATGTGTTCTGCAATGCAAATATGAAGATTAGGGCCATTGTTTCCAATGAATTTTAAACTGCTCTTTAGTACGTTTCCTGTCACTTGAAGCATTAACCTCTTCTGTCATGATTTTCCATACATTTCTATTCCAACATCTTTACATTGATTGTTTAAATGGATTTTCATTATCTCTACCAACAAACATGTATCTCTTTTGGTAATGTTTTTTTCCCCCTTTTCCTATTGCACATAACCTTAGCCATGATCACTTCAAGTAAATTGTGCAAACAAAATAATACCTTGGGAGTAATGAGCTCTTACTTCCATGGTAGTAACTAAGAGAGTAAATTGTAGTTGAGCTCTTCAATGTAACTTCCGGAGTAAAATTACTCCCATAGAGACCTACTTCTACAGTACGGACTTCTTTAGTAAAGGTTACTTTCAAAGTAATTTACTCCAACATACAGGGCTACTCTTGTAACGTTTTGTTAAGGTTTAAAAAATTGTTAAAGCCACTAACCAATTGATCAGCATTCTTTAACTTTGCAACAAAACAAAATTTTGTTAAGATTTGGTTATTGAATGCAGCAAACCCGAGACCCTCATGCTAACACATTTGTTACACAACAGATTCACATAGACATCATTTTAATGCTACTGTAAGAGGAAAAGCAGGATAGAAGTTTGACATTTTAATTATTAAACGTTTTCGTTTTAACCTAAAATACAAATGTTGCAGATTATGCTTGAATAAGCAATGTTCTGTATGATAGTATTGGTAAATGATGTTCCCACCATAACTTAAGAGACAAATTTTAATAGGAAAATTAATGTAGTGTAATCTCATATTGTAATAAAAACTAATAGTTATTCATTTAAAAACTTTAATTCAAATAATGATAAATCTTGTGTTTATCTGCATGGTTCACAAGTTTACTTGTCTCATTTTTAGGTTAAGATTTGGAACTAAGCACTTTTGAGAGCTGTAGGATAGTACGCGAAACGTTTTCCTTCCCAGAATTATTTTAAGATAATTTTCAATCTGCTAAAAGAGGTGGCTGGCAGGAAGCTATTTACTAGTTTCTCGTAACCACAGAAAATTGAATTTATACTGATGCTGCTGAAAGAACTACATAATAGAAGGCAGTCAGTTGGGTTATAAAATAACCTATACTTAATAAATAAATTTGTGTATGAAAAATAATCTGAAATAAAGTACTTGTAGCTGTTAACATTCCTCCAGATAACACAACTAATGAAACTAACCTTTATTTTCATTAAGACCTCCCACTTAATTAATACCTAAAATAGGATGTTATCAGACACAAATAATGATTTTCATTCAAAGATTAAGATGCAAGAACATGAACTGAACTAAAGCTGAACATTGCAAAATCCTGAATAAAAGAATAAGTATTAATAAAATTCATCCACTCTTAGCTGATGATGAAGACAAGGTGTCTTCGAAACGCATTCAAGGTAATTATCTTGTAAGAGTGAAGTTAGAGTGTGTTGCCATATGAATTTTTATTAATATTTTAATTACTTCCCTGTGTTTGCCATTAAGTGTTATGTTAAAAGAATGCTTATGCTTGATGGCATGTATTAAAATTTCAGAAAAATTTGCATGACAACTGATCATCTTCAAAATTTTTTATTAAAAGCCAAAACTCATAAAGAAAATTAAGCATTAATTGCAGTTTGATATGAATTAATGAAACTTTTATCAAAACAATATGAAACTGCATTGCTGTCTTCTCCAGTGGGCTAACAAACTGCAAGAAAACAAATATTGCAATAAACAAGTTACAGAATGCCAAACAACAGCACATTTGTTAAGAGCGATTCTTTACGCTTAACAATTAATTGTAATCGCCTTCTTAACAACAGAGTTACAGAGTAGCCCTGATGGTGCACACTGTGCATTAAATTTATCTTCCATTTTAAAGTGAATCTGTACATATTACATCTTTGTGATTGAAACACTGCAGTTATGTTGCCTTTGATTATAGTTTACTTATTTATTATTAAAATTATTTATTATTCCTGCCAGTTTATATTCTCTTTACAAGAAATAATGAGTGTTGTCGTGAAAAAATGTGACAGTAAGTGTTTTAATTATCACTTGTGCTTACTTGGCTTCTGATCGGATCATGCCTCCTTTAAAAGTAACAATGAGTGTGGGAGCTAAACTATAATAGTAAATGTTTCATTGTTCTAAATTTCTCTTTCTTTCAGTTTTCATTGTGACGTAATGCAAGGTACTAGTAACATGCCGAAATTCTGTGTTCCTTTATGTGCAAAGCTACATTAATAGTTTTGGATCTAACATGTTTTCTAGTGATGGAAAAATACTTCTGTGCAAAATATGTGAGCAGTAAGTGAACTATGCAATTAAATATTTTCTCTCTCTACATACCAGTACAACCAAAACAAAAATGCAATATCCAAGGGAAAGAACTTTGGAGAACTACTGGGAAGAAGGTTTCCTGCTTCCAACAGCAACTGCAACACTAAGTCAAAAATCAAGTTTGCATTCAACTAATGTAAAGTTTTCTTGATGCTGGAATCGCTTTGTGGAAATTACGGAATCCTACATTAAGACAGTTTTTGGAGAAGTATATGCATAAATCTGTGCCTAGTGAGTTGTTTGCGAAATGTTACTTAAGTGAATGTTATGATGTAATGAAAATCATTAAAAATAAAACTCAAAATAAAAAGATCTAGATTTCAATCAACATGTCAATGATCCTATGGATCGTTTTATTGCCCATGTCATTGTTATGCCGTTACATCCTTCATAAGATGAATCAATGCTTGCTTACAAGAGTGTGTTTGGAAAAGTTAACAAGTCAACTATGGCGCAGTTATTCACCAATTCATTAGTTACCGTGGCTTGAAGAAATTCAATACGACGTGTTACTTTTCATCACTGATGCTACACCATACATGAAAACGACTGGGATAATTTTAAAAGTGCCACTTCCAAATATGCTTCACCTGGCGTGTGTAACACATGGTTTTCATAGTGTTTCAGAGGAGATATGATACTTGTTACCAGGTGTCGACAAATTGATTTACAGTATTAAGAAGATCTTTGTGAAAGCCCCGTCAAGGATTCAGACACTGCACCAGATATATGTACGTTAATTTATAATGAGATGGAGGCAGCAGTTCACTACACCTCAAATTTCCTGTGTACAACTACGGTAGTCAATGCTGTGGAGGATGAAACATTTTCTACTGTAGCCACCAAGAAACCTCTTGAAACTTTGGAAGTGAAAAATGTTTAACTTTCATTGCAGCTGAGTTTGGTTTCCTGCCTCAAGTGATCTGCCAGCTTTAAGAAAGAGGACAGCCTTTGACAAAGCAGGTGAAAATTGTGGTTGATGCAATGCAAAGACTGGAGAGTATGTCAGCGAAACAGGGTTATTACTTAAGGAAAAGTGTAAAATAGGTTTTAGAAGAAATTCTTCTTGACAAACTTACACATATTTTAAAAATTCTACAAGGTGACAATTCTATTGCAGTAAAAAATTGACCCTATAATAGTGTTATGTTACAGATTTGCTCCAATAACCTGTAGATGTTTAGGTCATTTTCTCATATGAAAAACGTATTATCTGACAGGAGACCCAATAAGATCCCAGAAAACTTAAAAGAGCATTTTGCTGTCATGTATAACCAATAAGTCAATAACGCATTGTAATGCATAGGCCTTCATGAAACATTTTATTTTTACAACTAGCATTTTGTTTAAAACTTTAGTTACTTCAAAAATAAAATATAATATGGTATTAACACAAATATGCTGAGTGATTGATTAGTGCAATCTAGTAAATAAATGCAAGGTTTTTCTATATTGCTTATTTTAGCTATTTATATCATCTTTTTGCTTGACTATTTTAATGATTCATAACACTTAAACTCATCTAAACAGTCTCTGTTCAGATGAATCTTATAACATTAAGGATGTGAGATCTTATTATAGATTACTCCAAACAATTTCAACAGATAATATTACTGTGGATACCAGCACATGTGGGAGTGAATGGCAACGAGACTGCAGACTTTCTGGCCAAAAAGGGTGCAGTGTTATACTCAAAACTTATAAAGTCTTGCGGACTAGATATGAAACTAAAAAATGTCAAAATTAATACAGAACAAAAATACCAACATTATATTCAAAAGGAAATTACTAATAAAAATGACTCCAACATAAAAGAAATAGTACAAAAAACAAAAAATGTTCCAAGGAAAGAAGCCATTGCTCATTTCAGATTAGCCGCTAGATATGACTGTCTGGTGGAACATCTATATAAACATCTGGTTTTATGAATGACAAAGCATGTAAGATTTGCAATGCTGACAAGTTTTTAAATGGAGAACATCTACTAGAATACCAGAATTGAAGAAAGCTGTACCAGATGGGAAGATACACAATTTATATTGGCTAGCTAGGGAAAAATTGATGGATCAAAACCTGCACATTAGATCAACAACACATTAAAATTCCACGAGACAATAGGTAAAACTGATATAATTACTGCTGCCAAAAAGATAAGATGGAGAGGAATATAACGCATCTATATTCAACTGCTGAAGATAAAAACAACAACTTTATGATTTCAAACAAATTTCAATGATTTTTCGTACTTCAAGGACAAAAGGCATCCTTTAAAGGAACCCTCTCAAGGTATGAAGTTTCACGGTTAAAGCTGGTATCTAAATTAAAAGCATTAATTTGCACAGTTTAAGCATTAAAAAAGCAAACCGAAATTTCAGTCAGAGCAATACTTAAGTTATAATAATTAGTATATGTATTCACATAGTGATAGGCAAGACATACATGAGGCAGATGGATCTGGTGCGTCTTCAATAGGAAAATCTTCTTCGCCATCCTGAGTTGCATTGTTTATGGTAGATTCCACTCGAATCTCCTCAATATCCTGTGCTGGAGTGACAGTGCTGGAGGATGCTGTGGGAGTTTCCAGCACTTCTTCTGCTATGCTTACAGGGCTGCGCTCTTGTGGATATGTGCGAACTCCTTCTAGCACATCCTGCAGCAAGCAGCAGATGGCATGTGATGCCCAAGGGCCACCCCATGAAGGAGCCGCTGTTGCCAATCTCACCAAACGCAGCAACTGATCCTGGGTAGCAAGCTCACCGAGTGCCAAAGCAGGCCTAGTGGACACCACTACACGGGCCACCACTTTACAGGCCAAAAGGAACAGATCTGTGTTGCATGTGAAATCCATCTGTAGCAATAACGCCAGCAGACCACGAGCAACTGGAAGGCAGTGAGATGGGGGCAAGTTTAACCCAGGTTCCCTTTCCGCTTCACCTTCATCTCTTGCACTACTGCTAGATGCTACTGATGTCTTAGGGGCAGAAAAGGCATGTTTTCCCAAAAGCAATGGTCCATCATTTCGGCGTATCTGTAGTATATCTTTAAAATGCTGAAAAGAAAAGAGAAAAAAAACTAGCTGTAAGCATGTCTACAAATTTCTGAGATGGCATATTAGATTAGCTATTCAATATTCTCACAAATGAAGACCTTCCTAAAATAACACTGTATATCCACCTTTAAGTGGTTGTTCAGTTTGTTGTGAAATAGTATTGTACATCATCTGACATCTTTTCCCAAAGAATAAACTTTTTACCTTCATAACTGCATGTCTGCAAATGTAAATAATGTAATATATCCAGCTTCTCCACAGTTTATTGTATTTGAAAAGTTGACACATTATTTTAGAAAGTTTTTGAAATAGATTCCTACCTATTTAGTATGTAGCACTTAACTGCTTTACTGTGTTCAATTCCACATTCCATATTTCTGCATTCTCTGACAGTATTTCCAGTAAACAGCAAATAGCTTTAGTAAAACTGCGATACACAGAGTATGTTACATTTTTCAAACATATTTACCTAGATCCATACAGATAATAAAACTGTAACCAAATTTTTTCTGAAAATCTTTAATTTTGAAAAAGTAACATTGGCAATATTTATGAGTTCCTCTAAGCCAAAAAGCCATTTTTATTTTATTTATGTTTATTATATACAACATGTGTGTTGAGTTTTAGGGAACACTTAAGAAAACATCAATTTTTTTATTTATTATTCATGCATTTAAATCTATCAGCATTTGATGCATCATTCCTCTGAAACTTTTGTGGTCTAATTACTATGCAAAACAGTGAAGTTCCAAACAAAGGAAATTAGCATAAGATTGCAATATCAAACTTATGTTTTAATCTGTAATAGCAAATCCCTGCAGTTGATACAGTAATAGGTTCTGCTAGTTTTGATTTAGGACTTCAAAGTATGAATTTCCACGATTAAAAAACTAACAATATTCAACATTTTACAAGAATGGTACATTTTTTTATTTAAACCTATTAGGAAAGCAACATGTATTCCTCCTGCATACTGGGAAACATGAGATTCCTTCTAATTATTTTACTTTTAAAAGAGTTACAAGTAGTAATAAGTAAGCGAAATCAAATTATACACAAGCTTCTCTAGCAATTTAATTATGCAAAAGCATGTTTGTAACAATGGTAGACACTTTGAAGTGTGTTAATTATACATGGGCAAAGTGTGTGTTCAATTTTAACTCAGGTATCAAGCAAACTGCAGTTGGCCTGCTGTCCAAAATAACAGAAATTTATTAACATGCTACATTTAATAGACATAAAAATTGGATTTACTTCCCTCTTTGTAACTCCTAGTTAACTAGCAATAAAAGCATGCAATGTTCCCGTGCACGTGTGCGCGCGCACACACACACACACCCCACGAAGAAGAAGAAGAAGAAGAAGAAGAAGAAGAAGAAGAAGAAGAAGAAGAAGAAGAAGAAGAATAAGAAGAAGAAGAAGGGGAAGAAGGAGGAGGAGGAGGAGAAGAAAGTATTTTTTTACAGAATCAAATTTTACTTTACCTTACTTACTTTAGCTGAATGCTGCTTAAGGGTTTTCTTGAAAAACTGCTCCTGCTGCTTCAGAGCGGCTTCCAATTTAATGGATAAATTGGCAGCTTGACTAGATAACGCTGACAAGGCCTTTAAAAAAGGGGGGGAAATAATTCTTGGTTTCTGCATTTGCAGCTCATTTTAAAATGTTCATAACAATTTGAATTCATACAACATCAAAGGAATTAATAAAAAGCTGTCAATGTCTGCACTAGAAGCTACAATTTGATCAAATTTCAATCTGGCATGTCTTATTTATTGTACATTTTTAAAAACTTTTAAACAGCACATTATGACAGTCTCCAAGTAAAAAATGCACATAAAATATTGATGTGTGTTGGAACTTCCTTTATCACCTGTGTTGAAGCATGGAAAGCCTTCTTGGCTGCTTCTAGATCTTCCAGTTGCTGTTTGTGATGCATGAGTCGTTTCTGCAGTTTTCGCCTATAGCTTCTGGATGCATTGCAACGATTGGTAGTGGCCATTTTTCTCTGCATTGCCATTTCACCTTGTATGAAGTCCCAGCGTGATGTCATACCTTAGTAAAATAAAAGCTTTTTAATTTCATGCTGGTACTGAAAAATTAATTTCCTAAGAATGTACTGGTTAGGCTTCAAAATATATCTGAAGAATTTCACAAATAATGCTTTGCATTACTATCTCTAGTTAAGGTTGTGGCTGGCTGCCGTCTTAGAATCAGCTTTAAATATATTACCAACTTTAATTCAGGTCTTAAAAGTTTTCTTTCGAACAAATTACTACTTTGGGTAGTGGTGAGAGCTATAAATTGAGGTTTATATGGCATATCTTCAGTCAAATGTCTATACCAGTAGTGATGATGAAACATTACCTCATTATTTGTGTAACAGAAGGAATGAATAAAAAATACTCAAAAGAATCATTTTCAGAAGGGTGAATTTAAAAAACAATTCAAAATGCTTAAATCTGGAACTGCTTATTTTCTATTACACTAAAGCTGTGTGATCATTTTCAGTAGCATGACTTTTTCTTGGGAGCAGTTTGTAGATAATTTTCCTTTATCTCAACTTAATGGCAGTATTGTTTAAATATAGCTCAGATATAACCCAGGATTCCTAAATGTACCTAACCTATTTTCTCACTACAGAGGTTACAATATACAACACGTTACTAGTATAAGTTTAACATTTTTCCATCACTATGGGATAAGTCACAAGAATCTGGTGATATTCAGGTTGTTAGGTTCCATTCATAAACGGCAACTCCTTCGCAAATATGCACTTGCTACAAGTATTGGGAATGTCAGTAATATTATATTTGTTGCGTTGGAGCCCTGTTTTTATATTCACAGGTGTTCAAACTTTGCATGCCAACCATTTAGTAACTAACTCATGCACTGGTTATAATATAAATTAAATTATATTAATTATATATTATCATGTTATATTAATTATAATAGTATTTATATAAGATTAGTTATAAACATATCAATTAGGCTATTTATATGGGCATTTAATTATTAATTAGTATTAGGTTAGTCATTATGCTATAGGTCATTCTTAATTATTAGGTCTTACCTTTGCAGTTAATTAGAAACTTTAATTGTTTTTGTAGTTTTTGGTATAAGCATTGTCTGTTTGTGTGGAGTTTTATTTTTAGAGGAAGATGATTTGTGTAGAAGAAAACCAAGAAATTAATTTGGTTTAGGTAAGTATGCCGAAACATATTAAAACGCAAGTAATTATAAGTTGTTCTTCATATTATTACAGCAATTTTCAACATTTAATGACATACATGTGTTATATAAATCAAGTCCATGGCATGTTTCAGTACTTAATTTAACACTTAAGGTGCATCCAGGTGTAGGTAATCAGTGATTATGGTGGAGAAGGAAGGTGATGACCAAACCTTTGCACAGAAGAAAAGAATATTACAGAGCAGTGTATATATGATATGACAAAAGACATAATAATAGCCGAAGACCAAAATAATGCATCTTTTGTAAACAGATTGTCTGGTGATTCCTCTGGTTATATCTCTAGTGACTCATGATGATGATGATGATGATGATGATGATGATGATGATGATGATGATGATGATGAGATGGGGGTTAAGGGTGCTAAACATCGAAGGTCATCATCGCTAGTGACTCATGTTAGAACGTTGACCACCCTAATAACAGTGACTGCCATTTCACTTCTAGCTAAGTGAAGCTTCACTTAGCTAGAAGTGAAAATTTACCCAAGTATTTCAAAATACATATAACCTACTTCATACTTAAACTATACTAACCGCAAAATCTGTATTATTCAATATCCTGGAATGTACCTAACATATTTCCAAACTAACCTGTAAAACCAATCTAATGACTAAACAGTATAATGTTACACATTGAAAATGTGCCACTATCTAATGTATGTAAACTATAATATTACAGCAAATATGTGAGTTTTATATAATATATAGAAGTGGTTGCAAATATGCAATTTCACTAAAATAGGTTAAATACCTCAGAACTAGTTTCAAGGAATCACTTCCTCATCGTCAGCTGATTGCAACTGACTGGCTTTCCTCTGATGGTTACAGATGTCTCTTTGTCCCTCTAGTGGTGGTTCTACAAGTTTAGTGATCAAATTTTTGTCCATAGGGATGTCAAAATTCATTAACCTTGCACGAAATTTCCAAAGAAATATTTTCTCCCAAATGTTTAATTCAGTGGGTTTTTATGCCTGTTTGACAAGTGTTACTGTGTGCTCAATTTCATGTCCTTGCATCCAAAAATGTGCTGCGACTGCTGATTTTTCTTCTTCCCTGGATTTGATGTTTCGAAAATGTTCCTTAAGCCTCGTTTCTATGTTATACTTAGTTTGACCAATACAGATTTGATCACAATCCTTGCAATCTATTCTATAAATCCCGGATTTTTTATGAGCCGGCATTCTTTCTTTTTGGTTTGCATTTATGAGGAATTTTATGCTGAATTTATTTTCGGGGATGAGTGCCACATTGCTATCATTGAAAATTTTCTGAAATTTGTTCATCAGAGGAAAGTCAACCAGTTGCAATCAGCTTGACAATGAGGAAGTGATTCCTTGAAACTAGTTCCGAGGTTTTTAACCTATTTTAGTGAAATTGTATATTTGCAACCACTTCTATATATTATGTTTTATCTTTTCACTATGTCTTCCGATTTAAAAGTATGTGATTTTTAACCCTTTATCTTCAGACAAACCTATACTATGTTAATCACAAAACACATTAACTTAAAAGTTCTGATTCAAGAGGTGGTTTGTTGGCAGCAAAACAAAATTAAGCGAACCTTGATTCTATGTTTTTCCTCTGCAACTAATGCAGCTGGTAACCGACAGTCTTTAGGAGAGTAATGTTGGGTTTGATCCTGTGAGCCTTCTAAGCTGAATAAGATACGTGATAAGATAAGAAACAAGTATCACTTAATCAATTTTGATTTGCTGCCACATCTGAAGTTCATAATGCTGCCAACAGATGTCACCACTTTGGACACTTCTAAATAAAACTCTTCCACTGGGAAACAGCCAGACGCCTGCTGAGGATAGGTACAAACCATACCAAAATCCATGTTCAAGTTATTTCTTAAGTGATACTTATTGTTTCAAATTTCCAGCTAACTAGACATACATTAGTAACTCATAACTATAAATAAACTTCTCTTTAATTAACATTATATAAGATTCTTTCTGAATAAAGAGGACTACGGCCCATTCCCAAAAAATTCAAGATATACATTTTATTTGACTTGCAAGTATTAAATAGATGGTATTTTTTAAATAATAATAATAATAATAATAATAATAATAATAATAATAATAATAATAATAATAATTGCACATACATACCGTTTTTAAAAATCTTATGTGTTACATTCACATGACTTTCTCTACCCTCTATTGCTTATTAGTGGGTATACAAATTATTTTTACGAAAGATTATTTTCTTATCTACTTCACTTTAATTGAGATAAAACTTTATGGAAACAGCTGCATTACACATTTGCTATAGATACAAAGGGAATAGCAACAGCAAAGGTTTTGGGGGATTTTCTTGAATCTTATGTTGTATCTTGGAAAGATACTGAACTTTAGGTACCAATTTTGGTATTTTACTGGCATTTCATTTTTTACTATCTCTACTATGTATAGTTAGTAGGAGAAGTATTATGTTCCACCAAAAGTTGGACACCGAGATTTCACCAGAAATACTTGTTGAGGTGCCCTGAATCCAAATAGAGCATTTTTACTTTCTCTACTACGTATAGTAAGTAGGGAAAGTATTGTATTCCACCTAAAAATTTGATACCGAGATTTCACCGGAATATATGTTTTGAGATCCTCTGAATAAAAAAAAAAGCATTTTTGGAAACATGTCCGTGTGTGTGTCTGTGTGTGTGTGTGTGTGTGTGTGTGTGTGTCTGTGAACAGCATAACTCAGAAACGAACAGTCGGATAAACACCAAACTTGGTATTTAGGTTCAGTATCTTCCAGAGATGCGACACGAAGGTTTTCAAGAAAATCCCCCCACCCCAGATTACCCTTTACATGGAACATTTTTCGGAAATTTTAATTTTCTCAAAAATGGCTCTAACGATTTTGATTAAAATATCATATGTTTAAGATATTTTCATGACAAATAAAATGCATATCTTGAATTTTCTGGGAATGTCTCCAAAAGTATTCTTCATTGTGAATGACTTTTGCATAACTGGTAAACCATAAGAGAGAGACAAAATTTTACTACACAAAAAATGTAGATCACATTTAAAATACATAATTTATGTCGTTTACATTTTTTTTTTTTTTTTTTTTTTTTTTGAGTGAACCATTTGAGATATTGCTTGTTATTCCCTTAAATTTTTCAATACTTATTTTCTCAAATGGGAATTCGTTATTCATTTTTTTGTCTTGGATATGCAAAGAGTATTAATCTGTGGCAAAGAGAATGGTGCTGTGCCTAGCAACCAGCTATAAGAGATATGTCTATGCTTAAAGCCTACTGTATTTCTATATTGCCCTTGCAAATACAAAACAAGGGGAACATAGTACGCCTTAAGCGTAGTCAAATATTTTTAAAACTGGTCGCTATGTGTAAAATGTAATTCTCTTTGCATGTCAAAAGATCGTTTCTGCAAATGTTTATCTCGATTAATATGAAATAGATGGAGAATAAGTGTTTGTAAAACTAGTTTGTACAAGAGTAGAGAAAGTCATGTGAGTGTAACACATCAGATTTTTTTTAAAACGTGTGTGCGTGTGCGCGCGTGCGTGCGTGTGTGTGAACACATAACTCAAAAATGAAAAGTCAGATAAATACCAAACTTGGTTAACTATTAAAAACAGAAGCACTACGAACAGTTTTCTTCAAGTAGAATTAGGAATGAGTCACACTATTTTTACACAAAACCTTCACAGAAAATTACTCCAATTTTGTGAAGAAAATAATTTGAATTTTTGTAATGGAATTAAAGGAAAAGATAGGATGGGTGAAATTACGTTTGTAAATAATAATGGAGAGATTGTAGTTGATACTTTATTCATTGGGTATTGAGGATGCAATAATAGATTTTGAAGTATTCAGGGAGTGTTTACTAGCTGTCATTTTCCACTGAAGACTACATCCAGGGTAAAGGGTGAGGTGGTGGATGATGAATTTGTTAGGGGGAAAGAAGATAGAAGTATTTAAATGGAGAAGAGAGGAGGAAGAATTATATTTGGGTAGACTGAATTTAATTATGGGGTAAGAGACAAAGGGTAATATAAATGTATTATTAAAAAGGAAGAAGTCAGAGGAAGTTACTGGGAGATTGGAGTGGATAGTTAAAAGAGCAGGATGTAAAATGAAACAAAGGAAGGAGGGGCAAATGGAAAGAAGGGGATGGTTTGATGAGGAATGTATTAAAGCTAAGAGGAGAGTGGAACAGAAATTAAAGAGATGGAAGCTACAGGAGGATGAGGATTCAAGGAAAAGTTATTTAACAATGAAATGGAGTTACAGATGTTTAATTGAAGTAAAAAAGAAAGAATGGGGTGGGAGATTAAGTAAGAATTTGCTTGAAGCAGAAAATAAAAACGATAACTGTAGAGTACAGCAAATAATCCGAGGAATGTATAATAGGAATAAAAGGGGGAATGTTATTGCACCAGAAATATGGTGTAATTACTTTATAAACCTATTAGGTATGCAAACCAAATTAACAAACTTAATCCCATTATCTTTAGATATGGACAGCCAGAAATTGTGTTGGTGTATTAATTATTTAGAGAGATAACTTTAGCTGCGTCCCTTGTCGATGCCTCGAGTTTAAAGTTCTTTGTTTGTTCAACGATCCCTCTCATAAGCGAGTAGCTCTCCTCTGAAGTTAAATAATACTATTAAGTGAGGCATACGACAAATTGGTGGTGGCGCCGAGTAATTGGTTTGATTGTTTTGAGATTTTAAGTGCAAAATTTTTTTTTCCCCTCCAAATGTAACGGTTTGTGTTTCTCCACGTGGTCGCGAAAAATGTAAAATTTGTTTCTGGCTAAAGGGTAAGGATTTTTATACTTTAATTTGTGATTCTCTTCTTCTAAATTTTGTTTCCATCATATCTGAAAGTCTGGTTTCGAAATTTTAATTTTGAGCTCATTTTTGTATTTTTCCATTGTCTGCCGGCGTGACGCTAAAACTTCTGACTCCATTTTCCCCTTGTTTTGGCTTCATTCCTTTTTAAATTGTATTGCTGTGCTAAGTGGTTCATGCTGGTTATTTTCAAAAAAATGTTTTTGTGAAAGTTGAGTTGTGAAACGAGCGAGATAGTTGTAGTTTGAAATGTGCTCGTCACGTGTTGGCTATCTATTTGCAAATCTTGTTTTCTGTGCTTATTAGCAGTGGTTTGGAAACGTATAACTTTATATTCCAGTGATTGTGATTTCTAGCTATTTACTGCACTTTTCTGGGACATTTTTCGTGTAACTTTTATGTACGCACGTGTGTTATGTAATTCCCGCGTGGTCGTGCATTTCAGCAATAATTTTAGCTTGTGAAACCAGTCTTCCTCAGCACGTGTTTTAGCGCGTTTATTTGCGTGTGTATATCAGGTCAGATACATTTGTTTTAAGACAAAAAAAAAAAAAAAAGACAAAAGAGAAGTTTGGTGTGCTAGTATAAATTACAAGTCTGTATTCTGCTCCTTTTGAGAATCTTATGCGGTGGTCACAGTAGGTGTGACGTGGTTTTTTTTTAACTTCCAGTTCGAGGTTTCTCACTGAAGCTATCATTTTGTTTTCTTCCATGTGTTCATTCTGATTAAAAATCTTGGTATTGTGTCCAAGTGGCTTGTGTAGACGTGTGTTGGTATAATTTTCTGATATTTCGCCGCGGGCGCTTAATTGTATTCTTTCTGGAACTGTTTTATTTGGCTATGTTCTGATCTTGCTACTTACATTCATGTGATGCTATAAGTGTTTAGTTTGGTGTAATCTGTATTGCTTTGTCATACTGTTTGTTTATTGGTTGCGTTATCTTTTGTGCTGCAATCATGCCTAAGCGACGTACTGCACAGAAATCTGATATAGCAATTGCTCCAGTTAGCGAGCACAGTGAAGTAGAATCTATGTCCAGTGTTAGTACGCCTGTTGTTACTCAGTTACTAGCGATGTCTAATCCGCCTGTCGTGGCTAATGCAACGCAATCAGCTGTCTGCCGCCCGGTCATTGACCCCTCGTACTTTGAGAATTCCAGTAGGATGTCGGCGCATGAATTTCTGCAGAACTTTGAAATGGTCGCTGCTGCTAATGGCTGGTCAGAAGAAATGAAATTGAAATGCTTTCCATGCTATTTACGAGATACTGCTGCATCATGGTTTCAAACTTTTCGCCATAGGCACCCTCACCATGATTGGATTTTCTTGTCTACACAATTTTTAAATGCATTTCAGATAACAAACCAGAGTGATATTCTGGAAATGAAACTCAGACAGCGGGTACAGTTGGATGATGAACCTGTTATTAGTTACATCTATGACGTGCTATCTTTATGTGACCAAGTCAACCCTGCTATGTTGCAGTTGGAACAAATTAAGCACTTGCTTAAAGATCTTAGACCTCTGTATGTACAATCTTTATTGCCATTAAATCCTCAAACTGTTGATGAGGTAATACAAATCCTTCGACGAGTGGACAAAGCACAGTTTTACATGCAGAACCGTGAACATCTAGTGTCCGCTCAATCTCAGGCTGCAGTGGTTACGCCACCCTCTGTTATATTTAATAATGCATCTGTTCCTGCTGTTACTTTACCAGCCTCTCCTCAGCCTTCTCAGGCTTCTTCTCTTGTGGGCGTACCTATCGATCCTATGCATCAGCTGATTGATTGTGAAGAACAGTTATGTAACAGAGTTAACCAGTTTCAGTTACCATCTTCGGAGAGAACTTCCCAGCATTCACAGCTTCCACGGTCATCTGACTTCAACCGGAGGGATCCACCCGTCACCTGCTATAGATGCAACAGGCAGGGCCACCTGGCTCGCTTTTGCCGGAGCCGCCTCCCGCAGTCAAAAAACGACTGGCGACGAGACGTAGCAGCACCACCACCGCCCACCAGCATGGCTGCACCTCAACGGGACATAGCTACACCTCAATGGGATGTGTCTGCATTATCAGGTCAGATATTGCAAGTTCCTGGTCGTATTGCCCAGACAGAGCTCTCCATCTTGCTCGATACAGGAAGCGCAGTGAGTATTGTGAATGCTGCACATGTTCTTGATCATTCTACATTAAAACCTATAGAGACGATGCTCCGCACTGCAGGAAACAAGTTACTTGATGCGCCTTACCACACTGTGTTAGATTTCCATATTAATGATGTTTTTTTTCAGGAGGATGTACTAGTTGTGAAAGAGTTGTCCCATGATTTGATTTTAGGCAATGACTTTTTGCAGACCCATGATGTTATAATTGACTATGCACATAATCTGATAACCTTGAAATCTTCTAAGAATGATGTGTTCAGTATACCAATAACTCTAACACAAGGACCTTTTGTTGATATGGCAGTAAACCCTCTCCAAGATGATGATTGTACAGATTCTGGTGTTAAAATGGCAGTTATGCATGATGTTAAAATTCCACCTTTGTCTACATGCTATATATCAGTTAAGCCTTTGTCAGCCATTAGTAATGAGGTTATGTTTGAACCTGCTCTTAACATAATGCAAAAGAAGAATCTTTCCATTCCACCGTTATTGTGTCATTCTACCTCTGAACTTACTATTCCAGTGCATAATAATACTTCAGTTCCACAAACATTGTTTGCAAATACAGTCTTAGCTAAAGCTTATGATGTTGCACTTGTTCAGAGTAATTCTGTTTTGTCATCCGATGTTACTCCTCTGCCAGCTCCAAATTGTAATTTTAATGTTAATGGTAAACTCCTGGAAACCCAAAAGGCTGACTTACATGCTTTGTTATTGAAATATAGTGATCTTTTTGCCACAACATTACAAGAACTTGGTACTACGGATGTTGCAGAATTTGATATCAAAGTAAATGACCCTAAGCCAATTAAGCAAAGACCATATAGAGTTCCCCATAAACAAAAGGAAATTATTGCTGAGCAAGTTAAAGAGATGCAAGATGCTGGCATTATCAAGGAATCACAGTCCTCCTGGGCTTCTCCTGTAGTACTTGTCAAAAAGAAAGATGGCTCCATGAGATTTTGTGTTGACTATAGAAAATTGAATGCTGTTACAGAGACCACCTCTTTCCCTTTACCATTGATAGATGATTTGTTAAGTTATTTGGGGGAGGCTAAATGGTTTGTCTCATTAGATTTACTGTCAGCATACTTTCAGGTACCTATTGCAGAGGATAGCCAGAAGTACACCTCTTTTGTCATTTTTCAGGGTCAATATCAATTTACACGCTTGAGTTTTGGGCTGGCCAATGCCCCTAGGTTTTTCAGCTACATCGCAGACAAGTTGTTAGGCGATTTGAATTTTAAAAAGGCTATTGCATATCTGGATGACATTGTTGTTTTTGCTAAAACCTTTGAGGAGTTGTTGCAAAATCTTGAGGCTGTTTTTCAACGTCTGGATCACCACAAGTTTAAACTTAAACCAGAAAAATGTTTCTTCGCCATGCAAAAGATTAAACTCTTAGGCTTTGAAGTTTCTAAAGATGGCATTTCACCTGATTCTGACAAAGTTGTTTCCATTCAAAATTTGCCTTGTCCTAAAAATGTTCGAGATGTGATAAAAGTTTTGGGATCGTTTAATTTTTACAGGAAATTCATCAAGGACTATGCTAATATTGCTCAACCTCTAATTCAGTTGACTAGGAAGAATCAAAGTTTTATTTGGGGATCTGTTCAGCAAACTGCATTTCAAAATTTGAAAGACTTATTGGTTTCGGCCCCTGTCTTAGCTCACTATACTCCTGGTGCTTATACCGAACTACACTCTGATGCCAGTGGATTAGGGGTTGCCTCAGTGTTGTATCAGAAGATTGATAATGTGTTGAAACCAGTGGGCTATGCTTCAAGGACACTATCTAAATGTGAACGTAATTACAGTGTTCCTGAGTTGGAATTGTTGGCCATCCTGTTTGGACTTACCCACTTCCGCAGTTTTGTTTATGGCTACAAGGTTCATATTGTATCTGATCATCACTCCCTTTGTTATTTAAATAATTTGAAAGATTTGACTGGGCGTTTGGCACGATGGAGTTTGAAATTGCAAGAGTTTGATTATACCATTTCTTATAAATCTGGCAAGAAACATCATGATGCTGATACTCTATCGAGATTTCCTGTGTTACAACCTACAGAAAGTGATCTTGAACAGCTTGATGAACTCCCCACATGTTTGCTGTCATCAGTTGAAGTTGCTGACCATCAGAAGAAAGATACTGGGTTACTTGAGCTTATTAATGCTCTCCATGATCCTCCGTCGGCCCCTGCTAAGCTTCAGAGACAAGTTTCCAACTACACACTCAAATCAGGTGTTCTTTATCGTAAAAATGCTGGCTCCACTGGCCCTCTCCACCTGCTGGTTATTCCAGAAGCTCTAAAACATGAAATTCTTTCTTCATGTCATGATGATCCTCTTTCAGGCCACTTAGGATTCTCGAAAACATTTGCCAAAATTCACTCCAGGTATTACTGGGTTGGTATGAAGAAAGATATTGAACATTTTGTCCGAACCTGTCCCAGCTGTCAAACAAGAAAGGGACCGAAGAATCAGAAACCAGCAGGCTTATTACAACCAATTCCGGTTACATCTGTAGGCGAGCGGTGGGGTATTGATTTGCTTGGGCCTCTCCCACGCTCCAATTCTGGACACAAGTATGTTGTCGTTGCGACCGAGTATGCTTCTCGCTGGGTCGAGTCTGCGTCGCTTTCTTCAGCAACAATCCCTCAAGTTGCTAAATTTATTTTGCATAACATCATCTGTAAGCATGGAGCCCCTGCTGCCTTGTTATCTGATCGTGGCTCAGTTTTCTTAAGTGAGGTGACACAAGAATTGTTGAGATCTTTATCAGTGTCTTCCAATTTCACCAGTGCTTATCATCCAGCTTGCAACGGACTTACTGAAAGATTTAACCAAACCCTCTTAAATATGCTCAGCCATTTGTGGATAATAATCAGAAGAATTGGGACTCAATATTGCCCTATGTCATCTTTTCATATAACTCGAGTGTTCAAGAGTCTACTAAATTTTCACCCTTTTTCTTGATATATGGTCGAGAACCTTCTTTACCTAACCATGTTCAGCTACAAGCTACGTCTAATGACCTTTTTGTGAGACAGACATTGCAAGAAGGCACGGGAGGTTGCTGTTGCTAACATTACAAAGCAGCAGGTGAAGCAAAAAGAAGCATTTGATGCTAAACATAGAGATGTGGTTTATAATGTAGGTCAATTAGTTAAAGTTTTCACTCCCATTAGGAAGAAAGGTAAATGTACAAAGTTGTTACATAGATATTTTGGCCCTTTTCAAATTATCCGACAGATCACTCCTGTTACCTACCTTGTTGGTCGACCTCATGCTCCCCGTACCAAACATCAGAGTGTTCATGTGTCACGCCTTTACCCTTACTATGATCCTGTGGGTCCTTATAGACTGTAAAGTCTGAGTTTCTGATGCTTAATTAAGCTTTACTTTTCAGGAATATGTGATATGAATGTCTCTGCTAAATTACAAGTGTATTATTATTGTGGGTGTAATTTAAATTTTGAATTATGTTTTGGGAACTGCAAATCATTTGTTTTGTTTGTTGTATTATGCTGCAGGAATGTGTTTCAGGTGTACTATGTGCTTAATTGAGCTTTCATTTTCAGGAATGTTATGTGACAATATTGTTTTGAGTAATGATGTGATGTTGTTTTGTTGCATTCGATTTGATTTGATATGATATGATTTGATTTGACTCGATTTGACTATGGGTTTCATAATGATGCTGTGATTTTTATTTGCAGAAAATTGTTGCATGAATAGTGTGTGTATTTGAGGTTATGTGATATATGTGAGATTTGCCTCGGTGGGAGTGCCAAAGTTTAACCCCGATGGCGTAGTGTGAGGTTATGTGAGGAATAAGAGTTGAGATTTGGCTCGGTGGAAGTGCCAAAGAGTAACCCCGACGGTGTTAATGAGATGAGGAGAGATGAGAAGAGATGAGATGATGTCAGCTTCGGTGGAAGTGCCACAGTATAACCCCGACAGTTGTTGTATGTTTTCAGAGATTTTGCTTATTGGTGTTGCTGCAACGTGCCCAGTATAGCGTGTGTGATGAATTCACACGAGAGATTAAATGGATGGAAGTGAATGTAATGAAAATAATTTTTTTTTTCTCTGTTTATGCAACAAGTTTATTACCATCTTAGATAGCAAATTTTAATACCACCTGTTTTCCACCTTAATTTTCATTTGGAGGATGTGGATGCAACAGTATAGTGTCATGTTATTTGTGTCATTCCTGAATTGTTAATGTAATTTCTTGAAGGTTATGCCTATGTTAGATGTTTTGTTTTGAAGAGAAAATTGAAAGATGGTGATGATTGAAGTAATGATCGAGATTGCATTATTACTGATGATGATTATGAAAGATGTTGATAATAATGAAATGAGAAGGATGGTGATGTGGACGAGAAGTTGTATTGGTGACAAGAGTAGGACAATAGTAGTTGAAAGCATGTCACATGGCGTAGTTTAGAGATGTATTGTGGATGTAGTTTGTAGTGATGCATACACTAGTTTGAGTAGATAGTTAAATCAGTGTTGTGCGTAATTTGGGCCATGGTCAGTGTGAATGAGTTCATTTCATTGTCATGTGTGATTGTCTTGTAAGTGCACTTACTTTCTTTTGTTAGTGATACCAGCTGGTTATTAAGATGTAATATTGGGATCCCAAAATAAGGTTATGTTTCATTTCTGTCATGTTCATGTATTTTGAGTCTGTTTTACTGTTTTATTTGGTTTGTGAACCATTGTAAGTTAAATTTTGGATGGCAACTCTGTAAAATTTCGTTCTTATGCCAATTTGTACTAATTTTTTTTTTCTCTTTCTTTGCCCCATGTCAAAAGAATTTTTAGTGTAAACTTTTTAACCTTTAAAATCTTTAATTGTACATGACATACCATTCTTTTATGTGTGATTGTTTGCGGGAGCACCCTGTTTATTGTGTGGTGGTTTTGTTTTAGTATTTCGCTGTGGCGGAGAGCGAGAAAATTCAAGAGCATCCCCGGGGCACACCAGAAGTCAAGAAACACCACAGGGAAGCTGTCGGGCAGCCACTACACTGCCGTGGCATAAGGAGCCACCATGTCGGGGGGCAGTCCAAGCCAGCGACTGCCCACCCTGTTGTCATCACCAGAGACCTGCGGTGATAATTCTACACCAGGACAAATCGTCGTTGTGGGCACTGTCTAAACTCACCCACAAACAGTTACGGCAGACCATCGCTATTTTGCGCAGTGTAGTGTGCCTGTGAACTGAGGCAGCGTGGTGTGTGCGTGTGCGGGATGCTAAAGATAAGTGCATTAACAATACTAGTCGACAGCACTTACGTCTCTCGTATCTCGTTATCGCCCAGCAAAATTGTGTCGTCGGCTGGGTGCTTACCACACATGTATATTGTTGTTATATTTTGGTTCATCACACATGTGTATGTCATTTTGTTTTGTTCTTTTCATGTTTATTATATTTATTTTCCTTATGTCGACGAGGGCGTCGACTTCGGTGGCCAGGGGGAGATGTGGCATGTGCACAGATTATATTAATGGTAATACGCTCTCTGGACGCCGAAGCGTGGCAGTTTATCTGTGAGAGGGGCGATTAAGGGGAAACAGTCTCATTGGTGGGGATATGGCGTTACTGATGCTTGGAATGTTAGCTTGGCTTCAGTATCATTATTCTGTGAGTAGGCTTCGGGTAAGTCAGTCCGGCAAATGCTAACACACGATGTCCTCGTCGGCAGGCAATGGGCAAAGGTATGTAACTAACTTCATCCAATAAATTGTGTGCCATCCACGCCTTTTAACTTTTAATTATGGTATAATAGAGTTCCTTTCCTCTCCCTTCAGCCAGAAATTGTGTTGATGTATTAATTATTTAGAGAGATAACTTTAGCTGCGTCCCTTGTCGATGCCTCGAGTTTAAAGTTCTTTACGTTGATATTGTAATGAAAAGAAGCTAGAAACAGTGATGTGTATTGAATTTATTTAAAGGTGAGTCGGAATTGTTACACTAACAATTCCGACTCACCTTTAAATAAATTAAAGTTCTTTGTTTGTTCAACGATCCCTCTCATAAGCGAGTAGCTCTCCTCTGAAGTTAAATAATACTATTAAGTGAGGCATACGACAATATGGAATACATATATAGCCTAGATAAGAAAATATTGGTAATGAAAGTTTGGGAGGAAACTAAAAGGTTTAAAAACAATAAAGCATTAGGGATTGATGGTCTACCAGGAGAATTTTGGAAAAAATGGACAGAGAATAGAGATAGGACTGAGATACTGGTTAAACTGAAGAATATTATATTTGAAGAAGGAAAGGTACCACATAACTGGAGGGCAAGTATAATTGTACCCATTTATAAAGGGAAAGGAAGTGTCAAAGATCCAATTAATTATAGAGGTATTAGTTTGCTGTCAGTCTTAGGAAAGATCTATTCAGGAATTTCAGCAACTAGATTGCAGAAATGGGCAGAGGAAGAAAATAAATTATCAATATTTCAGAGGGGATTCAGAAAAGGTAGGAGAACAGTGGACAATATTTTCATTATAAAATCTATTATAGATAAATACTTAAGTATTAAAAGAGGTAGGGTATATATGGCATTTATTGACTTAGAGAAGGCATTTGATACTATAGATAGAGAGACACTATGGATTAAACTGAGAAGTAAGGGACTAAGCTCAAAATTCATTAGAGCAATACAGAATATTATATATATAATCACCATTCAGCCTAATATAAAACTTATTATTCATATATATATATATATATATATATGAATAATAAGTTTTATATATATGAATAATAAGTTTTATATTAGGCTGAATGGTGATGAAATTATGGGAAAAATTGATAGTAATATGGGGTTAAGACAAGGTTGCAAACTTAGCCCTATACTGTTGAACTTATTAATTGATGATATCTTGGAAGAGTTGAATAAGGATAACTTATATTTACCCACAGTAAATAATAGAGAAATTCCAGGATTACTTTTAGCAGATGATTTAGTGGTAGGTTCCATTTCAGTAGGAGGTCTAACAAAATTGTTACATATCATATATTCATTTTGTAAGAAATGGGGTTTAAGAATAAATTTAAAAAAATAAAAGATAATGGTATTTAAAAAGAGCTATAAATTGAAGGAGTGATATGTGGAAGGGGAAGAGCTGCAAATAGTAAACAAGTTTGATTATTTGGGAGTGAAAATAAGTAGTAATGGGAGATGGAATGATCACAAGATAAGTGCCTTAGCTAAGGGAAGATTAGCAATGACTGCTATAAGAATATGCCTAAAGAAAATACCAGATATGCAAATTAAATGGTTGGAAAGGGTTTACAAAGCTGTAGTTGAAGCAAAAATGGTCTATGGATCAGAGATTTGGGAAAGTGACAAAAGATGGGAGATGATAGATAAAGTACATAGATAATTCTGTAAATGTATGCTAGATTTATCTATTTCATCACCTAATGGAGCAGCAATGTTGGAGTTGGGAAGAGTAGGTAGCAAGGGCATGATAGTAGAAAGGATACTTAAATATTGGCATAGATTGGAATCATTGGACGAGCATATCTTGAGGCTATGTTTAATAATACAAGAAAAATTCAGTGATGGGATGAACTGGGCTCAAGGAATAAGCAGAATTTAAAATAGAGAGTTGAGGGTTGTTACACTACACCACTATGATATTCTTACTTGAACGCGTTTCGGGAGACGGCTTGTTCCCATCGTCAGCATTTTCTCTCAACTGATTTTTGCCGGTCATCGTCTGGGGGATGTGTGTGGTTTGTGGTGTTCTCTGGTGCTGGGCTGATGAACCTCCAAAGGCTGTTGGGTGGCGGCAGTTCAAAATTCATTAGGTGATTCCTGTGTTTGACAATATGTATTTTTTCCCAGATGTCCAATTCATTGCTGCTGTTGATCGGTTTTAAGAGTTTTATGTTTGGAGTGATATCATGGTTTGAAGACCAGAAATGATGTGCTACTGCTGATTTATCTTGCTGCTTTTGGTAAATGCATCTCATATGCTCTTTAAGTCTTATTTCAAGATTTCTTTTGGTTCTTCCTATGTATACCAGGTTACATTCATTACAATCAATTTGATATATACCAGCTGATTTATCGTTGGGGATAGGATCTTTTGTTCTGTTGCATAGTAGTTTCTGTATATTGTGGTTATTCTGTGGAGACAGGGTGATGTTGTATTTTTTGAAAATCCTTTGAAATTTATGATGTGTCCAAGGGTGATAAGTGAATTTTCTATATGCTTGTGGTTTTTGTTGTCTGAGTAACGTAGTCATTTGTTGGATGTATATCTGTCTTTCAAACGTTTTTATCTTCTTATCTATTGTTTTTTTCCGGTATCCATTCATAGTGGCTATGTTGATAATGTGTTGGTATTCTTTCTGGTATTCCTCTTTCTCCATTGGTATATGTACTAACCTGTTTGTAATACTATTAAAAATTGCATGTTTGTGGCTTGTAGGATTGTAGCTATTGTTTTTAATATAGTTTTCTGTGTGCGTTGGTTTTCTGTAAATGCCGAACGTTAATTTGTTGTGTGCCTTATTTCTGATGATCCTGATGTCTAGGTAAGGTAATTGGCCATTTTCTTCTTTTTCCATTGTGAATTTTATAGATCTTTTTTGTAAATTTAATAATTTCAAAGCATCTTCTGAAAGTTTTTTTGGAACAATAGCAAAAATATTATCTACATACCTATACCAGGTTTTGAATAGATGTGGGAAAGATTTAGTAATATGGGATTCAAAATGGCTCATATATAGTTCTGCTAAAAATGGTGAAAGGGGGTTTCCCATAGTTAGGCCTGAGGTTTGTTTAAAGATTTTGTGATGGAATGAAAAGAAATTGTAGTCCAGGCATAATTTTGTTAGTTTCAGGTAATCTTCTGTTTGTGCTCTAGGTGTGCCATTTCAGAAGATGCTTTGAAATTATTAAATTTACAAAAAAGATCTATAAAATTCACAATGGAAAAAGAAGAAAATGGCCAATTACCTTACCTAGACATCAGGATCATCAGAAATAATGCACACAACAAACTAATGTTCGGCATTTACAGAAAACCAACGCACGCAGAAAACTATTTTAAAAACAATAGCTACAATTCTACAAGCCACAAACATGCAATTTTAAATAGTATTACAAACAGGTTAGTACATATACCAATGGAGAAAGAGGAATACCAGAAAGAATACCAACACATTATCAACATAGCCACTATGAATGGATACCGGAAAAAAACAATAGATAAGAAGATAAAAACGTTTGAAAGACAGATATACATCCAACAAATGACTATGTTACTCAGACAACAAAAACCACAAGCATATAGAAAATTCACTTATCACCCTTGGACACATCATAAATTTCAAAGGATTTTCAAAAAATACAACATCACCCTGTCTCCACAGAATAACCACAATATACAGAAACTACTATGCAACAGAACAAAAGATCCTATCCCCAACGATAAATCAGCTGGTATATATCAAATTGATTGTAATGAATTGAACCTGGTATACATAGGAAGAACCAAAAGAAATCTTGAAATAAGACTTAAAGAGCATATGAGATGCATTTACCAAAAGCAGCAAGATAAATCAGCAGTAGCACATCATTTCTGGTCTTCAAACCATGATATCACTCCAAACATAAAACTCTTAAAACTGATCAACAGCAGCAATGAATTGGACATCTGGGAAAAAATACATATTGTCAAACACAGGAATCACCTAATGAATTTGGAACTGCCGCCACCCAACAGCCTTTGGAGGTTCATCAGCCCAGCACCAGAGAACACCACAAACCACACACATCCCCCAGACGATGACCGACAAAAATCAGTTGAGAGAAAATGCTGTCGATGGGAACAAGCCATCTCCCGAAACGCGTTCAAGTAAGAATATCATAGTGATGTAGTGTAACAACCCTCAACTCTCTATTTTAAATTATGACACATCACTGTTACCAGCTTCTAAATCTTCAAAATTAGTGAATAAGGAGAATTTTACAGGAAATAGGAATGGGTAACTTATGGAAGGAGAGAGAGGGATTAGTTAAAGGTTTCTGTAAAGAAGTGAGGAACAGAGTACAAGATATAGAGAAACAAGAATTATTTCAAAGTCTGGAAGGAAGGAAAAGTTTGGAACTATATAGACAATTAAAGATGGACTGGGGATGGGAGAAGTATGTGGATGTAGGTAATAGGTTAGTGAGAGAAGAGTGGGCTGGTCTAGATTAACTGCATATAGGCTAAGGGGAGATAGGAAGGGAGCGAATTTGAATAGGTGTCCTCTTTGTGGAGAGGAAGATAACGATATGCATTATATAATTGAATGTGTGGAAACTAAGTTGTGGGGAGATCAATTTTTACCCAAAGAATGGGAGAATGTTAACAAACAAGTATTACAAGTTAGGATAAAAGGAGAGGGATATAAAAAGAATAGGAGAATATATGGGGAGAGTAATAGAAAAATGGTGTAGAAAAATAAAGCAATATGAATTTGTTATGACCCACCATGCATAAATAACCCCGGTGTTAAAATGCATGATGGCCTAAAGAAACAAAAAATAGCAACTCAAAGGAATGTATTAAAAATTGTAAGAATTTTGTATAGCATTATGGAAATAAATATATACATACATATAAGTTAATAAAACTGGACTGTTTTGGAGAACATTCAGGAACATGCTTCAGTCACCAAACAGTTGATAAGGAAGAATGCCCTCGAAAACATTCTAGTTTTATTAACTTGGTAAGTGAAGGTTTTGTGTAAAAATAGTGTGGCTTTTACTAATTCAACCAAAATTGGTATTTGACTTTAGTATCTTCCAAGGATGTGACACAAAGATTTTCAAGAAAATCCCCCACCACCAATTGCCCATTACATGGAACATTTTTCAAAATATTTTATTTTATAAAAAATGGCTAAGATTTTGATTAAAATACTGTATATGAAAGATAATTGCATGATAAATAAAATGCATATCTTGAATTTTCTGGGAATAGCCTAGGAAGTCCTCTTCATTCAGAAGGAATTTTGTATAATTTTGTAAACATTAAGCGATAGACAAAAGTATACCATACAAAAAATGTAGATCTCTTTAAAACATACAATTTACTTAAAATAAGTTTTATTGTGGCATAAGCCATTTCTGAGATGTTCGTTATTAATGGTTCGAATTGTTCAATATTTGTCCTTTTGAAGTCCCATTGATTTTCAGTTGTTTCTCACAATTGCATGAAACAGTATGGAATTTTAAGGCTAGCATATAGCATCCAGTTCTTAAACATTTGACTATCACTAGGGACCCCAGATTGTCGGTAAATAAAATAATGTAATATCGGTGTAAAAATATTATAGTGAGTGGTGTTTTGGGCGGTAAATAAAACTGCTTAACGGTGTTATCTCGTGCAAAAAAAGGGAAAAAACAAAAACACAGTTTAAACTATTTTACTGTGGAACAAAGGGCACCTTACATGTAACTTAAAAAAGAGGAGCATGAAAATATTTACATAGTATACATTTCGACTGATTTACTTTGTTAGAGACAAAGCCACCATAAGTTCGGTGTTCTCTGGCTTAAGATTTGTTCTTAAGTTTGTCATGATGTTCCCATATGGAGAGAAAAGTCTTTCACTGTCCACATTGGACATGGGTACCCACAATAGTTTCATACACTTCTCACTGAAACACAAGTGGTCACATTGAAGTCCAGAAAGTAAATCCAGTATGTTCACTTCAGCAGCATCATCTAATTTCTCACACACTATGTTCTTCAGAGCAGCATATCCCTCCTCGAATGTCTTCTCTGGCAAGTCTCGCAGAAAAGGTAACATTCTTCTTGCTTTTTCTATAGTTATATCAGTAGATGCCTCATTTGATACTATTTTTCATACATCAAACAATTTACCTGCAGAATGAATAATATCAGCAGCTGCATCAGCTGACATTAAGGAATTCAGCTTGGTAACTGACTTTATGCCCAATTGCTTGAACTGACTGATAACATAAGACTTCTTGAGGGTTGGCAGTCTCTGAAGAAGACTTGAAGTTTTCTCTCCAAACGAGCCCTCAGCTACTATTGTGAAGTCATTTGATATATCTTTAAATGATAGAGGGTAGAGAAAGTCATGTGAATGTATCACATAATTTTTTTTAAAGCTGTTCATTCCACACATGCACACACATGGAGCTTTTTCTAACTTTTTTTTTTTAATTCAAGGAACCTCAAAACATGTGTTTCCGGTGAAATCTTGATATCAAATTTTTTGGTGAAATGCAATATCTTCTCTATATACTATGTACATGGTAGAGAAAGTAAAAATACTTATATTCATATGAAATCTCAATATTAAATTTCTAATGGAATACAATACTTCCTCTACCCACTAGGTACATGGTAGAGAAAGTAAAAATATATCTATAATGTTCTGTAGAACAGTACTGATGAGTTAACTTTCATATATTGGATTGCTTAATTTAAAGTGTATTTAACTTAATTAGCAACAAAGGAGTAGTTCTTTACTTCTTAATTCATAAATTGAAGTTCAAATACCAACACTGTATCTCAACCTTTGTTTCCGTATCTAAATATTCCAGACATGAAATACAGCAAATTTTCCTTTATATGACTGCTGTTGTCATACAAATACCACAAGAAATTACTAAGATGTGCCAAATATCTATGTATTTCAATTTTATAGTATCATCCAATATTAAACAGTATCTTTGGTTATAAATCTAACAGTAATATTTTTTGATTACAGTATAAGTTGTAGAAAAGTTATCAATAAATTGTATAGCATGAACAAACCTTGATCCTTATCCTTTGATTTATCTGTATCCTCATTATTACTGGTTGTTCCATTAGTATCCAGACACACTGACAAGAAAAGCAAAATCCAGCCAATTAGAGACAAGTCCATTTCTGCTCTTAAAAATCCACCTTGATGTGTTGCTAGTGGAGACATCAGCCTAGTCAGTGTACCAAGAACACTATCCAGCACAGCACATCGTGTAGCTCCTCCCATAAGTGACTTTCTTCCAAGATATGTTAGCAAGATGAAAACTCTGCAATGATGGAATAACTTTAAGTACTAATTACTACAAATTAATATCTGTCAGCATAACATATGCACTTTTCTGCTCCTGCTATTTTGGGAAGGGCAATAATAAAGGAGCTTGAAAGAATTTTATTGGAGGACATATAAGCAAATTACTCTATCTAGTCGGGTCACTCAATCTATTATTTAGGTGTTTAGTGAGGGAGGGAGGGAGTATACTGTATAAGCATTGTTAATCTATAGTTTAACAGCATCTTTAAATTCCACTGTAAATGAAACTAAAGCTTAAATTCTCACTCTAGTTCAACTTTATATGATGCTTTTAGCAACAATAGCTTGCTGCCACAAAATTTGAACTGTGGCATGCACAGAAAAATTAAGACATGGTATGCAATGCTGGGGAGGGGTCAAGCCTCTGCTTCCTACTAGCACCAACCAAAGTTTTCTTGCCAAGTGTGTCCTCTGCATTTTCTGCTAAGATGCCAATACACTATTATGCAAATAAGTAATTATTGAGTTAATTGTAACACTACATCACTTGTTTTTATAACGAATACATATTACAGGGGCTAATTGCTCCCATCCTCAGTTCCTTGCCGACTGCCTGCATCATTCGTCTTAGTTGTTAGCTTGATCTCTGGTGACGGTTGGAAGAACTTCTTCAAAAGTAAGTCTCCTGGCAGGATTTCAAAATTATAAATGCAGTTTCTGGTTTTCCAAATATAAATGTTTTCTCAAATTGTAAGTTCTGTTTTTCCTGAAATGTTTATGGTGTGTTTGTCTTTCCAAAAGTGCCAAGCCACTGCTGATTTATCTTTCTGTTTTTGCTTTATGTAACTGAAGTGTTCTTTTGCTCTTGTTTTTATATTTCTTTTGGTTTTCCCAATGTAGATTTTTTCGCAGTTGCAGATGATCTGGTATATTCCTGGTTTGTTCTCCTGTGGGATGTCATCTTTTAATTTGGAGCTTAATAAGTTCTTGATGGTGTAATTGTTTTTTGGGGCCAAAGAGATGTGCTGTTTGAAGATTCTCTGGAATTTGTAGAAAGCTGTTGGGTAGTATGTGAATTTTTTGAATATCTTCTTTTCTTTTTCAGTAGGTGTGAGTGTGGTAGCTTTTTATTCTCTTTTTCCTCACGGCTCTGTTTATTTTCTTATGTATTGTTTCTGGCCTGAATCCATTTTCTGTAGTTATGTTCAATATGTTGTTTAGCTCAAATGCATATTTCTCTTTGTTCATGGGGACGTTGATCAGTCAGTGTGCGAGACTATTGAGTACTCCATGCTCGTGGGGAACCGGATTGAAACTGTTTTGTTTTATGTAGTTATTTGTGTGTGTGTGTGTGTGTGTGGGTTTCCTGTAGATGCCGAATGTTAGGTGCTTTTCTTTCTTTATGATATTAAGGTCAAGGAAAGGGAGTTGTCCATTCCGTTCATTTTCCATTGTGAAATTTATGGACTTTTCCTGAAGATTCAGTAATTTTAGTGCATCTTCCAAGTGTTTTTCTGGGACTATTGCAATAATATCGTCAGCATAGCAGTACCATCATTTGAAAATCCAGGGGAAAGCCTTTGTGACCCTTGTTTCTATATTGCTCATGAAGAGTTATGCCAGTAGTGGTGAAAGTGGACTGCCCATAGCTAGACCCGAGTTCTTTTTATAATAATTCCCGTTGAAAGTGAAAAAATTTGCTCTATGCACAGCTTAGTTGTGTGATGTAGTCTTGGATTTCTTCTGTAGTCTTTCCTATTGCTAAGCAGCCAAGTTTTGATGTCTCTCTCTTTCCTAGCATACCAACAATAACTCTACCAACACACACAAAAAACTGGCAATAGGAAAGACTACAGAAGAAATCCAAGAATACATCACACTAAGCTGTGCATAGAACAAAATTTTTTCACTTTCAAAGGGAACTATTACACACAGAAGTCAGGCCTAGCTATGGGCAGTCCACTTTCACAACTACTGGCAGAGCTCTTCATGAACAATATAGAAACAAGGGTCACTAAGGCTTTCCCCCTCGATATTCAAACGATAGTACTGCTATGTTGATGATATTCTTGCAATAGTCCCGGAAGATGCACTTGGAAAGTCCTGAAACACTTGGAAGATGCACTAAAATTACTGAACCTTCAGGAAAAATCCATAAATTTCACAATGGAAAATGAACAGAATGGACAACTCCTTTTCCTTGACCTTAATATCATCAAGAAAGAAAACCACCTAATATTCGGCATCTACAGGAAATCCACACACGCACAAATAGCTACATAAAACAAAACAGTTTCAATCCAGTTTCCCACCAGCAAGCAGTACTCAATAGTCTGACACACCGACTGGTCAACGTCCCCATGAACAAAGAGGAATATGCATTTGAGCTAAACAATATATTGAACATAGCTATAGAAAATGGATTGAGGCCAGAAACAATACATAAGAAAATAAACAGAGCCGTGAGGAAAAAGAGAATAAAAGAAGTTACCACACTCACCCCTACTGAAAAAGAAAAGAAGATATTCAAAAAATTCACATACCACCCAACAGCTTTCTACAAATTCCAGAGTGTCTTCCAGTGGCACACCTATTTGACCCCATAAAAACAATTACACCATCAAGAATTTATTAAACTCCAAATTAAAAAATGACATTCCACAGGACAACAAACCAGGAATATACCAGATCAGCTGCAGCAACTGCAAAAAAAAATCTACACTAGGAAAACCAAAACAAATATAAAAACAAGAGCAAAAGAACACTTCAGTTACATAAAGCAAAAACAGGAAGATAAAACAGCAGTAGCTTGGCGCTTTTGGAAAGACAAACACACCATAAATAGAAACCCAAAAATACTGAAAAAAAAAACATTTCAGGGCAAACAGAACTTACAATCCGGGAAAAAATTTATATTTGGAAAAACAGAAACCGCATTTATAATTTTGAACTCCTGCCAGCAGACTTACTTTTGAAGAAGTTCTTCCAACCACCACCATAGATCAAGCTAACAACTAAGATGAATGATGCAGGCAGTCGACATGCAGGAACTGAGGATGGAAGCAATTAGCCCCTGAAACATGTATTCGTTATAAAAACAAATAAGTGATATAGTGTTACAATTGACCCAATAATTACTAATTATAGACACATTAATCACAAAGTCCACAAAACAATTTTATTGTAAATTAAGTGGCTTCAGTTATTCACTGTGGTATCATTCAAATATTTTTTCCATGCTTTAAAATTCTGTTAGATAACCATCTGAATGTGTACATTAAAATTCTGATGTGTTGCACTCTAAGATTTTCTCTAGCCATTACAATTTATTGTCTCCTACAAATTATTCTTACAAAAGTGTACTTTTCTAACTACTTCATGTTAATCATGATAAGCATTGGAGCATAGTTTCATTACACAATTGTTTAGGTAGAAAAGGTATAAAGCGGACTGAAATCTTTATATGGGTACTATATGCTGGCTTTGAAATTCCATACTATTTGCACAACATCGGAAGGACAATTGAATGATAACAGCACTTAAAAATTTACATCAAACATCTCGGAAATGGTTAATGCCATAAAAAAATGTTATCTGAAATAAACTGCTGTATAATGTATATTTGCAACCACTTCTATATATTATATTTAATCTTTTCACTATGTCTTCCAATTTAAAAGTAATAAACTACTGTATGTTTTGAAGATACCTACATGTTTTGTGTAGCAAGTTTTTGTCTATTATCATTTACCAGTTATACAAAGTTGTGCAAAATTCATTCAGATTGAAGAATACTTCACAGGCAATTACGACATTTATATAATTAAGAAACATTTCTGAGAAAATAAAAAATAATGAAAATGTTCTTGGAAATCTTTGTACCATATCGCAGGAACACATCCCTACATACTAGAGGGCTGAATGGGCCAAAATTCTTAGGTTTAGCCCGACCTGGTCTGAACTAAGTCCGAGGATAGTATACTGTACCACCCAGCCCAAGCCTGATTGTTTAATTTTATTTAACTAAAATTATTTTAGTTATTATTATCCGTACGCAATGTGATGCTGACCGTGGCGCAAAGGGATCCGTGTTCAATTTCCAGTACCATGGGATTTTTTGTCCCGGGTGTCGATGGACGGAGGGAGGTGGAGTTTGCAGCTGCCATGCTGTTGCAACATCTGCAATTGGCCAAAGCGAGCATTCATTTATTATTACTACTGCCATGGATGTGTGCATTTTTCAATAATTGTGCTATTCCAGACCTCTCAACATCAGGGACCAAAAAAAATGTTGTACGTTAATTTTGTTTTTATTTTCCATCCACATAGAAACGTTTTCACAATATTTTTTATTTTCCACAAAATGGCGGTAATGATTTGGATTAAAGTATTGTAAGTTAAGGTTTTACATCACAAATAAAGTAGATATGCTGAAGGTTATAAATTCATTTTTTTTCAAGTTTGAGGATGGCCTGAACCTGACAAACATTTTTCAAATTAACCCTGAACCCCACCCACAGGATAGTCCTGTCTAGTCCTATGTCCGAGCCCATGCACGCTTCTATTACACAACACACTCTCTCCTGTTTTTAACACATGTGATACCACAGGCAGTGGATACTGTTGATAAAAAAAATAATAAGAAAAGGAAATTTGGGAAGGAAATATTCCAAGCATAAACTTGATGTTTAACACATATAGCTTATGTTAAAATGAGTCAATAAATTTTTAACACTTCTTTCTCTCCACTTTTATGTTATTAAATAATTTATTAATAAAAACCAAATTACCAGGTATCTATCCAATGGACTGCCAAGATATAAAACAAACAAAAAAAAAAAAAAAATTGGATAAAACAAAAGGACTTTGGAGGCTAGGGTGAAAGAACATTTGAGGAATGTCCAATTAAAGTATGGAGATATGGACAAGTCTGCTGTAGCACATCAGTTTTGGTCGTTACATCATAACATAAAACTGGAGATAAAATCAGTGAAACATGTAAAGCCATTGCAACTAAACACCTGGAACATCTCTATAATCAAAAAAAGATTATAAGTTTTGAAATCTCCACCAATGATGTCACTTAACTAGAAGAACACAGGGCAACAAAATGCAAAGTTGGAACAAACCGCCACATCAATGCCAGTTGACTGCAAAACTAATGATGGAGGAAGATATTCCCAGAAACTAGTCTTAATTAATAATAGACTTTAATGGAGAGAAAAAAGTGGTAAAAATTTTTTCGACTCATTCTAACATAAGCTATAATGATGCTCCACTCTATACAATACTACCAATAGAGCCAAAAAACTACGAATCGGCTGCACTGTGTTTTTCCTGTCTGTGTCCTTCAGCACTTGTTGCCGCGTACCACTAACATAGAAAGGCGCGGATGAAACCATACAACATTTTTTAAACTACTATTAAAGGCTTTACTTACCAACTTTATAAAAGGAGATGCTGAAACTGGCCAGCGTCGTCCACACATTTTTGGCATCTCTTTAGGAAACTATCCATCACTCGTTGGAGTTCATGTTGAGAAATGCTGGCTATTTCCTGGCGGATTTTGTTTTAATTCTTCCAGAGTGTGTGAATTTGTCTGGTACACTTTACGTTTTAAGTTACCCCAGAGATAGAAATCACACAAGGTTAGGTCGGGAGTCCGAAGGGGCTATAAATCTCTAATAATAATTCTGTCCTCCAACACACTTTTAATTGTTCTCATCAAAATATTGGGTGTATGAGCTGTTGCAGAGTCTTTTTGAAAGAAGGCAAAATCGCGCTCCCTGTCTGTTAATTCTCTAAAAATAAAAAAAGGGGGCTGCAAAATTGCATTCATACGTATGGGCGTCAACTGTTGACTCGAAAAAAAAAAATTGGCCCCATAACTCTTTCTCGCATGGCTCACCACACACCAATTTTTTTTGTCATGAAAGGGTACTTCATGATCAATATTAGGTTTGTCAGAGCTCCAATAACGATTATTTTGTGTACACATATATCCATGAAGGTGGAACCAAGCCTCGTCCGTGAAAGATATTAAATATGGGGCTATTTTGCCATTGTGTACACTACTGAGTCTCCACTCACAAAATATGTGCCTAATTACAGGGTCACCTGGTTAAGAGCATGTGCCAGTTATTTTATATGGTTTTAACTTAAGCAATTTGGTAGCTCTTTGCGCAGAGTCATAAGAAATTCCTGGCTGTTGTGAAAGACGCCTAAGTGATTTTTGGGGGGAATTCTCCAAATGATGATCGATGTCGTTTAATGTTACTTCTGTATGAACTGTACTCCATGTTTTATATTTCTTAGCCTGAACACTTCCTGTGGCCTGAAATTTATTGTAAAGTTCATGGAATGTTGTACGTCCTGGAACTTTACACTGCAGAGCAAAACCATGTCAACAGCATGACCTTGTTTATAGCAGCAGTGCATTATCATGTTTCCACACGCCCAGTGGAAAAACACTGCGCAGCCGGTTCGTAGTTTCTTGGCTCTTCCGTTACTTGTATATTTATATACCAGTGACAATGTTCAGGGTAGCGCAGAACGGGCTGTTACCTTCGTAGGAGTCTGAAACTTTGTAGATATTGTAATTATGCAACTTGCTTGTGAATTATGCCAACAAATAATTAATTCCAAATCCACTACGTGAAAATATGGCATTGTAAGCAGTCGGGACATGTCTTGGATACAGGAAAATGGCAGGAAAGATCAAACCACAATGTGATTCTGGTACATTTATTAAGAACTATGTTACAAACACTGTTTAATATGGCCTCGCAACTCAGCAATGTTTTGCATCCCTAACATGGCATGTCAATAGCTGTTTGCAGCATATTTGGTGAAATGAGAGCAACTTGTCATATGCTACCCTTTGGATCAGGCAGAGATTGGATATGTCCCTGATAGATACATCTTTCAAATATCCCCACAACCAGAAGTCCGGGGTAACAGGATGGTACACTCTTTGAGTTAGCCCATCCCATGGTGTGTGCAACCCTACCCTTTTGTGAGCCCCAAGTCCCACTGGCGCAGTGGGTAGTACATGGTAAGGGCTCCATCCACAGGATGTGTGGGGAGTAGATGAGACTCCATAGCTGCAGTGAAGGCATCTCACCTCAACGAAGGAAACCCCAAGATCAAACCTGACATACAAGACTTTTGCCCTATTCAAAAGTCTCCCTCAGAAAATGAACACATTAGAAATGAATTAAACTTTGAATCCATTTTAGAAAAACTAGTGAGATACAGAGAAAACTGGCTTCAACATTTGGTAAGAATGACATGTGAAAGAATTCCCAAACAAAGAACAGAATATAAATCAAGAGGATGGAGGCCAATGGGACCTACTAGGAAACACTGTATTGATGTGAGATTGGAATAGGCAGCCTAATCCTTGGTGTAAGAAGACCAGAAGTCATATGGATTTAGGTTCTGGGATTTTGAAGACCACTCTTCTGGAAATTGTCAGTGATGAAATCATTACTGAAGATTTCTTGCAGCAAGTCTTTCAATTGGTGAATGACATGCATGGTATGGTCATAGTTGCATTTTTGCAAAGTTGGAATCACACATTGCACATGGAATTCTCCATACCATGCAAAAACCATTAATTGAATAGGATCTCTTCTCAGCTGTATCTGTCGGCTATATTCCCACAATTTGGCATTGTTATTGCTGCCATTCTCATAAAACTATTTCACTAGCAGTGCACAGTTTCTCTTTTCAACAGTCATTGCATTTCACAAAGAAAAATTCAACCTTTTTAATTTTCAACAATCACTTCGCAAAAGGAATCATCATAACATGTGATGAAGCAACCAGAGAACTGACACAATGCAATGCCACTAGAAGAATGTCTGTTCTAAGTTACAGAAAATTGCACATTTTGACTGCTTACAGTGCCAAATTTTCACCTGATGGAAAGACTTGGAACTAATTACTTGTTTGCCATAGTTCACGAGCACATTGCTTAATTATCACAGTTTCAGACTCATACAATCATTATAAACCGTGTTGTGTCACAATGAACATGGTCCTTTATTTATAACCACCTGGTAGGTTAACATATATATTCATATCAGCAACATTGCATCTTTTGATCACAAACACCAGAGCCAGAGAAACAATGGCTACACTGTAGAAGAACAATGGATTTACTGCCTAGTGCCACAAATACATACAACAAACAATGTGCATTGTGGAGAAACTTAGTCATCATTTTGTGCTACCAGAAATAAAAAAAATGGAGTTGCTTCCCAATGATACTTATTCTTTATTCAAAGTATTATGAAAGTCACACTTTTGTATATGCAAACAGGAGAAGGTAATCCCAATATGCTGGTCAAGTCTCCCACACTGCCCACTTCTGTGGTGTAGGGGTAGCATGTCTTCTCGCATTCAAGAAGTAACGAGTTCGAATCTTGGTTAGGGTGAGTTATCAGATAAGTTTCATTTTCAAGGGTTTTCCCCCATCTTGAGAAGGCAAATGTGGAGTATGTGGAGTAACTTTAAGCTCTATGGATACCAGGCTCATTTGAGCATCATTTCACCCATTTCATTCACCGTCCAATGTGACCTACCAGGTTAAAGGACATTAAACTAAAAAATTCCAACTGTTCACATTTCTGAACAAAAAACTGAAAGGTAGGACCTCTGATGTCTGAAAAGCATTCCTTTTTTTAGGTGTAGGCTTTCCATAATGAATAAGTAGTTGGAGGTCTCCATGGTCTCATCTCTAACTCATTTTCTGTAATGGTATGGTATGGAAATGGAAACAACTGTATTTCACCACCATGCATGCATAGATGAACTATTTTTATAAATTTTGCATGCTTACAATAGCACTGTAGTTTTGATGAAAGAATTGTTCCCAAAACATATATTAAAGAACAGCAGAATCTAGTAATTGCAGAGAACTAAAGAATTTTTTACCACTAGAATCTCCAATGTTTGGAAAGTATATCTGTGTAAACAGATGAGAAAAGCACATAGTTCACATATGTGAATTTTTAAGTTTTTATTTTAAAATGTTTACATATTATGTAAAAATAGAAGCCAGAGAAATAGCAACACATAATACTGTCAGATAGTATGCAAATCGGATCAAGGATGTATAGCATTACCTGGATCATGTTTTGAAATTTGGTTTTGTTTGAGCTATGGAAATGAATCAGCTTCTATGTTTGGTCTCTGTATACCTAATAAGTCTAATGGCAAATTTAAGCAATAGGATAATAAAACAAAGGTAAGCATCACAAGAAACAAATTAAAAATCTGTGACTTAATTCCTTCTTCCTTTGGATTATACAGTAAGCATATGGTTTTGGCAAAGAAGAAAATTTTACTCAATTCTTTCTTAGAACATTTAAACAGTGACACACTGGTTATTTGCTTGGAAAAGTTTCACATATCTGTCAGCTCTGATCCATTTAAGTGTTTAATAGAACATTTTGGTGTGTTTCCACATTGTCATTTGCACAGAACATCAAACAAATGGTTTATATTATACTTTTAAACATGTAGGTAAAGTTTAATTACAAGACTCTGGTCACTGCTTCTTACCTATCCTGAGGGAATAATGAAGTGTTCTGAGAGCTGTAGAGCCTTGTCAATGTATTAGCCAGAAAGTCTCCCCACCAGGGTTGCAATCCACACATACGCACCAACAATGAACATGCTGACAACTGCATACGGGTGTCTTCTCTCACACAGAGGCAATGGAACAGATGTTCACACACTTTTTGGTCAAATGTTTGAAACAATGATACCGGCAGCTGCAACAATCACAAAGCCCTACATTAATCATTTATAACTAATTCACTTAATACAGTGTTTGTTTTCTCTCTCTCTCTCTTTCTTTCTTTTTTACAATCAGAAGTCTGCCAAGAATACACTATTCAATGTATAGATTGGAAAACGGGCATGTATGGTAAATTCAGCCAACTTGCAGACACTATGGAATGGCAACAAGTTAACTGTGGGGGTGCATTACACAATTTAACTACTGCTGCTGAAATTGTAGTTGCTTTTAATCCATATCATTATAGCAGGTCTGCTGCTGTCAAAATAATGAATTATAATATTAAAACAATGCACTTATTACTAAACTCATCTTCTGGAAAATACATTATGATAATTCTTAATCTTATATTCATAATTCCTTCATAATTCAGTTCTGAATACTCGCAAAGTCAAACAAAAACTGATAAAGGCAAATACATCATCAAAAGATTTTAGCAGAAACAGTTTGCACAAGTTCTGATTGGAAGAGCTTACCATCTGACTGAACCATAACATGTCTGAACATGTAACCATTATATTTTGTTCATGAAGGGAGGTGTACCTCACTCTTTGGCTCTAAATCACTTTGCTATGATAAGCAGTACTTACCCTTGGTACTGGTCCTATTTCATATACCAAGTACAGCAAAATGTCCAGAAGGCTCTCTCCCAACACTCTCAGTTTGTCTGTGCAGGCTTCAGCAAGCATTCTCTGAGTATCAGTTATTTCAGGCAATGTCAGTACCTTGCCTTGTGCAGATTCAAGACGACATATTACATTGCGAACTAAATTCAGCTGCAGTTGAAATGTAATACATTCCTGAGAAAATGGAAACCACTATCTTAGCAAATGAGCATTTATCCTAGTGAACTAACAATGGTGCATTTACAATAAGTGAGGCATTCTGTTCTTTTGAACTAAAATACTTACATATACTTAACTTTTTATGAAAATCTCCATAAATGAGCTATTTACAACAAAATTGATCATAATATTCTAAAGCCCTAAACCTGGCTTTTCTTCTATACCTATAACCATAATCTCAGGAATTACGATTTACCCTAATATTCACTTTTCTGAATGTTTGAAATGTTTGTCAATAAAATCTGGAATTCAGTACAGGTTAAGGTGAAAAAATCATTCCCATTATTTTGCTTTCCTGCATTTATCACCCATTCTTTTCAGTGCTAGGAACAGTCCTATATATAGAAGATTATCCTTTTTCCATTTCTATCACTCCTTTATATATATACACACAGAGTGATCGTTTTTTGACCCAGCCACTGACTGCATATATATATATATATGTTTTTCTTGCACTGTAGCATGTGCGCTGCACCTGGGCCATAAAACAATCACTCTGTATATATGTATAATTTTAACATACTGCCTGTTGACATTTTGCAGTCCTAACACAATGTTTTATTTTCATGTGCATGGTTCTACAAATTCCTCTCTCAGAAATGACTCATTCTCTATTCACTATTTTCTTGGCAGTTTCTAAATTTATATTATTGCCAGATCAAATCATTTCAATGATCTATGGTTCCAAGAACTGCTAAGCAAAAGCAAACACCCACAAAAGTTTAATAAAATTACATGTTTCACTTAGTAATTCTGGAATTCCTTAAATTTAATTGCAAAATCTGCTTTTACAGTCATGTGCAGTACGCATAACTCAACTATCCTTACATACTTTTTAAATGCTAACTTATCATCCTGGCTTAGTGAATAATTTGCCTCTGCTGGAAGCAGAGCAATAATAATTAAGTTCTTGGATACAATTTAAACTCTATGATTTATTGATTCTTTTAAGTGAAGATTCATGAGTTTTGATTGTTTCTGTTCTTTACTATTATCTACTGAAGACCTTTGGTATTTAGGTTTCCTTCTACAGTGCCTTCGTTTTATGGCAAAGCCACAACTGCCCTATATGCATATCGGCCAAGATGGCAGTGACCTCAACATTATGCCACTGCACAGCAGCGACACAGGACTTGTCAAGGGTACGTTTATCAGCCGTGAGCTGTCTCAGTCGTTGCTTTGTCTTTGTGTTGCAAAGTGTTTCGACAATACATGTATTGTGTGTGATTTCCTTAGGAAGGTTTTCTCTTATTAGTCCACAGAAAAGCCTGCCAACATATTCAAACTTGAACAGCGTATTTTTATGTATGACACATGCATGAAAAGTGAATCATGTAGACATTTCAGCAGCAATTTCCTGGTTATCCAGTTCTGGGTAGAGACACTCTGAGAAGTTTGGTAATAAATTTAAACAACATGATTGCTAAAAATTATGGATTGCTAAAATTAAAGCAGAAATTATGGACATTAATCCAGCAAAAAAAACATGCGCGCACCCAACCATCCCCATACTCACACATGTGGGAGTTATGGAACAGAAAACCCCGCAGTTGGTAGACTGTGTGCCGAGCATGCATTTGGCATAAAATGAAGGCACTTTGTTATCATTTACACATGTATATTATTATTATGATTATTATTGTTGTTTTATATATATAAAACACTCATTTTTGTACCTGAAATGCAGAGAGAATCTTCTGTCCCTCTGGACTTGGAAATAATTTCTCCATTTCTTTTCCCCTCTGAAGATATTGATGCATATGAACCACATTAGGAATCTCGGATGTTAGTAATGGAGTAAGAAATTCTCTCAGCTTGGCACATGCAAGGCTGTAGCGACAATGTATATCCTCAAACAGAGCTGCAAGTACTGTCAACTGTGCCTAAAAGAGAGAGGATACTTGTGTTGCATTAAACAGTTTCGTTTACACAGCCCTTTATTATAAACATTTTTTATTCAGATCACAATGAACCATAGTGTAACTTTAATATGCGTAACTAAAGGAAAAGACTCCTGGGTTAAGGTTGTGAACAGACATAAAATAGTAATTGGGAAAAAACTGGATGCACGCCTCACATAAAGTATCAAAGACAATATCTTTGCATGTTTATAGACTGGCAACTAAGATTTCTTTTGAACACACTTCTCATAACTATTAAAAACTGAAGCACTACAAACAGTGAAGTTTTCTTCATGTTGAATTATACTCGCTTCAAAGTAGAAAGGGATTGACATTTTGCAGAAAGAGAGAGGTGACGTTGACTCTTATCACGACCACTTAGAGAGCACGTTAGAATTGTGTATAAAGGCAATTGGGTTGCACCTGGATTGTAAGGAGGGTATTATTTATATTTGTATATGAAGACAATTATAAAATAATGAATCTACATACAAAGGATAGAACATAAAAGAATATATCAGCGTAAACATCTGCGTTAACAAAAACGACATACCTGTGAAATATTGATACTTATTCTAATGGGAAAATGCCGCTGATTCTCACAGAGTATAATATTTCCTGCGCTTGTCCTTTAATTGGGATACTTTTATCAAACACAATTTTATTCGGTTACTGAGTAGGTTCAGCTTTTCGTTTGGCTTGCTGTCTTTGTCACCATTTTTTTGGATATTGTTAAATATCCATTAATTGCAAATGCTCACAACACACGCACAGATACACAGACTCAAACACATGTAAATACAAAGCAAATAACCATACAAATAGTATGATGCAAAATAACTTGTCAATATCTAAACTGATGCAAATATATCATTGCAAGCTGTGGCCAGAAGAAGCATTGTTTGGCCAAAGGAAATATTATTTATAACTGCAGCGGCAACAGAAGATAAGACGTGCAGTTCATGTTACTGCAACGGCCGCTTGCCAGTCACGTCATGCTAATCACATGTTACAATATCAACAATAAGGTTTTTGCATCTATCGTTGCTAGGGAAATGTCTTAGTTCTAATTGGTCTAATCTAGGACAACCACTATGATGTATCCATCCCCTCCCATTTATTTAAAGCTTTCTGCCACATGGTTAGTAATTGTCAATCCTTTTCTTGATTGGCGCCGACTGTAGGAAAGAGTCACACTATTTTTACACAAAACCTTCACTTACTAAGTTAATAAAACTGGAAGGTTTTCGAGGGCATTCGACCTCATCATGAACAGTTTGGTGACTGAAGCATGTTCCTGTTAATTTCCTCTTCCTCCTCTCCTGGCTGGGTTAGATCCTGCCGCTGTTTACTGGTGAAGTGACAAAGTTCTAACAACCTATTCATTGGCAGGATTTCAACATTTACAACATTCTCTTCGTGAAATTAATTGTTCTTTCACACAAGCCGTGTGTTGGACAGGGTTAGAAAGGTAGAATCAGATGACTGAAAAATTCAATGCCATAGCCGGGATTTAAACCACAGATCTCCCGGAACAATTAATTCCATTAATTGACCAAATAGTGGTTGCAACTTTAAAGCCCGGGACTTAAAGTACTTACAATGAATGTAAGTCGCCATTGGGGTATGACATCTCAATACAATTTGAGATCTCCTTGTGGTTTACCGGGAAAAATGTGAATCAGTTGGAGAATTTAATGTCGTATCGGCATGTTGCTAGGTAGCTCGAGTGGTTAGAGCAACCGGATGGATACCGGGAGATCCGTGGTTCAAATCCCAGCTATGGCATTGAATTTTTCAGTCATCCGATTCTACCTTTCCAATATTCTCTTCATTCTTGACAATGAATATCTAGTCAGTTCTAGCGATGAGGAAACTGGTTTTAACAATTTTATGGTTTGACCAATGTTGTGGTTTTCAGACCAAAAGTGGTGTGATATAGCAGATTTGTCTGTGTGTTTGTTTTATATTTCTCTGGAGTTCTTTCAATCTGATGCTCAAATTTCTCCCCCTCTTATTGCGTTGCCAGCTGGTTGCTTCACCAATTTCAAGCACTGCCACAATTCAAAAGCCACGGCATCAAAAACTCCCTTGAGCTGGTGGAAAAACTGCAGTCCATCAAACTGGACCCCCAATACACAGTCGTTTCATTCAACGTCAAAAACCTATTTCCAAGCATTCCCATAGACAAGCTAGTCACATTTCTGAGAAAATGGTTACTTTCCACCAACATCCCTGCTAAACAGTGTGAAGAATATCTACACTTCACCAGGATCTGCCTAAACCATTCCTTTTTCGTTTTTGAAGGGAATTTCTACCAATAGGAAAAAGGTTTGGCTATCAGAAGCCCACTATCTCCTTTCCTGGCAAATTTATTTATGAGCCAACTTGAAATACACATCACCAAAGCATTCCCCTATATGTTCAAAGTTTGGTACAGATACGTTGACATTCACAATAGCAAAACACAAACAGGACACACTCAAGCTTTCAAACTTATAGGACCCATCCATTCAATTCACCATAGAGATAGCTACCAACACCACCTTAGCTTTCCTGGACCTCAAATTAACGAAGATTTCAGATGGCATAGAATTTGGAATACATAGAAAACCCACGCACACAGATAATTACATCAAAGCACATGGTTACAACCCCAAGGCACACAAAGAAGTCGCATTCAACAGCATGGCTCGTAGATTAATCAACATCCCCCTCAACAGAGCTGAATACTATAAAGAACATCAACACATCGTCAAATCCCCAGTAGAGAATGGATTCAGCCAGGAAATGGTAGATAGGAAAATACGTAAATTCAAAAGACAAAAACGCATCAAGCAGGTCACCACACTTTTTAATGCAGCAGAAAAGATCAATTTCAGGAAATTCACATACCACCCAGGTCCCCTTCACAAATTTTAGAAAATATTCAAGAATCACAACATTACCCTGGCACCTTACATTTCATTACAACAATGTATCAAGAATCTCATTAAAGCAAGAAAATCTGATCCCATACCCTAGGACAAAAAGTCAGGAATCTATCAGATCCAATGTGAAAATTGTGAAAAGGTTTTACATTGGAAAACAAAAAGAAACATAGGCAACCGCTTAAAGGAACACCAGCGTTGCATAAAATTCAAACAGACTGACAAATCAGCAGTTGCTTTTCACTTCTGGACTCAAAACCATGAAATAGACAACAATATTCAGTTCCAGAAACCAGCCCAAAAACCCAAAGAGCTTGAAATATGGGAGAAGATTTACATAAAGAAGTTTGAAAACCACATCATGAACTTTGATTTGCCAGAAGCAGACAACCCTCTATTTAGTTTCATCCATAGGCCACCAGAGCACACTCCACTTTCAATAATATGACTCGAGTGTGCGTCCAAGCCTCTGTAGTCCAGGATGAGAGCATACTGTTGCTGTCATGCATTACATGTATCAGAGGTATTTCCTCTTCTGGGTAGATAGATCACACCGTTGGGAGCATGCATTCTTCCAGGACTGTAACATATTCCTGGGAGTTCGATCTTAGAGGAGACTGCAACAAACTCTCCTGCTCCACTACCACTCATCCAACCCCATACAGTTAAGTTGATCCTGCCACTCTGTGCAGTGGCTACATGTATAGGGCGAAGCAAGTGTTGTCGGGTTGCCACAAAGACAGTTTCCCAGAAGTCTTGACTTGCTGGCAGATGCTGGAGGCAGAAGGCCATGCAAGCTTCCGTGTTCTTGCTTAAGGGCACCCTTTCTCGCAGACCTGTGATGCCGGATGCCAGTAGCATGGAGTCATCAATAGACTGTCTCCGCACCCACTGGAAGATTTAGTTCTATCGTTCACTGCCATGGTCTTCTTTGGTCTTCCTTGCTTTTGCTTTGCCTTAAGGCCCTCTTCACCCTCCTCCTGAAGCCTTTTCATCAATAACTGCACAGTCTCTTCTGAACGACCAATTGCTTGGCATATTTGGGGTGCGGCCACATACCTACAATGCAGCCCCTGGTTACCTCACTTGTGTATGGCAGGTGTAAGGAGTTTTGGTAGTGTGTGGGCTTCCAATACTGTCCATGTATCACTTAACGTGCTCTATTCCTCATTTGGTGACTGTTAGCTTGTAGGCCAATACAAAATGACGTCACATGATATCAAGGTCCTCTGATTTCACCCTACTACTTTCAAACAAACCATAAAGCATTTAGAATAGTTAGGGCCAGTTTCACCAATCGATGTTAAAAATACTCTAACATCTCGTTTGTTAACAATGTGTTCAAAATTTAAAACTTTTGCATTTCATCAAGCTTTTACAGCAAATTGTTAGCTAACACTTTTACAGCAAATTGTTAACATCAAAGACAACTGCAAATGCTAGCTTCCGAGAAGGCAGTGACCGAACTACACTGCTTCTGAACATGGTTCGATGCACTTTTGTCTACTTATCACTGCAATCTCTGTGTCAGTAACACATAACGATTTATATTCATGGCAATTGCCATGTGCTGTTCCTAATTGTTTGAGGTTAGAATCACGATGTCAACTGAAATAAATGTTTCACCATTTGCAATATGTTAATTAACATCTGGTTAATAAGTATAGACATATTATCAAGTACAAAAAAGCCAACGGTCTTACATTAAAGGATAAGATTGCAGCATGGGAGAAAATCTGCAAGTAATTTAATTGGAATGAACGCATTTCTCCTAAGTTCAGTCAGCAACTGCGACAATTTTATGCTAACATAAAGCGCAACATCAGAAACGTTAGGTGCAAAGAGTGTTCAACACTGTTTAAAACTGGTGGTGGACACTGCATTGAAAAGTGGACAAAAAGTGGATGCTGATTAATCAAGCAGACCTGAGAAAAATACTGTTTGCTTCTTGAAGCAATTGCTTTGGAGACCTTCCGATAAACCCACAAACAGTAGCTTTGGGAATACCAACATTATCAGCCCCATGTAAATGAAAAATGTTAGTAGTATAAAATCTAAGTACCTAATTAGCACTTGTAGCATAGGATAAAGAGGCATGCTTCTGTTGGTAATATTCTAACATCTCGTATTTCCCAAGAAACCATGCTCATGACCCCTTGGTTAGTCTACAATGCTTTAAAAATTCCTCCTTTTGCAGGGTTTCAAATTTATTAGGAAGTAAGACTGCTCTTCTGTTAGGAATGGCATTCAGAAATGCCAATTGTAGAAACTTGCATCAACAGCTTGGTTTGCAGCAGCCATTTTCCAACCTCTAACGTTTGTTAAAACGCTTAACACAGGCATACAGCGATGTTAACTGCAACGGACCTCCTCGTGGCGTCGTCTTCCTTCCTTCTTGGAGCTGTTGATGGCTGGTTCCTGTAATTCAAGCCTACCACACTTGTGTGTTGCCCTATTTCTAGACTCTTTCAGGGTGTGGTGACGGTAGACGAAATGAAACTCCATATGACTCGAACTTTAATTTATTGCATTGTAATGATACTGTTTTGTGTCGCCGCTAGCCGTGTTTTAAAACCTGTATGTACTGCAAAGGGGCCTATCTTCAACAATTTACCTCCCCAAGCTAGCTATGTCTCCTATGTCTAACTTCACACGCATCGTCACAAATATGGCGTGAATCGTTATCTCTTCTTCAGGACCAGATGCAAAACGAATAGACGCGTGAGCTCTGCATGTGTGCGCTTTTATACCCGCTTGGGGGGACGCTAAGTTCGCCTAGCTCTTTTCTAATCTATTCTGTTATTGGTTCTCCCTTAAGCGTGCTATGAGAACATTTGCCTCCAAATCTGCAGTCTTGACAAGTTTGGGATTTCCAAGGTGTCAAAATCTCTCTCCCTCTCTTTCCATCTTATTGCTATCTCTCTCCATGCCTGTGACTGTTTAGCTGTGTTGCCAGCTCTAAATCCCTTTCTACCTGCCTGTTTGTCTTCTCACGGCTAGCTAGCTTCACATTTTACATATATGTTACAATCTTAGCTTATTCCTATTACATTTGTGTTCCCTATATATCATAGTTCCCACTATATAACTCAAACTTAGCACAAGCTTTAGCACATTGTTAATGAAGTAGAATGTGTTAACTTAAGTGTTAAATCCGTTTAACATTGTGTTAAAGCTTAGCATCTGTTGGTGAAACTGGCCCCTAGTGTGGTTACTTCTTTGAAGTAATGGTTATTTGGCTTATGAAATTAAGATTCCAAGTTTAGTTCTCAGCTGGAAGAGAACTTTTTATGTCCTTTAGTTATGTTCATTTCATATTCTCTGATTAGTAAGGAAGAATTAAAGGCAAGCATAAATCGCTTCTGGTTGAAAGAAAGAGTAAAGTATGTTGTTTGCTTAATTTGACTAGAACACACACTACAGAGCATATTGTGTTGAGATTGCTTCAACTCTTACTACACAAAAAGCAAAGTAGGGGGAAAATTTGGGAACATCCCAAGTACTTGATTCATGAATTCCCCACCTTCCTGTCATCCTCCGTGGTGTAGTGGTTACCATGCTAGTCTCTAGCTCCCAAGGTCGCGGGTTCAAACTCGGCATTTTTCTCAGGCGTAAAAATCCTTAGTATGGCTTCCATCGGAAGGGAAGTAAAGCCGGTGGTCCCATGTCGTAGATTTGCAGCATGTAAAAGAACCTCAAGCCTGCCTGATAGAGAGGCCTCTGAGCAAAATTTCCAGTCTTTCATGCCCAGTATAGAATGGGATGCTAAGGACCACCGCAGTTAAAGAGCGTCCATAAATAAAAAACTCAATTTCAATACCCACCTTCCTTGTAGAAGTACTGGAAAAGAGACACTCGGATGTTTCTAGCACTCATGAATTTCAAATACCTGAGATAGCTTAAAAGCAAATCTCCCGAGTGTCAAATGTGAAAGTCCAGAGCTCGACACCACAGTAGCTCTTTGGGAGCACTGGATTCGAAAACTGAAGTACAGTGGTTCTTTTTTTTGGGGGGGGGGGGCATTCTACCTAACTGAAGAAGCTTGTTTCAGATTTTCAGTGTTTCACAATATTCGAAAAGTATGCGATAGAATTGTTTAGAACTAAAGCTCTCTCATTTTACAGGCATAAACCAAATATCCATTTGTAATAAAATAGCTGATTATAACCAAATGTAAACAAACCATTGCTTTTACATCTCTGTCCTATACTTCATATTATTTCCACTTACGTAAGCTTAGAAAGTAAAAAATATTGTTATATAACATATTTGTTATTACGTTGATATTTGAGAAGAGAAACAGTGATGTGTATTGAATTTATTTAAAGGTGAGTCGGAATTGTTACACTAACATCACTTAAGTTTACTCACTTAAGATGTTTCGGGAAACGGTTGTTCCTATCCTCAGAAGATAATCAGAGTGGCCCATGTTGTTGGTGTTTCCGTTTTGTGGACTGGATACTGTGGTGGCATCTTGTGGTGGTGAAATGTACTTCCAGAGAGGATTTGGTGGTGGCAAATCAAAATTCATTAGATGTGTGTTGTGTTTTAGAATGGTGATCTTCTCCCATGCATTTAATTCGGCTGCAAATTTGGCTGGTTTGACTAATGTAATATTGGGTTTGATGTGATTAGTGATCCAAAAATGATGTGAAACTGCAGATTTGTCCATTTGTTTGTATTTGACACATCTCATGTGCTCCTTTAGCCTATTTCATCGTTTTTGTGTAGCCTACACATGTTTTTAAGCCAAGGTTTAATAGTCGCAGATATTGAGATTGCTACTTACAACTTAAATGAAAATAGTAAAACTATTATAAAAAAAGAATGTGAAATGGTTCTCCAAGAAATTCATTCATTCATTATCTGTTTACCCTCCTCTTATGTAGGATTTACACCCGCCAGGACTTACAAGCGGGTGCCTGGGGTCAGAGGCCCGTCGAGGAGCAGACACTCATGGATCAGATAGAACAACCAGGATGAGTGATCAGCCCGATGCCTGGTATGGGACGAAGGAAGTAGATGAAACGAAATGTTGGTGAAATGGATGAAAGGAAAGGTGATGATGGAGCAGTTGGTGGAATGAATGGCGGGGGAAACCGGAGAACCCGGAGAAAACCCGCCCAGACGCCGCTTCGTCCACCACAAATCCCACATGCAGGTCCCTGGGATTGAACCCAGATCGCCTCGGTCACGGCGCCGCCGTTCTCCAAGAAATACAAGCAGATAATCATAACAATTTCCCAACCAAACATGTGATCAAAACATTAAAATCAAAACCAGTAGTATACAAGAAAGCTGACAAAGGAAATAAACTAGTTGTACTTCAAAAAGATGATTATATTGCCAGAGCAGAAAATATGCTGCAACAAGTAAATTACATACAAATTCAAGAAGACCCATTAAAACTACATTTAAAAACCTTCAATCAAACCATCCAGGAGAGCAAAACTTAACAGACACTGATAAATCTAGATTAAAACCAGACCATCCCATTTTACCAAGAATGTATGCTCTACCTAAAATACACAAACCGGGTAATAAGATGGGACCAATCGTCAGCAATATTGATTCTCCTACCTACAAACTGGCAAAATGGTTAGTTCAGAGATTCTCTTCACTACCAAAATTCAATAGCAAAAACATAATGAATTCAGAAGATTTAATACAGAAGATAAAATCCCTGGAACTCGAACCAGAAGACAGATTAGTTTCCTTTGATGTCACTGCACTATTTCCAAGTGTCCCTACAGATCAACTCCTGCATCAATTAAAGAAATGGCTACAGCAGACTAACATGCCGAAAGAAGAAATAGAAGACCTCAACAACTTACCAATTTGTGCATTACACAAAATTGTTTTAGTGTCAATAAGAAGTTCTATCAACAACCAACAGGTCTAACCATGGGCAACCCACTTTCACCATTCCTTGCAGATTTATTTATGAGCTACTTAGAAACACACATAACAACTTCCTTTCCATACAGTTTTAAAGTTTGGCACAGATATGTCGACGACATCTTTGCTGTTGTCCCTAATAGGTTCATACAAGACTCCTTAGCCTTACTAAACCTACAGAACCAATCAATAAAATTCACCATGGAAATAGAAAAAGAAGGCATGCTACCATTTTTAGACCTAAAAATCATCAGAGAACAAAAGAACCTAACCTTTGGCATATACAGGAAGCCAACACACTCTACTAATTACATAAAAAATAAGAGTTTCAATCCAACCACACACAAACATGCAGTACTAAACAGCCTAACACATAGACTGGTATATAGCCCTTAAATAAACAAGAATACCAGTTAGAATACCAGCATATAGTAGAGACAGCAATAAATAATAGGTACAACAAAACAACAATTGACAAAAAAATTGCAAAATTCAAACGACAGAAACACATCAAAAACACAACAAATCTCAGCCAGCAAGATAAACAGCTAAAGTTCAAGAAATTTACATACCACCCAGGAACATTTCACAAATTTAAGAAGATTTTCATGAAACACAACATCAGCCTAGCTCCACAGAACAAATTTAACATAGAGAAATTACTTTGTAACAAGTTAAAAGACCCCATTCCACAAGACAAAAAAGCTGGAATCTACAAAATCAATTGTTCAGATTGCAATAAAGTATATATAGGTAAGACAAAAAGAAACCTAGAAACTAGGCTAAAGGAGCACATGAGATGTATCAAATACAAACAAATGGACAAATCTTCAGTTTCACACCATTTTTTGGATCACTAATCACAACATCAAACCCAATATTACATTAGTCAAACCAGCCAAATTTGCAGCTGAATTAGATGCATGGGAGAAGATCACCATTCTAAAACACAACACACATTTATGAATTTTGATTTGCCGCCACCAAATCCTCTCTGGAAGTACATTTCACCACCACAGTATCCAGTCCACAAAACAGAAACACCAACAACACGGGCCAGTCGGATTAGCTTCTGAGGATGGGAACAACCGTTTCCCGAAACATGTTAAGTGAGTAAACTTAAGTGATGTTAGTGTAACAATTCCGACTCACCTTTAAATAAAATATTTGTTATTAATCTGTTGGGGTGCTATTAAATGCTGGAACAGTGTGCTCTCAAACTACTTTGATTACTACTGCTATCACTATCATAAGCTTTGTTGATAACTTTTGTTCGTCTCGAGAAAAATGTTCAATATGACCATTATGTACGAGGTTTGCCCAGAAAGTAATGCACCACATTTTTTTTTTCTTCAACAATTATTTACTGAACAGAATGAAACTTACACACAAGAAAGAATGATGTTTCTTCTACACGCCCTATTTTTCCATGTAATCTCCTTCCCATTCTATGGTCTTCCTTCAGCGACCACAAGGGCATATATGCCTTGTCAGTATCACTCGTTCTGGTCACAAAGCCATTTCTTCACTGTGTAAATCACATCATCATCCTCAATATGTCTTCCACGAATGGCATCCTTTAATGGCCCAAACAAGTGGAAGTCTGAGGGAGCTAGGTCAGGGCTGTAGGGTGTATGGGTAACATTGTCCAACCCTGTTTAGTGATGTGTTCTGAAGTCCTCAAACTTGTGTGAGGCTGAGCATTTGTTGAATCAAACAAATCACCTGGGTTGTTATGGCACCAAAGTTGCTGGAAGCGCTTCTTTAATTTGGTTAATGTGTTCACATATGCTTCAGAATTAATGGTGCTGCCTCTTGGCATCACATCAATGACACCCTCACAGTTCCAAAACACAGTCATGACTTTACCAGCAGAAGCAGTTGCTTTGAATTTTTTCTTCTGTGAAGAGTGAGGATGGCGCCATTCCATCAATTGTCATTTTGATAGGGGCTCAAAATGATGAACCCAGGTTTCATCACCTCTCACAATCCTGGACAAAAAGGCTTCCCCCTCAGCTTCAAACTCGGAAGAAATGTTTTTTCTGAGAGATTTGTGTTCCACGATAAGACAGCACGGAACCCATCGTGAAACACTTTTGGGTAATCAAGAGCATGGATGACTGCATCCACACTTCCTTTGCTGATTGACAGCTTCAGCACTAACTGCTGTCATGTGTTGGTCCTCGCAAATGAGTACACCAGCAAGCTGCATCTTATCAGGTGTGACAGCCATGGATGGCCTCCCTAAATGCTGCAAATATTGGAGCTCTGCCAAACCACCTTCTAATGGCCTCGCCCTCTGTGCCCAGCTACTAACCATACCTCTGTCAATTGCAGATGCTCCATAAACTACACACAAAGGTTTGTTAATGTTCCCAACAGATTCTTTCTCCACAGTGAAAAATTCAATGACGACACAATGCTTGTAACGTAGATCACTTACAAATGCCATTTTGAAACATTGCTGCAGCTACGCTATCTGTCGGAGAAAATGGAAAATTTGTGCATGCACTCCGGAAACTTCAAATAATGCATACCTGAAGTTTCACATTCGTACCGTTGTAGTTGGCTGAGAAAAACAATGCGGTGTATTACTTTCTGGGCAACCCTTGTAATTTAATTTTAACGAGTTTAAACAAATTTATTTTTAAAAATTGCTAAAAAAAAACATCTTAGCAGCAACTATTATGCTTAATTAAATTAGCACATATATTGTCCGAGATATTTCAATTGCATAAATGCCCTGTGTTAAAAGTGCACAGTCCCCCTTCAAATTATAAAAACAGGTGATTATTTATAGAAAAACATTGTTTCATAAATTGAGCTTCTATCAGTGCAGACTACTATCCTATAGAGTAATGGCATTAAAATAGCAATGTAGAACATAGAAGTAAAAAACCCATACGTTATCTGATGCTTGTAGACAAGTGTCCTGACCCCACACCATCCTCCACTGGCTAGGGATAAACAATGTGCATGACGCATTCTTTTGAATCATGGCTGCAGATTGTTTTAAGAGGGATTGTATCTTACTATGGGGTGACTTAACTAAAATGTATTCTCTTGATACAAAAGCCAGAAGTATTTTTAAAGGATGTGACCGCTCTAATGAATTTAAAATTCTGATTGTGATAAACTTCTAGTTACTTGAGCTATTAATATATAGGGTAGTTATATTATATTCAAACCCACTCGTGGCCCCTCTCTACTGCATGAAACAGGCGGCAGTCGCCGGGGAAATTACGCTGGCAGAGGCAGACTAAAATCCTTACCTTATAATAGATGCTGAAAATGTTGACCTTCTGCTCTCAAACATACAGCATATCTTGTGTAAATATTTTCGTTCACTCTCCGATGCTCAGCAGCAGGAATTCTTGTGATTTCTTGCACAATGTTTTCTTTAAGTTCCTGTAGTGTTCAAGGATTGGAACAATACACTTTGTGTTTTAAAGAACCCCATAAATAAAAATCACAACTTGTTAGGTCAGGAGAATGAGGGGGCCACAAATCAACACTAATTATTCTGTCATCAAACACCTCTCTTACTGCATGTAATGATTCGGCAGCCGTATGTGCTGTTGCAGAGTCTTGCTGGAACCAAACATACGATTTCTCTTCTTCTATCAAGCGATTGCAAAATGGTCTCAGAATTAACCTTTGATATCGCTCTGCATTTATTGTTTCATCAAAGAATATAGGCCCTATTATTCTTCTAGCAATTATTGCACACCACACTCCAATTTTCTGATCATAATGGGGCGTTTCATCATAAGAATTCCTGCTGCTGAGCTTCGGAGAGTGAGCAGGAATATTTACACGAGATATACTGCCTGTTTGAGAGCAGAAGGTTAACATTTCCAGCATCTATTATAAGGTAAGTATTTTAGTCTGCCTCTGCTGGAGTAATTTCCTTGGCAACTGCCGGCTGTCTTGCACAGAAGAGAGAGGCCGCTCGTGGGTTCGAATATAATTTAACTATCTTATATGTGCACAGCAATATTTCTAATTGCTTATCCTTAAGAAAAGATTCGAATTATATCACTTTGTATAATGCAGCAATTAAGTTAGCATAATTTAGATTAAATGAGTCCATTACCTCATTTGTATCTGGGTAAAGAGCTATAAATTGCTGCCCATTTCATTTTAAGTTCTAACAATGCTCCTTAAACATACTCTTTGAATGATTAGTAAAAAGTATTCTAGTTATAGTTTGATTTTTTAACTTGAAGCACCAGCTGAGTATCATGTTAATACAACTTTATAAATGTTTTTTATTTTTCTATTGACAAAATATTTTTTTGCTATTCTGACACTACCCAGTGCCTATAAAATGTGCTTTATGACGAAAGGAAATATATTATTCATCTGGATTAATTTCTTTGAAGCCACTAACCTGAATATTATTCTCAGATAGACCCTGAACATCAGTATGCTCTGTGTAGTTTTCTCCAGGAAGGACAACTATGTGACCATAAAAAGAACCAATTGGGATTTTACATCTTGTTGTACTCATTCCATATCTACCAATAGTTGTTATCTGTAAAAAGATAACACAAAACACACATTATTTACATAATTTACTAATTGCACCCCTGCAATTTCGGGGTACACGGAGGTTATTATAAACATTGGAACAAATGCAGTTAATTCTGTAGCTAAAGGATCGCTATAAAAGAATTATTCTCTTATCAGATTACTCTGCATCACTTGAGATTATATCACAAAAATAAGTACCTTGAGGTATCTGCATATTGGAGGGGGCTGCAAATCACTCATAACCAGAGACTTTGTGCCAATATCTGATGCCACAACCAGCCTCTGCCCATCTGTCTCTTCTCCTTGGCACCAGATATCAATGGAAAGAGAAACCAAATCTGAGCAGGCCGGAATCATGAGGTCAGTGAGAAGAATTGGGCTGCCAAAGTCCAAAACAACGAAGCGACGTGCTCCTGAATGCATCCTCTCTATCACCAGCATGTGCTGTGGAGGCATCATCAACAACTGCTGCCATGGTAGCATTAATGATCCTGCATCATCTCCCTACAGAAACAAAAGTCATTAGCTTTTTAAACATGAGCTGCTACTGCTGCCAAGGCATATGCTGTTAAACTTGACTATTTCTGTTTCATTTCACAAGAGATGTTCTTTGTAATTATTTTGCTTTATATCACTAAATCTCACTGAAGGTTAAAATAAATAAATAAATAAATAATAATGTTTCTAAAGAATACTCATGTTAGAAATGGCAATTTATAACTTTTATTTTTTTTTTAACAAAGGAATGTGGTTATATGCTGGACCAGTAAGTATGCATACAATTTTCATACAATTTCTGTAAGCAATCAACTCTGTCATTTTGAATTTTCTGAATAACATTGTGGTTCATGTAAGACTTCACTAAAAGCCTGCATTTCACACAGTATAAGTCTTACAATAATAGGAAAGGCTGAAAATTTGAAGAGTAAGAAACACTGGCTCTTGGTTGGTTACATTACCATCTATGCTTTCCCAGTAGTAGGTGGTTGGTGGCTATTAGTATAACACTTATGTGTAAAATTTCAATTTGGAACTAACAGTATTTCTTTATGTAAAACGCAGTTTAAATATATCTGTATCAAACAATGTCACACTCTTTAATATGGAATTTTTTGTTTTACTATTTGCTCCTCCTAGAACCTAGATAGGTGTCTGATCATATTGCTCCTTTGAGGCTTCACAACACAACCTGCAAATTAATATTTCTTTTAGTAGTATTCTATGTGTGGAATGGTATAAGGCCCAAACTTAAATCTCAGTTAGGGTAAGTTATCTGGATAAGGTGTGTTCTAGGTTTTCCATAATCTTGAAATGACAAATGCTCTTTGGATCCAATACTCTTATCATTTTAGACCTGAAATGTTTTAAGGAACATTAAACCGTGAAAAAAGAAAAAGGAATAAATAAACTGAAAATCAATTTAATAATTTTGGCCATAATAACTTCACATTTTCAAAACTAGCCTGTAATGAACTCATGATCAGTAGCATTATAACACACAAATCTTAACTATGTAATCAGCATTTACTTTGCTGATACATGTATATGAGATGCCAGGTAGAAAGATAAGAAATAAAACACATTTTGCTTTCACTATGTCGAAATATACTAGCTTCCCAACAACAAATAATAGAAAATGGAACTTTTACACTTCAGTAGCCATTGTCCACACTACACGTTTACCAACATATACACAAAAAAAAACCTTCACAAATAAAAAGAAAAAAATTACAGAATACCTCCTACATCATACTTCATTTAACCAGAGAAAGAATGGCAGCTATGATGGCTGGGACCAACTGATGACAAAGCAAAGAATTTAAGCACATTATGGAATAATAAAGAAAGAGGGGGAGGAGGAGGAACTAGGAATCATTATTTTCACTTTTAATAAATGATTAAGAACAGCAAAACTATTCAAAGGGAGCAATGAAATGTGGCAATAACTCTATGAAAATCATGTTAAGCATTCAAAACTCTGCAAGATGAAAGACATTACGAAACAAGTTATTCATAAATAAACTGAGATGGATTTAACACATACTTGATTACTTGGGTCCAGAACAGTTTTCAAGGGGTCTTTCCCTTCATCATCAAGTGGCCCCAACCATCAAACTTTTTTCTTCCACAAGAGGCAGATGTACGTATTTTGTGATCCAGCTTTCTTCAATTGGTGCATCGCAGTTGGTGCATACATGTAAGAAATTTTTTTCCCAAATTGGAGCTGCCGTCTGTCAAAGTATTTTGTTAATTTTACCTATTTTCTTATTTCATGATATACTTGCCAAAAATGTGCTGCAATGGCTGATTTGTCTGTTCACATTTTATATTTCCAAAATGTTCTTTTAACCTGAACACAAGGACACGTTTTAAGTCCATTGTAGAATTTTTCACAATCCATACAATTGATTTTGTAGATACCTGACTTACTGTTGGGAGGTTCTTTATATGGTTGCTCTGATCAATGCAAAGGTTTATCTCAATTAACATTAAGTAGATATAATACGCTTTTGTGTATAGTTAGAAGCTATATAAAAAAAATCTGATGTGTTACACTCACATGACTTTCTCTACTCTTGTACAATCTATTTTTACAAACGCCTAATCTCCATATGCTTCATATTAATCGAGATATCGAGATGTCAATCTTATTTGTAATTTTCTTGTAGATGCAAGGGGAATATGGTAGGTTTTAAGCGATAGTCAAATATTTTATCGCTGGTTGCTATGTGGCGCATTCCATTCTCTTTGCATGTCCAGGACATAAAAAAATGAATAACGAATTTGAGAAAAAGTATAAGTATTGGAAAATTTAAGGAAATAACAAGCAATATCTCGAAAACGGTTCACTCAACAAAAAAAATGTATATGATATAAGTTGTGTATTTTAACGCGATCTACATTTTTTGTGTAGTAAAATTTTGTTTATCTCTTATGGTTTACCAGTTATGCAAAAGTCGTTCATAATGAAGAATACTTTTGGAGACATTCCCAGAAATTTCGAGATATACATTTCATTTCTCATGACATTATCTTAAACATATGATATTTTCATCAAAATCGTTAGAGCCATTTTTGAGAAAATTAAAATTTTCGAAAAATCTTCCATGTAAAGGGTAGTCTGGGGTGGGGGGATTTTCTTGAAAATCTTCGTGTCGCATCTCTGGAAGATACTGAACGTAAATACCAAGTTTGGTGTTTATCCGACTGTTAGTTTTTGAGTTATGCTGTTCACAGACACACACACACACACACACGGACATGTTTCCAAAAATGCCTTTTTTGGATTCAGGAGGTCTCAAAACATGTATTTCCGGTGAAATCTCGGTATCAAATTTTTGGGTGGAATGCAATACTTCCCCTACTTACTATACGTAGTAGAGAAAGTAATAAATGACAGTGTGCAGAGAATGTTTCCTTCCCCCCTAAATGCAGTGGTTTCTTTAACCATTGGCACCTTATTTAAATATCCTAATGGTTAACTCATAAATCTGATTTAAATCCCTGTACAGCTGCATGAGTTATAGCAAAGTTTAAAAATTCATATAAAATGAACCAACAATTTCTTTCCTAAAATTTTGTATCATGTTGCAGGAAGCACTGACTTATCTATTTTTATGCCCTAATATGATTATTGGCTGCTGTAGATCTCAAAAACAGTTCCAACTGAAGGACAACACAACACTCTTCGGTTGACATGAACTTTCACTATCTCTCCCTTATTGTATTTTACAGCACTTTCGTTTTTCCCTTGCCCTTCTTTTCTTTCTTGCCTGTGGGTAACATGTGCATTGGAAAAGGGGCACATGTTTTAGTTTGCAGTCTAAATGGGGTTAAGGTTAACCTCTGACACTTTGGTAGTGTGACACTTTGAAGAAGCTGATGAATAACAATGGTTTTGAAATTTGTATACTTATAGCAGTCATCTTGTGAAATACAATGAAACAATCGGATACTTACATATCTAGCAGACAGAAAAATATTGAACTGTAACCTTTAGCTGTGCGTCGCGTTATAGGATACAAACCTTATCTTACAAATTGACACCTCTCACTCTCTTCTGGTACTCATGGGCACACATCTCTGGATGTCTTACCTTTCCTTTTCAACTTGCCTGTTGCTGTAATATCAGCAGCTTAATGTTTTATCGATAAGAAATAAACATCTCTGTCATTCTTTCACATACAGCACATTCATTGCAGATCATGATTCATACTCCGTTTCACTTTATTATGAGGTATATCAGAAGACATATCCTCCTTATTTGTTCTCATAATACCAACAGCATTAGTTTTTTGGTTCATTAGTCTTCTAAAGTGATATGAAAAACTTTTAAATGACCGTTTCCTAGCCGTCTACAAAGCGAATGGAATGCTTTGAAGCCTAACCACAAACCCATCTGTAATGTAATGTAATGTAATATTTATTTCATCATTATTACAATAATACAAATAAAGCTTACATCTAAAACTTATGTCTAGTGCACCAGTTTTCTAGCTCCCCCATATTTAGCCCCTAGGCTGTATATATTGGGATAAAGCTACTATACCATCTCTCTACTTTACAAACTATGCTCGTTCAGCTGTACCTTTCTTAAGCTCCTTATCCACTTATCCCTTGTGTTGCCTAAAAATGTTCCCATCATTTTAATTATTTCTACTTTTGTGCTTCCCAACATTCTTAATGCTACTGCTTCTTTGTTTAACTTGTCCCATTTTTTATTCCATATAACCTCTCTCCACCTTTTAACCTTATCACATTCTATTAGACAATGATAAGTACTACCCGATTCATCACACATAATACATCTCCCCGAACCATTATATCCATTCCTTTTTAAAAAACCCATCTGTAAATGATTAGTAATATCTCCCCATCCCCCAACTACACCATGTGGTCCTATCACTAGCTCCACTAAAGCAAAGCGTTGTTGCAATGTCATTTATGTTGTTTCTTCGACAGCTGTGACTGTTCGCACAGGCTTTTCTTCGGTCTTTAAGTTAAACTTATATCTGTATTTTCAGAGAAGTTATATAGTGTTTTACTTAATGCAGTTTTGCAAGTTTAGCAGTGTTTAATAGTTTTTGGCATTTAATGGTTTAATTAAGTTGTGGGAAACAAACCAAGATGCTGCCCCTCCGATTGCACCACAAATGACACCCTGCCGAATACCAGTGGTGCCAGGATAACAAAGAAACGAGTTATAAAAACTTTTGAATAAGCAAAGCCAGATTTTTGTGTGTAATGTTCACAGATAAATAGAAACGAACCATTTAGGTAAGGGTTCAATATTGGAGACTGCAAGAATCCTGAAGCTGGACAGAAAAACTGTGTGGAATGTTATCCAGAGAGGTCCAGTGTCTCCTAAAAAGCCAGGCAACTAAGTTTAATAAAGTGGACTATTTCGGTTGTGACTTTTATCAGGCGCGAAGTTTACCAATTTTATAATAAAGCGCAATTGCCAACGGTCTGTGAACTATTGCAGCATCTGCAAAATGTAGCAGACTTTCCTTACAAGGAAATTACACTTTGCGAACTGCTAAAGAAGCTGGGTTTTCATTTTCGTCGTTTAAAGAAGAGGAGCGTGATAATGGAAAGTGCAAGAATAGTGGCTTGGAGATACCAATTCCTCCATAGGCTTCGGGAGTTGGGATCGCAAAGTTTTAAATTCATCTATTTTGATGAGACCTGCTTCGACACTAATGACGTTGTTAAGATGGGGTGGGACGACAGTACCTGCAACTGTGTACTAAAGTCATCATCATCACAAGGGAAACCTATTATGGTGCTTTACGCTGGAGGCAATGAAGGGTGGGTGTCAAAATGGCTTTTTTTTGTCAGCCAAGAAACTGCAAAGCTGACAGTCATGATGAAATGACAGTGGCAGTTTTCAAAAAAATGGCTTTTGAATAGTCTGCTTGCAAACTTGCTAATGACAGAAAATGTGCAATAATTGTGAACAATGCAAGCTACCATTTCTGGCAGCTATTTAAAATTCCCTGCATGAACACGAGGGTTCAATATATTTTGTTCATGGAAGATCAGAATATACTGATGCCAAAGGAGTCAGCACTGCATTCGAGGGGATACAAAAATTGTATGAAGGAATTAAATTTTGTGTAAAATGTGGAAAAAATAGTACTACTGATTATATACAGCAAAATTTAGGTCTGAGGCAAGGTTGTAAACTCAGTCCAATATTATTTAACTTATTTATAGATGATATTTTAGATAGAATAATGAAAAGTAATAAACACTGTCCAGTTATAGGGAAAAAGGAAATACCAGGGTTGTTATTTGCAGATGATCTAGTAGCCGGGGCAGTAACAGTGATAGGGTTGCAACATGCTATTAATGAAATTGCAAAATTCTGTATGGAATGGGAGCTAAAGGTGAATACAAACAAGTCCAAGATAATAGTGTTCAAGAAAGGATCAAAATTAAAAAAAGAGGAAAGATGGTATATAAATGGAGAGCAAATAGAGGTGGTAAAAGAATTTGATTACTTGGGGATTAGATTCTCAAGCAACAGGAAATGGGAAGCACAATCTAAATATGCACAACTGAAAGAAAAGCTAGCCATGAAAGCTGTTAGAGTTTGCTTGTGCAAAACATCCACGCTACCAATGAACTGGTTGGAAAGGCTATATGAAGCTGTAGTGGAGTCAAAAATGTTATATGTTATAGAAATATGGGGGGTGGCAAAGGGATGCATTAAGATTGATATAGTCCATAGAATGTTTTGTAGAGAAGTTCTCGGTTTACCCAAGAATTCACCAACGGGCGTGGCACTGGCAGAGCTAGGAAGGTTAGGGAGAAAAGGTATAATAGTGGAAAGAATTTTGAAGTATTGGTATAGATGTTTAAATTTAGAAGATAGTAATATATTAAAAGAATGTATACAGTTCCAAAAAGCTGTCTTAGGAGAAGAGTGTTGGTTTGGGGAAATGGGAAATGTGCTAAAAGAAATTGGCATGAGGAATATTTTCCTATTAGATAAATATAATAACAGTGGGTTTTGGAAAGAAGTGAGATTGAGGGTGGAAGATATCGAGAAACAAGAAATATGGGCTGGTTTTGAGGATAAAAGGTCATTGATCTTGTATAAATCAGTTAACAGAAATTGGGGAAGGGAGAAGTATGTAGATATATGCAATCAATTTGGTATAATAGGTCTTACGTGGATGCGCACAGGAGTAATATTTTTAAAAAGGAATGGATATAATTGTTCGGGGAGATGTATTATGTGTGATGAATCGGGTAGTGCTTTTCATTGGCTAATAGAATGTGATAAGGTTAAAAGGTGGAGAGAGGTTATATGGAATAAAAAATGGGACAGGCTAAACAAAGAAGCAGTAGCACTAAGAATGTTGGGAAGCACAAAAGTAGAAACAATTAAAATGATGGGGACATTTTTAGGCAACACAAGGGATAAGTGGATAAGGAGCTTAAGAAAGGTACAGCAGAACAGGCATAGTTTGGAAAGTGGAGAGATGGTATAGTAGCTTTATCCCATATATACAGTCTAGGGGCTAAATATGGGAGAGCTAGAAAACTGGAGCACTAGATTTAAGTTTTAGATGTAAGTCTTATTTGTATTATTGTAATAATGATGAAATAAATATTACATATTACCGATGCCGAACCCCGTTCCCAACAAAGCCATCCTTATACAAACAATCCAATCTACAAACATAACCAAAAAGTATGTAGTTGGTGAACTTGCAGCTTCTCACAGCCATGAAGTTTTGCATTGGCCACCCTATCATTGCATATTTAACCCTATAGAACCAATATGGGCCCAACTGAAAGGATTTGTTAGGAAAAGCAATGTGGCACCAACTATTAAGTGCCAATGAAAACAAGGCATTTTTACTTCTACTACTTACCTATAGTAAGTAGATGTATTGTGCTCCACGCTGAAGTAAGATGACAAGATTTCATCGGAAATTCGCGTTTTAAGGCTCACTGAATCCAACAAGGCATTTTTAAAAAGTGTTTGTGTTGGTGCAGGTGGGAGGGGGGGGGCAAAAAATAAAAGTCGTTTAAACACCAAACTTGGTATTTAAGTTCAGCTTCTTCGAAGGATGTGACACAGATTTTCAAGAAAATTCCACCCCAAACTACCCTTTACGTGGAAAAATGTTTGTTATTGTGTTGTATTTTTCAAAAACAGCTATAACAATTTTGATTAAAATACCACATGTTTAAGATATTTGCATGAAAAATAAATTATGTATTTTGAATTTTATTTTCTGGGAATTACCTGCAAACTCTTCCTCATTTTCAATAATTTTTTGTAAAACTGATAAACCATAAGAGATAGACAAAATCTTACTGTGCATAAAATGCAATATCGTTAAAGGACAGAATTTATGTCAAATTGTGTTAATCATTTCCGAGAAATTCTTTCTTATTGGTTTGAAATACTTGTACTTTTCACAAGTGGTAAATCCCTATTTGTATTTTCCAGGTGATCATGCTTAAAGCAAGGAATTTCAGTCATCATCTGTTTTTTAAAAACCTAACACGCTTTAGCCTATGTATCCTTATAACTACAACAAAATGTGCAACGAAAGTTTATCTCGTTTAAGAAGAAGTGGATAGAAAAATAAGGTTTTGTAAAAGTAGTTTATAGAAGAGTGAGTGGAGATAATCATGTGAATGCAACATAATACTTTTTATTTTCTTTCTTTTGTCTTTTTATTAACATAAAAATAACAATAACTAATGTGAGATTTGAACCGAGGAGCTCATGAGTGCAAGCAGCGCCTTCACAACCTCTTGGCTAACGAAACGTTTTGCGCTGTGTTTTCAGTAGCTTATAAGCATCACCACCGAGAAACACCATTATAAGGTGATACCATTGTGCTCAGAAATCACAGGCTATAGATCTCCAACTGGGCGACCTTTGTACAGTAGTCAAACACTTGTTCTCTACCTCCCCTAATGATTACCACTGCAAAAACTTAGTGACATCCATGTGCATGTGCGCATTGTTGCCACAGTTTAAAATAGTATTTAAAAGCAAAACTTTGCAGCTGATTTCCACATGTACAAAATACAATTATGCAGTTTAATTATCTTGCATACTTTACACACAAATGCAGTAAATAACTATGCATCACATAACAATTACATTTATGTTACAAACACTTTAGAATATAACTGCGGAAAAGCTCAACTAATATACTACACTACAAGAATGGAAATGCTTCTAACATACACAAGAGAAACTTAGAAACATATCCCAAAATAAACTATATATTGTTGGGCTATCATTAAAGAATTAAAGTACATTAATATGAATTTATTTTCAAAGGAACATATACTCCTAAATAAAAGCATCATTTCTGATTATGTTATTCACCCTAATAGTTAATTTTTATAAGTAAGGGTTGTATGTTTACAGTTCTGCCTACTGTAATTATTATTGTGCGTGAAGCTATGGTGAAAGTATTCATTTTGTTTGTCCTGCAACCACAGAATGTAGAAAAACCAAGTTCCAGAAGATGTAAACAAAAACATTAAATATGCAAAAGTTATAAAAGAAAAAGAAGAAACAGATGAAAAAAGTAAAGCGAATGCAAGTTTTTGTCCCACTCTTGGGAGAGAGGTGCTTTTTTTTTGTAGTTTTGAAAATTAATAAATTCGCTTCACAGCAGTGTTTTTATTAATATAGAGTTAATATAAGAAAATTGTGTATTGTTTAAGATGAGCAAGATTTATTAGCATGGCAGCTACTGGTTACTTAAATGAATAGCTTTATTATAAAATGCAGCACAAATAAATGCAGCACTACGGAAGACAAAAGAAAGAAAATAAAAAGTATTATGTTACATTCACATGATTATCTCTACTCTCTCTTCTATAAACTACTTTTACAAAACCTTATTTTTCTATCTACTTCTTCTTAAACGAGATAAACTTTCATTGCACATTTTGTTGCAGTTATAACTATACATAGCTAAAGCGTGTTAGGTTTTTAAAAAACAGATGATGACTGAAATTCCATGCTTTAAGCATGACCACCTGGAAAATACAAATAGGGATTTACCACTTGTGAAAAGTACAAGTATTTCAAACTAATAAGAAAGAATTTCTCGGGAATGATTAACACAATTTGACATAAATTTTGTCCTTTAACGATATTGCATTTTATACACAGTAAGATTTTGTCTATCTCTTATGGTTTAACAGTTTTACAAAAAATTATTGAAAATGAGGAAGAGTTTGCAGGTTATTCCCAGAAAATAAAATTCAAAATACATAATTTATTTTTCATGCAAATATCTTAAACATGTGGTATTTTAATCAAAATTGTTATAGCTGTTTTTGAAAAATACAACACAATAACGAACATTTTTCCACGGAAAGGGTAGTTTGGGGTGGAATTTTCTTGAAAATCTGTGTGTCACATCCTTCGAAGAAGCTGAACTTAAATACCAAGTTTGGTGTTTAAACGACTTTTATTTTTTGCCCCCCCCCTCCCACCTGCACCAAAACACACACTTTTTAAAAATGCCTTGTTGGATTCAGTGAGCCTTAAAACGCGAATTTCCCATGAAATCTTGTCATCTTACTTCAGCGTGGAGCACAATACATCTCCTACTTACTATAGGTAAGTAGTAGAAGTAAAAATGCCTTGTTTTCATTGGCACTTAATAGTTGGTGCCACATTGCTTTTCCTAACAAATCCTTTCAGTTGGGCTCATATTGGTTCTATAGGGTTAAATATGCAATGATAGGGTGGACGACGCAAAATTTCATGGCTGCGAGAAGCTGCAAGTTCATCAACTACATACTTTTTGGTTATGTTTGTAGATTGGATTGTTTATATAAGGATGGCTTTTATGGGAACGGGATTCGGTACTGGTATATTCCACTCTTCCACGAACAAATTTCTATTGAACCCTCGTGTTCATGCAGGGAATTTTAAATAGCTGCCATGAATGGTAGTTTGCATTGTCCACAATTATTACACATTTTCTGTCATTAGCAAGTTTGCAAGCAGACTATTCAAAAGCCATTTTTCAAAAACTGCCACTGTCATTTCATCATGACTGTCACCTTTGCAGTCTCCAGTATTCTTGGCTGACAGAAAAAAAAGCCATTTTGTCACCCATCCTTCATTGCCTCCAGCGTGAAGGACCATAATATGTTTCCCTTGTGATGGTGACTTTAGTACACAGTTGCAGGCACTGTCGTCCCACCCCATCTTAACAACGTCGTTAGTGTCGAAGCAGGTCTCATCAAAATAGATGAATTTAAAACCTTGCGATCCCAACTCCCGAAGCCTATGGAGGAATTGGTATCTCCAAGCCACTATTCTTGCACTTTCCATTATCACTTATCACGCTCCTCTTCTTTAGACGACGAAAATGAAAACCCAGCTTCTTTAGCAGTTCGCAAAGTGTAATTTCCTCATAAGGAAAGTCTGCTACATTTTGCAGATGCTGCAATAGTTCACAGAACATTGGCGATTGCCCTTTACTATAAAAATGGTAAACTTCGCACCTGATAAAGTTACAACCGAAATAGTCCACTTTATTAAACTTGGCCCTTTTGTTGCCTGGCTTTTTAGGACACACTGGACCTCTCTGGATAACATTCCACACAGTTTTTCTGTCCAGCTTCAGGATTCTTGCAGTCTCCAATATTGAACGCTTACCTAAATGGTTCTTTTCTACATAACCGTGAACATTACACACAAAAAATCTGGCTTTGCTTATTTAAAAGTTTTTGTAACTCTTTTCTTTGTGATCCTGGCACCACTGGTACTAGGCAGGGGGTCATTTGCTGGTGCAATCTGAGGGGCAGCAACTTGGTTTGTTTCCCACATCTTAATTAAACTATTAAATGCTATTAACAATTAAACACTGCTAAACTTACAAAACTGCACTAAGTAAAACACTATATAACTTCTCTGAAGATACAGATATAAGTTTAACTAAAAGACGGAAGAAAAGCATGTGTGAACAGTTGCAGCTGCTGAAACATACTGAAATCAAAGAAACAACACAAATGACATAGCAACAACGCTTTGCTTTGGTGGAGCTAGTGACAGGACCATGTGGTGTAGTTGGAGGATGGAAAGACCCTACTTATCATTTACAGATGGGTTTGTGGTCAGGCTTCAAAGCATTCTGTTTGCTTTGTAGCCGGCTGGGGAATCACTACCTGTGACCAGCACAAGCACAGACCATTCTACAGTGTCTGCATGTCCGCTGTTATGAAGCTACGCAAGGCCCTTTGATCATCACATGGAATCTAGGATGACTCATTTTTTTTTCATGGGTGTACAAGTATTTAAGTTAGTATGATATTTTTAAGTAGATTGTATAAAACATTTGCAGTGATTGTCTAACAACCCTGCCATCAGCTGAGGCAGAATAGGCAACATCACCAAAGAAGACACAATAGGAATTTGGACTGAATTTTATAATTATCTGCTCAAATGGGGTTAACAATTCCTTTTAACCCATCCAACTTCAGAGTAAGGTAAGCAAAAAAGTGTTTCTTGAGATACAAGTAATGTTTACTGCTGCTTTAACTGTTCTTAAAGAGTTTTAAAGAAATTATAACAATAAAAGGTTTGTCCTTGAGTACCTTTAATGCACAGGGTGAGCAGAAAGTTCCTTTATACTGCCTTAACCTAGTTCTATGAAGCAAAGAAGGAAGGGAATGTATAATACGAATACGAATTATGGAATGTGTAATCAATTATCAGTAAGGCCGGTAGATCTGACGCCAATAGTGATACCGGAAGCAATATGCAATACTCACTACAATACTCACTCACAATAGCTGTAAAGTTTTAGCCGATACAAGTCCTTTCAGTGTGGAAGAGCATTTGGTGGCTTCTGTGTGGGTCCACCAATGCCGAAACACCACACAAACAATGCAGGGCAAGTGTGCAATTTATTGCAACTCTAGTAGCCATAATGTGTTTTTTTGGGCAAAAGACAATCCTCACTTTTATGAAGAGATTTGGAATAATCCGTCTCATGTTATGGTTTGGGTAGGAATGACAGCGGATCACCTGCTGGGTCCCTATTTCTTCAATCAACACACTTATTTGAAAATTATCAAACAGGGGTTACTTCCAGAATTGATGATACGAGGAATTGCCGACACCGTCTTCTTTCAACATGACAGGGCACCAGGACATTTCACTGTCCACGTCTGCCAATGCCTGGACAAAATTTTTCCAAATCGCTGGATTGGACTTAGCTCAGAACAATCTCCGGCTCCATTACCTTGGCCCCCAAGAAGTCCTGACCTCACCACACCTGATAATGCACTGTGGAGTATTGTGAAAGAGGATCTGAGATGTCGATACATAAACAATGAGCAACTGAAAAGTGCAGTTTGTGCAGCGTCTCAAACCGCCACCCCTAATCTGCTGTTGCAGATGAACAATCAAACATGGAGGCACATTAAATTATGTTACACACATGGAGGAACCCACACAGATGCTTTGGGCCCATAGGAGGTAAGCTGTACATAACTATATAGTTTCAAAGGTAGTGTAAAGGGACTTTTCGCTCACCCTGTACATTAAAATAGCACTAAAAACATTATATTCAATTTATTCTACATCATGCATCACATTACACACTGTGACATACACTACAATTAAAAGGAATAAGGGGTGGGAAAGAACAGCTAATCACGAAGTGCACAAACCTTCTTTGGGTCCTGTTTTTGTTTCTCAGCATCAGCAGCTGGAGTAGACATCCCAATGATGCACTGAGGGGGATATGGCCCACAGACAGTGGACTGTTGTGAAGAGGAACTTGAGCTAGTCTCTGCATCTGCTGCACCACTTCCACCACCTCCTCCACCACCACTTCCACTACCAACCACATTTGCCAGCCCACAGAGATTCACCATCATGGGTGTTTTGCTTTTGGACTTGTTTTTCAGTAGCTCATTTTCCAGAGCTATCACTGACTTACAAAATTTAGCATTCTTCTCCATAAGTTTTGCATCTGCATTTGACATTATTTGTAAGTAATCATCTTTCTTCAATTCTTCACAGAAAGATATCTGAAAGTATTACAATGTCAGATCTAACTGGGCTATTCTCGGCTTTCAAAAACCAACTTAAAGCAATTTTTGGGATCAAATGCATTGAAGAATGTCAACATTCAGTGACAATGATACAATCAGAGAACAGTTAACTGTCTAGCAGCACAGAAACTTCATGCTGCAATTGAGGAACTCAGTTCAATTATTGTCATTCTTCAATACTACCACTTTGGTCTCAATACAGAACACTGAACAGCTTTTTAAAGGGAGATATTAAGAATAAAGCTGACTGCTTGGATCCTGCTTATGCAAAACACAGCTAGAAAATGCCATTACTACTAAAGCAAGATGGTTGTCAGGATGGAAATTCAAATGAAAGGATATGTGACCACATAATCACTGTTGTAAACTTTTGTATTTTAACTTTTAATTTCCACACAGCCCATACATAATGTAGTAAAATCTCAACACTTAGCAATAATACTCTAATTTTTAAATATTTTCTCTACCACCCTCTTTTTCATTAGTTAACATTAACAACAAAACCTTTCTAGCACATACAACTGGTCACAGTGCATTGTATTTTTGGCATTCTTCTTCACTACCACACAAAACAGCAATGAATTCATTTGTGTGCCGCCACTGTTACTCATCTCAATTTTTGAGGCCTAAGCATCATTTCTTTCTTCTATTTTAATAAATATGTTCTATCTACAACTATTTTGCTCACTTTGAGCTTCATATTAGTATAAGGATTTAATAGGCATCCTGGACATTTTACCCATCACTTCACCACACACAAACCTTGTGGACGAATTTCTGAAGAGAGAGAGAGAGAGTGTTCAACACAACCAAATACTTAGATCAAAAGATTTTGCATGACATTATTAGTTTGGAAAACTTCAGCTACAATACTTATTACTTTTAAAAAGAAATTATAGCCCTTAAAATGTTAACTGGTATGGGAAAAAACAGGAATAAAATGATGGGAGAATACATGGGAAAATTAAGGGAGAAATAGATTAGATCAGTTAAGAAAGATAAGAGAATTGAGATATAAATTGATAAAATAGTTAAATAGTGGAATGTAAATAATGGGGGGGGGGCCTTCATTATATAGATAACCCTTGAGTTGTGTGTAAGGAAGCCCCGTATAGATGGATGTTAGACTTATGAGATTGTTAATTTAGGTTTTGGACTTTAGTTGTAATTATAAACATGTTTCTGTTGTTTTACTTGTGTTTGTATATTTATGAAAATGTATCAAGAGTTACAATAAATATTCTATTCTAATACTTTTAAATTATGTCAAAGGAAGCACTGTACTACTTCTTCCTTCATGCATTACACATTTCTGTCTGTAGCAATCTACATATCCTGTTCATGCCACATACTTAAAGCTGAAAATAACATATTTCTTATACATTAGCAATTCTCAATGTGGCATAACAATACAGCATGGAAAATTCTTTAAAAACATGTCGTAAAAATATGATGTGTTACATTCACATGACTTGCCCTACCCTCTACTGCTTATTAGTGTGTATACAAATTATTCTTACCAAAGTTTATTTTCCTATCTACTTCTTTTTAATCAAGATAAACCTTTCTGTAAATAGCTGCACTACACATTTCGTTATAGATATGAAGGAAATAGCAATAGTCAAATGTTTAAGAACTGGATGTTATATGCTGGCCTTAGAATTCTATACTCTTTCCACAACATCATGAAAAACAGTTGAAAATCGACAGGACTTTGAAAAGAATGACTTAGTATTGACAAATTTGAACCATTAATAATGGATATCTCATAAATGGTGATTCCACAAAGAAGTTATTTGAAATAAATTGTGTTTTAAAGAGATCTACATTTTTTGTGTTGTATGCTTTCGTCCATCGCTCAACATTTACGCAAGATTATATAAAGTTCCTTCCAAATGAAGAGGACTTGATGAGCTCCTCCCAGAAAATTCAAGATATGTATTTTATTCGTCATGTAAATATCTTTAATATATGAGGTTTTAATCAAAATCATTAGAGGCATTTTAGAAAATCAAAACATGTCTCTCTTTCTGTCTCATGCTCGCATGCATGCGCACATGCGCACATTTTTCTAAAAATAATTTTTGGGATTCGGGGAGAGGGGGCTCAAAACATATATTTCTGGTGAAATCTCATGAAATTTTTGGGTGGAATGCAATAACTTCTCTACCTACTATGTACATGGTAGAGAAAGTAAAAATAATTGCAAACAATAAACTAGCCAAATATCCCTCAGAAATCTGTAGGCCATAAGCATAATTTTGACACTGAAAACTTCCTGATGCATTATGAGCTTAAGCAGAAACAATTGGCTACTAACAAATTCATATGTATAATTCAACATGTTGCCTTAATGGATAAAGTTGGTTAAGTGCAATTCTATAACTAGGACATTTACACAGAGGACAGGGAGGGAAGATTAACCCAATAATAAAGTGGTAAGTGCATTATACAACATTACTAAACCCTATTACAGGGAACATAATACAGTATCTTACAGAGTAAAAGATATGCATCATAACTTCTAGAATATGTTTCACAATATGAAATTATCAGTTTTAAGAGAATTCCAACACTGAGGTGAGTGGAACTGAATGTGCAAAACAGAAATGCCGGTCTATGCAACTGCACTAATCTCAAGAAACACTACGGGATCCTTTTGCTGCTCTCTGATACTACTGAATACTTTTAAAGGAAGTTTTATGTATACAGAACTTCAATATGTAATCAAACCTGGAATCAAGCAGTGAAAAATGCATGCAAGCTGGAAGTAATAAAATCTTACAGATAACTGGAATGTCACAACAAAATAAGACTGCTGAAAATTGCAGAAGCAGCTGAAATTGTGGATAAATATTCCTGAAATGTGAGATAAATGGGGCAAGGCTATAAAATACACATGCAATTCATTAGCAAATAAACTACTCAGTAGTTTACATATATAAATTTAATCTAGCTTCACTTTCTACACCAAAACTTAATGGAACACGTTTCAGAGACTGTCTCCATCACAAGCCTAAGACTCGCTGCAGGGCTTCCTCCTGTAGAGATGCATTTCCACAAAAAGAGGTGCAGCAGTGAGTTTAGACTGATGAAGACGAAAGACTCCGAAACATGTTCCAGAAATTTATGTGGAGTAGAAAGCGAAGCTAGAGTAATTAAAGATTCAATATGTGTACTTAAAATTAAAAAAAAAAAAAAAAAAAAAAAAATCTTCTGTTTTCCCAAAAGAGAAGAATACTAATATTCATTCGATTTGTTTTGTTTATACATGTTTATTGTTTCATTTGCATAGCTCCCTTTAAAATCTATGATCATATTGGGGATTTCGATTTGAGAAACACATTGGCTGCAGGTTCTTTAATGTTGGTTTTTAATTAATGCTCAACATTAAACACACTGATTTGCTTGCAGAAAGGGCTCCAATAATAGCTCAAAGTACAACTAAAAGCTTATCTTTCACATCCATAAAAACACTAATTAAAACTAAATATGAAACAATCACAAAAATTACAAACAAAAGCCAAAGATAAAAGGTGGAATATTTTAATACAGAAACCAGAAAATATTCCAGAAACACCACATAAAACTGCAATAGCAAAATATAGACTCCTTACAGAACATAATTTGACATAAATTAGGAATTTATACAAGTTAAATTTGCCCAAGAAATGACCGAAGAACATATTCAAATCTGCTGGAATCAACAGAAAGAGATATTGCCAGAGCCCAGCATTAAATAACATTAAAACACACTCCTTCACTCCCACATGCACTTTCAAATTCTGCGGAGGATAGGGAAAGATTCTAATTAAAAAAAGTTCCCTCGCCCCAGCAGGATATTTAACCCAGGACCTCTGAGTCAAGAAGCCAGAACACTGACCACTCAACCATGAGGCAGTCTACTCAATATCTGTTTCACTGCAAACTAGGCTTAGAAAGTGTAAACTTTTTTTACAGTTGAACCTTCAAAAGTTGTCAACATTAACTTCTGCCACTCCTGTAAATGATTCCTACCCATAATTACCTACAACTATTGATTAAATAGGATAAATAATGGATCTGTAACATATTATTTTAAACCTTGATTATCTTACTGAGAAAAAGTTACTATTAAACCTAAGGCATAAATCCTTTTCCAGCAAGCACAGGATAGTTTAATTATAATCAAACCCACTCGTGGTCTCTCTCTACTGCTCGAGACAGCTGGCAGAGGCAGACTAAAATCCTTAGCTTATAATCAGGGTTAGGATTTTTAGGTGTAAATTTCAGATGAAAAAAGGAAGGGAAAAGGTGCTCAAATAAGGTGAAAAAAGGGACAATAAGGTGCTGATTTATTTAAGGGGATGCATAACTGAAATTGCTATTTTCTAAACTATCCATTCAATTGGGTTGAAATTTTAACCACATGTCAGTCTTCTTTAGATATAATTGTTTTGTGAATTTCAATCCAAAATCGTAATTAGTTTTCAAGTTATTAATTTTCAAAATATAAAATTATGGTATATGTAAAATGCAACAAAAAAAAATCTTATGTTGCTTCTATGTCAAGGAACTACAAATCTGTCATAAAATTTTATTTCTACCCTTCTTAGTTTAAGAGAAAAAAAAGTTTTGCAGTTTTGTATTTGCAGTTTTTTTCGTCTTTTTTTTTTTGTATACATTGTTATCTTCAAAAATTAGTAGTGCAAAAAATTATATGAGTTTTAATTATTTGGGTTTTTGAAATAAGCATAAAAAATGTCAATATGAATGGATGAAAACTATTGTGTGGAACATTTTGAATATGCAGAAATGCTGAAAATAAGAAATGCCTTAAAATGAAGTTTTAAAAATATAAACACCTAGCAACCAAATGCGCAAGAGTATTTAAAAAGTCTCGCAACAATCCTGAAGCATTCGCTAGTTCAAAAATAAAAGTGGATTCTAAAACTAAAAGCAATGTTGTGGTTTTTTTTTTTTTTTTAAATGATTTGATGATGGTAGAAATCCAATTTTGTGTACGTGTTTGCTGAGGCAGTCATGTCCAGTGGTAAGTCTGAACATGGCAATGGCTGTTTTTCAACACATTTCAGGTATTAGTTTCAGGCTTTTTATGAATTTTTCTCCTTTGGGATTTTATATATTTATAGTCAATTTAAGAGTTATAATCATTATTGATTTTCTTCTTAATAATACATTTAACTGATTCCAGTGGTATTTTTGGTTGTATTTTATTTTGAATTCTGGTTCCCTTTTTTGCTAAGATGTCTGCTTTCTCTTTGCTAATCAATCCACAATGTGCAGAAATCCATTGGAAGAATATGTTCTTTTTTAAATTTCTATTTTTTGATCCTGAGTTAATGCTACTGCTTGGATTGCAGCTCTAGAATCTGTTAAAACAACAATGTTTTTTACTTCCTGCACAAACCTTTTTCGATTTTTTGTGTATATTTAAAATCCTAATGTTTGTCCAATTTATTAAAATTTGGTATTATTACAGCTTGTTCTTCAAATTCTAGATTTATTGGCTTATTAGATGTTGCAAAGAGAAGTATTTTTATTGGAGTGGTTTTAACTGTGCCTATTATTAAACACAATGCCAGGTTTTGAGCTTTCTTTAGGTCAATTTAACAAGACTCAGATGGTGTTATTTATACAAGTAGTTTATGATAACGTTTTATATGTGCTGTACATCATATTTAATGTTTCTCTAGAACTGTCCCATTTAGTTCCTGCTAGTCTTTTCAATATTTTGCTTTTTCCATAAGAGACTCCACTTGATGTAGAAATGCGAGTCTTTTATCAAAATATACTCCCAAATACTTAAAATATTCTGTTTGTTTTTTTAAGTTCATTGCCATTATAATACAGTTTTATTTTTACTTTCTCTACTACGTATAGTAAGTAGGGGAAGTATTGCATTCCACCCAAAAATTCGATACCGAGATTTCACCGGAAATACATGTTTTGAGACCTCCTGAATCCAAAAAAAGCATTTTTGGAAACATGTCCGTGTGTGTGTCTGTGTGTGTGTCTGTGTCTGTGAACAGCATAACTCAAAAACGAACAGTCGGATAAACACCAAACTTGGTATTTAGGTTCAGTATCTTCCAGAGATGCGACACGAAGGTTTTCAAGAAAATCCCCCCACCCCAGACTACCCTTTACATGGAACATTTTTCGAAAATTTTAATTTTCTCAAAAATGGCTCTAACGATTTTGATTAAAATAACATATGTTTAAGATAATATCATGAGAAATGAAATGTATATCTCGAATTTTCTGGGAATGTCTCCAAAAGTATTCTTCATTGTGAACGACTTTTGCATAACTGGTAAACCATAAGAGATAGACAAAATTTTACTACACAAAAAATGTAGATCGCGTTAAAATACACAACTTATGTCATATACATTTCTTTTGTTGAGTGAACCGTTTTCAAGATATTGCTTGTTATTTCCTTAAATTTTCCAATACTTATACTTTTCTCAAATTCGTTATTCATTTTTTTATGTCCTGGACATGCAAAGAGAATGGAATGCGCCACATAGCAACCAGCGTTAAAATATTTGACTATCGCTTAAAAGCTAGCATATTCCCCTTGCATCTACAAGAAAATTACCAATAAGATTGACATCTCGATATCTCGATTAACATGAAGCATATGGAGAATAGGCGTTTGTAAAAATAGATTGTACAAGAGTAGAGAAAGTCATGTGAGTGTAACACATCAGCTTTTTTTTGGTATTTTATCCAAGGCAAAAATGTTGGAAAACAAACTTTTTCTGTATTTTCTGCCATTAAACTTTCCGAACATCATTTCTAAATTTTTCCAGTGACATTTGTATGGTTTTTTTCCGCACTTTTAATTTTATTTTATTTTTCCAAATAACTAGATATTTGGCATATAGGCCTGTTTTGCAGCCTTCTTGTTCTAATATATTTGGTACGTCATTCACATATATATTAAATAAGGTTGTGCTTAACACTGCTCCACAAGATAATCAAGATGAGTTTGTTTGTATCTGGAAGTCGCTGTGCCAAAGTTTGTTGCAATATACCTATAAGCGATGAACTCAGAAATCCAACGTAACATACTATCTTTTATACCTAGTTGTTGGAGTTTCTTTATTAGTTTAAATCTCCAAACAACTGAGGTCGTGGGTTCAAACCCGGCGGAGGGCAATGGATTTTTTCCGGTGTAAAATCCTTAGCATGGCTTCCTTCGGAAGGGAAGCAAAGCCAGTGGTCCTGTGTCGTAGATTTACGGTATGTAAAAAAACCTCAAGCCTGATAAAGAGGCCTCTGAGCAAAATTCTGGTCTTTCACGCCCAATATAGAATGGTACGCTAAGAACCATTTTGCATTAGTGGCATTCTGAGAAGAAGAGACGTAGATTTGAGGTACACGATGTGGTGAACTCAATATTTGAGTCAGTATGCAGGTTGTACCACTGCATCTTCCTTGATGGAAATGTCTGGATAAGGGATCCAGACTTAGGAAGAGATGGGCTACATCTGAATAGGAGGGAAGCTGATAAATTTGGAAGATTATTAAATCGAGTGATAAACAAGATGAGCTCAAAAAACTAGTCTTGGAAAGTAGGGAAACCAGGTTTTTAGTGCATCTGAGTGTAAACAATCTAAGGGTGAAATGGACAGCAATCAGTGTAACATCGTGGGCTTAAAAAGAAGTGTAAGTGATAGAAGTCAATCAGCCAGTGTTAAAACATTAAAACCAGTTGATGGAATTGGCATACTGGAAATCAGTGATGCTCAAAGTGTGTGTTCCAGTGAAAACAGGGTTACAGTTGAAGAACAAACTCAGTGTCAAATAAACTTCATTCAATCGTATTCGGGTGCTACACAGTCCCAGAATGATTTGGGGCATGCAATAAAGGTAACACAGTGTCTAATTTAAATAATAAGTTCAATGGTACTTTCAGAATAACACATAAAAATGTGCAGTACATTAGCAATAAGCTAGAAACTGTTGGAACAATTTACTAATGATTTGGATACAGACATAATTGTTGTGACTGAACATGGACTAAATAAGGATCAGCTAAAACTGTGCAAAATTAGTAATTTCCATATAGCATACTCATACTCTAGAAAGGCACATAAGGGGATGGTGTCATCATTTATGCAAGGGATAATATTAAATGTAAACAAATAAATATACATAGCAAATTTAATTAGGAAATGGTACTTGAGGTAGCAGCTGTCAGAGTTAAATTTCTCAACTGTGACTTACATATGTTAGGAATATATAGATCACCAAACACAAATGTAGACAAATTCATCGAGGAATTAGATGGTATGTTAAAAGTATTTATTAACAATAATTCCAATATGGTAATATTGGGTGACCTAAATGTAAATCTAAAAACTGATGATAAAAGCTACAACAAGCTTAATGACTTGCTGAATGGGTATGGTTTAAGGGATACTATTTTTGCAACAAGAGTAACATCAATGTCTTCTACGACGATTGACCACATAATAACTAATATGGAAGATAGATTTATATCCACTTTTACAGTAGATGGGCATATATCAGACCATTATGCTCAATGCATTGACATACATAACACCTGCAGTATGATACAGCTATTTGAAACCAAATCATTTAGATCTTTTAAAAAAGATAGGGTAAACAAACTTGTTGAAACCTTACAAAATGAAACATGGGAATCAGTATATAATTCTGATGAAATCAATCGAAAATGGGACGAATTTTATACAATATTTAATATACATTTTAATGACTGCTACCCCTTATTACGAAAACAGTGTCTTTAAATGGCAGAAAGCGCACACAACTAACAATGAAGCCTTCTGAGGCAGTATTTTAATACCTGAATAATTTCAATTGTAATTTATAATAAGTAAATTCAATAACAGCCCGCCTTGAAACAATATGTATGTAATAATTATTTAAATTGTATATAACAGTCATTGCAAATGTTTATTTTTATTGTAAACATATTTTAATAATGTTATGTGAATACTTTATATACTTTAATAATGCAAGAACTGTGAGAATAATAAGTTTTAAGTTGTTAACAATGAGTAATAATAAGGTAAACTTGTAGCAATAATGTGTTTGGAGTTTGAAATGTACTGGTCATGATTAGAGCGACGATGTAAATTCTGTGACAGTTTTAAATTAGCCAATCAACAGCAAAGAAAAGTTTTAAGTCAAATGCAGAAATTCTATTGGAACTAGAATTAGCGAATCAGACTTGCAATACCGAAGCTTAAGGTTACTCAGTTGCTGGCGAGACTTGATAGAGTACAGATGGGAAAATGTGTTCTCTACGAGTGATTAGTAAAAACAGATATACGCGCTAAGTGAATGTATAAAAGTTTCTCACAGTTCTTTAAAAAGTGTAGTGGTTTATAAATATGTGCAAGAATTTAAATAAAAGAAGTTAATTTAAAAGTTTAATTCTGTGATGTCTACAATAATTGTCATACTGCGCCCTACCTAAGATACATGACTCTAAAGTAAGACTGACGCAGTCGAGGCAAATTCAAACAGTAATATTACGTAAGTACAAAAATTCAAACCAATGCCGAAAGCGTGTTACAAACTACATAAAGCAACTATTATTACATAAAACAATTCTTCAAGTTTACATAAATATATATTACGTAACAGCACACTTCAAGTTGGCTTCCAAGCGTGTAGCCAACAACAGTAAAACTTTAACTTCGAAGAACACACTTCAAGTTGGCTCCCAATTGCGGGACAGATAAAATAATTTACGTAATTTATTACGCACCAAAATACCTTCTCAAATTGGTGCACATACGTGGGGCAGTTATACGTAACAAAAGTTGAAGAATTGAAGGAAAAAGTTGAAGATATGCACTTCTAGTATAAATACACTGGATATGAGCATTATAAAATCCACTATAAACAATACAAAACTCTCTATCAAAACAAACTAAGGGATCTAAAATTAAATGAATACTCATAGCACATAAATAAATCAGACAATATTGCCAAAACAATGTGGAATATTATTAACAGTATAAGGAAGGACAAAGCTGAAGATGACAATATTAAATTAAACAACATGGGAACATATGAAAGCTATCTGGGTGTCATTGCAAATAAGTTTAATAAATTCTTCTTAAGTATCGAGAATTGCAAAATTATCAATAACAGCGATACACTTTCAATCAATAAGAGCCCTACAGTGAAATCAGTGTATCTTTTTAACACCTCCAAGGAAGAAATAATTAGGGAAATAAACAAATTAAAGAATAAGCAATCACATGGGTGGGATGGGATAACCCCCTCTCTTCTAAAAACTTGTAAAGATGGGATAGGTGAAATTATTACATACTTGATCAATGAATCCATGAATAATGGGATGTTTCCAGACTGTTTAAAGTTGAGTATTGTAAGACCAATACACAAAAAAAAAGGTGACAAAAGGGAGATCCAAAACAATCGACCAATTGTAATAACATCTACACTGGGCAAACTATTTGAGAAAATAATACTTGGGAGGCTGTATAAATTTTTACTGCTAATAACATCTTAAACCCTCATCAATATGGATTCCAAACTGGCAAATCAACTGTAACTGCTGCTGCTGATTTCGTGCATGAAGTAATTAGCAGATTAGACAGACAGGGTAAAGTTGCAGGATTGTTCCTGGACCTTTCTAAGGCATTCGATTGTGTCCAGCAGAACTTATTACTGCAAAAACTGCAGCATTATGGGGTATGTGGGATAGCAAATAAACTTATACCTTCATCTCTCTCAAAAAGAAGACAATATACAGTAATAAATTACAAAACTGATGGTGAAGCTAAGAAAATTATATCAGAACAGGGAAGAGTACATTGTGGAGTGCCCCAAGGCTCGATGGTGGGGCCTTTCCTGTTCCTTGTGTATATAAACGATATTAGTGATCCTGTAAGCAGTAAAATTATCACCTATGCTGATGATAGTTCTGTTATATGTTGGGAAAATCTGAATCAGAACTGAGGGACTCAGCCAGCGCTACAGCTAAACAAGTCTTTAAATACTGTAACTGTTTAAATCTCTACAAATCTAAATAAAACTGCTGTAATCAAATTTGAACTGCAACACCGGAGTAATATTCAACAATTCCAATTAATATAGATGAAAGTAAAATTACAGAGATAATTAACCATCTTTTTCTTGGGATATGCATAGATAAACACCTAGATTGGAAACAACATATAGATAATGTCTGCAAAAAGTATCTAAAGGTATATACTTAGTCATTTATCAAAATATGTTGACAATGATGTATTAACTACTGTGTACTATGGGGTAATCTTTCCTCATATCACATATGGTATAGAAGTATGGGGATCTAGTGCAGATTCTCACTTGAAGAGGTTACCTACTGTACAAAAGAGATGTTTAAGAATAATCTACAAGAAAAAAAGCAAAGAAAGTTGCAGGGAAATTTTCAGAAATAAGAAGTTCTTCACAGTCTATTCTTTATATTTATATAGAATCATACTGCTTACTTATTCAAGACTGGATAAATATATCATGAATAAAGAACTGCATAATCATGACACAAGACATAAGTTAGAGCTCCATAAAAGTACCTATAATACTAAATCAATAATGAAAGATCCATATGTTGCTGGGGCCCATTATTACAACAAATTGCCTGAAAATTTAAAAATTCTCAAAGGAAATGTATTTAAAAAAATTCTGATGTGTTACACTCACATGACTTTCTCTACTCTTGTACAAACTATTTTTACAAAGGCTTATTCTCCACATGCTTCATGTTAATCGAGATGTTAATCTTCTTATAGATGTAAGGGGAATTGCTAGCCTTTAAGCACTAGTCAAAGATTTTAAGAGGTGGTTGCTATGTGGAGTATTCCATTCTCTTTGCATTACCAGGACAAAAAAAAATGAATAACAAATTTGAGAAAAAGTATAAGTATTGGTAAATTTAAGGGAATAACAAGCAATATCTCAAAAATGGTTCACCCAACCAAAAAAATGTATATGACATAAATTGTGTATTTTAACGCAATCTAAATTTTTTGTGTAGTAAAATTTTGTCTATCTCTTATGGTTTACCAGTTATGCAAAAGTCGTTCAGAATGAAGAACACTTTTGGAGACATTCCCAGAAAATTCGAGATAAACATTTCATTTGTCATGAAAATATCTTAAACATATGATATTTTAATCAAAATCGTTAGCCATTTTTGAGAAAATTTAAATTTTCGAAAAATGTTCCATGTAAAGGGTAATCTGGGGTGGGGGGATTTTCTTGAAAACCTTCGTGTCGCATCTCTGGAAGATACTGAACCTAAATACCAAGTTTGGTGTTTATCCGACTGTTCATTTCTGAGTTATGCTGTTCACAGGCACACAGACATGTTTCCAAAAATGCTTTTTTTGGATTCAGGGGTTCTCAAAACATGCATTTCTGGTGAAATCTCAGTATCAAATTTTTGGGTGGAATACAATACTTCCACTAATTACTATACGTAGTAGAGAAAGTAATAAACTAAAAGAATATCTAATAATGAAAACTATGTACTCAATTGAAGATTTGTAAATCTGTATTATTGTTAATGTGTAATTTGTAAAAAATTGTACATATTAATATTGTAATTGTATTCATGACCTGGTCTACATCTATGTAAATTGGTATATGGATATTAATAATAATAATAATAATAATAATAATAATAATAATAATAATAATAATAATAATTATTATTATTATTATTATTATTATTATTATTATTATTATTATTACTATTATAGCAGTTAAAGAGCACCCGTAAATAAAACTCAATTTAATTTTACTATCATATGCAGACTTGAAATCTACAAACATTGCTATTCTATCTTCTTGTCTGCTGAATGATTCCTTTATTCTCTGACTTAATAAAATAATTTGTTCACTGGTTGAATGTTTTCTGAATCCTGCTTGTGATTTAGATAATTATTTGTTTCTATAAACAAGTTTAATCTTTCTGCAATCATTCTTTCCATAATTTTGGCTAAGTGGCTGGTCAATGGTATTTGTCTGTAATTGTTTATATTTTTCGCAGCTTTTACAGGTTTTAAAACAGGTATTATGATGGCTTTTTTTTCAGTTTGCTGGAACTGAAGGTTCCTCATATAGTTGTAAAACTTGAGCAATGTGTTTCTGGCTTTCATTCCTACTTCATTTAAAAACTCAAGATGTATAATATTATCTGGCCAGGAGCTTTATTGTATTTAAATTTGTCAATGGCTGCATTCTGATAAGAAATTTTATTAATGGATGTTCATTTAAAATTTTTAAACCGTTTATTTCTTTTTCTTTTTGCATGATTTTTTTGTTGATTTTGTTTTAGGATTTTACAAGCTGTGAAGTTGGTATTGAAAATTTATGCAATTTTTAAATTAGTTATATTGTTATTTCTATGCATTATAGGTTGTTTGGGTATACTTTCCTTCTGTGTTGTAGATATATGTTTATATACCTTAAGTGCATCTTTTAGTAATCCAGATTTTCTATAAATTTGTTACATTAATTTCTCTTAGTATTTATTATGTTTCTTTTGAAAACAGCAGACTTATTTTTCCATTCTAATAAGCTTTTTCTATTGGACTGGAAAAATAAGGCAAATACTGTATATATGCTGCCTTATCATGACTGAAAACCATCCATTGTCATCGTGGGGCGGGTTCTTGGTCTTTGTTTTCTAGGAATATGCAGCTCTTAAAATGGCACATTAAGAGCAATTGGACATTTTCTTTTGTCCTACTTTTTCACTGTCATTTATCCCACTTCAAAACATCACAAACTCTGTCTACCACTCATGTAAGAGGAAGAATAAGTCTTCTGCTGTCTTGCTCCTCCTTGAAATATTCACATAGCCTAAATATAAAATCACTGTTTTGGCTTTTATATAAGATAATGTTTTTCTATTTTGATTCTAACAAACCACTTGTCATATAATAACAATAACTCTGACAGAAGTAACAAAAACAATAAATGCATGGTAAATTGTTCTCACACAAAAGACATGGCCTTCATTTGAACACAAAAATTGAAATCATTAGCTTTGAACAGAGGGCAGTTTCCCATATAGTGCAGAATGCAGAAATCACACATTACAGAGAACCAGTGGTTCTTTCACTTTCACCATTGATGAGTAAATATTTCCCAGCATAGCAGATTTTTTTGAATGTAACATAGTTTGAGTCTTCTAAGGAATAAAAACATCATTGCTAAAACCATTTGAATGAAACTGAACCAGAGAGCAAGTTTTAGTATTTATTGCTTAAAACATAGCAGAATAGCTTCATTTATTGTTGAATTTAAAAGTGGCACTTACATCATAGGTATAGGGTCTTTCAAAAAGAGTGTCCTATCTTTAACATGTGATAGCTGCCGTTGTTATTGAGTTACAGCAGCCATTTTTTTCATGTGGTTACAGTTGTTATTGACAAATAGCCTTGGAACGTTACAGCATTCAGCAACGCATAGAAATTGTGAAAATTTATTATCAAAATGGATCATCTGTTCACCAAACCTTACGTGTATTGCGTGAAGTTTACGGTGCGCATAATCGTCCCTGCCAGAGAACAATTCAGCGTTTGATCGATAAATTTGAAAAAAGTGGTTCTGTCAGCGATCAAAGAATGCCTGTATGCAATCGACATAAGCGCTCCAATGAAAACATAGGTGCCGTTCGTGAGAGTACGCGAGAATGGAAACAAATCAATTGCTCGTCGAGCACAAGAATTGGGGCTTTCACCGACCACAACTTGGCAAATCCTGCATCTGGACTTGAAGTTTCACACTTACAAAATGGTGTTAACTCGAGAACTAAAGACCAACGACCATAGGTTGCGCCGCATATTCGCTGACTGGGCTATGGAGCAATTGAAAGCTGACCCGGATTTTTGTCAAAAAATCATCTTCAGCGACAAAGCCCACTTTTGCATGGAAGGCTGTGTTAACAAACAAAATTGCTGCTATTGGAGCAATCACAGTCCAATGTAGATACAAGAATGACCACTTCATTCCCAAACGGTTACCGTTTGGTGTGGATTTTGGTATGGTGGAATTATTGGTCCATATTTTTTCCAAGATGAAGATGGTGAAGCTCTGTCAATGGAGAAAGATACCAGGCTCTTATAAGGGGCTATTTTTGGCCTCAATTGGATGGTATGGATCTCAGAAACATCTGGTTCCAGCAAGATGGTCCCACATGTCATACTGCTCTCGAAACAATCAATCCTTTGAAGGAGAAGTTCAGAGGTTTCATCATTTCCCGTGGTGGTGATGTTAACTGCCCCCAAGGTCATGTGATTTAATGCCATTGGATTACTTCTTGTGGGGTTATGTTAAATCTCGAGTTTATGTCAACAAGCCAGAAAAATAAATGATCTTATGAATAACATCACGCGTGTTATTCGTGAAGTTGGACCTAATTTACGTTCTTCTGTCATTGAAAATTGGGTCAACTGTATACGCGCAACCCAAAGAAGTTGCGGCAGTCACTTAACTATGTTTTCTTGCACACGTAATGACATTAATTATGTTCCAAAATAAAAAAAGAAATAAACCTCTAGCATTTATAGAACGTGTTTTATTTAAGTTCAAAATAGGACACTCTTGTTGAAAGACCCTATATAATGCTCGTATTTACCATTTATACAAAACATTCAAGTTAAAAGCAACATTCCATACTTTGTTTGCCTGTAATCTATATGACAAGATCAGTAGTTGGAGCAGTGTTGATGTATGATAATAAAAGGGCATCCAGCACACATGAGAAAATAATACTTCGTTACAGCATAGTACATTCATTTAAGCAAAATTTACAGTTGCAATAAAATTGTTATGCAAACTCTGCTTGAGTTTTTCTTTTATGCACATAGGTATTATCTGTATAATCAATTTATTGGGGCATTGATCTGCAAAAGGTGGAAAACTTTCTATTGCACAAATTATTCATAAAGAAACATTAATGAACTTTAGATTGTTTCTCCTGCTTAAAATCAACAATATTTTTACGAACAAGGCAAAACATTGCAGTATAGTCCCTGTCATCCAATCTTCACTGATGCGATCTTCCATTTAATTCATACCTCAAAAACTGTGAAGTGTGCATGAGTAAGTAGCATTCACGTTGCTGGGACTACACAAATGATTGTACACTGCTACCTGCTGGGCCATTATTAGATGCAACTGGTCACCAATCAATTGTTACAAAAATAAAAGTGTAACACTGTTCAGTTTACAGTACAGTTCCTATTTTTACTCATAGGCTACTGTGTAGTAAAGTTTTTATATATGTATGTACATATCCTGTTCTGTGGTACATTGTGATGGCTTCAAAGCGGAAAAAAGTGTCTGTTTTGATGGAAGAAAACTTAAAAGCTCTGAAGAGATTGGACAAAGCTGAAACATTTCTTTCATGTCATCCGACCTTCCATTTGGTTTGGTTTTGTTTTGTTTAAGGGTGCTAAACTTCTAGGTCATTAGCACCCTTCTAAAACAGATCATGGCAAAAGCCAGAGATAAATATCAATATAAAAATCATAGGAAAAGCCAGAGATAAATATCAATATAAAAATCATAGCAAAGCAAGAGATAAATGTCAATATAGAAATATAGCACAAGTCGTAGATAAATATAGATATATAAAATTAAACCGATCAGTATAAAACACCTATTACGATGACTAATCCGCATTTGGAAATTTACTTTCGAAACAAAATTAAAAATCCTATCAACCGCTTGCTTATCATCCGCTAAGACCTCTGCAAGATTGTCCAGCAGTTGCAGAGTGTCCCGATGATGTGCTAAAGCAATACACTCTAGCAACATGTGACGGACCAAAAGACCTTTGCCACAAAGCAGACAAATAGGAGCAGGGTCACCCTTAAAAAGATAAATGTGTGTAAAATTGCAGTGGCCAATACGCAACCGAGCCAACATCACCTCCTCACGACGAGATACGCGAGAGGAAGTTACCCAGTTTATCGGAATGTCCTTAACTACCCTAAGCTTGTTTCCGCAGAAAGCTAACCACTCCTCGCGCCAGCACGACAGCACCGCCCTCCACACAACAAGCCTCAAGTCTTCCGAAGTTACCCGAGGTATTGTAACACTGGGTTCTGTGGTTGCCACCTTAGCTGCCAAATCCACAAGTTCATTCCCTGGCAAGCCAACATGACCAGGTATCCAAGCACACTCCACATTGCCATCAGAAGCATGTAAAACATGGAGGGCATCCTGGATTCACTGAACAATGGGGTGGTAGTTGTACATCTTACTAAGGCTCTGAAGTGAATTTAGGGAATCACTCAAAATGAGACAGTCTCCTAATTTTCGACAGCGCACATGCAAAATGGCTCGGTATATGGCATACAGCTCTGCACTACAAATGGATATGCTATCATGAAAACCGAATGTATAGGGTTCCTTCCATGAACATAAGCACATCCAACACCGTTGGTGTTCTTAGATCCATCGGTGTAGATCAAAATTTGGCCACTGTAACTGGACAGAAATTCTAAAAAACAGGTGCGGATACTAAAAGTAGGCATTGTAGACTTCCGGTATACCGTCATCCCAAGATCTATGTTGAGATGTCGCACATAATCAAGGGGGGAACACCCTCTCCCCCTTAGCAAACATGCTAGGCATTTCAATGTCATGCTTATCTCCTTAACAAAAAGGTTCGAAAAAACCGAGCCAAACCTTACTAGGAAAACTCAGTCTTTCATTAACTCCTAATGAACAGTGGTAAGCGTCCACGTATATTCCAGGCATGTAGGGAACGTAGTATCCCTGCTCGCCAACAAGTGTCATAAGCCTTCGCGAGGTCAAAAAATATTGCAAAGGTTTGAAAATTTTTCATTAATCCGTTCATGATCTGTGTCGACAATGACACAAGGTGGTCCATTGCTGAACAGTGCTTCCAAATACCGCACTGCGTGTTGGTCAGCAGGTTGAGAGTTTCCAACCACCATACCAACCGTCCATTGATCATGCGTACCATCACCTTGCAAACACAATTGGTAAGAGAAATAGGACGGTAGATGGACAGGAGATGATGATCCTTTCCAGCTTTCAAAATGGGTATGACAGTGGCCTCCCGCCACTTTTCTGGGAAAGTGGCATCAACCCAAACACAATTATAGACCTCAAGTACGAAAGCCTTACCTTCAGGAGAGAGCTGTCGGAGCATTTGTACGTGGATACAATCAGGTAATGGTGCTGAAGGTCGCGAAGATGAAAGAGTGTGTTCTAACTCCGCCATGGTGAAGAGGTGATTGTAATCTTTAAGATTTCCTGAACGAAAAAGGAAACCTTGAGATTCGACCTGAGTCTTAACAGGTCACACAAGGAACTCGGGCGAATAGTTATCTGAGCTAGACACTTGAGCAAAAGCACAGCCAAATGTGTTAGCCACGTCAAATGCATCAACAACTCCTGCAGCTGTTTTAAGACCGGCAATTGGCATGTGGATGGATTTTCCAGCCACACGCCTTAACTTATCCCAAACGACAGAGGAAGGTGTATGTTGATTAAATGAAGCTACAAACTTATTCCGTGATGTCTTTTTGCTATTCTTTATAATATATCTAGACTTGGCACGCATTTTCTTGTATTCAATTAGGTTATCCAGTGTGGGTTGACACTGGAAAACCCTAAAAGCACACTTGTGAGCATGAATGGCATTTTGGCACTCTTCCATCCACCAAGGGACTGAAAAACGACGAGGGTTGGCAGTCGACCGTCGAATAGCTTGCTCAGCAGCAGAAATAATTTTCTCTGTAAGATGTTGGACCAAAACATCCACACAGTCGTGCTCATTGTAATTAAACACAGCCAACTGGGAGTAAAGATTCCAGTTGGCTGAATCTAAGCGCCATCTAGGTAGGTGTGTGGAACATATATCCTGTGTTAAGAGACTAATAAGACAAGGAAAGTGGTCACTAGAGTGTAAATCAGAGATGACATTCCATTGCAAGGAAACTCTAACTGTGGTGAACAAACTGCAATATCAAAGTGTGAAAAAGTATTGTAGGAGTCTGCGAGAAATGTAGGCTCTTCGGGGTTCAGAAGAGCTAGGTTACTATTGTCCAAAAAATCATAAATTAATTTACCTCTCACACAAGCCCCAAAGAGGGTGATGGGCATTAACGTCTCCCACCAACAGAATAGGCATTGGTAACCGAGAGACTAGATCTTCTAAATCCATGAGCAAGAGGTCATCGGATGGAGGCAGGTAAATGTTACAGATGGTAAATCGGATGGATGTCAGTTTAATCCTTACAGCTACTGACTGGATGTCAGACTGTATGGATATAGATTCCACAAATATATCATTTCTAATGAGCATCATAGTGCCCCCATGCGCAGGAATACCCTCTTCCGGTGTGAGATCACATCGTGCTAGGGTTTATTGTCTAAACTGAAAGCTGTCTTGCAGACGGAGTTTAGTCTCTTGTAAACACACGACCAATGGCTCATAATTGTTGAGCAAAAGTTCAAACTCTGGTCGATGTGTTCTAATTCCACGAAAGTTCCCTTGTAGGATAGCCATTAGAATTATAACGGTATAAGCTCTTAATCGTAGAAGCTTACTACGTTGTGGAAAGCGGTGGCCAAATCAATTTTCCCTTTTTCTTTGGTGTTGAGCTAACACCTTTAACGGAGGATTTTATTCTGCCTCTTTTTCACTGTCGTTCTGACAGTGTGGGCAGAAGCCTCCTGCTCCATCTCCTCCACAGGGGGAGGACCCCTTTCCAATAGAAAAACTCAGTTCGAGAACCGTGATTGGAAGTTGAGATCAGTGAAGATAATGATCGCCGATATGAGTCCTTCCCAGAAGATTCCTCAGACGAGAATCTCCAAGGTGTTGCTCGTGGACCTTTTTTACCCTTAGGTGTACTGGGTGTAGAATTATCGCTTTCCTTTAGGAAGTAGGTTCTCACATAACTGGTCCTGAATTTTACTGGTGATGCATTATATACTATAGGCTTGCCGACCTTATTATTTGAGGTCAACATCTTGCTGGTGATTTGACTGGTGTGATCTTTCTAATAACGGACTTGGCAGATGTTGATGTTGTCATCGGTGTTGATTTTGAAGGCTATGGCTGTGTTCTGGCAACGAGAATCTTTTCTGAGATAGTGGCCCCATTTATATCGCTGGTCTGGGTTGCGATTTCCCAACTTGGTACCGGCTTAGCTGCAACTGAGCTGTAGGTACCGGTCCTCGGGACAGAGGGCTGAGGATGCACAAGAGTTCCAGGCTTCCAAGGACACCTTCCCCCCCACACGGATCTCTTGGATCGCACTTACCTCTGTAAAATGGGTGCATTCTCTGGAACTTGATGGATGTTCTCCACTGCAGTTAACGCACATTGGAGCTGATGTGCATGCTCCATCAGAGAGACGTCTCCATAGTTAATGCAGGTAGATTCATTGCTACAGAAATCACTGTTGTGCCCAAAGCGCTGACACCTTCAACATCTTAGCAGATTCAGTATATATGGCCTAACCTCAATGACTTCATACCCTGCCATAATCCTTTGAGGGAGATCTATCCGATCAAAGGTAAGGAACAGGGTATGAGTAGGCAATAATTTACCTACGTTGATATTGTAATGAAAAGAAGCTAGAAACAGTGATGTGTATTGAATTTATTTAAAGGTGAGTCGGAATTGTTACACTAACATCACTTAAGTTTACTCACTTAACATGTTTCGGTAAACCGTTGTTCCCATCCTCAGAAGGTTAATTTGACTGTCGAATTCAGTCGAATTAACCTTCTGAGGATGGGAACAACGGTTTCCCGAAACATGTTAAGTGAGTAAACTTAAGTGATGTTAGTGTAACAATTCCGACTCACCTTTAAATAAATAATTTACCTGTTTCTTTCTGCTTGACATGATACACCGATGTTACACCTTGCTCTTCCAGATTCTCTCGAATCTCCTCATTGGACATACCGTCCAATGCACGGGTGTTTACAACTCCACGCGAGGAGTTCAGGGTGTAGTGCATTTCGACATGGATCGGATAGCTAGCTAACATATTTGTTTTTAAGATAATCACTGCCTGGGACGCCGAGTTTGCTTCAACCAGGAGCGTGCCATTGCGACTTCTAATGCATGACTTGACAGGACCAGCTATTTTATCGAGACCCTTTTGAACTACAAAAGGGTTCACCGATGTAAATTTTCTTCCTTCCTCTGTTCTGTGTATAACTAAGTAGCGAGGACACTCGACTACTTCTTTTCCACAAGCTTTCCGTTTTTTTTTGTTTTTTTTTGTTTTTTTATTTTATTTTTTTAGAATCCATAGCGATAATTTCCTCCACCATTACAAATGCTCACATCCTGGGTGCCACCCAGCTTAGGTGAGTCGTGAGCCAGACCTTGCTCACCTTAGGGTCTCACCTCCCAATCAACAAATAGAGGGACCCAATCGCCTTTAGGAGTGTAACAGCTCATGTAATGGCCCCTCCCCGGGACTGACCTTTATCAGCAGATACGAACACAGCCCTACATGATACTCAGGGGCTGGGGGTTACTCATTAACCAGTCACCCCTTGAGACTCCCCTCCTCTGTCCCAAGAAGCGGTATCCATCAGACTGTGTTCAGGGAGGTAACTAGAAACTGGTCAAACACGTTTGTGGACCACAGTTGATTGGGCGTTTGGCATAAGCCCTCTCACCTCTTAGAGGAAACCAATCGAGAGTATGGCTAGGGACTCTGCAAGCGCCAATCCCATACCTACCATAGTAGGCCCCTGGGGGTATCCGACCTTCCGGATTATCCAACCAGGCCATGGACCGTAATCAGATAATAAGGACTCTACTTAATTTTTCAACAGGGACATGATACACAAACGTTTGTTAAATGGAAAGCTGCAGAAGCAATATATAAGGTTCTCTGATTTTAAACTGTTAATTGGCGAAGAAAGAAAGAAAAAAAATGCACATTTATCACTTCTCAACAGCTAGGCAAAGCATGATGGCATATTTTTCTTTTTGTAACCCAACCCAGTGATGGATTTCACATACCCTGTATCACATTAACTTCTGTTTCATTTTTTCCTTTTCTTTTTCAGGTGTTTAAACTCTGTTATTTACACAAGAGCATTTCACTCAATTCAGGTCTTATTTCTAAAAATAAAATAATTCTGCCACTCTCTCTGGTAGTGCATTCTGAGGTCAATGGTAGGACTACCACTGTTAATGAATATGCTCAAAGCAAGTCATATTGGAGGGATGGAGAGGAAAGATCAACTTTGAGAGGAAGGGCTCCCATGAGTCACCTTTTCCCAAGACTGACACAGAGATTTAATCAAAACTCTTAGAATTATATACTATATGGATTATAAAAATACATTCACTGACCTAAAATGCTATTTTAATAGAAAACTATTGCCAAAATCTACTGAAAAGAAAAAGTACTTACAAAGTCTGCATCTGTCTTTTTCAAGGCACAGTTTGTACTGATGAAATTATTTGGATCAAAAAAGTTTCCTACTGCAACAGGACCATTTGAAACTGATGAAGAACCTGAAACATTCCCAAGACACTTTTCAAAGGAGGGCTTCTGTATATCGCATGTGGGCAACAAGGCCTAACAACCAGTTGGGACTATCATGAATGCCACCCTTCTGCATTCCTAAGGTGTGGTGAGCTATTGATAGATTTATTGCTGATCCTATATACAGTAGAATCTCGTTAATACATTTTTGCAGGGACCTAACGATTTGGACATCATAGGCAGGAAAACATGTTAACGAAAATACAAAATCTGCCATTTAAAAACATAATTATGTAATAAAATCTAATAATTACTATGTCACCATGGGCAGTTGAAATAGATTTCAAGTACAATTTTATACTGAATACGATCCTTGTTTCCATGTTAAATTCAATATGTGTGCAAATGGATTTGGATACACAAAACCTGAGAATAAATAAATCAAGCTTTTATGTTGGTCAACTTGGATTTTTGAGGTTATGTTTTTGAGAAAATAAATTGCGAATTATGGAAGTGACAATAGTGGCTTTGCTGTGTGTTTTATTACACATATGATAACAATTTCTGCTAAAAAAAGAAAACAAAACTATGTGCATGCATCGTGTTACAAGTACAATAGACGATAGTAACTCTGGCATATTCAATACGATTTGAATATGGTAGGTGTTTCCATGCAACAAATTTTGTTCAGATCCTTTTCTGATCCTATTTTCCAAGAGGAAAGTTTCATTTTAGCATTTTTCCCATCTTTAAAAGCAGTTTCAATCAACTTAAGTTTGCTAACAATCGTGTTTAAGGTTGGCGGAGGAATGTTTAACTTCCGCATTATATCCACATGTTTCATATTTGGATTGTGGTATACTTCAAGGATTTTCAGTTTTTCGGTGTTGGTTATTTACTACACTTTCTTTTTTTCATTGCAAATGAAAAGTTAAAATACAATCTAAGTATATGTGGTCAACACTCAACAGTAAAAACTATCATTGGCGACTGGCATTTAGCACACCAGGTAAAGCATTCTCTATCCCGCCCACATAAATCATGTCACACAAATATTTACATACAAGCATATGATTGGCTGCCGTACCCACCCCGTGACCAAGGATTGACCAAAGTAGCAAATGAAGGATGTCAAACTTTGAATGTATTAAGTGCCTACTCCCACTGGACTGACCAAGGATTGGCCAAAACAGCGAATGAGGATGTCAAACTTCAAACATAGTAAGTGGGATCGGGAAAACGCACTAAGCAAATGTTATTTATTACATTTGGTGATTTGGTGCCAGAACTTTTTTAATTCAACGTAATAAATGGGAAAACGTGTTAATGAGGAACGTACTAACAAGATTCCACTGTACTTTCAAAATAACCACAGCTATATATACAGATCTACATCTTCCCACACAAATAAAGAGTACTCCTTAGTAGAAAAGCTCTAAGAAAACTATACCTGGTTCAATTTTTTCCATTTTAGTTCCATCACTGGCAGCATGACATGTGAAATGTAGGGGTTCCACCTCAAGTAGCCCTTTCATGTAGTGATTTGATGTCAACCCTTTAAATCGTGGTGACGTCCCTTTCTCTCCTGTGTTGCTACCTGCTGTCAAAAATATCCAAATAGATTAACAATTTCTATATTGTTATTTCATTCATTTTTGAATATTTTATATTCATGCCATATTTTTAAAGCCAAAGGTATGCAGAAGCAAAACTATGATTGACTAAGCACGTATTTCACAAGAAGTGCTCAGCAACTTACTTCCAACTCCTAGCAATTCTCGTAAGTCAAGGCTATCACACATGAAGCTGAGACCTGGTGATCCAGAAGTTACACCTGTAGCCCCAGACACACCAGGGGCTGATGCATCCCCTGCTACAACTGTTGCATATGTAATGGGGACTGATGAAAATTTGGCTGGAACTGGTGGCTCAATGTCAAATAACTCTGGTTCAAATGGTGTGCTGTACAGTCCAAATCTGAAATAATTACACATTTCATGATTGTAAAATAACTAGCAATAATTCAAATACACAGATTTCGTTATGTAACTATGAATAGATTTGTGTGAAATGTAGCTCTAGTTTTAAAAACAATCTTGCCAACATTTCATTGTGAAGGGTGAAGCGAGAATTGAATCAATGACAAAAAGTTATGCCACAAGGCAAAGAATTATTAAAAGCAGGGTGAAAAATTAATCATCTTGCAAAAGGTTATGTTAGGATTTAAAGTAATGAAAATTTAAGTTAAATCTTTACACAGTCATATAAAAAAAGCTTCAATACAAAATTAACACGTAAAGCCCAAAGTAAAGAACTGTATACTGCTGTACATTATCATTCAAAATGGCAGGGAAGAGTAAGTTGTGATTCATAAGGAAAAAGATGATTTTTAAAAGGCAAAAAAGGAAAGAAAGCTACAGTGAACAAGTGAAACACAAAAGTCCATGATAGTCAAAATTGCGTAACCTAGCAATAAGACAAATAAGGAACAATTTAAGTGTAGAAGATACCGGAGACAGTTGCAGCTGAAGCATAAATGCACTGGTAGTGCTAGTTTTACTTCCCTGAAATTGTTTGTTGTATGATGCAATTTGTACTATCATTACTACTACCAGTAACATTTTTCTCAAGCAGATCAAATTTTTATTTTACAGATGGTTTACCAAGCAGCATATCAATTAAGGTACTTTCAATTTTTGCACAAGTAAACTAAATCCACCACTTTTTTTTTTTTTTTTTTACCAATAATTATCACCACCAAACAGAATGCATGGAAAGCAGAATAATGAATTTTTGACTCCACATCCATTTTATGTAAATGTCCATATTGAATGACCTAATGCAGTTAAACTTTGCACCTTTTTGTTCTATACTGATGGCAGATCATTAGCAAGTCTTCTCATGTATTTCATTTTCACTTTAACAATATTGCAGACAATAGGCTATTTAGTAAAGAACTTATTTTATTCATGTTACTTAAAGAAAACAGCATGTCATACATGTAAGTACTTGCACACTCAATTTTTAGTGTTCCTATCACACTTCTCTTTCCATTATCTGCTAACAGTGCAGGTACCATTATTAGAAACCAGTGATTAATTTTAAGTATAACAATGGAAAATGAATGACAAATGTGACATAACAAAACACATTTTCTATTAACTTTTACACCACAAAATATTGATTATTACCTTATTTCTCACTTGTCAGTAAACATACTTTGTCTTACGTTGATATTGTAATGAAAAGAAGCTAGAAACAGTGATGTGTATTGAATTTATTTAAAGTTGAGTCGGAATTGTTACACTAACATCACTTAAGTTTACTCACTTAACATGTTTCGGGAAACGGTTGTTCCCATCCTCATAAGTTAATTCGACTTTACTTCGAATTAACTTCTGAGGATAGGAACAACCGTTTCCCGAAACATGTTAAGTGAGTAAACTTAAGTGATGTTAGTGTAACAATTCCGACTCACCTTTAAATAAATACTTTGTCTTATAGGTATATGATAATGTTGGCACTTATCATTAGCATATATGCTGCCAACACTAAGCCATGACAGGTACTGTCACGAATGTGGACTATCCAACTTTCCCCTATACTACCTGCTAGACTCTTAAGACTGAAAACACAGAATGCTATGAATCCTTGGTTGAACAGAAATGGCATGGGTCCATAGAATAGTAAATACAGATTGTATGTTATAAAACTTGGCCGGCAGGCACACGGCCCGCCTCCCGGTCACATACTGTACAACTTAGCTGGCAAGTTGCACGGCCCATCACCCAGTCACATATGTGTGGACATCAAATCAGAATCTCAAATCACATTAACAATTATCAGAATAAACACAAAACATACCTTATCACAGGAGATGTTGGAAATGCTGTCCGTTTGCATCAATACATCTACGGCATCTTCTGAGGAAATTTCTATTCACACGCATTAGTTCAGCTTCCGAAATAGCATTAATTTCTCTTCTAATGTGCATGAATGATTTATTGTCTACTTTGAACTTACATGCAATTTATACATTTACAATGCAATGGAGTTGCTTATTATTTCTCTTCCCCTTATATTTAACATTCTGTTGTATATATACTGGGGAAGTATAGTTTTCCACTATTTACTTTTTTGCTTTCTTAGCCTTTTTCCATATCTTCTCCAATTTACTTCATGTTTCTTTTAACCACTTTAACCTATGTTTCCTAAATACTTTCCTGCTTTTTCCATATATTCATTTGATCTGGTATTAAAAATTGTCCTAACTTTTAGCTCTATTGATAAATGTTTTCTTTATTTTTCTAGTATTAAATTCTCTTTCCTTTATCTGTGTCCTCACATTCCAGAATATAATGCCAATTGTCATGTAATCTATTATATTTAGTACATCTCATTAGTGGGAGACACCTTCTTCTCCCTGTTAGACCACTTAAATTTATTACACCTGTCCTCGCCCATGCATACCCCATTCTGGCCTCTTTGTGACATACTTCGATGTATCTTTCTTTCCCCATCCGTTTTAAAATATTTAGTATCTATTAATGACCTGTTTTCCTTGAAACTACTTATAATTTCTTGCTTTTCAATATCCTCCATTCTTGTTTAATTTCTTTCCAAAAAACCTTACTTTTGTTGTTTCTTTCTGCCCATGTTTTGCCAATTCCTATTTCTTCCAATGTTGCCTGTATCTTGTGCATCCATGTTTCCTTTTTTCCCATTTTCTTGCTTTAGTATCTCATTTTCCCCCAGTAGCTTTATTCTGAACCAGTATTTGATCGCCCTTTCTACCATTTTGCCGTTAGCTCCCATGCCTCCCTAGTTCCTTTTGTGCTACTCCATTCATTGAACTTCTTGCTAATCCCAGGCTTATTTTGCAAAATTTTCTACACTTTCCCATCCTTTTTCCAGCCCCCATATCCCTGCTGCGTATAACATCCTTGCTTCCACCACTGTGCTATATATCCTTTCTAGCCAAGCAATTTGCATTTCTGATATTTTGTTCACAGATGCTCTGATTACCTGTATTGCTTGTTTCCCCTTAGCTAGTACTTTTTTTCTTCTGTTCTCCACAATCCCCTGCACAATTGAATCTTACTCCTAGATAGTCAATTGTCCTCGCTGCTTTCAGCTCCGTTCCTTCCCAATATCAATTTTTGGTCTTTCTTTGCTTATATCCTTTCTTAAAGATCATGTTTTTTTATTTCTTTTTGTTTATTCTCAACCCCCAATCTTTACAGTATTTGCCAATTGCTTCAATAGCTTTACTTAGGCCCATAACTGAGTTGGAACCAGCCACTAGATCATCTGCAAACAACAATCCTGGTATTTCCTTATTATTAATAAAAACTGGTGAATGCTTATTCAATTTTTTAATCTCCTCTATAATATCACCTATAAATAGTTTAAATAGCACTGGACTAAGTTTGTACCCTTGTCTAAGCCCGAATTATTCGCATTCACTTCAGTAATTCTTCCCTTGGCTATTTTCAAACAGCACTCATTATTTGCATATAAATGCTCTATACTCTTTATAAATGATTCACTCACTCCTTTCTTAATTAGTTTTAACCATAGTGCATCCCTGTTTATAATGTCGAATGCTTTTTCTAAATCAATAAAAATCATGTATACCTGCCCTTTTTACTTTCTCTACTACGTATAGTAAGTAGGGAAAGTATTGCATTCCACCCAAAAATTCGATACCGAGATTTCACCGGAAATACACGTTTTGAGACCTCCTGAATCCAAAAAAAGCATTTTTAGAAACATGTCCGTGTGTGTGTCTGTGTGTCTGTGTGTGTGTGTGTCTGTGTGTGTGTCTGTGTGTGTGTCTGTGTGTGTGTGAACAGCATAACTCAAAAACGAACAATCGGATAAGCACCAAACTTGGTATTTAGGTTCAGTATCTTCCAGAGATGCGACACGAAGGTTTTCAAGAAAATCCCCCCACCCCAGACTACCCTTTACATGGAAGATTTTTCGAAAATTTTAATTTTCTCAAAAATGGCTCTAACGATTTTGATTAAAATATCATATGTTTAAGATATTTGTATGACAAATAAAATGTATATCTTGAATTTCCTGGGAATGTCTCCAAAAGTATTCTTCATTGTGAACGACTTTTGCATAACTGGTAAACCATAAGAGATAGACAAAATTTTACTACACAAAAAATGTAGATCGCGTTAAAATACACAACTTATGTCATATACATTTCTTTTGTTGAGTGAACCGTTTTCGAGATATTGCTTGTTATTTCCTTAAATTTTACAATACTTATACTTTTTCTCAAATTCGTTATTCATTTTTTTTATGTTCTGGACATGCAAAGAGAATGGAATGTGCCACATAGCAACCACCGTTAAAATATTTGACTATCGCTTAAAAGCTACCATATTTCGCTTGCATCTAAAAGAAAATTACCAATAAGATTGACATCTCGATATCTCGATTAACATGAAGCATATGGAGAATAAGCGTTTGTAAAATTAGATTGTACAAGAGTAGAGAAAGTCATGTGAGTGTAACACATCAGATTTTTTATACTTAAGTATTTATCCACCAATGTCTTTATAATTATTATGTGTATTCTCCTTCCTTTTCTAAATCCTGCTTGAAATTCTGATAGCTTCCTCTCTTTCTCCACCCATGTCTGCATTCTGTCAGCTAGTATCCCTGTGTATACTTTACCTATCACTGCTAGGAGGGTAACATCCTTGTAATTTGTAGGATCTTCTATATCTGCTTTGCCTTTATATATTGGTACTACAATTCCCTTTTTCCAGTTCTCTGGGACTCTACCCCTTTCACACACTGAGTTAAACAGTTTCACTATTAACTTCAACTATCATGATTTTCACACCATGCTTTCTACAGTTCACCTGGTAACCCATCAATTCCACAGGCCTTGTTATTTTTTAGCTTTAATATTTGTGTTTTTACTTCATTTATCTTAATTTCTTTATCTAAATCCCCAATATACTGTATTCCTTCTTTTAAACTCTCTTGAACTTTGACTAATGTTTGCACCCTGTATAAACCTTTAAAGTAATTGCACCATGTTTCCGCCTGTATGTTGGTCCCCCCACATTTGTTCTTATATATCTGTTTCACCATTTTCCATATCGCCTTCATATCCTGATTTTTGCTGCTTCATTAATTTTATGACTTAATTTCCCCCCCCCCCCTCCATTCTCTCTTCTTTGCCTCCATTAGACATTTATAGCCCCATCTTTGTATTAAAAACTTTTCTTTATTTTTTGTTCTCCTGTCTGCTTCCATTTCTTTAGTTCTCTTTCCACTTTTTTCTTTGTCTCATAACATTGTGGCCGTAGCATCCTTCTCCATTTTGTGAATAAGCATTATTCTCCTTCATTTTCCATCCTGCCTTTTTTATTACCTGCTCCATTCTCAACATAGTTCCCTCCATTTCACCCTTTTGTATCAACCTTTCCAGATATGATAACCCTATTATTTCCACCCACTTCTCTAGCTATTTGCAAAATATTTCCTTGTCTTTATCCCTCCATCTATATGCTCTAATTCCTTACTGCTTTTATCTGATTCTATTCTTTTCATCTCACTTTAAATGTTAAAATCTACTTTTAATGAAAAGTGTCAACTAGTACAAACATTGTTCATGGCTTCAAAGTCTGCACAGTATGGATCTAACTCTGTTGAGTATAGTATATAATCTATCATACTTTGTCCATTCTTATTTGTAAATGTGAACTCCCCTTCTTTACCCCTCCCTTTTAATCCATTACATACAATCTCATCATTCATTTCACAAAAGTAAATCAGCTTTATTCCCTCACAATTGCACATTTTGTATCTACCCTTCCTAGTTTCTATATCTGCTGTATTCTTTATATTGTTTTGTACTTCACATATTCTGACTTGCTCTTCGCCTATCCTTGCATTAGTCTCCTACAATTATTACCTTTATTTATACTATTTACCCTGAATTTCTTCTATATCCTGCTTCACTTTCTTGAACATATTTCTTCTAATGTGTGGGGATTAGTTTTGTATACTTTATTTTTCAAGTTACCTCATAAATAAAAATTGCATACTGTAAGATCAGGGGACTGAGCAAGCCATAAACCCTTAGTAATGATTCTATCCTCAAAAATTTCCGCAACAAACTGTAATGACTCAACAGCTGTATGCACAGTGGCAATCCTGCTGGAAATATCCAGACCGATATTCGATGTCCTTCAGCTGTTCGAAACATGATGCCAGTATATTATTTCTGTATCTTTCTGCATTTATGGTACTTCATAAAAAATAGGTTCTATTATTCTGTATCCATTTATTGCGCACCATACCCTGATTTTTTGATCATGCAAGGGAGTTTCATGAACAAAATTCGGTTTGTCTGTGGCATAATATCAGTTGTGTTGTGATGACACATGACTATGTAAATGATGACACATGACTATGTAAATGAAACCATGCTTTGTCACTGAACAGTATTAATCCTGGATCGTTTGTTCCAACATTAACATTCCTCAAAATCCAGTTACAGCAATTTACCTGACTGGTGATCACATGTTAGCAATTCTTGGACAACAGTAACCTTGTATGGTTTGAGTTTTAAAATGGTTGTTGCTTTCCATGCTGAAGCTTTCGAACTGTCAGTAGCTAAAGGTTTAAATGAGGGAATTGTAAAATAGCAAATCAACTGAATTATCCTCTGCAAAAGAAGTGTAAAGTAGACAGAAATGATTCCACTGATGAGGATTATTACCCACTGCCTTTAAACATGATGATATGTTAATGTTTGTTATCTTCTCGCAGAAAAGTAAAACAAAGTAATGTAATGTATGTCTTGTAAAAACAAATGATAATTTAAAATGCTGCCGAGAAAAGACATCCCAGGTCCTGTTAGATAGTACATTGTTTGTGAAAACCACAACGAATAAACCATAAAAATTATCTAATTGTTACAAAGGTATTTAAATACCTCATGCTTTAAAAACCAGACTGAGAAAGCTTTCAAAAAAATGGATCTTGACTTCAGTTCACAAAAACATGTTATTTTGGTAAGTTAGATAACACATCATTTCCACCATGCCACGCTAACTTCCAAGTTCCTGAGATACATATTTAAATGGCACAATATTGAGACAATTACCCATAAATACCATTTACATATTCAAGGGCTATAATATTCAAAGATTAAGAGGTATTTCTAAGTTATGCACTGAAAAAATATTGTGACTTTTGTTTTCTATAAACACTAGATTCCCTGAAAAATTAACCATATAAGAATTTACTACCTATGTTGTGACTCCTTTTACTTGTATGAATGCGCACTTAAGGCTATGAACAAAACTTAAAAGAAACTGAACAGATTGCTCTGGTTTTATAAAACCAGTGAGTTTGCAACAATTAAATCAGGCATACCAAAGCAAGCCCATTTGCACTCTCAGACATTTTTTAAGCCTCAGCTGGAAATAGACTACCAATAAATAATACAGTGACACACAATCCAGTTAATGACGTGTCTTGACAGGATAGTACACACGCAAAGCAGTAACCAAAATGCGCAATATGAATAAGGGAAGCTAGACTTGCAATAAATTTAATCAACAATGAGGCATTTTATATTAAATCAGGAAAGTAGTAAGATGGAAATGCTCAATGTAAAAAATATGTAATGATATTTAAAAAATTAAATTTTCCATGCATTCAAAGGTGATGGCCATTACCCTTATATACAGGTAATGCATATTATTAGTTTCATTTATTTTAAATAAAACCAAACATGAGTTACAAGGAGTCACAATTTAGCAAAGCAGAAACCAAAAGTTAACAAGCTTACCTTGTTCTCAAGAGGAGATGGTAAGGGTTTGAGCGTGAGCTTAGTTCCTGAGCAACCTGCTGAAGCAATGCAACACACTTTTGTCCTGTTGTTGCAGAAACATCAAAAGACATAACACGACTCAAAAGCAGAAAGAACCACCGCAGTGCTCCAGCCGACACACAGCATGATATCATAGGCAGCCACTCCAGCAAAGCACGCAACACACATCCATCAAACTGAACTGTGGTACAGTCCAATACATTCTTTACTCCCCTGTAAAATGTATTACAATGTTGTTACATTCTTTCCATGAACCCTTTGTCTTTGAACACACATGTTAACAGAATGCTGAATAGCATAAAGATTAAACAATATGTGAATGATCTTAGGTTGGTATGCACCAACCTAGAGTAAGCTCTACTTCCATAGTAAACTACTGCTACTAAAGCCACTACTTGGGAACTTCCATACAAGAGTTAGCCACTTCCGAAGTATGTTACTCCTTTCAGGTACTCTAGAATAAATTACTATAGAAGTAAATGTAGGAGAGCACTGCCATTTAATATGTTATTTATTTATTTAAAAACTAAGTTCATACATGGTTATGGACTGACAACCCTAGTTATTTGGCCAGCCATAATCATTTCAGTATACAAATACAAAAGTTAATGTATTACATAGATGTCCCTTGTCAACTAAAAATGAATCCAAATTTGCATGTTTTTCAGTTGACCATTTCATTTCATCTTCACTTTCCACAAAAACTCCCCTAGTTTGGGAACCTACTTTTGAACTTTAAAAAGCTTTATAAGTGCAATTTCTTTGATTCCCAGTAACCATTTCTTGCTCATTAGACTTACCCTCCAGTCATTAGTGGCTATACATTGAAAGATAATGTGAATTTTATCTTCCCTCTCCCCACATATAGGTCACACATTTCAGAGATAACCTCTCGCTCATTCTCCTTAGTTTCCAAATCCCTAATTGAAACCAGGCTAACCCTTCTGTTTCATTCTTTCAAATTAAAATGTACTTCTCATTTTCTGGGTCATCTTTTAATTCCTTGTAGTAGGTCAGCGAGTTTTTCTCCCTAACTTGGGCAAATAAAATTTGTCTATCCATGTCTTCCATTCTAGATCTCACTTCCTTCCAAAAGCCTCTTTCAAAGTGTCCAATTTTAAACCAAAAGTCTCCTAACCCATTTTTAAGTGCTCTCTAATTTTCCTTAACCAGGCATTTGACATAATACCCAAATTTTGCTCTTGATATATCAAACATATTTTCACTATATCAGGTAACTCTTGGATCCAAAATAAATATTTCAGTACTTTCTCCAACATTATCCCTCTCACACTTGCCTTTCCTATCTCTATTAAAGCTGCTACAATTCGCAGTATTGCTAGGGACTATCAAAATTAATTTACAGAAACTTCTTAATATAAAACCCATATTATGCCACCCACTCCATAAATCCACTGATATTCAACCAAGGCTGCATATTCAAAACACTTAATGCACATTACTGGCCTCAAGTATAAACATTTATGTATTGCTGTCAAGGCCATTTTTCCCTTTGCCAATGCAGATCTTTTCTCTCTCTCCCAGCTTCCATTACTACCCAGCTTAATACCCAGATATGAGAAATCACTAAGAACTTGAATTTCCTTGCCTGCCATGAACTATTTTTCATCTTTATCCAATTTACTTCCCTTCAGCCCCCATTCTTCATATCTGTCTATCTCCCTTATAGCTATCTTTAAGCAAATTGCTGATACCGAACATTCCACCAGATCATTTGAATAGAGTAAGCCAGGGATATCTATGTTTTTAATTGTAGTATACCGATTACATTAGCAATTATTTAATTTCTTATTTAATTTGTAACCATAGCATTTCTCTATCCACCCTAGCATAAGCTTTTTGTAGGTCAATAAATATAGCATACAATCTGCCCCTTATGTTTACAGATATTTGTCTATCGTTTTAATTAAGAATACACTATCCACTGTTCTTTTTCTTCTCCTGAAACCTGCTTGGTATGGAGATATTCTTTTATTCTCTTCAGTCCAATTTTGTATTCACTCTGCTATAACTCTGTTAAAATTTTTCCAAAATTAGATAACAATGCAATTGGGGTTTGTTTCGCTCCCTTTCCCTTTATATATTGGGCGTATAACTGCTATACACCAACTTTCCAGCACCTTCTTCCTTTCTTTAATTACGTTCATAAGCCTAGCCAAGCATGATAGCCTGCCCGGAACTTTGCACCATGCTTTAAAAAGTTCTACAGGTAGACCATCAATTCCTGCTTTGTTTTTCTTAAATTTACAAACCTGGTTACTAACTTCTTCCTGTGAGAATGGTCTGTCCAAATTTTCTACATAATTATTAAATATTTCCAGGTTCATACTACTTCTGCCCCTGGCTTCCATAATAAACAAATTCTGAAAACAATTAATCCATTCATTAGGACTGATGTTTACATTTGTTCGAGTCGTAAGGCAGCAACAAGAGGGGAAGGTTGTGTAATGGAGCAAGCATGAAAGAACACAAAAAAAAATGAGAGTGGACGTTCAAACGTACCAATGCAGAATCGGTTTCGGCAGGAAAAAAGTAAGAAAAGACGGAAAAATAAAAATGGAAACTCAGATATGGAGAGTCATCATGATGGTAATCGCGATATTCCTGATAATAGGAGGAGTGGAACAGAACCCAGGACCAGCGGAAATGAACAAATTAATGGAAGAAATAAGGGAGATGGGAATGCAACTAGGAAAAAAGATGGATAACAATACAAGAGAGTTGAAAGAAGCAATGAAAATACAAAGAGAAGAAATGGAGAAACAGATATCAGAATGCAAAGAAAGAATAGTTGGGATTGAAAAAAGATACAAAATGGATAAGAGAAGAAAAAACTTGTGTAATATTTGGGGTGGTACAGGACAGATGAAATCTGGAAGACATGGTATATGAAATTATAGAAGATGTGCTGGGAATACGGATGTACGGCTGAGAAATTTAAGATATGTTTAGGATAGGCAAGAAAGGAAGAAAGCCAAGACCTATTATTTTGAAATTGACAACAATGAGAAAAAAAATGGGAGATTTTAAGACAAACAAGAAGACTAAGAGGGACAAAAATATTTATAGAACAGGACTATAGTGGTTTGATGAGTCAGAGCAAAATAATAGGGAGGTATTTAAAGAGCTTATTAGATGGAGGAGATCAGAGAAGGAAAGGGATAGGAAAAATCTGATTAAACTTAAGGGAGAATATAAAGGTTTGCTTGAGGCTAAGAGGAAAGAATGGCAGGGAAATATAGAAAGGAAACTAAAGGCAGCAATAGAGAGTAAGGATAATAAAAAAATATGGGAAATAGTGAGGACGATGAACAAGAATAGAGGGGAGAAAAATGAAATTACACTGAGCAAATGGATAGGGTACTTTAGAAGGCTAATTGGAGAAGGGAAGAGAGTAAAGTTAGACACAAAAGAGGTAGGAAAAGGAGGAATATTCAATGAGAAATTAGATGGTAAAATCACGGAGCTGGAAATTTACCAGCAAATAAGGAACATAAAAAAAGGCAAGGCAGTAGGAATAGATGGAATACAGGGGAATTTTGGAAAATGTATGGGGAAATGCAAAATCGTTTATGACACATCACTGTTACTAGCTTCTAAATCTTCAAAATTAGTCAATCGTTTAAAAGTGATGACAAAATTATTAAATAAAATTAAAGAAAATAATGATGCGCCAGAATGTTGGAAAATGAGTATGGTGGTACCAACCTACAAAGAAAAGGGAGGAGCAAATAGACCAGAAAACTATAGGGGAATAAGTTTACTATCAACATTAGGGAAAATATACACAGGTATATTGGCCGACAGATTAAGAAACTGGGTGGAAGAGGAAGGAAAACTGTCAGAATATCAAGCAGGATTTAGGAAGGTAAACAAACAATAGATAATATATTTATAATAAAGACTATAATAGATAAGTGTCTGAGCAGGAAAAAAGGAAGAATATACCTGTTTTTTGCAGATTTTGAAAAAGCATTGGATACACTAAATAGAGAAGCATTAGCTTATAAATTAAGCAAGAAAGGGGTAAGTGAAAATTTTATAAAAGAAATCAAGAAGATTTATAAAGGTATAAGATTTTGTATAAGATGTGAAAATAAGGGAATTACAGAAATGATGGAGCAAAAAATAGGATTAAGACAAGGGTGCAAATTGAGCCCTATACTAATATATTCATAGATGACATATTAGGAAGAGTGAAAGAAAAAAAATCTGCACTGCCCCATAATAGCAAATAGATACCAGGTTTACTAAATGCGGATGATCTTATGGTCGGGCTATAACGGTAATTGGGCTACAGAAAGCAATCAATGGAATACATGAATTCTGCGAAGAATGGGGAATTAAAGTAAATATAAATAAATCAAAAGTTATGATATTTAAAAGAGGAAATAAACTAAAAAAAGAAGAGAAATAGTAGATGGGGGGTTTAAAGTTAGAAGTTGTCAAGGAATTGGATTATTTGGGGGTGAGGATGAGCAGTAATGGTGAATGGGTGGCACATAGCAGGAAAGGCAGCAATGACGGGAGTAAGGATGTGCAAATACAAATTAGAAATGCCAACTAAATGGATAGAAAGAATGTATGAAGCATTGGTAAAAGCGAGAATGCTATATACAGTAGAAATTTGGGGGGGGGGGATCTGAATTAAGCAGAAAAATAGACCAGAGCTATAGAACGTTCTGTAAAGAGCTATTGGGGTTACCAAGATCAGCATCAGGGGAAGTAGCATTAGTGAAATTAGGAAGAACAAGAAGGAAGGGAGTGATACTGGAAAGGATATTGAAATTTTGGTTTAGATGCCTGAGAAAAGATGAAGAGGAAATTTTAAAGATATGCATGGAACAACAAAAGAGTATGCAAAATAAAAAAAATAGCTGGTGGACAGGGGTAGAAAAAATTATGGAGAAGATAGGAATGGGAGATATTTGGAGAACAGGAGAAAGAAATAGTAACGGCTTCTGGATAACAGTAAGAAACAGAGTGGAGGACATAGAAAGACAAGAGATTTTGGGAAGCTTAGAGAATAAAATATCACTAGGGTTCTATAGATTAATAAAAAGGAAATGGAGAAGAGAAAGGTATGTGGATTATTGCAATAGAGCACAAAAAGAAGCGTTTGCATGGATGAGAACAGGATCAATGTATCTGAGAGGGCTAAGAGGCAGAAAAAATGGAATTTGCGAATTATGCGGAGGTAGTGAAAGCACAGAGCATTATATGACAGAATGCAAATGGGAGGAAATATGGGAAAAAATGGATGGAAAAATAGTAGCAATTAAAATGTTAACAAGAAGAAAAGAAAAATAAGAATATGGGGGAGTTCTTAAAGAAGGTAAAAGGGAAATGGATTAGAAAAGTAAGAGAGATAAGAAAGGGAGAAGGGCAAACGAAGGAGGGAGAGGATGGGCAATAGGGATTAAGGATAGCAAGGGATGCTCAAATGAGCCAGAAGGCCAGGGTGCCATGCAAAATGAGCAGCATAGCTGGCAAGGAAATTTGTACATAGGTTAAGTTAATTTATAAGTGGAATATTGTAAAAAGGACTGTGTATAAAAAATGTACAAATACAGTTATCTATCTACATTTCTTCTGCACCCCGTCCCCCTTCATACACTAATTAATAACCTGCTAAGCTTGTTGGCCCTCATCTCTGAGGCCAACTTTCACTTGATTTCTAAGGATCTAGCTCTCGCCCTTTCTTGTTTCCTGTGATCAAGTAGCCATTTATAACTGCAATTGAATCATGATGCTCCTATCTATTTCATCATTTCTCTTCCTCCAACTTAACCACAGGTTCCCTTAGCATAGTTCTCATTTTTCTGCATTCCTTAACAAACTAGTGATCATGAATGTTCTTATTCAGGCTATTCCTTGCAATCGTGTCACTTCCAGCCCATTTAATTATACACTCACATAGCTTGTTGCCTTGTCATTTTACCTAAAGAATTCATTAAGTTAATCCCATACAGGCATATCTTAGCCATAGCTGAATCCATTATCCCATGAAATCCATCAGCCCTTTCTGGGACCCACTTATAACTAATTTCACAATGCAACAAATTGCAAGGTCATAAAAACTTTTTCAAAAATGTAGGCACCCTCTATGTATTTCGACTCCTGAATTCGAAAATGATACTAAAAACATTGTATCATCCAATTTTTGTACAAATTGCATATTTTGCAATTAATGGTGATATACATGAAAACACCATATGAAGCTCAAAAGACACATCGCTTTCAACTGTTCAACACTTGCGCCCCTAGGGCACACAGCAAACTGTCACATTGTAAATGGTGCTGCCTGTCTGTCTTTGTGTTGTGTTTATGCAGGGAAGTACATGTTAGTGTTAGTGTATAGAAAAAACATTACAGCCTTCATGAGAAAGGTCTACCATGCCTATTTTGGAGTGAAACTAGGCAACATCAATAAAGCATGGGTTCCACAGGTCTTGTGTGTTATGTGTCTAGAAGATTTACGATGGAGTGCGACAAGAAAGAAGAAGTCATAATTTGGCACCCCTATAGTCTGGTGGGAACAACAGAATCATACTGACAATTGCTACTTGTGCTCTTGTAAGGTTACAGGTTTCAACAAGAAAAACAAGAGTATTGAGTATCCAAACAATATTCACTCAGCGTTTCGCTCCTGTTTCACATGGCCCGGAGATATGCCTATTCCACAGCCCCTGCAGACATTAAATATGGATGAGAGTGATGACACAAATACCATGCAGGAGATGGATGATGCCGAGTTTGAAGTAGGCACAGATGAGGGCCCTCTTCTGTTTACTTAGGCAAATCTAAATGATTTAGTCCGTGAGCTGGGACTGACAAAGGATAAAGCAGAGCTCCTAGGGTCAAGACTACATGAAAGATATATGTTAGCAGCTGGTACGTTCGTTACATTTTACAGAAAAAGGTACTTGATATTCACACAATATTTTGCTCAAAACGACATGTTAGTGTACTGCAGTGATATACAAGGTTTGATGGTTCTAGGACAACAATCAGGATATATCTAGTTCCCCTGTTTCATCTGTGAATGGGACAGTTGGGCTCGTGACAAGCATTAGGAGAAAAAACAGTGGCCATGAAGGTTGGAATTGGTTCCAGGGGACAAAAATATCAAGTGTGACCCTCTAGTAAAAAGAGACAAGAGTACTCTTGACACCTCTGCACATCAAACTGGGTATAATGAAGCAGTTTGTCAAGGCATTACCTAAGTGTGGCAACTGTTTCAAATATCTATGTTACAAGTTCCCCAACCTGTCAGATGCTAAGTTGAAAGAGGGCATGTTCACTGGTCCCAATGTTCGGAAACTAATGCTAGATGAAGATTTCCTTCATTCACTGAATGCCGTGGAGTGAGAAGCCTGGACTGCCTTTAAGCATTTGGTTCAAACTTTCTTGGGAAATAATTGTAGCCGCGCGCACCCACCCACCCCTACATTTCATTCGTATTATTTATACAAGATTTGAAGTGTGACAATGTCTCAAAAACGACGCTGGTCACCGATTGATGATTCACAAAGTGAAAATCCTTTGCGTCAAGATGTACCATTTAATAGTCAGGCACAGGAACTGTTAAACAAGGACCCGGGAATTCTTTGAACAGGAGGAGTACATGAAGGTTCATGGGCATCCCTCTATTCCTGCTGATAAAGCTGTACAACAAACTGCAGCAGCTCTTGAACTAATCACAAGAACTGTTATTTACTAGGGAGTGAAACTCCAAGAGAAAAAGGAAAAAATTCCTGAACCATCAGGAACGCAGTGTGAGTGAAAATAACTTTGTTATCGCAGTTTATAATTTGTTTTATTTCTCCTCATTGTAGCAGGCACGTTTGCATTATTTTGTTTCTATATTGTCAAAAGTGTTAATATATTCTAATATGTTCCAATGTTTATGCTGAGTTATTTTCAAATAACAATAATACCAAATAGTTATTACTCATTGACGGTCGCTACTTACACACACTTTTTGTATGCGGCTTAGACACGACAGAAAGGAGAACAATCAGCTGTTGTTGTTTACTAACCACTCTGGCAACATCACAACCACAATATAACCAACGTTACGTGAAGCCACATAAACATCAAGTGCAAAGATGCAACGGCGGGTGTATAGTTGAGAACATGCTGACGAAAATCAAAATGCTGGGATGCTCAATGAGTTTGAAGTTACAGAGAGAAAGATTCCACCAGGACCTCAAAGACATGGAACGACGATACTAGGGAACTTGGGATGTTCAGATAATGGGTGACTACTGCTGGATGCTTCATCGTGAGCACACGGATATTCCCCATAAGAGGAAAAGCAGGGGCCACGCCATGAAAACTAAGAAAGCACGAAATGAATGATGTTAGTGCATGTTTTGTACCACATTCTCTGTATGCATCTGTTTACTGTGTGCATATTTCAATGTTGTTTTAATCTTGTATTCTACTGTGCGTGTGCATGTGTGCAGTACTACTTCCATATGCAATATCATTACTGCAAAATATGCAACTTATGCAAAAATTGTGGGTGATACGATGTTCTGAGTATCATTTTCGAATTCAGGAGGTTGAAATGCATAAAGAAAACCTACATTTTCAAAAACGTTTTTTCACTGTTGCATTGTGTTATCTTAGCACCAGAGCCCCATATAACATCTCTTTCAGCTTCAGAGTTCTCTTTATTATAACAAGAAACTATAAGTGGAAAATGTGAACTCGTTCCAAATATGTTTGTTACCTTAAATTCACAAATTCTGCAAAAAATGTTATCACTACATAACACATAATCTACAACACTCTCACCCCATGCACTAATAAACATAAATTCACCCATTTCATCTTCCCCCAGCAACCATTCATTATTACATATCCATTATTCTCACAGAACTGAATTAATTTTAATCCTTCATTTACCACCTTGTCTCTGCTCTGCCTAGTCCATATTTTGCTAAATTCCTCCCTCTCAATGCCTTCCCAAACATTTAATACCTTAATCTCCAACTCCCCAACTCTTGCATTTAAATCCCCAATTAGTATAAATTCTATAAAGAGAAATTCTGTTTTTATATTCAATATTTCCTTTTCTAGCTGACGAAAGAGATCTAGGTTGTGATCCTTGGAATTCACTGGTGAGTTATACAGTACACCAATGCATACATTCCATTTACGTATCAACACCCACCTGATATTGTTAATTCACGTATCAACATCCACATGACCTCATTAATTTCTGATTCCTCTCCTTAGCTTTGCTAGCCAATTTATTCCTTATCAGTACCCCTATGCCTCCAGAAAGTCGACTAGTATGTTATCACAGAAGTAAACAGAGTACAAATATAAGTTAGAATTTACTCTCGAGATTTGAAGTAACTCACCTGTCGATTGAACTATAATATTATATTGCATTTGGAGGAAGATATTTTGACATGTTCATGGATTACTTAGATTACATTGCTGAACTTGAATAAGAAACAAGAACGGAACTGAGTATACGGAACTGTATGCTGTAACTTAGTATATGGAACTGAGAAGTGTGTATAGTATGGGAAAGACAAGAGCCATATATACAGAGAGACATGAGTTCAAGGAACACTTCAGTATTAGGAAGAAATCCTTTACATTCCTTTTGAACCTACTTGGAGAGCATAAAAAAAAACTCATACAGGAATTCAGCTGTATCAGCTAAATTGCAACTGTTATGCAATCTGCAATATTTCATACTAGAACTTTCAGATAGTTGTAGGCAATCTTACAAACGTTCACCTGCTGGTTGTATCTTTCATCACATTGTTAAAGCACTTTTGAGGTTAAGAGCAAGGTACATAAATATGCCCACAAACAATTATGAGTGTTCAGAAAATAAAAGGCAATTCCTCACTCTCACTAGTTTCCCACACACTGTAAGTGCAATTGCCTGCACACATGTTCCTATTCTGTATCCATCTAGTGAAAAGATGAATTTTTCCGAAATCATAAAGAATATTTCTCCATTTATATGCAAGTGATTTGTGATGCAAATATAAGATTAGGAACATCCAAAGAATTTTAAGCTGCTCTTCAGTATGCTTCCCGATGCTCAAAGCACTAAATTCATCCATCATGACTTTCCAAGCATTTCTCTTTTTATCCAGTATCTTTACATGTGTCTTTTTGCATTCTAAACTGGGTACATGGATTTTCATTATCTTAACCAACAAACATTTATCTCTTCCACTGATGTCTTTCCCCTTTTTCTTATTGCACATAACCTTATCCATGATCAAAAGTAAATAACTCAAACAAAACAATACTCTGTGAGTAACGAACTCTTACTTCTGTAGTAGTAGTAGTAACTAAAGGAATAAACTGTATTAAACACACTGATGTTACTTCCGGAGTAAATTACTCCCATAGTAACCTACTTTCACAGTATGGACTTCTTTATTAAACGTTACTTTCAAAGTAATTTACTCCAATATAGTGCACTCTGCCCTTAATGTATTAAGTAAACACTTACTCGCTGCAGATAATGATGAGCTTAACACACTTGTGGGCTATGCTTCTACCAGATAACAAAATACAGTGTTTAATGAGAGGAATCAAATTGCTTTCTATAATTTTAGTAAAGTCCAGCTGCTGTGTTTTAGTTGCATCTCTCGTAGATCTTAGTCTTGTCAGTCGTACAGATGCAACCCAAATAAGGATGTCCAAAGCTATACTCTGTGCCACCACAGTCTTGTCACTGCCTTCCAGGCATACCACCTTTACCAACTTCTCCACAAAACTATTTGACTCCAGCATGGCACACCGCTGGATCCTGAAAATATTCCAATGAGATTAGTGATAATAAGAATAATGTATTATTGTTATTACTATTATTTATCCTTCCATTTCTTTGTAACAAATGTCTCTGAATTTACCAAATATATGAACTGGTGTTCTATGTAAATTATTATCTGCTATGTATTTCCAAGTTTTACATTGCTGTGGCCACCATTAACTGTCAAACTGTATTTAACATACCAATATTCAAACCAGTCAAAAACAAAGCCTGAAATGTAGCATTTCTTTTGCCAAAAGAAATAAAATAATAAAACATTAAACCAAACTGATGTTTCTAGATGAAAAGACGACCTTTAAGAGAATTTCAAACAGCATAATGCATCACTTAAAAGAATGCACCTCATGAAAGTAGATGAATGGTGTAAGGAATGAGGAAAAGTTAGTGCCATTTGATGCTTTGTGGCATGGATAACCTTTTAGCTTTTTGGTGCATGCTTTCATTAATGCACTGATTTTTGCCTAAGGAAGAACCTTCTTTACTTTTTTCTGGGGTAAGAGGTTATCCATAGAGAACTCATTCAATATATGCATCGAAAATTAGTGACAAAGAATACGCAAGAAAACATCATAGTAGATAAAGAACATGCCATGTATTTGAAGGATTATGATCTTTTTGTTCTGTAAGCATGCAAACACGCATGCACATGCCTGTGCACACTTAAACCAAAGCTTAACCTCTTGTAAAAATTGGGAGAACCGTGATTCTAATAAAAGCAAGGACGAGAAGAGAACCACAGGGAAACTGAAAATTACTATGTTACCTTACTATATTCACAGTACTGAACACAAAATCTTACCAGCAATTACTCTTGTACAATAAAAGTAATATTCAAACAAATACACTGATATAAAAACCCAAAGAGTAATTCTGAAAATATTAAACATCACATAAACAACATAGAAATTCCTCTAAGGCTCTGCAGCATTTCTTGAACATTCTGGTTTACTTCTGGCAGTTAGCCTGTACTTGCCCTAAATTGCTTATGCTGTTACAATTTTCTATTTATTTGTCTCCCTGCAAATGTAGACTGCATCTTTAAACCTACACTATTTTCATTGATTTTAAATTTAGGAGGTATTATTTGCTAGGGATTTTGTTACAGCTGGGCTTGTTAGATATTTAAAAATAAAAAACAAACATGATAGAATGGTTGTAAATTACATACCAAAATAAAGGAACATTTGGCTAATAACAAGCACTATATTATTTATTTTAATGCTTTCCACTTCGAGCCCCTCTTTGGAAAATGTTTGCTTCTTTATTTTTTTCTTTTTAATTGAAACAATGAACATTCACATTAAATGCTCTGCTGCTTGCTAGCATTACAGTCATTTGCAATGACTCTCAGTACTTTAGTTAATACAAGCAAATATCACCACCACTTTGGTTGTCAAATGTCTCTCACCCATATCACACACATGTGCTACTACAACAGTCATCCACACTTCCAATACTCATTTTAATTGTACTTTAGCTGTATCCTCAATCATAACTACCCAATCATCAAAAACAAAACTGATGGCTGCTCTAATTTTGACCCATACTACGCCATTGTTGCAATTGATTTTAAGACAATGGATTGCACACAACTGTGAACTCAACAGAAGCATGAAAGTGATATAAGTTGACCACTGCTACTTCCTGCATTTTCCACACTTTTTTATTGCCACTATCACACATTCCTAACATGGCATCTGCCATGACTGTGCTTGTAAAGTAACATTCCAGTCTGACCAACACAGACTGCTTAAAAAGTACTGGCAATTCTGTGTCAAATACTATCACTACTTCTAATTATTTCAATTTTAAAATGTCCATTCAAGGAAACTTTTTTCAGATGAAATTTTTTAATGAACAATTTTGAGAAACTAATAATGAGTTTTAACAACATGTGATATAGGATAAACATTTCAGGACCATAAAATTGAAGCAATTATCATTATAAATCAATCACTCTAGAAAATTATTAACCAAACTTTTTCTGTAGACACTTTTTGCTTTCTGTAACAGTAATGTTTTCCACCATAAATTCCAAAAATTATGCTTTTTTAAAGAATGTAACCTTTTTAACCAATTCAGATTTATCAATACACTCATTTGCTTTTTACAATGTATCTTTATTTGATATAACACTTGTCTTTTCTGTGCTCAGTATAAACAATTTAAGGATCAAATTATTTTGCAATGAAAACTGTAGTTCGGAAACACAAGAGTAATACATGCTGTAGTGAATACAATAACTGGGTGTTATTTGATACAATGGCTTTACCCAAGATTTAGAAAAAACCTACTATAATAGTAAAAGTTATTAGCATGGTCTTAGCAAATATCTAATATCCATGGTAAATGCCATCACTATACATTCTTCTGTCAACTTATGTTACTAAGTATTAACCAGACTAAAAACAATCAAAAAATTAACTCTATTTAATAAACACAAGTTTTTTTTTAATTAAAGGTGAGTCGGAATTGTTACACTAACATCACTTAAGTTTACTCACTTAACATGTTTCGGGAAACGGTTGTTCCCATCCTCAGAAACTAATCCGACTGGCCCGTGTTGTTGGTGTTTCCGTTTGTGGACTGGATACTGTGGTGGCATCTTGTGGTGGTGAAATGTACTTCCAGAGAGGATTTGGTGGCGGCAAATCAAAATTCATTGTCGGATTAGCTTCTGAGGGTGGGAACAACCGTTTCCCGAAACATGTTGAGTAAACTTAAGTGATGTTAGTGTAACAATTCCGACTCACCTTTAATTAAATTCAATACACATCACTGTTTCTAGTTTCTTTTCATTACAATATCAACAAGTTTCTTTATTCTTTGGTATACTTAATATGATTTTACCTTTCATTTGAAACATTTGTTTGTTTGGTTTTTCTGATAGTGATGGAGATCTCATGCAGCCAATCACAGCCCAAATAACATTCCATTTTTTTGCTTGCTGCTGCACTTGCAAGCCGGTCAACTGTGTTTCCAGATACATTGAAATAATATTCCATAAGGGGGTCTACTGCTTTTCCCTTCCCACTATCGAGTTTACTCTTCTTGGAAGCAGAACCTTTGTCATCATTTATTCTGCTTTTGTTTGTCTGAAATTTTAAGAAACAATGTGAACAGAAAATTTACTCCATAGGAAGGCAAACAATATCTCAGTGCTACACAATTCAGCCTTAAAACTCAATGATCAATGTGTGAAGCACAATTTTCAGAAAAAGAAATGTGTACACATAAAACATCACAAGTTTGCCCTAAACATCCTATTGAAATTCAACTACAATATGCTTAGTATACAGAAATTTAAGTTCAACTCAGATTTAACAGCTTTAAGCTGATAATGGGAGCAATCAAATCTTTCAATATCACACTACTTTGTTATAATAAAGTTACTCACTAGAAACAAAATATAACATTAATGACAATGCATCTTTCAAAAATAAGGACCAAATTTTGAGTTGTATTTTTCACAAGTTAACAGCAAAAAGCATTTACATAAACAAGAGTAAAAACGACTCTAAATTTCTGAAATATGGCACTTTGCCCGATTACACCTGCTTACTTTATATGAAATAATGCAAATGCACCCCCTTCCATCATGCAGTGTTATTTCACCATAAATTGTGCAAAAATGTCTCAAACTGTACGTATTGTTTCAAACAATCTGCCATTCACTCATTGAGCTGCATGCATAACACTTTAAAAATAAACACCTATGCATAACCTACAAAACAACTCGAGCATGTTTAAATGCAGGGGCAAGTGGACTGGTAATAAATCCTGCCTATTAGAAATTCACTGTATGACTTTATCTGCACCAAGTGTTACATTACTGTAGTATTATTCAACTAAAACCATCTATTGCCAACTCTTATCATGATTAAGGGGAAGAAAATAGAAAATGAATAGGATGTGGGTTATGTTCACAAGATCTTCTCAGCTCATTCTGCCACAAATTATTTTTACAAAAGCTTATTTTTTCTACTCACTTCATGTAAATCAAGATAAACCTTTGCAGAAAAGGTTTACTTATACATTTCACTTAGGTACAATGGGATGCAGGAGACTGAAGTGAATCAAAACTTTAAGTCACTATGTGCTGCCTTTGAAATTCCATTCTTCATTTGACCAGAAGAAACAAACAATTGACAAATGAATATTACAATTCAAAACATTAACAAATATCTTGAAAATGGTTACTGAACACAAAAGATTTTTTTTGACAAACTGTCTTTTAACGAGTTCTATATTTTTGTGTGATAAATTTTTGTCTCTTATGAATTATCAGTTTTACAAAAGTATTCAAAATTCATTCAGAATGAAGAGGAATTCACAGACTAATCATGGAAAATTCAAGATACATATTTCCAAATATCTTAAAACACATGGTATTTTAATCAAATTTAAGAGCCATATTTAAGAATATAAAAAATAACAATAAATTTTCCATGTAAATGGTACTGAATGGAAGAATAAAGTGTGCACACAGATCTGGCTTTCCTAAAACTGATTTTTTTTTCTATTATCTATTTATTCAGGGGCCTCAAAATGTGTATTTTCAGTGAAATTAAAAAAAAAAAAAAAGAAGATTTGGATGGAATACAATGCTTCCTCTACTTACTTAGGTAAGTGGTAGAGAAAGTAAAAATGTACTTTTGTATGAAACACTTTTACAAGAGGTATGAAAACAAATGATTAAGGCCTAACAGCTACATGTGAGGACTGCAACTGTGAAAATTTCTGAACCCTTATAAATGTAACACTATATACATGCAAAAACTATGGCTCAGTCGTCGCACAATATGGTTTCCTTTGGGATTTTCTTGGAAAAAATAAATGGCCCTAGTTCAACATACACAAATATGTCACCAACGGTACACTTTCTCCAAATCCACCACCACCTACACTGCAGTATAAAAAGTGACCTGAACTTACCGGCTCCTTTAGAGCTTCTTTATCTTCTCCAAGAGCCTTTATATGCACCAAAAGTGTGCGTGCTCGTATCCTAAATAATTTTGGACTAGTCAATGTAACAACACCAGATTGATCCGACAGATCAAGGCAGGATGAAATATTCACTGGACCACAAAGAATGTCTGTATTATGATCCCTCAGATATTCTTCCGAAGTAACAGGGTTCTCCAATGGCCCTGTCAACATAAAAAGTAAATAAAATAAAAATACAATTGCCTTATAACAGGCGTCACTAACTGGTTACTCTTTGAGTAAAGCAGAGATAGTAAACTTGCTTGATGTTCCCACTGAATCACCTACCGTGCACTGTGTGACCTTCAACTGTGCAGAAAACATCAGCTCAATGGCAGTATGTAACATTTTGCAATTGAAATATGTAATCTACCATTCATAGGTTAATATACCTATTCTAGGTTTATAATTGGTAAGATAACTGCTCTATTATAATGTCTCTTACATTAGTATTTACATTTCTGATATGAACATATACATATTTTCATAGATTTGGTAGTCATAACAAACAACTGCAAAAAATAGTGACAATTATTATAGAATTAACATAGTAAAACAAGCTTCTTAATTTGGTCAATACCATTGTAATTGCATTGTAATGCTAACAATAGGAGAATTTGTAGCAAAAACATTCAGGTTTATAGCTGTGAATATGAACAGACAACTTGGCAATTGGTAACTAATGCAATTTGAAAGAACTTTCACATTTATAGCAGTGAATATGAACAGGCCTCTTGGTCATTAATTGGTATCAAACACAATTCAAGAAAACTACAATGCACTTAATAATTGAACATTACAAAGGAACTAGAGTCCAACCACTGCTGTCAGAAGCCTGTCTCTAACTGATATCACATATTTACCAACTACAGCAAAAAATTAAGCAAGTTGGTGACGCCTGCCTTATAACATCAAATTAGCATAGGAATATAAGTAATGCTAATATTTTATGGTCTCACATTCCTTCACATTTCATTTCAATATACAATATATTTAACCTTACATTGACTTAGATTTTAATCCCAAGAGTCCTATTAGTTTTAGTTCATCTATTCTCACTAATCCATTTTGAAAAGTAGCAGTAATGTAAACTGGAGGGCAAGGTTTCATGCTGTATCTAGTTCTAAGACACAGAGAACAACAGAACTGCAAATGTTACATTTCATAAGTAAAAGAAGCAATTGCTAGCAAGTAGTACCTTTCGTGGTCCCATCAAACAAATTGAAATCTATGGGTTCATCAACAGGTGGAGAGAACATTGTCTCTTTCCTACCAATTCCACTAGCATTCTGTTTGAGCAAAGTGAACTGGATATGTGGCGGTGAAGGGCACGGGGCATGCAGTGAGAACTTTACATCCACATGACCGATGCAGCAGCTTCGGGGAAGAGTAATTTCGAACACATGCTCATCCCAGGTGGTGCTGGAAGCAATGCAAACACATCATTGTTACTGAACATGCATTGAACCTCTGTGCAATGGCTTAGGTGCTGAAATAACACAACTGCCTAATACTAACATAACAATTAAGGCTCGTTCACAATAACTGAGAAATGACACAAGAACAAGAATGACAAAGTTAAAATACAGTATTACAATTCGAGCATTCACAGTTAATGGGAAGCTTTACCAGGTTCCAGGAACCAGAAAGAAGACTTGGTCAAAGATTCAATGTTTTTGTTAACGTTCCTAGGAACAGCATATTGGTTCCACATTGTGCACTGTAAAAAGTACTCAAGGCTACTGTGGCCTAAAATAGCTGCTACAGCTCTCTAGTTGCAAGCTGGTAAAATCAAACTGGAAGGAATTCCAGCAAATGTACCTCCCAACTCCTTCAGATTCATCGAGTGTTGGTCCTTCTAGCAAAAGCATCACTTATTAATTTATTTAATATAAAAATCAAAACTGGCTATTTCTTCAAAAAACAACACTAAGGCGGGCCACAAAATAAGATGCAGGTCCTTAAGGTGCGCAGGGTGATTCAGGGGGAGTTTCTGTGAAACACCAAACTGATTGGATCTGCACACATTAGAACACAAGGTGACATGACACAGTTTCAGCTCATGGTGACCTGTGAACTGCAGTCTCTTTTCCACAGCTTCTTGCACAAGCCACGATTATTTCAAAATGAAGCTGAAAGCAGGAAGGTGGGAGGAAGTGGCCTAGGAAATGGACATATGAAATGGCAAGAGTCTTTGTTTTCAGGAAGAAATATTCTAGAAATTATGAACAGCAAAATTTATTGTAGTTAAAACATTTTAACCTAGTGTGACACACACGCACGCACACACAAGAATTGTTTCGACATTAGAAATTCCAAAAGTAAACTCAGTAATTTGTAAAATACAAATTATTTTTTATGACTAAAATGAGATATGAAAAATCAAAACTTATTTCCTTACACAAAAATTGATTTTTACTGAGAAAAATAAATAACCAAGAATTAGGAGGTCATGACAAGTGAGGTATGAAAGAACTCAGCTTAATTAAATTACATGTTACAGAATCAGATGAAATGGCACTTTGTGCAAACTGGCCACTAGTGCCTATTTATTATCAATATATTTTATAATTGTTATTTTTTTTATATAATACTGTATTTTGATAGTGTGCGTTGGCCCACTGGTTATTGCTTTTGTATTTAATATTATTTTCTCACCCATCTGATTAATGATTTCTCTTTTAGATGTGATTTACAAAAATAAAACTTTAGAAGTCTCGTTAACATTATGTTGCTCCATTAGTTAATTAAGTAGGTTACATCATCTTTTAAATTAGTGGAGAGAAGATAAATTGATTCTGAATCAATTAACTACGAGTTACTAGTTTATTTAAACTATTAAGTGAAGAAATTGTGTGCTACATTGACTCATAGTTCCAATTTGTTTCCTGTTTCACTGCCTCAAGCTTCTTTCAATCAAATTATGATTCTGTATCATTTACATTTCAATTGAAAGTTTTCTAATTACCAATTGAATTTACTTAGTTTTTAAAATCATTCTCTATAATATTTGTTCTAATAATTGAGAATTTCAATAATATTAATGATTACTTTTGGATAGCATTGGGTGTCATCTTTATTTGAACTAATAGCAATAGTTTTTATTAAGGACACCAGTTTTTTTTATGAGGGTAAAGTTAAAGGTAAAGTTATTTTGAAATTTTAATGATTACTTTTGGATAACCCTTTCACAAAAATATTGGAAAAAACCACTACAAATTTTGATAAAGAAGTTGATGTAATCCACACTGCTCTTAAAGATCTGTTTGGCTACAAGAATTCCAAAATATTCTTATTTTACTAGATTCTAGAGCTGCAATCCAAGCAATAGCATTAACTCCGGATCCAAAAATAAAATAAATAAATAAAAAATTTAAAGAAATTCACTGTTTAGTTAAACAGATACAAAATTTAAAAAAGAACTCTTTCAATTGATTCCTGCACACTGTGGATTGAGTAACAATGAGAAAGTAGACATTTTAGCACAAAAGGGAACCAAAATTCAAAATAAAGTAGAACAAAAACTACCACTGAAATCAATTAAACGTATCATTAAAAAGAAAATCAATAATGATTGTAACTCTAAATGAACTACAAATACATTAAATCCCAAAGCAATGAAGTTAATAAAAAGTCTGAAACTAATATCTGAACTATCTCGAAAAACAGCCATCGCCACATTCAGACCTACCCTGGATATGACTGCCTCAGCAAACCCTATGTAAAATTGGATTCCTACCATCTCCAAATTGTCTGTTATGCAATAAGAAAAAAGAAATGAATATGGATAAGTCATTAATCTATGAACAGCTTAAATCGTATCCAGGCTTGACCTCAAAATATTGGGAAGCATTACAAAGGAAGGACCCACCAATGCTGTCAAAAGCCTGTCTCTAACTGATATCATATATTTACCCACTGCAGTGCATAAAGGCTTGCTGTAGCACAAAATTACAAAATTAAGCAAGTTGATGACGCCTGCCTTATAACATAAATTAGCATATGAATGCAAGTAATGCTAATATTGGCTTTGTTGCTAAACCCTGAACATAAGAGAGAGATACATTTTTTTTTTTTTTTTTTTTTGCATATAACTGAATTTTTCAATCCATAATTTGCAAAAAATTTAAATTTGTCCATCTGATTCTCAATACCAAATTAATTCATACACAACTTCTTGACTGCCATGTTTATGAATAAATTTAATGTTGGGGTCAATTTAAAGACTTTTATTACAATTAAAATTTGACAATGTATTGTTTCATGAAATAGAAGCATGGCATGAATTTTATGAATTATTTTATGTATTTAAAACATTAAGCGGTGATTGTGTAGGTAAGCAAATTTTAAGTTTCTTGGTACTTTCCTTTTAAAACACTTTCCCTCTGCCAAAGAACCATTCCTGTAGTGTTGAAGGATGAAGTAAAGTTCTTTTGAATTATAAAAGCTTTCTATGAACTTCTGGCTATATCTGACTGTAATACAATGGTCCGACTTGATCATTTGGCATATCCTCTATAATGTCTTCACTTATTTGAGCTGTAGAATTCCTTAAACAGTTGTGCAACACACAAGTTGCCTTCACAACACTGACAATGTTATCTATTTTAATTTCAGATGGTGCTTGAAAAACTCAAAAACGTGAAGTATATCAAAACTGCATTCTACAGTTGGGCATGCTCCTAAGAGCCTATATCGAACACATTGTTATCGTAACTATCAGTAGTAACACTGTTTAGATAAGGTTGTATAAAACTGTCAGATAAAGGTAACGCCTCATCTCCAAATATGGAAGGTAGTAATGCAGATGATGGAAGCTGTAAAGCACATTTCCTCATTTTTAAATTTTTTTTCTCAGCAAAACGCTTGTGTTGAACATGCTATCACTGAACCTCATTGTGACCCTACATCAATAGTAATAAACTCATAGCTTGATTAAATTATATACCATTAGAACACTGGAGAAACTGGGTTTATAATTGAAGTAAGATGATCCACTTCCCCAGGCTTTTTTACTTTTTCTACTACGTATAAGTAGTATGGGAAGTATTGCATTCCATCCAAAAATACAATACCGAGACTTCACCAGAAATACATGTTTTGAGACCTACTGAATCCAAATAAAGCATTTTTGAAAACATGTCTGTGTGTGTGTGTCTGTGAACAGCATAACTGAAAAATGCAAAGTCTGATAAATATCTAACTTGGTATCTAGGTTCAATACCTTCCAAAGATGCGACAAAAAGATTTGCAACAAAATCCCCCCACCCCAAACTACCCCTTACATGGAACATTTTTGGAAATTTTAGATTTTCTAAAAAATGGCTCTGACAATTTTGTTTAAAATACCTTATATGAAAGATGTTTAATGAAAAATAAAATTTATATCTCGAATTTTTGGGGAATATCCTATGAGACCCTCTTCATTTGGACGGAGTTTTGTATAATCTTTTATAACTGGTAAACGTTAAGCAATAGATGAAAACATACTACACAAAAAATGTAGATCTCTCTTAAAACACACAATTTATATTTAAAATGAGTTTTTTTGTGATATAAGTCGTTTCTGAGATATCCATTATTAAAGACTTGAATTGCTCATTTCTTGGTCATTCTCTCAAAGTCTTTTCAACATTCAATCATTTGTCGCAATTGCATGGAAACAGTATGGAATTTTAAGGCCAGCATATAGGCAACCAGTTCTTAAACATTTGACTATCGCTATTCCCTTTGTATCTATAATGAAATGTGTAATGTAGTTATTTGTGCAAAAGTTTATTTGGGTTAAAATGTAGTAGATAGAAAAATAAGCTTGAAAGAGTAATTTGTATACCCACTAATAAATGATAGAGGGTTGAGAAAGTCATGTGAATGTATTACATCAGATTTTTATCACATGTTTCCCATCAATGGTGCTAATGCAATACATGAATTGCCATTTTTATTAAGAAACAACTGCTGTTGATTCCCACTGCTCTTTTTTGGGTTCCAGCAAAAAGAATAGTTATCACTTTCCATACGGCTCGAGATGTTTCAGCATGAGTTACAGGCTTTTCATTCCCCCATTCTGTAGATGTATGCAATAACTCTTGTGTGTTTCCTGTCATCAAATACCTAAAACATAAAAGAAAAAGATGTTATTAGTATGGAATGATTGCTTTGTAGCTGTACTTTTAATGTTCTTAATTAGAAAGCAAACATACATATACATCCAAAGCTCTCTCAACACCATTGATGCAATGTAGCAAAAACTGAGATATGCTCTCACAAGACACCAAAACTGCAGTGGAGCACCAGCTTGAGTCTGTTAAACAATGGAAATTTGATAAGCAAATGGGATTTCTACAACCATATATGGCCAGTAGAACATGAAAACGGAACCTAAATGAAGACACTAATAGTAAAATCCCATCACAAATTTGTGACAAATATTTTAAGTGATGTCAAAGTGTGTAAAGCAGTTACTGAACATGCACAACCGAAAAGCCAGTCAATACTACTCCAGCCCACTTTTTGCATTCTGACAGTCAATTTTCAGGCCCAGAGGAGAATTGTGAGTTCGAACAAAGCATTTCCACTTCGACTTCAAATCAGTATGATATGCTTAGAATTGTACATAATTTTTCTAAAAATTTTATTTCTGATATGTAAAAATATCACTATTCACATATGTTGTAGGTATTTGTGTATGATTACAGAACATTTTTGCCATTTGAACATTATTCTATTTATTACACAAAGATTTTTCTGTAGAGACAGTTTTACTTTCCACCAATAATGAAAGTACCTTAACCCAAGATCTTGTAATGGGCTTGTGCGGGAGCCCTATTTAAGACTTCACTGTTGGTAGAGGCTCATCACACAAGCTCAAATACAAATCTTTATTGATACCTAAAATACTATAAAATGATATAAAGTAATTTTTTTTCATTTATCACTGGATTAAAATGTTTTTAACTTTAGCAAATTAGTATTGTTTTGATTATTTCTTCTTGAAAACAATAATATATGATAATGGTTTAGACAAAAAATACATTTAATATGATTTTTTGGAAGTCAATAAAATTTATCTTCAACTGGAATTTTAACAATGAACAGATCTAGGATTATACAAAGTAATGTAAGCAAAGTAAGTAGTTTTAATTATTGTCATGCAAGGTTAAAGGTTATGCATAATGGCTTACCTTAAAATACTGCAAGATTTTCCTCAGTTCCAATGGACCTTGTAGCATTGCATCCCTCTCTGTAATTTCATTCTTGATGAGATCATGTGCTCCTTTGAACTGATCATTTATTCTAAAATAATTCCTGAATTTTTCATCACCAAGTTCCTTTGTGAAAACGAATTCTCCACAACATTTAAGGGCCCCCCCCCACATGTATACACTTCTACCTTCTGTTTCATCAGAGTGGTGTAACATACTGTGTCAACACAAAACTTGCCTTCAGAATCTGAGCTCAAATTCCAATCTATGAACATAGCAAAAATATTTGCTGTCCTTGTCAAAGCTGAAGTTTCATCATAAACTGCATAGTGGAACATATGATTGCTGCCATAACTAACTCTGCTATGAACACTTTCTGCACGAGTCACCCTGTGCCACTTCAAAGACCTGCATCTCATTTGATGGCCAACCATACAAAAACTACAAAGCACAGCAAAAATGTAGAAATTAACAGAGACCAACATTAATGTATGCCACTAATAAGAACATTTGGTAAGACAATTTTGCTACAGGAATCGGGAATAATACTAACTCTACACTTAGAAAATGTTTATTCCTATGGAATTTTTATGTTGGCTAACCTGTGTTACATTGACTGAACTGGAAGCAAAAGATATCATTGGTCATTAACAAACAAATAGCATCTTAGTGCCCAAAACCATCTTTCCACCTTGCTATATAAATTAATCTATTTACATTCCTGTTCTTTCACAGTGAACCAAAATGATGCCTGTTATTTTGCTTTCATTCTGATTTCTGTTCCTGTTTGTATTCTCGGATTATTGTGAACCAACCTTTATTTACACACAGGTAAAGCTGCTCACTCCAAATATATTCCATTTCAGTAATGCTAACGCTAAGAACTGATTTATTTAATCACTATTAACAAGCACGGAAAAATAATGCCCACTGATATAAACCTATAAAAACAATATGGAAAATGAAGCAGTTTCTAATCTAAGATTACAGACTATCTTTCAAATCAGGCATTATGTGGAGTTTTCCATGGTCTCCTCAAATAATGGCTTCAACAAAAATATACACAGATAATTAAGCACACAGTATGCAATTTAACACGGCTGAGCTGAAACTTCACCAATTCTATTGGTCCTGTTCCTTGGTTCCAGTAAGCTTCCCAATAATTCTGAATCCTTACATATTAAAACATGAACCTTAACTTTTTTCATGTTACTTGCTCTAGCTACCATTCCCAATTTATTGTGAACCAACCTTAGGTCTTATTTGTGCAATGACACTCCAAATTTATTCACTCAACATTTTCTCTCTCAGTACGATGACACAAGGCATCCCTGGGCCATATCAGGTTGTCTATTGATTTCCATCTAACCAAATTGATCACTTCTTCATGAATTTTTAATGATCCTTTCCAGTTAATTCATGACTTCACAACAACATACACAGCACAATGTACCAACACCACTGTCTTGATATCCAGTTTATTATTATAACAAACTGAAATTAATTAGATGTAATAGTTTACATCAGTGATTCCCAAAATGCAATCTGGTGCTCTTATAAGAAATTAAAAGAATAAAAAAATGACCAGGTCTTTTTTTATTTTAAATTCTGTGCATGTGTGTGCCTCTGCTCACCAATTTCTCGGATCCATGTAGCTTCTGCCAAAAGCACCAAGCATACACAGCATGCAGCAAAACCAGATACAATGGCACAAATGGCATATGTAAAGTTTCTATTACACTTTAAAACTTGTCGTTACTTTGTTCATGCTGTCAGTTGCAGTTCATTGAGCATTCAGACAAGAAATGAAACAGATCAGTGTTGTTTATTTGTGAGAGATTTTAATACATAATTTTCAATTTAATGTCAACTTTCATGCAAGACCAGTCCTTAAAAAGGTTCCTCAAAATTTTCCATCACAGTATTTCCAATAGCTGTGGAAGAAGTTGGAGGTATAAGGTAGTTCAACTACTTTTACTATTTTAGAATGTTAGATGCATTTTTATTAGTTTTGTGGCACGACTGCAACCGTGGAGCACTTATTAGCATCGCTTTGTAATTCTACTCTTACACATGAAACCACTCATGAATCGTCATAAGTGGAGTTTAAATACAAAAGGTTTTGAAGGAACTTTGTTAAAACTTATCAAATATAGTTAAAATTAAAAAAAAAAAAAAAAAAAAAAAAAAAAAAAAAAAAAAATATCTGTTTTTGCATATTATTTCACAGACATTGTTGAATTTGTGCAAAATTAAAAACAAATTGGTTTTTTTGCTGCCATTTTTCATATTTATTGCAACATTTTTGAAATTGGTCAATCAAGTTAATTGAATGAACATGACCAAATTTCAGATCTAGCATACATTTCCCATGTTGTTCATTATTTGCACAACCATTATTATTATATATTATTGCATATATTTCCAAATACAATGCCCCCCTTTAGGCCAATTAATGGCTGCTCAAAATCGAGGTGCCTAATATTCCTGTGCACTTTATATTCCCATACAAAAACTATAGATTATGGTAATGATACAATTTTAGATTATGAAAAGGAAATATGTCACCAATACCACAAACTGATAGTTTTATTAAACTATTCAAGCTACCGGTATGTTTATACATCACCACCTCAAAATTAACAAGTTCAAAGGAAACCAATCCAAAAATATCACAGCACTGCACCAGTATCATGATATTCATTCACTGGTCTTTGTATCATCACTTGATTTGCCACTGAAGCCTGTCTGGATCACTGTCAGTAACAAGGCATCACATTTAAATCTCCATTGTCGATTATGTTTCTTCAACACTGAATGCATGACCAGCATGTAAGATCATTTTTCCTTTAACACACACATGGAATGACATTGCTTGGTTAGTACCACATTTCTCTTTACTACAAGCACCCTTAATCTACAAACTACCCACTTCTAGCTTCTTAACTTTTCTGTTCAATCTTCATGATAATTCTCATTGCTGTTCTCAGAAACTTTTCGGTACTTTCAATAATGCATGCTTGGTACACACAGTTTAAAAATAATACTAGCAAACAGAAGACGGAAGAATAAATGTGTTACTTAAATTGTTTACAATCCGCTCATAACTTTTCACTGTTCACACATTCTTGATTTTGAGTTCCACCTTATAAGTGGAAAAATACTTCACTATATTACATTTCAAATTTGGGGTGCACCTTGCCTTTAGAAATATATGCCATATGGTATTATTACTTTTAATATACCTTAGCCAGCTAATACGAATATTATTGTTTGATTGTAGTGCAGAAGAAGCTGGTGCAGTTGGTATCAGAATTTCTGGAGAAGATGAAAGCTTTTTGGATCATTCAACAATAGTTGATGCCATAGCACCTTGAAGCTAAGAATCAAATGTCAAGTTCTTTGGAGATCAGTAACACACGTAAAATAACAGTAAAAAAAAAGTACCGTGATTACTACATAAGGCATTGGGTTCATTAAGATTAGCAACTACAAACTGCAGTGCAAATTTGCGGCAAAGTATTACCAAACAGTGCAATGTTGCCAGCAAAAACGCGTTGTCGTTTTGAGGGAGTCCATACCAAATATAAGGGTAAACCAATTGATTTTTTTCACAAGAAGGGGCAATGAACTTGCAGAAACCCAGAAATTGAAATTGTATCACTCAAAAACAATTAGCCATGAAATTAAGACAAATTCCCTTGTCAAAAAAAAATTCACAATGCATCAGAGACTTATCGGATAACGTGAAAGCTTTACTTTCATGAATAAAATTCACTAAATTTTCACTTTAAATGGAGAATTAAAGATGAAGCTGGGTTGGCAATTTTAATAGTTTCTGTGTGCCACCAGTACTTGGAGACCTTTCAAGAGGATCTGCTTCTGTGCAAATCATTACAGGCAACTAGTGCTGAAATTTTTAAATAGATGAATTTTTCACAGTGAATAGCATCCCATGGGATAATTCTATCAATGTGTGCAAGACAGAGAGAAGGCCATGACTGGAATGATGCCTGATACTATGGCCATGACTGGAATGATGCCTGATACTATCTTAAAAATTAAATAAAAAGTCAAGGAAATCAGCAGTAGTCACTGCAACCTCCATCAGGAAGCCCTTGCTGAGAATAAGATGCCACCTACCCTAAAAGGAATCCTGGACGAAAACATGAGAGTAATTAATTTTATTAAAATATGACCTGAGAATTCAAGGCTATTCAAAATATTGTATGATGACAAGAGGAGTTTACATACATCTTTACTTCTTCACACAGAAATAAAGTGGCTCTCTCAAGGCAAAATTTTGACTTGGCGCTTTGAAATTAGGGCTGAAGTTAATAATTTAAGGCTCTCATTTCAAGAAAAAGCAAATATAGTGTTTGATGCCAGCGAGATTAGGTGCAAGGATTCAAAAAGAAAATCAAATTTTGGGCAGAAATCAGTGAACAAATAGCTATTTTGACAGCTTCCCAATGGTAGAAGAATTTATAGAAGACTAGATTCAGACATACCTGCGGATATCTTAAATGAGTTTCAAGTTCACCTACTAATTTACTCAATAGTTTCAAGTTATTTTCCAGAACTGCTTGAAAAAATAAAATAAAACTTTTGGGTTGTAAACCCACTCCCTGCTGTGTCAGAAAAGCAATCTCTCTGACAACAGCAGCAATACGAATGCTTGATTGATTTGATATCAGATTCTATGATAAAAGATAATTTTTCAAATAAGAAGTCACTATCTTAATTCTGGTACCAGTTAAAAATAATAATAATAATAATAATAATAATAATAATAATAATAATAATAATAATAATAATAATAATAATGTTAAAAAGTAATAATAATAACAATAATAATGTTTTACATTCACACAACTTTCTCTACCCATTCAACATGCTATTCTAACAAAACCTTATTCTTCTGTCTACTTCATATTAATTAAGATAAACCTTTGTAGAAATGGCTTTATTTAGGGGAATACAATGTAAGCTTAAGTGATAGTCAAATCTTAAGAGCTGGTCGCTATGTGATGGCTTTTAAATTCTGTTCTCCCTGCATGACCAGGAGAAATAAAAAACGAGTAATGACTTTCCATTTGAGAACAGTTATAAGTATTAGAAAATTCAAACCAATAACAAGGAATGACTCAGAAATGGTTAACTCCACACACACACACACAAAAATGTATTTGACATAAATTTTGTGCTTTAACGAAAGAATGAAGAGGACTTGGGAGGATATTCCCAGAAAATCAAGATATCCATTTCATTTGCATGAAATTATCTTAAACATATGGTATTTTAATATCAAGCCATTTATGAGAAAATCAACATTCAAAAATAATCCATGTAAAGGGTTTAGGGTGAGGGGATTTTCTTCAAAACCTTTGTGTTGCATCCTTAAAAGATGCTGAACTTGAATGTTAAGTTTGGTTATTAACCGACTTTTCATTTTTTAACACACACGCACGCACGCACAGGCCTTTTTCTAAATATGTCTTTTTGGTGGTGGTGGTGGTGGTGGTGGTGGTGGTGGTGGTGGTGGTGGTGGTGGTGGTGGTGGTGGTGGTGGTGGTGGTGGTGGTGGTGGTGGTGGTGGTGGTGGTGGTGGTGGTGGTGGTGGTGGTGGTGGTGGTGGTGGTGGTGGTGGTGGTGGTGGTGGTGGTGGTGGTGGTGGTGGTGGTGGTGGTGGTGGTGGTGGTGGTGGTGGTGGTGGTGGTGGTGGTGGTGGTGGTGGTGGTGGTGGTGGTGGTGGTGGTGGTGGTGGTGGTGGTGGTGGTGGTGGTGGTGGTGGTGGTGGTGGTGGTGGTGGTGGTGGTGGTGGTGGTGGTGGTGGTGGTGGTGGTGGTGGTGGTGGTGGTGGTGGTGGTGGTGGTGGTGGTGGTGGTGGTGGTGGTGGTGGTGGTGGTGGTGGTGGTGGTGGTGGTGGTGGTGGTGGTGGTGGTGGTGGTGGTGGTGGTGGTGGTGGTGGTGGTGGTGGTGGTGGTGGTGGTGGTGGTGGTGGTGGTGGTGGTGGTGGTGGTGGTGGTGGTGGTGGTGGTGGTGGTGGTGGTGGTGGTGGTGGTGGTGGTGGTGGTGGTGGTGGTGGTGGTGGTGGTGGTGGTGGTGGTGGTGGTGGTGGTGGTGGTGGTGGTGGTGGTGGTGGTGGTGGTGGTGGTGGTGGTGGTGGTGGTGGTGGTGGTGGTGGTGGTGGTGGTGGTGGTGGTGGTGGTGGTGGTGGTGGTGGTGGTGGTGGTGGTGGTGGTGGTGGTGGTGGTGGTGGTGGTGGTGGTGGTGGTGGTGGTGGTGGTGGTGGTGGTGGTGGTGGTGGTGGTGGTGGTGGTGGTGGTGGTGGTGGTGGTGGTGGTGGTGGTGGTGGTGGTGGTGGTGGTGGTGGTGGTGGTGGTGGTGGTGGTGGTGGTGGTGGTGGTGGTGGTGGTGGTGGTGGTGGTGGTGGTGGTGGTGGTGGTGGTGGTGGTGGTGGTGGTGGTGGTGGTGGTGGTGGTGGTGGTGGTGGTGGTGGTGGTGGTGGTGGTGGTGGTGGTGGTGGTGGTGGTGGTGGTGGTGGTGGTGGTGGTGGTGGTGGTGGTGGTGGTGGTGGTGGTGGTGGTGGTGGTGGTGGTGGTGGTGGTGGTGGTGGTGGTGGTGGTGGTGGTGGTGGTGGTGGTGGTGGTGGTGGTGGTGGTGGTGGTGGTGGTGGTGGTGGTGGTGGTGGTGGTGGTGGTGGTGGTGGTGGTGGTGGTGGTGGTGGTGGTGGTGGTGGTGGTGGTGGTGGTGGTGGTGGTGGTGGTGGTGGTGGTGGTGGTGGTGGTGGTGGTGGTGGTGGTGGTGGTGGTGGTGGTGGTGGTGGTGGTGGTGGTGGTGGTGGTGGTGGTGGTGGTGGTGGTGGTGGTGGTGGTGGTGGTGGTGGTGGTGGTGGTGGTGGTGGTGGTGGTGGTGGTGGTGGTGGTGGTGGTGGTGGTGGTGGTGGTGGTGGTGGTGGTGGTGGTGGTGGTGGTGGTGGTGGTGGTGGTGGTGGTGGTGGTGGTGGTGGTGGTGGTGGTGGTGGTGGTGGTGGTGGTGGTGGTGGTGGTGGTGGTGGTGGTGGTGGTGGTGGTGGTGGTGGTGGTGGTGGTGGTGGTGGTGGTGGTGGTGGTGGTGGTGGTGGTGGTGGTGGTGGTGGTGGTGGTGGTGGTGGTGGTGGTGGTGGTGGTGGTGGTGGTGGTGGTGGTGGTGGTGTGGTGGTGGTGGTGGTGGTGGTGGTGGTGGTGGTGGTGGTGGTGGTGGTGGTGGTGGTGGTGGTGGTGGTGGTGGTGGTGGTGGTGGTGGTGGTGGTGGTGGTGGTGGTGGTGGTGGTGGTGGTGGTGGTGGTGGTGGTGGTGGTGGTGGTGGTGGTGGTGGTGGTGGTGGTGGTGGTGGTGGTGGTGGTGGTGGTGGTGGTGGTGGTGGTGGTGGTGGTGGTGGTGGTGGTGGTGGTGGTGGTGGTGGTGGTGGTGGTGGTGGTGGTGGTGGTGGTGGTGGTGGTGGTGGTGGTGGTGGTGGTGGTGGTGGTGGTGGTGGTGGTGGTGGTGGTGGTGGTGGTGGTGGTGGTGGTGGTGGTGGTGGTGGTGGTGGTGGTGGTGGTGGTGGTGGTGGTGGTGGTGGTGGTGGTGGTGGTGGTGGTGGTGGTGGTGGTGGTGGTGGTGGTGGTGGTGGTGGTGGTGGTGGTGGTGGTGGTGGTGGTGGTGGTGGTGGAGGGTGGTTTCAGGGGGGTCTCAAAAATATATTTCCGGTGAAATCTCGATATAGAATTTTTGGGTAGAATACAGCACTTTCCCTACTTACTATATATAGTAGAGAAAGTAAACAAGAATTTAACATTATGTCTGATAAAGCTAAAACCATCCTTTTGCCCATTGCATCCATTTATTTATGTTAATCAGGATTCTCTGCTTATGCAGGTACCAAAACAAAAAGATCTTGTCTCAATGCAGAGCCAGATATTCAGCTCCAGCTGTCCCAAATTCAACCAGAATTAGCGAAGTTATGTAAATCAATTCACTCTCATCCCTCTCATTACAATAGTTATTATACAGTCCCAAGTAGAATTTTTGATTTTGCAATGTTCAAAATGTTTTTATGTACCAGATCTATAAGGACATTATATGTATTTACAATACTTGCCTTTAGTTTGTTTTATGTGTTGCCTTAATGTTTTTTTCCCTTTATTTTTGTAGTGAAATTAGAGTTGAAACTATTTTTTGTAATGAAATAAATTAATAAAGCATGTTTCACATGTCTAAAGTTCTAAATTTGAATGTTTACCTCTCTCAAATTGTATGGTCATGTAAGTACTAGGTGAAAATTAGTGCTCTGTGATGGACTTCTATATCATCATACCTGCTAAAACTCCAAGGTGGAGGGATTTTTTAATCGTCATCTGAAAGCCAGTTGAAATGAAAATAGTTATATTACTAAAACTGCTAATTGATATGCATAATATAATGATGTATGACTTGCAATAGATGTAATTCACCATATTCTGTATGTTTAAAATTTTCAGACATATTTACCATTGGATCTGTTAGTTAACATGGTAACCCTGTAACAACTTTTATAAGCTTTTTATAATACAACATAACTATGAAAATACAAAAATTATTTATTCTTAAATTACCCAATGAATGAATCAATGTTTAAGTACCTTAGCTTTGTCATCTCAGAATCTAGAATTTCAGCTTCTTCTTTTGCCATAATTTAACTTGTCTTCATTCAGGTGCTGATACAATAAAGAGTTACATTACCACCCACTCAATTTCATAATTTTCATAACCACCTCTCAATTTCATAAATTTCATGACATGTAGATTTCCTGCACATCAGAGTAATAATGCCTAACACTTTGTTATGCACACTGATAAGAAAGCAGCCAGAAACAGTGATGTGTTTCAAATTCAAACTAATACCAAGTCAGACTTTACAACATTAACACCATTTTTATACTTTACTCCATTGAATGTGTTTCAGAGGCAGTTCCCCCCTTCAGTTGGCAACATACTGATTCATGGTGGTGATTGCATTGATGTTGGTAGTAGTACCATCTTGTGAAGACAAACCTGAGGTGGTTTGATGCTGGCAAAGTACGTTAGTTGATTTTTGCACTTGATTATGAAGATTCTCTTTCCCTTAAGTATCTAGTTTGGGTGTACCTATATCTAGTGGGTTTTAGCAGTTATATTGAGGGAATATTGCAGTTAGTTGATCAGAAGTGGTGATTATGCCTCTTCCATGTTTAAATGCATCTTTATACTGAATAGTGAACATCACCCATTATTTGTTTATGACTGCAGAGTTTCAAAACAAAATGGCAGCTTTAAAATAGTCAAGGGTCATACACTTAATTAGTTTGTTTTAAAAACAAATGCTTTTGTTCCAGAATGTTTGCATTATAATTATTCTGCTGATGTTTATTTTTCATTTGTTTATGAGGCTATATGCTCTTTTTCCCACTTAGCAGCTGGCAATAATAGTAAATGGTATATACAACAAAGTACTGATATGTTTTTAAATGTATGAAGGATGTTTATTACATTGTTTCATAATAACTGCATTATTTATAGTGATTTTATTCGTAAAACAGTAATGGTAAATACCATTTGAGGCTGTGAGAGTGAAAGAAACATAACTCAGAATAAATAGATGACTTCATAAAAGGCAAGAATTTAACTATGGAAAAGATTAATGACCATTCTTGATCAAATTCTTGTTGATCAAGGGTCAATGAAACGTAATCAAACTTTGACCGTAGTTGCAGTGCACCATTGCTGATTCTCGTTCAACAAACCGCCATCAGCTGACCATGAGGTAGGTTGCTGAACGCTCATGATTCTATGAGAATTGCTCAAAGGAAAATATCCAACTCTATATCCAAAGAGTTGCAGTGCAATTACAATCTCCTTGTTTACATTGCTTCGTTTTTGTTTTGATTTTGAAATTTTGTATGATTGGACATTCTTTTGGCGGTAGACAAAAATGGAAAACAAAAAATGGTCTCCAAATTCAGCATGAGACAGATATTCTGTTGAAACTAGCTGTCTCATATTCCAATAAAATGAGAGGAAAAAAAAAAAGGACTGGCACAAGTTCTTTAAAGGACAAGTAGAAGGTGTGGATGTCATTAGCCATGAATTTAAACATGTCACCAGGTGAGCTATATTAACCAAATAAGTAAATAAATCGCTATTTGTTAAAATAGCATGAGTCCTGATATGTAAACCTTCAGGAAATTAAAAATTATTTAAAACTGCATTATATCTAGCATTTTGATAATACTATAGAGTTCCTTAACACATATTAATGATGAGACATAAACTGTAGCTTAACAAACACAATCTTTCAGTTTTTACTAGTTTATATTGCCTTGACTAACATCATTAAAATGAAGTTTTAATAAATATTGATGCAATGATAAATACAGGTCTTTATTTCTCATGGTACCGAAATCCACTGATTTGATTCATCATACATCTAATTCTGCACTGCATAAGTGTGATTTAAATTGTGGACAAACTGAAGCATTAATGACACATTAATGATAATATGCAATGGCATTGTTTGATGGATTCTGGAAATATCCCGAATCACAATATTAAAAGCTCCTATAGTAGCATATGACCTAGTTGTTAAAACTGCATTCATGGGTGAGCCAGGGTGATTGCGATTCTTAGGGCACTCTAACACCTGTCATTTCATTTACTAGCTACTACACTGTATCCTTTAATAGCCGGAATAGTACTTCAAATTTTGAAGCAGTATTTTATATCACAACACTGTGAATGCCAGAGTGATTGTAGTGTAAATTAACATTATCGTATGACAATGATTTGAGATGTTTGTTAATTATAAACATTGTTAGGAAATAAGTTTACATGGCCTCACTGAAACTGACAATAAGAGCGGATAACAATGAAACGAGGGGGTGAGTTGTTTATCAATTAGAAGAGACAAACAAATGACGTCAGAGTAGCGTGCCTTTCTTTAGAAATGGAGGGAATATCTTCCCTAGAGCATATGTGTTCGTAATTTTGATTGGATATAAAAATAGATGCTAATGTTGGCGCGCTTTATTAACCAATAGCAGCTCTGTTATAATGTTTAGGCATATCGGGGTGAGGGAGTATAAATTCCGAGCCAGAGACAAGTATCGCGCAGTTCAACAAAATCATTCACGGGTTACACATCGCGCAGTTTAACAGAATCATTCACTAGTTACACGTCGCGCAGTTCAACAGAAGCATTCACGAAGTACAAGTTACGCAATTCTACAGAATCTCTCGCGTCGTAAAGTTAGTTACAAAATGTGAAATACTCGAATTAATAATGTGCGGCAAATAAGTGATTATAGTTACATTCGAAAATATAACAGTTTCAGTCGGACGTGTATCAAGAGTAAATATGTGAAATTAATGAAGTGTGACGGCAATAAAGTTATAAAAACAAATTCTTTTATCAGTGTTATCTTTTAGTAACAACTCCTTTCCGTTTACAGACCATGTTCAAGAGATTTGCTCGACTGAGTAATAATAGCTAGCCGGATGACAAAGAACCCAAAATTCAAAAATAGTAAAACAATAACAGGCGCTCAGCAAATAAGATAACACGAACGATACCGCGACAATATCCTGTCCCCATACTCAACAGCGCCGCCTCTTTCTACAATAATCCAGCTTTGATAATGGTCGCGATTTAGTATTCTAGGTATATTATCTCACCCTCAATACCTTCAAGAAAATCGAAACGGGCAACCATTCTGTACAACTTAATCACAATCAATGGATTTGATCTGTCCAGTACCCATAATCAAACTTGACCATAATCAACTACCTCATTTAACTCTGATCATTGTTGATGCACTGAAAAATCACGTTGAACACGGTCAAATGTCAAATTGACCACGACCAAACTTTGATCGAGATTGGTGCACATAGCCACAAGAGCTCATTTAAATATACAATTTATGCCAATCTTTTTGTAGCATTAGCCATTTTCAAAATATTTGTTGTTAGATTAATGTTCACTCAGGTTGATCTACCCAAAGCATTTAAATAATAGCTTTGAAATAATTCTTCTCCTATCATGCATAGGTTCATTACTAACAAAACTGGCTTACAATACATTATCAGTTGTGTTTTGTTTTCTGTATTGTGCATGCAACCAAGTTCATATTGCTTAATTTTGCATGTAGCCAAAAATGTATCATGAATACCATTATGGAGTCTCGCTAATCCGAGGTAATGAAGGGTGAAGGTACCTCATATTTGGGATAACTCAGACTACACATAGCACCATAGGAAAACTCAGTAAAGGCTAAATTAAACCAATAACAAGTCAAGGTAAAGTTATTTACTGTAGGTCTTTAAAGTTTTTGTATAGAAATAAAGACAATATCTGCATACATACACGGGGTTATTTTTTTAAAAAGTATTTAGGTGTCTTCTGCTTCAGGATACTGAATCGCTTTTGTACAGCAATGTAACGCCATTGTTTGGATAACACGTTGTCACACAGTGTTGCCTCTGGTGGTTGTTCTACATAGCGTAATGCCACCTCCAACACAGCAAAACCCTCAAATGACTCATTTTTGGTGTTTCCTCTTCTATGTCTTCCTCCTTGCCTTCTTCAGTTGACTCACTCCACATCTCATCAATTGATGTTTCCATAAGTTCCCTGTTCACTCTTTATCCATTCCATAACTTCACTTTCACTACCACCTGGAAGCTGTGCAATTAGGTGTGACAGCGGCACATCATCTTCATCTTCAAATTCATTCTCACCAGTCAATATGCTCTCTAAAATTTTTTTCCACGATTTCACAAGTGTCTCAGGCTTCACTTCATCCCATGATTCTGCTAACCAATACACTACATCCCTCATGGTTACTCGTTTTAGAAAATTAGTGATGTTTCCATCCTCTTCCGTTGCTTGTAGAAGTGACTGCAACAGGCGGTGTCAATACTTTCTTTTTTTAAGCATTCCAAAGCCCCCTGATCCATCAGTTGTATCAAACTTATAATATTACGTGGCAAAAACAAAGCCCAAATTCCATCACACTGCAGTTCCTCTTCATCCGGATGTGATCCAGTACTGACCGTCAATAAGATTGTTTTACTATGCAAACCATTTTTCTTCAAAAACTTTTTAGTTTCCGGCACATATTCTTCATAAAACCACTTCTTAAATATCTCTCTGTCCATCCAGGCATTCTTTTGGTTTTTGTATGACATAGGCAGTGCAGACAAGGAAGTGTCTTTGAGAGCTCTAGCCTTCGCGGACTTGGCTATGACGACAAGTTTTTGTGTGTACCTGATGCATTTGATGCAGTGAGTACTGTCAGCCTTTCTCTACTTTTTTTGTGGCCTGGAGCATGACGTTCACCCAAAACAAGTGTTTTAAAAGGTAACATTTTAAAGTCGAACCCTGTTTCATCACAATTGTATAACTGATCATTTGTGAGATTTTCGCTTTTTACGAGTTACTGAAGTTCACAGCAGCTTCAGAATTACCAGAAAGCTTTTCTCCACAAATCTCAAGCTGTCGTATACCATATCTATTCTTCCATCTCTGTAACCAACTACACTTGCACTGAAATTGTCTACACCTTCTTTAAACTCGTTTCTAAAAAATGATGATTTTTCTTGCAACATTGGACCAGAAATTGGACTTCCCTTCTGCCTTTGTTGACTGAACCAGATAAACAATGCTTCACTAGTTTTTTCATATTCTGACCTCCTCATATACTTTCTTTTAAAAGAGTTATCTATCACTTTGTTGAAGAATACTTCTTCAGTTTATCCCTGTTTCATTGCCAGTCTCCAACTGTTACTTTCCCAACACCATATTCTGCTAAAAGCTTTTTAATTGTCTCCCCTTTATCCAATGTTTTTGAAGTTGTAATTTCACCTTTAATGGTACAAATTTCCTCTTACATTTAGCACTTATTGTTGAAACAAATTAGGAATGATGTGCAACCACTGCTAACGTACTCTATTCACAAAGAAGGCTACAAACATACTAAAATAAAATACTCCTTTAACTTGACACAACCCTGGCTTGCTGATTGGGTTGCAAGGGATACTTTTCCTCTCAACAAAACATGTAACTATTAAGGCTAGCTGCTTTCTTATAATAGGTGCCAAACATTTGCAGTCATACACTAGTCAGTGTGTTACTATTGCAGCTGAAAAGTATTTTCGATGGGGAATATGTGCTACAATGTATATATGCACATATTATGGAAGGGTTTCCCAGTTTTCGGCTGATCACTAATTGGAAAGAACTTAATCCTTACCAAGTAAAAAAAAAAAAAAACGCGCACGCGCACACGCACACACACACACACTATAGACAAGAGGTAGGGAGGTGCAAAAGTATGTAGATACGTATCAGGACCATGTACACTGATGACTAGCCTCTGGTTAAAAAAAAAAAAAGTCTCCTCAAGTAGCTCGGATTTAACGGAACCTCGAATTTGCGAGAATCTACTCTGTGTGTGTGTGCGCGCGCGCCCATGTATATAGGGTGAGTCAGAATAACACCAATAATTTTAAGACTTGATTCAGGGATTATATTTGAATATTTTCTTATATGCAATATATATCCGTGAACATCTTGTTATCAAGCTAGAGGGCATTAATATTTTTCAAAAGCCTGCATTGTGTTAGATGAAATTCTGTCAAACAGATCCTTGTTCCTCCATGGCATTATATTGTTTATATCACCATTAACCTAAAACCTGCATTTTCTTATTTAAATGGTAAGAAATTCCGTTGCATACGAGGGTGGTCTGAAAAGTTTCCGGCCTAATAACGATACGAACATTTTTCAGAATTTCTTTTGTTTATTTTTCTACATAGTCTCCTTGTAACTCTACACACTTCTCCCAGCGATGCTCCCATCTCTGTAACCCGTCCAAATAGTACTCGGCATTTTTCTCTGCAAAATAATTGTTCACGAAGGTGATTGTCTCTTCATTTGAAGAAAATCTCTGTCCTCCGAGCGCAATTTTCACATGAGGGAACAAAAAGAAGTCGCTTGGGGCTAGATCTGGTGAGCAAGGCAGATGGTCAAGCAGTTCAAACCGTAATTTGTGGATTTTCGCCATTGCAACCGCTGAGGTGTGAGACTTGGTGAAACAGGATTTTCTTTTTCTACAAAATGTGGCCGTTTTTCCGTAAGTTCTGCCTTCAGCTTGCAAGTAATGATACGTAGTATGCTCCTGTAATGGTTTTTCCTTTTTGAAGATAATTGATTAAAATAACTCCATGACTGGCCCAAAAAAGTCACCATCACTTTCCCAGCCGAAAAAACTTTTTGCTTTTTTTGGAGCCGGTTTCCCCTTTGTAGTCCACTGTTTGGACTGTATTTTTGTTTTGGGTGTATAATGGTGTATCCAAGTTTCATCTACAGTAATTAATCAGCACCAAAACTCGGATTTATTGTGCCTAAACTGCGCCAACAGTGTGTTGGAAATGTTCATACGAACACGTTTTTGGTCAAACATGAGCAAACGCGGCACCTAACACGCAGACAGCTTTCTCATGTCTAAATGTTGATTTAATATGTGACAAACACGTTCTTTTGACATGTTCATAGCCTCTGCTGTCTCTCTCACTTTAATTCGGCGGTCGTCTAGCACCATTTGGTGAACTTTGGCGATGTTTTCGTCGGTAGTTGCAATTTTTGGACGTCCCGAACGTTCATCGTCTCCCAAGCTCTTACAGCCACGTTTAAATTCAGCTGCCCAAAATTTCACTGTGGTAAATGATGGTGCAGAGTCCCCATACACAGAATCCAACTCATCTTTGATTTGTGTAGGCGTATTGCCTTTCAAAAACAAATATTTAATGACAGCACGATACTCGATTTTGTCCATTTTATAAAAACACTCGCATCACCTCACTCAAACGACTGTTACATAACAACTGAGCGTCCAAAATGGCTGAAACTTTGGTGAGTAACTGTCAACAGATGAACAACGAAATTCACTAGCTTTTATTTACAAGTGCTGCCATCTTCATGTTGAGGTCGGAAACTTTTCAGACACACTCGTATTATACAGCACTTGTGACTTTATTGTTCCTACAAGAGGTGTATGATCTATCTCAGCTAAAGAACTCCGTTTACTGGAAGAATTTTCAGTTTTACAGCCTATTATAAAAATGTTCCACTTTACTTACGCAGAACTAGCAGACATGCATTACATTTATAGTGCTGCTTGGGTAAATGCGAAAAGGGCACGAGATCTTTACGCTGAGCTTTACCCAAGGAGATATTTACCTCATCACAGCACCTTTACTGCCATACATCAACGACTGTGAGAAACAGGAACTTTCCAAACATAAGCGCATCATTCAGCAGTCCAAAGAAATGTAAGAACAGTTGCTCTAGAAGAGGAGATTCTTGATCGGCTCCTAATTCTCCTTCCACAAGCACAAAAGCAATGGCAAATGCCATGCATACAAGTCAGTCTTCGGCTGCTAGGATTCTTCATGAACAGCAATTGCATTCATATCCTCTCACTCAATTTCAAACACTGGGGCTAGATGACTTCTCACCCCGATTACAGTTTGTCCAGTGGTTTCTTCATAAGTGCATTGCTCAACCAAGATGTCGTACAACATACTGTGGATGGCTGAAAAAGTTTTTACACCAGAGGGCATGTTTAACACACACAATGGTCAATGGGCACAGGAAAACTCTAGAGCTATTAGAGTTACAAATTATCAATACGGGTTGCAGTGAACATTTGGGCTGGCATTGTGAATGACACACTTATAAGACCTTATTTAATATCACACCTTTACCTACAGGTTTTACAACATACTTTGCCAGAACTTTTGGAAAATCTTCCTTTAGGAATACGCCAGTTAATGTGGTTCCAAGGCAATGGGGCACCTGCGCATTATTTTGATGACATAAGGAGTTTCCTGAGTGTAAAGTATCCTGCTCACTGGATCATTAGAGCAGCACAGAAACCATGACCAGCATGTTCAACAGAGCTAACTCCTTTGGATTTTTTCTTTTGGAGACATGTTTAATCTCTTGTGTACGGGACGTTGCTTAATAGTGAAGAGGAGCTGATGGCCAGGATCTCTGAAGCATTTGATACTATTCGTGATATGCCAGGTACTTTTTAAAGAAATCATTTAACATTGTTTTTACTTTTCTCAAGTGATTTGTGTAATGGTGGAGGAAATTTGACCAACAATAACATTATTTGCATGTTATTAACAATAATCTGTATTCACATCTGTAGATCGGTTAAAAAGTTTTGACCAATTTCAGAGCACATGGGTTTAGTGGCACATAATTAAATAGAGATTCACAAGTTATAAATCAATTTAAGAGAGTTTTGCATTGTTTAAAATTAAAGATACTATTCTTATTTCAAAACTCTCCCAATGCGTTGTAGCAAAAGATGCATAGCAACATGTGTGGCAAAATTTCATCTAACCCAGCATGTTGTTTCAAAAACATTTTGCCGTCTAGCTCCATAACGAGACGTTTACGTGCATACATTCACTAAAAGAAAATACTCATATAGAACCCCTGAATCACATCTTAAAATTATTCGTGTTATTCAGACTCATCCTGTATATATAAGGGATTTTGTGAAGTTGTACCACATAGATAAGTTGTGCGAGTATGACACATTAAAATTACCTTATGTGTGTGCTTAACACAACAATACGAGGCTGAAACTGCAATACTTATATTTAGTACAGAGAATGAGATACCTATTAATTTGGAAAATGTGGTGTGTAATTATGGGTGTGACCTGCACAATAATAAATGAAGAGTACATGAAAATAAAGGATTAAGTCCGTTTTAACCATTTTTAAGAGAGAATTTTTTTTAACTTTGAAGCTTTATAATTTCCATATTTGATTACCTGAGTATTTGAAATTTGTGCACCACATTGTATTCTTATTTTTATATTATTTTTAAGAAAATAATATTATGCCATCTGTCTTGGTATAATAGCTATCAGTCCATGTCTTCTGTTATCAAGTCTCTAGTCATCTCTGATTTACAAAGTTGTAATCTAGAAATAATGTGCCAATTTGTTTGTTTGTTTATTTATTTAGCATAATAGAGGCAACACAAAACATTTATAGCTTACTATTTTCTGATCAGTGTATTTATTAATTTACTTACTCTCATTCATTCATTAGTAGTTAAACGTTTGAACAAGTTGACTTAATACTACTTCAAGATTAAAACGTATTTATTTCTTCATCTTCATGCAATGATATCTACTCAGTAGTGGTGCAAATACACGGTTTTATAGAACTTGGCAACATATAGCTTTTAATGTACTACATAATTTAAAAATTGTTTCATGGTTCAAGTTATATTACATTAGAGCTACACATTTACTGACGGAAGGTAATGTTGTTATAATATTGTTGGTCCTCAATCACAAAACACCTTCAGTTCCTGCAGATCAAGATATTTTCCCTCGGAAATAGGTAACAGTCCTGTAACCATTGACATGTACACAATATACATATAAGCATAACAATGAGCAAGGTAGTTGAGCATAAACATCAACAATGCAACTGAAAGATAACAATAGACCTGCGGAGGACTTTACTCATTCTTTTCCTGTTGTGAAATCACTTACCCTATTCTCTCATTGTACACCATACCTTGCTAAGGTAATTACTCTGAATAAACTCATTTTTATAAATTGAATCTATTCATCTGAAAGTACGTCTAATGAGCTACATGCCTGTCTTAACTCATTATAAGCAAAATTGGACTTAACCCCTTCTTTCAGTGTACTCTTCAAATTCATATTTTACACTCTTAGTGACTATTATTTTTGTTGATTAAGCAATGCTAGGTTCTTAAAATTATTAAGATTTGAAGCACTATTGAAAGTGAAGCAATATATATATATATATATATATATATATATATATACACACATACATATACAGAGTGAGCCAAAAGACTCCGAACCGCCTGCACAGTGTTTTTCCTGTCCGCGTCCTCGGCGCTCGTTGCTGTCTGCCACTATCATAGAAAGCCACAGATGAAGCCATACAACATTTTTAAAACTATTTTTAAAGGCTTTGCTTACCAACTTTACGAAAGGAGATACTGAAACTGACCACCATCATTGCCCACACATGTTTGGCATCTCTTTAGGAAACTATCCATCACTCGCCGTAGTTTACGCTGAGAAATTTCCTGGCGGATATTTTATTTTTAATTCTTCCAGGGTGTGTGGGTTTGTCTTGTATACTTTATGTTTTAAGTTACCCCAGAGGGGTATTATATGAACAATTTTGTCAGCTTCACGGTGTGTTTCCACTGGGCATGTGGAAATATGATAAAAACATGATAACGCACTGCTGCTATAAACAAAGTCATGCTGTTGTGGTTTTGCTGTGCAGTGTGAAGTGCAGTTTTGAGTTGACGGTGATGTGATGTAGTCGAGTTATTACGAGTTATTTATTATTTTGTCCTGTACTTAGTCACAAGGTATATTATGGCTCAGTATATGTTTTCTACTGCACAGCGGGTATTTATTTATGATTCGTATGTGTTAACTTGGTCAGCTCGCCATGTGAAAGTACAATTTGCAGAAAGATTTCCAGGTGTAAAAGTTCCAGGCCATACAACAATCCATGAACTTTACAGTAAATTTCAGGCCACAGGAAGTGTTCAGGCTAAGAAATCTAAAAGAAGAGGTGCCAAAAATTGTATGGACAACGACGGTGTTCAGTTTCAGCATTTCCTTTCAAAAGTTGGTAAGTAATGCCTTTAAAAGTAGTTTAAAAAAGGTTGTATGGTTTCATCAGCGCCCTTGTATGATAGCAGCAGACGGCAACGAGCGCCGAGGATGCGGACAGGAAAAACACCGTGCAGGCGGTTCAGAGTCTTTTGGCTCACTCTCTATATATACACGAGGGTCAGCTGTTAAGTGCCGGGACTCTCAATGAAAACAACATATAAAAAAAAATTTTTTTTTATTTCTCAACATAATCTCCAGAAAGTTTAATACATTTGTCATACCGGTGTTCTAATATAATTAAACCATCTTGTAGTGCGATTTGTCAAGGTCCTCAAAATAGCTCTTTACCGCATCAATGGCCTCCTCTGTGTGAAATCTTCGTCCTCCAAGAAATGTTTTGAGATTAGGGAACAGGTAGTAGTCACTGAGTGCTAGATCTGGCGAATAGGGTGGATGTTCAAGCAATTCAAACTTGAATTTGCAAATTTTCCCCATTGCAATGACTGAACGATGGGCCAGAGCATTGTCATGATGAAACAATTTTTTTTTTTTTTTTTTTGGGCCAAATGAGGTCTTTGTCTTTTCACCTCATCACTCAAACATTGCAGTAGGCTTGCATAATAGTCACCAGTGATACTTTTACCCTTTCCCAAGTAATCAATAAAAATAATTCCCTGTGCATTCCAGAAAACACTCGCCATAACCTTGTTAGCTGACAAAATTGACTTTGCCTTTTTTTGAGTTGGTTCACCTGGCGCAATCCACTGTTTTGACTGTGATTTACTTTCTGGAGTGTAGTGATGTATCCAAGTTTCACCCATGGTAATAAGCCGTCTCAAAAATTCATTGGGATTTTTACGGTAGAGCTCTACATTCTTAAGAGAAACAGTTATTCTATGCAACTTTTGATCAGGTGTCAATGAACGCGACACCCACCTCACACAGACCTTGTGAAAGCCCAAAACATTACTTAAAATATTACCTGCACGTTCTTTTGATACGTTTACAGCCTCTGCTATCTCAAACAACTTTAATCTGCAGTCTTCCAGTACTAAACAATGAATTTTTTCAATCATCTCTGGAGTTGTGACTTTCACAGGGCGTCCAGAGTGAGGCTCATCACTAGTGCTTGTACGTCCCATTTTAAACTCTGCAACCCAACTTTTAATCACTGAATATGAAGGGGCAGAGTCTTTCAATGTACTGTCCATTTCGTCCTTGATTTCTTTAGGCGTTAAGCCTTTCAAATGGAAGTATTTAATCACTGCTCGTTTTTCCAAATCCTCCATTTTCGTGAATACTCTGAAGTTGTCTTATTTAAAATGCTCATTTAAAAACTAAACAAGCTATTGACCTGTAACTATGGATACAAGCTAGTCTAGAGTAAAACTATACAATGTTACTAACTGGCCTAGTGGCGCCATCTCTGTGTGAGGCCCGGGACTTATCAGCCGACCCTCGTATATTATAAAATTATACAGAGTGTCACATGCTAAAACATACTTCACTTATGTCAGATGGTTAAGATGAGAAAATGTTTTTCAGAGACATTCGTCTCCATCTTCAGCTATTTGGTAAATGCTAAGGTACTCAAAAATAATTGATTAGTGACAATGATTCAAGACACTAAAATTAATTTCTCAAAACATGTTACTTGAAGTTGATATGATTTCTATTAAAAATTCTTGCATTAACTAGACACAACAAACAGTCTCATTAACAGCTGCCATTCTGTTAATGAACTTTGTTGACCAGAAACAGCATTATTTCTGTTCTGATCACATGAAAAACTTAACTGTACAGTCATAGGTTTGAATATAAGTTATCTTCTCTATAAAATTAAACTGATTCAATTTGTGTTAATTTATTAAACAGAAATTCTGAAAAACTACATTTAGCTTTTAGCCAAAATTTATTTTTCTTCCCAATGTCCTATAATTTATGGATTGATCAAGGTATAACAAATTTCAAGTACAAAAATTAATGCGATTGTATAAGTTCTAGAGTTAAAATTTATTGCTCTACAATATCAATGTAGTGTAATTCCAATTACTCACGCATCATTTTGTAGTCTCCAGCTCCGTGTATGTTGTAAATCATCACCCTGCTGCAAATGCTGTGGATGTCTCCTTTGTTTCTGGGCCTGCATCATCTCACTCCAGCAAGGTGGCACCGTTGCAGCATAGCAAGGTGTAAGGTTCTCAAATTTAGTCAGTTCATGGAACGTATGCAAGTCTGCAAGTTCTAATTCTGGCTTATTCACCAACAGTTGCTCCATGTTAACTGTGCTGCTACTAAAACACAATGTTACCCTAATATATCAAACTAACAAAGCCTTAATGCCATTAAGGTACATTATCTACTTGTCCAATTCAAATGGCATGCTTCAGAAAAATAATAATATACACACACCATTAAGTCAAATGTAATTGCATTCACTTATTCACAATAAATGCATTAGTAATTTATAAAGGAATCTCAGAAACCTTTTGCAGCAACAGGGGACAGAGATAGCAAGGTAAGCTGCAGAGCAAACCTCATTTGATTAGGAAATTTAAAGAAATACATGTAATGCTACAAAAAAAATCCAATGCAGCTGAGTCATGCAATGTGAACAAGTGGATACACACCTTAAAGAAGCATTTTCAATCTAAAATTACTTATCAGCAGATTATCATATAACTGGGGGAGACTGTAAAAATCCATTTTTTTTTTTTCAAATTCATTGCAATTACACAAAATGAAAATACAGTGGAATCTCGTTAGCACGTTTTCCCGTTTATTACATTGAATTATAAAAGTCCTGGTACCAAATCACCAAATGTAATAAATAACGTTTGCTTAGTGCATTTTCCCGATCCCGCTTACTACGTTTGAAGTTCTAACGTCCTCATTCGCTGTTTTGGCCAGTCCACTGGGAGTAGGTGCTTAACACGTTCAAAGTTTGACGCCCTCCATTTGCTACTTTGGTCAATCCTTGGTCACGGGGTGGATACCGGCAGCCAATCACATGCATGTATGTAAATATTTGTGTGACACGATTATGTGGGCGGGATAGAGAACGATAGTTTCTACTGTTGAGTGTTGACCAAACATACATAGATTGTATTTTAACTTTTCATTTGCAATGAAAAAAAGAAAGTGTAATAAATAACCAACAGTGAAAAACTGAAAATCGTTGAAGTATACCACAATCCAAATATGAAACATGTGGATATAATGCGGAAGTTAAACATTCCTCTGTCAACCTTAAACATGATTGTTAGAAAGCCTAAATTGATTGAAACCGCTTTTAAAGAAGGGAAAAATGCTTAAACAATCTTTCATCTTGGAAAATAGCATCAGAAAAGGATCAGAACGAAATTTATTGCATGGAAAGACCTACCGTATTCAAATCATATTGAATATGCCAAAGTTACTATCATCTATTGTACTCATAACACGATGCACGCACATAATTTTGTTTTCTATTTTTAGCAGAAATTGTTATCATATATACACAGCAAAGCCTCTATTGTAGCTTCCATAATTTGCAATTTATTTTCTCAAAAACATTCATAACCTTAAAAATCCAAGTTGACCAACATGAAAGCTTGAATTATTCATTCTCAAGTTTTGTGTATCCAAATCCATTTGAACACATATTGAATTTAGCATGGAAACATGGATCGTATTCAGTATAAAATTGTACTTGAAATCTATTTCAACTACCCATGGAGACGAAATTATTAATTTTTATTACATAACTATGTTCTTAAATTGCAAATTTTGTATTTTCGTTAACACGTTTTCCTACCTATGATGTCCAAATCCTTAGGTCCCTGAAAAACGTACTAACGAGATTCTACTGTACATAGCTTAAGCCGAATGTATCATGTCACTCCAATCACTGCATTCTTCAACATAGTAGAGGCAATTAAGTGTATATGTAGGAGGGTAAAACATGCCAGTAAAGCATTAAGTGGCTTACAAAGTTGTGCCAACATATGCTTAAATTTTTTATTCATCTTTGTAAATAAAGAGAAATTTAGCCAGATAGGATATCCTTGACAGTCACAAATGTGAAACAAATTCCACAAAGTTCAAAGAAACTGCTTTTTATCCTATCCACTGCACAGCATGGAATAACATAATTGTTACAAACAATAGCATCAATGAACCAATCTCAACTGTTTACATGCCATGAATCTCAATGTCTCAGGATCTGGAATAAGCGGAGTCAAGTTATACTTCTTCCTAGAACTATCAGCTTTTACTGCAAGCTGTACTGTCTTGCGTTTAATTTCCGCAACATGTAAACTGTTTAGTAGAACATTTGATCACAGTTTTAGTACACAAGAACCTTGTTTATCCAGCCCTCATTAATTTGGATTTCCAGTTTAACTGAACTTACTTTTTTTGCTTACTTTTTTACCACAAAAATATGTGCGTCCCTTGATAAATACATATGGATGTAAACTGCTGTAATGTTGGTACCACATTTAGCGTAGAGATTGCCATTGGTCACACACTTCAAGCTAGCAATAAATATTATTACCATGGTCAGTCACAAAATAGCAAAATCATGTGAGAAATTAAATTTTGCTAGTTTTTATGACAGTCCTGATAGCAATTGTAGATGTCTCATATGGGCGGCTTTTCATTATTTTCTCTTCTGCTTTTGCAGTGATCTAAATTTCATTATTGTACATCAAAGTTTGTATTTATTTTAGATTGTTTAAAGGTGATGCAGCTCAGATTGGAGTGTAAGGAAGAGGGAGTGCTGGAGGGGAGGTTAGTGCCTTAAGGGCAGGTATGAAAATTTGCTTGTAAACAATAGCACGAGTATCTGCCAAGTTTCTTTTTATTATTCTTCAATTTTGTTTGTAGACTTTTTCTTATTGATTTCTCTGGGTTTTTTTCACCCCCTTTTTTTTTCTTCCCCAATTCTTATTAAATAATATTAACTTTCAAGTTCAGTGTGATGAATATAGAATGAAACATGTGGACTACAGATATTATATAAGCATGTACAATATATTTGACCTGTGCAATTATAAGTCTCAATATGTAAAATGTTTAAGACCAATAAACACACCACTCTACTCTAATAGAGCATTTCTGAATTTTTGTTAATCCAGATTACCTCTGGTCTCATATCGTGCAGATAAACAAAGTTCTTGTGTACATCATTACAACTACTACTCCACTACCTTCTCAACTCATTCTCTCATCCAGTAGAAAAATCAAGGCATTGGGGATGCAACCATTCTCATGAACTTGGGTCTTGGCAGACCATAGAAAATGTGTTTGGTTTCATGTTTCTAAATATCATGGCATTGGCATGATGACTTCTGCAGTATATCACACTGTAGTATTTAAATATATAACTATGTAGGTAGCCTTTTGAGATTTTAATTTGTGTGACAGTTTACAGAAAGGGTTACATAAATTATGCAACACTGAATGGCAGCATGCAGCATATGTGTGTGTATCAGGTTTCAGAGGAGTATGAGACTGAATTTTTAAGATTTTATGAAAAATTAGGGTAGGAAGTTAAGGTAGACAATGCAGAATTTACAGAATAGTGTTAAAAGTGAATATTACCTTGTTATAGTAAAAAGGGATAACTTTTGAGTAGGTGTATACAAAGAAAATTTGTACAATTTTGGCCTACTTTACCTGTTTTTGGTACTCAAATTGAATTTTGTTCTTTAATATGTGAATTAATCCTTATCGTATTTCTTAAAAGAGAGTTGGCTTTTAGATACAGGCTAGCAACAGAAATCCAAGAACAGAAACCAACATTTCCAGCAGTTGATAAAACAGCCGAGGATGCAGACATGTCTGCAAAACATGTACTATAGCAACAAAGGTTAGTGAAGCTATAAGTGTAAATTCAACTCAAATATGTTATATAAAAAATTCTATGTTATCTTTACCTGTACCAGCGACTGCCTCAGCAACAATCCTTTTTTTCTTTGATAACTCAGTATTACATTTAAAATCACTAGAGTGACAATTTTGTACACACTTCACTTATTAAAACATATGGAGAATCACGTGTTAAAACTTACTTCACTTAGTAAGATGGTTAAAATCAGGAAACATTTTTCAGAGATGCTTGTCTCCATCCTCAGCTGTTTGCCAACTGATGACTGGTTGCCATCTCTTTTCTGATGCAATATGACCTTGATGACCTCTAGCTGTAGTTCTACATAACTTTATTGTTTGTTCAGCGGTAGGATCTTAAAATTCAATATATGAACTTTGTTTCACTTGTTTAAGAATGTTTGAAGTTCATTCTAGCCATTTTAAGCTCCTAGTATTTTAATCACAGCATGCCTTTTCATAAAAATGAGACCTTTATTTTTCCCAGAAATGTAATTGCAACCAAATACACATTACATCAATAAATAATCACTGTTTAAAGAGCCATAGCAATTTTACTGCACACATGGTGCTACTTGGCAGTTAATTAGTAAATAAAAAAATAGTAGAAGTGACTTTATATCATTCAACACTGAACTCTGTATCTCATGAATGCATGCTTAGATTTTATATAAAAAACACTGTTGTATCTCTTTACACAATGCCTTTTTTTTTCTAATTCATATGATCATACACCAGACTTACACTTAACAACGCCATTCTTTTTTATACCACCTTTAACTACAACTTACCTGGATCCAGCAAGTAAGGGTGGACTGCTTCGAGATTTATAACCTAAAGCCATGTTAAAATCATTATGGATTAAACCTTCTTCTTCTGTCTCAACACAGTTTTCCTCATTCAGTATAAAGAAATGCAGTGATCCTTTATCTGTGCAAATACATAGCCTTTCCAAGCCTGAGTTAAAAGAAGCACACATTAGTTTTTCATTTTATGCAAATACTGCAATATTATTGGTAGTAATCTTTTTGCATTAAATATATAAGAATTAAATTTTACATATAAGTGAATGGTAAACCATGCCTGAAATAGTAAACAAATACACAAATAATTACATTCATTATTAGCTTTTCTGCTTTAATTTCTATTCTAAAAATTAGTTGATGCATATTTCAAAACATCTAAGCACCACAAGCATTCCATAGCTTGCGAATCTTTGCCAAAATAATACAAAAAGGACCTCTGGCTTCAATCAAATTTGCCACTACCTGAACCAACAATGTTAACTTCTAGCAATGGAAACAGGCCAATAGGAGCCACATCATTCCACCCATTTTGTACTCATTACATGAAGGATCTTTGGGTACAAAATATAAAGTGTAATTAGTAACAACAATGGAAACATTTTTATGTTGGGTAATACAGTTGTTAGATAGTACCTAGAATTTTCTTTTTTTCTGTTAAAAGATCAGAAAATTTAGTACTTGCAAATTCACAAAAAAATGAATATTGCAGAAACTGTGTATAAAATCATCTGGGGCAATAAGGTATACTCTTTGGTATCCACCCACTATCAATTGCAAATTCTAAAATTGTTAGTTCACAAATTTTTTGATTAGCAAAAATAACAAAAAATATCCATACATGAATTTTATATTTGCAAAAATAATAAAAACATCTCTGCAGTTTAAAATAGAGAGTTGAGGGTTGTTACACTACATCACTATGTAGTGTAACAACCCTCAACTCTATTTTAAATTATGACACATCACTGTTACCAGCTTCTAAATCTTCAAAATTAGTCAATCTCTGCAGTGTTTATACTATCACCCCTATTCCCTAAAAGTGTTAATTATGGAGAAGTATAAGCATATCTGTTCTGCTGCATAGTGATTTTCAACGAACAGAGATCAATAGCACTATTCAATAAAATACTCATACTAATTCAAGAGAACTAGAAGTGTTGATTAATTAATCTGTCTTTCCTTGGTGATTCTACATGTTCTACTAACTGTGTAACTCAGCTGTGCCAGTTATTCATAATATCCCAGAAATTAAACTTGACACCACCACATATTCTCTCCAATTGCCTAATGTATGTACTTTCAATAATTACTGTGTCCACCTAAATGTACTGTCCTTATGTTGGTGATCCAAATTTGAAACATTTCTCCTTTGAGAGCATTCCAACATCTCAACTGTTTTGTTTTTGGGTAATGCCATTTCTAAAAGGCCATTTACTTGTCCTTAAGGCTCCTCTCCCCTCCCTCCATGACTGCCTGCTTTTAAGTCGCAAAAATGTACTTTACAATTTGGCCATCTCCTTCTCACAATAGCTTAATTTAGCATTGTCAGAACATTGTATTCTCCATTAACAAGAGCTTAAAGGTCAGTGATACAAAAACTGCATGTAGTGATATCATTGATTACACATATGGTAACAAAAAGCTTACTTTTTAGAGCAGATATAGTAAGTAGCTTTATTAACTTAAAATTAAACAAATTGCAAAAAAATGTTTTTTATTACTGAAGGATTTTCAATTATATTCCAGAAATTTAATTCAGTCATTCAAGAGTAATACAGACAAAAATTTTCCAAGTCCCTAATCATTGTTCTTTTATATAAAACGCATGCAAGTTTCATTACATATTTCTCAAATATTAACTTTTACGGCACAAAAATGCAGCAAGGTATTTAGCTTATGCATAAATTTTACTTACTGTTGCAATAGGTTGCAGACATGAATTTGGTACCAGCTTTTGCTGGAACTGCTTGGGATACAATCTTGAGTGTAGACAGATCAATGATCCTTACAATGCCATCACGACAAACCAATACTGCCATTCCTTGGGGACCACCACCTACAGAGGCCATCACTGTGTCATCTGAAGAACTGTCCTCACGTTCCACCAACGGCAAGAGCAGTACTTCGATAGGACATTCCCCAATCTTATTCAGATCTCTTGTGTTGATGGGCGTCTCTTGCAATTGCACAACATCACCGGTGAAGTCCAAGGCATATAGCAAAAGCACTCCATCTAATGGAGAAGACCCTGCATTAAGCACATGGGGGCCATCTTTCGAAGTCTCCCCATTATGAAAATACCCAAAACTGAGTCTTGCATCAAATGCATCTTTTCCAGATTTGACATCCATCGATTTAAACTGTAGGTTACTCGAAGTGAGCTCTACATCCACATCCATGTCACTATCATCACAACATTCAAATGTAGTGTCTGAGGCATGATTAGAACTATCACAGTCAGATGAGCCTAGCACTACCAAAAGATGACCTCCGTCTTTAGTGGAATGGAGACCTATCACAGACAGGTCCCGCCGCTCCCTGTAAGCCTCTGGCAAAGCAATGCACTGCACAATAACAGGATCACGCTTCTTCGTATGCTGAGAGCCCCCACCTGTACTTTCATTACCATTCTTATTACTACTGCAACTGTCCTTCTTGGATACTCTGCTCACTTTAATCACCATCGGAGGAGGACTGCCATCTGAAGTGGAGGGGAAGTTGGTCATCTTGATACCACCATTGGATGAGAATGACAAGTTCACCGTGGAGGCATCATATGTACCACCACCCCCACCACCACTTCCAGAAACAGGGGCAGCTATGGCTGTTGGTGGAGGATAAACACCACCAGCTGATGATGACGCGGCAGGAAATTCCAAACCATCAACCAGACATTCTGGAGGTGGTGCCATAACAATGTCACTATCTACATCCTCTATCACTGGCACTTCATACACAAACTTAGACAAAAACAGCTCTTGATACATACTGTTGTTGTTCTCGTGACGGGTTCCAGAGGAAGATGCACTGGTCCCAGTTCCTGACACCACTTTCTTGAAACTATTAGCTTGCCCCGAGTGCTGCAAGCCCTTCCCTCCCACAGTGTTACTGTTGGCACTGCCACCTCCACCATCATCCTTACCTGCCTCATTATCCTCCCAAACATCAGTGTAATAATGGAAGTCATACACTACCAGGAATAGGGTTTTCTTCCTGTCTGCCTTATGCCCAGTATGCATGCCTGCATCTGCATCTCGCACCTTCATGATGTCCAAAACTGCAGACTCACGACTACTGGCTTCATTCACATCGTTCATTGCCCTAACCATTGATGAACTCATGATGTCACTGCCCCCACCCCACACGAGATCTACATTAGTTCTTGTGCCTGTTACAAGAGATGGAGAAACACTAATACCAGCGATAAGGCAAGGTCGCACATGGCTGTTGCTGTTCTGCACAAATTTTGACACTTTCCTATCAAACTGTCTCTGGCTTTTCTGCTGTTGAGGACTGCCAACAATAGCCATTGCTGTCAGTTCCATATGTTGACACACTGATGAAGGGCACAACAGATTTTCTGAAAACAAGTAAATATGTATCACAGATTTTCTGTAAACAATATGTGTCACCATAAGAGAAAATTTAATTGCATAACCAACAAAAGCTCAAGTGTTTTCTCAATTCACTTCATCATGTTACACCATTTAATATAACAAACATTCCAATAATTATTCCACTCTAAAAGTTGCCATATGCCATGTACTAGCATTGCTCTGGAAATTGAGTCATCTGCCCTTTGGTGAAGACAGCAGTAACCATTTCTTTAACCAACAACAAATGCACTTCATTCTGTGTTCTGTTAATTTTTGAGAAAAATCCCAAATATACAAACCCCCATTTCATATTTTCCTACATTTTAAGTCAGTTTTCCAAAGTCTCAAATTATATTTCTGAGACAATTGCACTCTAAAATTAAATTTAATGTATACTACTTTGCAAAATCCATATTTAACACCAGGAAGACAGAATATGCACTACATTTCTTTTAATTTAGTGTACATTGTAAGACTCAAAATTGAAATTTGTTGCAAACACACTGATTGGCAGTGTAGCCACAACCTGTTAAGTGCTCTGTTTCCCTGTTCATTGGACTCCCTTTTCATTCAAACTGCTGAAAAAGTAAAACAGTCCATTTCAGTTGAGTTGACTATATCATGCTTGTGTACTGGGGGAAAATTGAAGATGTTTCACTCAAGAATAACTTAATTGCTATAAAACTTTGTATTATATTTATTTATTCATAAAGATGTCCCAATAAGCTGATAGTTATAAGGAGGGATGGTCCTTTACAACGGAATATGGTGGCTAAGCTACTATTATAAATGGAAAACAAAGACTAGATTAAATTACTATAAATCTAAGTATGCTATATAATTAAACATGGATATAGTATAGTTTTTTTTTGTTATTAACTCTTGAAGTGAAGTCCAATAGTATAAGGTGCAATAGTATAATTGCTATTAATTATTTACATCTTAATGTAGCATGTATTCATTAGATGTATTGATTTTTTTTTCTCTCCTACCCCTCTCAGAGAATTCAAAACAAGTTCAAAAGACTGTGTAAAAAAGCTAAGTAAGAAATCTGTGTTGTATAAACACTAACTTATGTGTTAAGTATACTTTGGAGTTTACTAAAATTCTACAATTTATACAATTAACACGTTAAGCGCCAGTAGATATTTGATGAAATTTTCCCATAGACTGTTGCAACTTTTTCCCAAAAGTCACTAAAGGGAACACTAAATATTAGTTCACTGCAAAACTTAGTTTTGTAGAGGACTCTATAGGCAATCATTATAAAAAATAATTCTTCTGTCCCTGGGGACTGCAATGGTCCCACACAAGAAATTTTATTGTGGGACCACCGGTCCCACACAGCAGTCCACGGTAATTTTTAGTAAATGTATGGATTCATTGAAGTAGATTTAATTTTTTTTAGAGCGGCTCTATTACCTTGAATGACATGTTGGTACTTCAGGTTGGTGGCCCTTATCTGTAATGTAAAAAGCACGCTTTTGCGATATTCATCACTATTGAATAGGATTTTTGTCCTCACACTTGCATCACAGATTTCAAAGAAAAGTCATCGTTCTAAAATGAAATGAGCGATCCCTTTCAGCAACAGCAGATGACAATTTTTAGGAAAAGGAAATCTATAAATGCACATACCCTCAAGAAACATGATGGACCAACTCATAAGGTACAAAAGTATTGAAATGGATACTACAAAAAGAAACTCACAGGAAATTTATCAAAAAATAAAGTCACGAAAGTAACCACCTACTGCAAAGAATGCGACAGAAAACCTCATTTTAGTTTGCCATGCTTTGCTATTATTCATAATTAAAAGTTAAAAACAAAACATTTTTGATACTCCTTATTTTGTATGATTTGAACATGATCTGTGATGCATTCTTTGATAGCAATCATTCTTTGATAGCAATTGTAATTAAGTTTTTGCTTGCTGGCATTATTGTGCTCTATTGCCTGACTATATAAGCAGTTAATAAAATTTTTTTGTTCATGCTGGCAACATTTTTATATTGAAATTTAGATCTGCTTAATATACTAACTCCAAACCCAGTGGTAGTAATGTTTACAAAAGAGCCACAGAGATACATTTTATAGGTAAAACTCAATGTTTCAGTGGACTGCTGGCTTGTAGAGATGTTAAATTGGCTCAAAAATGTAGCAGCCATATGGACCACCACAGCCCGACAAGAACTGCACATTGCGGGCCCCACCCTGATGCTTAATGTGTTAAGTATTTTCTTGCTAATGTCAGTATTTAGTTTGGGTTGCTGTATCTTTTAATAGGTTCTGAAATAATTTCTTTTTGAAGCGAGAGAGGTTTGGAGAGTTCTTTATGTTTATGGGGAGGTGGTTGTATGTTTTGGCAGCACTAAAGATATTTTTAGGTCATATTTTGTGGAGTTCACTGAGTCTATTGAGATTTGATTGGCTGATCTGGTATTATAGGAATGGACATCATTTTTGTGCGTAATAGTTGTGTTGGTGAATAGCAGATTGTTTTCTATCTTATACATGAGAAGAGATTCGCTATACAGATGAAGCATAGAGATTGGCAGAATATTAGTTTCCTGGTATACTTCTACTGAAGGATTATAATAATTCAAAGCATAAATAATTTTTATTGCTCTCTTTTGTAGGATTTGTAGTGATTCTTTATTGCTATTGCACCAGATTGCATTCATAGATTTTGAATGTATAAGAGCAAAATATAAATTTCTTAGATTGCCAATACTTAGGTCAAGATCCTTTAGTCTGTATACAACAAAGGCACCTGTTATAATTTGTTCTGTACAATATTTCTACATTAGGCTTGGATCTAGAGTGAGACCTACATAGGTATGTAAAACTAATTACTCTTTCTATAACATCACTTATTACTTTCTCTACCATGTACTTAGTGGGTATGTATATGTATATATTTCCACAATGCTATACAAAATTCTTACAATTTTTAATACATTCCTTTGAGTTGCTATTTTTATTTCTTTCTTTAGTGCATCATGCATTTTAACACTGTGGTTATTTATGCATGGTGGGTCATAACAAATTCATATTGCTTTATTTTTCTACACCATTTTTCTCTTACTCTCCCCATATTATTCTCCTATTCTTTTTATATCCCTCTCCTTTTGTATTTTCATTATCCTAACTTTTAATACTTCTTTGTTAACATTCTCCCATTCTTTAGGTAAAAACTGATCTCCCCACAACTTAGTTTCTTCACATTCAATTATATAACACAAATCATTATCTGCCTCTCCACAAAGAGGACACCTATTCAAATTCGCTCCCTTCCTATCTCCCCTTAAGCCTATGTGCACTTAATCTAGTCCAGGCCACCCTTCTCTCACTAACCTATTACCTATATCCACATACTTCTCCCTTCCCCAGTTCACCTTTGTCTATATAGTTCCAAACTTTTCTTTCCTTCCAGACTTTGAAATAATTCTTGTTTCTCTATATCTTGTACTCTGTTCCTCACTTCTATCCAGAAACCTTTAACTAATCCCTCTCTGTCATCCCATAAGTTACCCATTCCTATTTCCTGTAAAATTCTCCTTATTCCTTGAGCCCAGTTCATACCAGCACTGGATTTTTCTTGGATTATTAAACATTGCCTCAAGATATTATGCTCGTCCAATGATTTCAATCAATGCCAATATTTAAGTATCCTTTCTACTATCATGCCCTTGCTACTTACTCTTCCCAACTCCAACACTGCTGCTCCATTAGGTGATGAAATAGATAAACCTAACATACATTTACAGAACGATCTATGTACTTTATCAATCATTTCCCATCCTTTGTCACTTCCCTAAATCTCTGATCCATCGACCAAAAATTTGATACTGAGGTTTCACTGGAAATACATGTTTTAAGGGCCCCTGGATAAAAAAACATTTTTTTAGAAAAAGGCCCGCGTACGTGCGGTGTAAAAGCATAACTCAAAAATGGAAGTCATATGAGTACCAAATTTGGTATATAAGTTCCTTCCAAGGATGTGACAAAGATTTTCAAGAAAATCCCACAGCCCAACTATCCTTTACATGGAACATTTTTCGAAAATTTTGATTTTCTCTTAAATGGCTATAATGATTTTGATTAAAATACCATATATTAAAGATATTTACATGACAAATAAAATGTATATCTTGAATTTTCTGGGAATAGACTGTGAAGTCCTCCTCATTAGGAAAGAATTTTGTATAATCTTGTATAACTGGTAAACTTAAGTCATAGACGAAAATGTATTACACAAATAATGTGTAAAACACACAATTTATTTTAAGTAGTCTATTTGTGGCATAAGCCATTTCTGAGATATCTGTTATTAATGGTTCAAATTGTTCATTACTTAGTCATTCTCTTAAAGTTCTTTCAACATTCAGTTGTTTCTCGCAATTGCGGAAACAGTATGGAATTTTAAGACCAGCATATAGCATCCAGTTCTTGAACATTTGACCATTGCTCTCTTTGTATCTATAATGAAATGTGTAATGTAGCTTTTTCTACAAAAGTTTATTTGGATTAAAATGTAGTAGATAGAAAAATAAGCTTTAGTAAGAACAGTTTGTATACCAGCTAATAAACATTGAGGTTAAAGAAACTCAAGTGAATGTATAACATCAGATATTTTTTTAGTGAGATGTTGAGTAATGCATGTTTAGTCTTGTGATACAGCATGATTTGCTTTTTGTCATATTGAGGACTAGATTATTGTTTGAAAACCAGACTTGTAGAATGTCTAAATCATTCTTCATACCGTCCAAAACCTGTATCTCAAACTTTTTTATATATAACAGGAAAATGTCATATATAACATATTTTATGTTCCACTTAGTGGTAAAACTATACAAGATCTTAATTACTTTCCCCAAATGGGAAGTTGTAATGAGGTACAAAAAAAAAAAAACCTGATGTGTTACATTCACATGACTTTCTCTATCCTCTGTATCCTATTAGTGGGTATACAAATTATTCTTTCAAAAGTTTATCTTCCTATCAACTTCACTTTAATCCAGATTAATGTTTCCAGAAATAGCTGCATTACACATTTCGTTATAGATACAAAGCGAAGAGCGATAGTCAAATGTTTCAGAACTGGACACTACATGCTGGCCTTAAAACTTTTTCAGAACATCACAAGAAACAAATGAAAATCAACAGGAGTTGAAAAGAATGGTTAAGTATTGAACAATTTAAAGCACTAATAACGAATATCTCAGAAATGGCTGATGACACAAAAACATTATTCAAAATAAATTGTGAGTCTTAAACAGATCTACATTTCTTGTGTATATGTTTTAATCTAGTGTTTTCATCTTGCAGTTATACAAGATTACCAAAATTCCTTCCAAATGAAGACTTCAAAGGCCATTCCCAGAAAAATCAAGAAATACATTTTATTTGTCATGTAAATATCTACAATATATGTTATTTAAATCAAAAAGGTCAGAAACATCTTTTACAAAACAAAGATTTTGAAAAATCTTCCATGTAAAGGATAGTTTGATATAGGGGATTTTCTTGAAAATCTTTGTATCGCATCCTTGGAAGGTACTGAACCTAGTGTTTATTCAAATTTTCATTTTTGAGTTATGCTGTTCATTTATGCACACACATTTCCAAAAATGCTTTTTTCCCCATTATTATTATTATTATTATTATTATTATTATTATTATTATTATTATTATTATTATTATTATTATTATTATTATTATAATATTCAAGAGGCCTCAAATCATGTATTTTCAATGTAATCTCAATATCTAATTTTTGGGTGGAAAGCAATACCTTCTCTACCTAATATGTACATGGTAGAACAAGTAACCAGAAATACAATGACAGGTGGACATCCTCGTTAAACAAACCCTTCAGGGACCTTCAGCTTACCGTGGTAAGAATTTGACCGGAGTAATCATCACACAGCAGTGCACCAATATTTACCGCAGTTTAGGTGATCGTCCTGGCAGGCGCTCAACTTGGTTGAAGTGCATGCATATAGTTCAGCGTACAATGGAGGAAAGCAAAAGCATACCCAAGTTTCTCTATCACGTTATTAAATTTAACATTAATTCTCTAGAAAAGATAGAAAGTGCAAAGATAGAAGCAAACTTTAATATGGACTCATAGGAAAAGCTGGCCTTACAATTGATAAGAGAAAAAAATCTGATGTGTTACACTCACATGACTTTCTCTACTCTAATACAAACTATTTTTACAAACGCTTATTCTCCATCTACTTCATGTTAATCGAGATAAACATTTGCAGAATCTATCTTATTGCTAATTTTCTTGTAGATGTAAGGGGATAATATATTTACAAGGGCAATTTGGAAATACAGTAGCCTTTAAGCACATACATATCTCTTAATAGCTGGTTGCTAGGTGCAGCACCATTCCCTTTCCCACAGATTAATACTCTTTGCATATCCAAGACACAAAAATGAACAACGAATTCCCATTTGAGAAAATAAGTATTGAAAAATTTAAGGGAATAACAAGCAATATCTCGAAAATGGTTCACTCAACAAAAAAAATGTATATGACATATACCCCCGCCGCTGTATCTTTGCACTTGACAGTTCGTGTGGCTTCACATAAGGCTGGCTACATTGTGGTTGCGATGTTGCCAGAGTGGTTAGTAAACAACAACAGCTGATTGTTCTCCTTTCTATCATGTGTAAGCCACATACAAAAAGTGTACGTAAGTAGCGAACGTTAATGAATAATAACTATTTCGTATTATTATTGTGAATTGAAAATAACTCTGCATAAACATTGCAGCGTATGTAGAATAAATTACGCACTTTTGATAATATAGAAACAAAATAATACAAACTTCCTGCTACAATGAGGAGAAATAAAACAAATTATAAGCATGCCATAACAAAGTTACTTTCACCCACCCACTTAAAACTGCAATGGCTCAATTCCACCCAAATCCCCATTGTCGTCATCATCCTCGAAAGCATCATTGTCATCATCATCTTCACCAAGGCATATCATCAATGGTTCACAGTCACTAATAATTCCGTCTATTTCTTGTGCTTTTCGTATTAGCTTATTCACATGATCTACTTTCTTCTTCCATGAAGCCGCGTCCACCGTAGCCTTGTGAATAACAGTTCTCGTGCTTAGTCCAAGAGCTGCTGCAGTTCGTTGTACGGCTCCTTTTCCTGTTCAAAGAATTCCCGGGTTCTCCTTAATAGTTCCAATGCCTGACTATTAAGTGGCACACCTCGATGCAAAGGATTTTCACTTCGTGAATCGATCAGCGTCGTTTTTCAGACATTGTCGCACTTAAGTTTTGTTTAAATATATAATATAAAATATATATATATATATATATATATATATATATATATATATATATATAATAGATAAATAAATATATATATATGTATAAACGAACAATAACAAAACTATCGAACAATAACCACAAATATAAACAACAATTAACAATATGTAGCTTGCAAAGAACAACTCGACGCTCGTGCTAGAGATTCATAAACTGAAGCACGTGGTTGGGAATAGTTACATCCGGCAACAGAGCCGATTCTATTTCCGGTTCCGCTTTGTCATCGACCATCCGGAATGCTGCCTTGTGATTGGCTTAGGAAGTCAAACGGTTGAAGCTTTCCATCTGTTTTTTTGCTAGTGTACCAACTTAAACGCTAGCTGTCAAGTGCAACGTTACAGCGGCGGGGGTATAAATTGTGTATTTTAAAGCGGTCTACATTTTTTGTGTAGTAAAATTTTGTCTATCTCTTATGGTTTACCAGTTATGCAAAAGTCGTTCACAATGAAGAATACTTTTGGAGACATTCCCAGAAAATTCAAGATATACATTTTAATTGTCATCAAAATATCTTAAACATATGATATTTTAATCAAAATCGTTAGAGCCATTTTTGAGAAAATTCAAATTTTCGAAAAATCTTCCATGTAAAGGGTAATCTGGGGTGGGGGGAATTTCTTGAAAACCTTCGTGTCGCACCCTTGGCAAATACTGAACCTAAATAAAAAGTTTGGTGTTTTTCCAACTGTTCGTTTCTAAGTTATGCTGTTCGCATAAAAAAACACGCACGCACGCACGCACACACACACATGTTTCCAAAAATGCTTTTTTTGGATTCAGGGTGTCTCAAAACATGCATTTCCGGTGAAATCTCGGTATCGAATTTTTGGGTGGAATACAATACTTCCCCTACTTCCTGTACGTAGTAGAGAAAGTAATATGAACTATTATAGACTTTTTTCTTTCCACACTGACTAAATTCCAAGTACTTATCCGATATTCACTGAAAGACAGGCAGAAAAAAGAAAAAAATGCATTATTCCCAAACAAGATTTGAACCCGGAATCCCTTGAATATGAGGCGCACACGCTACTCCGACACCACGATGACAGCTTCAGATTTTAGACTTCAGTACTGATCTCTTCAGGTTACCGAATTCCTAAATCTGTGCAATCAATGTACTTAATATTCCTGAAAATGTAGTTATCCATTTTTTACTAAATTTTTTTTTAACTAAATCCATTAATTACTCTCCTTATTTCTGCCTTGTTCTTGGAACTATGCTTCAACTGATATAATTGTGATATGTAATGCCGTGGATTTTCGTTAAGTCTTGGGTCAGGATATTTAAGGCACCTGTAGCACAAAAAGGCCTTAAAGCATTAAAAATTACAAAGTACATTAACCTTTATCAGGATATATTCATTGGCGAAAATGGAATGTATCCATTCTTTGGGAATTCTAACCTATGCTGTTCCGCCATTTTAACATTTCAGTACAAGCAAAGTAGGAAATAACCGAAGAAAACCGGCCATTCATGGCTGATCAGATTTAACTAGGGTAAATTCCTCGATAAACTTTTACCAGCATCGATGCACCACAAATAACTGTTCACCGCGGTAAAGTCCATATTTTACCATGGTAAAATCTTGATCGAGAATGGTGCATACAGCCAAAGGTATATAACTTACCACCATTGCCAACAGGCAATATGTTCCAAAGGTAAAAGGCTGCTGATATGACCATTGCAATTAAAGGCAGGTAAAACATTAAAATAAATAAATTCATTAAAAAAAAAAAATTACTACTTATGATTGTTCTTGTGAAGGTATCATCATAATCAGGTTACACTAAATAGCATGTATTAAAAACTTTGTTGCTCTCCATTTTGTTTCGTTTTCGATTTTCCAAGATTGCAACTAGAGAGAATTCTATACTGGACCACTCTAAGAAACACACTTTTGTATTACTCAACGCAATATATGCTCAGCATATGTAATTGATATGCTATAATTACTGTTTCATTAAACTGATTGGTTTTTATCTCCAATTAACAGTGAAAATGTTGCATATTGTAATGAAATCATTAAACGTACCCATTAGCACATTTTAAAAGCAATAAGATACAGAAAACAATTAGATCTATTTTCTACTCTTAGGGCCAAATTCATAGTTGTCTATTATTTCAAGGAAGTCCTTAAGCAGCAATTTTCAATACGCAGACGCTACTCTTTCAAGCAAATAAGAAAATGCTTATTCATATAAGAAAGCTCCGACCTCCGCTTATATGCAATAAGGAGAGCCGACACCATATTGCATCAACTGCCTATAATGCAGGTTAACAATAATAGCAATTTTGTGGAGTATATGGAATTTCATAATGAAATTGCACTGTGCATTAATAAATGAATTCAGTAATTTGCAGAATTCACTTGAAACGCATATGGGTGCTGAATTTAAGAAGCGATATCGGTTTACCAAAGCCACTGTTGTAATAATCTAAAGCCTCTGCTAAACAATGTAACCTTAAAAAACAGAGGTTATGAAGTCGCAACGTAAGACAGGCTTACTTGAAAAAATAATGTATAGAATCTCAATGCTATGACACTATTCTGCTACACTTATTCAGAATCTTAATAAAGTCCCAAAAATAAAATGCGGAAATATTTCTGCAATAAATTAAGTACATCTCTGCAGTGCTTTTCTTGATCAAACTGTCTATTTTGCATAATTATCACCACTGCAATGGATCACTTAAGTCACACGTCTTTACCATTAATTCACAAATATACGTTGGGTTATCAAAATCTTGAACAGAGTTTTACCGATTTTGCGTGTAAAACCGCTGTTAAAGCCAACATTGTATGTTATTGGGTACTTTTGCTTTTCTGATTACTGCTAGATGGTGTAGTAATTGCATTTGTGATTTGTTTCCATGCATGCATATACACAGTGCGCATATTTTAAATACTTCTAGTAGCTAACACTTTACACTAGAAAGTCAGGTTTTCAGTTTTAAAACAGTCCACGAGTGAATACCACTTAAGACCAGTACATCACATGATTGCCTGCACTGTACAATGCCTTGGTATCTCAGCACTGACTCTTTTAGTTGATTTCTTTCCTGCTCGCTGTAATGTTTTCCTTTTGGCACATTTTCGACCTAAATAATGTAACTGTATAACTTACTACAAACACTTAACTAAATTTACAATCTACTTGATTTTAAACAAAAGTTAGCTAATTAATAAATGTATCATTTAAAACTCGCAAACTTCTATCACGTGTTTAACAGCTGTTGTGAACAAAACAACAATGAAAATAAAAATGGCAACTGCTATGTGATATGCTTTGGAAATAAGTGTTTACACTGAGCATATAAGTACCATCTATGTGCACCAAATGGTAATAAGCATTTCCTTATCAAAAGGAAATACTTATTGCTTCAGCATCTCCTTTTCACATAAGCGGCGACTATGAATTCGACCCTTAGGCAGAGTGTTGTGGTCAGGGACCACTGAGAGCATTCACTGCAACCATATGCTTGGAGTACCTGTTGCTATTGTTAATCACAAGTGTGTTTATTTCAGGAAGAGTATAGTAGCAATTACAATTCTTGGCCTCCTTGAATACTTTCTACCAGGAAACATCTAAACAGAAAATGAATACAATATGACATTACTGGAAACCTGATCACAAAGGCTGCTAAGCTCTGGTAAGCTTCATGTAATACATACTTTAATTTCATCCTTCGCATTCCGATTCCCATTCAGTCATTGTAAATCAGGCTAAAGACGGGAAGAGAGAAATCAAGGATCTCTGTTAAAGCAATAACCTGAGTGGTGCTGCAGGTTCTGCTAGTCTTAATAAACTGTGTATCTTCTTGCATATCCAGCTGTTTGCTGATAATGCAAGTTCCACTGTGAATTTCTTCTCTTTACAAATGATAGATATAATGCATGAGGTTTGTAGTGTATTCCTGCAGTCACAGACCAAAGACGATGTGTATTCAATATATGCAGCAGAGATTTGTAGAAAGTTACAGATTTTAACTTAATTCTTTAAGGATTTGTGATTGGATAGTCTACAAGGATGTGTTCCAAGTCATCTTTCCAGATCATCATGTGTTCCATATTTGAGTCAATGAGATTGAAGTGATATTGGTATGACTGTGGCAATATGACCTGTCCTAGCTCTTGTTAAAAATGTTTTAATATTGAGAGTAAAAACTGAGTCTATTAATGACATAAAACAACACTCACTTTTAAATTTCCTGGAATATGTTTTGGAAGCTAGTTTCCTCCATCGTCAATTGGACATTGACTGATCTTGGATGGTGAAGCTAATCCATTCATAGACTGCTCTGGTCATGGTTCTAGGAACTTGTACAACGGGTCACTGAGAAATATTGAAACTGAAGTCCCTGTTCTTGTTCTTCCAAATGAAAATTTGTTCCAATGTTAACAATTCCTGCTTTTCTATTTGTATTGTAATAGTTTTGGTTCTGGATTCATGTCATGATTTTTTGTCCAAAAATGGGTAGCAACTGCTGATTTTTCTAGGTATTTGTTTTATGCATCTAAAATACTCCTTGGCCCTTGTTTCTTAGTTCCTGTTTTATTTGGTTGCTGTTATTGCATTGAGTCGATTGTGAGCTTCTTTATCAGCTCAACTCAGGTTTTCAGGTTAGGCAGCACCTCTGGTTCCTGGGTTTGCTTCTAGGGACGTGGTTTTCGCTCCGACCCTAGCTGGATTTGTACCTGTTAGGCAGGAGTTAGGTTAGGATCCTGAGCTGAGTTCTGGTAAGTAATTTAGACTGGGTGAGTAATCACCGAATTTTCGCACGTATTATTTAGACTATTTTGACTCCTTTGTGGGCTCGCTCGATATTTCATAAGGTTTATGTTTAGGCATTGATAAATTAAATTTTTTTCTCCTTTCACGCCTGAGCTATGGGTATTTCTACATACCTATTATTTTACTTTATTATTATTATTAGTGTTCAAATCTCGGCTGCGACATTGAATTTTTCAGTTGACTCTATTAATACCTATTATTGCCCATTTAACTATGCATGAGGGGCAAATTTAAACTATATTGTATCTGTAAATTATACATATATACATATATATATATATATATATATATATATATATATATATATATATATGTCCAGTGTAGCCAATCTGTCAGTATCATATGTTTGCTATTATTTAAATAAACCAAGTAAAAGTTACCCCACAGTAACTGTTATAAGGGGGAGGGGCACTCCTTCACCTTGTGTTTGGTTTTGCCGTTTACCCTTCTTCATGGTCTGAACTCCCATGAAACAAGATGGTAATTCCAGCATTATGGTTTGATTAACAAATAAATAGAAAGTTACAAGAGGGAGGCGCGGTGCAGCATTCTATTTGATAAATTCCAGATTTTTTATTTGAAGGGATGCAGTCTTTAATGGTAGAATGTTTTTATGATGTATTTGTTAACTGTAGCCAATTGGATGTTATGTTTTCTAAAAATCCATTTGAATTTATCAAAAAATCTCTGAATTTATAAAAAATCTATGGGTAATAAGTAAATTTTTTTAGAAACATCGTCTCTTCTGTTGTACTGAATGTGGTTGTTTCTTTTAACTTTTTTTTTTCCTTTCTTTCTTTCTTTTTTGCTGTATTCGCTTTGTTTACCAGAGACTTTTGGAAATTATTTATTTCTGCAATTTGAATGATTTTTTTTTTATGCCCTGCTACATATTCTTGTGCTGAAAGTGGTATTTTCATTTTGTGCGTTAAACTATTGAAAGTCGCCTGTTTGAGAGATCTTGGGTTGTGGCTATTAGATTTGATGTGATTGTCTGCGTTAGTGACCTGTAGATATCAGTTTATTCTGATTGCATTTTTTATGACTTTTAGATCTGTAAATGTTCATCTCTTTGTTCCGAATGTGAATTTTATGGTTTTTTCTTGTAGATTTAACAGTTTTAGTGCATCTTCTACGCATTTCTTTGGTACTTTGCAAAAATGTCATCTATGTATTACTGCTAAATTTGGAAGGCCCAAGGGAAACTTTACGGTGATTCTTGTTTTTAATGAACTGGTGAAAAAATCTGTGAGTAAAGGAGAAAGTGGATTGCCTAATGTTAATCCTGAGGTTTGGCAGTAATACTTTGGTTGGAATTGGAAGAAGTTCTGTTCAATGCATAATTTCGTTAGTTCAGTGTATTCTGAAATCTCTTCTGCAGATATCCCTATTGATTTAAGCTAGTTTTCAATTAATGGTGATAGTATTTCCAGTGGTATACTTGGAAATAATGATTTTACGTTGAATGATACTGACATATCTTTAACTGCACATCTTCAATATTTTCCCCAAGTTCTGTTATAGCCAGCAGTGCTAACAACCTGGACGCTGTACTGCCATTCCTTTATGCAAAACTGGTAAAGGTTTGGGCACCGAAGGCTTCATTTTTCTGTCTGCTTTTTTGTGCAAGTGCAGTAGGTCACGACCAACAACACAATTTTGCGGAATTCCTATAATATGATGCAAAAATGTCATAGTACTGTGTTATCACTAGTATCTTATAAGCCATGTGAGAATTTTAATATATAAATTTAGATAGCTTTGCACAGAATAATGCATTAAAAGAAAGTGATCTCCATATTAGAATTTCAACAGAGGACATGCTTTTCATTAACATAAAACAAGATTTTTATTACAATTTGGTTGAATGCAACACAAAGAAAACTACCTTTTCAAATCTTTTGAAATTAAATATCTTCATTATAATAACCATCTTGAAGCCATTCCCTAAAAATATACATTTCCAGCTTTACTACTGCATCAACAATGAGAGAGGATTCACTCTAAAATCTGTAATTCATACTAACAGATAAGATACAGTAGAATCTCGTTAGCATATTTTTGCAGGGACCTAAGGATTTGGATGTCACAGGCGGGAAAACATGTTAACGAAAATGCAAAATATGCAATTTAAGAACATAGTTATGTAATAAAATCTAATAATTACTACGTCTCCATGGATAATTGAAATCGATTTTGAGTACAATCCGTGTTGAATTCAATATGTGTTCAAATGGATTTGGATACACAAAGTCTAAATAATTCAAGCTTTTATGTTGGTCAACTTGGATTTTTGATGTTATGAATGTTTTTGAGAAAATAAATTGTGAATTATGGAAGCGACAAGAGTGGCTTTGCTGTGTGTTTTATTACACATGTGATGACAATTTCCGCTAAAAAAGGAAAAAAAATTATGAGCATGCATCATGTTACGAGTACAATAGGCGAATGTATCTTTGGCGTATTCAATACGATTTGAATACGGTAAGTGCTTCCAAGCAACAAATTTCGTTCTGATCCTATTTTCCAAGAGGAAAGTTTTGTTTTTGCATTTTTCCCTTTTCTAAAAGCAGTTTTAATCAATTTAGGTTTGCTAACAATTGCGTTTAAGGTTGACGGAGGAATGTTTAACTTCCGCACTATATCCACATGTTTCATATTTGGATTGTGATCTATTTCAAGGATTTTCAGTTTTTCAATATTGGTTAGTTACTACACTTTCTTTTTTTCATTGCAAATGAAGTTAAAATACAATCTACGTATGTTTGGTCAACACTCAACAGTAGAAACTATCGTTGGCATTTACCACGCCAAGGTAAAGCATTCTCTATCCTGCCCACACAAATCGTGTCACACAAATATTTAAATACAGGCATGAGATTGGCTGCCGATATCCACCCCGTGACTGAGGATTGACCAAAGTAGCCAATGAGGACGTCAAAATTTGAACGTGTTAAGCACCTTCTCCCACTGGACCAATCAAGGATTGGCCAAAACAGTGAATGAGGACGTCAAACTTCAAATGTAGTAAGCAGGACCGGGAAATGCACTAAGCAAACGTTATTAATTACATTTGGTGATTTGGTACCGGGGATTTTATAATTGAACATAATACACGGGAAAACGTGTTAATGAGGAACGTGCTAACGAGATTCCACTGTATTCACTTAGAGAGAGAGAGAGAGAGGGAGGGAGAGAGAGAGGGAGAGAGGGAGAGGGAGAGAGAGAGAGCGTGAGCGTGTGTGTGATGAGATGAAATTAACAAGCACCTTCAGAGTGGAATAAAAGCACTTTTTAAAATTGTTACACAAGAGCTGATGCCAGATATATTTTAATCGAGCAAAAATTATGAAATCCACTATAATGGCATAAACTGTATAAGTGATAATTTCTCCACAACATTACAACTGCAGAGTAAAAAGCCAAGATATGCAGCAAAAATGTAAATTATAGGACATGGAAACTACTTACCTACAGCTATATCAGATAATGGAATTTCTATAATATCAGGAACTTCTGAACTAAATGATTCTCCCTTTTCAGGCCACGCCTCCCTTGGCTTTATGTCTGTATAGCCAATAGCATCTTGCTGATGTACTTTCGTGATCATGGGGTCTGAGGGGGTAATGTAGAAACTTATCTCCTTCTGCAATTCACAATAAAACACATCAGTTCGCATAATAGTAAAATAAGTATACTAAAAGTACTCAAGTATAGAACCTTTATCATAAGCAGAAGAGAAATGCCTAGGATTCTTATAGAATTTCACTTTTAAGACATTTCTTTTATATGAATGAATGGATTTATCAACTTCATAGTACATCCAATTTTTTATAATACTATTTTACAATCTCTTAGTAATACTGAAGCGGAATCCAAAGCTACATTATCTCGCAGGCTTACTTATGAGCATGCAAATATTTATATGTTAATTGAAATCTTAAAATGTGTTCATATTTATTGTTATTGTTGTAATGTTGATTTTAATTTCATGTGATTGATATTATTGTTGGAATGTGTATGTTGTGGAATTAATTTCATAACCTAAAATTGTAATGGGAAGAATTAAATTAATTACTGTAAATGTGGAACATGAAAGGAAAAGATTAAATTAAATAATAAAAACATAGGAGTTTAAGGCCATGGAAGTGATCATTGTTGACCCTAAGAGAGCAAATAAGTAAGCGAGTGGAAGGGAGGTTACTATGGGAACCTATGGAAAATTTAGGCAAACAGAGCAATTACTGCCTAGAGGGTGGTAAGCAATAAAAAAAAGACACTAAGTTTGAAAAGTGAAGCCAAGCTTTGTTAGCAGTTGTCTGTGTGAGAGTGTAGGAGAGTGACAGCCAATCCGTAGTAGGTGGCTGGTGCAGCCATTAATGGCTGATGTAAAAGTTTTGTTTTATATGAATATAATGTGCTGTGTATACGTATAATTGATTGGAAGTGTGAGGGAATGAGTTTCTAAACCAGCAAATAAATAAATTCAACAGGTTTCTACTGCAAAAGCTGGAATTTATTATTTCAACTATATCTTAGCAGTAGCATACTCCAGAGATCTACCTGTTAACACGACCTTGAGATACAAGAAGAGAGTCTTTACTGCAAAAAAAGAACCCGCCCAAATACAAAAGAAACATATCACTATCTGCTAGTATTTGATTCATACTCCTGAGTTGCCACATAAACAAGTAGACCAGACAGCTTTAACACTGCAGTTATTCTACTACCGCAACCACTTTACGCATGAAGACAAACTCAGCCCCTTTCCACTTTATTTATAAAAGCTTTGACTCCCCATATTTATTTACTTTCCTTATCCATTTGCTTTTTACGCTACCTAAATATTCCCCAAACTCCATAATGTTCTTCCCTGATTTCAAGTTCAGCAACTTTTTCCCCGCTATATCTGATGGCAGATTGGCTTATTTCTCAATCCTTAGTTTTTCTCTAATATTTTGGTTTCTTCAAATTCAAGAATTGTATTTCAATTTCAATTTGCAAATTGGGCATTCCTCTAAATTACTGCCCCCTCTTATTCCTTTCAATTTCACTACACTTCTTCTAGCCCATGTAACTCACTCCCTTCCTCATTATCTACTATCTTTTTCTACATAATTTTCCCTACCCCATTCTTTTTCTAGTTCCTTAACAACTTTTTGTTGTTGAAACTACTAAATATTTAATGAACTTCAATAGCAATTCTTTGTTTAAATTCTTTCCAGAAACTTACTTCTTTTCACTCTCCATCTTGTCAAGTCATTTCCTAAGCCAATTTTTTCCATGACCTTTTTAATTCTGTTAACCCAGGTATTTACACCCAGTCGCATTCTTCTGTAAATTTAAGCCTTGTTTCAAGTTATTTTGTTTCTCTAAACACTTTATTCTAAACCAATTTAACAGAATTCTTGTGATCTTTCCTTTGCTCCCTACTCTTCCTAGTTCTCTTTGAGCAACCCCATTAGGTGAGGCTTTCGATAGTCACAAAATTTGTTTGTAAAAATTCCTGTGAATCAAGTCTACTATTAGATGCCACTTGTCTGCACCCCATATTTCTACTCCATACATCATTTTAGCCTCAACTACTATCAAATATATTCTCTCCAGCCAGTTTATGTGCATTCTTGGCATTTTGTGCTACAGGCACTAAAAACTTTTAAGGCGCTAGCCTTCCTTTTGTCAAAGCCCCTTTCATTTGTTCACTCCAACCACCACTGCTGTTGAGCCTAATGCCTAAATAATAAAATTTATTAACTACTTTGATTTCTGTCCCTTCCCAATACCATTTTTCATTATTTTGCAGCTGGCTTCTTTTCTTATTCTTAAATACCATGACTTTTTATTTCTGAGATTTATTCTTACACCACATTTCTTACCAAATTTAGAAACGGTTTCGATTGATTTCACTAGTCCAACATTTGTAACCAACCTCACTACCAGGTCATCAGCAAAGAGCGGGCCACAGATATCAGTAGCTTTAATTGTAAGCATGTGTATGCTGACTTTACCCACTTCTTCTACAATGTCATCAATAAATAAGTTAAATAGTATAGGGCTTAGCTCACACTCTTGTCTAAAACCTATTGTGTTTGAATTACTAGCAGTCACCATATTGTCTGTAATCTTAATACAACACTCAATTTGAAATATACACTTTGCAATACTTTCATAAATTTATCACTTACACCTGTTTTATCATTTTGAGCACAATCCATTGCAATTAATTGTATCAAATGCTTTTTTGAAATCCACAAACAGCATGTATATGCTCCCTCTTTTATGACCTAAATATTTCTCTACCATTGAATATATTATAAAATATTGTCCACCTTTAACTTTTTTCTGAAGCCTGATAGAAAATGTGATCATTTATTTTCCTGTTCTGGCCATTTTTGTAGCCTTTCTGCCACTATGCAGAATGTAAGTGTACAACTTCCCCATCACTGATAATAGGCTAATTTGCATATAATTAACTGACTTTTTTTAAAATAAAGAGAGTTGGAGGTTGTTATACTAAATCACTAGAGTTGAGTTGGAAACAAGCTGGCGATGGAAGCAAACCATTCTCCCGAAATGCGTTCAAAGTAAGATGTAGTTTTTCAATCTTCAAAATTAATTAACTGACTTGTTTGTATCGTCTTTTCCCTCATACGTTAGTACTATAACTGCTGTTTTCCATCCTCTAGGAACTTAACCCTCTTCAAATACTGCATTAAACATCTGTGCCAATAACATCCCTCTATTTTTCTCCTGTCCACAAGCCCTTCAGAATTTCCCTGGATACTCAAGTTTTATTTCTTTTTAACCTTTTGAATAGTTCCTTTGGTTGATCCATCTGTCCAAATATTCAACACTTAATGCATTCTTGATTGGCCACAAACACTGATGAGATACCTCATCAACCCCTAAGAGTCTTTCAAGCATTTACAGCATAGCTCAGGATAAATATTATTTTCAGGTACTCTCTTTTTGTGTTATCTCTTAATCGTCCGCCATATTGTTTTACTGTCGTTTAACGTTGTTGCCTCCTATATTTTCCCACTCATTTTCTCCTCCAATTCTTTATTTTTTCCTTCCATGAGAGATTTATAGCCCCATCTTTCTATCATAAAATTCTCTCTTTCCTGTTGTGCCCCTGTTTGTCTCCATGTTTTCAACTCTCTCTCTACTCTTCATTTAGCTCTTCTACATTCATTGTCATACCAGCCCTCAAGTCTGGCATCACTTGCCTGGGTGGTGATATCATGCTTGCTTCCCCTCCTTCTGGCCCTCTTTCAAGCAATCTCTTCTTTCTGCTTTCGACATGTGTTGTCTTCTTACCAGTATGTGTGCTGGCAGCTTTGATCCTTGTGTGTTTGGTTTCTGTCCTTAATTTCACTAATTTCCTGCTTCCTGCCATCTAATCCATAAATCCAGTCTTCGAATGTATGCCTATTTTCCTTCTGTCCTGGATTTTTTCATTTCTCTTCAAAGTACATCTCTCAATTCTGTCCTCTTTCCCAGTCATTCTCAATAAATATAATGGATCCTTTTAATATTTTAGCATTTGATAGGATTGCCATTTTAAACTTCATAGTGGCAAGCTTCATTATTAGTGGTCTTGGCTTCAATCTCATTTTACTGACTGAAAACGTCTATGATTTCCTAACTCAGCAAAAGAAAAGAATGAAGTATCTGAGCAGGAAAAGAGGAAGCGTATACATGTTTTTAGCAGATTTTGAAAAAGCATTTGATACAATAAATAAAGAAGCATTAGCTTATAAATTAAGAGGAGTGCTAAGCAAGCAGTGGAAGAGAGTGGATGTGTGAGGAGGAAGCTCCTGGAGTGGAAGAAAGAAGGGCTTAAGTAACCATGGGAATTGGTATTGAGGTGCACAGAGCAAGAATTGGAGCATTTAATAAATTAAAATGGAAGGATTTTAAAACAAACAAAGGTGTAGAAGAGATGGTAAACATGTTTCTTTTCACATGTGTAATAGGTATACTATTGGTAATTGGTGGAGTTGAAATCAACCCTGGGCCAAATGGGGATCGAAACGTCGTGGAACAAACGTATGCATACATTAAAGATATGGATGAGAGATTAGGAAATAAACTCAATGGAATGGAAAAGGACATAATGGATATTAAGGGAGAGATTAAAATGAAATGCAAGATATACGAAATGAGGTACAGAAAGTTAAAAGAAGAGTTGAGATGCTGGAAGAGAGACACCGAAGATTTAATTTGGTTATAGCAGGAGTGAAAGAAAGGAATGGAGTATGGCCTGTAGATGAGGTCAGAGAGATTATAGAAGGAAAGCTTGGGTTGAAGCTTCAGGGCTGCGAGATTAGAGAAGCTTTTAGAGTGGGGAGATCAAGAGGAGCCAGAATGATAGTTGCAAGATTTACATCAGTGCAGTTTGCTTATGAAGTATTGAAGAAATCAAAGTTATTAAAAGGAACAAATATCTTTATAAATAGAGATCTATCGGTGGAACAACGGGCTTTGAAGAAGGATTTAATACAACAAATGGTGCTGGCAAGAATGGACGGGAAACGGGCCTTCATAAAGAATCTACGATTATGGGTCGATGGGCGTATGGTGATGGGATACGAAAGTGACACAAGGAACAGCAGATCGCAGAAGCAGGATATGATTCAACAAAATACATCCGAGACCAGAGAGAAGGAATGCAGAGGAAGTCCAAAGAGCGATTAGAGACCAGAGGATAAGGTTCGACATATGGAAGTTACATCACCGGCACGTGGGGCTGGCAGAAGGAAGATGACGGTGTTAGAGAGTAGGCGTGGCCAGGACGCAGTCAGAACGTCAGATCAAAGTGACGCAAGGGCATCAGCTGGCAAAACAAGGAAAATGGAAGTTACGTCACTGCTACGTGGGGCTGGTGGGAAGAAGATGGCTGAATTAGAGAGGGGATTAAGAGCCGAGGCAGTGACGTCAGATCAGAGTGATGTATGGACAACAGCTGGCAAAGTTAGGAAAGTGGCATCATCGAGGAGGGAGTTCAATCGACATGTGATTTGATTGCGGGCAGGGCAGAGGCGTGGTTTCAGAGTGGCGAATTGGTGGAAGAAGAAAGCATTGTGTTGACACCTAATGGGAGTCTAAGGATTTTGGACAGAAACAAAGCGAAACCGTTTAAGGAGCCAACAGAAATAGATTTATGGAGTAGGAAAGTGTGCCATACATATAGAAATAGTGCAGGCTCTGTGAGAAGTATGGGAAAACAGAAGCAGTAATAATGAAGTAAATAGAATAGGGAGGGAGAGTGACTATAGAATGTATAGAAGGGAACAAATTAGGCAAAGTAAAGACAAGGTATTGCTAAGCAAGTGATAGATTTTATGGAATCGGAAGTGAATGATTTAGATATAAAGGACGGTAAATACGAGAGGGCTAGGAGGAAGAGGTACATTTCTTAGTATGAACGAGCAAGTGTTGTTATGGTTGATTAGTACGGGGTACAAATAAACATTCTCTAAATTGCATCTAATAGTTCCCATTTCCCGCTGACAGTGGAGTATTACAGATGGCGGAGAAAGCAAGGGAGGGAGATGGGAAGGGGAGAAGAACAGTAAGCAGTATAGTGAATTTAAATGAGAAACGTTAGTGATATGAAGCTAACTCAACACACATGCCTTGTAAATGCGGAAGCTTGGGTACGATCGGCAAAAGGAGCCAGGGCTCGACGCTGATCATGCCCAAATGTATTGTATTAGCTCAACACTCAATAAATATATCAAAGATATCATAAATTAAGAAGGAAAGGGGTAAGCAAAAATTTTATAAAAGAAATTAGGAAGATTTACAAAGATATAAAATTTTGTGTAAGATGTGGAAATAATGGAATTACAGAAATGACTGAGCAAAAAATAGGATTAAGATGAGGGTGCAAATTGAGCCCCATATTATTTAATATATTCATAGATGGCATATTAGAGTGAAAGAAAAAAATCTGCACCATCCCATAATAGCAAATAAGAGGGGATCTTATAGTTGGAGCTATAATGGTAATTGGGCTACAGAAAGCAATCAATGGAATACAGGAATTCTGCAAAGAATGGGGAATTAAAGTAAATATAAACAAATCAAGTTATGGTATTTAAAAGAGGAAATAAATTAAAAAAAAGAAGAGAAATGGCAGATGGGAGGTTTGAAGTTAGAAGTTGCCAAGAAGTTTGATTATTTGGGGGTGAGGATGAGCAGTAATGGTGAATGGGCAGCGCATAGCAGGAAGGTTATGGCTAAAGGAAAGGCGGTAATGACAAGAGTAAGGCTGCGCAAATACAAATTACAAATGCTGACTAAATGGATAGAAAGAATGTACGAGCCACTGGTGGAAGCAAGAATGCAATTGCAGTTGAAATTTGGGGCGGAATCTGAATTAAGCAGAAAAATAGACCAGAGCTACAGAATGTTTTGTAAAGAACTATTGGGGTTACCAAGATCAGCACCGGCGGAAGTAGCGTTAGTGCAATTAGGAAGAACAAGAAGGGAGTGATACTGGAAAGGATATTAAAATTTTGGTTTAAATGCTTGAAAAAAGATGAAGGGGAAATTTCAAGGATATGTATGGAACAACAAAAGAGTAGGAAAAATAAAAATAGCTGGTGGACAGGGGTAGAAAAAATTATGGAGAAGATAGGAATGGGAGATATTTGGAGAGCAAGAGAAAGAAATAGCAACAGCTTCTGGATAACAACAAGAAACACAGTGGAAGACATAGAAAGAGATTTGGGGAAGCCTAGAGAATAAAAAATCACTCAGGTTCTATAGGTTAGTAAAAAGGTGAGACGGTAATTTGTATCACAAATTACTCAGATGTAATTAATAATAATAATATGAATATGTATTTTTATGTAACATTGATTTCAGAGGTTTAATAATTGTAATTATTATTGGTAAATAATAATATACGGCTCTACTGAAACTGTTAACAATAACACAATACTTTAGCAAGGGGGTGAGTTGTTTATCGTTACCGGGAACCAGGAAGTTACGTAATGTTTCGCGCCTTTTCAGTAAAAAAAGCTTCCAGAACATTCTCTAAAAGTAATATGTATTAGTGGTTTTCATTGGATAATAAAATAGACGCTAATGTTGGCGCGTTTTATTAGCCAATAGCAGTTCATTTATAATCTTTAGGTGTATCTTGAGGCAAGCCTATAAATAGCCAGGTTGAGGTAGCGGGTCCCCCAGTTCGGCAAGATTCTCAAAACATTATACATCGTACCCGCAGTTATACAAAATTCTCCGTACACTCCACGTCAATTCCGCAGTTCAACAAGATGTCGCCAATCAGTCCTTCATTTTCGTCATAAGTTACACGCAGCAGAAGTACGAGAAATCTTATAAAATATTCTAAAGTTAAATATACAAAGTTGAAGTACGTGAGTTAAAAGTGATAAGACGTTATTATAAACAGTTTCAATATGGCGATTATCTAGATAAATCTGTGAAAGTGTTAGTACACGTGTGAGATAATAAAACATTATAAAATACATTTCTTCACTAGTAATTTTTGGATAAAAGATTCCTTTTCCGCTTCACACCCTGCAAGAGAAACATATTCGACCACAAACAGCTAGCCGGTGGACATTTAAAACTGATATAAATTGCTACGTCAGAGGAATCTACAAACAGAACAAATGAACCAATCAACGTATGACGTCACACAAGATGGCTTCGCGTGAAGAAAACACATATTTGCTCTCGTAAATTGGCTTCCACAACGTGGTGCTACAAATACACAACTACACAAATACAACACTATACCTCTTCCAAATTGGCGCCACCAACGTGGGGCGAAGTAACCAGGAAAGGAAAGATGACCAGGAAAGGATCAGCATAATCAGGACGTGGAATGAAAGCAGCAGTAAAATGATCTACAAGACGCAGATTCCAGAAACGAGGAGCGACAAACGACGCGGATAAGTGGACGCAAAAACATCGAGACAACGTAGATTCATCATAAAACAACGCAGAAGCGACATACAAATCTAGGAGAAAGGGGCAGAACGCTGGACATCAAAGTAACAGCAACGGACAGCATAAGTAAGGTTAGAAAATCTCAATTTTTTTGTTAAAAAAAAAAAAAAGCAAATAAATGTTAATGAGGAGCGGTAGGATAATAAAAACAATGGCTACCAATAATGCAGAAGAAATAATTATGGAGGGAGATAGTGTAGCAGTTAGCTGTGATCCAATACAAAGTACAGGAAGCCCAGATTTTTTAGGATTTGATGATGAAAATGTTAGTGCAGAAAGTGAGAGTAGAATAGCAGGAAATGTTAATCTTGATACTATTGTGATGATGGAAATGCTGAGAAATATGAGTAGGGAATTAAGGAAAGATATGCAAAAGAGTTATGAGAAATTAGGACAAAAATTAACTCAGAGTATAAGGGAAGAAATTTGTAAGAATAATGAGAAATTAGAAAAGAAAATAGATCAAAATAGGGAAGATATTGATAGGAGTTTAGAACAAAAACTAACTCAGAATAATGAGAAATTAAGGGAAGATATTGGTAAGAGCTTAGAACAAAACAGGAAATCAATTGAAAGTATTGGTAGGAGTAATGAGAAATTAGAGCAAACAGTAGATCAAAGCAATGAAGAAATTGAAAAGAAAGTTATGAAGTTAGATAGTAGTAGGCCAAAAATGAGAGATGAAAATGAGGAAGTAATAGTAAGTGAGATAGGAGAAGTTTCAAAGAAAATGCTAGACATGAGCAAGGAAATAGGTAACAAAGAAAGTGAGGTTAATACTAAAAGTGAGGTTAATGTAGAATGTACAGAGTTAGGAAGTCAAGTGAGTAGTATTTCAAGTGAACTAAGAGAGATAAATGAGGTTAGGAATGTAGATGTAAATGAGGCGCAGGTTAATTTCAGAGGGGAAATATCAGAAATACAGAATGAGACAGTAATGCAAAGAAATAAATTGTACCAAGATGTTCAGAATGAAAACTCCAGTCCAGTACAGTTTAGTACAGATTTGTCTGAGTACTTTCAAATTAAAGAGATTGCAGAAGAGTTGAAAATGAAAGTTGTTAAAAGATATGTAGTTCAAGAAACTGTAGATTGTTTTCAAATATTATCAGGGAACGAAATGTCATATGAATACAAGAGGTTATTCATGAACAAATTTTGGAAGGTTAGGTTACGGCTACGAGTAATGTTTAGCCACACACAATTTGATCCAGGAGGGTAAATAGCAATGAGATGTAAGGTAAATGCTGGATAGTTAAAGATGACTTGCAGAGAAATGTATTGGAACGTAAGAGGGTTAACTATTTATATATATCATTTGAAAAGAGAAATAAATTATAAAAAAAAAAAAAAAAGAGAAATGTTTAAAAAAAAAAAATAAATAAATAAATAAATTTTTTAGTAACTGTAACAACATTTGAAAATTAAGAATGCAAAGATTGAAACTTAAGGTAATATTAAATCAAAAGTACGTAAATACAATTCCAAGATTTAAAAATTAAGAATGCAAAGATTGAAATTTAATATGATATTAAATTAAATACAATTCAAAGAGTATTGTTAAAATAAAATTCAAAATAACAAAAATGGTAAAAATAATTCAAAACAAATACTTATGTAGCAAACAAAAAAAGGTGAAACATTGTCAAGATTTAAGAGATGTAAATATATTTGCAAAGTACAAAATAAAAAAAAAAAAATTGGTAAATATAATTAAAAATAATTGAAACAAATACTTATGTAGCAAACAGAACATGTGAAACAGTGCCTAGATTTAAGAGATGTAAATATATGTAGAGGGTGAATATTTTGGTAAATATGTATAATAATAACAAAAATCTTAAATGTGTAAGTTTTTGTCAACAACTCAAAGTAAACAATTTGGTAGCAGTAAATAAGTAATTTAGGGTAAAGTATTTGCTATAAAAAAAAATTGTTTGTAACGTCAGATTAATGTCAAAATTAATTAAACCAGAGCCAGTAAGTAGTGGCGAGATAAAACATATGTCGTGTGTTAAATACGTGTGAAGTGTAAAGTGAAAGTGATAGCGTGTGTTACAAGATTTAGGAGACTAAAAACAAAATTATAAAATTTCCAAACAGGTTATAAATATTTATAATTATGTTTCTAGTGGGGCATATGAGACGGTAATTTGTATCACAAATTACTCAGATGTAATTAATAATAATAATATGAATATGTATTTTTATGTAACATTGATTTCAGAGGTTTAATAATTGTAATTATTATTGGTAAATAATAATATACGGCTCTACTGAAACTGTTAACAATAACACAATACTTTAGCAAGGGGGTGAGTTGTTTATCGTTACCGGGAACCAGGAAGTTACGTAATGTTTCGCGCCTTTTCAGTAAAAAAAGCTTCCAGAACATTCTCTAAAAGTAATATGTATTAGTGGTTTTCATTGGATAATAAAATAGACGCTAATGTTGGCGCGTTTTATTAGCCAATAGCAGTTCATTTATAATCTTTAGGTGTATCTTGAGGCAAGCCTATAAATAGCCAGGTTGAGGTAGCGGGTCCCCCAGTTCGGCAAGATTCTCAAAACATTATACATCGTACCCGCAGTTATACAAAATTCTCCGTACACTCCACGTCAATTCCGCAGTTCAACAAGATGTCGCCAATCAGTCCTTCATTTTCGTCATAAGTTACACGCAGCAGAAGTACGAGAAATCTTATAAAATATTCTAAAGTTAAATATACAAAGTTGAAGTACGTGAGTTAAAAGTGATAAGACGTTATTATAAACAGTTTCAATATGGCGATTATCTAGATAAATCTGTGAAAGTGTTAGTACACGTGTGAGATAATAAAACATTATAAAATACATTTCTTCACTAGTAATTTTTGGATAAAAGATTCCTTTTCCGCTTCACACCCTGCAAGAGAAACATATTCGACCACAAACAGCTAGCCGGTGGACATTTAAAACTGATATAAATTGCTACGTCAGAGGAATCTACAAACAGAACAAATGAACCAATCAACGTATGACGTCACACAAGATGGCTTCGCGTGAAGAAAACACATATTTGCTCTCGTAAATTGGCTTCCACAACGTGGTGCTACAAATACACAAATACACAAATACAACATTAATACCGCATCAAAGGAAATGGGGAAGAGAAGGGTATGTGGATTGCTGTAATAGAGAGGAAAAAGAAGCATTTGCATGAATAAGAACAGGATCAATGTACCTGAGAGGGCTAAGAGGCAGAAAAAGATGAATTTGTGAACTATGCAGAGGCAGTGAAAGCACAGAGCATTATATGATAGAATGCAAAGAATTAGCGGAATGGAGACAAAAAAAGTATGGGAGAAAAAACAAGGAAAAAAAGTAGCAATTAAAATGTTGACAAGAAAAGAAGGAAAGAAAAATAAGAATATGGGGGGGAGGGGTTTTAAGAAAGTAAAGGAGAAATGGATTAGAAAAGTAAGGGAGATAAGAAAGGTAGAAGGACAAAAGGAGGAAGGAGAGGATGGATCATAAGTGATTAAGGGTAGTAAGGGCTGCTCAGCTGGGCCATAAGGCCAGAGTACTAGGCAAAATTACTGTACAGGTAGAACATAACTGGCCAGGAATTCTGTGCATAGGTTAAGTTAGTTTACAAGTGAAATATTATATAAAAAAGGATTGCATATAAAAAGATGTACAAATAAAGTTTATTCATTCATTCAACTCAACAACTATATGGCTGATTTATTTGAAATGATTTCTTCTACTTGTTTATCTCTTGTTTCCTGTATTCCAAATATAATTATGTTCATTTTTCTCTCCTTTTCCTCCGATCTTTGTAGGTATGCCACCCATCATTCACATTCTGATACTTTGTTCTGCAACTGTCCTGCTGAATTTTTCAGTTTCCTATTCTTTTACACATTTTCTCATTTCATTCTCCTTTACTTTGCTTTTAGGCCTGTTAGATCTTCTGTGACAGTTTTGACACAATCTAGTCCATTTCCAGCCCCAGATTTAGCTCAATTTGCTATTACCAAGATCATTACCAAAACTAAGAAATACCTAGGACAAGTAAGCGTTCATGTTCTTCTCTGCTTAAAAAGTCCTTGTTATGTTGAATAGGCCAACTTTCACGCAGTATATCTCTATATTCACAACACTATCTCTATGAAGGGTGCTCTCGTAACACACATGCCTCCTTCCACCTGCATTCAATAACTCTCTCTTTTACATTATTCAACTCAGCAAATTAATTGATAAAAATACTGAAAACAGAAAGCAAAATTTGCCACCTCCATCTTCAACAGGATTGGGACATTATGTGTAGAGGTTATTTTTCTACTTAAGGTAGAAAATAGTGTAGAAAATTTGTATGTAAAAATTACATACAAATTTGTGTAACAATAGGTAATAATGTTAATAACAGATAGTAATTCATATGAATACAATGGTTATGGCAGTGGTTTCCTAACTTTCACAGCTGGCACTCTTATTAAAAATATATTTTGCCAAAACCACTTATATTTTAGAATGAATGAATTTCAATGTTCACAACAGTAGAGTAATTTCAATGAATGTGTGGCTGAAGCAAGATTTCAAATTGAAATATTTAAAAATAATCATATATTAACAAATTTTGAATAATTCCATCACCTACCTTCATCTGTCTGGATACATTCCAGATTACAACCAAGCCATGTTGCGTTGCTGTGGCAACAAGCTCTGGGACAGACGATGTCCCTATGCAAGTTACCTCCTCTCCCTGATCACCAAACTGAATGGCAGGTGCTGTGGCATATGTCACAGACAAAGGAACATTCTGCGTATACTCCCCCTTTACAAAGGGACAGGCAGGGGAATGTCGCTCATGCTCTGACCTGCAACACATTACATTTTGTGTTATAAATATTTGTAAATTTATAAGGGCTATATAGCTGAAAAGGAACTTGGTGCCATAACCAACACATTTAATAGAGACTAAAATTTTCTCGGGTTTCTAGCCAGGTAGTTTGAAATTAACGTTTTGAAGGTATTCATCGTCTTCATCTTCAGATAAACTCATGAAAGTTTAAGTCTAGATCTCCATCTATTATAGTGCTGAGGTGAAACTGAAATTTCATTGGTTCACATGATTTTTCAGCCATGTAGCAATTTGTATTTAATCTGATTGAGGTATGGGCGCAGATCTGGTAGGAAGATGAAGATGATCACCTTTGAAACACTAGTTTTAACCATGCACTTACCTGGCTAGAAGCCTGAGAAAATTTAGTTATTATGTCATCAGGAAAGCTTCAGCTCTTATTTTATATTTAATAGAGGTTAATAACAGAAACAAAAGAGTATATTTTCTCATTTTCTTTAAGTCAGAGAAAAGTCATGAAGAGGAGGTAGGGAATAACTGAGCTCTTAACACCAGTGCTATGAGCATAGTTGGGCACAAAGATATTGGCTTCAACTTTACAAACTTATATGATTGAAAACATTTTCAGGTGAACTCAAGTTGAAATAGTTTCAAGTTATAAAAGATTTGCAAACATTATTTTACATGCTAAGCAAAATTCTGTCATAATTCCAAATCACTATTTTAAGCAAATAAAATGTACAGATTTAAAATGTGGCTTAAAATTCAAAGTGTTAAGATATACACACAGTATATGTATTGACACGAAGCTGGTTAGGTATACAAAACTTTGTCTCTTAAAATGTTACAGTATTCCAAATCTTTAAATTTTATTTACTTACAATATTTTTTTGAAATTTATGATTCTACTACTTTTTAGTTATAATCTGTTCTATTTCTGTATGTCTCTCTAATTAATTTAGTGATATGTAATTGTTAAGCACTATTCTGTACCATCGCTATCATTTCAAAAGATAAAAACTTATTATTCTAAATGTACGTTAGTATTCCCAACATATTTAGAACACTTATGTTACAAGTGAAATTCATACATAAATTAAGCATAATATATTACTTGCTGTCAAGTAATACTCACCAAGGCTCATCAGTAGGCTCCCAACAAACCAAGCATACATTACACGTAAAACACATTGCTCTATCATCTCCTGTAGAGTTGGGTTGATGATAGAAACCTGCCTGTGCCATTTGGTCTGGTAAAGCCCACCTGAACATAATTCAATATGAAACCTAATTAAAAAACATTGAAACCGATTCTACTTTGCCTTAGGAAACAGTGTATAATTTATATTTGAATAAGCAGGTAACATTGATGTGAATTTAAAATTATGGAAAAAAACTGAGGCAGAGTGAATTGCTTTAATTTTTTTTTGTCTTGGCAGGTTTTAACAGCTACTTGCTCTCACTGTTAGAAGTGAAATCAGTCACTTCTGGCGATAAGAGCAAGTAATTCTAGAAACCAGTCAAGACAAAAAAATGTAAGTGATGTAAGCATTTCAACTCAAGTTTTTTCCACAAATGTGTATGGTTGATTCTACAAAAACCCTGTCATTTAATGTCATAAGCCATTAGAAGGAAAATTGTTTAATATAGCAATCTTTCAAATTCAGATATTCAGTGCCAATCTATACTATAATTCAATAGAACATCTTTTTGGAATACAGTATTTAATTTATAAAAAAAAAAAAAAAAACTATATCCACAGTAGGCAACATTTTACTTTTATGGGCTGTCACAAATGCAGTTTTGTCTTATTTTCAAATGCCTTTTCAAAATACCATTATTAACAAATGTAAAAATTCTTAAAATTATTTAAATTTCATTTTTCTTTTAATTCATAACCACTTAGGATATTTAAGAATCTAAGTTACTGTCACAGACATCATTTCCATGGATAGTTACAAAAGTTCTCAGAAAATTCACTAGGTGCACCAGTTGTCAAACAGTTCAAGCCACATGTTCAGGGAAAACTGTCATTTTGTATTGACAAGATTTTGTTCCTGCTTGGCTACTATTGCCAGGTAAATACCTACCTACTAATCGATAACTGTATTTAGTACAGCTCATTCCATCGTTTCTGTAGTCATTTCTAAACTTAAATGTGTGTGTGAAAAAACAATTTTAGGTGGCCAGGACAATTTAAATGACAATCTAAATATTCTCAATGATACATGAATATAATCTTAACTGTAATGCACCACAGTCCTAAAAACATAAGATTTCATCACTTCTGTGAACATGAAAAGTCCACAGAAGTGATTACTGCCCACAGGAGTGACATCCTTATTGTTTTTTGCAATATTATTGTACTATACAAAATAATCAGTAATGAATACCCTCTTAAGAATTTTTTTACAAATTTCCTATGATACTATTCTTTAGTATTATAATATTAGTTATCCTTTTTATCATGTTAATACAAGGATCACCATTAAACGTGGCCATATTAAAGATATTTTTTAATTAAAAATCATAGAAATTACAGTGACTTCTGTTATAACTGATCATTTACGAGGCAAAAAGTTAAAATATTGATATTGCATTAATCAAATTTGGTAACAAATAATAATTTGAATTTAAAAATTCCTGATTTAAATAGGTGCCAATGAAAAAAATAGTTGCAATATTAGAAGTGTTATGTAATTTCATAAGAATTACGAAAATATGATGTAAGTCATTCTTAGAGCCCCACTTTTTCAGCACAATGGCAGAATAAAAAGAAAACTATCCGAAGAGGAGAAAAAGAAGAGGCAACAAAAAAAAGAAAGTATGAGAAAGGCAACAGAAAAAATTAGACAGGAGCCAGAAATACATGAAGAAATCAAAGAGGATAGAGTGCGCTACAAAAAGAACAAGGAAATAAGCTTATTTCGCAGTTGACAGAGAAAAGAGGAAAGTTTGCAAAGACTGGAGAAAATGCACAAAGAATTATCTAGTTGCAAAAACTAAAGCAAGATGCATAAAATTTTACTGAAATCCATACACCCTACAAGTCAAGAAGCTTAAGGTCCAGCACCAGCAACTAGTAGCACCCCAGAATCATCAGACAAGAGTCAATCTGAAAAACGAGGATCAAGTAGAAAACAAAGTGGAAAGAAAGCGAAATGGGAAAGAGAGAAGATGAAAAAAAAAAAAAAGAGTAGAGTATCTAGAAAATAAATTGAAAGATTCTGAAAGAAGGGATGTAAAACTGTGAAAAAAACTTCCATCAGAATAAACAGAATAGTAAACAGAACCTGAAGCAGGAACAAACACCTCAAAGTAAAGTGGCTTCTAAGTGGTGCAAAAAATGTTCCTGAAGTTGTCGAGAAAAAATTTATTTTTGGGGATGTATTACGGTACCAAATTAAGTCTCAGAATGTGAAAAGAATACTTAAATTAGTTACACGTGGAAAGCTTGTAGAAAAACAGTGGTGCCAAAGATATTCTAAATTGCTTACAAGGTGGAAAATGATGCTGTTAGAGAATGAGTGAGAAAAATGAAAAGAAAGGTGATGGAAGATGTAACACAGTTTTCCACAAAAGATAAATCAAGTAGATTAACAGCTGGAAAGAAAGAAATTATTACTAAGAACAAACATAAATGTCAAATAAGATGAATGATTACAAGAAAGAACTTCATAAGAAGTTTCTACTGGACATCCTCATTACAAGCACCGAAATCCAAGTTATCAGTTATTTTGTAATCTGCAGCCTTTCTGGGCTACACCACCCAATGTAAAATCAAGAGAGACATGTTTACGCAAATAACATACAAACATATATCTTATGGTAAGAAAATTAAAAGCCTTGAGGATGATAAACCTCAATACACCTAGGAAGTGATGGACATCTGCTGTGAGAACATGAAAGAAGATGCCTGGAAAGAATTTGCAAGAACTGTATAAAGTGTTCAAATTATTGACTTCGATTCAAATGAAAAAGTGAAATATGAGCAGTGGATAACTATGAAAGTGGATGTGAAATAGAGCTAGCTGAAAAATTCGAATCCTGCTATGACATTTTTCAACTGGCTCTATTTTACATTCTCTAGCTTGGCAGGCCATTAAAAGCAGAATTAATTAATTTCATTAATGTACATGACAATAATTAAGAAAATGGATGTTACTATAAAAGGAAGTACTAAGAAGTGTACAAAAGCTACAAAAGAAAGTTTTGAATGTTCAAAGCAAGAATTACTTGTAAATTTTCTTAAATACAACCAACATTCATGCAGCATATCAACAATGTCCAGCATCAGTTTCAGACAACTGACTTTGTTAAAAACACTGCCAGGTGATATATTGCTTCATATAGATTTTTCAGAGAATTTCAACTGTAAATATCCTGATGAAATTCATGCGACCTTCTTCGGTTCTTCAAAGAAACAAGGCAAGCTTACACACATCTGTTTTATACTACCATTCTAAGTTAGGATAAACTAAATCTTTATGCTTCTACACAGTGTTGAAAATTTGCAGCACAATCCCTCAGCTATATGTATTCATCTTAAACCGGTTTTCTATGGAATTAAAAACATTCACTGCAATAATATAGAAACACTTTACATATTAAGTGATGACCCAACTATGCAAAACAGAAACAAGAAAAAGTTTCATCTTTTAGGGTCCTTATTCCTGAAGAAACTGGTGCCAGAAGGTATATTTGGCACTTCACTGAATCTGGACATGGAAAAGGAAGCCCTAAAAAGAACAGCTGATAACTTGTTGCCAAAGGGTAAGACATAACTTGCCAAAGTTAGTTTGTTTCTTTGACGAGAGAAAGATGCCCAGGTATAAATGAGATAGGCATTGACAATAACAAAGTAGAAAAAGGAATTTCAGTCTTGGGAAAACACATCTTCAAAGTATCCCTTTTATACATTACTGACTTGTTTTATACCTGGCATGAGCAACTTTATTGAATGTCTATTTTATTTATATTATTCCCTTAACTCATTTTGCAGGTCCTCTCGCATCTAGAAGAATCCATTATCATGAAGTATACAGTAGTGATTCTGAAAATTCTTATCCTAGAAATCCTATAGAGAGAGAAGTATTAAAAATGGGGAAGAGAAATGGAAATTGTAAAGTTTTCTACCAGACACTGTAGTTATTTAGTTAAAAGCTGTGGTATTCATAACCTGTAAATGCTTTGCAATTATTATACAGTGGAATCTCGTTAGCATGTTCCTCATTAACACGTTTTCCCGTGTATTACGTTGAATTATAAAAGTTCCGGTACCAAATCACCAAATATAATAAATAATGTTTGCTTAGTGCATTTTCCCGGTACCGCTTACTACGTTTGAAGTTTGACGTCCTCATTCGCTGTTTTGGCCAATCCTTGATCGGTACAGTGGATGTAGGCGTTTAACACGTTCATAGTTTGACGTCCTCATTTGCTACTATGGTCAATCCTTGATCACGGGGTGGATATCGGCAGCCAATCACATACATGCATTTAAATATTTGTGTGACATGATTTCTGTGGGTGGGATAGAGAATGCTTTACCTTGGCGCGGTAAACGCTAATGATAGTTTCTAATGTTGAGTGATGACCAAACAACCGTAGATTGTATTTTAACTTTTCATTTACAATGAAAAAAAGAAAGTGTAATAGGTAAATAACCAACAGTGAAAAACTGAAAATCCTTGATGTAATACAATCCAAATATAAAACATGTCGATATAGTGCGGAAGTTAAACATTCCTCCGTCAACCTTAAACACGATTGTTAGCAAACCTAAATTGATTGAAACTGTTTTTAAAGAAGGGAAAAATACTAAAACAAAACTTTTCTCTTGGAAAATAGGATCAGAAGAGGACCGGAACGAAATTTGTTGCATGGAAACACCTCCGTGTTCAAATCGTCTTGTATACACCAAAGATAATATAGTCTATTGTACTCGTAACACGATGCACGCTCATAATTTTTTCTTTTTTAGCAGAAATTGTTATCACGTGTGCAATAAAACCCACAGCAAAATCACTATTGCCGCTTCCACAATTTGCAATTTATTTTCTCAAAAACATTCATAACCTAAAAAATCCAAGTTGACCAAAATAAAAGCTTGAATTATTTATTCTCAGGCTTTGTGTATCCAAATCCATTTAAACATATTGAATTTAACATGGAAACGCGGATCGTATTCAGTATGAAATTGTACTCAAAATCAATTTAAATTGCCCATGGAGACATAGTAATTATTAGATTTTTATTACCTATGTTCTTAAATTGCAGATTTGCATTTTCGTTAACACGTTTTCCCGCCTATGACGTCCAAATCCTTGGGTCCCTGCAAAAACGTACTAACGAGATTCTACTGTATATTATTTCTGTGTGGTAGAATTTATTATTTCGGGTATAACTTTGATGAAAATTAGTAACATTATAAATAAAAATCACTTCTGTTGACATGTCATCACTTCTCTGAACAAATTTCTTTTTCTTCTAAATCATAGTAAGATGACCTGAACCACATACAATATAGTTCTGAGCATATGAAAACATATTTTTCTAGAGTCTTTGTTGAAACTTAAAAAATGATAGATTTTGTACTTGAAAGTGCAGGTTTTATGTAGAATCATCCGTATAATTTATTTTAAAAAGAAAAATTTTAAATAAAGAAATTTACACTACTTTAGAATTAATCCATTAGTATGATGTTTCTTTTCTACCAGTAGTTTCCAAGTAACTCAACTGTTAATGGAGAACATATGTTAACAAAAATTTGAACTAATTGTTGAAGTCTCAAGATGCTATGTGACAAAACTCAAAATTTGAAAGCTTAACATAAAATATCCTTTACCGCAGCACAAATTAATGTAAATGCATATGCAAAGTATAATTGTACCTATACCTTTTTCACTACAAGTTGAAAGAAGTAAACAAAACTTAAATGTATCACTCCGCTGAGCACATGACAGCACCAATGGAAGATGACAGGAACTAGGTACCTGTGAGGAAATTGCTTCAGACAGAATGCGTGTACAGTATATTGCACAGTTTGGGGATCATTAGCTTTTAAATATTGTACGTCATTCCTATATTTTGTTTTACATCCTAAACTTCTAATACATAATGCTAAGAGTAGGCAAATAGAAGTTGTACTTGAACAGTTCTGCAGATACTGGATTAAACTGCTCTTAACTTCAGGCTTTATGTTTAATAATTGATGCAGTAATTTGTATCACAAATTATTTAAATGTAAAGAGTGATTATAGTATGAATATGCATTTTTGTGTGACATTAATTTGAGATATTTGTTTATTGTAATTATTGTTGAGAAGTAAGTTTTTAATGCCTTACTGAAACTGACAATAATAGCGCGCAATAATGCAGCGAGGGGGTGAGCTGTTTATCATTATTGGAAACGAGGAAGTTACGTAATGTTGGCGCGTTTTTTCCTTGAGAATCTTCTGGAACATTTCCCTAGAGCATATGTATTCATAATTTTCATTGGATATAAAAATAGACGCTAATGTTGGCGCGTTTTATTAGCCAATTGCAGTTCAGTTATAATCTTTAGGCATATCTGGGTGAAGGAGTATAAAAAGAGTAGGTTAGAGGTAGACCCCGTCAGTTCATCAAAATTCATTGTACACTACACGTCGCCTTCAGTCAGTCAGTTCGTCGAAAGTATTTGTACGGCACACTTTGGATATCAATTTGTAGGTTACGCGTAACAGAGTTATGAAAAATCTCAAGTGTTATAAAGTTAATTATACAAAAAGTTGAAGTACGCGAATTAAGAATTCTCAGTAATGAAGTTATTATAACAGTTTCAGTTTGGCGAGTGTCAAGATCAATGTGTAAATGTGATAGTTAACGTGTTCGACAATAAAAGTGTAAAACAAATTTCTTCATCAGTGTTATCTTTGGATAAAAGATTCCTTTCCGTTTACACAACCTGTATATAGATAAGTGCTCGACTCAAAAGCTAGCCGGAGGACAAAGAACCAAAATTAAATAAAATAACTAGCATTTTTTTTTTTAAACAAAAAAAACTAATACTGCCGCAAATTGCTAACACCAGATGGAGCTAACAAACCTAAAATATGAATGACGTCACAAGATGGCTTCAACACGTTGAGTAAACACACATACACAAACAACGTGGGTTATACACAACTTTATAAGTAATACTACTTCAAATTGGCTCCCATACGTGGGGCAGTTAAAATTATGTAACCAAACAAAACAAAAGCAGCACAATATAAGATCTTCAAGTTCTAATAATTTACGTAAAAACATATTACGTAAGCACTATACAACCGCATAATACAAGAAAAATCCAATGATGGGATGAATTGGGCTCAAGGAATAAGGAGAATTTTACAGGAAATAGGAATGGGTAACTTATGGGAGTAGGGAGAGGGGTTAGTTAAAGGTTTCTGGAAAGAAGTGAGGAACAGAGTACAAGATATAGAGAAACAAGAATTATTTCAAAGTCTGGAAGGAAAGAAAAGTTTGGAACTATATAGACAATTAAAGATGGACTGGGGAAGGGAGAAGTATGTGGATGTAGGTAATAGGTTAGTGAGAGAAGGGTGGGCCTGGTCTAGATTAAGTGCACATAGGCTAAGGGGAGATAGGAAGGGAGCGAATTTGGATAGATGTCCTCTTTGTGGAGAGGCATATAATGATTTGCATTATATAATTGAATGTGAAGAAACTAAGTTGTGGAGAGACCAGTTTTACCTAAAGAATGGGAGAATGTTAACAAAGAAGTATTAAAAGTTAGGATAATGAAAATACAAAAGGGGAGGGGTATAAAAAGAATAGGAGAATATTGTGGCATGTGCACAGATTATAACTTTAACGGTGCCCTCTGGTTACCCAAGGAAGGTTGGCAGTTTATCCGAGGAGGGGCGTTTGAGGGGAAATAGTCTTGTTGGTGGGGATATGGCGTTAGGACGCCAAGCTTAACGAGTTTTCTCGAGAGAGAGTCAGTGTCTAGTCTTCGCGTTGTAAACATGTAAGGATAACTGCGCAACGGTATGGCGTCCTTGTCCTGGCAGACACATGGGTAAGTTATTATAATAAATCTCTTCTAATTAATCTTCTTCCTTGACTTTCAATTATGGTAGTATAGAATCCTTGCCTCTTCCTTCAGCCAGGAATTATGTCAGTGTAAGAATATTTTGTGAATTTAACTTTAGCTGCGTCCCTTGTCGGTGCCTCGTAAATTAAAGTTTCCTGTGTTTGAATAACGATACCTCTCGCAGCGAGTAGCTCCCTTCTGTAGTTAAATAATTAAATACAAATAATTATTGAGGTACGCGACAAATTGGTGGGGGGCGCCAGGTAGAATTGATTTGTTTTGAGATTTTAAGTGCAAAATTTTTTTTTTCCCTCCAAATGTAACGGTTTGTGCTCCACGTGGTCGTGAAAAATGTAAAGTTCTTTCTGGCTGAAGGGTAAGGATTTTTATACTTTTATTTGTGGTTCTCTTCTTCTAAATTTTGTTTCCATCATTTCTGAAAGTTTGGTGTCGAAATTTCAATTTTGAGTTCATTTTTGCATATTTTCCCATTGTCTGCCGGGTGACGCTAAAAACTTCTACTCCATTTTCCCCTTGTGTTTGGCTTCATTTCCTTTAAATTATATCACCGTGTTCCGTTCTTCGTGCTGGTTATTTTAAAAAAAAAATGTTTTTGTGAAATTTGAGAAGAAACGAGCGAGATAGGTGTTTTCAAATGTGCTCGTCACGTGTTGGCTATCCGTTTGCAAATCTTGTTTTCTGTGCATATTCGCAGTGGTTTGGAAATGTATAACTTAATATTCCAGTGATTGTGATTTCTAGCTATTTACTGCACTTTTCTGAGTTATTTTTCGTGTAACTTTTATGTACGCACGTGTGTTGTGTAATTCCCGCGTGTCGTGCATTTCAGCAACAATTTTTAGCTTGTGAAACCAGTCTTCCTCAGCACGTGTTTTGGCGCGTTTCTTTGCGTGTGCATATCAGATTATATAGATTTGATTTTAGAAGAAAAAAAAAAGAGAAGTTTTGTGTGCTAGTTTAAATTACAAGTTTGTATTCTGCTCCTTTTGAGAATCTTCGCGGTGGTCACAGTAAGTGTGACGTAGTTTTTAAGTTCCAGTTCGAGGTTTCTCACTGCAGCTATCATTTTGTTATCTTCCATATGTCCATTCTGCTTAAAAATCTTGGTTTGTGTCCAAGTGGCTTGTGTAGCCGTGTGTTAGTATAATTTTCTGATATTTCACCGCGGGCGCTTAATTGTATTCTTTCTGCAACTGTTTTATTTGGTTATGTTCTACTCTTGCTACTTACGTTCATGTGTTGCTATAAGTGTTTAGTGTGGTGTAATCTGAATTGCTTGGTCCTACGGTTTGTTTATTGGTTGCGTTATCTTTTGTGCTGCAATCATGCATAAGCGACGTACTGCACAGAAAGTTGATATAGTAGTTGCTCCAGTTGGCGAGCACAGTGTGGTGGAATCTGTCCAGTGTTGGTACGTCTGGTTGCTCAGTTATCAGCTGGCTGCCGCCGGTCATTGACCCCTCTCACATGGAGCATTCCAGCGAGTTGTCAGCGTATAAGTTACTTTAGACTGTTGCAATGTTGGCTACTACTGCTATTGGCCGCTCTGAGAATGATGATAATTTTGCTTTACCGTTGCCAAGTTTGGTTTAATTCCGCAATGCATATTTTTAAGGAAAAATCTATCGCAGTTACTCATGTAAGTAAAAGTTTCAGGGGCTACCAACCTTGCCAGTATCTGCACCTAATTAGGTTTGATGTGCTTCTAATATGGACCAGTACGATGTGGATGTTGATGAACCAGCTGTACGTGTGTTACCAGATTTTGGACAATTTGCACGAGAATTTTGTGGTAAACGAGTAAGAGAAAAGAAAAAAATCACCCGTAAGTATGTAAACATTGTGAGTGCTAAAGTTTGGATGAATGAAACAGTTTTACGACTCACACAGGTATGCTAAATTTTTATTGTTTCGCTGACTGATGCTTAATTAAGCTTTGTTTTTCAGGAATATGTGATATGAATGTCTCTGCTAAATTACGAGTGTATTATTATTGTGGGTGTAATCTAAATTTTGAATTGTGTTTTGATAACTGCAAATCATTTGTTTTGTTGTATTATGCTGCAGGACTGTGTTTCGGGGGTACTATATGCTTAATTGAGCTTTCATTTTCAGGAATGTTATGTGACAATATTGTTTTGAGTAATGATGTGATGTTGTTTTGTTGCATTCGATTTGATTTGATATGATTTGGTTTGATATGATATGACTCGATTTGATTTTGACTATTTGATTTCCATAATGATGCTGTGATCTTTATTTGCAGAAAATTTGTTGCATGAATAGTGTTTGTATGTATGTGTGTATTTGAGGTTATGTGATATAGTTGAGATTTGCCTCGGTGGATGTGCGAAAGAGTAACCCCGACGGTGTTGATGAGGAGAGATGAGAAGAGATGAGATGATGTCAGCTTCGGTGGAAATGCCACAGTGTAACCCCGATAGTTGAAGTGTATGAATGTGTTGATTTTTCAGGAGGGCTACATGTACCTGGAAAGTTGATGTGATGATTGTACTGATTTTGCTTATTGGTGTTGCTGTAACGTGCCCAGTATAGCGTGTGTGATGAATTCACACGAGAGATTAAATAGATGGAAGTGAATGTAATGAAAATAATTTTTTTTTCTGTTTATGCAACAAGTTTATTACCATCTTAGATAGCAAATGTTAATACCACCCGTTTTCCAGCTTAAATTTTCATTTTGAGGATGTAGATGCAACATTATAGTGTCATGTTATTTGTGTCATTCCTGAATTGTTAATGTGATTTCTTGAAGGTTATGCCTATGTCAGATGTTTTGAATTTGCAGCATGCTAAATGAGAGATGTAAGTGCAGATGTTTTGTTTTGGAGAGAAAATTGAAAGACGATGATGCTTGAAGTAATGATCGAGATTGCACTATTTCTGCTGATGATGTTCATGATGATTATGATTGAGTTGATGCTCATACTGCGATGAAAGACAATGATGTGGACAACAAATTGTATTCATGACAAGAGTAGGACACTAGTAGTTGAAAGCATGTCACGTGGCGTAGTTTAGAAATGTATTGTGGATGTAGCTTGTAGTGATGTATGCACTAGTTTGAGTAGATAGTTAAGTCAGTGTTGTGTGTAATTTGTGGCCATGGTTAGTGTGAATGTGTTCATTTCGTTGTCATGTGTGATTGTCTTGTAAGTGCACTTATTTTCTTTTGTTAGTGATACCAGCTGGTTATTGAGTTGTAATATTGGGATCCCAAGATAAGGTTATGTTTCATTTCTGTCATGTTTATGTATTTTGAGTCTGTTTTACTGTTATTTGCCTTATGAAGCATTGTAAGTTCAATTTTGGATGGCAACTATGTAAAATTTCTTTCTTATGCCAATTTGTTCTAATTTTCTTTTCTCTTTACTTGCCCATGTCAAAAGAATTTTTAGTGTTCACTTTTCATACTTTAAAATCTTTAATTGTAAAGGACATACCCTTCTTTTATGTGTGATTCTTTGTGGGAGCATCCTGTTTATTGTGTGGTGGTTTTGTTTTAGTATTGCACTGAGCAGAGAGCGAGCAGATGCACCTGCATCCCCAGAGCACACCAGGAGTCAAGAAACACCACAGGGAAGCTGTCGGGCAGCCACTACACTGCCGTGGCATAAGGAGCCACCATGTCGGGGGGCAGTCCAAGCCAGCGACTGCCCACCCTGTTGTCATCACCAGAGACCTGCGGTGCTAATTCTACACCAGGACAAATCGTCATTGTGGGCACTGTCTAAACCACCCACAAACAGTTACGGCAGTTCATCACCCTTTTTGCGCAGTGTAGTGTGCCTGTAAACTAAGGCAGCGTGGTGTGTGCGTGTGCGGGATGCCAAAGCTAGTGCATTAACAGTATTTCGTCGACTGCACTTACATCGCTCCTCTCTTGCCTCATCGCCCAGCACCATTGTCTTCGGCTGGGTGCAACCCCATATATGTATTGCTCTGTTATTTTACATCACACATTTCTATGTCACTACATGTCACTATGTATGTCTTTCTTTTGTCTTTTTCCTGTATTTTGTACTTATATTCTTTCTGTCGCCGAGGACGTCGACTTGGGTGGCCAGGGGGAGATGTGGCATGTGCACAGATTATAACTTTAACGGTGCCCTCTGGTTACCCAAGGAAGGTTGGCAGTTTATCCGAGGAGGGGCGTTTGAGGGGAAATAGTCTTGTTGGTGGGGATATGGCGTTAGGACGCCAAGCTTAACGAGTTTTCTCGAGAGAGAGTCAGTGTCTAGTCTTCGCGTTGTAAACATGTAAGGATAACTGCGCAACGGTATGGCGTCCTTGTCCTGGCAGACACATGGGTAAGTTATTATAATAAATCTCTTCTAATTAATCTTCTTCCTTGACTTTCAATTATGGTAGTATAGAATCCTTGCCTCTTCCTTCAGCCAGGAATTATGTCAGTGTAAGAATATTTTGTGAATTTAACTTTAGCTGCGTCCCTTGTCGGTGCCTCGTAAATTAAAGTTTCCTGTGTTTGAATAACGATACCTCTCGCAGCGAGTAGCTCCCTTCTGTAGTTAAATAATTAAATACAAATAATTATTGAGGTACGCGACAATATATGGGGAGAGTAAGAGAAAAATGGTTTAGAAAAATAAAGCAATATGAATGTTATGACCCACCATGCATAAATAACCACAGTGTTAAAATGCATGATTGACCAAAGAAAGAAAAAATAGCAACTCAAAGTAATGTATTAAAATTTGTAAGAATTTTGTATAGCATTATGGAAATAAATATATACAACAAAGGTAAATTATTGCTAAATAATGACCAAAAATATTCACTGTCAATTACAGGTGGGTATATTTCTCAGACTTTATTAGAAGCATTTAACGCAATTGTCTTTTTCCATTTTCCATATTTGTTTTCTACAGTGGCAGAGGATTCTCAGCCATGACACTCATTTTCTCAACATGTTGCAAAAGTACACTGGCGGCTTATCCAGAAACCAGAAATGAACTGCAGTGACTGTGCATAGCCTCTTAAATCATCTGCTGTAACAGTTCATTTTGTAGGGAATCTGAACAAACACATTTTATTTCATAAATTGAACTGTTACTAATGTTTTTTTTTTAATTTCTCTGCATGAGAATAACCGCAATATGTTATGATCTGAACCAAACTGTTTTATGTAGAGGAAGAGACGACATGCTAAGCGGGAAGAGTTGTAGTTTGCCCACCAGCCAATGAGGTGCTGTCTTGTCACCTGGTTTTGTTTACAACTCCTTTAAACTTAAAGTGAAATCACTTTAATAACTCATGCATATATGTATATTAATAAAACAATACTTGGGGCTTTTCCCAGTGAAATATAGTGACAGTGAATGCTAAACCACTAAAGCTACTTGTAAAGATAAAATTTTTGTTAAATTCAATGATTTACAAAACTTCCCAAGAGTTGTTACAACTTCACAACTTTTCTTGTCAAATTTCTTCCAATACTTTTAAAGCATCTGAACGTCTTAAAAGCAAATAAGGCCATGCTCTAAATATACAATGATTTGTCGGCTTTGACCAATGAAATGAGAGTACTTACAATGCATCACAAAACCAGCAACATGGTTGAAAGCGAAAAGTAAACAAAAAGGGCTACCGGGCAAGGAATGCCATATGTGAGCTGATTAGATTATAGAAAGCTAGCCATGTCTGTAAGTTGTGGGCTCTGTGGATTACAAGATAAAGATGAGGGCATATGAAGAAATTGCCAGAGAGATTTCCGAAGTATACAATAAATAATGCATTAATGCAATGTTATATAGTGTATTGCTATCAGTTCATGTTATCTACATTGTATTCGTTAATTGTAATCTGATTTTATAGGTTATAATACATGAAAATTCCATTTAATTATGTAAAGAACAATATTTCATTGCAAATTGTTATACCATGATGCTAATGATAAATTACTTTGCACAAGATAGATTATCAATGTATTCTGAAGGGATTCAGTTTGGCAAACAGACAACGTACTTTTTACGAGTTTGTCAAGTCTTGTCCAATATTGAAAAATACTTGACAACTTTTCCTGTAAACTTGAATTGAAAAACAAGTTTGATCATGTACAAGGGCTTAATGTGTGCTTGGATTTAATCTTATTTATGTTTTAATCTTATTGAACTTTGTTACAGGTACAAAATCTAAGTACATCCTTACTTGTAGTTCATGTGCGGCCATTTTGTGAAAGTATCTCTTCGAGCTGCTTCACTGAACATAAGTGCCCTATCTGCTGGAACTCCTTCTAGGTGGAATGTTGGCAGTAGGCAGTTCAGACGCTCATTTATTGCTGATGCAACAGAAAGTGTTGGGATATGACGGTTTTGACGCTTCAATTCCTGCACCAACCCAGAGCACACCAACTTGAGGGCACAATGGGGCAGCTCCAAGCATATTGAGTTCCACTGCAAAACACAACATAATCATTCTATGCAATGTTTTCATTTCTTTTTATCTGCAAATGATTTGGAATGCAATGATGTTAATTCTAAACTAGTTTGGTACAATTTCTTAATCTTTGAGGACTACGGCATTGTAGTAGATTCCATGTTACATTTATTTACGCAATTACTTAATTTGTTGTTCATATTTTCATAAAAACTAAGGTGGCCAGACTTTTCAAGAGCTTCCTTGTTAGGTATAACCTTTATATTTTTCACTACTTCCATAAAATAAGTAAAGAAGGTATTGCATACCACCAAGAACTTGATACCGAGATTACACTGCAAATATGCATGTAAGTTTGCATGTGCATGAACAGCACAAACTCAAAAATGAAAAATTGGTTAACTACCAAACTGGTATTTAAGTTCTGCATCTTCCAAGCATGTGACACAAAGATTTTCAAGAAAATCCTCCCGCTCAAAATTTACCCTTTACAAAGAAAAATGTTCAAAAGTTTTGATTTTATGAAAAATGGTTCAAATGATTTTGATTAAAATACCATATGTTGCATAACAAAATGTATGTCATGAATTTTTGGGAATAGTCTATGAAGTTTTCTTTATTCTGAATGATTTAACAACTTGTAAACTGAAAGGAGAGGGGGAGAAACTTACTACATAAAAAATCTGATGTTTTACACTCACATGAGTTTCTCTAATCTTGTACAAACTATTTTTACAAATGCTTATTCTCCATATGCTTCATGTTAATCGAGCTGTTAATCTTATTGCTAATTTTCTTGCAAGGGGAATATGGTAGGCTTTAAGCGATAGTCAAATCTTTTAAGAGCTGGTTGCTATGTGGAGCATTCCATTCTCTTTGCATGTCTAGTACATAAAAAAATGAATAACGAATTCCCATTTGAGAAAATGTAAAGTATTGGAAAATTTAAGGGAATTACAACCAATATCTCGAAAATGGTGCACTCAATAAAAAAAATGTATATGACATAAATTGTGTATTTTAATGCGATCTACATGTTTTGTGTAGTAAAATTTTGTCTATCTCTTATGGTTAAGAATACTTTTGGAGACATTCCCAGAAAATTCAAGATATACATTTTATTTGTCATGAAAGTATCTTAAATATATGATATTTTAATCAAAATCGTTAGAGCCATTTTTGAGTAAATTAAAATTTTCGAAAAATGTTCCATGTAAAGGGTAATCTGGGGTGGGGGGATTTTCTTGAAAACCTGCGTGTCGCATCTCTGGAAGATACTAAACCTAAATACAAAGTTTGGTGTTTATCTGACTGTTCGTTTCTGAGTTATGCTGTTCACAGACAGACACACAGACACACACACGGACATGTTTCCAAAAATGCTTTTTTTGGATTCAGGGGCCTCAAAACATATATTTCCAGTGAAATCTTGGTATCGAATTTTTGGGTGGAATACAATACTTCCCCTACTTACTATACGTAGTAGAGAAAGTAAAAATGTATATCTCGTTAAATCACACAATTTGTCAAATAATTTTTGTGGCATTAACCATTTCTGAAATATTCTTTATGATTGGTTTGAATTGTCAACTGCTTTACAGTTTTCAACTGCAAAATCATTATTAATTTTTTCTAGATGTAAAGAGAGTGAAGTTTCAAAGCCACTTTCTTAAAAGACTTGATTATCACTTAAGCCAACTGCATTCTCTTATTCCTCTTGTACCTACAGGTAAATATGCAGTAAAACCATTTCTACAAATGTTTATCTTGATTAACAAAGTAGACAGAATAAGCTTTTGTTGAAGAATGGGTAGAGAAAGCCATGTGAATGTAAAACATACTTTTATATCTACATTCGCTACTGTTTTGGTAGAAAAAGGAAGTATTTATTGTGGTAAAAGAGATACTATCAAGATTTCATTGAAAATGCACATTTCAAGGTCCAACGAGCCTGCCCCACTAAAGGATAACCCAAAAACAAATATCGAACTTGCTCTTTAAGTCCAGCATCTTTAAAGGTTAGAATGCAAGATGAAAAAATAAAATAAAAAAAAATATATATATATTACCCCCCCCCCCAATTCACTGCTTCCCAAGCATATTACTGATACTGAAATGAGCAATTAAATGTATTCTTGAATTTCCTGTACAGTTCTCTAAATTCTGATAGAATTTAGTAATTTTGTATAACTAGGAAATCTTAAGAGATTAGAAAAAACTTACTTGAGGAAACATCTAAAGATCACTGAGATACGATATCCATGTGAAAGAACCTTTTCTAAATACTCAGTTTAAGTTTACCAGGCATCTAATCATGAAGAAATAACTAAGTCTGTACAGGCAAACATTTTTATCCTGATTAGCATAAAATGGATATATGATTAATACAAGGGATTTAAGGTTTTAAATCGCCGACTTAACACTCATGGGTTCACTTACACATAATTAATGCAAGAACATGTTTTCATAGCACCTTGTCTACATCTTTAGCTGCTGCCAAACAGTTTGAGCAACCAGGTCAAAGGTAGTTGAAAGTGTATCCTCTGGCACCGTAAGGTGGAACAATTTTGCACTGGTGTTGCCATCATTAGGATTCTTGAAGTTCATCACATGTCCTTCAACTTTCTTAATAAAGACCTTCTTGAAGACATCCAATTCTTTAGCATTCTGGTGGTTGTTAAGAGTTAAATTTCTCCATTAATGTTGTGGTTAGTTTTACAGAAATTATCAGCCACTGCTGATTTGTCTAACTGTTTATATCTGATGTTTCTGAAGTGTTCTTTTTTCCTCACTTTTAAGCTTCTCTTTCTTTCTCCTATATAAATCTTATCACAATACAAACAACTAATCTGATATCTCTAGTTTTTCATTTGTTTCAGGTTTGTCCAATTTGTTTGATTAATTAAGTTTCTTAAAGATAGTCTATTCTGAGGTGCCAAAATGATATGGTGTTTTTAAAAACATTTTTTTTAAATTTGTGCATAACTATCAGATAGAAGGTAAATTTTCTATACTTGCATATCAGGTTTTTCTTTTTTGAGCATTGTCATTTCTTCCAAGAGATTAATTCTGTTAAATTTTTGGATTTTCTTTTTTACTATTTCCTTGGTAAAACCATTACATTTTGCTGTCTTTAAAATTTCTGTATGCTCCTTGTTATATTCCACACTGTTCAACGATATGTTGACCAGTTTATGAGCGTGTTGATTATTGCATGTTTATGTTGTCTAGGATTAAAGCCATTGGCTTTGATGTAGTTTTGTGTGTGAGTGGCCATCCTAAAAATTCCAAATTCGATTTCCTCCCTATTTTTTTTATTAATTTCAAGTTTTAATGCATCCTCTATGAATTTTTTATTTATTATGGCAAACACATCAACAAAACAGTTAAAAACTGTTGAACTGCAAGAGAAAACCATAAAGTTTACAATGGAAATGGAAACTGTCCACATGTTGCCTTTCCTATACTTGCTCCATCTTCTGAATATCCTAATGGAATCTTTCACCGTGTTTGTAACTCACAGCTCCTGGGTTATCGGGGGGAAAAATCCAAATGTGAATGGAGAAAATGCATTTTAAGGGACATTCTACATCCTAGCCTTTGGTAACTGTCCAGGAGTTCTTGAACTATCTGTCAGTAATTTACTGCTTTATTATTTCCTAGGAATCCTTTCACTACTTCACAAAAGGCTTTTCAGGCCACTAATTCCTTAGCACATATTCTTTCTTCTTATTTTTTAAAAGCCTCCAAATTTGGGGGCAAATGAGCATTCCTTCACTTACTTTTGCATCACTGAGTTATTGAAACTAGCTTCTGAGGTAAGCAGAGGTTCCTTCATTTTTGTCCATAGCCTTAACGAAAAATTCCATTAGGCCTAATTTTATATGCAGAGGAGGTAGGAATGCTTTGTTTGGGTTTACTAATAGAACATACTTGACATTGTGCTGTCCTGGCATATGAGTTTCACTTAGAGGCCACTGTTTTACACTGTAGTATGATCCAGTATTCCTACTATCCCACAAGCATAGAAAACAACAGTATTTTGCAAATTCCCCTTGTAGTCCTAATAAAATGACAATGACCTTCAAATCTCCACATATTTGCCAGCCGTACTTGCTGTAATTAATTGTATTTAACAGGACCGTCATACATTTGTATGTTTCCTTCATTTTTACTGAATGTCCACTGGTATTGATGTTTTAATATTTCCGTTTTGGAGCAACACTGCTTCGAGGCTTAGCTTAGAAGAGTCAATAAACAACCTCCATTCCTCTGGGAAGTGTTAAAATCCTAGCTCATTCATTAAACCACCTATATCTGTGCATGCAAAAAGGGAGTTTTTCATAGCATAGTAAATTGGAAAACTGTTTGTGCCTCTAAAACTGAAATTCTGGTATTGAGAGCTAGTAAATTCCATTGTTGCAATTGTGATCCCAGCACTTCAGCCTGCTGTTTCGTGAGATTCATATTCCTCACTAAATCATTTAGTCTGGACTAATTGATCAGGAGGGGTTTATTTTCAGGTTCTGGGAGTTTTCTGCATCAAAGGAAATGGACAGGATGGGCTCATCAAACTTGCTCATTTCCTGAAGCAGTTTTTTCTTAAGAAGTGAAGGTGGGCTGGGAACTGGGAGCCCAGGTTCATATGGAACAGGTTTTATTGCGAATGGTTCATTAGGGTACTCAATTTTGGATTTTCCTCTTTTTGAATGTCCCCCAATTTCTGTTAGGCAGAAATAACAGTCTTCTGTCATGGCTTGTTGGTTCGTACCAGAACACTGGCACTGCAAAAGCCATAGTGCGAGTTTTGTCACCACTCATCCACTTAATAAGATTGGAGTAACACCTCATGCAGCACACATGAGGAGCCCACGCTTTGTCTTCATCTCCAACATGACAGCCAAAGTAATTGAAATATTCTCGTTTCAAAGTTTCTGTCAAAAGATCAACACCGACTTTTATAGTAAACACCCACACATGTAACAGAAATTGTTCAGCAAATTTACACAAGCACGACAAGATTTCTTCATTGCAGAGAAAATTAAATTACAGATGACAAAAGCTCTAGAAGCCACTATTCACAAGCAAGACAAAATTTGAACTGAACATAAAATGTGTAATTCCATGAAGGACCATCTTTATCATTTCCTGCTGGTCTGGCACCGAGAGCACTAAGGCAATAAATCACTTATCTCTCTCCCCTTAGAAAGCCAAACATACCCTAAACTAGGTTATTAAGTCTGAATCCTAAACATTGGAAAAGATAAGATCTATTTATGAAAGCTGGATTAGAGAACATCTGGTCCATTTATATGCTAATGTTTACTGTTTTTAAACATATTTTAAGGATTTATTTAAAGGTGAGTCGGAATTGTTACACTAACATCACTTAAGTTTACTCACTTAACATGTTTCGGGAAACAGTTGTTCCCATCCTCAGAAGTTAATTCGACTGGCCCATGTTGTTGGTGTTTCCGTTTTTTGGACTGGATCCTGTGGTGGCATCTTGTGGTGGAGAAATGTACTTCCAGAGAGGATTTGGTGGCGGCAAATCAAAATTCATTAGATGTGTGTTGTGTTTTAGAATGGTGATCTTCTCCCATGCATCTAATTCGGCTGCAAATTTGGCTGGTTTGACTAATGTAATATTGGGTTTGATGTTGTGATTAGTGATCCAAAAATGGTGTGAAACTGCAGATTTGTCCATTTGTTTGTATTTAATACATCTCACGTGCTCCTTTAGCCTAGTTTCTAGGTTTCTTTTTGTCTTACCTATGTATACTTTATTGCAATCTGAACAATTGATTTTATAGATTCCAGCTTTTTTGTCTTGTGGAATGGGGTCTTTTAACTTGTTACAAAGTAATTTCTCTATGTTAAATTTGTTCTGTGGAGCTAGGCTGATGTTATGTTTCATGAAAATCTTCTTAAATTTGTGAAATGTTCCTGGGTGGTATGTGAATTTCTTGAACTTTTGCTCTTTATCTTGCTGGCTGAGATTTGTTGTGTTTCTGATGTGCATCTGTCGTTTGAATTTTGCAATTTTTTTGTCAATAGTTGCTTTGTTGTACCCATTATGTATTGCTGTGTCTACTATATGCTGGTATTCTAACTGGTATTCTTTTTTATTTAAGGGGTTATATACCAGTCTGTGTGTTAGGCTGTTTAGTACTGCATGTTTGTGTGTGGTTGGATTGAAACTCTTATTTTTTATGTAATTAGTAGAGTGTGTTGGCTTCCTGTATATGCCAAAGGTTAGGTTCTTTTGTTCTCTGATGATTTTTAGGTCTAAAAATGGTAGCATGCCTTCTTTTTCTATTTCTATGGTGAATTTTATTGATTGGTTCTGTAGGTTTAGTAAGGCTAAGGAGTCTTGTATGAACCTATTAGGGACAACAGCGAAGATGTCGTCAACATATCTGTGCCAAACTTTAAACATGTATGGAAAGGAAGTTATGTGTGTTTCTAAGTAGCTCATAAATAAATCTGCCAAGAAGGGTGAAAGTGGGTTGCCCATGGTTAGACCGGTTGGTTGTTGATAGAACTTCTTATTGAAACTAAAACAATTTTGTGCAATGCATAAATTGGTAAGTTGTATGAGGTCTTCTATTTCTTCTTCAAGTAGGTTAATCTGCTGTAGCCATTTCTTTAATTGACGCAGGAGTTGATCTGTAGGGACACTTGGAAATAGTGCAGTGACATCAAAGGAAACTAATCTGTCTTCTGGTTCGAGTTCCAGGGATTTTATCTTCTGTATTAAATCTTCTGAATTCATTATGTTTTTGCTATTGAATTTTGGTAGTGAAGAGAATCTCTGTACTAACCATTTTGCCAGTTTGTAGGTAGGAGAATCAATATTGCTGACGATTGGTCTCATCTTATTACCCGGTTTGTGTACTTTAGGTAGAGCATACATTCTTGGTAAAGTGGGGTGGTCTGGTTTTAATCTAGATTTATCAGTGTCTGTTATAGTTTTGCTTTCCTGGATGGTTTGATTGAAGGCTTTTAAATGTAATTTTAATGGGTCTTCTTGAATTTGTATGTAATTTTCTTGTTGCAGCATATTTTCTACTCTGGCAATATAATCATCTTTTTGCAGTACAACTAGTTTATTTCCCTTGTCAGCTTTTGTGTATATTACTGGTTTTGATTTTAATGTTTTGATCACATGTTTGGTTGGGAAATTGTTATGTTTATCTGCTTGTATTTCTTGGATGGGAACAACCGTTTCCCGAAACATGTTAAGTGAGTAAACTTAAGTGATGTTAGTGTAACAATTCCGACTCACCTTTAAATAAATTCAATACACATCACTGTTTCTAGCTTCTTTTCATTACAATATCAACGTGATATTTTAAGGACTTACAAGAAAATGAAGGATATGGAACATTATGTTCACATTTATTAACTGCTCATAAAACTTGACTTACTGCGCCTATTTTCACTTGTGTGTCAAAAACCTTGTTAACTAGTGTAATTTTTCTGATAGCTACTGCTTTCATAATTTTATACCATTGCTCTTCAATCAAAGTTTTCCTCCTCAGTGATTCCTTGGCATTCAAAAAATAAACTACCTCTTGTCTTGTCTTACACTACAGATTTTCGTCATTGCTCTGGATGTCCTTCAGCCTTGGACTTTGTGCTACCTGTATCATTTTAAAGTCAATTCGTTATGCCTGCATCCTTTACAATGGAATACAGTCTCATAACATATATGGTTTAAAATTCTTCTGGTTCTAAAAACATTTTCCCAGAAGCAACATATTTCCTTTGAGCTAAAGCCTCACAGGATCATATAATGTGCTCAGATGTTTCAATTTCTTTCTTGCACACTCCCATCGTATTAAGATGCTTTTTCACAGGAGCATGTCCTGTGAGAAATGCACTAATTGTTCTCAGCTGAAGTCGGTTACATTTAAGTAAGCTTTCAGCTCTTTTTTTTTTTTACATGGTTTTTGTAATGAATGGTTTACCATGTTTGTTTCCTGGAGCTTTAAGCCAGGTTTCATGATGTTCTACTTTGGGCCAATTCTTAATAGCCTCTTACCAAACATAGAGATGTTCCTAGAGCCAGCTCTGGCCCAATAAATTGTGAAGCAGCTCCTTGTCTTGCAAGTTCATCACCTTTTTCATTTCCCTCTATGCCACTACCCGGCACCCAGATGAGTTGAACTACATTCCATTCTGCCAAGCTTGTAAGCATGTTTATACAGTTTAAAACGAGTCCTGACATTACCTTATGGCTACTTAGAGCCTTAAGTGCAGCCTGGCTATCTGAGAAGATCTCCTTAGGTTTTCATATATACATTGAATAATAGCATAAATTTCTGCTTCAAAAACAGTAGCATATTCACCCAAGGGAAAAAATTTTTTGCACCTTGGTCTTTGCCATTTACTCCAGAAATATGAAATGTCTCTTACTTGCTTTTATATATGGGGTAAAATTATGTCTGCTCAAAGTTCTCCATAACAATTCACAATTTCCAAATTGCCAAACTAACTAGCAAGACCCTTTCTTTACTTTTGGCCACATTCCTCAAGAAACCTTTCTGTTTTCTTGCAAAATTTTATTTCATTTTGCTGTGAAAGAGATTTAATTTTTCTCATCCAATTGAGCAACCATACACTCTAGCCGTATCTTCAAATCTGGATCTTGCTACCCTCCAGAATTCATTTGTTCCATCTAGCCATATAAGAAGATATTTTAATGATGATACTATTCCATATTCTAAAACAATGAAATCAATCATACTTTCAGGCTGACATTCACAAAACAAACACAAGATTCGCCTTGCCATTCACAATGCCAACAAAACATTAGGGTCAAAACAAGACCATGGAAGTGTGAAAGTGATTAAAAAAGGCTGCAATGAATGACATAAGATAACTGCATTTTATGTTTCTACAAACTGTATTAACTTGTGTTTGTATTATGTTTTTTCATACATGAAAGAAAACAGAATAGTTTATAACCTATAAAGTTTCACACAATGTTGAAAGTCAACATAATAATAATAATTAAAACCTATTCAGTTCATTTGCAATCTGTTTCAAATATTTTGTTTTAAGACATTATATTTGTAAGATTTTTACTTTTTGTCATAAAGACAAAATAATCATAAAATAATTAACTTCTCATCAAATGACTCCTTTTCTTCTCTTTTCTGTTTTTGTGTGATGTAAGTGTTATTCTTTTCTCTCGAATTCCATTAATTTGTACAAACTTGAAAACTTGGAGATTACAAAGTTTGGCATTAGGTCTGGCGATAGTGTTCATGTTAATGAAAATCATTGTGAATAGCCCCATTTTTTAACCTGGCCACAAGATTTTGTATTCATGTTGCATTTGCATTAACGTTTCTATGTGAATTGTCCCATTAACTCTAAACCAATACTTCAAAATTCATTCCAACACCAACATCCTCACTCTCTTTTTACTTTCACTTCTGCTTACCTATAGTAAGTAGAGGACGTATTCCATTCTACCCAAAAATTTCATACCATGATTTCATTCGCATTACACTTTTTGAGGCCCGCTGAATAAAACAAAAATATTCACATGAATTTCTCAACCCTCTTTTGTTTATTAGTGGATATACAAATTATTGTTGCGAAAGTTTATTTTTTATCTACTTCATCAAATAACTATCGGGGTATTAACTTATCTAATGTGGGAAAACATTCACAGGTATTCTAGCAAGTAGGTGCAAAGATGGGTGGAATTTCAATTAGGTTTCAGGAGTGGGAGAACATTAGACATCTTTATAATAAAAACATTGGTGGACATGTATTTAAAAGAGAAAAGAGGGAAATTGTATATGGCCTTTGTGGACCTAGAAAAAGCTTATATATTATTGAATTACATTCAATGTGGCATAAATTGTTAAATAAAGGGATGAGCAAACAATAAAGCCATTGTATAAAGAGAACACCTTTTGTATAACAGTGGAGAAACGGGAAGTAACGGGAGAAATTTGACAATGAAAAGGCCTCAGGTAAGGGTGCAAAAAGTCCAGTATTATTTGATATATATTTATAGATGATATATTACAAGAAATAGGGAGACACGATAAGCACTTGCCATAATAAACAATGCACAGATACCAGGGTTATTTTTTGACGATGATTTGGTGGTGGGATCATCTACAGTAATTGGATTAAAACAAGCACTTCAAAGAGTAGAAAAATATTGCAATGACTAGGGACTGAGACTTAACTAAGAAAAAACCCAGACTGTGGTGTTTAAGAAAGGAGGTAAATTTAACAAAAATGAAAAATGGGAAGGAAGAGAAAAGGAATATAGGGTGGTCAGAGAAAATAATTACCTAGGAGTCAAAATAGATGGCAGAAAATGGGAATAAAACAAAAAAAGCAGCATTATCTAAAGGAAAACATGCATTAGGAATAATAAAGTTGTAAATATAGAGTACCCGAAATAGGATCTGAGTGGTTGGAATGGCTATATAGCACAGTGGTATAGCTCAAAATCCTATACGGAGTAGAGATATGTGGACTTGATAAGGGGTGGGAAGTAGTCGAAGTCCATTGGTTATTCTGTAAAGAAGCCCTAGGCCTACCAATATCAAATGTTATCAACAAGCAGCACAGATAGAAATGGGCCGAGAATCAAGCAAGGGTAAGATTATGGAGAGAGCATTGACATATTGGTATAGAATACTACACCTAGAAGAAAACAATTTAGTAAGACACTGTCTAGAATTTCAAGAAAAAGTTTAAAAAATAGAGGGTGGGTGTACTGTTTGAAGGACATCCTAGAATCAAATGGCCTAGGAGAAATTTGGTGGAAAAGCGAGAATAATGAATTAAATTTTTAGAGAGAAGTAGGAAAGAGGCTTAAAGATATGGAAATACAGAAAATGCTTAGCAAAATATCAGAAAAGTCTTCTTTAATACATTATAAAATATTAAAGTCAACATGGGGAAGGGAGGAATATGTAGAAAAAACAGGTAACGAAGTCCAAGAAAGTATAGCATGAGCAACATCAGGAGTGTGGAAGTTAAAAGGAATGAGGATGGGAATAACACAAAATCAATGCCCTTTATGTGGCAAGCAGGAGGATCTAGTACATATACTGTTTAAATGTAAAGCCATTAACAAGTGGAGGGAGGAACAGATAAGTGACAAATGGTTAAAGGTTGACCCAAATATTGCAGTGAAGGAAATATTTATGAACTATGAGAATGTTTGGAGTGTTAATGAATAGAGTAAGAAGCAAATGGTTATGGATAATGAAAAGAAACAATTATAATAATTAAAAGTAAGAATAAAGTTGTAAAAGTTCTCACAAGTGGGAGAGGCAAATGAGCCTGGTTTGAATGCCAATTCCATTTGTGTCTTGTATCCAGCCTAAATACAATAAATATCAAATATCTACTTCATTTTAATCCAGATAAACCTTTGCAGAAATAGCTACATTACACAGTTTGTTAGAATTCAAAGAAAACAGTGATAGTCAAATGTTTAAGAACTGGAAGCTATATGCTGGTCTTAAAATTTCATACTGTTTCCATGCAATCGCCAGAAATGACTAAAAATCGATGGGACTTAAAAAGAATGGCAAAGTATTAAACAAAACGAACCATTAATAATGGATATCTCGGAAATGGCTAATACCACAAAAAAAAAGTTATTTGAAATAAATTGCTTTAAAGAGATCTACTTGTTGTGTAATATGTTTTCGTCTATTGCTTAAAGTTTACCAGTTCTAAAAAAAAATAATAAAATTCCTATAAAATAAAAATTGTATAAAATTCCTTCCAGAGGACTTCAGAGGCTATCCCAGAAAATTCAAAATATATGTTTCATTTGCCATGTAAATATCTTTAATATATGGTATTTTTATCAAAATCATTACAGCCATTTTTTAGAAAATCAAAAATTTTGGAAAATGTTCATGTAAAAGGTAGTTTAGTATAGGGAGATTTTCTTGAAAGACTTCATGTCGCATCTTTGGCCACTAAGTTTGGTATTTATCCAACGATTCATTTTTTAGTCTCTCTCTCTCCCCCCTCTCTCTCTCTATCTATCTATCTCTCCCTCTCTCTCTATCTATCTCTCTCTCTCACCTTTTACTACACATTCTTTTTTAGATTCAGGGGTTTCAAAATTGTATTTCCAGTGAAACGGTGTGAAATTTTTGGGTGGAAAGCAACACCTTCTCTATCTACTATGTACGTGGTAGAGAAAGTAAAAAATCTGATGTGCACTCGCATGACTTTCTCTAATCTTGTAAAAACTATTTTTACAAACACTTATTCTGCATTTGAGAAAAAGTACAAGTATTGGAAAATACAAACAAATAACAAGGAATAACTCGGAAATGGTGCACTCAACCCCATCCCCCATATATTGAAAATAAAAAAAAAGTGTATGACATAAATTGTGTGTTTTAATGAGATCTACATTTTTTGCATAGTAACATTTTGTCTATCTCTACGGTTTACCAGTTATGCAAAATTCATTCAAAATGAAGACTTTTGGGGACAGTCCCGGAAAATTCAAGATATATTTTATTTGCCATAAAAGTATCTTAAACATATGCTATTTTAATCAAAATTGTTAGAACCATTTTTTAGTAAATCAAAATTTTCAAAAAATGTTCCATGTAAAGGGTGGTCTGAGGTGGGGGGATTTTCTTGAAAATCTTTGTGTCACATCTTTGAAAGATACTGAATCCAAATACCAAGTTTGGTAATTATCCAACTTTTCATTTTTGAGTTATGCTGCTCACAGACACACACACAGACCTTATTCTAAGAATTTTTTTTTTTGTTCAGGGGACCTCAAACGTGTATTTCTGGTGAAATCTTGATATCAAATTTTTGAGTGGGATGCAATACTTCCTCTATACATAACAGAGAAAGCAAAAAAAAAGGATTTGTAGAAAAAGGTTGAGTGTCATGGGCCAGCAGCGAGAGGGGAAGGTTGTGTAGCAGAGCGAGTACGAGAGAATAAGATAAAATGGGAATGGACATTCAAACATACTGATGCAGAATTTGAAGTTTCGGCAGGAAAAAATTAGAAAAGATGGAAAAGTAAAAATGGAAACACAGATATGGAGAGTCATCATGATTTTAATTGCGATACTGCTGATAATACAAGGAGTGGAACAGAACCCAGGACCAGTGGAAATGAACAAGTTAATGGAAAAAATAAGGGAGATGGGAAAGGAACTAGAAAAAAAGAATGGACAACAATACAATTGAGTTGAAAGATGCAATGAAAACACTGAGAGAAGAAATTGAAAAACAGATCTCAGAATTTAGGCAAAGAATAGATGGGATGGAAAAAAGATATGAAGCAGATAAGAGAAGAAAAAACTGTGTAATATTTGGGATGAGAGAGTACAGAAGTTTGGAGGACACGGTATATGAAATCATAGAGGATAAGCTGGGAATACGGATGTATGGCTGGGAAATTGAAGATATGTTTATGACAGGTAAAAAAAGGAAGAACACCAAGATCTTACTTTGAAACTGACAACAATAAGGAAAAAATGCAAGATTAAAAGACAAACAAAAGACTAAGGGGAACAAAAGTATTTATAGAACAGGACCATACAAAAGAGGTACAAGATCAAAGGAAGGAATTAATCCAAAGAATGCAAGAAGCATGAGCGGAGGGGGAAAAAAAGCATTTTTAAAGGGGAACAAAACACAAAAACCATGTTTCTTCCTAAACGAAGGATATGACTGTAAAATGCAGTGGTAAGATTGTTTTCTTACTCCGCTATACCGTTACCGCTGAGCATGCAAAATAATAACCACCTTATGCGCCATCAGAGCCAGTTATGCGCTGGGAGCAGTAGGGAGATCACAAGTTAGTCATTGCTGCATGTGCAGTAACACGTTTTCAAAAACTATTCTTGTTGGTATTTTAGTGTACTTTGTGGTGGTGTTGCTTAGCCTGTTTAGTATTATACAAACAACGTAATATCATGAAAAATAAAATGCCTAAATGCTGTACATATGGCTGTCATGTGAGAATGGAACTTGTTTTCATGCATTTCCAAACAGAGACAAATCTCCCAAAAGGTATAAGGGATGGGTAGAAGTTTGGAAAAGAAAAGATTTTTTGCCTGGTCCCTGTGCTTGTTTATGTTTTTCCATTTTAAGGACACAGATTATGAACAGACCAGTTTTAAAAAAGCAGCTTATGCTGGATGAAAATTTCAGAGGGCCTTTATTGAAACCTGGAACTATTCCTACTATAAGGAAAAATGATGACAATTTCTGGATATCAAGTTCTAGTAAGACAAATGATCCTCCTCCACCATCTTCATCCAAGAAGAAACGACAAAGAATAGAACGATATATGACTAGAAATCATAAAACTATAGTTCTGAGCTACGTGATTATGTTACTTGTAATAAGACTGCAATTGGATAGGTGGCACAGTGAAGTGTATCAACACCCTCTCAGTGAATAACTCGTCACTGTGTGTGGGTTTTTGATTTCTGCTGTATACATAATGAAAGCATAAAATTCCATTCCATATCATTACCAATAATGGCAGATGCACATGTGAAGTGTGAACAGCGGTTTTCCAAAGGGAAAACCATACCTACACAAGAAATGTTCGTAATTTATCAGAAAATAAAACTATTGCTAAAAGAATCAGTCTAGATGACAATTTTTCCTTGAGTTTTTGCTTTGTACAGCAATTACAGCTTCAAAAACAAATATGTACACAATGTTATGTTGTTTGTGTATATGATCTAAACTGCTATAATGGTGTTGCACAAAACATCAATGTAGATGCGCTAGTGCAATTCATGTATCTAAATGATACATCCAGTTCATTTTACTGGCCCTCAAAGATGAATACAATGTTCCACTTCCACATAATATATTATGTGTCAGTGATAAGTTCTGCTAAAACTTATTTTTTTCTTAAGTGACATGAATATTCTTTCAAAGCCTCTCAAAATGATTAAGGTTATGTTGAGTTTGATGAAAGATTATTTACATTAAGTATTATGGTAATCAATTCATATTTTTTACCTATGTTACACATACTTTATTTTAAAGAGCTGGAAGCAATAATAAAACCAAAACAATATTTCATTGTTTTTAAGAACACTATCTTAAGGTGCTGTAACCAAAATTGTTGTTGTTTCCGCCTCTGCTTCTCCTTATGTAACAGTTTTAAAGATGCAATTTCCATACAAAAAAGTCCCTATTTGTTAATTTAATTGAATATTTTAAAAGAAATTATTACTTTTCTTTTTTGTTTTAAACTTTCATGTTAAAAGAACACTCCTTGAGGAGTGAAATAAAAATTTTGCTTAAAAAATTACATATGTAACTTTTTTTATGTCTGTGTTATAGTAATTTTAAGATGTACATGCATTTATTTTACCTCCGCAAAGCAAACAACATTCAGTCATCTAGAAGTTAACTTTGACATGCTATAAATTGAAAAATATTGTTTACACTACTTTGAGATTTGATACAAGTTCTCACAACTATGTAAGCTTTCTGTATACCACATTTCAGTAAAATCCGAGATGGGTTTCATTTTCCCAAATTCTTCATCGAACTGATATGGAAATGACCCACTGATCAACTTGTTTCCATGGTAATTAATTGCAGCATACAGAAAAAACTTACTTTTTGTGCTTTGGTTCCCTTTTTTGGCCTTGCTAAGCCTTCCTTGATCTTCTTTGCTAGTTCTTGAAGAACCTCTGCCGTTTGATCCACTCCTGGTAGCTCTGTACATCGCAGATGGTGTTGCAATAAAATTGCCTGTAACAAAATGGAGAGATTGAACATAACCAGTTATTGCCTATAGGGACAAAGTTTTAGCCAGAATTCAACAAGTAGAAATATAAAGCCCTAATATTAGTCATTTTTCTATGTTATAATGCTTGATATTCTAAACACAAATTACAAAACCTTGCTTTTCTAATAGATTTTATATAAATCAGGAAACTTTCTTCTTTAATTGCAATTCTTTTCTTCAATTCATGTTTTTCCGCATCTCTGTGCACATACCTCTGAGAGTAACAACTCCAGTTTGACAACATCATCTGGTTTGCTCACAGGCGTCTGAAGGATAGTATCTAAGAGAAGGACTCCATTGTAGTCCCGACGAACACCTATACCTCTGCTGTCAGTGAAGAGGATCTTATCATGCCCTGGTATGTAAAGGGCTTGTAACTTGCTGTTACGTTTTGCTATAAACAAATAAAAATAATCATTAACTTCTTCCCACCAACAATTTAAATGTCCTATCGCTGCTTCACCATTACTCATTCAGGATTTAAAGTGACAGGGGGAATATACCTGACATCATTGTAGAAAAGTATACATTGGAGATCTACACCATCCCCCAGCTCCTTGTATTGTAATACACACAGCAGTACTTAAGAAATCTAGGATGACGGGGTAGCGCAGTGGTTTTGTTTCTGACTCTTGTATTGAGGGTCTGGGGTTTGATTTCCAACTCTGGAATGGCAATTTTAAATGTGCCCTAACCATACCTTCGCCTCTGTTAGCTCATGTGAAGTATCCCCAAAGCCCACATGGTTCAGAGACAACAATAAAAGCTGTAGGTAGCCTCATTGCATAGCAATCCTTATCATCACTCTAACATCAAAGGTAACAGATTCCGCCCACTGGGTGCCTCCAACTCAGAAATTGATCGTCATGACTTGGTGGAAAGGGGTAACTCCAAAGGTCATAGGCCATATATAGAGAGCATTAGAGACGACTTAAGAAATCTAGCTGATATACATGGAACATCCAACTTATTGAAGGCTAGTTTCCATGCAGGGTACCATGCTCCCATTGTGTTGTCATGCTCTGTTATGATTTAACAGCAACAGACTGTCTTCCTACTTAATGGCTATCTCTGCTTACAGCTTGTTGTCCAATTACAGTACGAACAGTAAAGAGGACACACTCTCAAGAGACCTATGAGAGACTGCTAAAAGGTGACAAAGCAGCATCCAATGGTCACTTTCACAAAAGGACACATGTAAGTGCACAGTCAGACCTGCCAGTATTAATCCCTCACATCCATTGTACTTCTAAGAAGGCCACATTCATTTCCCACATCATATATTCGCCCAATGCCAGCAATCAAATAAGAGCTGGTGATGTGGACAAAGGACCATGAAACATATCCTGTTAAAAGAGCAAGAAGAGTATTTAAAATATTATTAATTCCTTAATTGCCTCATAAATGTTTATCTGCATTCAATAGAACCATGGCCAAAAATCCAAACCAGTCACCCATAAGTCTTTTTAGTTGCAAAATATCTCTTGTGACAGGATCAAAGAGACGGCAGCCCTATATGTACAGGAACAAATGCATTGCTACTGTACAAATGGAATGGAATAAGAGAGTCAGCCTTTTTTGTATATTTTGCCTTTCTCTGTGTGTATTCCATCTGCATTGATAACTTAAAGGATAAATAAAAAGATATTAGAGTATGAATATAATGATTTCAAACTCTTTATCACAGGGTTATGATTCTGCAACACTGATCTAGTGAGTATTCATTCTTCATGTATTTATGTAACTTTTTTGTCAAAGAGCTTTAAAGTCATTTCTACTTACTTACACATGGGCTCTACACCTAAAATGACCTACATATTAAATGAGAAGATATACGGTTTTCTTTGCTCAAAATCATTCCCTACCCTCAGCAGTCTGGTCATATGAATGTGAGCATGTTTCAGCTTTAAAAAACAACTACAGTTAAAATGGTTACTAACACATCAGTGGTTTATCAAGTCGAAGTCCCTGATTTGACCATATAAGTGAAACAAAAAAAATGTAATAATAATAAAAACAACTTTATTGCCACTCAGGGGCGACTACCCACCCCCCCCCCAATTTTCTGAGAGCTGAATTTAAACTACTTAGTTCCTTTTCCAAATTGCTGTAAAGCTTTATAAAGAGGCTGTCTTATAGGTACTGCTGTAGCTATTGTGATACCAGAACACAATAAAAGATTAAACAAATAACTGAAAAGAATCAATAAAAAACTAATATTTACAGTAAAAACTGCAAACAAACTATTTAGCAGCTGGTGTATTTTATTACTTGCTAATTCAACGTATCCTATTGTATCTATCTAAATAGACCAATATAGCAAGCGTACAATACATTCTAAACAACTACATACCTACCTATAATGTTATAGTTCCTTTTATATATTTGCAGTACAATGTACTATATTTTTGACAGTACAACAGAGAAAAGCTCCTTGAAGACATACAGGGAAATAAAATAAGTTTGGGAGAGAGAAAGGTACATAGAAATATGCAATAAATTAGGGTGAGAAGGATTTGCATGAGCGAGAACAGGAGTTAGAAAACTTGAAAGGCATAAGGTATGACGAGGATATAGGAAAATGTCCAATGTGCGGTGAAGTGTACGCAGATTTCCACTGTATATTATATTCTAATCAAAGACTTGGAGAGAACAAGTTTGGCCACAGAAATGTAAAGTCTTGGATGGGGAAGTATTAATAAGGAAGATTCTGATTGTAAAATGGAATAAAAACATAAAAGCTATGGGAAACCAATTGGGTAAAGTCAAAGAGAAATGTTTAAGAATGGCTACAAATAAGATGGGGCTAAAGGCAGATGAAGTAGACAAATAATGTAAGCAAGTAGACAATGGGTCATCAATACACATACAACCAGGAGTTGTATGTATTTAAACCATAAATTAGCATAGACAAGCAACTGAGAAGTGAATTTATAGCATAAATAGCCTAATATTTTCAATTGTTATTATAGTCTAAAATCTATGTAATTTAATTATATAATTGAGAGTATTGTGAAATAATGTTCATTCAAAAACTGGCTTAACAGCAGTTACTGTACTTGATTAAAAATTTTAATAAATGAGTTTATATTACCTGTGTTAATTTCCCCAAAAATTTTCCTAATGGCACAACTTGCGCCATGATTCCCCACCATGGGCGGCCCTGCTGCTATTTCAAGGAATATTAACTTTTCGTGAAACCAGTAAATCCCATGCCAATACACCACTTCTCTCCTTACGCATACAAAGTTAAGGGAAATGAAAATTAAATGCTTAAAACTGGAATATATAGATTCACTGGAGAAGAAAAAAAATTACAATTTCCATGATGCTACTTATTTCTTACTGTCCTAAAACTGCTCAATGCACTTACAATATTGTATTTTCCTACAACATGGTTCAATTGTGTTGGATGCTGCATATACTATTACTAAGTGAATCTTACCTTCCTAGCTCCTAATATGCAAACATCTTACTAAGGTGTACAAGGTATATATTTATGCAACTTTGCTGGACAGCTTATATCATTTTTTCATGCATTGCATATAACAAATTATATCAGTTTAATGACACTGAGTTCAGAAGAAACCCTGATCTCTTGATTTGCAATTGCCTGAAAGCAAGTTGTAGAGCAGCTACTGAGAACATGGTTGCAAACGTAGTGGTTTTTCCACATAACGCAAGTTTTAGCTATTAGTCTTGCAGTGAAAAATATTTTATCCTGGAACTCTAGCAGCTTTAAAACAAATAGGTAATTATAAAATTTAATAGTTTTTCATCACAATCACTGTAGCACATAATGATATTCACATTTCGAAACTTAGACCAGTTAATTTAGAGGAAAAAAGAAAGAAAAAATAACCTCTACAGATTAGGTTCTAATCTTATGCAGAGAATGAAAGTTTTGCTTTAAAAATCAAAGACAATGATGAATACATTTTTATACGTTTTGGGTGTCCGGTGCCATGATGGAATGGTCTGGAGCATGTGCTCTAATTCTTGGAATGCATATAGATTTAAATCCACCAATGGGTTTGCATATTTTTTGGCCTATGAATAGGTCTGGCATCCATTCGCACCATTAAAAATATGAGGAACTATGATTGGTAGCAATCTATAATTCATAAGAACATTCCAACTAGGGGATTCATGTTGCTGACCACATTACCTCCCCAAGATGTTCATCCATTTCTGCCATGTGTATGTACGCAGGAAGCCAGCAATCAGATTGTTAGCGACCATTATTATTGTTTTTAGTTATGTTCTTTTTTTATAAGCACCATCCTCTGCAGTATATCTGGAAGAGTCTTAGTTACAAATCCATTTTCTACATTTAATGCAATCTGGAGATTTTGCTTGGAAAATTGCAGGTTTTCCAAGGCCATTTAGTAGGATTCTAATAGCATGCACTGGAAATCCTGATTGAGGACTATGCACAGCAGAAGGTAGCACTACTCCCAACTTCAAAAGCAAAACGTTCTGTGATAAAAGCTGCACAAAGAGGAAAGACAAAAGATACAAGCCTTTGCAAACTACCCCGTATTTCACACCGCATATTATCAGCTTGTTCAAAACCAACTTTGCTCAAAAGCTTCTTTAATTCTGATGAATACATTCAATGACCCACAATCAGCTCCTGCTAAAATTCAAAGGCAAGTTTCAACTTACTCATAAATCCAGTGTTCTCTATACAAAAAAATGCAGGTTTCACTGGACCCCTTCATCTCTTAATTATTCCAGAGGCCCTTAAACATGAAATTTTGTCTTCATGTTATGATAACCCCCTTTCAGGACAGTTAGGCTTCCCTAAGACTTTTAGCAAAATTCATTCCAGATACTATTGAATTGTGATGAAAAAATACATTGAACATTTTGTACACACATGTCCCAGTTGTCAAACTAGAAAAGGACCGAAAAACCAGAAATCTGCTGGTCTTCTGCAACCAATTCCTGTCACTTTTGTCGGTGAGCATTGGAGAACTGATCATCTGGGACCTCCCCACATTCTAATTCTGGACATAAATACATCATTGTCACGAACGAATAAGCTTGCCGCTTGTCGAGTCCTCCTCACTCTTTGCAGAAACAATTCCACAGGTTGCTAAATTCATTTTGCATAGCATCATCTATGGCATGGAGCACATGTTACTTTGTTGCCAGATCGAGGCTCAGTTTTTCTCAGTGAAGTGACATAGGAACTTCCGAAATCTCTCTCAGTGTCTTCTAGTTTTACCAGTGCTTATCCTCCACTTGTAACGGCTTAACTGAATGCTTCAATCAAACTTTGTTGAACATGCTCAGCCATTTTGACAACCAGAAAAAGTGGGATTCAATATTGCTGTATGTCATTTTGTACTACAATTCCATTGACGACCAAGTTCTCTCCATTTTTCTTCATATATGGTCGGGAGCCCTCTTTGTCTAATCAGGTTCAACTGCAAGCCACCTCTAATGATTTCTTTGTAAAACAAATTTTGGGGATATATAAAAAGCACGAGGGGTTGCCATTTCTAATATTACTCAACAGCAAGTGAAGCATAAGAAAAGATTTGATGCTAAGCATAGAGATGTTGAGCTTAATGTGGGTCAAAGTCTTCACCCCTATTAGAAAGAAAGGAAAATGTACTAAGTTGTTACACAGATATTTTGGACCTTTTGAAATCATTAAACAGATAATGCCAGCCACTTATCTTGTTGGTCAATGCCATGCTCCTCATACCAAACAACAGTGTGCATGTCATATGTATCTACCCCCCTTATGATCCTGTGGGCCCTTATAGATTGTAAGCCCTTGAGACATATCATGTGTATTGTTTTGCTACTGATAAGAACTTTGATTCTGTCATGACTTGTGAAAAAAAAATTCTTTCATATTGCTAACTATATAGCATTTTGATTTGTCATGCTTAGGCACTTTGAAGTTTTCATGTTTGCATTTTGTTGTGTTACTTGATTTATTGTCTAATTAATTAATGTGAGTTTCCTTTGTTTTCTGTTTATGTATATGCATTGTGCATTGACATCTTTTGATTTTACTAATGAAGTGTACTATTTGCTTATGTGCCATGTATTGCTTCTATTTTTAAAACTGAGAATTGAAGATATTGAAAGACAAGAAACTTTAGGTAGTTTTAATTTTAAATCTTCTTTATGTATATATGCAGATTTAAAAATGGTGTGGGAAAGAGAAAAATATGTCGATATATGTGACAGATCAGCACGAGAAGGTTTTGCATGGGCGAGGACAGGAGTGATGTTAAAAGGCTTAGGGGAAAGGGAGAACCAAGGAAAGTGTCTGCTATGTAATAGAAAGTATAACTATTGGCATTTAATTCTAGAATGAAGGAACTAAGGAATCGAGGGAAAGATGGCAGAGAAAGTAATGGGACAATTTACCAGTTGAGATTATAGGTAGAAAGATGATGGGTGTTAAATGCAAGGGGAACATATTAGAAGTAGGAAAATATTTAGGTTTAATTAGAAAGAGATGGCTGAAGAAATATAGGAATAAGGAGTAAGAAGAAAAGTAGTTATTGAAAAGTAGATTAGTAAAAAGGTCTCAATAGCTCGATAACCACGGTGTTGGAGCTATGAGCCCTTGGAAGCATGGCAATTTAGGGAAGAACAGAAAAGGTTATGATAGGAGTAGACGTAGGTTATGTATTCAAGCAATTATTGAATTGTAATAAATCTACAAAGATTAATAAATATTTATTTATTCAATCAAATAGGGCCCATTTGACTCGGTAACCACAGTGTTGGAGGATAGGGGCCCTAGGAAACCAGCAACTCTGTGAAGTCTGTAAAATGAAATATGTATGCACTATGTATTTAAAGTAAATAAATATATATCTATTTTTATTCTTTTAAAGGGTAAATAGTTTTATTTTGCTTGATTCCCAGGAGTAATGTGTAAGAATGTTAATTTGTTTATGATGTTGTCGTGTGTACTGTTGTATCACTATATTTTGTTTCTTTCATGTTTCGTTATGATATTCTTGTTGCATAATTTTTTTGTGAGCAATGTATTGCTGAAGTTTTGCCTCAGTGGGATTGTTACAAGAGTACACCCGATGGTGATAGTGTTACTGCGTATGAGATGTTTGAGTGCACTGTTTTTTGTTACAGCGTGAGCTTCAATGGGATTGCTACAATGTACCCTCAATGCACTTTCAGTGGGGTTTTTTTGTGGTTGATCTGCAAGGTCACTGAAATGTAAATTGAAATTGACTTTTATTTATGGACGCTCTTTTAACTGCTATGATTCTTAGCATTACATTCTATATTGGGCGTGAAAGGCTGGAAATTTTGCGCAGAGGCCTCTTTATCAGGCTAAGGTTCTTTTACGTGCCATAAATCTGCAACACAGGATCACTGGCTTTACTTTCCTTCCAAAGGAAGCCATGCTAAGGATTTTTACGCCCAAAAAAAATATCCATCAACCTCCACCGGGTTTGAACCTGCAATCTCAGGAACTAAGTTACTGAAATGCGCCCATCATGACTGTGTATGTTGCATTTAGATATTTTGATGTAATGAGTTGATTTTAATTGAGTTTTAATGCAACAATTTTTGTGGTTTAAGCATGTTTTCTTTCACAGTTTCATACTGACACCTAATGCAACTATGGTACAACAATACAGATATACTACACAGTTTCTGCTCCTGATGTATTAATACTTTTGTATCTGCACTCTTTGATATGCTTTAGTGATTACATATATGTTCAAGCTATTACTTGCTGTTTTCTATGAGCTTTCTTCCAGATGTTATTCCCATGGGTTTACACTATGGCAGAAGGATGTAATATTCTCTGCACAGGATGGGTATTTTCCATTATTGACAATATTTGCATGTGTAGTTACATTTGTGTAGCATGAAGTAGTTTTCAATTCAAGTTGTAGTCTTGTGTAATTTTGATTTTAGTATGGGTATTACCTATGGTGATTGTTTTGCATTTTCTTGGTCAACTATTCTGATGTTGTTTTGTTTTTCTTTGTATGTGTAATGAGTGAAAAGTACGCTTCTTTTGTCAAAAATGTTATCACTTTGTAATTTAAGTTACTACCAGCTCGTTAGGTTAAATTTTGGAATCCCAATCATGTGTCATGTTTTATTTACTTGTAATTGCAATTTTTGTACTTTGCTTTTGTGTTATGATTTGAGTTGTGTGCACAAAAATCATATGTTTTGCTACTATCATGCTTATTTGTCATGTTTTTAATGTATTTGCTGTCAACATTTTGCTGTTAAATTGCTTTTAAATTCATTGCACATGCCATTGTGCAATAACTTTTTCTGCAATTTGTATTCATTTTTTTAAAATTAGCTGTATTTTGGCATATTTTCCTAGTCTGACATACATTTTTACTTTCTCTACTACGTATTGTAAGTAGGGGAAGTATTGTATTCCACCCAAAAATTTGATACCGAGATTTCACCGGAAATACATGTTTTGAGACACCCTGAATCCAAAAAAAGCATTTTTGGAAACATGTCCGTTTGTGTGTCTGTGAACAGCATAACTCAGAAACGAACAGTCGGATAAACACCAAACTTGGTATTTAGGTTCAGTATCTTCCAGAGATGCGACACGAAGGTTTTCAAGAAAATCCTCCACCCCAGATTACCCATTACATGGAACATTTTTCGAAAATTTTTATTTTCTCAAAAATGGCTCTAACGATTTTGATTAAAATATCATATGTTTAAGATATTTTCATGACAAATGAAATGTATATCTCGACTTTTCTGGGAATGTCTCCAAAAGTATTCGTCATTGTGAACGACTTTTGCATAACCGGTAAACCATAAGAGATGGACAAAATTTTACTACACAAAAAATGTTGATCGCATTAAAATACACAATTTATGTCATATACATTTTTTTTGTTGAGTGAACCATTTTTGAGATATTGCTTGTTATTCCCTTAAATTTTCCAATACTTATACTTTTTCTCAAATTCGTTATTCTTTTTTTTTATGTCCTGGACATGCAAAGAGAATGGAATGCACCACATAGCAACCAGCGCTTAAAAGATTTGACTATCGCTTAGAACCTACCATATTCCCCTTGCATCTACAAGAAAATTAGCAATAAGATTGACATCTCGATATCTCCATTAACATGAAACATATGGAGAATAAGCATTTGTAAAAATAGTTTGTACAAGAGTAGTGAAAGTCATGTGAGTGTAACACATCAGATTTTTCATATTATATTTGTAACTATGGCTTTGGACTTCACTTATACGCTGTGACACAATTACTGTTACAGTTATATCTACTATATGGGGAGCATGAGTGAGCAGTCTGGATGAGCCCATCTGGTTGGAAGATATGCCTCCTGCTTTGTTGGATACCTATCTTGCTGCACCACCTGCCTCTCGATCATCACCACACCTACATAAACACCATCAACGCAGTGAGCTATGAACTCCAAAAACATTGCATCATTAAGTGCTGGTGATTGTGATGACACAGTTGGAGGTAATAACATACAATACACTTAACCACATCGTGGTTCAGTGCAGTGCATCAACACTATATTCTGAGGCAACATTATTATTAATGTGTGTGAGCAGTGCTCATTCTAAAACCTGTAGTAAACCTTAAACAAAAAGAAGAAAATCTTTGCTTTTCCGTGGCACTCAGACTCCTTCCGCATTTAATAATGTATTATTTTTTAGGAACTTATAGTGACTGACGATACTTGATCATTCAATTCAACCATAAGTAATTTTGTCACATTGTGTAACTTCCAATCATTTTTGGCCTAATGCACTGTTTTACTAAAACCAATACCCCAACCAGTGTCAGTTTTAAAAAATTTTATCGTGTATGTCTTTTCTTTTTTGTCTTAACGAAGACATCGACATTCATGGTTGGGGGAGGTAAGGCATTTAGTGTATTTTTACTTTCTCTACTACATACAGTAAGCAGGGGAAGTATTGTATTCCACCTAAAAATTCGATACCAAGATTTCACCGGAAATATATGTTTTGAGACCCCCTGAATCCATAAAAAGCATTTTTGGAAACATGTCCGTGTGTGTGTCTGTGAACAGCATAACTCAGAAACGAAAAGTTGGATAAACACCAAATTTGGTATTTAGGTTCAGTATCTTCCAGAGATGCGACAAGAAGGTTTTCAAGAAAATCCCCCCACCCCAGATTACCGTTTACATGGAACATTTTTCGAAAATTTAAATTTTCGCAAAAATGGCTCTAACGATTTTGATTAAAATATCATATGTTTAAGATATTTTCATGGCAAATAAAATGCATATCTTGAATTTTCTGAGAATGTCTCCAAAAGTATTCTTCATTGTGAACGACTTTTGCATAACTGGTAAACCATAAGAGATAGGCAAAATTTTACTACACAAAAAATGTAGATCGCGTTAAAACACACAATTTATGTCATATACATTTTTTTTTTGTTGAGTGAACCATTTTCGAGATATTGCTTGTTATTCCCTTAAATTTTTCAATACTTATTTTTTCAAATGGGAATTCGTTATTCATTTTTTTGTCTTGGATATGCAGAGTATTAATCTGTGGCAAAGAGAATGGTGCTGCACCTAGCAACCAGCTATTAAGAGATATGTCTATGCTTAAAGGCTACTGTATTTCTATATTGCACTTGCAAATACAAAACAAGAGGAACATAGTACGCCTTAAGCAATAGTCAAATATTTTTAGAACTGGTCACTATGTGTAAAATGTAATTCTCTTTGCATATCAAAAGATCGTTTCTGCAACTGTTTATCTCGATTAATATGAAATAGATGGAGAATAAGAGTTTGTAAAAATAGTTTGTACAAGAGTAGAGAAAGTCATGTGAATGTAACACATCAGATTTTTAGGGATTATTTTGCTTAGCGGGCTAGCCAGCAGTGGATCAACATGGAGGTCAACTAGGCCAAAGACCTCATCAAACAAATAGGTAACCATGTTTCATTATAAACGTTGGTTCTAAATAAATGCACCACCTTTAGTTTTGAATTGCATTAATCATTGGAGGCATTTTTCCTTCCTTTCTGGTTTAGGTGAATCTTAGGAATCTTGAAATGTTAATGCATAACTACGCTCCTACTCTATGTCCGATCCTGTAATTAATGTAATGCTACTGGTAATCCCTTGTTCTACCATCTAAAATTGATTGAGATTGCTACAATATGATCTATTTTAGTTAAAGAAAATTGTCCCATTCTGATATAAACTACTGTTAATAATCAACATTTAACAAATGTGAACACCTACTAATAGGCACATTAATACATTGTAATTAATGAAAATGGCTTGGTGGACAGTGCATGTGACCTTTACCAGGTTCACATGTTCAGTATCATATTATGGAATTTGAGATTGATCAGGATATTCCAATGGTTTAATGGATTGGCCCGGTTAGTTCACTTTAGGCTAAAGGCTTCCCCTGGTACATTATTTCTGTAGTTTGACATAAATTTAGCTTACATATAACAACCTTGAGAAGCCAGCTGCAAACCCATCATGCCAGGGCAAAACCCCTAAAAGTAGTAAAGATCATGGGTGAGAGAAAATGAAAAAATAAATAAAAATAATAGTTTTAAAAAAATTATGACTAATTTTTACTTTTTTCTACAAACCCACCCACAGGAAAATAAATATTGTTATAACCCTTTCATACCAAGTAAATGTCTTTTGCATTTTCTTCTATCACTAAAAATCATGATGTATGTCCCTGGTTCGACAATGCTGTACTTTACAACAATCTCTTCATGTGGCAACAACCTGAGGCCAAGTTAAGAGGTTTTCTCAAAAAAGAAAGAGGAATATGACAATCCTTAGACAAGGAATTGCAAAGTATAACATGTACATGGGAGGAACAGAACAAATGGACCAAAATCTGGGATGCTATCGAATTGGAATTTGCAGCAAGCAGAGGCATGGCTGGGGGGGGGGGGGGGGGGGGGGGTTTGAAACTCCACTTTGCTAAGAACAATGTAAAAATTAAAAGAAAAAATAGCTTCATTCTAAGTTAGTGGGGATGAGATATTTCTTAATCGTATCACTGATAGCACTATATTTACGCAGCATGTCTTGATACAAATTGTTTAAAAAATTTATCCTTATACATAAACCTCCCTTAATATTTTTCTGGTTACACTGCTGGTAGCAAGAAATGCTACTGACCCTCTATTGACATGGATGCTTGATGTAGCCTATGCAGAACAGTTAGATTCTGTGTAACAAGCCGGCAGACCAAAAATTTCTATGCTACAGTTCATGCAGGAAATTGTGAACATGCTGTTATTTAAGTTCCAGGTCCTTCCCAAAAGAGCTGGAAGACCATATGCAAGTCCAATGTTCTTCCTAAAAGAGCTGTAAGGCCACCTACAGAGAAGACTTCATCAACAGATACTTGGGTATCCAATTCCATAAGGTTTGACTGAACCGATCATTTTATTCAACATGAAGAAGGGAAGAAAAAGAAAAGGTATGCTCAGGGTGACTAAATCAAATGTAAGAAGTTTTCCAAAGTTAAACTAGCATTATGTATTCATTGTTTCAACCCATTACATTCTCGTCAGATATTTGTTGTTCATCTAGCCACAACAATGTTGAAGAAAACCCTAGGATTGTTGGCACATACAAATATCCCATTAATAATTAATAAACTTTCCTCAAAGGCATTATTTGGTTAACTGGATCTGACGCATCAAAAGTAACTGTGATTTTAAAACTGGTTATATTAATATACAAGATTTAAACAACAACAAAAAAACTGTATTAAGTGAATTTGCAAAGCAAAATGAGTTTAGTGTTCTTTGTGTAAGTGAACATTGGTGTAGTAAGAAAAACAGTAAGAGATTTTAAAAGTAGGTATTAGATGATTTCATTTAGTCAAGAGCTGCAGCAGGGCTTTGTACTTATGCAGTGGTGCAGCAGTGTACATAAATAATACGTTTAGGTCTGTAAATGGTAAACTGGAACTTAATTTTCTTTGTGATGAACTTAATTTTGAAGCTACAAGTGTTATTCTAGATAAGGTTAAATTAATAAAATCTCTCTTTAAAGATCACCTAATGGAGCCTGTGGTGTACTCCTTGATAAACTGGAAACTGTTAAATTTTTTAATTACTTGGAAAAAATATAGGATGATAATTGGTGATGTCAGCTCTGAGTTTGATATTACAATGAATAAAAGTAGCACTATAGAATTTCTAAACCTACAACAATATAATTTCCATTGTTGAAAATACAAGCCCACTAGGGGATCTGCCTGCTTAGATAATATATTTATAAACTTTGGCTTGAGATAAACATCTTTCCATTCTCCAATCATAACCATGTCTTGGCTTTAACTAGTAATTTGATTACAAGAAGCTGTAATGATAACAGAACTATAACAATAAGACCAATTACTAATGAGAAAATAGTAAGTTTTAAGCGGGTCTCAGAACTCTTAACTGGTTAGAATTAATAACCTGCTCCAAATTTCAAATGTCAAAAGATGATTGTGTAAAGGATGATATTGCATTCAAAAGGTTCATGTCTACCTTTTTAAATATTTTTGAGGGTTGTATTCCTCAGAAAACTTATAAAGTCACTCATAGCACTGATAGACTAAGAACATCTAAAAGAATTCTATATGGTATGCACACATCTTACCTTGCCAAAATGAAATCATGTGTTATGCTCTATTTTGATATCTACAACAGAGATAAATCTGATGCAGATGATTCTCCTTATGTAAGAAAGGGAAAAGAGTTTTAACCATTGAGGAAGCAAAAAAAAATTATTTAATATTAAGAATACTGAAGCTGCGAGTAATAAAATGAAAGCTGCATAGGAGTGTTATAAACACTATTGCTAAAGATACTAAGCATACAAACCACTCAATTACCCCTAATATTAAACATACAAATCGCTCAATTACCCCTGATATGTTAACAATTTTGTTTTCTTTCCTCTGTAAATAACATATGTCTTCATAGCTTTCCGCCAAGTGAAACAGGTATGACTTAGGTGTACTTTATTTCCTGCATCAATAAACTCAAACTTTATTTTCTGATGTCGCAGAGAATGGTGCTAAGAGATGCTGTAAAAAGGTTTAAATCTACAAAGAGTGTAGATGTATATGACCTATCCAATGAACTAATTAAATAATTGACCCTGTTATTGTCCTCCCACTTATGCATCAATAAGTGTTTTAGAGATGGTGTCTTTACAGGTGAGTTAAAAATATAAAATATCAAAAGAGAATAAAGACTGTCCAATTTTACTAGTTCCAATTTTTCTAAAATTATAAATATATAAGTATCTTGACAATAATTGAATAAGGAATGTTCAACTGTTATTTGGTTCACGTAATAAATTACGTAAATTATCTGCCCCGCATTTGGGAGCCAACTTGTAGTAGTTGTTTTCTTCTACTGTTAAAGTTTTACTGTTGTTGTTAGCTACACGCTTGGAAGCCAACTTGAATTGTTTTATGTAATAATAGTTGCTTTATGAAGTTTGTAACTCTCTTTGGGCGTCGGTTTGAATTTTTATGCTTACATAATATTACTTATGTTTGAATTTGCCTCAGCTGCATCAGTCTTACTTTAGAGTCATGTATCTTAGGTAGGGCACGGTATGACAATTATTGCAGACATCACAGAATTAAACTTTTAAATTAACTTCTTTTATTTAAATTCTTGGACATATTTATAAACCACTACACTTTTTAAAGAACTGTGAGAAACATTTATACGTTCACTTAACGCATATATCTGTTTTTACTAATCACCCATAGAGAACACATTTTCCCATCTGTACTCTATCAAGTCTCGCCAGCAACTGAGTAATTCTCAATGGTCAAAACCCATAAGCTTCGGTATTGCAAGTCTCTGATTGGCCAATTCTAGTCCAATAGAATTTCTGCATTTGACTTAAAACTTTTCTTTGCTGTTGATTGGCTAATTTAAAACTGTTACAGAATTTACGTCATCGTCCCTCTAATCATGACCAGTACATTTCAAACTCTAAACACATTATTGCTACAATTATCTCATTATTACTGATTGTTAGCAACTTAAAACTTATTATTCTCACAGCTCTTGCATTATTAAAGTATGTAATGTATTCACATAACATTATTAAAATATGTTTACAATAAAAATAAGCATTTGCAATGACTGTTACATACAATTTTAATAATTATTACATACATATTGTTTCAAGGTGGGCTGTTATTGAATTTACTTATTATAAAAATACAATTGAAATTATTCAGGTATTAAAATACTGCCTCATAATATAAGTGCACGTCAGTGGTTTTAGGCCAGGCAAATCAACTATTGATGCAGTATTGTATCAGGTTTTTCAGACCAAAGATTATGCACAGGCAACATTTTGTGGTTTGAGTAAGGCTTCTGACTGAGTGAATCAGTCTGCTTTCAAAGAAACTTGCTTATTATGGCATTAACAACACTGGGTTAAAAAATTGTAAATCATACCTAGACAATTGTAGACAGTATATATATATATATGTATATATGAGGTGAAAAGTCAAATATAAGTGATGTTTAATATGGCATTCCATGGGGTTCCATACTTGGATCTTCGCATTTTTTATGATGATTAATGATAACATATCTACATACTCTATGTTATATGCAGATAATACCACATTCTTTAGCATTAGTTCAGACTTTTAAGTACTTAAAAGATGTCACAGATGATTCCATTTTACAGGCCTCGCAGTGATTTAAAGCAACTGGTTTTTTACTCAACAAAAACAAAACACAAGCTCTATTATTTAGTCTCAGAGACATGTCAAAAGATAATCTCAAGGAGGAGGTTTGGGAATCACATGTTGGGTATATAACTGGCAAGTTGTATATTTAATCAGAAGTCTTACTAATCATGTGCTAGACAATTATATAAGATCTGCATATTTTACATTTTTCCACAGCATACTTTCCTATGAAATATTACTTTGGAGTAATACTTTGAATGTGAAGGATATTCTGTTAATACAGATAAAGGAAGTCAGAGTGATGGCAAACGCATCTAAAATAACCCATTGTAAACCTGTATTCAAAAACTAAAATTACTGACTGTTATAAATTTGTATATATGTATATAAACTAAGCTGTGTTACAACATAGACAATAGTTCCATTCATATAATACAAGAGATAGGCACATTTAAGTACCTTATCATAGATTCACCAAATCAGGGAGTTTTAGGTGTAAGCCTCTTTCATAAACCCTCAAGCAATATGATATAAATCTATCAATGTCTTTAAAAATAAATTGTATGACCTCCTAGTGGATAATCCATTTTATTCTATGGATGAGTATTTTAAATGACTGATTTTTATCATGTAACATTAACTTGATGTAACTTTTTGCAATTGTAACACCTTTGATGTAATATCAATGTACTTTTATCTGAATTTGTCTATTGCTGTAGAAATTTACTAACAAATTATTATTATTATTATTATTATTATTATTATTATTATTATTATTATTATTATTATTATTCTGTATACTAGAGGTCTGCACTGGCCAAAATTCTTAGGTCAGCTCTACCCAAGAATAGGGCACCACCCAGGCCAACCCTGATTGACTAATTTGGTTTTAAACAAAATTATTTTGCAATTATTGACTATTATTATTCCACGTAGTGCTGCTGCTGCCTGCAGTGCTAAGGGACTCGTTCAATTCTCCAGTCTGATAGGAGAATTTTTTCCCCTATTGGGAGGCCTGATAAGGTATGCAAAGAGGTCCTTGGTACCAACTGAGGAGTCCCTTTATAAAATAGTAGCGAGTGAGGTCCTGGAATACACATGTTGCAAGTGGCATATTGGCGGCATACTGCCTTATTGACCACATGCTGCCACTATTACTGCACTTTACCCAGCATGTCCTGGGTGTGGATGAACACAGGGAGAAGTTGGCTGCTGCCATGCTGTTGTAACGTTATTCGCAATTGGCCAAAGTGAGAATTAATTTATTTATTATTACTAGTATTACTATTGCTATGGATGTGTGCATGCTGTGATAATTGAATCGGTTGGAGCTGAAAGGCATTACGTCAAAATTTTCATATTTTTTTTATTTTACATTGTGAACTACTTCGACAAGACGCATCAAACAGCACTGAAAAGCATTAAGTTAACCTTCCCCTTATATGATATGCTGATGCATGTGTGCGGAGAAGAAACACATTAAGTCAATGGGTGGTATGCATAAAAACTAAGCAATTGCTTTTGCTACAAATTTGTAGGAAAATCTAGCAAAAGCTTCGATAGATATGCATAATAATAAGTAGCAATTGCTTTTACTTTAGCAAAAGCTACATCATGCGCGCCAAGTTAAGTAAAAGCTATGCACATAGAAATTGCTACAATTGGTATGCATAACACCTAGGAATTGCTTTTGCTTCATAGCAAATGCTATGAAAAATTGAAGCCTGCCTCAGTTGTGGCTTCGCTAGCCTAGCAAAAGGCTTTTTGTAAGCATAAATGGCTGCATTTATGAATATCCGGGAAAGGAAGGTCCACAAACCTAGCAGGAGTCCCGAAGAATGGGATTTCAAAAAGTTATATCGATTTAGCAGTGAAAACGTTACGTGGTTAAGTGATTATTTTGTGGAAGAAAATGATGAAACACGTGGTGGAGCTTTGAGCAGTCAGCAGAAAATGAGAACATTTTTGAGATACATAGGAGACCCCGGTTATCAGGTTGGCATAGGAGAAGACATGGGTATATATCAAAGTACAGTGTCAAGAACTGTCACATACGTAGCAAAAAAAATTGTTCAAAAAACTCACCTCTGGGTGTCCTTTCCTTCAGATCAACAAAGTATGCACAATGCTAAGCTTCAGTGGCAGAGAAAGTACAATTTTCCATCTGCAATTGGTGTTTTCGATTGCACACATGTGAGGATTCAAAAACCACATCATCACGGAGAGGAATACGTCAATCAAAAAGGTTATGCATCTATAAATGTGCAAGCTACGTGTAATGCTGAGGAATGTTTCACCAGTGTGGATATTCAGTGGCCTAGGTCAGTGCATGACTCACGCATATGGAGTAACAGTGCACCATGCACAATAATGAAAAGAAGTATAAACACAGTGCTGATAGCAGATGAAGGCTACGGGCTGGCACCGTGGTTTATGATTCCATGTCGGAATCTGTTACACTGCAAGAAATTGCATATAATAGATTTATAAAATATAATAGACTATCCGAACGTTGTTTTGGACAGTTAAAGAAAAGGTTTCCAATTCTTCATTACGGATTAAGACTGAATTTAGCGCACACACCAACACTAATAAAAAGTTGCTTCATCCTACATAAGGTGGCCAAGTATTTGGTTGATGATTTTGATGACTTGGACGGTGATGGGGGTGATTTTGAAAATGAAAATGGCATTGAAAATGGTGGTGCTGAAGCTGCAGTACGTGTAGAAAAAATAAGAAAGCGAAATGAAATTGCTGAAATTATATATACTTTGTAAATCAGTTATACAAGTGAAAAAATCAAACAGACTTTAAATCCACATAATTTGAAAATTCTGCTGTAAATGAAATATGGTTTACAATGAAGTTTATGTGGCAGCTTTAGAACTAGTTGGTTTTGTTTTTGAGAAGTTCTAGTTTTTTTGAAAACTAATCGATTTGTATTCTGGTCAACTTCAGCTGTTCGCTGATAAGTAATCTCTGATAATCGGCGGTGGACAATCCTCTGCTTTCTTCAGTTTCAAACATGCGTTGACGCTTTGCAGGTCTTTCAGGTTGTTGTTCCCCCACTGATAGTAGAGATGGACCCTCATTTCCTGTCACATCTCCCTGACATGGATCTGTTTAAAAAAACATATTGCTTAATTTTCTTTCTTGCCCTTGAAATTTCAGAAAGTGTGCGATACGTAATCAAAATGAGCGAAGAAAATTGTTTGTTTCAAAATTTTACCTGGAATCTTGTTTAGTGTTGGATTGTTATCTACTGACAGTAATAAAAACAGTTGTTGCTGCCACTGATTCAGCTAATTTTTTTTTGTTTTCTGTTGCCTTCATGTCAGTCTTTCTTTTCACTACTACAGTTTTCATATTACTTATTTTCTTTGTTATTTGTTTGGAATTCAATTTTGTCACAAAGCTGCTCAATTTTCATAATCGCTTGCCCAATCCCTTCCTCCTTTTCTTGCTTTATTTTTGAAACTTGTGATTTATTTAACAACACCAGTTTGTCCTTAATTACATTCACAAACACATCATTAAACTTGTTGTCCACTTCTATATCAGAACCATCAATGACACCTTACCAAATTTAACAAAAGAACTCGATTAAGCGACAAGGAAGTTACACTAAAATGCACAGCACAGTTTGAAAGGAACATGAAGTTTGTCTGCTTACATGACGCAATTGGATTTGCGCATGCAAGCTAAGGGAATGATCACTTGGAGTGGCCTGGTAGCGGCAAGCAATTCCTACGCATAGCTAGCAATTGCTTTTAAGCAAAAGTATGCGCTTTATGCATACAATTTAGAGCAACTGCTTTAGCTTCCATTCATTTGCTAGAGTGAAAGCAAAAGCAATTGCTAGGTTTTATGCATACCTGCCATTGACTTACTACCTTTCAGCCGCATGCAATGGCAGTATGCTGACTATGCAGTAAGTTCTGATAGTCACACAATTCTTATCGCATAGTTCCATATGCATTTAGTTGTTTGTGTCATGCGGAAGTAATTGTTTCATCATGTCACCTAAGAGGAAAAGAAATTGTTCTATTCACAAGAAGAATATAATAAAGCAAGCCATTACTAAAGGTTTATCTTAAAGCAGGTACAGTGGAAAACAAATCAAAGAAAAGAAAACAGGTGAAGATTGCAGGTACATACAAACTGTTCAACCCTCCGTCAGGCAAGCGCTTTGGTAGAACACTGTTGGTTGTGCAGGGCCTAGTAGACCCGCACTATGTTTTTGTTATTGTTTGTATTTATTTTTTCTTTCATTTATTTTCCTTTTTTTCCTATGCTTACCTTTGTTTAGGTTAAGTATACATGGTTTTTATTAGTAGCTATTATCTTACAACATAAAAAGGCAAGTAGATCTACTACCTCTCCCATGTTTCCCCGACTAAGCAACAATCGCAAATCATTTTAGCATGTTTGCTCAAACAGAGGGGAGTGTTGCATTTCCCACATGCATATTTAGCTTTGCAGTTCTTTTTGTCTTTGTTGCAGGGTTCATATTGTTTCCTTTTCAATGTGGAGAGCGGTGTATTTGACAGTTCATCTACTGTGGATTTTTCAGGTTCATATTTCGTCAAAAGGCCTTTCAAATCACCGGGTAGATTTGATACTGTTGCTCTCCTTGGTAGCTGCTGCAGCAGTAAAGCTAAAGACAGTGCTTTCAAATACTCCTGCTTGTGGAATATTTTGGTTTCCAAAGAAGATAACCCTAGAATTAACACCTGCAATGTTAAAGATAAGGTAATAAAATTATCATCGGCCACCTTCTCATTCTGGCTACATGATATGTAGCACACAATTTATCTACTACATCAACTCTAGATTTAGGTCGCTGTAATGCAGGATTATTTCAGGCTTTTTCTCAACACCTTCTGATAACTGTTTGGATGAAACACGTAGATCTTTTTGGAACATATGAAATACGTGTTTCATTTTTTGTGAAACCAAATATGCTTTCGTAGTGACTGCGACCTTTTGGAGAAGTGAAATTAGTGGGTAATTTGTTTTGTTCTTCCGTACTGTACCAACGAAAGAAACTTGTATTTTGCACAATTCATTCACCAGCGATACACTGGTAAACCAATTATCTGCAGTAACGTTTTGTCCAGTGCCAGAGATTGGTTCAGCCAGTCTCAGCACTAAAGCCTCTGCCGAATTAGTTTGCAAATATGGTCCGTCCAGCTGTTTCCACAATATATCTCCATATTAGTGGTATAAAACAGTTTTGCATCACTCGAACACAATACTTTTATGCCACACTTGTTTGGTTGAATGGCATATATTGTCTAAAACCACATTGACCATGAAATACGAGCAACCGTTCGTCAACAGTGACATTTTGTCCAAGAGAATAATGGTTGTAACAGTTGTTTATAAACAATGTAAACATTTCTCTAACAGCAGCCAATTTATTCAATCTTCGTCGCTCCAGTCTTGAGTTTTTGCCATCAAAGCGAATACAGCAAATTAGAAAACTGAATCTTTTTCAGACATAACGATTCGAAATAGAGGAATTCCAAGATCATCGGTTCTCCAAAAATCATGAATGTTTCACGAAAAATTCTACCAGATACAATAAGCCTAGGAAAGCTTTTATTTCTATTACATCTGTAGGTCTGCTGTCTCTTTCACGATCAAATTTGTGCTCACACAGGTAATGTAAGTATTTGAGCTTTCAATAATTGAATCAACTATATCTTCGGTAACAAAAAACTTCCAACAATCAATTTCCGTTTTTGCATTTTTGGCAGCTCCTACTACACAAGGAAGTTTGGTCAATATATTGTGAGCCCTCGTCTGTGTTATTTTTCAAGGTGCTTTTTCTCCATTTTGTTCCATCTCTTCCTGTATATAATAACAATGTATTGTCAATAATAATAATAATAATAATAATAATAATAACTTATTATTATTTCTACTATTACAAGCATATGATGTTACCTATAAAATAAATGTTATCGCACAAGCTGCTTTCATCGTCTTCACCTTCATGATCAGTTTCTGAATCTAAATATCTTGTTTCGAGTTTGTCTTCAGAATCATCTGATTCATGTAAGTTGTCATTCATGGGCAAGGCATCATCATCACCAAGTAGGCAATGTACTTCTTCCAAATCATTCGGATTTTGTAGATCGTACCTTTTACTCGTGTTCATGAGGAAGCAGTAACAGCTCCTTGCAGTGGCAAAGCAATATTGCACAACTAATGGGGAAAAAATCTGTCGGCAACATGTAACAAGAGCAGGCGTGCGGGGTCTGGTTGACCTGTGCGACATGTCACTGCTGATTAGTCATTCTTCCAGCCAAACAAATAAACATAATTAATGTTAAACATAATAAACATTTAATTAATGCCAAGGGTCTCTCAGGCCTCTAGCGACCAACGGAGGGTTACTACTACATTATTGATAATAATGAATCTTATTTCTATTCCACTATTTTACGAGTTACCTAGTGTATCTTTTATTATTTTCCAATGCTTATTATAGTACAATACTTGATTTAATAGGCAAAATTTATAAATACTCATTTTGGTTGTAGGTGGCAAAAATGCTGTTTCGATAAAATAGCTGACAATGAAAAAATCAAACTTTCATGACCTTCCAAACAAGGATGCTCAAGATTTATATCTAATGGGTGTTATTGAGGCATATAATGTCAAGCAACGCAGATGCCGGAAGTCAGGCAGGGATGAACAAAATAAGTATTGTTCCAGTTTTCGATCTTTTGTAATGAGTGGGTCACATAGAAGGCAGGTATGTCAAAAAGGATTTTGCAGTTTACACTCCACTGGTATGAAGCTGGTGTTCTCTGTAACTCACATAATAAACAGAAAATTGCCACAAGATAAACATGGGAAAAACCGGAAACGAAATAAAATTTCTGAGAACATCCTGAAAACAATAGATGAATATAAAACCTTTTCCTCTGAAGACCTCTCATTATGCTGGGAAGGAAATTCAGTACTTAGATTTCGGCTGTGTGTGAGAAGAATATATCAGTTGTATTGTAGTATTTATCCAGATACAGCTGTGAAATATGGCTACTACAGGCAGTTTTTTGAGGAAAATTATTATTATAAATTCAGCAGGCCACAGATAGATGTTTGTTCTTTGTGTGAAGAATTTAATGCCAAATTGAAAAGTCCCCATCTCTGCGAAGCTTCAAGACTTGCAGCTAAGTCAGGTTTGGAAATTCATCTCCGAAGGAGTCACAAGTTATAAGTCCCTGGAGGAGGCTTTCAAAATGAAGAAATGGGGGCTATTGCCTTCGGCTATATGCAGAATTTGCCCCTGCAAGAAATTCCTGTGAAATTAATATTTTTTATGCGACAAATGTGAGTAAATGTGTTCAATATTCACAATTTAAAAGATGACAGCTCTGTGGTGTACCTTAATCATGAGGGTAATGGAAGAAAAGGATGGGGTGTGTACTTTCCTATACCATTACATAACAAACACTACGTTCCAGACACCATTACACACCTCAGCTTGTTCTCAGATGGATATACTAGACAAAACAGAAATAACACAATGATGAGAATGTGTTTGGGACTGACTGCAACTAGTAGATATGATTAATTTTGAAGACTTAGAAGCTAGTAACAGTGATGTGTCATAATTTAAAATAAAGAGAGGTTTTCAACATGCATTCAACATGCTGACGATGGGAGCAAACCATCTCCCGAAACGCGTTCAAGTAAGAACATTTTAGTGATGTAGTGTAACAACCTTCAACTCTCTTTATTTTAAAATAGTAGATTTGAGTTAATTACACACATATTTCCTGAACATGATCACTCATCCTACCATTAGATAGGAATTTTGGGGTATTCAAAAGGAAAATTCAAAGTATTAATAGAGTATATACCTCAAAAGAATACGTAGAAACAATACAAAACAGCAGGAAAAATGTGGAAGTTCATATTGCAGAATTTGAAGAAATCGTAAAGTTTGATAAATGATGGCCATCTTACTTTAAGAAGACAGATCATGTCAAGGGAAAATGAAGGACTCCCAAGAGAGAAGGTGGTTCAAATAATTCAAGTACCGCAACAAGATTGGAGAGGTTGAAGCTTCTTTTTACATTAATTCTCCTATTAAACACAAATTCTTGCTGGGAAAGCTCAAGTTACCACATTTTACCATGCCTTGTAGTAAAGCATGTTCCTCAGGATGCTCTGCAGTTTTACAAGAACATTCCGAAATGGCCAACAATGAATAGTCAAAGTGACTGTGTGTAAAACCATCTGTCACAAGTCATATTTTTTTTTGTTTTTTGCATTCAATTTAAATTATATTTAGCAAAGTCAGAAGACATTTTATAATCTACATTTTTCTGTTCAATAGACTTATGTTTTAAAAATAATATGATCAATATAACCATACTAAATTTAAATATCAATACAGATCTTGAATTTAAGAGTAACCACAGACCAGCAAAGCATGAAGTTAATTTTTGAAAAACAAAACAAAAACCCAGATAACTCATTCAAATTATATTTTCACTTAGTGCCTTTCAGCTTTGATCGATTCAATTGTGTTATTCCAGGTATTTCAACATCGCAAACCACAAAATGTGATAAATTAATTTTTTTCACCTTTATTTTCCCTTTAAACAGAAAAGTTTTCATGTTTTTATTTTCTCAAAAATGGTGCTAATGATTTTTATCAAAATCCCATATGTTTAAAGGTACTCGTCCACGATGCAACTTAAATGACTTGCAACTTCGAACTGTGCAACAAAAGTGGAGTTGCATCGTGTAAACTGCCAAGCAAGTAGGAAAATTGCACGCGCAACTCAAATTCAGCGCTACTTTTAAGTGGCGTGCAACTTAGGAAGTTGCTTCAGGCAGCGAAAAAAAGAAAGTTGCGCCATCTGAAAGTGGCTTGAACAGTTTAGAAAACTTTTGTGGCGTATTCCGTGCAACTTTGTTATGTCGTCTGCTGTAATAGTAAATAGCTGTTTGAGAGGTAGGTACAAGGATTATAATTTGTGTTACACTAAATACAGAATTAAGACAGATACGTGCATTTTATTTCCTTAACAATATGACCAATTTATTGTAGTACAGTGACAATTTATTTCTTCATAGCTAATAATGTCCTTAACAATAAATGGAGAGGGAAATGACAAAAAACTTTATTGAACTGATTGAGACCAAAGATTGGTTGTGGAGAGTAGACACTACAGATTACAGAAATAAACAAAAGTGACAAAATGCGTTACATGATATAGAAATAGAGTTATACATGTCAGCAGAGGAAATTAAAGTAAAAATCCAAAGGTTGAGAACCCGGTTCACCAACGAAAGGAACAAAATGAAGGCAGGGAAATCTGGAAGTGGTGCAAAAGACAAGCATAAAACAAAATGGGAATTTTACGATGCACTGCAGTTTATGTTTTACCACACCAGCACCAATAATGATGCAGTAGATTCTTTGATAAGTACCAACACACTCACTTTAAATGTAGCAATATTTCCATGGAACCTCTCCTTCACAGCAAAAAATACTTCTTGAATTCCTAACGTTTTTTGCTGCAGTATGAGGATTCATACTTACAGTTCTTTGCAACGGCACAAAGTCTTGTGCCAAATATAAGAGAGAAATACATCTTTGACTGATAGCTACTGCTTAAAAAAGTCACATTGATTATATAGTTATAAATAATGACAGCCGAACGTGTTATATATTAAACTCGGTAATGTTTCCACTCCATTATTTTAAGCTGAATTACCGGTGACTAGAAATCTCAGTGTCAACCCAAGACGTTCTGTTGCTGATATTGACCTTCTCATTATTGTATCTTGCTTTTGTATTACAGGTGCTATTCTTCTAAGCAGATAATTAAAATCAACCGCTGACATGCGTAGGAAATTCTAAATTTTGATCTCCGTCGTAGAGCTCTTGCAGCAAGTTGTTTACAACCCCACGATATTCGCGACTTAAAATCCACTCTGTTACCCAACACTTTCTGGCCGTCCTTTTACATTTTTCTCTACCTCAACAAAGTAAAATAAAAAGACAGGCATGCTACGGATAAAACTTCATTATAAGATGACATATTCGCCATACCAAGCACACAGCTGACTAGAAAGTGGCCTGCAAGAAAAGTGGCATGCCATAAAACTGCCATCGTGGACGAGTACCTTAAGATATTCACATGACAAATAAAGTATGTTGAATACGATAAATTCATTTTTCTTTCACTTTATTTTCAAACCAGAGCCCGACAAACATTCTTCAAATTAAGCCCAAAACCAGCCCACGGGATGGCCTGGGCCTAAGCCCAAGTCTGTGCTGAGCTCTACTGTACATATGGCTTACTTGTGCTAAATGTCTAATGTTTAAGAATGATGCATTCTAAAATATTGATTTATATGTCTAGATATGGCCATGTATTGCGTGTATTAAATACCTATGTTTTCAAATGTCAACATTTAGTGCTGTCTTTTTTTTAAAAATTAATTGTTTATCAGTTTTATTTCAAATTTATAAATGTGGAATATTAGCGTCTGTATGGCAATGGCAGGTAGTTTGTAAATTATCATTTTAATTATTCTTATGCTGTATTTGATTTGAGTATCTTTGGGACATAACAAATATAAACAAAAAGTTAAAGAAAAAAATTTGGATACTAATGGGTTAGAACACACAATTCATGTTAAATATTTTTATTTAAGCATTTCCAAGATTTTTTTGATAATGGTTTGAATTTTCAAATACTATTCATCCTTTTTCATGGGTATCCAAAGAATGGAACTTCAAAGCCAACACATGGTGACCCTAAAATTAAATATGTAACAAAATCATTTCTGTAAACATTTTTTTAATTTAAAGAAATAGAAGAATAGTTTGCAGATGAGTGGGTAAAAAAAAAAGTCATGTAAAAGCATCGCATGAGATTTTTACTACACCTCAAATTAAGCAATATGGACTTCGTTACATGTACAATATGGAAAACAAATCATGAATGTTCACCTCTATTGTTTTATTACTAGTGAAAAAATGCTGAAAAATTGGGGAATCACATAAGATACTTTTCAAACAGCATAGTCTAAAAGTAGAACTTCTAACAGAGCACACGAGCTAAATGCTTTAGTTTTCAGTATGATCAAGTTTGGTTTCATATCCAATCCCATGGCAATTACTCTTTGTATTCCAACATCTTTAATAACATGACTTGGTTTGATTAGGTTTTACTTTTCATTGCCTTTTTACATGATTAATTTCTCATGGCACTCGCATTATCTCCTCATAATACAAATCGTCATACTTCAATTTATCTCAATTCATTGCACAATTAAATTATACGTTATAATGGCAGCTTTCTTTGATCTAAAACATTCATTTATGTAACCTACATAAAGATTAAATGGCAGAAATTATGAATTCAGAAGAAACTGAAATGGAAGTGAAATTACAGAACAACCCTAGAAGCACTTACTCAAAAAATGCAGAAAGCAATATGATATAGCATTTAAACGCTTCATTGCCTGGTGTAAGGCAAAACATGGCGAAAATAATTTAACTGAAAATGATGCTAGCGAATCAACAAAAGATCTGACATCTCACTTTTTAGAGTAATTTCTCGTTTCGAATGCATTCTAAACATGATCTGTTAGTTTCAGGAATCAATATAATATTATTAATATTTTACAAACTCGAGCCAGTCTAAAAAATACTATATGCCATATGTGTTAAGTGGTTTTATTTTGCTCATAGGATTGGAAACAAAGGCCATCATTTTGCAAACATTCCTACTCACAAAGATAAACCCTACTTTTAACCCTTATATTATAATCTACTATTATAAATGTCTAATGAGTTAAACCAGGAGAAGCTTGAATCTGCAAAATCAAATATTTCAAAAGCTGTTAAAGTTACACAAAAAAGTTATTCAACACGCACATATTTGATTAAGCTCTAATTTTTCTTGCAGTAAGTTACCATTTCTTTTGGTTTACTCAGATACAAAATTACACACAATTCATTTAGAATGAAGCAGACTTCACAAGCTCTCCACAGAGAATTAAGGATTAAACATTTTATATTAGTTATGTAAGTATCTTAAATATACAATATTTTATAAATATCATTGGTCATTTTTGAGAAAATGAAAAAGAACAAACATTTTTCCATGTATAAGATAGTATGCAATGGAAGGATTTTCTCAAAAATCTTTGCCTAGCATACTTACACAGCAAGAGACTCCAATACAAAGTTTGTTTTCATCAAACTTTTCATTTGAGTTGTGTGCACACATGCATCCACACAGGCTTTTTCTACAACTGCAATGTCAGTGTATCTCAAAACACCTATTTCTGGTAAAATGTGTCAAATTTTTTAGTGCAACATAATAGTTCCTCTACCAACTGCAAGTAGTAAAGTAATACAAAAAATAAAAAGCTCTTAGGTCATTAGGTACAAATTCTCGTTACCAAGATGGGGGTTGAATAGTCTTGAGTGTCATTAAGCAGATGGGAAGGGCAGGTTCGAAAATGTGTGTGCATGTGGGTGGCCTAACTCCAAAACAAGAAGTTCAGCATCTTCCAAGGATGAGGCACAAAGGTTTTCAAGAAATTCTCAGCCAAATACAAATTACCCTTTACATGGAAAACTTTTTGTAATTTTTTATTTTCTCACAAATGGCTCTAACGATTTTAATTAGAATACTAAGTTTAAAATATTTACATGATAAATAATACACATATCTTGAATTTTCTGGGAATAGCACGTGAAGTCCTTTATTCTGAATAACATTTGTGTAATTGGCAAATCTTAAAGAGGTGGGCAATAACTTACTATACAAAAAATGTAGGTCTCCTTAAAGCACATAATTTGTCAAAAATTTCTGTGGTGCTAACCATTTCTGAAATATTCTTTCTTGGTTTGAATGTTCAAATCCCCTTTTTTTCAAGTGTTAAGTCGCTATTCATTTTTTCTCAGTCAAGCATAAAAGATGGAATTTCAAGATTACAAAGGGACCCACCTTTTAAGAATCTCTCGCTTTAGCCTACTGTATTCTTCTTATACCTAAAACGAATGTGTAAATATATAATACAAGTTTTGTCTCAATTAACAAGTAGATAGAAGAATATGCTCTTACAAGAATAATTGTAGGAAGAGTAGAGAAAATCATTGAATACAACACTTTTTTTTTCCTTCTTTCCATCACAAAGCTTGTTACCATGAAGAAATATTTGAATACCTATCCTTTGCTTGCCTCATACTGCATCATAGCAAGCCACAGCAAATCAACAGGATCCTCTGGCTTCTAAGGTTAGGTTAACGTTAATGTGTGTGTGTGTGTATATAAATTAGTTTTAAATACCACTATTTAACCAACTGCGCTAGTACACTTGGGTTAGCATCTTCTTCTGTGCATATGCAGTATTAACAAAATGAAGTACTTTGTTGACATTTAGCAATTAATTTTGATACGAGAAAGTGTCTTAAAGAGGGAGGATGGGAGGGCTATAGGCTTTCAAAATGTTCACATCTCTTCTTAAACTCAATGATATATGCATTTTCATTTCTTAAATGCTTTTCCTTCAGGATTTCATTCTGAAGGTATGTGTGGAACCATTACCGACAGATCATACAACTTAAGTGGCTGAAGACTAACTTCGCCTTGAGAGCCATTTGACTCCCATGTTGCAATATAAGTGAAGAGGAAGAAGAAAACTTAGGAGTGCAGCCACTGGACAGGGACAGCAAATGAAAAATATGGCAACGTTGTGACGGAGCAACCACCAGGCAGCTGTAACGTCAGGTACCAGGTTAAGTTCTCCCACAATGTACAGTCCAACAAAGTTTCTGATCAGTGCATATACAGTGAATTAATTGTCTAATGTTACAATTAAATTGAGTTTTATTTATGGATGCTCTTTAACTACTTTGGTCCTTAGCGTCCCATTCTATATTGGGTGTGAAAGACCGGTAATTTTGCTCAGAGGACTCTCTATCATCAGGCTTGAGGTTCTTTTACGTGCCGTAAATCTACGACACAGGACCACCGGCTTTACTTCCCTTCCAAAGGAAACCATACTAAGGATTTTTATGCCCAAAAAAAATCCATCGCCCTCCGCCGGGTTTGAACCCACGACCTCGGGAACTAGAGGCTAGCATGGTAACCACTACACCACAGAGGACAATTGTCTACTGTGCTTGCATTATGGCATTGGCCACACAGTCAGAAAATTTAAGTACTATATGCTGTGTTCTTATTCTTATTTGATCAGAAGCTTGTTGGAATGCCTTAGTGCAATAACAACATGCAGTCAATGTTTCAAGAAATGCATTTACTCGGATTTCATAATGTGCATGCCTTGAACTGTCAGAAACCACCGTTGGAACAAACTTGATGAAAATAACAGCCGTGCTAATTTACAATTCTGATTTTCTTTAAGACAAATGACACTGTAAATAAGAATGAACTTAAATTGTTACAAAGGATTTTAATGTTTAAAATTTCTGCTTCTACTGTTGAACTGTCTTAAACTTGTCAAATTATGGCTCCTAAACAAAGCTGAGGGAAGAAACATTTTCAAAGTTTGTACTTCACAGGATTCTTATATGAGTGTGTTTAAATCATTTATGAGGTGTATCAGTAATGTTCTGGATGGTCCAGCTGGAAATTTGTTGTATCAAGGGTCAGATTCAGACTTGGAAACAGCTTGATACACACTCTTCATTTAGCTTTGAAGATTGTCTGGAATTTGAAGACAACAAAAATATATGGCTATCTTTTCCTGTGTTAAATAACTAATGATTTTACACTGCAGAATCTCCAATTATTGCTACTGTAGGATTCTATGAACAAAAATTAACTCGTTACAGATGTGTTTTCATAAGGGGGTGCAATCTTATGTTAGCAAACATAGTATTCACTATTTACACTGCTTGGAAAATTTTAAGTTTCACTGTAGTGGAATGAACATAAAGCATTGTTGTATAACTGCAAAGTAGGTATTTTGAAAAGGGAGAATCTGCATAAGGAGCAAGCCAGTAACAACCTGTAAAATGTAAATATCTGTTCTCATTTCAGTCTCCTCCAGTCCACTTCTACCTTCTTATACTTATGGCACTTATAATTTACACTTAAGATAACACTTACTTTGTGTATATATCTTTAGGTTTCACAGCTACAAATGAACTTTACTGGAACTGGATTTGAAACTTTGAAGGTTTTTTGCAGCAGATGTCTACATCGGTATGTTATCCATTGTGCCACCATTAGAATGCTTGGCAGGAGAGAGGAAAATGTTCTATTTCTGTCACATGCCTGATTTAAATAATTATATGGTAATTATGCATTTCCTTCATCATGATGGCTATGAGAAGAGCCTAAAGAAGCTGAAACTGTATTAAAGGATAAATGCTGGATATGTATGGATAAGAGTGTTATAAGCATTGTGTGTAGCAAGCTTCACAAGAAAGGCAGTAGACAATGGCAGAACCTATGTTGCAATAGAAGCAACTGAGGGTAACACAGGTAACAAAGATCAAAATAGACTCTCCTACAGTGAAATATCAAATGACGGGTAAATTGTCATACTTTTGCCTGCATTACGTCTTACGCTTGCTCTAACGTAATGCTGCCAACATATGAATAATGCCACCGAAGCCAGTAAGATACTCAGCCTCAAAGCGTAGCCGAGGGATGTTTATTAGAGGGAGAGGAGTGTAGCAAGTTGCGGCCACCATGTTCTAAGCTCACTCCTAAGGTAATTTATTTCATTATTTCTCACTTCCTTATACCTAATGAAGGAGGGCAAAAGTATGAAAATTTAGCCTCAAAGGACTTCTTTTGCAACACTAATACTTCTTTCTGGAACTGAATAAAACAAAATGTACAAAAAGTCCCATTCATTCACTTGTTCACATCGCTATACTTGAAAACAATGCAGCTTACATATCAGCATCACATGCCATAATAGAATACGTTATCCCAAAAATTACAAAAGTGAGCTCTTTAACATTATGAAATTCTAGGCAGCTACTTTTAAAGAAATAATTGTAGCTGCATGCACGCCAATTAAAACCATGAATATGCATTAATGCATACATATGGTTCCTCTTAGTATACAAGAAACTGGCTGTACTTACTCTCCGTTGAACATTTCGGGCAGCAGTAACTAGCCACTGTTACATATTTTTTTCAAAACTGCAATTGTTACATTGCAGGTATAATTATGGCCACTTGGTTTTGACATTTGCACTGTAATGCTGATGCAATTTAAAAAAATTATCAGCATCACCAGTGGTCATTTCAACTTGTTCGTGTTTAACTGTAACCATTTTTTGAAATTATGAAAATATTGTGCAACATCACGTTGCAGCAACATAACTTGGTACGAAGAGCTGTTAAAATGATACAACACAAACAATGTGCTTGAGTTTTAGAAGGATACATGAATCCCAAGAGGCTACTGCACCATTTTCAAGTATATTAAATGAGTCCAACTGATGTTTTGTTATTATCAATGTCATCCAGCAGCCAATACACAAAAATTCTGAACTATTCATAGCACTCAAACATTGAAACCAGACGCAGCAATACATTATTAATACAAAAATTCATCAATAATGACATTCGGTTACAGTTCTTTCATACAAATGCACATAATATAGCCAACGTGTGACGTACCTGATAAAGTACTCTTCTGCAATACCACTCCTGAATTTACATCTATAACGTGTACTTCCGAACATTTCGTTGTTACAAGTATAATATTTAAATTAGGATGATAAATTATATTTCTGGAATTTGTATCTACATTTAAACAACCATCTTCAGTTAATTTTCTTATATCGTCATCAGCCATTTTGCTACTTCAGTTCTCTCCCCCCTCCCAGAAATGGGTGTCATGTGATTACTACGTCAATACAAATTCCTCAACTGAACCGAACCCAAAGAATCCGACACGACGGTATCACCGTACAATTTTAGTTCACAGAGGTTCATTGTTCCTTGTAAATCGATACTCGGACCCAAACCTAAATATTCAACTTCTTTGTTTTGGGGGACGGTGTGCTAAAAATAACTGAAACGCTAACAGAAAAGATAAGAGAAAAATACACGTTTTGCTTTTGTAGGGCAAAATGTTCAATGTAATTTCCTCACAAACACTGCCCTAGGTTCTTCATATCTGTGCAAAAAAATAAGAGGTACCTTTAATTGGCATTTAAACAAATATTGTCCAAAAACATTCTCTGATAAGCGCCGTTATGAGAGGATTTCGTCGTATTTAATACTTTTCACGCCGTACTCAGATGCCAGAGTAGAGCCAAATGAAACAGAAATATTCATAATATTCTTCCATTTCTGCCCCACGTCTTATTTACAACTTTATCGCAGTTTAAGGCTTATGGATTTATTTGCATTCACATGCAACAGTTTTGCTATTCGATTAATAATTGAATTATTATTCAATTACTACCAGCTATGCTACTAGCTTCCAGCTTCCATAATTATGCTATCTAGCAGGGGTGCAATCTTAAAAGAAAAAAATCCTACGTGTTATATTTACATTACTTTCTCTACCACCTATCGCTCATTAATGGATGTAAAAATTATTCTTATGAACGTTTTCTTTTCCTATCTACTTCATTTTAATCGAGATAAACCTTTCTGGAAATAGTTCGATTACATATTTCGCTATAAATACAGAGGGAATAGTGGTAGTCAAGTGTATTAGAAGCGGACGCTATACACTGGCCTTAGTTTACATTCTCTTTCATTAACATCGAAAGAAACAACTGAAAATTGACAGGACTTCAAAAGAATGGTTAAGTATTGAACAATCACAATCATTAATAACGAATATCTTGGAAATGGCTAATGTCACAATAAAAAGTTGTTTGAAATGAATGCTGTGTTTTAAACAGATCTACATTGTTTTGTGTAGCAAGTATTCGTCTGTCGCTCAACATTTACCAATTATACAAGGTTATATAAAATTTCGATTTTTTTTGTTGGGATTCAATACTTTCCCTACTTACTATACGTAGTAGGGAAAGCAGTTACTCTTGTCTGCTGCCTCTGTTTGGGCTGTTTCATTATCACACCCATGTAGGCACATGCCAGATGAGTGCGTGTTGCTCAATTGGCAACATAGCGATATAGTTCAGAGTTTGTCCACGGAGGAATACATTACAATATTTTGGCCGCTAATCTGTCAAACACAAAAGAGGTATATTTGGCCCATGGTCCTGAATAACAAAGGCTTCTTCCTGGTAATCTAAAGCTTGTTGTCAAAGTAACCAACACAGATTCAGTTACCGGTTTAAATGTTAAAAATCCCAATAATACACATTTACCCACATAGCCTCTTTAACCAAACTATCGATACAGTGACAACTTAACAAACAGTATCATTCGAGAATTACACTAGTCTGCATGATATCGGATGACTGAAAACTAATAAGTGATTCTGACTCTTACAAGAGAATGTACATCAAAATATATCACTTCCATATCTAATAACAGTACATTATTGCGATATTTCTTTATTTTATTTTAAATGTTCTGTATTCTATGTAATATTTATGTATATATGTATCTCTATTGTACATTTCCTTTACACGCATATTGTATGCCTGTATTTTGATTAAAATGTTCTATATTCTGTGTAATATTTATGTTTATATCTAATTTTTTACATTTCCTTGACATGTTCTATGTTCACAAGCCTTTGTGGCTGCTAGTGAACTCCAAAATGCAATCCAATCTAATCTATGGAATGTCATTAGGAGATGGTGGATGTCCAGTGGTGCTGAATTTAAAATTAATCCTGCCATTTTAAGAAATTGCTTTAATTTAAATTGGGAGGGTTTGGAAATTGGAGTCTGGTAGGAGAATGCATGGATAATTTGTTTTCTAGCAAAGGGGTTCTTAACGTTTAAACATTTAAAAAATAATACAGCGGTGGGCATTGGTAGATTACCTGCTGAATTTCTTAAATAACGTTGTGAGGACAGAGGTAGGTTTAGTTAAATTGTTTAAACTAATAAAGAGCAATTTAACTAATGGAATGAATGTTAGCGGAATGGTATCAGCCATCCGAATTATAACGGAAGGATATGATGGAGAACCTGGGTAATTATAGGGGAATATAATTGTACTCCTTTATAATCCTGGGGAGATTTTCACTGCGATATTAACGGAGAGAATTAAGAATGGAGTGATAGAAATTAATTACTATTTCCATTTTAGATCGGTTTTAGTAGGGAATAAGAAATAATTGACAATTCATAATAATGAAAACACGAACTGGTAAATATATGTCAAAGAAACAAAGTAGGCTATATCAAATCGTTTATAGTCATCTGAAAAACATGCAGTGTTTGGAGATCTAGAGAAAGCGTATGATAGAGTAAATAGAGACGCGTTATGGTATAAACAGTGGAGTAAATGAATTGGTAAAGGCATGATTAAATTATTTCAAGCAATGCAAACTTATAACACCTTTTGTGCCAGATGTGGGGGGAGGGTTATGTGTCAAAGCATGTTTCTCAAGACCGTGGGTTGTGACAGAGACGCAAATTGTGCCCTATGTTGTTTAATTCGATTTGTAATGATGTTTTAGTAGGTTACTAAACATATGCCAGTTTTAATAACCAACAGATTCCTGGATTATTTTATAGATGACTTAATGGTAGCATCACATAGGTCAGATGTGAAGAATCTGAAGGTGAAGATAAGACAAGATTTATCGTTTTATAAAAGGGAGAGAAGTGGCGGTTAAGTCATTGTTGGAGACTTTATATATTTGAGGATAATGTTTAACAGTTCGGGCGATTGGGAAAAACCGAAACGTTTAGCTAAGGGGAGGGAGTCCATGGCATTTTTAGAAATTGTTTATATTTTGCACCCAATATGAGTGTAGATTTGGAGGAAAGAGTATACAGTGCTCTGATGATCTGTGCAACAGAGATAAGCATATGGCATTGAGATATGGGGGAGTAAATTGGATTAAATTGTGTCTCATTTATGAGTGCTCTTTAACTGCCATAGTTCTTAGCGCCCCATTATATATTGGACGTGAAAATCCGAACCTTTTGCTCATAGAACTCTTTATCAGGCTGAAGGTTCTTTAGTATCGTAAATCTACGACACGAGACCACCGGTTTTACTTCCCTTCCAAAGAAAGCCATACTAAGGGATTTTACGCCCGAAAAGATCCATCGAATTCCGGCGAGTTTGAACGATATAGGGAAGTGGAGGATACCTGGAAACGTGCATAAAATATTAAATATGTCTTGTAAAACTTGCTTAAATTCATGAACAGTGATTAAAATAAAGAAAAAAGCGACTATGACCTATGTTTGGCAAAGAATAATTGATTGTATACGGAGTGTAAGCTGTAATAGAATCTCGGTAATATTACAGTTGGCACAGGCAGTAAATGTGCTGTTAGTTATAATAAGTACCTCTAATGTGCGATATTATCATATAATATCTACTCCACTACAGTATATGGTGTCATGAAGTTGGCACCGAATGCATAAAGAATTCCTCACGCAACACTCCACTCTCCGACTCCGTTGGAACTGAAGTTGAACGTGGCAATGAGTGAGAGTCATTAGGTCAGATATTCCGTAAAAGCATCAATACTGATGCTTTGTTGGCAATAAGAAAGGTAAGTGCTAAGGGATGGGTCATGACAAAGGCATTAAACTATTGATTTAGATTCCACAGATATCCCATGAACATATTTTGATAGAATGTTTAAAATTTCAGGAATCCAACTTAAAATCAGTTGGACTGGGAAAATTAGATACAAACTGATTCGAAACAGAAAAGGAGGGGTGGTTAAGTAAAGACAACTCGCCAAAAGGATGTTCGAGAATGATTAGAACTAGATTTGAGGACATAGACAACATTTCTATGTTGCTAAAAGGGAGAAAATTTCCTTGTTATACCGATAATCAAAAGAGGAATGTATGAGCAAGGCTTATGTTGATAGATGCAACATAAAGCAAATGGAGGGATTACCATAGCTCTCTCACACACACACACATACACACACTTATATAACTATAGAACCTAAACGGAATTAGAAGTCGGAGCAGAATATATGTCCGGTGTGTGCGGTAATGATAATTCTATTCATATTCTGTTTGAATGTCCAGAACAAGGAGTCAAATAATCAAAGAAAAATGAATTCAGTTAAGACCTAAGATAGCAGTAAGGAAAATTTTGGAAGATAAATCTCAATTGGGGGATTTAGAGAAATATTTTATCGGGTTAAAAATAAATGAATATACATGAACAAAAAGCAACTGAATATTGTTTATATTAGTCTAGATTCATGTCATAGATTGTTTGTGCCGTATCGTAATTGGGAGACTTCTATTAATGGAAGTACTATTTTAAGATCTTAATCTTTGTTATCGTATCACATTTCATGGCCTGGGAGAAAGCCAGGGGTAAAACCAAGCCATGAAGATTACAATTTTGTAATCACATAGTACTTGAATAAATAAACTTAACATAAATAGAAAGCACACGGAAACGTCGCTTCCAGCAACCTCGCTCCCGTGGGAGAAAAAATATGTAACAAGTGTAATAGAGCCTGTCCGCTGAACCTCAACCCCAGCCTGCCAAAGAGGCCGGCAGAAAGTTCACTTACACCAACGCCACAATCCAATCAAAACATTAAGGCCTGTCACCCCGCATCTCTGTCGTGATTAGGGGTATTCGTTGACAAATTCCCTTCACGCTACTTTTCCGCAGCAACTCTGATCATCAGCAAACAGAGCAGCTAGAATGAAAATCACTGGGGACACAATCACCTCAGAATAGAGATTCTGGTTAGTGCTGAGCACTTGGCCACCACAATCATTGTTGCTATTACGGAAAGCACTATCGCTAGAGGCTAGTTGCAGTTTTCGTTCTGTACCTTACCACCGCTGCGCCTATGGTCTCCGCCGCTCCAAAATGCCTATACTTGGTGCATTTAGCCTGACCGCCGACTACACGCATCACAACAACTCTTCATCAAGAACCGCCGCCGGTACTTCGCAGCCTGTAAAGGCATCGGTCGTTTTACAGGTCAGGCGCAGCTGCACTTTATCCAGTATAACTACAACAGTTACCAAGCTTTCCTCTATAGTGCAGCGTACGCTAACCTCAACAAAGGCGGTCATACAGTTTGACCACCACAGTACATAAGCATTGTCTAAGGTACTCCAGAAGTTGTAGCATGCACAGACGGAGCTCCTTCACATCATAGCCAAGATGACTAAATTCGACGAAACAGTTACATATTTGAAAATGGAAGACGACAGAGAATACAGTACAGGTCATCATCACAGACCCATCCACAGCTCTTTCACAAGCAATCACGCAACAGGATTTAGACATGTCACTACGACATTCACGCTTGTAATCGAAGACTCTCAAGGAGGAAGTTGCAACTCTTCAGACGACGCTCAAAGGATATCACCAGAAAGTTCAAACTAACGGAACACTACCAAAACTTCTCTAGAGCAACAGTAATGAACCGCCACAGGAGTCGCTGGAAAAATCAAAAACAGAGGTTGCATTAAAGATTCAAGGAAGTAACGCAAAATAAAAGCCATCACTTCTGTCAAGCATCACACTACAGAATTCACAGCGTTGACAGGCAGGAGCAACGACCAACCCTCTTTTTGCCGTTACTAAGTTCACCACTGTAATGTAATCTATTATTCTCGGGTGCAAAGCGTACCACCACATGACCCTGAGTTGTTTCACCCTATCCCTCACCTTTATCTTATCTATATTTCTCCCTCTCCCTCTCCTTTTAGTACCTTATATCCTATATCCCTGTTAAAAAAATACAAGATAACGAAAGACAAGATGGACGAAACAATGGCAAACCTGGGCTTTTGAACGCGGTCTACACCGGAAGAATAAACCTAGTAAATTATGTTAATGACCTATCGTCACCCAGAATCACACAAGCTTCAGAGATCAGCATTTCCTCTGAAATGCGAAACGCACTTGCTTTATTGTAGGTGGGAAATGTGATGAAACCATATGATGAACCACTGTTTGTATCCAAAGTAGCAGACTGGACAAGGCATACCATATTTAAATAGATTTTGCCAGCTGTCACTAACTGCACTGCTTCAGTGACGTTTGTTTTCAAGACGTTTGCTTTTTTATTTCTTTTTGTCGTAAATTCTTACTTGTAGAAATTGCATTAAATAATTAGGTAAGATAATCAGATAAGTGTGGAGCCCACATTTCTTCGGAAAAAAGGTGAAAGGTTTACTTTCGACCCTGGTGTTAGTGAGGTGCTTAAGGCCACACCGTTTTATATGTCTTGATGGATATATTCAACGGAAGGATCCTTATTGTCTAAGGATTAATCGAACAAATCAGATATAACATTGCCAAAGAAAGTCAGAGAGTGCAAAACTTCCTAGAAGATTGAAAGAACGGTTCCGGACAGAGACAACAAATACGTTGCAAAAACTTTCCAAAACATGGTGACTCGACTCAACCCTATCTCGACATAAGAGTTTGCTACTTACGCCACTACGATTTCATAATATTGGCTGACAACTAAGGTATTAATTGCTCTATACTTAGGACACTCCCTATCCAAATTTATGCTGATATAAGAGAATATGGTGTGCCAAGGTCACCAGGTCCCCCGGTAGTTTCTCTTTTCTTTTCTTTTTTTTTTGCAGGCTTGGTACCCTCCGGTACTTTACCTGTCGCGTGAGAGCATATTTTGTATTTTTACTTTAAAGTATTGGATTTACTAGCAATTTAAATGTCAAATCACAATTAACAGAGCGGGAGGCAGAAAAAGAAAACTATATAAGGTAGAGAATTCTTGCTACTCAATTAGTTTACAACAGAGCGGGATGGCTCAAGCGATAACGTCTGTGGTCCACATTCGGGAGGTCCCGGGTTCAAATCTCGTAGGTCGACTAATCTGACTGGTTCTGTGTGGTGTCCCTTAGTCTATGCTAAATGCCGGATTGGGTTATTAACACTACGAACCAACGTCCATCTTAGATCTAAAGCAATATTCAAAATTAAAATATATGGTAATAACGAATGATTTATCATCTATCAAAAATGCTCTGCAATCTATCCACAAACAAAGAAAGCAGGTAGGCTGGACGGTCCGGCACGCGTAGAAGCAGGGATATAGTTTCCTAGCACTAAGACCTCTGTGGACACGTGTGGAAGTTACAATCTGCCCGCCTCGTAATGAAGTAGAGGTACGGTTGCCTAGCATTAAGGCCTCTTTGGAAGCGTGACGACGAAGGGTGTTATGGTACAGGGTTGAGACTATAAGGTTGTGTGCCACATATCGAGTTACGAGGTATATCCTAACAGATCCGTCGCGATATGAACACGAAGGCTTTTTAGAACGGAGGGGAAACTACTGTTACGTACTTACGCCAGCCCCTTTCTGAGCTGAGAGTGTGGGACTCACCAGTACATGGCGGTACCCACTAAAAAACCCTCTACCGGAATAAAGAATAAAGAAGGAAATAAAAGTAATTGAAACCTGTTGCACCTGCTTATTCAGGAAGCGAATGTATTAGCCGGCCCAACTTGGACCTAAGGCATGTGAAATGGGAGTCAGGACGCAAGATTGTCCAAAAAATTCAGATTTTATTAATGGGCGCTCTTTAACTGCTATGCTTCTTGGCATTCCATTCTATATTGGGCGTGAACGATGGGAAATTTTGCTCAGTGGACTCATTATGAGCTTGAGGTTCCTTTACGTGCCGTAAATCTACGACACGGTACCACCTGATTACCTTCCCTTCAGAAGGTTGGCCGAGGCCCTACTTATGCCCGGGGAATTCAGGGCGAGAAATTACAGTAAATGATGCGATTCCTTTCCAGATGGAGACGTCGTCCTACTGCTAACAACTTTGTTGGTATTGCTGTTGCTGTCCTGAAAGATAAATGGACATAGTGATTGGCGTAACATTGTAAATATTGAAGTACTTAGCTACTTCCTCAGGCGGTATTTAGAATAACATATAATGCTGTCCTCCCCTCATAGGGAGGATGGTGTCTTTTATTGTTGGAGTTGGTGCGCTGAGTGTCTGGCGTCATCCTGACACAATGTAACAATATATTATTTTTGTTCTATTATACTGTATCTTGGCTGTTAACCGTGTCATTAAAGTGAATGATATTAATTAATTTAATCAGACAATGTTTACTCTATGTTCGCAGCGAGATGTGACAGTATTTAAATTGGAATATTTAAAATTTATAAATTAGTTAGTGTGTAAATAACTAGGGCTGTACCGAAAGTCTTAAGGAGGTCTAACGACAATGGGATTAGTTTAGTTTAAAACAGCGATGCTTTTAGACCTTTGAGTGTGTGCGCGGCGGTTCTCCCACTAAAGGATTTCACACAATGCTGTGAACGGTTAGCAAAGATGAAGGCATTGCTCAGTCAGACACAGTGCAAGATGGATCCATCGCGCAGCGATTCTCGTGCAATAATAGATTATGACTACAAAAGCAGTTAAATGCAGAGGAATTTTCTCTTCTCTAGTGTGTGGTTTTGGTGAGTCTCTCATCTAGGGACACCGTTGGAAACTGGTGTCGTGAATTTTCAAAAGGTCGGGAATCTCTTGAAACTGAACCTCTTTCTTGTTGCCCAGCAATGGCAGTGATCCAAGAAAACATTGATGCTGTGAGGAAAATGATAGATGATCCTCATCTCACATTCTGTTAAATTGAAGGGACCCTAAATATTGGATCGAATGCAGCGCAGACCATCGTTGGCGCTTATTTAGTCCTTACTAAGAGATGCGCCCGTTAGGTGCTACATACCTGACAGAAGCCAAAAAAGATGCAAGAGTGGATTGGTGTCGCTTTATGGTTGAAAAATTCGACAAAGGACTGTCCAAAGACACTTACAATATCGTCAGAGGTGATGTACCATTATGACCCCCACGCAAAGAGGTAGTTTTCAGTATGGTGCTTTCCAAGTAAGCAACCATCCACAAAAGTGCGGAGAAGTAGGAGCTCTGGAACTAAAATGGTGCCTACTTTCTTCGCCAAGATGGATCATCTCACCTCTGTGACCTTGGATACATGTCGCACAGTCAATGCTGAGTGGTATGTTACTGAATGTCTGCCGAAAGGCATCCCCACATGGAGGTCACAGCACCCGAAGTTGAAGAGTGGCCACCTTTATCAAGCCAGTGCTTCAGCACACACGGCTGCCAGAACAATTGACTACTTGAAGAAGGAAAAAGTGCGAATCTTGCCACACCCCCTATTCACCTGGCCTGGCTCCGTTTTACTTTTTCCTGTTCCCAAAGGCAAAGGAAAACGTTCGTGGGCAGCGTTTTACATCCGATGAAGAGGCCATCGCAGCATACAACAGTGCTTTAAGGGACATCCTAAAGAAGATTGCACTGCGACTTTTCTGTGTGGTTTCGAAGATTGCAATAATGAAAGGAAGAGTATATGAAAAGCTGTAATAGTTATATTCTAAATAAAATGTTTTTCTGGATCTCTGCTAAAAGCTTTCGGCATAACCCTCGTACAAATCATGTCCATTGGTTTTGCCTTGGTCGATTGTGAGTGTCCGCCTACATAATCAGACTGCCCAATTGCGGCGTGACTGCACTTAGACGTCACTTGTGGGAGCCCCTCATGCCGGGGCCGCTTGAAATCAAAGAGCAAGGACTTCAAGGACCACTTTGAAATCAGTCGATACGTTGACCATGCCTATTGTGTGAGGAATAGGTTTAGTCATGTTTGTATTAGTGCGTCTAAGTATTCTTGGGTGTTAATCTCTGATTTCCCCAGCCAATTCTTCTATCAAATAGCGATAACGGTCTTTTGTTCTTATCTCTCGCAGTTATATTACTTAAATCGTAAATAAGAGGGTTCGGATTTGTACCTTTTGCGATATAAGTTAAAGATATGTAGCTTAACGAATTCTTAATGAATTATGAGCTAGTTTAATGAATTTGTTACGAGATAAGCCGGAGATGCCAGGGGAGCTTGGCTATAATTCTAATTATTCTGTTTTGGAGGGTTTGTAGTCTGTTCAGACGCGTCTCTGCAGTATATCCCACAACCTCGACTGCATAAATAATTATGTGTATTTTTAGAGTTTTTGTATATCTTAAGGCCTTTATTGAGTTGTAGTTATCTATTAAAGTTAATAATTGAGTAGGGTTTGTTTAATTGGCCATTGGCCTTTACCCGTAGAGTATTTATGTGACCTTTCCAGCTAACACCTTGGTCCATAGCGATGCCTAAATAGTTTAACTGGTTTTTCCATCCTGTTGTTTCACTTTGTACGTCAGAGGCAGGATTGTTTATGCTGTACTCTTTTGGTGAAAGTCATTAATTGGCATTCATTAGTTTTACTTTAATTCGTCATTTTGTACACCACGTCTAACTCACTTACGACGTTCTGTAGCCGTATGTGTATAATCCATGGTTGTATAGACTGCTTTATTAGCGCTGTGTTGTCGGTATATATGTATTTCTCCCTTGGCATGAGTTTGAGCATGTCATTTATGTAGAGATTGAATAGAGTCGGTCCAAGCAAAGTTCTTTGTGTAACACCCGCCCTAATAGGCCTAAAGGAGGAAGAATCCTTCACCGTTGCTCGAAATTGACTTCCGCTGATGTAATTCTTTATTAGAGCGATTGAAGTGTCTGTAGGGTTGTAGGATGTAAGTTTCTTAGTAACATCTGCGTGTTCAATGCCTAAGAAAATGACGCCAGTTCATTTATTCGTGTTGTCTCCTTTGGTAATTAATACAGTTAGATGTACGAGTTGAGGTGTCTTTAATGATGTAACCTAAATACAAACCGATCCGGGAGTAGGATGTGCGTTTAATAGTGTGGGAATTTATTATTTTTATAATTAATTTTTCTATGGCGATTTTCACGTCCTGAAGGTACAATGGCTGTTATGGAGAATCCGCGGAATGTTGCCACGTGGCTGTGTTCCGCCGCCGCAAATACCGCACTTTCGTACACAAACAGGTTTATTATTATTACTTAGTAATTACAAACACTATTGTACTTTCTATTACCATTATATTAGGTTAATAGTTATTGTATACACTTCCATTTGATTCCTAAGTAATATTCATTTATGCCTCAATTTATTACATTCTCTTAGCAATCGCCAGCACTTTACTACTTTACCTAAATATGATACGTTTAATAAATGACTGTTACTTTAATCGGATATGGGTTCCACCTCCAAAAAGTAGTCCAAGTTGGCCTGTTCACAGTCCTCACAAGAACTGCAGTCATTGCTGAAGGAATGCTGATTACCGTAATGAATAGAAGTTAGATGTCATCGTACAGCTGATGTGCTTTCCACATAACATCTTCTATACCTTCAACGCGCTTACAGTAATTTAGACACTGATCTTGTGTAACTGATTCAAAAGCATCGTTTATTATACGTTCCGTCTCCTTTTACTTAAATGCAATTTTGTATCTCCCAACATGTCTCCATACCATTTCTATAAGGTTTAGTTCACAATGCTATGGAGGCAACCTACAAAATATTATTTCATATTCGTCTGCAATCTAGTATATTATAGTGGCACTAAATTTATCCCGCACAAAATTTACAATGGTCACAATTTTCTTTTGAAATAATCGTCTGAATAGGGTATGTTTTAGTGCCAGCCAATGTCATATCTATCTTGCGTGTTTTTGAACTAGGAAGAGCTTCTATTCTTCACCGTAGTACCTCGCATTGTCCATAAAATTGACCGTCCTCGATTCTATATTGGGCAATGGTTAGGAAGCATTGCTTAAATCTATCGCTGTCCTCTTCGACCTGTTAACCGGGAATATTTGGCCAAGATAACTGGTTTACTTATATTTCACTCCCCGCCCCCCAGTTTTGTATGTTTATCTTGTCATCCGCGGTGTCTTTTTTACACTTTTTTCTTAATCTAAAAAAATGTACGTCTGCTCACGCCAGTTGTCTTACAAAGTTCACCAACAATGTGCGAGTCTCTCCGCCTGGGGTTCTAATCCTTTAAATAATCAAACGCTTTAAGAATTTTTTTTTCTCTGGCCAATTCTAATAATTTCGCCATTTCTTCTGCAATCCATTGCACTCTGATCATTTAACTACAATGTACACGATTACCCAAGAACCTGTAAAACTCAATTACGGTTCAGATTCCCGAAATATGTAAACTGTAAACTCCACTGAAGTCTGACTTATTACCGCCCTTGAACTCTCACACACATCTGGACTTCATCGTTTCCAGGACACGAGTACCAGGTTTGTTGGTGCTGTATGCCTTGCGCACTGAAGACATTTACATTAAACTGTTGAATCATGGATGCATTGGTTCTGGAAACCTTCTGTATGTAGATAAAAACTAGTTTCATTGTTTCCTGACGACTTTGTGGCTGGAAGGTTTTACGTGGACTTGTAGAACGAGAATTAGAAAGCGAAAACATTTTCCATTGCGCAAAATATAGTCCAGACTCTTTGTTCTAAAGTAGATTTTCTTATGAAATGTGCTTAGATGTGTTGGTATAACCTAAATATCAACGTGGCCCATGAAAACAAACGAATCATCTAGATCTTTAATTGCAATAATTTCGGTTTAAAATCATGTTTTAACGTCCGGAGCGAGAAATATGTTAAACATCTGCTTTCAAGAAAATTTTAAATTGTGTTATTTTAAGAATCCTGTAATTCAATTAAAGGTTTCCTGTGCATACCATCGCATTTTTCAACACATTTCATACCGAAACACACGGTCCCATTTTACCTCAGTCGCATTTGAAAATACATACATTTGGCAAGGGTGCACTTTATTCCTCAATAAGAGAAGAGTGGCCCATAAGAGCCCGTTGTGCCTTCATGACGTGAAAACCGCTTTATTACCTTGCCAATTGTGTTCAACAGGCTAATTAGCCTGTAGCGGGTGTAAACGACAGGCTTTTGTTTTGTGAGCATTATTGTTTTTTCACGTTCCATTGTGGTGGAAATCTGCTTTGTGGGGTGAGTAGTTTAATATTTTGGCTAGGAGTAGCAGTACGTCACAGTAGTTCACCGAATATGCATGTTTTGAGGCGCCCTGAATCCAAATATATCATTTTGGAAGCATCTCCGTGTGCGTGTCTGTGTGTCTGAATGTGAACAGCATACCTCACAAACGAAAGGTCAGATAAATACCAAACTTGGTACCTAAGTTCAGTATCTTCCAAGCTTACGACACAAATATTTTCAATAAAATACTCCTACCCCAACTACCCTTTACATGGAACATTTTTCGAAAGCTTTTACTTTATAAAAGAAAAGCGTTTGATTAAAATATCATGTATTTAAGATGTTTACATTATAAATAAAATATATATTTCCAATTTTCTGGAAATAGCCGAGGACATCCTCTACATTCGGAAGGAATTTTGTATAAACTTGTATAAATTGTAAACGTTAAGTGTTAAACGAAAACGTAACATACAAAAATGTAGATCCGTTTAAAACACACAATTTATTTAGAATACATCCTTTGTGGTATAAGACTTTCTGAGATATCCGTTATTAAATGTTCGAATTGTTCAAACTCATAATTCTTTTAAAGTCCCATCGACTTTCAGTTGTTTCTCACGATTGTATGGAAATAGTATGAAAGTTTAAGGCTAGCATAAAGCGTCGAGTTCCTAAGCATTTGATTATCGCTGTTCGCTTTGTATTTATAACGAAATTTGTAATGTAGCTATTTTTGCAAAGATTTAGTTGGATTAACATGTAGTAGGTGGAACAATATGATATAATAATAGTTTGTATTAGCCACTAATAAAGATAGAGTTAGAGAAGGTCATATGCATGTATGTATCACATCACATTTTTTAAAATTACATTTAAGAAGACAATGAGTAAGTAGAGCAAATGGTTTTAGGAATGCTGCAGAGAGCTTAAGTAACGACATGAAGAAAACAGGCCGTCGTGTACTTCAGGTGGTCTAGCAAGCACGTTGAAGAACCGAGAGAGGTTCAGATTAAGGTACGAAGAAATGGCCATAGGTAAACGTAATTACGCGTCACTGTAGTTTTTCAGATAAACTACAAATTAAATTATGGGTAAACAAATTAGTGAGTAAGGGAAATAGTTCATAAACCAAAGCAATTAGGTTCACACTTCTGCTACACGCCGCTTTACTGTACGAAAATGGAGAGGTAAGACCAACATGACGATCTCATTATTTACTGCCTATAACGAATTCAGCGAGCATATTACTTTACAAATTTGATAGAGGAATTAAACTACTGAAGACTATTTATTGGCTAATGAATACAAATGCGTAAAATAACTTCGAACACGGGAGAATTGTTTAATCCCCGTCACTTAGTACATTTCATGGTATATTGGCAAATTTGCCATATAGGGAAAAATGCGCGCAGGTTGGCAATTGCACATGCACGATTAGTACCTTGAATGATGCATGCATGAATGGTTCAAATACTTTACCAAAACAAGATAAATCTGAGCAATCCGAAATTTAACATGCGTGATTAAGAGTTCACCAATTAAAACAGATGATCTCAAACAAAATCGGCTGGAGAGGTTGTGTTCCTTCCAGGTCTGTTTCACTGCAATCAACATTATCACAGTCACTACTGGGTATTAACGTTTGACCGCCCCCCTCTTCCCTCATCGTGGCACATGTAACCAGACGACGAACGGCATAATTCTTCTGAAAGGATGGCGTCATTCATAATGATCAGCTCAGTAACAGCGCGAATGTTCGAGAACGATGTCTCAATGATGACGTAGCTTATGGTAGCATGACATCATGGTCGTCAAGGGAAACGATTGGCTGGTTCGTCGCACGCTATTGACTGCAGCGCTATCGAGCTTATGGCCAAGATCAGCTACTTCCGTGCAGGTTGGATCTGCAATCTACGTACAGCAATTGATGGATAGTCTGTCAGAGCTTTGTGCTCATTTCGTGACGGCGAGTTTCTGGCATAATTCACCAAGGGTAACTTCTCGGCCTTTTTTTAATTATTCACATTCCTTTGGTAAGCTTCAAAATTTAACTTTTGCACTTGGTGTTTCAAAACTAGTATTTTGTGGGAGAAGCATTTACATATTAATTCCTCCGTAAATTCTTTCGTAAGTTCGTTTTGACGTCTCAAAACTTGGAAATATTGCGCAATAAGATTGATATCATGTTACGACAAGGTGTTATCGAAACTTCCACAAATTCGTGTTCTAGTAGTCCTTGTTTTTTTGGTTCCTAAAGAAAACGGTGATGCTCAGGCCGTTTTCCACTATCGCAAATATAATAAGCATATAGATATAGACTCAATGCCTCTCCCATTATTCACTCTTCAGCGCATTATTTTTGCAAGGCTAAGGTCTTTACGACCTTGGACCTTAAGCATATGGAGAATAAGAGTTTGTAAAAATAGTTTGTACAAGAGTAGAGAAAGCCATGTGAGTGTAACACATCAGATTTTGTTATGAAAATCCTGTTATTTTGGTTATGCAGAAATAACAGTCATTGGTATGATTTTCTTGTTCGTGCCATATAATTGGAACTGCAAACAGCATGTGCTGTTTCTCCCCTTTCAGGCACTGAGTCAGTTTTACATAGCATCGGATGCAACTTATATGTGTTGCGAAACGTTTATCATGGTCACCGAGCGGACAGCCGAAATGCAGGCAATATGCAATTTTCAATAGTGTTATAATTTGTTTCCTATGTTGACTACTTGTGAATTCTCCGCAGATGTAACAAGAACAATCCGGGGAATTAATACATCCACGTCTCTGCTCCTTCATTGTTTAAGCATAACAACCACAGCAAAGTTTAAAATTTCACTCTGCATGAAAGATTTCTATTAACTAGTATCCATGTTGAAACTTTCTTCCATTTCCATGGAAATACCTATTTCCGACATCAAACGCCGACATTTCCGCCAACTTCTTTACAATACGGAAACACGTGTCCATAATTAGGGATTTCTAGCGAAAACGTGGCTTCTATCGGGTAATGCTAATAAAACCGCCTTCTCAATTACGGAAAAACTTAAATTAGGTATCGCATCCACTCAGGCATATCTTTTTACTGTTGGTAAACGCGATACAGTCTTCTGTGAATGTGGTCAATTCGGTTACGCTAATCATGTTTTTTTCCAATGACTTCCTAACCAACCACACTCTAGGTCTTCTTACAGCTTTATATGTTCCTAGTTTGGTATCGGAACGTACAGTATACATTCGCTGTGACATACAGACATCCAATATATAGTACCACTCCTTAGATTAACCCGAATGTGTAAAATGAAGCTATAATCCCCAAGTATTACTTACATCCTCGGAGAAACATTACCACATTTTTGTCCTTGCCTTGCTCTCTCTCCGCAAGACGCGCATATCATGGGCATTACCGGATACACCGTCGATAAACAAGACGACAACAATAACCACTGCCTATTCGGGCTTTAAATCGAGCAGGTCGGGTGGAGTGTATGCGTCTACGCGATGTGGTATTTACTATCACGTGTGCGGTGTTCTAAGGGATTTTATGCAGCTTGAAGTGTGTTCTCAGCTATTTGTTTTTTTATTTCGTATTCTTACACCGTTCGTGTGTTTAAGTCTTTAATGTTTAGTGGGCGGGTCTGGTCCCGTCCCATTCACTGTACTAAAGACAAAGACATGAATTCTACACTATGTAACGATGACCACGTGATAGTGATAGAAGCGACTGTTTCTAACTCTTGGACTTTATCCAAATAAGTAATCTGAGTGTTTAGTTTTCTGGTCTGTATCGCCTTATTCCTCCATGTATCTTCATAGAGTCTTATTAATTTCTCATACTGTAGAATTTCATTTTCCTGTAGAGTGAGGTAAAATGTAAAGGTAAAGGTACGTATCACGGAAGGGTCCGCGGAACCGGCGCAGAGCAACGCCGCAGTCTCGTTGAACCTTTATGCTTCCAACCTTACCACTGGGTGGGAAGGCTGAGGGGAGAGATCTGAAAGTGAACCAATCCAGAGTCCGACGGGCGTAAGCATGGATGGGGTCCCTAAAGATTAATTGGATATGCTTGTGTTAAAATTCTCAGAGATTCTATTGGAGTGGTTTTAATTGCTCCTGTTATTATTCGTAAGGCATATTTTTGTACTTGTTTGAGCTTTTCCAACGTTCTTGGTGCTGTAATAAGAATTTAATCACAGTAAGGTTTTTGTCTTACTGGATTTGAACTACAGAGATTATATAATCACCCGTTTATAGGTTGGGTAAAAAGCTATGAACTGCATTTCTGTAGTATGCAGGATGCAAATGTCTTTCTAAATTCTAATTCTGACGCTACCAACAGATGCGTTCTTTATTTCTTTCTCGCATATACCTATGAAAGGTTTCATACATAACATTGACCCAGAGATTACAGAAATCGCAGAAATAGGTCAAAGTGTAGGAAGTGTTTCTGTTCAAAATGTTTATAGTCTTAAGCGTAAGGTTTTGTCTCCCACGGATGAGGTTTCCTTTATCCCTACACATACTTGTGTGCTTACGGTTCGTGCTCAAAATTTTCCATCTTATGTACTATAGTCAGTTTAAGTTTCCACCATACATGGATAGAGCTTTACAATGCTTTCGCCGCGCTAAATGTGGGCATTTTGCTAATGTTTGTTGTAGTTTAGCAGTTTGCTTTGAGTGTGCAGAGCCACATGCTACAGCGGATTGTCAGTCTGAAAGTCTCTGCTATGATCATTGCTTACCAGCACATAGGAGGAATGCAAGGTATATTTGGTGCGCTCTCGTGAAGGGGCCATGTTAAAGAAAATTATCGCTCTAGGATTAACTCGTCATGAGGTTTTTTTTGGCGTTTTACGGGGCTATAGTATGTATGTCAACAAGGTACAGAATACTCCAAATGTTTTCCGGTGGGCCAGAGGTCGTACAGGAAGAGGGGGAAGGAATGTCTTCTTGTCTAGTCTTGCCTGGCTATAGCCGAGATTAAGAACCGGTATCATCTCAAAGGTCACTTGCTTTTGAATATGCTCGTATAAAACAGTGACCTGCCTCTAACAGAGGAATGAAAGAACACGAAACTAAATAATTTTCACTTTACTGGACATATCCAAATAAATAAATTAGGGAATATGCTGTATAAAAACCAAATTTATGCTGGTGTTACAGATGTTTAAGAAATGTTACTCAGTAATTTTCTTGAGAAGCAAGGTGCACATAACGGATTTATTGTATAGAAATTTTGCTGCAACTAATAATAATATTTTTATAATTACCACACATTGGACGGTTTTACGTGAACTCCGACAGGAGAATCTTGAATATAAGATTGTTTTGCTTTTTAATCTTCATAGAGATTGATCACAGCGTTTAGCGCTAAGTTTGTAGTTCCATACAGTACATACAATTCTGATAATATTCAAGTAACATTTTAAAAATTAGGAAGTAAAAGTAATAGTAGTGCCAAACTGTTGAAGCAGCCTAAGGCGTAATTAAGTGCAACATTAACTTTCTTCAAAACAAGATACACTTTGTTACTAAATTAGAATAAAGATTGTTTTTATTTGCAACATGTCTTTTTTTTGTACTTTATTAAAAATAGCTTTATGTTTTTTATTTATAAAATCCCCTCTTAAGCCGCTTGTACACGATTAAATTTTTGTCAAATTCAATACTTTACAAGACTTTTCTAGAGTTGTCACAACTCCACAACTTTTCTTGTCAAATTACTTCCAATACTTTTAAAGTCTTGAAAGCAAATAAGGACAGTCTCTAAACGGTCAAACATTCCACAACGATTTGATGGCTTTGGCCAATGAAATCCGAGTGTTCACAGTGCGTAACGAAATCTGCAACATGGCTGAAAGCGAAAAGTAAACAAAATGGCTACCAGGCCAAAGTATGTCGTATGCGAACTGATTAGGTTATACATAAGCTGGCCATCGAGAACTCCGTGGATTATCACAAGGTGGAGCAGATGAAGGCGATTATGAAGAAACAATGGCCAGGTATTTTCCGAACTAAGTATACATTTATGTAATGTTAGATAGTGTGGTTAACCTATCGGTTGTTATTTTCGGCTAATATTATCTTATAGTGTGCCCGTAGAAAATGGTTATAAAATCAAAAGGAAAGCGAATAAATTACCTTAAGAGTGAGCTTAGAACACGATGTGGTCTCGTCTATAGCTGGTGCCTACCTGCCCGCCAGTTTAAGGTATTGTAGTTGTATAGGAAAATCGCGTCAGGAAGTAAACAAACGTAGCCATTTTGCAAAAAATTAAATGCAAATTGCGTACTGCCAACGTAAATAAAAATGTGAAATCGGCTAAAAATGCGATGCGCCGTTGTTACCGCTATTTGTTGTTGTTGTTGTTCTGCGATTTTGTTGAAACACAACGCGTGCAAATTAACAGTGCGTATTTAATATAAAGCAAAATGGTTTGCACGGGATGTGAGAATACTGTCTTTAGCATTCTAACTCAACACGTGCTAAGCTTATATAAAAAAACTAACCTAAACCTAACTTTTCGTGAATTGAGAAACGTAAGCTTATATAAAAAAACTGACCTAAATCTAACCTTTCGTAGATTCAGAAACGCAAGCTTATATAAAAAAAACTAACCTAAACCTAACCTTCCGTGAATCCATAAATGTAAGCTTACATAAAAAAACTAACCTAAACCTAACCTTTCATGAATTCAGAAACGTAAGTTTATATAAAAAAAACAACCTTTAGTGAATTCAAAGGTAAGCTTATATAAAAAAAAACCTAACCTTCCGTGAATCCATAAACGTAAGCTTATATAAAAAAAACTAAACCTAACCTCCCGTGAATTAGAAACGTAAGCTTAGGAACGCACGCTCGCTTCGCTCGCGTGCTTTGATGTAACCAATGGTAACAAATTAAAACAAGGATATATATATAAAGGTAATTCAGAAACCTATGCTTATATAAAAAAAACTAACCTAAACCTAACCTTAACCTTTCGTGAATTCAGAAACATAAGCTTATATAAAAAAACTAACCTAAACCTAACCTTTCGTGAATTCAGAAACGTAAGCTTATATAAAAAAAACTAACCTAAACCTAACCTTCCGTGAATCCATTAACGTAAGCTGATATAAAAAAACTAAACCTAACCTTACCTAACCTCCCGTGAATCAGAAACGTAAGTTTAGGAACGCACGCTCGCTTCGCTCGCGTGCTTTGATGTAAACAGTAGTAAAAAATTAAAACAAGGATATATATATATATATATATATATATATATATATATAAAGGTAATTCAGAAGCCTATGGTTATGTAAAAAAACTAACCTAAACCTAACCTTTCGTGAATTCAGAAACGTAAGCTTATATAGAAAAACTAACCTAAACCTAACCTTTCGTGAATTCAGAAACGTAAGCTTATATAAAAAAACTAACCTAAACCTAACCTTTCCTGAATTCAGAAACGTAAGCTTATATAAAAAAACTAAACCTAACCTCCCGTGAATCAGAAACGTAAGTTTAGGAACGCACGCGAGCGAAGCGAGCCTGCTTTGATGTAAACAGTGATAACAAATTAAAACAAGGATATATATATAAAGGTAATTCAGAAACCTATGGTTATATAAAAAAACTAACCTAAACCTAACCTTTCGTGAATTCAGAAACGTAAGCTTCTTTAAAAAAACTAACCTAAACCGAATTCAGAAACGTAAGCTTATATAAAAAAAACTAAACCTAACCTCCCGTGAATCAGAAACGTAAGTTTAGGAACGCACGCTCGCTTCGCTCGCGTGCTTTGATGTAAACAGTGATAACAAATTAAAAAAATATATATATAGGTAATTCAGAAACCTATGGTTATATAAAAAAAACTAACCTAAACCTAACCTTTCGTGAATTCAGAAACGTAAGCTTATATAAAAAAACTAACCTAAACCTCACCTTTCGTGAATTCAGAAACGTAAGCTTATATAAAAAAAACTAACCTAAACCTAACCTTTCGTGAATTCAGAAACGTAAGCTTATATAAAAAAACTAACCTAAACCTAACCTTTCGAAAGCTTACATAAATAAAAAATGTAACGTAAGCGTAACTTTCCTTTAATTCATAAAACACAGGTTGTCTAAGATCCCTAGGCTACACTCTGTGGTCGTTTCCGCATTCGCGGCATTAATTTTCGTTTTGGCGGCATTAATTTGTTATATGTTGGCAGCATAAACATATGACATACGTGACATGTGTTGAGCTAGTGCATGGCATAGTGTGACATCTGTTGGACAATATAACACATCATATTCATCGCCGTGGGGCACACTGTAAGATGATATTGTACTAGTTTGATTTTGGATGTGTATTAGTGTTGTGCTTAAACACTATTTCCTGCTGTTATACCAAATAAATAAATTAGGACATAATGCTCTTTTCATTGCAAAATAACTTAAAGCATTTCATAAACAGAAAATTCTCTATATGTACTGTATATCTTTGGGAATTTTTTGTCAATCTGGGTAACTCGGTTAAGCGCTGGCCTTGGAAGCACAAATAGTTACATAAAACTTGTGTATTACCACATTATTGCTGAATGATTTCTACATATCGCAATGTCAGCTACCATATTTATGACAAAACACCCAACTTAAATTATATAAATGTATAATATGTACTGCATGGCAAAATATCTGCTGAAATAGTTATTCTTTTTTAAGTATCTACTTTATTTACATACACCTCATTTGTGAAGTCATAGTGGGAGCTGCCTTGTAACAACTTCTTGGTTTCATTACTTGATAGTATTGAGTAATGCTATCTCTGTTTTAAATGTTCTCTCATATTCACACTTCTAATTGGGCAGCACTATGGCCTCTCACAAAAAAGCCTGGATTCAATCCTAGGGATCAGAGGTGGGATTTTGTGGTAGATAAAATGGCACTTAGAATGAATGTTCTCTGGTTTTCCCCACCATAATTCCATCAATTGCACCATCTTCATCATTGTCATCCCCCTCCCACCAGTCTCCAATCTCTGTAAACCTGTGAAGTTAAAAGGGACATTAAAATTAAAAATACTATGGAGGACAGAGAGCAATACTAATGAACGAGTGTCTCATCCAGCCACTCAAATTTATAAACTAGCATGTGCTGTTACATTCTTTCTGCAGTCAACATATGAAAAAACAATTAATACTGGCACACTAAACTACATGTTAAAGTGATTGACAATTATGAAGGGTGGGTGTGATATGGTTAAACACAAAGAGACATTGTTACTATTTAGAGACATTGCATTCACATTCATATTTAATAATACTGTATAATACATTTGTATGGTATTTTAAGGAACATGTGCCTACATTAATATACATTTGAATGACCTACCCAATTAAAATGTCCATTAAATTCTAACCTCTTGAATGTCTGTTATTACAATCTATTGGAATGATCTTATAGGTAATTGTAATTGCACTTAGTCACTTATGCATACACAAAGCCAGTTCTAGTTAATAAAACTTACAGTTATTGAATAGAAAATACACTTTGATTCCTTTTCCTGGGAAAGGTTCTATATATAACATTTGGTATAACACAGTGGAGGTCCTGCAGCACATGGGAACCTTAAATTTATTGACAGGTCATATGGGAAAAAAACAAATTGAGCCCATACAGTGATGTTTGTTTGTGTTTGTTCATTTGGCTCCACTGTGAGCAATGCTCAGGGTAATTGAACACATCATACAATTATGAAGTATACAGAGTAAGTAGGAATATACCCAAAGCCAAGAACACCCTTTGGGGGGGGAATGCTCCCCTCCCCATCATGCATTATCTAAGAGAGAAAAATTTGTAAACCATCACCATTTCAACAGTAAACTTCTCGACACGTTACAGTAGGACAACAATAGCAAATAAGTGTTAATCACCATCACATGCAATCTGCCCTACAATAAATTGCTTACATGAGGTTGATACTATTATGATGATTAATTCACTTTGAATAAGCTCGAAATTATAACTTTGTACTTATGTTATGCTTAAATTTCAATTTCCCGTGTAATTTCTATTACCTTGAAGATATGTTTGAGAAAGACATCACTTGAAACGAGAAATTCTCATTATTACTGCATGGGTATTATTTGGGAAGACAGTATACAGGGTGGAAGGTACTACTTGAACTGTACGTTAATCATGGATTCTATATAATGAGTAGTGCAAATATGTCCAATACAATTTTTGTCATTAAACCTACAAAAATGCAACATAGTGATGTTCCTTGTGTGTGTCTATTAGCCATTTTATTACAGTTCAAACAATACCTTTCACCCTGTATAAGAAAACATTTAGAAGATGGTGGAGTTTGCATATACATAACACATTATAACATATAAAACTGGGATGCAACAGATCCATCTATCCCATTGACTAACAATTATACAATCACTGTGTGCTACCGGTATTCCTACTACTTTCTATCCAGCAATAGTATTTACATGGTAGCTTAAGTATTTAAAGTCCAATATCAAACCTGCTATGTCTGTAGAGACTGGCACTGTAGCAAGATAATATCACAAAAGACATGTCAGGAATGGGGAGGAGTATAATGGTTATTTTGGGTGGGGAATTTTCTGAAAACCTTTGTGTTGCATCTTTGGAAGGTACTGAACTTAAACCGATTTGTACTATGTATGTACAAATTCATGCTTTGAAACGCATGGCTTTATGTATTCACTTTCAATTGCCAGTCGAAATGCGCGCGCCATAGTTCCACGTTACGTATTTGACCACAACCAATGGGAGCAAAATGTGCAGGAATGGACTACCTTCCCCCTTGAACTGGAAGATCGTTCCCTTTCGTTCATTTTCGGCATTCGCTCGAACTTTGTCGGGCAACTTCGGAGAGCTTTCTGCAAGCGCTAGTCTTATTTTGTAGTCGCTACTGCTCACCCACCACTACTTTGCTGTTCTGTGTTCACCACGAAGGTTGGGTACTCCGTCTCGATATGACGGTCGTTAGATGCTGGTCGTGATGCTAGGCTTATCCGAGGAGTGGAGCAAACAGGCTTCTACAATTTCATTTTAGTTCTGGTGAGAGATCGGAATAGGGGCCCGAAAAGGGGAGAAGAAGAGATGGTAGATGATAAGGTCCCGGTATGCTCATATGGTATAATTCATGTAAGAACTGGTTCGTCGCGACCTGGTAAAGAGGGCAAGCAAAAATAGGTGATTAATATCAACCCTACGTCCACAGGTGCAAACATTCGTGTCGACGTATCCCAGTCGGTAAAGATAACTGCGGGTCAGTGCCACATTTAAAAAGATACGGAAATAGTAGGAAAATGCTCTATTAGTTAGTCGTCTTGAAAAGGAGAGAAAAGTCAGCAATAGGTCCACAGGTGGTCGGGTGTGTGCGGCTATGTCATGGGTGTGCCTGAGAATGGTCCTCGCGACGTCGGATGGTGGTATGTGAAGCTGCGTACAAACTGTTATTTCCGCCGTGGCGGCGCGCACCGCTGCGTCCACGCGTTCGTTACCCGGGATACCTACGTGACCCGGAATCCAGATAAAGAAAAGATGTACGTTCGATGGAAAAAGATGAAGATTACGAATAAGAATTTCATAAATAGGCCCCCTGGGCCAACGCACCGGGTGTTGAAGAGCGGTCAAAAGACTATGGCACTCTGTAAAAAAAAATGCAGTTGTTTACCGAGTGGGCTTGTAGATATTTCAACGCTCTATAGAGTGTGACTGTCTCCGCCGAATATATACACTACTATTTGTGAAAATTGCAAGAACAAAAAAGAATATCCCGAATAACTCCAAACTAGGTGGAAGTGGATTAGGACTAGGTGGATTATTCGACATGGCGGCGAGTGGTGTTGTGACGCGAAGCATGCAGTATAAATATAGCAAAAACAATGGTAAATATACCGATACAGCAACTGAAGATGGTACTAATTTGAACCATATTAGTAAAGGAATTTGTGTGAATGTAGGCAACCTGGGGGATCAAGGCAATTCGGTAAAGCAAACAAGTAAATTGTGTCAAGATGAATTGGCGATCGGGGGCGTGCGTGAAAAGGAAATGGCGGCGTCGCTTCATACAATCATTGACATTTTGAATAAGGATTTGAGAGAAGCGCAGAAAGAAATAATACGTCTTCGAAGTGAGAACAAGGTTCTGCAAAATGAGAGAGACGCGCTTTACAAAGACAAAACAGAAAGTGTCGTCCTGAGAAATGAAATTGAAGTATTAGAAAAAGAAATTACGGAAGTAAAAGAAGCAAACTTAATCCTTCAAACGAAGGTAGCAAGCAAGGATAATAATGGATATACTGAAGTGCTGCACAAACACAATAGAAGATATCAGCATCCAACTCAGAATAGTGGAATGCAACATACAAAATACAACAGAAGTGAGGTCGAAACAAAAAACAGATTTAATGTGCTGATGGATACTAGCCAAGTGAGTTCAAACTACCACGAAAACCATGTGAATAACAGCGTTAAAAGAAACAAATCGCCTGATGTTTTGGTAGTGGGAGACTCCATGATAAAGTTTGCAGGACAGTTGTGTAGAAATCGTGGACATGATGTGCGGTGCTTTCCGGGAATTAAGTTAAATGAACTAAAGCACCAAATGGAGAGAATTAACTTGAAAGAACGCAATCCTGACGTCGTGGTGGTGCATGCAGGATCTAATGATGTAAAACCAGGAGTATATGCAGAAGAAATCATGGGAGATACCATGGATATTATTAACTATATACGACGAGAGCCACCTAACGCCAAGATAATTATTAGTGGCGTGATAAGACGGAGTGATACAACGGAAAAAAAAGTAATGAGGCTTAATAAAGAACTGAATTGGCTGTGTTCCACAAAGATTTGCACATTTGTGGATGGAAATTTTTGGCTAGAGAATAATGAGTTTGGAAGAGACGGCATTCACTTCAACCGCGGAGGGTCTCATAAGTTTGGAATGCTGTTGTGCGATGTAATTGGTTCGGTGATAATGGGAAACGAGTAAACCGGGTGGTGGATGTTGCACTAATGACTGGAAATAGTGATCGAAGTGTGCAGGTGTTTAACAAAATATGCAGAACAGAAACTAATGTTGTAAGTGTGAATGCTTCTGGGGACCACTACTTTAAAGCTGTGGAATCCAACCAACTATCAGGGACGAACGATGTTATAGGTGCCACTTCGGCGAATCTCACTACCACTCTTACTAAATGTATGGATGGAACAGAAAAAACGAAACTGTTAAAGGTAAGTGATTCTGTAAGAAAGCCTATAAAAATAGATGCACACTATGTAACAATTTTTCATCAAAATGTCCAATCTATTCACAATAAATTAAATTACATTGAAATCCTATTAGATAAAGATCTGAATGAGGTTGGTGTCTTGTGCATTTCTGAGCACTGGTTAAAGAGCAATGAAATCGATTACATACAGATACCAAATTATACATTAGCCAGCTCATATTGTAGATCTAACAAAAGTGGGGGTGGGGTATGCATATTTATTAAAACAGGTATCCGTTTCATAAATATAGGTACATGCCGGACATTATGTCGTGAAAGTGATTTTGAAGTTGCAGGTGTGGATTTGATTGAACTAGATATTACTGTGATTGTTTTATACCGTGCCCCAGATAGTAATGTTAGGATTTTTCAAAATAGCTTAGAGAGACTACTCAACATTCTCGTGAAAACCCAAAACAAATTTGCATTATGTGGTGATTTAAATATTGACTTTCTTAAAGACAGCAAAGAAAAGCAAGACCTCATACATCTGCTTAGAAGTTATAACCTAATGCATGTCATAACATCCCCTACAAGAATAACTAGTCGCTCAATAACTGCGGTAGATCAAATTATAATTAATGAAAATTGTACATATAAAGCACAGGTGATAAATACAGGATTTAGTGATCATGAGGCGCAAATAATTCAAATTGAAACTAATAATACTAAGATGTTTAGATCAACACTCATAAAAAAAAGAATATTTAGCAACGATAATATTTTGTATATGAATTATCTCTTAAGCAAGGAAGATTGGCTTGATATGTATAATACAGCTGATACTAATGAGAAATTTAGATTGTTTGCAAATAGTTTTATGTTCTGCTTTAATACTGCATTTCCTCTCAAAACATCAAGAACCTCCAATGGGAAAGCTAAGAGAAAGTGGTTAACTCCAGGTATAAGAAAGTCATGTGAACGTAGAAGATTACTATATGACTTAAGTAAGGGTAGTACAACGACAGATTTTGATAATTATTTTAAGAATTATAAACGCATACTAAATAAAGTTATAAGACAGGCTAAAATCAATAGTAATGACAATCATATTAAAAACTCTAAAAATAAGACCAAAGCTATGTGGCAAATAGTAAACCAAATGACTAATAAAACACGTCATATGCAAGGTAAAATAGAACTTGAGCATAATGATAGAAAGATTACTGATGCAACAGAAGTTGTTACATATTTTAATACCTACTTTACAGAAATAATTAAAGATTTGGTTCAAAATAGTAATGGACATCTTGGCAGTCTAATAAAGACTAATACTACCAATAATGTAAACTCTATATACCTTTATGAAGTTACGCCTGAGGAAATGCTAAACATAATAAATGGATTGAATAATACATATTCTGCAGGTGTTGATGATGTACCAGATATAATTATAAAAAGATGTAGTGACCACATAATTGGTCCACTTGTCCATTTGTGTAATGTATCCATGACTAGTGGAATATTTCCAGACATGTTAAAAATATCTAAGGTTATACCCTTGCACAAAAAAGGGAAAAAGACTGAGGTAGCTAACTACCGTCCTATTTCCATACCCTTCGTATTTTCAAAGATATTGGAAAAAATAATGTATAGAAGACTTGTATCGTTTATTGGAAAAAATAATATAATTACTAGTTCACAGCATGGATTCCGACGAGAAAAATCAACAGAGACTGCGATATATTCTTTCTTAAATAGTGTCATAACTGCTTTAGATAATAAAGATAAAGCAATTGGCATATTTCTAGATTTAACTAAAGCTTTCGATACTATTAACCACAAAATTTTGCTAACAAAATTATTTGACTTTGGTATAAGAGGATTAGCATATTCTTGGTTTGAATCTTACCTTACAAACCGTAAGCAAATAACAGAGATTACAGATTATAATGCTAACACTAATGCACTTTTGGCAGTTAGATCTAATGCACTTGATATAACTTATGGAGTACCACAAGGCTTTATACTTGGACCATTTTTATTTATCTTGTATATAAACGACTTAACAAATAACATACAAGCTCATAACATTGTTCTATTTGCAGATGATACTAATTTACTAATAACAGAAAAGAGTAATGAAATGTTAAATAATTCACTAAACTAGGCCAGTAAAGATCTGGTATATTGGTTAGATAATAACAACCTGGTTTTAAATACGGTCAAAACTGTTTGTCTTAAATTTCATATTACTGATAGTGCAAACAATAATTATAACATCCCTGAAGTAAAATTAAATAATAAATTAATCTCATATAAAAACGAGACAAACTTTTTGGGCTTGTGGATACAGAATAACTTGAAATGGAAAACTCATATAAAACATTTAATAACCAAATTAAGCAGGAATGTATATGCCTTAAGAATTTTAAGTCAAAATGTCAGTCTCCATGTGCTGTTAACAACTTATTATGCACATATACATTCAATAATTAAATATGGTATCATATTTTGGGGAAACTCACCAGAAACTAAGGATGTATTTATCAAACAAAAACAAGCCATACGAATTATATGTGGTAAAAAAAGGTTATGCTCATGTAAACCACTATTCAGAAAGCTTGGCATACTTACTTTGGCATGTTCTTATATATTGGAAACAGTCTTATTTGTAAAAAGAAATAAATTTAATGTTCAAAATAATGACAATGTCCATAGTCATTACACTAGACATAATAAGGATATACACTTAACCTCTGTCAGAACTACAATATGTAAGAATGCAGTACTGCACTCCAGTATAAGGAATTATAATTCCCTACCTAATGCCATTAAAGATATAAATAATTATAATGTGTTTAAAACTAGAACAAAGGCTTTCTTGCAGGAACACTGCTTCTACACCGTAAAGGAATATTTACAGTTTAATAAATCCTTGTTTGCATAAGACATTGTACTAATCCGTTAAGTTATCTAGTAGTATGTCATTTAATTTATAAATATATCTATTGTATATCATAGTTGAACTCAAATTATATATAACTTTATTGTAATGTAAATATATAAATTTAACTACTGACATATCCTGTATCAATGTACTATGTACTGAATTGATGTTAAAGGATTAATAAATTGAAATAAATTGAAAGTGTATAAGAGTGTGCAAGCAATAAGTGATTAGGTTTGCAGAGAGATGGGGTACACGTAGGCCGAGCAGAGATATATCGTGTCGGTTCGACAAGGCCAGAGTTGCGCCCAGTGTAGTCAGTGCAGAGCTGTCAAACAAGGTGGAAACAATAAAGTGAGTGCCAGTATGCCTCGTCGACGTCCAAGAGAGCCATATCGGCATGTGGGTGAGTTCGAACGGAGCAGAATGATCGGTCTCCGGGAACCGCGTTTGTCATACCGTGACATTTCGGCTTGTACAGGGCATGCAGCTATGGCAGTGATGCGTGTGTGGAAGCAGTGGATAGCGGATACTGGACCACGGAACATGACCACAGCACCGTCATCTTGTCCACATGGTCATAACGGACCGTACAGCTTCATCCACAGTGTTGGCTCGACGCTGGAGCACTGCAACAGGTGTGAACTTGTCTGCATCAACGGTTCGTCGCCGTCTGCTGCAGGTTGGACTGCTTGCATGTACGTCGGCTTCCATTGTCCAGAAACCACAAGCTCCTCCGGCTGCAATGGGCACGTGAACAACGTCACTGGGGTGCTGAGTGGCAAAATGTAGCCTTTTGGACGAGTCCCGCTTCAACGTGTCCTGCAGTGATGGCCGCTTACGTGTCCGGTGGTACCGTGGTGAGCGCATTGTTGGGCGTCGTAGTTGACAAACACCAGTTGCGATGGTTTGGGGCGCCATTGGTTACAACCTATTTCGCCTCCTACGAATTGAGGATTCTTTGAAAGTAACCTGTACCTAACGGTGGTTGTAGAGCCTGAGGTACTCCTCTGCTTCAGGCATCTCCACAGACCACATTTTAACAGGACAATGCTGGGCCACATATTGCGAGGAATGTACAAGCCTTCTTCAAAGAGTGACGGGCACCATTGCTTCCCTGGCCTGCACGTTCGCCTGACATGTCGCCCAACGAACATGTCTGGGATATGGTTGGCCGGCACCTGGTGCGTCACGGTCCTCCAGTAACCAGTGTCACGGATTTGTGGGCTCGAATACAAACTGCGTGGAGGGAAATCCCTTATGAACATACTCAGAACCTTGATTCAATGCCATGGCGTATCGCAGCGCATGGAGGCCACACAAAATATTGAATATTAGGGCTCATATGTCATGTATAGATTCGAAAAGTTTATCATTTGTTACTTGTCATGTATTTAACTTGTGGTATTAAATTCATTGAATGCATGCGTTTCCTTCTTGGTGTTGCAATTTTCACAAAAGGTAATGTAGATATGCCGTCGAAGAGTCTCCATGTGAATGTCTCCGCAGTACTTGCGACATATACGGCTGCACCGGTTCCACTGGGGATTTTGGAGCTGTCAGTAAAATTATAAGCAGTGCGTCATCCTTCCGTTCCTACCGGAGTTCATTTAAGTATGCGATCCACAGTTGGTTATAGTTAACATTGGGGGTAGAAAAAGTCTCTGTGTCAATCTGTACCGTAGATGGAAGGCAGCGGGCCATGAAATCCAGCATAAATGGCGGGCTTACCGGAGTGCGTAAAATGTGGTCGTAGCGATGGAAGAGTGGAGTAGTGGGAAAGGTAAGTGATCGTCTCCTCCGGGTCCACGGCGTAGTAGTTAATATAAACGAGTGAGTTTGAGTAATAAGGAGTTATAATAGTGTGTCTGAAGATCCGCCAGAAATCGAACTCCGATTGTCAGCAGTCGACAGTCTAAATTGTACGTCGGAACCTACTCTTGGGATAAACGTTTGGCCGGTCTACCTGGTATCAGGAAAATAATGTTGTAAAGTTGATAAAGGGAGGTATCCAACGCATGCGTCGTCCCGCGAGAAGGAGGCGGTGTAAGTAGTTGACCATATTCCAATCTCGCACGAATAACGGGGGAAATGAATCGCAGGAAAAGGAGTGGGTGCATACCCAAATGTCGGGCTGCCATGGCCATAAATAGGGTCTTGAATTTAGTCAACGTTAGCAGGAAGTATTCGTAATGTGCTACACTGGAAAGAGTATGCTGAAAAACTAGTCCCAAAAATTTGTTGGACTAAGGTCGTGGTCGCGTAGCCGTAAGATGAAGGGTAAAAGGCAGTGAGATTTATGAAAGTGTACAAATTTCGTTTTTCGGGAGTTTACATCCATTCTCAGGCCTACCAGGTATTGTATAAATTGTGCACAGTCCCGTTCAAATCTCCGGAAATCGGTCCTAGCGTTAGGCAATATCGACATATAGATCACAATATCATCCGCGTATTTTAACATGCGTGCGGTTATGGATATTTCAGCTAGGATGTTGCCGATATACAAGGCGTACAAAAGCGAGCTGAGCGCCGAATTCTGTATGAGACCGTGAGAAGTGGTTCGGCATTGAGCGTTATGGAAGTGCCGTGCAAGATGGTAACGTCGGTTATACAAAAGCGCGTGTATTAACATACAGACTATTGGCAGGAGATGGTGCCTACGAAGGCGATGCAGGAGTAAAGGTAGAATCACGTGGTCATAAGCGGCCGTTATATCAAACAATAGTGCCAGGACATGTCGGTGGGAGGGAAACGCAATGTGGATATCCGTATGCAGTATGTAAAGGGGGTAATTAGTTCCACATCCTCGCCGAAAGCCATATTGCGTGGAAGGCCACAACTTGCTGCGTTCCAAATGAAAACTTATACGGTCCGGAAATAATTTTTCAAAGAGTTTACGAATGGTAAGTAACAGACCTACAGCTTTATAGTCGTAGAAGATAGTCCGATACAGCCCGATTTTAAGTTAGGATAGATAATCACCACACGCCATGACGTTGGCAGTACACTGTACGGAGGATGTTGGTAAAGACTAGGGCTAGAAGCGAATACCAGCTGTTCGGCGGTGCTTTCAAATGTCTGTAGATAATATCGTCCACTCCCGGGGTGGATGTGCCCGATTTAACGAAAAAGATGTCATGTACGTTCCCCCCAGTCACCGTGTTGTACAGGGGACTAGTGACGTAGGGGTCAATCGGAGGTTGCGGAGGTGGGTGAGTGGTGGAGTCTGGGGCTACATGGTAGAGACAGTCTGATTGTAACTGTGGTTGCCCTGCTAGTGGTGTTGGTATCGGGCACCTTGTTTTGGTGAAGCGCGCGAGGTGTTTCCACACATGGGCGGACGGTGTACGTGCCTGCGTCGAGTTACAGAAAGCTGCCCACCCCGCTCTCTCAATCTTTTTAAAGCGCCGGCGTATCTGCGTCTACTTAACTCTCGAGAAGAAAAGCATTTCTCGGTTGCCTTCCCGATGATAATGAGCAAAGAGCAGACGTTTCTCGGCTATCAATTTGGCGCACTCTGGTGTCCATTATGGTGGCTGCGGAACCCCGTGGTGACGTTGCAGAATCTTCGGATGAAGTAGGTCTAAATATTCGGAAAGAGTGTCCTCCAGGATCTCATATGTTACGTTCACTCACGAAGAAGTTGGGTAGTATTTTGTAAGTGATATGGAAGTGAGACGGCGAAAAATCGCCTCTATGGGATACAAGGACGTCAGTGGAAAAAGAGGTAAGTGTAGCACGCGGGGGAAGTAGGAAAGAGTAGCAGCCACTACTCAAAGCATAATTAAGCCGAGTTAAGTGCAGTCGTTGCGTAACGTCCTGAGTCGCAAAAATTATGTCCGCCAAAGAATCTAGCTGGTATTGCGATCCTTGCCGTATCGAACAGGACTGTGTAAGTATGGACCATGGGTGTGTGATCGCAATTATCCTATCGGCAATTGTCTTCTCCGTTGCGGCGAGGAGGATGTAAAGTTTCCTATATTAAAGTCACCGCAAAGTAAATATATGGAGGACCACGGGGACAGATAACTTTCCCACTTCTGATTACTCAAAAGTTTGCCAGAGGTGTAAACACCGACAATGGTAAGGTCACCCAGCACCACTCTCGCAGACTCAAGATGTGGTGGCGTGCTTATACCCGTTTTCCAATTGTATATGTTAAAATGTTCGGCCACGCACATGGCCCTCTCCAATGAGACTGTCAGTCCGGAGATTTTGTAACCAGGCAGACGAAACGTTTGCCCATTTCTTAACAAGGTCTCTACCAAAACCAATACTAGCAGTCTATTGCGGGCTAAGTATGCTCACAATTCCCCTTCCTTCGAGATGATACTACGCGCATTACAGTAGTAGATCATAGAATGTATCGTCATAGGTCTGCTCCCCGGCCCTTATAAATGTAGTTGGTATTGTAAGCCCTGTAGAAATGTAAACGCAATCTGGAGCTAATGTAAACAATTTAAGAAATAAAGATTGCAGCTGCTGCAAGTTCACTCGGTAAATGTTGCGTACGAAATATGATTTTGAGAGTCCTCGTGGGCACGAATTGGGTGGCACCATTTAACTGTGTACGTCGGTTGAAACGCATAATGTGTTGGACTTGTAACTTGCGGGTCATCCGGAGATGGGGACGAATTTCTTTTAAATCTGCTCTTAAATCTACGCCCCATACTACGCCAGTCACGAATAAATTGTAAAATGTGTTGAATATGTTTAAGTCATGAATCTTAACAAAGTCAGAGTCTAGGAATTCGTTGGCCGCTTGAGCCGTTGTAAAATCAACCTCGATTTGATTGAATACCGATTTCTTACTATGAGTAACGCCTTTTCCTAGTTTTGGAGGATGAGAATCCCGACGTTTTTACTTTTTCCACACACAAGGAGAAAATATGGGCAAAGGTCAGTATTCATATACTGCAAGGATGCCGTTAGTATGATCGTAGGCGGTTCGGACGGTGGGTTTCCACCCCCCCCCCCATTTGACTGCTAGGCACTGCATGCAACAATATTTGGTCATTGCAATAATTCGGGTGTTCGTGTTGGTGTACTCGTAACCACCTCGGTTTCCATTCCCACTACTCTCCCAAGACGTAGCCATTGTGATCCAAAGAGTACACGCGGGGGCTGAGCCCCGATCCGGACTCACGGTATACCGAGAGAAGGAAATATATAAACAATGAAGTGTACTCATAATTGTTGTAGTTCACTAATAAGTATAGCACAGAATAAATCACAAAACACTATAACACAAAAAAACCCAAAGCCGCATCAGACCTATGAGGCAGGTTAGCGAGTCCCCAAGTATTCCCACCCCACCCCGCAGAAACCTGCGTGCACTGAACGTATAAAGCGACCACACTTGCTGCTGTCTCCGAGAAGAATGATTTCATGTTTTTCAATAGAAACTGCAACAAATGCTTAAAATGCTCCAGAACTCCAAAACCTCTTACTTCTCTGTCCACTTACACAGAACACCAAGCAAGGTTGTTGTGGTTTATCTCGCGACCACAGATTAATACTCGCGCTGCATACAGCTCACATTGGGTTTCCACTTCTTGGTACATCGATGTATACATAATAACTGGAGAGGGGTTATTTGATTAACAGATGTGTTCCAAGGTTCTGATTTTCATTTTACATTTTCTGAGGAAATTGTACTGAGATAACGACGTGTGATGAGTAGTTGTATGAAGGAGAGATTGAATAATCCGTGGGCAAGTACCTATCAGTCGCTAATGGAAAAATAGCGAGTGGATCAGTGGAGTGAGTTGTCGGAGCATTGAAAGAAAAGATGTTCCGCGTCTCCGAACTGTACAGTCACAGAGTGGTGTAGCATGCACTCCGGTTTTATTGAGATAGACCGGGGTGGGGGCCATTCCTAGAAGAAGTTTAAAGGCTAGTGAGATGGCACCTGGTGGTAACGAATCTAACAAAAACCAAGGTTTAAATGGTTACTGATTTGAGCGGGAGGTCCGGGACTGGGTTCCCAACGGAACCCAGTACCGTTACATGCCACTATGCCGACGACATCCCCATTATGGTACAGAACAAAAATGTACGCTTCTGTTACCCTCCACTATAGCGGCAGCTCCAAGCCATTGGCAGGTGGAGCGAGAAGTTGAGGATGGCCATTAGTTCGGGAAAGAGCTCTGCTCTTATCCTGGTCAAGGTATGTCGTTGACGGCGGACGCGGTCACTAAGATTGCAGCGGAGGATCCCCTGGGTTAGCTCAGCTACGGCCTCGGCTACGCCGCACTCGTGCAGTTGTATCCTGTTTTTCGCTCCAGTATGTCTAATTATCTAAACCTACACTTATATCAAGCTATCATCCCGCCCCTAATTCTATATGGATGTGAGGTATGGGGATCGGTGACATGGACCACCATGCGCAAACTGCAGATCATTCAGAACAGAGCATTAAGGGTGATATATGATACTGGGTCTTGATTCCCGTCTCATACTCTACACACTCATTCGTGACTCGAATGTCGTCCTCCGTGGTGTAGTGGTTACCATGCTAGCCTCTAGTTTCCGAGGTCGGGAGTTTAAACCCGGCGGAGGGAGAGCATTTTTTTCGGACGTAAACTTCCTTAGCATGGCTTCCTTCGGAAGGGAAGTAAAGCAGGTTGTCCCATGTTGTATATTTACTGCACGTGAAAGTACCTCAAGCCTGATAAAGGAAACTCTGAGCAAAATTATCGGTCTTTCACGCCTAATAAACACTGGAACGCTAAGGGCCACAGCGGTTAAAGAGCGTCCATAAATAAAACTCAGTTTAATTTTTAATTTCCGGACTCAAATACGAGGACAAGATGCGACAGAGATCTCGTACCATGCACAAGAAACTTGCAACCCATTCAAATTAGCTGGTGAAAACCCTGGGATATTATGATCACAGGGTCCCCAGAAGACGGAAGAGCTATCGTCTACCCAAGGTCGCCATAGGGCCTCTAATATAAGGGCTAACAATCCATCTCACATTTCTCAAGTTAATCTGTATTACGCCTGGTCACTACCTGGATGAGTGACCATTCAGCGGTGATCCGCCCAATAGTCAACTTGATTACCCCCAAGTAAAGCTTGGACACTAGCTCGGTGAGTGACCGTTCAACAATGACCCGCCCTCTTATTAACTCGGTTACTCCCATAACCTATACCCATATCCTCTCTTGCTTCGCTGCAGGCCACTTTGCTTAATTTGACAATCACGCAAGAGGCTACACAAGTTATGCAGCATTGGGCTTGGTCACCACTTGAACGCTTGTACCCTTAAGTGGTTCGCCAGACAATGGCAGCATAGGAAGCGAAGCTCCGCCTACAGACACACGGAACGAAAACCTGCGTAAAAGTTAAAATCTATTTTACCGCACAGTAAAGCCGCAGTAGCGGCTAGTTATTGTGGCGAGTTTTACATTCCGCACAGGTAAGTCTAGCGACCTGCCATCAATTGCTGTATTGCTGCTTCGAGGGTGCGGGGGCACAGGGAGATGGAAGGTGTTGATGGCTGAGCTGTCGCTGAATGTCTGATATCGGAATGCCCGGGGAAGGTGAAGTGGGGTCCATGAGTCACTGCTTTTCCAAGCCTGTCCGGGAGTTCATTGCCAGTTATGTGCAAATTACCCGGAAATCAAAGGAACTAAACAAAGATGTCCCCTTGATGCAAAGCGTGAAGTTCCCGATTACATATCCCCCACCATTACCATGCTAGTCTTTAGTTCTCGAGGTCGCGGGTTCAAACTTGGCTTTCTGGTCTTTCACGCCCAATAGGACGATATGACCACGGCAGTAAACACCGTCAATAAAAATAAACCTCCTACCTTCCAGGTAAGGATGGCCATTAAAGGAGAGTCAGATATCGCGCTGCTAGAATCATAGCAGATCAGAATGAGAAAATTAGAGAGCCACGTAACGAATATAGAGCCTGATAATGGCATATATTTCTACGCAATATGAAGAGAAGGCGGAGGGTAGCGTAAAGGGGGTCTGAAGTTCTAAGATTTGGTTAAGGCATACAGCATTAAAATTGAATATTTTATTTATGGACGCTTCTTAACTGCTGTGGTCCTTAGCGTCCATTCTATATTGGGCGTGAAATAACGGTCATTTTGCTCAGATGCCACTTTATCAGGCTTCAGATTCTTTTATGTACCGTAAATATACGACACGGGACCACCGGCTTTACTTCCCTTCCGAAGGAAGCCATGCTAAGGATTTTTACGCCCGAAAAAATACATCGCCGGGTTGTGCACCGTTTTGGAGGAATTACTGTATTATTGACATGATATCCTTTGAAGTTAATATATCAGATAGTCCGTCAATAAACCTGCATTTTTAAACTTCACATGCGTATCACTTGCATGATTTATCTTGACACGTTTCAGCATTATCACTGCAACATGCTATTTAATGTCGGCTAAACTTCATAACGGAAAGGTTGATGTTTACCTTAACCATTTTGGCCGTGATTTCTACTCGTCAATTACGAAGTCCAAAAAAACCCATTAATGTTATATTTCACTGTCTGAATGCCTCGCTATATCTGAAAAGTAAATCAAGACTGTATAAAATATCTTAACACTAAAAAGCTCTTAAAGTATTTTTTTATCCAGCACTATCATTTTATGTTGCTCAAAATGAATAAAGCACCTTCAGATTCTAGGTCTCCATTCGGGACTTGAACCATAAAGCTGGAAGAAATGTAAATCATTGGCATATCCCACTGTCTCTGGATGGTTCAATGCGTCTGAAAATCAATCCATTATAATATAAAATGTTGTAAAACTAGCAATAACCTATTGAAAACGTCTTAGTATTCCACCTCAGTGCTCCGAAGTTCATTGAAATTAATAAAAAATACCAATATTACAAATATATTCAAGCACAAACAACGCAAAAGCATGAATACCGAATCTGCTTTATTCCTGGTGAAGGTACATCGCGCGAAAAGCTTCTTGCTACTAGAACCGAATATGGTCCGTTTGTCGTTGCCGGCTATTTAGTTCATTATGCAATCCATAACATGAAACAGCGAATTAGAATATCCCCTTTTCCGCACAAGTATAACTAGCGATATAACGTGATCATGTGAGGAGTTAGTTCTTCGTATTGCCAGTTCCCCAATCCAACTTTCATGCCCGTGATCCTCTGGTTTATTTTTTTACGTTCTATCGGGGCCAGAACGAACCAACGGATATTGGTGACCGAATAGAGATTAAAGACAGTGGTAAAATTGTGGCAGAGAGAATCCCACAGAGCATATAGAGACTGACGGAAAACTAAGGCGTTGGATTTATCAGTTTTATTTTATAGTTGAACAAATAGCGTAGAAAGACGCGGGAAATTTGTGTTTTCAGCTCATATAAAAGAAAGGCGCACATAAGCACAGCTAACCATGAATGACACAAAGGATCTATCGCGACTATCTCTATAGAAGCAGATATGAAGCTCCTCAAATTAAAAATGACCTCCATCATTACATTTGGCCTAGCACTAATATGGTATCATCTCACAAAGGAAACTTGGAAAGCATAGAACACATTAAAGTAGCATTCCTGAAAAAAAGTTTTATGTGCCTAAAGAATCATTCCCTCCAGATACGTTTATGAAATGGCAAGAGAGGCTTTCTTCCTAGAAGACCTGAGTTATGATCAACTACCAGCAACGACAGCATGAAATCAAGTGATTCAAAGAAGAAAAGAAAAAACTGCTGAAATCCCGAAGGACTTCTATACAACAGACGCCTTCATATATATATATAAACTGGACGGGGTAAACTATGAGCTACGGCACGTAGTGATCAGATTCAGCATACATGGATTTCACTATAAGCTATGCATTCTCAAATTATTTCATGACCATACAAGCATGTGCGTGGGGGGTTAGAGAGCGTGGAAAATGTTATCTCCAATGGTGCAAAGAAAGGGAAAAATCACTAAAAGCCCACAGTAAAAGTATAAGTGCAGTATAAACGAAAATCATAATCGATGCCCTTGTACCGAAACTAAGAAATCGTGCATTAAGAATACCCGTTTCGACCATAGTCACCTGGGGTTGATGCACCGTGTAGCTTACGAAATAAGGAGGAAGACGTGGAAAGGTAGGAATACCCTGCATTTCAAAGAACTCTTGAAAAAATAAGAGCTAAACCGGAAAGTCCGGATGAGTGCCAAGCTCAGCTTGTAACTGCAAACAACAGCCAAGAAGAAGACGATGAAAGAGAGGGGTTTTATAATAACGAAAAAGTTTGGACATAAAAGATATCATTGTGTAATATAGTGAGTCGATACATTTTAATTCACTTCACATATGCGCTTAGGAGTTTACTAAGAAGCGCTTTCGGGAAAAGTCTTTCTCCCATTCTCTGCTGAAGACTGACTTACAGCCCTCTTCCCCTGTCCACCAAAAATTGGCTCAACAGATGACTTTGCTGTCCTCTGTTGAGAAAAGTTGTAATCTGGTTGTGTTGAGGTTACTGCCATCTGTAGATAAATGTTAGGAACTCAATGGCTTCTCTCTTCGCCTAAAATCACAATGTACGGAACTTATTAAAGACTTGGATTTTACTACTAATAATATTTTCAGAATAAAACTAATAAAACCTTACTGCCAAACGGGTTGTATACTTAAAAGCTAATAAAGGTAATTAGATTGTAATTTTGAATACTGTCGACTATAATAATAGAGTAAAAAATTAGAAAAATTACTATGTAACAATAAAAAAGATCGTCTTATTTTGTGTATAAAACAGATTAACCAAGTTTTATTAGAATCATCCCGGCTGATAAAAAACGACAGCTTAAATGCAGTAATCCAACTGTACCAAGAATTTACAGCTTATCAAAAACCCACAAAATAGACAATAGCATGCGACCTATTATTAATAATAATTATGGTTTAGCAAAATGGTTGACAAAAGAATTCTTATCTTTAGAAACTTTTTCGTCATTAGGTATTAAATATTCTGCTGAATTGATAAGTAATATTAAAAATTTTACAATTAGTAAGGAAGCTTTATTAATGTCCTTTGATGTTAAATCACTATTTAATAATGTACCAACAGACAGCATCCCATCATTGTTAAAAACTTGGTTATCTTCAATTAATTTACAAGTAAGTTATATTCAAGATTTGATTGCTCTTACGTCTTGCTGTATTACTAAAAGTTTTTTTCACTTTCAATAAGAAATTTACAAACAAACAAACAAACAAACAAACAAACACGTGGACTGGCTATGGGCAACCCACTGTCTCAACTTCTTGCAGACATCTATATGAGCTCTTTGGAAAATCCCGTAACAACATCATACCCTGACATTTTTAAGATTTGGTATAGATATGTGGATGACATTTTTGCAATTATCCCTCAACAGTGTACAAACTTGGGATTGGATATTTTGAACAATCATAATACAAATATTGAGCTTACCTGGAAACAGAAATAAATAATATCTTAATTTTTTAGGATTAATGATTAAAAGAAAGTATAATAACATACATTTTGGACTCTATAGTAAACCTACTCATATGGATAATTACACAAAAATTATTTCTATAACCCTACTTCACACTAGAATGCAGTATTTAGAAGCCTAGTCTTCAGACATATTAATATTCTCTTGGAACAGTAAAATTATTCTACTGAATTAAAATACATTAGAATGTGGCTATTGAAAATGCCTTGAAAACACAACTTATTATTAATTTAATCCCTAAATACAAAAATAAACATATCTAACATACGACCAGTGCTTTACAGATCCCTAATAAAACGGGATAGTATACAAGAAATTTACATACCATCCTGTGATGTTTAAATATTTTGAAAAATTATTCAGAAAATATAATATTCAGCTTGCACCTCAAAATGCTTATAATTTGAGAAATATGTTGAATACACATTTGACTAACACAGATAATATAAAAAATAAGGTATATATCAGATTCCAAGTCGAGATTGCCAGGGCTCATATATTGGTAGAGCAAACAGAAATTTAAAAATACGTTAGGGTGAACATCAAAGAAATATAAAATTAAAACAAATAGATAACCACTTTGGACTTCTAACCATGAAATAAAACGTTAAATAAAGCTATTAAAGTTATAAAGTTTCGTTTACATCTGCAAATTTGAGAAAAGATTTTCATCCACTACAACTTCAAGAATGTTCTGAATTTTGAAATTCCACCTGCAGATTTTATGGTGCAGCTTATCCAATCAGCTTGCAAGATGGAAGAGAGAAGACGAGTGAGTTCCCAACCTTCACCACAGATGGCAGTAGCTTCAACACAGCCAGATTACAATTTTTACCAACAGAGTACAGCAAAATCACCTGTTTTGTCAATTTTTGTCAGTCATCCTGGAGCTCAGGATGCAAGAAAGACTTATCCCGAAAGCCCTTCTTAGTAAATATCTAAGCGCAGATGTGATGCGAATTAAAAAGGTATCGACTCACCATAATACATAATGATTATAAGATCACAGTTAATAATGCTTCTGTCAATCATAACTTAAAAGACATCGCAAATCGTATTTGGCGCTCTAAATCCGACGGAAAACCAATTTCATGTACATATTACACCACCGTTGATGATTTGCCACTCATCCCTAGGATACATTTACTTATTTAGTATAAGATAATGGTTCATTTCCAACGCCATACGGAAGGAAAATGAGAGAAAATGAGTATATTATACTCCAGTTTTGCCCGGAAAATAGCTTGATAAATTAAGTAGAGACTACGAGGGTGGCAACCCTGACTACTCTCACTCAAGTAACGGAAAAGATTTAATGGCGGTGAGTAAAGACGTGAACAGATATTAACCCTTTGCGACGCATAGCGTAGTAAAGTGTAGTGAAATGATAAACGCCCTGCTGCGCATAGCGTAGTAGAACGAAGTAAATGTGTTTATCTTTTCATATAGGTTCTGCTTATGCTGACCTCAGCTTTTAGGAGCTGTGTCGATGTAAACGAACTCTTGTTGCACTGTTCCAGCGATTTCGCAAGCCAGAATGTAATAGCAAACCATAAATAGCACTGATTACAGCAGGGTGCAGTTGTGTAAGTAAGAAGCTTCCTGTCGTATTTATAGCTATATCAGTACCATGGAGGCTGTTCCAAGTTCATCACGGTCTAGAAAACGCTGTAGTGAAAAGGTATTGGTAATAGACGAGCAAATACTTGCAGCAGCTTGCGAGGAATGAGATCGCCAAGGTAGCTCTGACGAATCTTGGTTTGTTGAGTTAGTGGAAGACAGTGATAAGGAACAAAGTGACAGTGAGAGAGCTGAGAGACAGGTAGCAGGACAGGGGGCTAAAGCTAGTGAAAGACAAATTAAAACTAAAGCAGTACCGGCACAGTGGACCTCTAATTTGACTTTCAATAAGTTAGAAACATTTTCATCCCCTACAGGTGCAAATCATTCTATTCCTACAGGAAGTCCAGAAATAGATTATCTTGAACTTTTTATAGATTCCAATTTTTGCGGAAAAATCGCGGAGGAAACCAACAGATATGCAGCTCAGATTCAAGCTAAAAAGGCGGATCCAAAATGGGAAGTTACAAATTCAAGGGAGATACAGGCCTATTTAGGTATTTTGATATATATGGGGATGATGGATTTACCTGAAACCAGAGATTACGTTTTGGGGGATTTTTGCATTTGTCCAATTATAAGACAAGCAATGACGTTGCTCCGCTTTCAAAAGATATCGCAGTACCTTCACCTGAATGACGAATCTGCAAGGCCACGATTAGGGGTAGATTCTTGCGATTATATGTATAAAGTACGACCTGCTTTAGACATAATCAAAAAGTTTGCGAGTGTCTACAAACCAAATCGTGAACTTTCTGTTGACGAAGCGATGATAGGCTTCAAACGACGCGCCTTTCTAAAACAATATATGCCTGCTAAACCTACAAAATGGGGGATAAAGGCATGAGGTATTGCAGACAGTAAAAGTGGGTATTTATTGGAATGTAAGGCGTACTATGTTCCCCTTGTTTTGTATTTGCAGTGGCCTTTAAGCGTATACATATCTCTTAATGGCTGGTTGCTATGTGCAGCACCATTCTCTTTGCCTCAGATTAATACTCTTTGCATATACAAGACAAAAAAATGAATAACGAGTTCCCATTTGAGTAAATAAGTATTCCAAAATATCTCGAAAATGGTTCACTCAACAAAAAAATGAATATGACATAAATTATGTATTTTAACGCGATCTACATTTTTTTGTGTAGTAACATTTTGTCTATCTCTTGTGGTTTACCAGTTATGCAAAAGTCGTTCACAATGAAGAATACTTTTGGAGACATTCCCAGAAAATTCGAGATATACATTTCATTTGTCATGAAAATATCTTAAACATATGATATTTTAATCAAAATCGTTAGAGCCATCTTTGAGAAAATTCAAAATTTCGAAAAATGTTCCATATAAAGGGTAATCAGGGGTGAGGGATTTTCTTGAAAACCTTCGTGTCGCATCTCTGGAAGATACTGAACCTAAATACCAAGTTTGGTGTTTATCCGACTGTTCGTTTCTGAGTTATGCTGTTCATAGACACACACACACACACGGACATGTTTTTTGGATTCAGGGGGCCTCAAAACATATATTTCTGGTGAAATCTCGGTATCAATTTTTGGGTGTTATACAATACTTCCCCTAGTAGAGAAAGTAATAAGAATTAATAAAACATAATTTCCAGAATGGTGAGAAGAGAAGTTTATGTGAATTCAAGGCATTAGATTTGTTCGTGGTAATGCAAAGAGCGTGAGTTTCAAAGCCGCTACATCAAAATTTGACTATCGTGAATGTATCGTTCTTATACTTACAACGGAGTTTGTAAGTATGTAATCTTAATTTATCTCAATTAACAAAAAGTAACTATCTGTTCTTTCACAGGAACCGTATGTAGGACAAGGTTGGTCCAATCCTGGCTGAGGCATTGAATTTTTCAGTATGATTCTACCTTTCCTAACAAGAAGTAGATAGAAGAACAGGCGCTGTTAAGAATAGTTTATAGAGCGAGAAGAGAAAGTCATGTGAATGCCAAACATAAGATTTTATAAATATCAATAATAGTGTGTGAAGCATAAACAGAAAAATGTTTATGCAGTATGTTAGGCTTTTATTCCTTTATGGACAATAAACATAACATATTTGCAATTTAAAATGGATACGGACATTTAAACTGAATACTTATATTTGACTTAGTTATTATTGAAAATATAAAAAAATCTGATATGCTACACTCACATGACTTTCTCTACTCTTGTACAAATTATTTTTACAAAATATTAATGTCCATCTATTTCATATTAATTGAGATAAGCATTTGTAGAAACGATCTTTTGACATGCAAAGACATTTACATTTTACGCATAGCCACCAGTTCTAAAAAAATCTGTAGTGTTACACTCACATGACTTTTTCTACTCTTGTACAAACTATTTTTACAAACGCTTATTCCCCATATGCTTCATGTTAATCGAGATAACGAGATATTAATCCTATTGGTAATTTTCTTGTAGATGCAAGGGGAATTGGTAGGCTTAAACTATAGTAAAATATTTTAAGAGCTGGTTGCTATGTGGAGTATTTCATTCTCTTTGCTTTACCAGGACAAAAAAATTCTGAAGTGTTACACTCGCATGACTTTCTCTACTCTTGTACAAACTATTTTTACAAACCCTTATTCTCCATCTATTTCATATTAACCCAGATAAACATTTGCAGAAACGATCTTTTGACATGCAAAGAGAATTACATTTTACACATAACGACCAGTTCTAAAAATATTTGACTATCGCTTAAGGCGTATTATGTTCCCCTTGTTTTGTATTTGCAGTGTCCTTTAAGCATATACATATCTCTTAATAGCTGGTTGCTATGTGCAGCACCATTCTCTTTGCCTCAGATTAATACTCTTTGCATATACAAGCCAAAAAAAATGAATAACGAACTCCCATTTGAGAAAATTATTGAAAAATTTAAGGGAATAACAAGCAATATCTCGAAAATCGTTCGCTCAACAAAAAAATCTGATGTGTTACACTCACATGACTTTCTCTACTCTTGTACAATCTAATTTTACAAACGCTTATTCTCCATATGGTTCATGTTAATCGAGATATCGAGATGTCAATCTTATTGGTAATTTTCTTGTAGATGCAAGGGAAATATGGTAGCTTTTAAGCGATAGTCAAATATTTTAACGCTGGTTGCTATGTGGCGCATTCCATTCTCTTTGCATGTCCAGGACATAAAAAAAATGAATAACGAATGTGAGAAAAAGTATAAGTATTGGAAAATTTAAGGGAATAACAAGCAATATCTCGAAAACGGTTCACTCAACAAAAGAAATGTATATGACATAAGTTGTGTATTTTAACGCGATCTACATTTTTTGTGTAGTAAAATTTTGTCTATCTCTTATGGTTTACCAGTTATGCAAAAGTCGTTCACAATGAAGAATACTTTTGGAGACATTCCCAGAAAATTCGAGATATACATTTCATTTCTCATGCCATTTTCTTAAACATATGATATTTTCATCAAAATCGTTACAGCCATTTTTGAGAAAATTAAAATTTTCGAAAAATCTTCCATGTAAAGGGTAGTCTGGGGTGGGGGGATTTTCTTGAAAACCTTCGTGTCGCATCTCTGGAAGATACTGAACCTAAATACCAAGTTTGGTGCTTATCCGACTGTTCGTTTTTGAGTTATGCTGTTCACAGACACACACACAGACACACACACACACACAGACACACACACACAGACACACACACGGACATGTTTCCAAAAATGCTTTTTTTGGATTCAGGAGGTCTCAAAACATGTATTTCCGGTGAAATCTCGGTATCGAATTTTTGGGTGGAATGCAATACTTCCCCTACTTACTATACGTAGTAGAGAAAGTAAAAAAAAAATGAATATGACATACATTGTGTATGTTAACGCGATCTACATTTTTTGTGTAGTAAAATTTTGTCTATCTCTTATGGTTTACCAGTTATGCAAAAGTCGTTCACAATGAAGAATACTTTAGGAGAAATTCCCAGAAAATTCGAGATATACATTTCATTTGTCATGAAAATATCTTAAACATATGATATTTTAATCAAAATCGTTAGAGCCATTTTTGAGAAAATTCAAAATTTCGAAAAATGTTCCATGTAAAGGGTAGTCTTGTGTGGGGGAGTTTCTTGAAAACCTTCGTGTCGCATCTCTGGAAGATACTGAACCTAAATACCAAGTTTGGTGTTTATCCGACTGTTCGTTACTGAGTTATGCTGTTCACAGACAGACACACAGACACACACATGGACATGTTTCCAAAAATGCTTTTTTTGGATTCAGGGGGTCTCAAAACATGTATTTCCGGTGAAATCTCGGTATCGCATTTTTGGGTGGAATACAATACTTCCCCTACTTACTATACGTAGTAGAGAAAGTAAAAATGAATAACGAATTTCCATTGAGAAAAAGTATAAGTATTGGAAAATTTAAGGGAATAACAAGCAATATCTCGAAAATGGTTCACTCAACAACAAAAATCTGATGTGTTACACTCACATGACTTTCTCTACTCTTGCACAAACTATTTATACAAACGCTTATTCTCCATCTACTTCATGTTAATCGAGATAAACATTTGCAGAGTCTATCTTATTGCTAATTTTCTTGTAGATGTAAGGGCAATATAGAAGTACAGTAGCCTTTAAGCATATACACATCTCTTAATAGCTGGTTGCTAGGTGCAGCACCATTCCCTTTGCCACATATCAAAGACAAAAAAATGAATAACGAATTCCCATTTAAGAAAATAAGTATTGAAAATTTTAAGAGAATAACAAGCAATATCTCGAAAATGGTTCACTCAACAACAAAAAAAAATATGACATAAATTGTGTATTTTAACGCGATGTACATTTTTTGTGTAGTAAAATTTTCTCTATCTCTTATGGTTTACCGGTTATGCAAAAGTCGTTCACAATGAACACTTTTGGAGACATTCCCAGCAAATTCAAGGTATACGTCTTATTTGTCATAAAAATATCTTAAACATATGATATTTTAATCAAAATCGTTAGAGCCGTTTTTGAGAAAATTAAAATTTTCAAAAAATCTACCATGTAAAGGGTATCCTGGGGTGGGGTGATTTTCTTGAAAACCTTTGTGTCGCATCCCTGGAAGATACTGAACCTAAATACCAAGTTTGGTGTTTATCCGACTGTTCGTTTCTGAGTTATGCTGTTCACAGATAGACAGACAGACACACAGACACACACACGGACATGTTTCCAAAAATGCTTTTTTTTTATTCAGCGGATCTCAAAACATGTATTTCCGGTGAAATCTCGGTATCGAATTTTTGAGTGGAATACAATACTTCCCCTACTTACTATACGTAGTAGAGAAAGTAAAAATATATATGACATAAATTGTGTATTTTAACGCGATCTACATTTTTTTGTGTAGTAAACTTTTGTCTATCTCTTATGGTTTACCAGTTTTGCAAAAGTCGTTCACAATGAAGAATACTTTTGGAGACAATCCCAGAAAATTCAAGATATACCTTTTATTTGTCATAAAAGTATCTTAAATATGTGATATTTTAATCAAAATCATTAGAGCCATTTTTGAGAAAATTCAAAATTTCGAAAAATGTAAAATGTAAAGCGCAATCTGGGGTGGAAGGATTTTCTTGAAGACCTTCGTGTCGCATCCCTGGAAGAAACTGAACCTAAATACCAAGTTTGGTGTTTATCCGACTGTTCGCTTCTGAGCTATGCTGTTCACAGACAGACACACACACACACACGGATATGTTTCCAAAAAAAAAAAAAAATTGGATTCAGGGAGTCTCAAAACATATATTTCCGGTGAAATCTCAGTATCAAATTTTTGGGTGGAATATAATACTTCCCCTACTTACTATACGTAGTAGAGAAAGTAAACATTTCAAATTTTAAACATAGAAAATTAGCATTTATATATACTCGCATTTTAAAACGAAATGAATATCGTGGAATGTTGTTAGAAATTGCGGATAAAACTATTCACTTCCTATAAACTTCAATGTAGACGGGAGAGCTGGATAACGAATGCGACTCGCATCCGGGTTCGCTTCCCGGCGAAAGCCTACTCTGACCTATGGGATTTGGGGGTTTTTCCCGCGTCATTAGGTTTCCCCGAATTTCTTGTTCCGCCATATCGTTCCATTCCTTATTTCATTCATCCTTAACTCCGTTAGATCTGTATCAGGGTTGGAAGTGTCAGCGATGATGTTCCGGTGCGGCGTGGCAGGAAAAAGGACGCTCTGTGGAACTTTCTCTATCTCTCGATATTCGGCTAGTTATCGGGGTATACTGACCGCTCTTGGCGGGCGTTGGACCCTCTTTGTGGGCGGGGTCACAGGTCTGCCTGTCCGATTGTCGGGGCGTCTGAATCTGTAAACTGCAGGGACCCTGTCATTGCCGTGCCGTCACTGCTGTTTCTGACCACCTGGTGTCTCGCAACTCATCCCTTCCTCCCGGGAACGCCCCCTCGAGGGGCATAGGCACAATATCCTCATTCACTTGATCGGTGCCGAGTCCGCACCGTTACACATTCCAGACCAGGGAAGAGATGCATTTTAAGATTTCAGAACGTGAATCATAATACAGGGTGTCTAAGTCTAACAACCGTATGTTATTTCCGAAGCTTTTTCTGTTTCTTGAGAGTTTTAATTTGAAAGCAAATGCATTTTTAGAACAGAGTGTTTTCAATTGAGCAACCAATTACAACAAAAGCACATCAGGCGTTTTGCATTCACATTTTCGTGTCGCTATTTTGAAAATGTAACTTATATGTTATCCTAAATGAATAAAACAGCTATATAAAAACTGCATATTTTGCGCTAAGCTTTGTCTCCTCGGTATCTATTAACATTTTTTCCTTTGTTACAATAGCTGTTTTTAGACTACGCCCATTATACGATTGGCACGGTTTTTCTTTCTTTCCCTTGTAAGTGTGTGTAAAACTCCTTGTACACGATCACTTTTTTCCAATTCAAGAGTTTACAAGAAAAATTGTGAAATATTTTTCAATATGTGACAAGATTGGAAAAGACTTGGCAAGACCTGGCAAGAGTTGACAATGTCAAAAATGTGTATTTACAAGTTGTCTCTTCTACAAACTGAAACCCTTCAGAACACATTGATAATTTATCATGCACAAAGCAATTTATTATTTGCGTCACAGTATAGCAAATCGCAATGGAATATTGTTCTGTATTAATATTATGCAGCACTTTCACGTATTATATCCAATGAAATCACATTACTATTATGGAATACAATGAAAATAACGATCTTAGTTTAGTTTCAAGCCTCAGCAATCAGCATGGCAGAGGTCGCGACATTCGCTTTGGAAGCGTGGTGTTCGTACACCTTCGGGAGAGCTTTCTTCAAGCGCTTGTAAACATAAGCCATAATCAACAACAACGACAACAAAAAAAACATGCACGTATAGGGAAAGTCTGCTGGTTTAATATGCATCTTTTTACGTATAATACGTGTTACAGGTTGTAAATATGAACAATTGTTTGGACAATTTCTAATCTCACTGCCTCATTCTTCTAGTATTGTTTGTTCTTTTAAATGCCGGGGTGCTGTGTTGTGAACTGTTTTAACCGTTATGATAAGGGGTTTAAGCTGTATAAATTACCTCAAGGTGAAAAGAACATCGAAAGAAGAAATATTTGGCTTAGAAATATAGGGAGGAAAGATGTGACAGAAAACAGCCGTGTTTGTGAGGTAAGAAAATGTAAAGTACATTTATGTAGAAGTCATGTCATTATTATGCTTCAAATCTATACGTCTTATATCTTTCAGGTACACTTTACAGAAGACCAATTTGAAAATAACCGGAAGGATGGGAAAAAACGTTTAAAATGGAATTCAGTACCAACTTTATTTGGTCGTGGAGGAGCATCTGCAGCCGAAACACCAGCAGAGACAATACGTGGGTGACTCATTTATTTTACATTACACAAGTTTCACCTAAAGCAATTTCATTGTCCAGATAGGCCATTATTCCGTATGTGGGTAGTGAGCACTTGAATCATGTTAGCATTGCTGACGCAAGGAGTAGGCGAGGGGGCTAAATTGTCATACTGTTGCCCTCGTTTGTGTCACTTTTGCCCGCATTAGGTCTTTCTTTTGCCCACCTAAATTAGGAATAAGGAAGTGAAAAAGCAATGAAATTACTTACCTTAGGAGTGATTTTAGAACATGATGTGGTCTCTCCAATATCTAGTACCCACCCGTTTTAAGTGTTTTATTTATATAGGCAAATAGCGTTAGGAAGAAAACAAACGTAGCCATTTTTCCATGCAAAGTGGGTACTGCCAACCTAAATAATCAGTGAAATGCACTGAATATGCGATGTGCTGTTGTTTTGTGAACGTGTATCATTGGAGTTTTAGACGCGCAGATCCCTGGGCTACGCTCTGTCGTCGCTTCGCAGTTAACTTGCTGCACTCCTCTCCTTCTAAAAAACATCCCTCGGCTACGCTTTGAGGCTGAGGGCCCTCAATCTCTCGGCTGCGCTTTGAGGCTGAGTATCTTACCGGCTTCGGTGGCATTATTCATATGTTGGCAGCATTACGTTAGAGCAGCGTAAGACCTAATGCGGGCAAAAGTGACACAAACGAGGGAAACAGTATGACAATTTACCCGGCGAGGGATGTCTTTTAGGAGAGGAGTGGAGCAGCTGCACGGCGACAGTGCTTAGCCTTAGGATTATCACGTCAACTAGAATGATCCACTTTAGGTACATTTTCCTTGCTTCGCGATATTCCGTCAGCTATATTTTTTTTCATCACGTTTGCAATATCTTCTGAAGATTTCCACAAAACTTAAGCAGTCGCCAAGAAGGGCCCAATATTTTCGATAAAGCAACAACTCCTCCACAATTTAAGAACCTAGGATACTACACAATCAACTCTGCATATTAAAAAACTCGGATTTGGTAAATCTTTTAAATTGTCACACAGCCTACCCGCATACGGAATAGTGTCCTACATCTCCTACGGATGTCGCTCTATAGCTCCAACATAATGCTGGCAACATATGAATAACAAATACCGCCAAAGCCAGTAAGATACCGCCAATGCTCTCAGCGTGCGTTTCTAATTACTTTTTAGTTTAGGTTTATTAATTTTTTACGTTTCTGATTCACGGGAGGTTAGGTTTTTTTTTTATATAAGCTTAGGTTTCTGATTCACATGAGGTTAGGTTAGGATTAGTTTTTTTTCATATAAACTTAGGTTTCGGATTCATGGGAGGTTAGGTTAGTTTTTTTTTAAAAAATAATAATAATAATAATAATATTATTATTATTATTATTATTATTATTATTATTTATTATTTATTATTATTATTATTATCATTATCATTATTATTATTATTATTATTATTATTATTATTATTATTATTATTATTATTTAAGGTTAGGTTTCTCATTCTTGGGAGGCATATGAAATACACCTGCCTTCCTTTTATCCATTTAACTGGAAGAACGTCACATATTGCAGATATACACTTCATTGATAATTCCATGCTGTACCAGTAACTCCTGCAGCAACTGTAAGTTTTCAACACCTAATTGTTCTCTCACCATCGTGTATATTGTGTTTTCACATCCTTTGTAAGCCATTTTGTTTCCTATTATGCACTGTTAATAACAATGCATTGCATTTCTGTTAGAGGCAAAACAAAATGAAGAAGAAGTAAGAACACATCGCTTATTCCGCAGACTTCACTTCTCATTTAGGTTGGCAATTCCCATTGCGCATGTGCAATAGCAGGAAGATGGCCATGTTTGTTGTCTTCACACCATAATTTTTCTATAAAAGTAAAACAACTAAAACGGCCAGGCAGGTGGGCGTCAGCTTTAGAACAGATAACAACTACTCCTAAACTCACTCCTAAGGTAATTTATTCCCTTTGTTTTAGCTTTTATTAACGTTTTCAATGAAGACCAAAGTAAGGCAGAATTGCCCTTGTTAATTGTAACCATTGCACATAAACTTGTCTTTTATTATTTATTTTTAGGTTCAACTCTTTTTCAATGGAGATATACTTCAGTATCAGGTTATGGGCAAAATCACTACGTGTAACACTTACATACACAGGATTAATTTTATTTCTTTAATACCATTAATACACACCATAAAGAACAATGCAAGTGCTGCTTTACATATTTTCCTGACTTTGTGCCATATTTTGTCACTTTTGTTCTATATTAGTCACTTAGAAGTCGCATTGCATGCATGTCACGCAAGGCATCATGGGAATATTGGTTGCATTGTGTTTTTGCTGCCAACATTTGAAATCCAAACATAGCTGAAAAAGTAATTAAGGGACCTAAGCCGCAAGGCATAGCTCAACATTGAGGGTCCTCAACCACAAAGCATAGCCGAAGGATATATTCTAGAAGTAGACCACAACTGCGGAATGATGACAGAGCATAGCCCTAGGACCTGCACGTCTAAAATTCAAATGATTCATGTTGGCAGCACTTCTTTCAAAATGTCACCAAAAATCGCCAGAAACGACTATATAAGGACAGTCACATAAAGGGACCGGTGGGTGGGGTGATATCAGGTCCCAGTAACTTTGCTACAGCAACAGCTAACACACCAAAAGTTTGTCATGCCACAAGGATTACTCTGGATACTAAAAAACCCTGATGTGAGTAAAACACTTAAATTTTGCACATAATCCAACACTGAGGTAGTACTCATTTCAGAATTTGTTATTTTTTAATGTATTAAAATCTCAGCAGGAAAGATATAATCTTAAAATGCCCTGAAGCTCTGAATTGATCTCTTCTGATGAATTCCTGTTCCTAACATCATAGCTTAAATTCATCATTGAGGATCCTTGTTAGGAGTTGATATGCTCACAATGAAACATATGGGTCAGGGATACTTGAAATCTTGTGCCAATGCAATAAGATGTAGAACTTGCCCAGTTGAATTTAATATCCGAATACTTATTTATACAGTCAGTAAAGTGCTCTTTCCATACCTAAAATTCTTCATATAGCTGGTCAATGTTGCCTTGATCTTCTATGTTGACAATTTCTGTTTTCAAAACAAAGCTTCTAACCTTATATATAAATTGAAAAATTATAAAGGGCTTGCACATATTTCAACAAAGTGTCTAGGTAGAAATGCACTGACTGCATGGCAGGACATGCTGAAACCATCCCAAAAGTTTATGTAGTGCTGCTGCTTAGTCTGTACACTGTAAGCATCACATCATCCATTAAACACTCCAGTCTTGACCCACACTTCCAAGTAGTCATGGAAATTTATTATCCTGCATCTTTTTAATGTTATGTTAGTTTCAAACAACCTTGCAATGCATTAACACATATGCTTCAAACTCTTGTGTTTAATGCAGCAGCTAGTATAAAAGCTGTAGATTTTTTAGTAGGATCTTAGGTTTGGATTTCAGTATTCTCTTGCACCTCATTTAAAATTAAAATTCAATAGTTAATGAGAATGCACACTGGTACACTGATAAAACAACACTGCTAGGTGTACTGCAGTATAGAATTTTCAGTTTATTAGCTGCAGCTGACACTGAGAAAAAGCTTGTAGTACGCTTGAGGTACACGCACAATGTATACTCTTTGAAATGTTTTCAGGCACTAGGCAGTGTTTCATTTAGAATAATTTTTTGTGGAATGATTTCTATCATTAACAAATCTTTACCAAAACAGAAATTCCACTCTAGCAAATAACATTATTTCTGATTTTTATCTTGCAAATTGCCATCACACCAGCCACCAGTAACCAGTGCATCAGACAGTTCCATGTGTGATGATTAGACCTTGGATTTTTAAGCTCTTAAAAACAAATTTTTAGGCATATAAAAGAGATTCTAAAAATATCAAAGTATGTTTCTACAAGCTCAACATTTGATTTTACCTAAAATGTATTTCCACTTTCTAAAAGTTTAGTAATGCAATTCATTAGTGAGCATTAAAAATTAATCGGTAATAAAACCGATAATTTACAAAATTATTACGACTATAAACATTTTATTATGTGTTAAATAAGAATTGATGGTTTATGATACATAAAATGAGCTGATAAAGTTGGTAAAAACGCACTCAAAATTTAGATCACCATACACTACAGATATATCATCGTGACATAAATGCTTTAGAGCTGATGTGGTGCCACCCCACAAAAGTTGTTTGCAAAACACATTTGTTTAGAATGGCGGTATAAAATGAAATACATTTGAAAATGCAACAGAGAATTCATAGAGACATCTTATGAACACATGCGTATTAACAATTAATGAAGGGGACGTGGTGTGTGAGTCATGAAACAATGGGAAATATACCACTGACCCTTCTTGGTTCTTTGGAAGGGGTTTCTGCCACGCTGCAGTCACTGACCAATACCAAAGGATTACAAATAGGGGAGAAAATAATCTGCTTCTCTTTCTACAAAATGAATGAATATACGTGCTAAATTGCTGAAATAAACCATTCCTTTTCCTAGAGTGTCTTATTCCTACGACCAAACTATTTTACACTGTTGCGTGAAACAAATTAATGATGAGGCACTTTTAGGCTCTAAAACCTTAAAATATGTCTCGATGGTAAAAATAGGCATATTAAACAGCACAAAACCCTTTCTATACATTAATATTTTATATAAAACATGAAAATATTTAACTTTTAGTTCATAACCAAAAAGTAGGTTTAGCCTAAAATTTGAGGTCTAGTGATGATGCAGTATTAATGCAGGAAGCTTTGTTTCATTCATCAGATCCCACAGTGAGCAGAGCTCTGGGACATTGAACATGTCATACAGTAACCTTCACCAGTCATATTACTTACTTTTGTTTTCCCCCCTCCCTTTGCAGAACACCTATCACGATTATTCAGATCAGAAATACCATGCAAGACAAATTTTCATCCACCACCATGGTTATAGATAATGCAGTGTAAAACAGTAAAAGAAAGAAGGAAGGAAGAGAGGGAGGGAGGATATATATTTGCTGTCAATTGCCAGGATTATATCAGCGCTGCCAGTGTGCCAGAATTTCATTCTGCAGTAGTTCTTTTATATGCTAGTAAATCTACTGACATTGAGCTGTCACTTTTAAGCACACTTAAAAACATTAGTTTGAACCCATGACCTTAGGATCAGGACAACGCCTAACCAACACCCAGACCGACAGTGCAAAGCAGTGATATATGGCTATACAGTATAAATCATACAGGTACATTTGATTATCTATAATTCAGCCTTAAATTAGCTACGAGAGCACATTATTATGTATTAAGACAATATGAGATTCTGAACTTACACTTAATTGGAGTCACCACCTAACTATTATAAAGGAATTCCTGTGCAGACTAACAGGCTTTTTTACATAGATATTTTAGGAGTGGTTAAGAATTTCTTCTTGGTCTAACAGAGTCTGGTAAGGCATTGAACATTTTGATACACTCATAGTAAGTTCCCATTGAATAGCAAGTTAAGATTGTTGTTGTTCGTGTAAATATCCCTTTTGCTTGGTATGGAAATTGTGCACTTACAAATTGCTAATAAATTCATTCTAGATTTTTGTTATAAAATGTCTCACAAATGAGAAAATATTTTCACATGTTTGAGTTAAAATTCCCAGACTAACAAATAAACCCATTGCAGGATGCTGTGTAATGACCTCTTGCTATTCTTCTCACTGCTTCTTTCTACAGTTGCCTCAGAAAACAATTCCATACTTCAGATGAAATAAAAATAGGCAAAATAGACCACCTTAGGAGTTTCAAACGCCAGAAGCAAGTGCTTATCAGCAAACAACCAGAATCTTCTGAGTTTCCTCTCCCCCCATTCCAGAATGTGTCTCCACTTTCAGAGCTTTCGTTCTGGGATGTCCGTGGAAGATTCCGCTGGCTATGCAGGGTGTACAGAAAAACACTGACAGCGCTTAGTATGTTGGGCAGGACATTAAAGTGAACATTTTTCAAGAGGGAAACCAGTCCGGAAATACATGGTTTGGACACTGTGGGGGGTCGAAGTTTGCGAATGGTTCGGATATGTTGATGGGCGTGCATTCCACATTTCATTAAGAAACCCAACAATAACATCACACTGCAGTAAATTACAAAATTCGTTGTCCCCCATGGTGTAGAGGTACCATGCTAGCCTCTGGATCCTGAGGTCGTGGGTTCTAATCCAGCAGAGGGTGATGGAGTTTTTTGGGTGTAAAAATCTTTAGCATGATTTTCTTCGGAGGGGAAGTATAGCCGGTGGTCCTGTGTTGTAGATTTATGGCATGTAAAAGAACCTCAATCCTGATAAAGAGGCCTCTGTGCAAAATTTCCAGTCTTTCACTCCCAATATAGAATGGGATGCTAAAGGCCATAGTAGTTAAAGCGCGTCTATAAATGAAAAACTCAATTTCAAAAACGTTGACCACTTGCTTGAATGCAAAGTGTACATCGGTGGTGCAAAGACATGCACATGGTTAAATAAGTGTGACTGTGTGTTCAGTATTTCAGTCGCAGTGTGTATTCTTGTGATAAGGTCCTCCATACACATAATCTTCATGGTATCCCACAGAAAATAGTCAAGAGGTGTAAGATCAGTGATCATGGATGGCATAGGACCCCTTCTAAACCAACAACATTCTGACGAAACTTTGACTTTGATCATGTATTTCGGGACATGGGTTTCCTCTTGATAAATGTTCACTGTAATGCCCCACCTGACATACTAAGCATTGTCAGTGTTTCTTCTGTACAAAGAAGAACACAAGGTTGCTCACAAACACAATTTGGTGGGCAACATCAAGTGTGATTCTCTGAGTGAGTTGATGATGGCTGTTGTGGAGTGCAGTGAGTGCTACTGTGGAGTGAGAGATTGTAGAAGTCTTGTGTTCGACTCCCTAGCGAGTGAACTATCTGCAAGAATAGGCTATGTTATGAAGTCAATGAAGTGAGGGGAAATTGAAGTAGTTCGCATTAGTGAAGTGAAAGGTGAACTAAGTGAAGTCCCAGTGAAGTTGAACTAGATAAAATATATGCTACTATACAAAATGAAGACATATGAGGAGCATCGTTTCAAACCCCATTATGTCCAAAAAGAAAAATTTCACAGGAAATCCAAAAAATGTAATACTCCTACTGAAATTTTGAAAAAAGCGATATTACTAGCCATTTTTATTTATAAGGTTGAGAATTGAAATAACTTTTTAAATCCATTTCATGAAAATGGGGAGGGGGTTGTGGACATAACATGGTTTGAAACAACCACATGGAAAATTTAATGTTGTAGAATAGTGAATGATTTATTTTTGTATATTCTTAACATAAATACACTGAAAAAATCTTGATACAATATGGGATGCATTTAAACAAAGAAAGTACCTCATAGGATTATGAAAATTTTGAAATTACATATGGTGTGAATTAAACATAGAAACACATAATGAGATAATAAAAATTCTGGAATTAATTAAAAGCAACAATTATTCAATTATCGAGTTTAGAAACTCACATAATACATTCGAACATCTTTTACAATCTATACATTCCACATTCTTCTACTAAATAGTCACACAGTCCACTATTCTGGTCAGTGACATCTTCTGCAGGGATGGATATAGAATTCAAGATGTTTTCAAAGAACTTCAAAATTTTGTCATTTTTCCAGTCATTTCCAATCTCTTTATTATTAAGTTTTCTACATCATTTTTCTTTTGTTGAATGATCCTGCATCTGGTGGTAGGTACAGCTGTAGGTTCTACAATCGTTTGTGCCACCTTGCCTCGTTTCAACAGTTTGGAAGGGTCATCAATACAATAAGATAGTTCCATCTTATAACGCACTGAGCAAGTATCTGTTGCGGGAGTACCGAAACCTAGATTGAATTTCGTGCTAAAACTTTTCTTGGAAAACCATTTTCTCACTTAAAGTTCTTGTGGCACATTTGCATTATACACTTTAAAAAACTTATTGATACTGAGTTCTGAGGACAGATAAAGCCGTTGGCTCTTCCTTCTATTATAATGGCTTTCATTGGCTTTTAGATTGGAAATGAAACTGATGACCTTCTCTCTTCTGGCTCTGTATTGGTCCTTTTTGCGGTCGCCGCCCCTACGCTCTTTGCAGCCTTCTCCTGATTTAATGGATTTAGCAATTATATTTACTCGGCACTGTCCACATCCCAAAAATCTTCCAAAGAACTTGGAACATACTGGTTCTGATCTACCATTTACTGGAATATGCAATAATAATAATAATAATAATAATAATAATAATAATAATAATAATATTCATTATGAAATTACACAGTTTTCAAGAGGACCTTGTGCTACTCTATGAATAGAGCAGTGTAAATGCTTTCAAAACCATTCACAAGTTTACTTTATTAGTATTACATTACACTAACCTGATACTTCACAGTCATAGAAGTTGCTGCTCTTTTTCTTCCCCCTTGACCTGCGCCTTTTTGGTGACGACACCTGAATCATTAAAGAAAGGCGACTGACTGTCTTGCTCGCATTTGCTTTTGCAAGCGAATACTTTATCTTTGGCCTTGGAAAGAAAATGAGCGGGAATGCTGCAACAATGGGATCTGCCTTCCTTATGCTCACATGGCGGTATAAACTCTCTCAGGTTTGGATCTTTATCGCTATTTGTAGTGAAAAAAAGAAGAAAAATAAATTATGTAAGAACGTAGGTTTTCACGGCCAGAGTCACAATTATAACTAATATGATTTTCCGGGCTGTTATGCCGTGGTCTGCTGAAGAAAGATTTCCCAGACGTTTTGTCCACAACTGCGGTGGACATCTTCAGTGGCGCGGACGAAGTCTTCTCGGTGAAAGTATCGCAGCGTCTGATGCGTTGGCCGTTAGTGCCGCTCTCTTTATAGTGTGGGCGCTCTCTGCTGATTGGCCCGCTGGTATGAGGGGGCTGGCGCCGGCTGTGTTGTTGCTCTCTTCTGATTGGCTCGCAGTGTTTTTCGGTTTTGTATGACCTTTCTTGTTTTTGATGACTAGATGCCAGTTACTGTTGAGTTTCAATGCTTCTTCTTTCCTATTGAAATTATTGGGATGTTTATAAATCTCTATTGCTTCGCGTTGTAGCCGGGTATGGTAATGCTTTATGGAGGAAAGAATGTTGGTGTCCTGAAATCTAATAATGTGTTCGCCCTCGGCTTCAATGGCATGTTCGGCGACTGCCGATTTTTCTGTATGGCCCAGGCGGCAGTTTCTTTTGTGTTCGCTAAGTCTGGTGTTAGCGCTCCGCTGTGTGGTACCAATGTACACTGAACCACAGGAACAAGGAATACGGTAAACACCAGCCGATGACAGGGGATCTCGGGGGTCTTTGGAAGAGCGCAGTAGGCTGTTTAATTGTCTTGTAGGTTTGAATACTGTTTTGACGTTATGACGTTGATGTATATGTTCAATACGGTCAGTGACATTTCTGAAATATGGCAGAAAGACAATGGACTTGCTTTTGGGTTGGTCCTGAGTAACCGGTCGGGGCTTGGCCGGACGGCAGGCTCTTCTCACCTCTTGGACTGAGTAACCATTTGATTGTAGAGCTGTTTCCAGGTGTCGGATTTCTTGTGGAAGTAAGTGTGGTTCACAAATACGGGAAGCACGGTTTGCGAGTGTCTTAATCATAGCACGTTTTTGTCTAGGATGGTGGTTGGAGTTCTTGTTAAGGTAACGGTCTGTGTGTGTGGGTTTGCGGTAGACAGTATGACCCAGCATGCCGTCAGCCTTCCTGCTAACGAGTACATCTAGAAAGGCTATTTGGCCATCCTTTTCTTGTTCCATTGTGAACTGTATATGCTGATTGATGCTATTTAGATGTAACAAAAAATCTTGAAGAGCTTGTTCACCATGGGGCCAGATGACGAAGGTGTCATCCACATAGCGGAACCAGGCTGTTGGTTTGAGTGGAGCTGAGTTTAGTGCCTTTGACTCAAATGCCTCCATGAAGAAATTGGCCACAACAGGGCTAAGGGGGCTGCCCATGGCAACACCGTCTATTTGCTCGTAGAATGACCGGTTCCACTGGAAATAAGTGGTAGTCAGGACATGGTGAAAAAGTGTAATGATATCATCAGAGAAGATGGGTTGTAACAACTTCAGAGTTTCTTGTACTGGAACCATGGTGAATAGAGACACAACGTCAAAACTAATTAGTAAATCCTTAGGTAGCAATTTGAGGTTGCGGAGAATTTGAATGAAATGAGTAGAGTCTTTGATGAAAGAGTCGGACATGCCGACATGGGGTTGTAGAAGACCGGTTAGGTAGTTAGCTATGTTGTATGTGGGAGAACCAATACCACTAACAATGGGCCTGAGCGGAACATCTGGTTTATGGATCTTGGGTAGCCCGTAAAGTCTAGGCGGCTGAGCTTCGGACTTGGTAAGGCGGCGTTTGTCTTCCTTCGAAAGCAAGGAGTTCTTGATCAAAAGATTAGTTTTCCGTAGAATACGGGCTGTCGGATCACATCACATTTGTTACATCTAAATAGCATCAATCAGCGTATACAGTTCACAATGGAACAAGAAAAGGATGGCCAACTAGCCTTTCTAGATGTACTCGTTAGCAGGAAGGCTGACGGCACGCTGGGTCATACTGTCTACCGCAAACCCACACACACAGACCGTTACCTTAACAAGAACTCCAACCACCATCCTAGACAAAAAAAACGTGCTATGATTAAGACACTCGCAAACCGTGCTTCCCGTATTTGTGAACCACACTTACTTCCACAAGAAATCCGACACCTGGAAACAGCTCTACAATCAAATGGTTACTCAGTCCAAGAGGTGAGAAGAGCCTGCCGTCCGGCCAAGCCCCGACCGGTTACTCAGGACCAACCCAAAAGCAAGTCCATTGTCTTTCTGCCATATTTCAGAAATGTCACTGACCGTATTGAACATATACTTCAATGTCATAACGTCAAAACAGTATTCAAACCTACAAGACAATTAAACAGCCTACTGCGCTCTTCCAAAGACCCCCGAGATCCCTGTCATCGGCCGGTGTTTACCGTATTCCTTGTTCCTGTGGTTCAGTGTACATTGGTACCACACAGCGGAGCGCTAACACCAGACTTAGCGAACACAAAAGAAACTGCCGCCTGGGCCATACAGAAAAATCGGCAGTCGCTGAACATGCCATTGAAGCCGAGGGCGAACACATTATTAGATTTCAGGACACCAACATTCTTTCCTCCATAAAGCATTACCATACCTGGCTACAACGCGAAGCAATAGAGATTTATAAACATCCCAATAATTTCAATAGGAAAGAAGAAGCATTGAAACTCAACAGTAACTGGCATCTAGTCATCAAAAACAAGAAAGGTCATACAAAACCGAAAAACACTGCGAGCCAATCAGAAGAGAGCAACAACACAGCCGGCGCCAGCCCCCTCATACCAGCGGGCCAATCAGCAGAGAGCGCCCACACTATAAAGAGGGCGGCACTAACGGCCAACGCATCAGCGCTGCGATACTTTCACCGAGAAGACTTCGTCCGCGCCACTGAAGATGTCCACCGCAGTTGTGGACGAAACGTCTGGGAAATCTTTCTTCAGCAGACCACGGCATAACAGCCCGGAAAATCATATTAGTTATAATTAAAATAAATTATGTTAACATAAACTGGGGAAGATATAAGCCTATAAGTATGTTTTCATATCTTTCAATATAAGTGCGCCTTGGCAAACATAATGCTATTATAACATACTTCAGGATATTATGTAGCTTTATTAGAATAATATATAATTACAGAACTTACCTTTCCTCAGATTGAAACTGTCGCCTTGTTATCCTTTGCTTCTGTCTCCTTCGACTACCCTTTGAATTACCTCCAACTAAAACACTTTCATCCATTTTTAAGCAGAACAATACTATTATTCTTGGACAATACGTCACACTGATAGCCCAGCAATAGTTATGTACCAGTATAACCAACACAAAACAATTAAATTCCCAGGGCATGCAAACGTTGATAAAGGAGGACAAAACTGGGTTTGCACCGGCCAGTAGTGTGGACATAATGAGATATGAAATGACCACCACATTTCAAGGTTAATTTACACAGGGACAAAACACGATTTGGACCGATTTAGGTTTATAGATCGAAAGATCACTTAAGAGACCATGCGAAATGAGTCAAATTCAATTTTGTCCTGGGATGGACATAATGGGGTTTGAAACGACGCTCCTCATATGGCATATCAGGCCACATGCTAAACTGGTTTTAAACCTTCCTATCCCATATATACCATATATATATAAAAATGACCTAGTAGATGTACTTAAGAAAATAGGTAACATACAAGTAGGAATGTTTGCTGATGACGTAATATGGACTTCAGAAAAGTACATAAGATCTGGGATACATTACAAAAAACTACAAACAACAATGGAGAATACAATCACAACCCTAGAACAGTGGACTAATTATAACAATATGAAAATAAATACAGGAAAAACTCAATATCAACTATTCACAATGCAGCATAAAACAGAAAATATATGCCTGCAAATCAACAACAAAAAACTACAAGAAGCAACTACAACAACGTATCTAGGGATAGAATTAGATCAAAAGCTATCAATGAAAGAACATGTAAACAATGTAACAAATAAAATCAATAAAAAGTACAACATTTTAAAAGGTTTAGCAGGAATAAAATGGGGTGAAAACACGGACCTCCTTAATAATACATATATAAAAAAACATACATAAAACCTAACCTATTGTATGGAGGAGAACTACTAGCAACAGTAAACAAGAGGCTTAAAAGTAAACTATAAATTTCACAAAATAATTCACTAAAAATAATAACAGGAGCTGTAAAAACAACACCAATTACAGTACTACAAAGCTTCACAAAAAACATGGCTATAGAATTGGAACATGAGTTGAAAGCAATTACTCTAGCACAAAAACTGCAAGTCAGTAATAACAGATACAAATGATACCACAAACCAGATACTATAAGTAATTTAAAAATTCAAATAAGCTTCAGAACATATATTAATAACTTAAAATACAAGAATATAATTACAACAATAGAATATATTGAATAGAGTCCAATAGAATATATTGATATACAATATCAGAATGACCTGATATATACAATACACAAACAAAACAATATACCAGATGAAATGAGAGCCATAGCAATAGCTACGGAAAATGAAAGATACCCAGAAAAAGAATGGCTCTGAATATATACAAATGGATCCCTCATCAATAAAAAAAAAAATGCCGGTGCAGGAATATACTGTATACATTTTGCACAGTATCTAACATTAGATGAAATGTCAAACCACTATGATGGAGAATTAACAGCTATAAAAGCAGCATTACGGAACATTTTATATAGACCATACATAAAACAAAAAATAGTCATCTTATCAGACTCAAAATCAGCCATAGATGGAATAGTAAATTACAATAATAAAACAACAAGAAATGTTAAAGAAATAAGAAGCCTAATTAAAGCAATTGAACTTAGAAATCATGTCACTCTACAATGGATCCCAGCTCATGTTGGACTTTTGGGCAATGAACATACGGATCAATTAGCAAAGAAAGTGCAATACAACAAATAAAACCTGTAGGACAAATAGAAATAAATAAACAAATAACATTAAACAACATTTCAAAAGACAGCAAAGACTTGATGAAGAATATAAATTAAAGGATAAAGATTATAAGACTATTAAAGATAGAGTTGATATACAAAAAATGCCAAGGAAGACTGCAGTGGCCTTATTTAGGATGGCAAATGGCCACGATTGCCTCGCAGAACATCTCTACAAGATACGATGCCTACCTACACCCAAGTGCACTCTCTGTGAAGAAGATGTCATTCTGAACAAACAACCTTTCGCTAATGCAAAGGCCTTAAAAGTGATAACTTACAGACTTTATATTGGGAAGCCAGAGGGAAAATGATGCAGATCAATTAATCCCCAGTGCCATTGGTGAACAACAACAACATATTTGTTTCCAAGTCAACGTTTATATGCTCAGCACTTATCTTTCATCCCAGTTAGGTAAATGATGAAATCTGTTCAGCTATTGTGTTCCCAGTACTATTTTTATTTTTTCAATATTTTCATGAATGTCCTTTCATTGACTTAACCTTTTTCAGCCGATATTTTCATATCATAATCTTTTGCTCTATTATTCAGGAAGAAATTGATCTTTGTGGATGGTACTCTGTTTTGTCATCACCAGCTGATCATCAGCAATAAGATTAATTATTCTGCAATAAGCTGCTCATTAATTGCGAACACCCACATTGTAAGATGTATTTTAATTGCTTTTTTCCTGTTGCTGGTTTTTGTGAACCAGTCTTAACCAGTTAATGATGGATTTAAGGTCAGCCATCTTGTGGGCACATTTATTTAAGAACTTGGATCACTTTAAGGCTTCTTCACAATAATCTGAGAACAAAAACAAGAATGAAAAGCAAATCCACATGCAACATTTTGGTTCACAGTGCATTGGGAGTGAGAATGGGAATGCATATCTATTGCAAAGCCGAAAGTAAATTTTTGGTGTCATTTGTTTGTAACTGACCAATGATATTTTTTCTCCTGCTCACAATTCAACCAACATGGTGTAGGTTGGTTAGCTTCAAAATTCAATACAGTATACATTTTACTTATGCAGAGCCAATATTATTATTTACAATTCCTCTTGCAAAAATATCATTCCTTTAATAAAGTTATTGTTTTGTATTCACTCAATGAATCTGAGGGAGTCAGAATGCACATTTTCAGAATTTGTAACAAATTATGTAGGCCTTCCTGTATATTTAGATGTTCATGATTTAACTGTTAATACAAGCAAAACAAAAGAGATTCGAATCTGTTTAAAACACTGCAGTACACATGCAGTATCAATACCAAAATATTTTAATAAACCTCATGTAAGAATGTTTTGCTGTATTTCCTTTGTAGTTATGGCATAACCATCTTTGGTCGGAGGGTATGCTAATTAATTGTACAATGAGAGAAAATTGTTAACATTAGAAATCGGTGAACTGATAGTTTTAAATTAACAACTGAGAAGATTGTTTTTCTCAATGATTGCAGACTATATGTCTTTTCCAAAGTTACCTTGGTGGCCTGAAAGTGTGGAGGCTGCATGTTTAATCACCAGCTTCACTTCCGTTCGATGATTGTTCCACAGCCAAATGGTATTTAAGGATAGGCTATGTAGAATTTCCAAAACTTGGAAGACTATTGGGGGAAGATTAAGGAAGCCAGAGGTTCTGCTGATGTTTCACATCCTTTTGCATGAATATCAGGATTTTTAATCCGTTATTACAGTACAAAACTACAGTCATAAGCTAAAAAGGGGGAGGGTTCATCATAAAAATTTTATAGATCATTGTACAGTAATTTCTTAAAAATGGGGAGAAGTAAATTACATGTTTGTCATTCAAGTTTAAAGCGCTACCCATGCAATGTATGGCAACAAACACATGCACGCGTGCACACACATTTTTAGAGGTTACACAAGAGTGTTAGGTGAGCATTTTGAAATAGGACACGAAGGTCTTTTGGGTTCATGGTTGTTTGCAAAAGACCAAAATCAATAACAAACCAGTACACCACTGATATAACTTCCCTGAATTGTTGCTACTTGAAGGTAATCGTGGACATGGAAGCAAGGACAAGGTAACTGAGTGTTAAGATTATGGAACTCATAGTTGCATTAACTTGGTTGTTAAAGGCTGAAGTTTAAGTCGCAACAAGATAAGTTGTTTTATATATACCGTACTTCGATCCATATATTATGAGACACTGCACACAATCAAATTCATCTGCTGATCAGTGTTGTTAAACTTTTAGAGGAAATTAATTTAATTTACGCCACAAGCTTTGTTTATAGATGCAAAAATGTGGTAACAGAGAGAGAATAGATGAAATTAAAATCATGTTCTCATTAATTTTGGAACGGAGGAAAAATGAAGGAAAATTACAGAGAAACAAATTCATTACACATTAGTGAAAGACGTATATGAAAGTGCTGAGAAATAGCTAACAAGTAAAATGCTTCTCTTATTTGCACATTGCATGTGATAATTAAGAAACAATAATACTTTTGTAAAGGAAATTGATTTTGCTACTAACTCCCCTATTTGGGATGGGGAATGCAGACAAAAAGGGGAAAAAAATGGAGGAGGAAACCAAACATGTTCACACCTCAGAAGGGGAAGGGACACGTATGACCAACAATAATAATAGTTCCCAACATCCACACAGTCTGCAACTTTGAATAAATCCATCTCCTATCCTTTCGAGACTGTCTGGAGTGTTACCAATAACGTTACAGGCACCCAATATTCCCGCCAGCAAATCCTCATCTGAAGTGACGGGGTCTCGTGCATGATTTGTCCCCACACGAAATAATCTGGAGGTGTGAGATCAGGAGAATGTGGTGGCCGAGTAATATCAACGCTGCTTCAAATTCATGGTCCTGGAAGCATTATTCAGATTGTCTCTTAGCATCTCTGTTGAAGTGAGCAGGGGCACCACTGTGCTGAAACCACATCCAGATTTTACATAAAGAGGGAGGATTTCCAGATAACACATTGACGAGGAACTGGCGATATAGTAACAGTTTAACCACGATGGATGGTGTGGGCCGATTATGTAATCTGTAGGCTTCGGACACGGCTGCTGTTTCATTGCAGTTTGAACTGGAAAACAGTTACGTGCGCACAGGGTTTCACCTCCCCCACCCCAAGTACTGCAAGTCATTCGCTCTAAGCAAGCGATCAGTGCATACACATCCTGTTCTGAAGTTACGAAGTCCGGCCGTTGTTAGCTGACGAAACGTGCCGAAAACAACCAGCAAGAAGTGTATCTTACTTGTAAATTAATATGGACGTGAGTATTTTGATGTGAGAAGGGGAAATATATTTTGTAAAGGATGCCACATTGAAATCAAAGGAGAGACACGGTTTTTTTTATTGCAGGAACTGTAAATCTAAAAAAACTCACAAAATATGACGTTGGTTCCTACAAATGAGAGGGTGAGGATATATTATCCACATCAGAAAGCACGAACTCGTGTAGCGAAACCGAATTTTACATGGGTTTGTTTGACATGATGGTAAGCGCAAATATCCCATTTAGTAAGCTGCAAAATCCTGCTTTTAAAAGGTTTCTGGAGAAATATACAGCTATGAAAGTTCCTTGTGAGTCCACTTTACGCAAATATTATTTGTCTCTCTGAATAACATTAGACGTTCTGAGGGAGATCATAATATTTGGATTTCGATAGACGAAATTACAGACGCTACTGGGAGATTTATAGCTAATGTGGTCATAGGAATATTATCTCCAAAGCGTCCAGATAAATTCTTGTTAACATTTGAGGTGTTAAAAGTTAACCATTCTCCCGTCTTTTCTGTGGTCAGACGGTATAAAAACTGAGAACATATCACTATTTGTGACGGATGCAGTCCCTTACATAGTCAAAGCTGATTCCAAAATTTAAGGAACGCTATCCTAGAATTATACATCTGACGTGTTTAGCTCGTGGTCTTCACCGGGTGGCAGAACAGATTAGGAAACATTTTTCTGGCGTAGAGGATTTCATCTCAAATATAAAAACAAGGTTTTTAAAGACGCCTTCTAGGACACTAAAATTTAGAAAACTAGTACCAGGAATTCCTTTGCACCTTAACCTATTGTGACACGGTAGGGTTCTTGGTTGATGGCCGCTCTGTACTACTATGAGCATTACAACTTATGTTCAAATGATTAACAAATCTGACAATGAAGCAATTTCAGCTATTAAAGTTGCAAAATCGTTGATATCTCCACAGCTGTATGAACATTTGCAGTCATTCATTAATATATTTAAAGATATTCCTTTAATAATAAAACAACTTGAATCGTCACAGATGGCAATGCCGGAGTCTGAAGCTTATCGAAAATTTGCCACAACACTTTACAGAAGTAGAAAAATGTTCTGCTGAAAAAGTAAAGCAGAAACTGACGAGTGTTTAGATAAAAACAACTTGGGATATGCAAGTATGTGCGGAATTAGGGACGCCATTCTCAATAATGAAAATACATGTTTCTTAGATGTGTGCGTCGTTCGTCAGTTTCGTTTTGCACCAGTCATGTGATGTGGAACGGAGTTTTTATATAAACTTTGCTTGAGTTATAACAGAAGACGTTTTGCTTTTGATACATTCAGAAAATATATTGTAATCCATTGCAATTGTCCACGCATGTAAATCACACCTGAAACTGATTGTTTCATCCTTCCACATATTAGATTTATTATTTTGTTTATGTTATTTATACTTTGTAATAAAAACTTATGTTACTACAAAAATGTATGTGTACTCCTGTACCTATAGGTTTACAGCACTCAGGACAAACTCAGTAGCGTACAAGACTGCTGCCTCTCCCCTCTTCGCTCGCTTGCAAACAAAGTACCAGTATAATAGAAGTTAACTTAACCTAAAGTCATGTCCGAAGACTAGTAAGCTGAAAGTATGCCAGCCCATTAGTTGATGCCGAACGTGTGTCGAAAGTTCCTCTCAACAATCGCATACGAATTTACATGGTTCCAGACGCGACTGTTTCTCTGGTTTAATGCTATTCCTTCCCTTGCAAAACAACACTCGTCGGTGAAGAGCATTTGGGAAAACACGTGCGTTTGTTCACCATGGCTCTCAGGGACCCAATTACAGAACTGCACCCAGGGACTGCAATCTGCTAGTGTCAAGGCCTGTACAATAAAAAAAAATAATAAAAATGGAAGGGATGCATCAATCGCCATACGTTGATAGGATTTGGGTCCATAGTACGTGCATCAGCATGCGTACTAAAAATGAAGCCTGTAGGGGCTAACTATGCACTGGCAGCTCCGTGACTCACCTGCGAAGGAGGCTCACCTGACCTCGTCCAATTGTGTTATAAATCTCGCAACGAGAGGTGTGATGTCTCCCATATTACAATATATTTACAACTTACCTCAGTTTGTGCCAAGCTTGTGCTTATCTTGTATGTAAAACGCACGCTACTCCCAAAGCTATTGCTTTGTAAGTGCAGTGATTGTGATTTATGGACGAAATACATAGAATAGTGTGTTTGGAGGGATTACGCGAATTATTTTAAATAAGTTTACTACTACTTGTTTCAGTGTTTTATTATATTGATATCAGATTTTAGAAGTTTCGTCTTCTGCTAGAGCCAAAAAGCGTATATTAGACAAAGGAATAATTATCAGCTGCAATAATAAAATCTTTACGTTCACTGAGGTTCAGGAGTTGACACTTAAAGCAATAAATGAAGTTACTCGCGAAAACTGGAAAAAGGTATTTGAGCATACGAAAGGTGTTTTAGAGAAAGTGTGGTAGGAAGAAGGAATTGAAAGTGTCATTATAAACATAAGCAATTCAAGCGACAAATTTAGGGGAACAACTAGCACAGAGGAAGAAGATATATTGGGAGTGCAGCCGCTGGACATGGACAGCGACAGCGAGTGACGAAACGAATGTGGCAATAGTGTGATGGAGCGACGACGCAGCAGCGGTAAGGTCAGATGCGTAGTAAATGCTCTTGAATCCATTGGAGCACCTCTTCGAAATCCGGCATAGTACATACACAGTAGCGGCTCGTGAGTATATGTATACAATTGGCGTGTTCAAAAAATGTTAAAAGTCGGATAACCCTGAAAATGTGAAATGGGACCTGCTGCATAATAGTTCTAATTAATGAACAAATTTATATAACAGCAGCCGCTCCTTACAATAGTGATACATAATAATAATAATAATAATAATAATGCACAAGTTGTCTGACTAAAGAAGGGGTTGTTTTTTTAGATGTTTGTTTTGAACATAAGTACAGCGTTTTAGGACAAGAACGAAATAATGCGTATAAAATCGGGAGAAGTTTCCGCTCGTGTACTAGCTACTGTCTGTAAACTGTCATTAACGTAAAGTTGTGGTGATCGTATGGAAACAGCGTAGGAGTAGCTTCTTTACCTTGAAGTGCGCACAACCCCTATGTATTTGACTATAGCTGTCTTTAAGGCTGTGATTTGACCCCGTAAGGTAATTACGCCATACCAGCTACACATGTGCAGAAGTGCACAAGTCAAGATCTGCTTTCGACCCTATTGCCAGATTTAAACACCGTAGATTTTAAATTACCGCATATACGTTACATTTAATACCATTCAAAGAAAGAATAGTCTACAAATTCCCCAAGTTTCAAACGTAGGGTGTTCATTGCGCTTTTGCTCTTATACAGCAGCCATTACTGTACACTAATATACGTACAGGAATCTCAACATCGGCGTTCACTAATTTCATTACTATATACTACTTTTTCTACTACGTATAGTCTTTTTATACTACGAAACCGGTCTGGATGCATGGGCTCGAATCCTAGGAGTGATTACAAATTCATCTTCTAGTAACTCCAAAACTAATTAAAATAAAGACGGTAAATAAACTTTATTGCTTTTATGCCATTAGCTCGTTTCTTGTGCATGTATATTAAGGTACCAGGTGTCATGGCTTCGATCCTTAATTTTAAAAATTCAATTATCTCAGAAACTAGCAGGGATAGAGGAGCGGACCAAAGCATGATTTTTAGCTCCTATGATGCACAATTAATGCCTTATATAATTTCCAATCAGTTGTCCCTAGTTCGAATCCCGATCTTTCAGTGACTTCCTTAATTTTCCACTGTGCTCTAGAATATATCACTTAGATCAATGTTGTAACTGCATAGAGGTCTTTTAAACATGACAAACTAATATTATAAATAATTTTGTTTCCGGTGTTGTGAGTTCGAATACTGATTCAATGAAATTTACTTATAAATTTAATAATATAGTAAATAATTAAGATAAAGGCACCTAATAAACCTATTACGTTTATGTCATCAAGTAGTATCTTGCGGGTGTATATTCGGGTACCTGACGTCCAGGGTTCGATCCTTAAGTTTAAATCTCAATTATCGCAGAAACTAGCAGAGATAGAGCCGCGGACGAAAGCATGTTTGATAGCTCCTACAATGAACAATTAATGCTGTATATAATTTCCAATCAGTTGCCCCTAGTTCGAATCCCGATCTTTCAATGACTTCCTTAATTTTCCTCTGTACACTAGAATGTAACTGCATACAGTTTTGTGTAGACATTACGGGTGTACTCTGAGAGAGAGAGAGCGTTAGAGAGGGGGAGGGGGAATTGAAACAAGTAGGGATAGAGTGCTGAGAGCCTCTGCGCATGCGCAGATGGCGATGATGTCATTGGCTGTAATAATCACGTGATGTGTAAGCATTACGGCCATGATGACGTGCTGGCATCGCCTGGAGGGGGTTTAGATCCCTATATAAACAGATATCTGCGCATGTTAGAACTGTTGTGTACTTATTAACTTTACATTTAAGTTTTAAAGAACGTTACAAGCAACACGAGGTGCAGGCCATCTACACGTACAGCGCATATCAACACATAACAATGCAAGGTGAGTTTTTTACATAACTATACATCACTGTTGGCTTTTACAATACATTTAATTTTGTTTAAACGTTACAGTACATGAAAGACGATTCGTTGCAAAGAGCATCATATTTTCTAATCTGTGCTTTACATTCACATGGATTTCACTGCGTACTCTTCTCCAGTTCACATGATTTACACCGCACATTCTTCTTACATAAACATTCTTTGTTTCACTATAAACTCACATGATCTCCTCTACTCATTCTTTGTTTCCCTGCAGGTTCATGCTCTGTTAACATTCACACGACTTTCTCTGCACATTCTTTGCTTCCATTAACATTCACACGATCTTCGCTACAATTCTTCTTACATAAACATTCATACGATTTTCTCCACTCATTCTTTGTTTCACTATACATTCACACACGATTTCCTCTACTCATTCTTTGGTTCTCTGCTGGCTTATCTTCAATGAACATTCACATGATTTTCTGTACTTATTCTGTACCTGGACGTCAGGTACCCGAATATACACCTGCAAGATACTACTTGATGACATAAACGTAATAGGTTTATTAGGTGCGTTTATCTTAATTATTTAGTATGTTATTAAATTTATAAGTAAATTTCATTGAATCAGTATTCGAACTTAGAACACCGGAAACAAAATTATTTATAATATTAGTTTGTCGTGTTTAAAAAACCTCTATGCAGTTACAACATTGATCTAAGTGATATATTGTAGAGCACAGTGGAAAATTAAGGAAGTCACTGAAAGATCGAGATTCGAACTAGGGACAACTGATTGGAAATTATATAAGGGCATTAATTGTGCATCATAGGAGCTAACAATCATGCTTTGGTCCGCTCCTCTATCCCTGCTAGTTTCTGAGATAATTAAGTTTTTAAAATTAAGGATCGAAGCCATGACACCTGGTACTCTAATATACATGCACAAGAAACGAGCTAATGTCAAAAGTAATAAAGTTTATTTACCGTCTTTATTTTAATTAGTTTGGAGTTACTAGAAGATGAATTTGTAATCATTCCTAGGATTCGAACCCATGCATCCAGACCGGTTTCGAGCAAATCGTAAATGGCGTCTTGCATCCCGAGTTATAATTAGTTTTTATTGCATCATTCTGTCCCTTTTCATTCGAAGAACGTGTAGTGAAAACCATATGAATGTTAATAGAAGAATGCGAGGAGAAATCATATGAATGTTAATAGAGGAATGTGTTGAGAAAACCATATGAATGTTTGCAGAAGAAGAACGTGTAGTGAAATCATATGAATGTTAATAGAAGAATGCGCGGAGAAATCATGTGAATGTCAATAGAGGAATGTGTTGAGAAAACCATATGAATGTTTTCAGAAGAACGCGTAGTGAAATCATGAATGTTAATAGAAGAATGCGAGGAGAAATCATGTGAATGTTAATAGAGGAATGTGTTGAGAAAACCATACGAATGTTTTCAGAAGAACGTGTAGTGAAATCATATGAATGTTAATAGAAGAATGCGAGGAGAAATCATATGGATGTTTATGCAAGAAGAGCGTGTAGCGAAAATCATATGAGAGATAGATAGAAAAAGAGATAAGAAAGAATGGTGTCTAGGCATCGGGATATCTAAGTATACGCGGTGGTTTAATATAAACAATTATAGTTGTTAAATGCAATTTTAATCCGACCGCCCCCTGCTTCAATAATTTAATAGTTATAGCGTTTCGCAGGGTAAGATTCGAACTAGGGGCCTCTGGGTTCCTAAGAATACAGCTCGTTAAACATTGTAATGTCGTATAAATTAAATTATATTTGTTAAACACGTTTTAATCTGACCGCCCAATACTCACATAGTTTAATATTTATTAAGCATTAGAGTATCGCAGATTCGAGCTAGAACCCTCTGAACCCCCTTTCATTAATTAAATTATATTTGTTAAATACATTTTAATCTGGTTGTGCATAGTTTAATAGTTATTACGCATTAAAGTTTTGCAGATTCGATCTAGGACCCCCTGAACACCCTTTTATTAATTATTGTAATGATATATAAAAATTAAATTATATTTGTTAAATGCATTTTAATCTGACCTTGCATAGTTTAATATTTATTAAGCATTAGAGTTTCGCAGATTCGATCTAGAACCCTCTGAACACCCTTTCATTAATTAGGGTAATGATATATAAAAAATTAAATTATATTTGTTAAATACATTTTTAATCTGGCGGTGCATAGTTTAATAGTTATTACGCGTTAGAGTTTCACTTGGTAAGATTCGAGCTACAATCCTCTGAACGCCCTTTTATTAATTAAGGTAATGATATAATAATATCAATCATCAATTTCTGATTAGCAATAAACTTTTGATTACAGTAAGAATCGAACACCGATCTATGGATATCCACGCAGAGGTTTAATGTATGTAATGAAATGAATATTAAACGCTTTTTCGGAGTCGCTGCCTGAAATGAGCCAAACAGAATGCTTGTTAACTATGCTCGGGTATATTCGTAGGATCTCGTAAAACATCGGAGAGAACAGCCCCTCAGGGCAAAAATCATGATGGCTGACTCTGACGTTGTTAAAGTGTTTACGTATAGCTAGTAAACAAGCTTCTCTCTCTCTTTCACGCGAACAAGGACAGGACTAGCATAAGGCCACACTCAGATTCTTTTGTTAAGCTACCAGGTGTTCGAACAATGGAAAGGGACCGGCTTTGTTATAGGTTCTGGAATGAGAAATGCTAGAAAGAAGTAAACAAGCCTCTCTCTTTCACGCGAACAAGGACAGGGCTAGCATAATGCCACCTTCAGATTCTTTTGTTAAGCTACCAGGTGCTCGAACAATGGAAAGGGACCGGCTTTGTTATAGGGTTGTGGAATGAGAAATAAAGGCTTGCCCCGGACAATAGAACTCTTTTGTCACGACCCTAATTCAGCATGGTCTTTGTTCATTTTGACAGCTGCAGGGCAAGCATTGTTCTTTTGTTAAAAGCTAGTGGAATGAGTATGCCAGAAAGTAGCCTTGCCCCGGACAATAGAAAGGCACACAATAGAAATCTCTTCCTTTGTCCAGCAAGCTCTTTCTTCCCGCACGTGTTCGAGAAACAATGGAAGTGGGGGTGGGTAACTGCAACAGGCGCAGAAGTGGCCGGATGTGGAATGGGGTAGCAAAAACATCTCGCGTTTGTTACAGAACCTTAAATTTATGACCCCTTTGTTTTAACAAGTGAAGGATAACCTTAATTGCTTAACTGTCAAGCTTCCATTGTACTCAACAAGATTTACGACCGCAGCTGCAACTAAAACTACCATGGAGGTGGGTGGTGGAATGGGGGAAGTGGGGGACGGGAGCTCATTTGCATATGAATAGACAATCCATGCATATATTAACGGTGCCAGCTCTCTAAATTTGCCCCTACTCACATATAAAAGGTATTTACATGACAAAACGTTTATCATGAATTTTCTGGGAATAGCCTCTTCATTCAGAAGGAATTTTGTGCACTCTGTATAACTTGTAAACGTTAAGCGATAAACGAAAGCGCACCACACAGAAAATGTAGATGTCTTTAAAACACACTATTTACTTAAAATAAAATTTTTTGTCGCATAAGCCGTTTCTGAGATATGTGTTATTAAAGGCTGGTTCACAACCCTCCTCCGAGAACGGGAAGCAAGGCAGCATACGAAATATTGGTTTTTAACTGACCAATGATATTTTTTTCACCTACTCCCAATTCAGCCAACGTCAAAATTCGATAGAGAAATATCTAAATGCATATCTATTACATTTCCGATCTCTCTTGTTGTACCAAGCTTTATTGAATGGCATACATTAAAGTTGTTTATTGTTCTTGTTAATTTCCACGGTTTTTGCTGTTTGTAGCTTTTGTCATTGTTAATTAGGCAATAGCCAGTTTTGAGTTGCATATAAACAAACTACAGATGACTCTTTCAGCAGAGGAACCAACGCTCAATGATATGTGGGTGTCAGAATCTGAGCTTAGAAAGCACATTTACTCACAACCAGCTTTAAGGAAGCGGAAGTCGACGGTTTGGCAACGCAGCCCGAACTGCAACTCGTGGGCTGGGACAACGCATTGAACAGTTATTAATATCTCGTCTTTTGTGTACGTTACGTATAGGAACTGAAATGTTTGGTGACATATTTAGTAGTTCGCAAAAGCGCACCCCAACTAGATGGTAATCATCATTGACTTTCGTTGTACCCTACACCTAATGCGTTTATTACCACCCATTAATCCTTTAATGCAATAACTTTAATACGGTAGTGCAATCATTAATATACCGCAAGGATAATTTAGTTTCCGCAGAAATTTACTTAAGTTATACCCCATTTGCTTAAGATTGAGATATTGGGCACAGCAAATAATACATATCATTTATCATTTTCAGAAGTACTGTATTCTTTTGTCAAATCAGGATGGAAGGAAAGTATTAAAGGTTATTAAAAATACAGAATAGTAATTTTTAGGCATTGTTTTATTTACACGCTTATACAACTGGATTATAGAGGTTCACTTCACTTTCTCTTAGATACAGACAATTTTCCTTAATTTGACTGAGTTAAGGCTGGTTAATTGCATAATTTAATTTTTTTTATAATTATTTAACAGCATAGCAGCTAGTCATACATGAATTACCACAAAAGCAAAAACATTTAAAAATTATAGGATAGCAAGTAACAACATATTCTTCTCTCAGGAAACTTGTTTTGAACTTCTCCGTGGAGAAGGCTGACGTAACCTAAGCTTAAAGGTACAGTCTCAACATCATTTGGAAAATATGAGATTATAACAAATAAGGATGAATGCCTTTTAAACTATGTTATGTTTTACTGCGTACGACATTTCACTTCCTCTGAAATACAAGCAATTTCCTCTTTTGACTGAGTTATGCATGCATTTCATTGTATCATTTAAATGTTTTCTGTAATTGTTTAACAGTACATTGGCAAGGGAATTTACCATCGTCATATACAGGGTTATTCTAAATTAGTTACCTGATAATAAAACTAAATTATACATAGTTATCTTACGCAGTTTATTTCCATTTCCATTACATTGACATTAAGTTTTATTTGCAATGTTTACAAATGTTCAATGTGACTCCCTTTTGTCATTTCCATTACATTGACATTAACATTGTTTTATTTGCAATGTTTACAAATGTTCAATGTGACTACCTTTTGTCACTCGGCAGAGGTTGTGGAATGGTCAGCTCCAAACGTGCTGTAGTTGTAGGCTTCTTTGGACTTCGTACATAAGTTCTCAGGACTTCCACAACGTGGCCTGCTACAGGAGGGGTCCCTGTCCTTTCTCTCGGTGTCCCACACAACCTGTTTCTACGAATCGATCATACCATGTTTTGATAGTTTTCTCCTGCGGGGGAATTTTTTGATACTTTGTACGAAAACGTCTTTGTGTGGTAATTTGCGATTTAGTTTCATGAAACCACAGACAACACTGCGCGCGCTCCGCACCGCTGTAAGACTCCATGGCGACTGCTAACTAGGCTCCAGGTGTTGCGAGTGCTTCACATTTTCCCGCCAGACGAGCGAGCAAGGGCATGTAGCGAAGTCTGGCGACCATGTTTAAAACTTGATGATATGACATAAAGTTTGATGAACATCGGAATAAATTTCCGTCAACAGTTTCGAAATAATTCATTCATACTTTCAGGTAACTAATTTAGAATAACCCTGTATAGTGCTAAATGAGTTACATGATGAGTTTTCTGCCAAACCAGTAACTATTACACCTTCGTACTGAAAACTTGGGTTTATATAAATCTCTTCCAATTGAAGATATACAACCTTTTCCGTTTCAGATAACCTGCTGGTCGCAGTTTTTAGAAAATGCAGATTATTTAAATCATTACTTGGTGTGACACCAAAAGAAGAATTAAACTTCTGCAATTGTTTTGGATGAGGCAAACATAGAAGCCTATTTGTTGTTATAACATCATATGCTTCATAGAACTATTAAAAAATCATAAAGGCGCAGAGCGTCATATTTACAGAGTATTTCCTTCTTTTTTTAATGCATACAAGAATACTGTTCACTTAGGAAATTTAATTGAAAATTATTTTCTCTTTCAGCTAATCCTGAATTTTTCAGAAATCTAATGCTTTCTCTAAGGTTTTCCAAAGTTTCAGTATTACTAATCTCAACGTCGTTTTTACTGTCCTTTATTGCATACATTATTTGAATATTTTAAAACTGTGACCACATTGTAACTTTGAGATTTCCGGGCAAAATCCATTTCAAATCGTTGGCACTCACAATAGCTGAGCCTCTACACACTTGAATTACCATATCAGAATTTACTTTTACACTCCTGCAATTTTAGGGATACCCTCCACAGAAAACTGATAAAAACATCACATCTCTCAACACCAGATAATTTCACTTATTCACTTCTGGAGAAACTTATTATGTAAATCGGAGAAACCTATAATAGCATTTTCGGTCAACTATGCTTCATTCTTATTCTTCTTTAACGTTTCCTCTTTTTTTTCTCTCTTCACTGGGATCCCTTTCTGTTACTTCATTTCTTGGGCTGCTTAAGTGGGGAGGTTATGAAAAATCTGCGGTCTTGCTCCAGGTCGTAGTTTTGGTCGAGCACGTGGGAATTGTTTCTTGTTACCTTCTGAATCTTGATAAACATTGTAGATAATTACATCTTCGGTTTCAAAATGCTTTATGCACACTACAAATATCTTTGCTGGATTCCAGTCCCTTCTCGGAATCCGTTTGACTCATGTACTGTGTATTTCAGGATAAGCAGGAAACTTGAACACAGTTACGTATAGCTGCTTTTCTCGAAATCGTAATTACTGTTACAACCTGGCACACTAAAATAAAAAACATTTAGTTTTATTCCAGCAGAAATAAAATCGAAATGATCGAACCAATCATCGTTGGAATTAACTTAAAAGTTTTAACAGCACATGGGCAAATTTTCGCCTTTATAAATAATTACCTATACAGTATAGGTATGTGCTATACTTGCCATGAAAACTTTGTAACAGCAAGTGATTATCACCGCTAGCTGTGTATTTATCCACGCTATCCGTGAAAACCTTTTTTTTAAATTCAATTTTCAATCAAGCAACCGTCATGCATCACATCTCACTAGCTAGGGATAGGGAGTAGTAAACGAAGCCAGTCGACTTTACATTGTTGCCGAGTTTGACTGCGGTTTCCGTAAAGCTGGCTGTGATTCTGTGTAATTTCTTCCAGCTTGCGATTACAGAGAGCACTAGTGGCTGTTTCATGTCACGATCACCTACAATAACCTATACTGTAAAGAGTAATATATGCAGCATACAAGATATTGGTTTACAACAGCCCGATAATGAGAACGGGAATGCATATGGAGGATAATATCGATGACAAAGTGAAAGTCGATTTTGCGCATTGCGATTTCATTTGTTTTTAACCGACCAATGATATTTTTCACCTACTTCCAATTTAGCCAACATAACGCAGGTTAACCAAAATTCTAAAGTAAACACCTAAATGCATATCCATCCCTTTAGTTGTGCCGAGCTTTCAATACTTTATTAAATGGCAAATATTAAAGTTGTTTATGGTTCTTTTTATTTTCTACAGGTTTTTGGTGTTCTTTGTAGCTTATTGTTTTTGAGGCACAAACTACAGATGACCTTTTCACCAGAGGAACCAACGCTCACTGGATTTGCATGTGTTAGGATTTGAGCACCGAACACCATTAAAGTATTAATCTGTGAGTTGGGCAGATCTTGCCCTTTCCTTCTGGGAACGGGAACACGCTTTGGTGTTCTGTGCCGGGTAGGCTTCCCGTCGAATGTGATCGCTCCGATTTGATTTGGATATACGTATTTCAACGTTCACGTTCTGGTTAGTGTTCTCGTTGGTTGAGAACCAGCTTAAGATTCGAATTGTTCAATACTTGTCATTATTTTAGTCCTATCGATATTCAGTTGTTTCTTGCGATTACATGGAACCAGTATGGAATTTTAAGGCTAGCATATAACGTCCAGTTTTTAAATATGTACTATCGCTGTTCCCTTTGTATTTGTAACGAAATGTGTAATGTAGCCAACCAGCTATTTTTTTTACTTTCTCTACTACGTATAGTAAGTAGGGGAAGTATTGCATTCCACCCAAAAATTCGATACCGAGATTTCACCGGAAATACATGTTTTGAGAATCACTGAATCCAAAAAAAGCATTTTTGGAAACATGTCCGTGTGTGTGTCTGTCTGTGTGTCTGTGAACAGCATAACTCAAAAACGAACAGTCGGATAAACACCAAACTTGGTATTTAGGTTCAGTATCTTCCAGAGATGCGACACGAAGGTTTTCAAGAAAATCCCCCCACCCCAGACTACCCTTTACATGGAACATTTTTCGAAAATTTTAATTTTCTCAAAAACGGCTCTAACGATTTTGATTAAAATATCATATGTTTAAGATATTGTCATGACAAATAAAATGTATATCTCGAATTTTCTGGGAATGTCTCCAAAAATATTCTTCATTGTGAACGACTTTTGCATAACTGGTAAACCATAAGAGATAGACAAAATTTTACTACACAAAAAATGTAGATCGCGTTAAAATACACAACTTATGTCATATACGTTTCTTTTGTTGAGTGAACCGTTTTCGAGATATTGCTTGTTATTTCCTTAAATTTTCCAATACTTATACTTTTTCTCAAATTCGTTATTCATTTTTTTTATGTCCTGAACATGCAAAGAGAATGGAATTCGCCACATAGCAACCAGCGTTAAAATATTTGACTATCTCTTAAAAGCTACCATATTCCCCTTGCATCTACAAGGAAATTACCAATAAGGTTGACATCTCGATATCTCGATTAACATGAAACATATGGAGAATAGGCGTTTGTAAAATTAGATTGTACAAGAGTAGAGAAAGTCATGTGAGTGTAACACATCAGATTTTTTTACAAAGGTTTATTTGGATTGTAGTAGGTAGAAAAATAAGCTTTAATAAGGATAGTTTGTGGATGTATCACATCAGTCTTTCTTACTTTTTCTACTATAGTAAATAGGGGAAATATTGTATTCCACCCAAAAATTCGATACCGAGATTTCACCGGAAATACATGTTTTGAGATCCCCCGAATCCAAAAAATGCATTTTTGGAAACATGTCCGTGTGCGTGTCTGTCTGTGAACAGCATAACTCAGAAACGAACAGTCGGATAAACACCAAACTTGGTATTTAGATTCAGTATCTTCCAGAGATGCGACACGAAGGTTTTCAAGAAAATCGCCCACCCCAGATTACCCTTTACATGGAAGATTTTTCGAAAATTTTAATTTTCTCAAAAATGGCTCTAACGATTTTGATTAAAATATCATATGTTTAAGATATTTTTATGACAAATAAAATGCATATCTTGAATTTTCTGGGAATGTCTCCAAAAGTATTCTTCATTGTGAACGACTTTTCCATAACTGGTAAACCATAAGAGATAGACAAAATTTTACTACACAAAAAATGTAGTTCGCGTTAAAATACACAACTTATGTCATATACATTTTTTTGTTGTTGAGTGAACCATTTTCGAGATGTTGCTTGTTATTCCCTTAAATTTTTCAATACTTATTTTCTCAAATGGGAATTCGTTATTCATTTGTCTTGGATATGCAAAGAGTATTAATCTGTGGGAAAGGGAATGGTGCTGCACCTAGCAACCAGTTATTAAGAGATGTATGTGCTTAAAGGCTACTGTATTTCCAAATTGCCCTTGTAAATATATTATCCCCTTACATCTACAAGAAAATTAGCAATAAGATAGACTCTGCAAATGTTTATCTCGATTAACATGAAGTAGATGGAGAATAAGCGTTTGTAAAAATAGTTTGTACAAGAGTATAGAAAGTCATGCGAGTGTAACACATATTTTTTTTCTCCCTCTGTCATGCTTTATTTAGATCGCCTCCCATTTTACACTGTACTTGTAGCTGTTAGCCGAAATCCATTTTATTTGAAATCAATGTTTGAAAAGTGCAAATATACCCAAATCAGTGTTATGCTTAGTTTGCATATTTTTTTTTTAATTCAAAATCATCTGAATTTCACCCAGTTTAAATATTTAAAGACAACCGTGAACCAAAAGAGGTTGTCCTCCGTGGTGTAATGGTTACCATGCTAGCCTCTAGTTCCCGAGGTCGCAGATTCAAACACGGCGGGGGGCGATGGTTTTTTTCGGACGTAAAAATCGTTAGTATGGCTTCCTTCGGAAGAGAATTAAAGCATTTACGGCACGCTAAAGAACCTCAAGCCTGATAAAGAGGCTTCTGAGCAAAATTACCAGACTTTCACGCCTAATATAGGATGGGACACTAAAGACCACAGCAGTTAGAGTATCCACAGAGAGAGGGAGAGAGAGAGATGATTAATTTGTAAATTAATCGGTCAAAGTGTAATTGACTATATGATATGTAGTATAGGAGTCGAAGAGGTGATGGAAGAATTCAAGATTATGAACATAATAACAATAGTAGTCATTTTCCATTAAAGATGAAAATAAGACTAGGGCTATGCTACAAGGAAGATGAAAAATTAGCACTAAATCAAATCAGAAGTTACAAATGGAAAGAGGAATACGCAGAACAATTTTGGTGTAATTTGACTTCAAAGTGTGGGGAATTAAGGAAACTTGGTATTATAGAAGCATTACAATGTGGGAGGATAAGAGGGAGCATTGGAAATGTTAGAATCAATGGTTAAGTGGGCAGGAAGCAGGATGGAAGTGAAGCCTAAACTGAATGAAAATCAGTGTGGTTGGTATGATGAAGAGTCTGGAAAGGCTAAGAAGAAAGTGATGAAAGAAATGGATAGATGGAGAAAGTCAGAAGAGGAGGAAGATAGGCACAATTTTTTATCAAATAAAAGGGGTTATAAATATTTACTAGATGAGAAAAAGAAGGATTGGCAGCAAAGAATGGGAGAAAAGATTAAGGAGGCGGTCAGAGGGAAAGAAAATAAATATATATGGTCAGTTGTTAAGGAAATGTACAGAAAGAAACAGGTAGTTAATAAGATAACACCAAGGGAATGGAAATATCATTTCAAAGGTTTGTTGGGGGGAGGAAGAGTTCAAAAAAGTGAAGTATATTGGGGAAATTTTGAGAACAGAGTGGATCACTTAGACAAAGAGATTACAACAATAGAGGTAGAGTATGAAATAAAAAAAACACAGGGGCTGATGGAATTCCGGGGGAATTTTGGGGAATTAGGAGAGGGTACAAAGTTGTTGACAGAGCTATTTAACAGAATCAGAGAGAAGAAAGTGATACCAGTGAGCTGGAAAGTGAGCGTTATCGCACCATTGTATAAAGGAAAGGGGATACAAATAATCCAAGCAACTACAGAGGAATTAGTTTATTATCTATATTAGGCAAAATATATACTGGTATATTAGCTAGAAGATTATACAAGTGGGCAGAGAGGGAAGATAAGCTATCAGAATACCAAGCAGGTTTTAGGAGAGGAAAAAGAAAAATAGAACATAATGATAATTCAAACCATAGTAAACAAATACTTAAGAAAAAAAGGGGTAGGGTATATATATATATTTTTTGCAGACTTCGAGAAGCCTTTTGATACTATAAATAGAGAGGCTTTGATATACAAACTGAGGAACAAAGGAGTCAGCACTGCATGCATCGAGGGGATACAAAATTTGTATGAAGGAATTCAACTTTGTGTAAGATGTGGGAAAATATAGTACTACTGATTATATACAGCAAAATTTAGGTCTGAGGCAAGGTTGTAAACTCAGTCCAATATTATTTAACTTATTTATAGATGATATTTTAGATAGAATAATGAAAAGTAATAAACACTGTCCAGTTATAGGAAAAAAGGAAATACCAGGGCTACTATTTGCAGATGATCTAGTAGCTGGGGCAGTGTAACAGTGATAGGGTTGCAACATGCTATTAATGAAATTGCTAAATTCTGTATGGAATGGGGGCTAAAGGTGAATACAAACAAGTCCAAGATAATAGTGTTCAAGAAAGGATCAAAATTAAAAAGAGAGGAAAGATGGCATATAAATGGAGAGCAAATAGAGGTGGTAAAAGAATTTGATTACTTGGGGATTAGATTCTCAAGCAATGGGAAGCACAATCTAAATATACACAATTGAAAGGAAAGCCAGCCATGAAAGCTGTTAGAGTTTGTTTGTGCAAAACACCCACGCTATCAATGAAATGGTTAGAAAGGCTATACGAAGCTGTAGTTGAGTAAAAAATGTTATATGGAATTGAAATATGGGGGGGTGGCAAAGGGATAGATTAAGATTGCTATAGTCCATAGAATGTTTTGTAGAGAAGTTTTGGGTTTACCTAAGAGTTCACTGGCACTGGCAGAGCTAGGAAGGGTAGGGAGAAAAGGTATAATAGTGGAAAGAATTTTGAAGTACTGGTATAGATGTTTAAATTTAGAAGATAGTAATATATTAAAAGAATGTATACAGTTTCAAAAAATTGTCTTAGGAGAAGAGTGTTGGTTTGGAGAGATGGGAAATGTGCTAAAAGAAATTGGCATGAGGAATATTTTCCTATTAGATAAATATAATAATTGTGAGTTTTGGAAAGAAATGAGATTGAGGGTAGAAGACATTGAGAAACAAGAGATATGGGCTAGTTTTGAGGATAAAAGGTCATTGATCTTATATAAATCAGTTAAAAGAAATTGGGGAAGAGAGAAGTATGTAGATATATGCAGTAAAATAGGCAGAATAGGTCTTGCATGGATGCGCACAGGAGTAATATTTTTACAAAGAAATGGATATAATTGTTCGGGGAGATGTATTATGTGTGATGAATTGGGTAGTACTTTTCATTGGCTAATAGAATGTGTTAAGGTTAAAAGGTGGAGAGAGGTCATATGGAATAAAAAATGGGACAAGCTAAATAAAGAAGCAGTAGCATTAAGAATGTTGGGAAGCACAAATGCAGAAACAAAATGATGGGGACATTTTTAGGTAACACAAGGGATAAGGAGCTTAAGAAAGGTACAGGAGAATGGGCACAGTTTGGAAAGTGGAGAGATGGTATAGTAGCTTTATCCCATATATACAGCCTAGGGGCTAAATATGGGAGAGCTAGAAAACTGGAGCACTAGACCTAAGTTTTAGATGTAAGTTTTATTTGTATTATTGTAATAATGATGAAATAAATATTACATTACACACACATATATATATATATAAACGCACCCCAAACAAGTTTATTTTCACATTTAATTCAGAGCATGGACGATAGACAGCATGAAATGGTCTGGACACGCTTCCACAATTCTCTAGATTGACAGCCATTTTGGTTTTAAAGCTGTCAAAGTTGGTGTGGGCATGCCTAATTGTAAATGAAGAAATTCAAAGGAAAATGGTGTATTGTGCGGCACCAAATTGCAAAAATAAGTCGACCGATGGGGTAAGAGTGTTTCGTTTCCCCAGGGATAAGAAGAGACGAGCCCAGTGGGTACAAAATTGCATGCGGGACAAATGGCAGCCTACACATAATTCTAAGTTATGCGAGGTTAGTGTACGCACACATAATTTACCATATATTGGTGAACAAAACTATTCTTTGTAATGTTCACACGAAATAAATTTGCGTTCTTTTATTTAAGCATCATTTTGAGGAATCGCAATTCGAACAGAACAGGGCTGATGGACGGAAGTTGCTGAAATGGAATGCCGTTCCAACCCTTTTTAATGTACTTAACCCACCGAAATCTGCTCGATGTAAAAGGAAGCTTGCCAAGGAAAGAGAATTACCTTTTAAAAGAAGCAATAAAGGTAAGAAATTATCCTCTAGCCGCAGGCTGTATGCTTTCGTTTTCAGTTGCAGCAATGTTTAGATTTCATGGAAATGGGCCCTGAACAACTCTGTACGATGGTTCTATTTGCTATAGCGACCGCGAGCTGCACATAATGAATCGCCAACTTCAGAAGTGTATTCGCTGGATGCCAGCCGCTACCAACGTAATATGTAACAACATCCCTAGACATTAAGCAAGCGTGGAACATACATACCATGATAATATGTTAAGACACTTGGTTACACATTTTGGTGCATGATTTCCGTTTTCAGCTGTGCAAAATTAAAAAGTTTCATCATCCAGACTTTTGACTATGAACATTGTGGCAAAATCTGAATGCAGTAGCATGCCATGAGCTGTACACTCATGCACAAATAACAGCTTTCTGTAGTGAAGACTAACAATATTTATGTTTAATGTACACATTCTGTGCTATTCATCTTTCATTCATAATATGTTGAAATGAGTTTCAAATTACAGAACAAGCTGGAAAAGCAGTGGATGTCACACAAAGAATACACACATAACAAAGTCCAGAAAATACTATGAACTTTACTTAACGTTAATGTGGGGAGGCAATGTGAAGTTAAGAAATGCTTGTAAAATAAAGGTCTAATTAGGATGCACTTAACAGAAATGACTCTTGATTGGTAGTTCTTTTATTATTTAATGCTACTACTTCATGCCGATTGGTTTTAATTACCATATGACATCAAACTTGATGAAATGGGAAGGGAAAGTTTGACATTGCCAAACTCTTAAGTTAACACCATGTTAAGTCAATGTTAAATAACACCATTTAATACAATAACAGCAGTAATTTAATACAGTAGCATTTAATACAATGAAGCAGTGAATCTGCCCTGCCCCTTGATAGAAATTCTTTAAAAATTTAATATATTTCGGTCATCTGATTAGAAGAACCACGTCCATGGAAAACGATCTGATGTTAGACATCACAGAAGGTAGCAGGCAACAAGGTAGGCACAGACTGAAATGGACAGACTTAATCAAAGACACACTGTTGCCCTTGGAATGGTCACAGATTATTAGATGTGCAGAATCCTGATCTGAATGAAGAGATGTACGACAAGCCATGCAGAACATAACAAGGATCAACATCAGGCTGGCAACCTAAACTGCTGTGCATGCCCTAGCGGATCTCCAGAGGTTGTTTGCAATCTAAGGGCATACTACTACCACCACTAATGTTAGACTTTCACATTACGCCAAGTTCAGTTCATTGTATACCAGGATTATGAACTTAATGTAATGCAACTTAATTTGACGTGACATAATATGAAAGTCTTAATGTATTGCATTAAATGGAGCTATTTAAAATTGATTTAATGTGATTTAACTTAACCGGACGTAACTTAAGAGTTTGGCAGTGTCAAACTTTTCCTTCTCATTATGTAAAGTTTGATGTCACATGGTAATTAGAACCAATTGGTGAGAAGCAGTAGCATGAAGTAATAAAATAATAACAATCAAGAGTCATTTTGTTATGTTAAGTGCATCCTAATGAGACATTTATTTTAGCAGCATTTCTTGACTTCACGTTACATCTGGTCACATTAAGTAAAGTTCATTGTAAACCCAGCATAAGTAATGCATGTTCTCTATAAGAGGAAATAAAAGTGAAATGTGCATAAATAACACACTAGGTATAACACACAAATATGCACTGATTGTGTGTGAAAGCACAGAAATGGCTTTACATAAGTAATGTTTAAAGTAAAACATTTGTAAATTAAAAAAAATCTAATAATATATTCACATGACTTTCTGTAACACCTATCTTTATTGGTGGGTATACAAACTATTCTTACTAAAGCTTATTTTTCTATCTACTACATTTAATCCAAATAAATTTTTGCAAAAATAACTACAGTACATATTTTGCTATAAATACAAACAGAACAGTGATAGTCAAACATTTAAGAACTGAATGCTATATGCTAGCCTTAAAATCCCATACTGTTTCAATGCAATTGCGAGAAAGAACTGAAAATCGATGTGACTTTAAAAGAATGACAGGTATTGAACAATTCAAACCTTTAATAACTCATATCTCAGAAACGGCTTATGCCACAAAAAAACTTATTTTAAGCAGTGTGTTTTAAAGAGATTACAGGTTTTCGTCTATTGCTTAATGTTTACAAGTTATGCAAGATTATACAAAATTCCTTTTGAAAGAAGAGGGCTCCAAGGCTATTCCCAGAAAATTCAAGATATACATTTTTTTTGTCATGTAAATATCTTTCATATATGGTATTTTAATCAAAAACATGAGCCATTTTTTAGAAAATTAAAACTTTAGAAAAATCTTCCATGTAAAGGGTAGTTGGGGGGAGGGGAGATTTTCTTGAAAATCTTCATGTGACATCCTTGGAAAATGCTAAACTAAAATACTAAGTTTGGTGTTTATGCAATTTTTCGTTTTTGAGTTATGCTATTCTCCCTCTCTCTCTCTCTCTCTCTCTCTCTCTCTCTCTCTCTCTCTCTCTCTCTCTCTCTCTCTCTCTCTCTCTCTCTCTCTCACACACACGTGAACACACACACACAGAGAGTCGTATTTTCAAAAATCTTTACTTGGATTCAGGGCACCTCAAAACATGTATTTCCCATGAAATCTTGGTATAAATTTTTTGGGTGAAATGCAGTAGGTACTAAGTAGAGAAAGTAAAAATACATGTGCACAAAATTACTTGGGAGGCATTATGTACATATGGAATTAGGCAAGAAATATGGAAAAATTATGATTTTTTTCCCTTTCTTTTTACTTTCTCTACTACGTATAGTAAGTAGGGGAAGTATTGTATTCCACCCAAAAATTTGATACTGAGATTTCACCGGAAATACATGTTTTGAGATCCCCTGAATCCAAAAAAAGCATTTTTTCAAACATGTCCATGTGTGTGTCTATGTATCTGTCTGCTGTGAACAGCATAACTCAGAAACGAACAGTCGGATAAACACCAAACTTGGTATTTAGATTCAGTATCTTCCAGAGATGCGACACGAAGGTTTTCAAGAAAATCGCCCACCCCAGATTACCCTTTACATGGAAGATTTTTCGAAAATTTTAATTTTCTCAAAAATGGCTCTAACGATTTTGATTAAAATATCATATGTTTAAGATATTTTTATGACAAATAAAATGCATATCTTGAATTTTCTGGGAATGTCTCCAAAAGTATTCTTCATTGTGAACGACTTTTCCATAACTGGTAAACCATAAGAGATAGACAAAATTTTACTACACAAAAAATGTACTTCGCGTTAAAATACACAACTTATGTCATATACATTTTTTTGTTGTTGAGTGAACCATTTTCGAGATGTTGCTTGTTATTCCCTTAAATTTTTCAATGCTTATTTTCTCAAATGCGAATTCGTTATTCATTTTTACTTTCTCTACTACGTATAGTAAGTAGGGGAAGTATTGTATTCCAACCAAAAATTCGATACCGAGATTTCACCAGAAATACATGTTTTGAGATCCCCTGAATAAAAAAAAAAAGCATTTTTGGAAACATGTCCATGTGTGTGTCTATGTATCTGTCAATCTGTGAACAGCATAACTCAGAAACGAACAGTCGGATAAACACCAAACTTGGTATTTAGGTTCAGTATCTTCCAGAGATGCGACAGAAAGGTTTTCAAGAAAATCTCCCCACCCCAGACTACCCTCTATAGGAACATTTTTCGAAAATTTTAATTTTCTCAAAAATGGCTCTAACGATTTTGATTAAAATATCATATGTTTAAGATATTTTCATGACAAATAAAATGTATATCTTGAATTTTCTGGGAATGTCTCCAAAAGTATTCTTCATTGTGAACGACTTTTGGTAAACTGGTAAACCATAAGAGATAGACAAAATTTTTCTATACAAAAGATGTAGATCGTGTTAAAATACACAATTGATGTCATATACATTTTTGTTGTTGAGTGAACCATTTTCGAGATATTGCTTGTTATTCCCTTAAATTTTTCAATACTTATTTTCTCAAATGGGAATTCGTTATTCATTTTTTTGTCTTGGATATGCAAAGAGTATTAATCTGTGGCAAAGGGAATAGTGCTGCACCTAGCAACCAGCTATTAAGAGATATGTATGTCCTTAAAGGCTACTGTATTTCCAAATTGGCGTTGTAAATATATATTCCCCTTACATCTATAAGAAAATTAGCAATAAGATGGAGTCTGCAAATGTTTATCTCGATTAACATGAAGCAGATGGAGAATAAGCGTTTATAAAAATAGTTTGTACAAGAGTAGAGAAAGTCATGTGAGTGTAACACATCAGATTTTGTCTTGGATATGCAAAGAGTATTAATCTGTGGCAAAGGGAATAGCGCTGCACCTAGCAACCACCTATTAAGAGATATGTATGTGCTTAAAGGCTACTGTATTTCTATATTGCCCTTGTAAATATGTATTCCCCTTACATCTACAAGAAGATAGAGTCTGCAAATGTTTATCTCGATTAACATGAAGTAGATGGAGAATAAGCGTTTGTAAAAATAGTTTGTATAGGAGTAGAGAAAGTCGTGTGAGTGTAACACATCAGATTTTTACTTTCTCTACTACGTACAGTAAGTAGGGGAAGTATTGTATTCCACCCAAAAATTCGATACCAAGATTTCCCCAGAAATACATGTTTTCAGACACCCTGAATCCAAAAAAAAGCATTTTTGGAAACATGTGTGTGTCTGTGTGTCTATCTGTGAACAGCATAACTCAGAAACGAACAGTCGGATAAACACCAAACTTGGTATTTAGGTTCAGTATCTTCCAGAGATGCAACACGAAGGTTTTCAAGAAAATCGCCCCACCCGAGATTACCCTTTAAATGTAAGATTTTTCGAAAAGTTTAATTTTCTCAAAAATTGCTCTAACGATTTTGATTAAAATATCATATGTTTAAGATATTTTCATGACAAATAAAATGTATATCTTGAATTTTCTGGGAATGTCTGTAAAAGTATTCTCCATTGTGAACGACTTTTGCATAACTGGTAAACCATAAGAGATAGATAAATGTTTACTACACAAAAAATGTAGATCGCATTAAAATACACAATTTATGTCATATACATTTTTTTGTTGAGTGAACCATTTTCGAGATATTGCTTGTTATTCCCTTAAATTTTTCAATACTTATTTTCTCAAACGGGAATTCGTTATTCATTTTTTTGTCTTTGATATGCAAAGAGTATTAATCTGTGGCAAAGGGAATGGTGCTGCAGATAGCAACCAGCTATTAAGAGATATGTCTATGCTAATAGGCTACTGTATTTCTATATTGCCCTTGTTAATATATATTCCCCTTACATCTACAAGAAAATGAGCAATAAAATAGAGTCTGCAAATGTTTATCTCGATTAACATGAAGTAGATGGAAAAATAAGCGTTTGTAAAAATAGTTTGTACAAGAGTAGAGAAAGTCATGTGAGTGTAACACATCATATTTTTTTTCTCATTATACTTGCCATTTATAGGTACTTTCATGCTATATTACACAATTGTTTTTTTTAATATCAACAATTTTAAAGCCAAAAATGGTATACGTTAAACTGCAGGGTCCAAGGAGCATTCCATTATTAGCGTGTTAAAAAGTGATTATGAATAAAAAAAAAATTGTTACATTCACGTGACTTTCTCTACTATGTATAGTAAGTAGGGAAAGTATTGTATTCCACCCAAAAATTCGATATCGAGATTTCACCAGAAATATATGTTTTGAGACCTCCTGAATCCAAAAAAAAGCATTTTTGGAAACATGTCCGTGTGTCTGTGAACAGTATAACTCAGAAACGAACAGTCGGATAAACACCATACTTGGTATTTAGGTTCAGTATCTTCCAGAGATGCGACACGAAGGTTTTCAAGAAAATCCCCCCACCCCAGATTACCCTTTACATGGAACATTTTTTGAAAATTTTAATTTTCTCAAAAATGGTTCTAACAATTTTGATTAAAATATCATATGTTTAAGATATTTTCATGACAAATGAAATGTATGTCTCAAATTTTCTGGGAATGTCTCCAAAAGAATTCTTCATTGTGAACGACTTTTGCATAACTGGTAAACTATAAGAGATAGACAAAATTTTACTACACAAAAAATGTAGATTGCATTAAAATACACAATTTATGTCATATACAATTTCTTTACTTGAGTGAACTATTTTCGAGATATTGCTTGTTATTCCCTTAAATTTTCCAATTCTTATACTTTTTCTCAAATGGGAATTCGTTATTAATTTTTTTTTATGTCCTGGACATGCAAAGAGAATGGAATGTGCCACATAGCAACCAGCTCTTAAAACATTTGACTCTCGCTTAAAGCCTATCATATCCCCCTTGCACCTACAAGAAAATTAGCAATAAGATTAACATGAAGCATATGGAGAATAGCGTTTATAAAAATACTTTGTACAAGAGTAGAGAAAGTCATGTGAGTGTAACACATCAGACTTTTTTTATATAGCTAGTGCAACTATTCCTATGAAAGATTATTTTTACATCTGCTTCATGTTAATCTAAAGAAACCTTTGCAGAAATAGTTTCAGTAAATTACACATTTTGTTGTAAGCAGTAGCAGCTCGTGGCCAAAATGATTGATTATGCTATGTGCTCAATGAATTTTACAGTTGCAAAATTAAGTCGTGGGAGTGCCTCTGTACAGTACAACACATTGCAGAAACAAAATGGACAATACCCTTAGAAGCCAAGAGCAATATGAAATAAAATGTAAGCATAGAGTACACCATATTCTAAGTTGTAATAATATTAAAGATTAAAAACAGAACTGTTATTAACAGTGAAGTATTCATCATGATTGTAATCATTGTAATAATATTGTAATAATATGTCTAGTGTTTGTGAAGGGAGAGGGGAGACAAAATTTTCTCAGTCTGAAGTTTCATTTGACTGCCTTACCAAGGAAAGTTAGTGTTGAAACTGCTATTAATCCTTGTCAATAATTGCAGCAATTAATGGAAAATGTTACCAGTCCTTTGGCTTCTGGGAGTCCGTGATGCTTGCATGTTAAAGCTCATTTTAAACACCTGTAATATAAACTTTGATATCTCATGTAAGCCAACTTGTTAGTGTCACTTATTTTCTGTTCTTATCCGTGAGATAACACATTTTGGCAGATGATTTTAACAAGAAGCAAGATGCCAAAAAGCTGCATGGAAGTAAAAGTGCATTCATGCACATTTCTGCTGATACTTTTCAAAAACATGAACCAAGTACATTCTGATATGATGTATGTTGCACACATGACCTACAGGTTTAAGAGAGTGGTAGACACCCACCAGCTTTATTGACTTTTCAATTTAAAAGTAATTTCTCTTAAGTGCTATGGACAGAAGACCAGTTGGAAAATATTATCTAGTTGTACAGAGAAAATTAAATTAAATTGTCATTTGTTTTATAAAGGTCTTCTCCAATAACATGGGAAATTTGGTTATGCCATTCTTCCTCTAGCACCCCAATTAAGTGCCATGAGTCCCTTATTTCTTTTGTTCAAAAATATGACATTGAAATAAATGTTCCTTGTCCAATTGTGCAGTGTGTGGTTGTCAGAATTAAACATTTTTAGTGTATATAAGTGTTTTCTGGATGGTCATGCCCTGTTCCCATCCTAAATGTAGCTACTGCTATTTTCCTTGGCTTGTATAAGGTTTTCATTCCATAATTTTGCAATGGTGTGCCAGTTTTTTTTTTTTGTACTTTCTATTGTTGGTGTTTATTAATTGTAGAATCAGATATGGAGTTCATAATGCTTTTAACTGATAGCATTGGTAATCTTTTCATCCTTTTGCATTTTTTGCAAGGTTTTCCGCTTTTTCATTTCCCAAGAGTCCAACATGTGAAGGAACTCATTGGAAGAGCACAGTTTTATTCAACTTCAGCAGGGTTCTTATCATATTTTTTATTTCTATTATTGTTGAGTATTCTGGTTTATTACTGAGGACTATTCTTATTATGAAGATTTGGAGTCAACTAATAATACAACTTTTTTAAAATAATGTGACTGTCCAGTTTTCAACTTTCACTCGGTTCTCACTGTCACTCTTTCGGTTCTATGTAGTATACCTTCACTGGGAGTTGCCTTTACTAGTGTCGCTTCAAATTAGTTCAATTGTCACTTCACTGCCTTCGTGTTGTAGCCTCTTCACTTCACTCTACGGTCGTACACAAGAACTCTAAAAACAATTACTCTCTGTAGCACTCGCTACACGTCACAACTGTTGTCACCAACTCGCTTGAAGAATTGCTCTTGACGTACCAGAAACGCAGTTGCTAACTCGCCCACATACTGACTAACTCAACTCTGTCACACTTGACTCACAACTCGACAACACTGACTGACACAACTCAACTCACAGTCAACTGGTCTCAACTCCTGACTGACTGACTAACTAACTAACTGCCTGCCTGCTAGAGTGCTCACTTGTATAGGCAGTGGAATCTTCCACAGAAGGTTCTTGAACATTCCAGAACTATTTCAACACCCTTTCTGGAGGAGGGGCGAGATAAAGCTTCCTGAAAGATCTAGTTATCTCTTGATAGCATGCCCGGTGCTTATGCTGGCAAGTGACAGTTATCTTGTTTATTTTGACTGCTTGGCACCAACCTCCTAATAACTTTGGCCATAGCTGCTGTGTCACACAGCTCCCTTCTCAGAGCTGGTAATCCTGAACAGCTCCACGATGAACTACCACTGAATGCGTGATGGGGAACCAGGACCTATGGCATGGAGGGCACCACCTCTCCAAGTTGCTTCAAAGTTATAACCAGTAATATTGCAGACGGAGCTTCTTTGGGGTTTTCTTCGCATACAGGTGCCTGCCAGTAATGCTGGCACGGGTTTCCTCGAGGACTTCCAGCACTGCCTTCTTTGGGAGCACCAGCTGTTCCACCCTAGTCCTGTCTACAAACTCCCACACTCTCCTTGGTACACCATTTCTCACCACCAGGGAGTCGCACTTTACCCAACAGTTCTCATAACTCGGGCCTCTGGGAGAAACATCTGCCCTTGTGGGTTGCATGCCAGATTATTGAGCCTTCAGGATCAGCCCCATGTCTCACCCAGCTGCTCCCTCTTCAAGATCTCCATGTTCCAACCAACTGCAGGTTGCACTGTGACTGGGCAGAGGACTGCAGTATTCTCTTTCATCTACTGGTCCAGACACTCATCCACTGCATTAATGTTATCTTTCATGTTAAATTTAGCGTCTTTTAGCTCCTTTATAAAGGCTTTTCAGGGCCTTCACTATACCTTTATCTCAGATTTAACAGAAGCAATTTTACCACCAAGATCTGGCTTCAATTCTCCATTGCGGTTTTCAATTCTGTTCCCATCTAGATTCCATTTTTGTCCCCATTTTCTCCATTCTGGAATTTACCTTCTTTATTTCACTCTCCATTCCAGAATCCATTTTCTCCTTTACACTATTCATTTCACTTAATTATTTTAAGTATGTTCTCCCATTATGGCTTTTATATCCCATTCCTGACACCAGTATGACTTTGTCCAGTTTTTTAACTTTCACTCAGTTCTCACTGTCACTGTTTCGTTTTTATGTAGTCCACCTTCAATGGGAATTCATTTTAATAATGCTATTGTGAACTAGTACAGTTGTCACTTCACTTCCTTCATGTTGTAGGCTTTTCGTGGCAGATGGTTCACTTAACTCAGGAGTTGAACACAAGATCACAAACTGTCGCTCTGTAGCACTCGCTGCACGTCACAACAGTCATCACCGACTTGCTCAGAGAATCATTCTTGACATTGCACCAGAAATGCAGTTAACTTGTTCGCACACTGACTAATTCAACTCCACTCCATCGCACTTGACTCACACTCAACTTGTGACTGACTGACCGCCTGCGAGCATTCTCGCTTATATAGGCAGTGGAATCTTCCAATAAGGTTCTACGGGGGTGGTCTGAAAAGTTTCCGACCTAAAAAAATACAAGACTTTTTTCAGATTTTTTTTTTTTTATTTTTTTTATTTTTTTTTATTTTTCAACATAGTCTCCTTGTAACTCTACACACTTCTCCCAGCGATGCTCCCATCTCTGTAACCCATCCAAATAGTACTCAGCATTTTTCTCTGCAAAATAATTGTTCACGAAGGTGATTGCCTCTTCATTTGATGAAAATCTCTGTTCTCCGAGCGCAATTTTCAGATGAGGGAACAAAAGAAAGTCGCTTGGGGCTAGATCTGGTGAGTAAGGTGGATGGTCAAGCAGTTCAAACCGTAATTCATGGATTTTCGCCATTGCAACCGCTGAGGTGTGAGATGGTGCGTTGTCTTGGTGAAACAGGATTTTCTTTTTCTGCAAGTTCTGCCTTCAACTTGTCAAGTAATGATGCGTAGTATGCTCCTATAATGGTTTTTCCTTTTTGAAGATAATCGATTAAAATACTCCATGACTAGCCCAAAAAAAGTCGCCATCACTTTCCCAGCCGAAAAAAGTTTTTGCTTTTTTTGGAGCCGGTTCCCCCTTTGCAGTCCACTGTTTGGACTGTATTTTTGTTTCGGGCATATAATGGTGTATCCAAGTTTCATCTACAGTAATTAATCGGCGCCAAAACTCGGATTTATTGCGCCAACAGACCGTTGGAAATGTTCATTTGAACATGTTTTTGGTCTAACGTGAGCAAACGCGGCACCCAACGCGCGGACAGCTTTCTAATGTCTAAATGTTGATTTAATATGTGACAAACATGTTCTTTTGACATGTTCATAGCCTCTGCTATCTCTCTCACTTTAATTCGGCGGTCGTCTAGCACCATTTGGTGAACTTTGGCAATGTTTTCGTCGGTAGTTGCAGTTTTTGAATGTCCCAAACGTTCGTCTCCCAAGCTCTTATGGCCACGTTTAAATTCAGCTGCCCAAAAACTGTGGTAAATGATGGTGCAGAGTCCCCATACACAGAATCCAACTCATTTTTGATTTGCGTAGGCATATTGCCTTTCAAAAACAAATATTTAATGACAGCTCGATACTCGATTTTGTCCATTTTCATAAAAACACTCACATCACCTCACTCAAACGACTGTTACATAACAGCTGAGCGTCCAAAATGGCTGAAACTTTGGTGAGTAACTGTGAATAGATGAACAACGAAATTCACCAGCTCTTATTTGCGAGTGCTGCCATCTTCATGTTGAGACAGGAAACTTTTCAGACCACCCTCGTAAAACTATTTCAACACACTTTCTGGAGGAGAGGAGAGATAAAGCTTCCAGAAAGCTCTAAGTTATCTCCCAATATCGCACCTGGTCTTTATGCTGGCAAGTAGCATTTATCTTGTTTACTTCGACTGCTGTGTGACGATTTCCCAAATAACATTGGCCATAGCTGCTGCGTCACAATAAGATACTCTGTAAAGTAATTGTTGGAGTGAGAAATGATTGCCTCTATTTTAGTGTCAAAAGCTAGTTTTATTTTCTCTACTGTAAGTGTTATGTGATGAATAAAGTATTATTATTATTATTATTATTATTATTACTACTACTACTACTACTACTACTACTACTACTACTACTACTACTACTACTACTACTAAACAGTATACAAAATACACTGGCTCCAGCTGCTTTGTGTACAGTTCATCTGTGCGCAGCTGCAACCAGGAGTTGTGAGGGAATCTTCAAAGTGTAATTTGTTTTAGCATAACTGGGGCTATGTCATATTTCTTTACATCTTTCACCAAGTTTAAGTTAACATCATAGTTCTGGAAGTTTGTTGGTGTTTAAAATAGGGTTTTTCTGTTTGTAGTCTACTTTCAGCTCCTGTAAATAAATTCTTATCTTGTTGATGTGTTCCATATGTGTTTTTCCTTGTAATAGTTGCTGTTCTGTAAATGTTATCTTAAAACTGGTATATTTGCTTCATAAATGTGATTACAGAAGAAAAAAATATGGTTCTGTTTTATTTTAATCATTCAGTACCTATACAATTTCTTGTGGCCATTAGGTGTAGTTTTTAAAATGTATCACTTTAAATTGGTTTTTATGGGGAGGGGGATTGTAAACAAAAGGTTCTTTCATTTAACTACTCACTACCTGGAGTCACCCTGAGTGGTGTATTTGGTCGAGTGCTGGCTTTCTTTGCTCTGGTTTTAAGTTCAGTCTCTATCCAGGCTGATGTCATTTTGAATATGCTTATAAGCAAAATATTAAATTGAGTTTTATTTATGGACACTCTTTAACTACTACGGTCCTTAGCATCCCATTCTACATTGGGCGTGAAAGACTGGAAATTTTGTTCAGAGGCCTCTTTATCAGGCTTGAGGTTCTTTTATGTGCCGTAAATCTACGACATGGGACCACTGGCTTTACTTCCCTTCCAAAGGAAGCCATGCTAAGGATTTTTAGGCCTGAAAAAACCCATTGCCCTCCGCCAGGTTATGCTTATAAGCAGTTGCCTCATATAAATAGATTTACTGGCATTTAAAAGAACTTCCAACAGGACAAAATTCTGGCACATTGGTTACTCCAATGTGGCTGGCATCTGGTATTGTTAAGTAAACTTAACAAATAATCGATACGGAGTTAAGTTATATGTATTCACCATATATAAGTTAAAGGTTTTCCTCATTCTTCAAAGGTGTAATATTTATCAAATTCAGTGGATTCTGTATGAAAGGTTTAAGCTATTTTAAAGCTCCTATAGTCACAGTTACTAATACTAGTGGAGGAAGATTGTTTAAACACAAAATGTTACACAAAGAATAACCCACTTACATTTACATTATAAGCAATCTTTTATTTACAGGAAGGTCACTTTAACTGGTCTGAGGTAGTTAAGTGTTTTAATTAAAATGTTTTAGTAAAAGTTGATTTTTTAAAAATTTGTATTCATTTTTTTTCTGGAATCATTTAATAATACATGTTTCCAATTATATCATACTTCGTATCCTGTAAATATCATATGTATATATTTATTGACTTGCACCTTGTAATTGATTCTTTTCCCAAGATAAATAGCAGATAAGATGGTTTTAAATTTAAACACCTATCATCACTTCCTTACACATGTATGTAGATTCATTTCTGTATAGTTGTATAAAAGTCTAGTAGCCTTTTACTTAACTGATTTCAGTAGAAACTTAAGATTTATTCCAACTTTAGTTTAATTCCTATAACGCTTAGATTGTTTCGTCTAAAAATTGGAACTTCTTATTTGAAACATTAGAGCTAGATGCCAGAAATTCACTGCAGTTTCAAGTCAGTGTGTTAGAATCTATTGGGCCTCTAGGAACACTGCAACTTATTCTGGTAATTTGTAAATTGGTTGCATATATAGATCAATACATAATTTAATAAGTTTAAGCATATACAGACTAGACTGTAACAAATACAATATTGTGTATATTATAATTGAAATAAAATATTCATTCATACAAGTAAGAGATTTTGCTTTTCCCATAGGGAATTCACTTTCCTGCTTAGAAGTATTGTATAATAAATGGGAATCCTCCATGCTGTCAAGCATATTATAAATACCTTGTACTGTGAATGTACCCCAAGATATTTGTGTACAGAGAAAATGTAAAGAAATAAATTAGCAGATAGGTCGAAACAAATATGCGTCACATTTACTAGTAAATAACTTCTGAATAACAAGCTCTGAACAAAACTTTAAAGTGAAACTGAGCAATCAAACTTCTTAAATGTTAAATTTAAATGGAATGTATCTCTGTTTAAAATTCTATCTTATTTTCAGTGCTCATTTTAAGAAAAATCTCTGCAGATGTATGTGATTATTTAGTCTTCAGTGCAATAAATCCTATATAGAAACAAAGCATGTAATGTAGAATTTACGGATTAGTTATATTTTTTGTAGTAGAGGTTTGTTTAGTTCCGTTGTTTACTTTAACTAGCATATACCCAGTTTAGAAGCGCCAAATATATTTGAAAGGTCACCTTAATTCCATAAATAACTTTTGCTTAGCTGCTTGCAATTTAAATTAAGCTTCTGATATTGAACCTGTCTCCTATTATATAGTAACATTCTGTGTTATGTACTTGTTAAAATCCAAAAAAAAGGTAATGCTGTAGGAAAAAGATATGATGTGTTGCACTCACATGACTTTCTGTACTCACTCTTGTACAAACTGTTCTTACAAACACCTATTCTTCTATCTATTTCATGTTAGTCAAGATAAACATTTGCAGAAATTGTCTTAATGATATTTCATTGTAGGTACAATGGGATTAGGGGAATACAATAGGTTTTAGGCAATAGCCAAATCTTTTATGAGTGGGTTGCTATATGATGGCTGTTCCTTCGGAAGGAAAATAAAGCCATGATCCTGTGTCATAGATTTACAGCACGTAAAAGAACCCCAAGCCTGATAAAGAGGCCTCTGAGCAAAATTACTGGTCTTTCACGCCCGATATAGAATGGGACGCTAAGGACCACAGCAGTTAAAGAGTATCCATAAATAAAACTTAATTCAATTCATATGATGGCTGTGAAATTCCGTTCTCTTTGCGTGGTTAAGAGAAAAAAAAAGTGTGTTACATTCACATGACTTTCTCTATCCTGTATGATTTATTAATGAGTATAAAAGGTATTTTTACAAAAGCTTATTTTTATATCTGCTTTATTTTAATCAAGACATAACCTTTGCAGAAGTAGTTATATTACACATTTCATTATAAATGCAAAGGGAATAGAGATAGTCAAATGTTTAAAAACTGGATGCCATACACTGGCCTTAAAATTCCATAGTCTTTCCATGCAACTATGGGAAACTGAATGTTGGCAGGACTTTAAAAGAATGACAATTGAACAATTAAGATCAGTAATAACTGGTATGTTGGGAAAGGTTGATGCCACAAGAAAAGTTATTTGAAATAAATTGGGTGTTTTAGAGAGATCCACATTTTTTGTGAAGTGTGTTTTTCTATCAAACATTTTATTTATGTAAATATCACTAATATAAGTATTTTAATCAAAATTGTTAAAGCATTTTTGTGAAAATAAAAAATTTCAAAAAATGTTCTATGTAAAGACTAATTAATTGATGGTGGGTGAACTTTTTGAAAATCTTTGTGTCGCATCTTTGGAAGATACTGAACTTAAAATACCAAGTTTGGTATTTATCCAACTTTTTGTTTTTTTTAAATGTTGTTCACAGGTACACACACATAGACCGTTTTCTAAAAATGCCTTTTTTGTTTTTGGGCAGGATTCAGGGACCTGAAAATATGTGAAATCTTTGTATAGAATGTTTACTTTCTCTAACTACTATATACGTGGTAGAGAAAGTAAAAATGCGACTTTGTTTCTATCCTTATGAAATAATTCTGATTATTGGGGTCGCATGTATGCTGTATGTGCTCATATGATTTTTCCGAATATAAATGCTTCCAAATTTGCCAAGATTTCATTCCAGTATTATGTATATTTATTCATTTTATGGCCCTTTTTGGTAAGAATATTATATCTTGACAATTGTACCTTATTATCATTGTTTATGTATTATGATTTCACCGTTTTATACTTAAAAAATCTGATGTATTGCACTCACATGGATTTCTCTACTCTTGTACAAACTATTTTTACAAACGCTTATTCTCTGTCGACTTCATATTAATCGAGGTAAACATTTGCAGAAACTATCTTATTGCTAATTTTCTTGCAGGGGAGTATGGTAGGCTTTAAGCGATAGTCAAATCATTTCAGAGCTGTTTGCTATGTGGAGCATTCGTCTCTTTGCATGCCCAGGACCCCCCCCCCCCCAAAAAAAAAAAAAGAATAATGAATTCCCATTTGAGAAAAAGTATAAGTATTGGAAAATTCAAACAAATAACAAGGACTATCTTGGAAATGGGTCACCCGACAAAAAATATATAAATAAAATAATAATATACGGCATAAATTGTGTGTTTAACTAGATCTACATTTTTTTGTGTAGTAAAATTTTGTCCATCTCTTACGGTTTATTAGTATGCGAAAGTCATTCAGAATGAAGAGGACTGACTTTTGGGGACATTCCCAGAAAATTCAAATTAAATTGACTTTTATTTATAGACGCTCTTTAACTACTATGGTTCTTAGCGTTGGGCATGAAAGACCGGTAATTTTGCTCAGAGACCTCTTTATCAGGCTTGAAGTTCTTTTACGTGCTGTAAATCTACGACACAGGACCACCGGCTTTACTTTCCAAAGGGAGCTATGCTAAGGATTTTTACGCCCGAAAAAAAATCCATTGCTCCGCCTGTTTGAGCCCACGACCTCGTGAACTGGAGGCTGGCATTGTAATCACGGCGGACGACCCAGGAAATTCAATATATACACTTCATTTGCCATGAAAATATCTTGAACATATGGTATTTTATTTAAAATCGTTCGAGCCTTTTTTGAGAGAATACAAATTTTCGAAAAACGTTCCATGTAAAGGGTAGCCAGGTGTGGGGGAATTTTCTTGAAAATCTTCGTGTCGCATTCTTGGAAGATATTAAACTCAAATACGAAGTTAGTATTTATGCGACTTTTCGTTTTTGAGATATACTGTTCACAGACACATGGACATGTTTCCAAAAATGTTTTATTTGGATTCAGAGCACCTCAAAACATGTATTTTCGGTGAATCTCGGTATTGAATTTTAGGGTGGACTGCAATACTTCCCCTACTTACTATACTTAGTAGAGAAAGTAAAAAGTTAAAACGTCCTTATAAATCTATAGATCAGATAATTTTGTCTCTGGGTGGCAAGTGGGAACGCCCACCATCATAAAACCAAAATGGCGACACATTGTTCAGACCAATCTATAGAGTGTACAAAACCGGCAGTATAGCACAAAATCGATGGTATTATTTTGTAATGCTCTTAAAGCAGCTCTATGTTTTGATTTGACTTTAAAATGTCTTGATTAATAATTTATTAACAATTACATTTTACCTTTGTCGGTCTTTGTGAGCTGAAGTTAACATTTATAAACCAATATTTTCAAAATCGCTGTTATTACGTTTATAGGTAAATTACTGAAAAAATATCGGATCAAATTGTACAATCGCAATCAAATCTGTTAATCACAAAAGACCACATTATTTATTAAATTATTTAATGTTTAGATATCTGCAGCTGTATAGAAGTTTTGCCGCGATGATACTAACCCTGCTTCACCGGTAGCTATCTTACAAATAGGACTGGTGTTCTGTGGGACTGGAGAAGCCATGTTTGTGCTATTTGAGATGGAGGAGCCTGCCGGTTCTGAAACGTTTTCATGGCATATGTGTGTTACGGGCTATGTGGAACAGATTACGTTAGGAAAGATCGAAAAAAATAATTAAAAGTGTTATAATTTATAAACGTTTGCTAATACATTGTTTTAAATGGTTTGTGAAACCCCAGTACAAATCGCCATTTTGTGTGTATAGATTGAGCAATTTGTGCGGTGTTGAATTGAGAGAGAGAATGTTACTAAGCAAAGGACTGTTAAAGCGTGTTATATTTGTTGAGATTGTCGTCTTGAAATAAATGGCTTTGTGGAGAGGTGCATGATGAGTGAAATTGGTAAAGAAGGTAAGCAGCCGGCAACTAATGTGGATAGCCACTTAACGTTATCGACTATTGTACTTGGATTGCATCTAATTAATAACGATTTAATGGGCTGCTCACTGAGATTGCCCCTGGCCGCTGTTCAGGTGGCAGCCCACCTTACGTTATAAACTACAATATATTGTAATAAGTTCTTATTTATATACTTGTAATATATTCATCATATAACTCGAGTCCGGTTACTACTTTTGCAGCACCTTTAACGAAATTGAGCTTGTATCTTAATTATCCGAGCCATTGTGTAAATTTAACTTATAATGATTATGATCAGGAATAATTCGCGAATTCTGTAGCATGCTATGTATCGCCTTGAGGATACTAACATAGATCTGCTCACACACATACACATGCTAATAGAGAATGAAATAAAGAAACCAGAGATTTTCCAGTTCACCATAAGGCCTATGTTTCAAATCCTATACACAGATAAGCATATCAAAATATGTTGCTAAAGTAGCTTAGTGTAAAGTAAACAAAGATTATCTAAATTATCATTTTTAATTTTACGGCCTTGGTATTATATAGTTTGTGGAAGATAAATGTACTAATTGGAATGCAAAAATGCTACTATAATCTACATTTTAAATGCACAACGAAAGGACAATTATCTGAAAATGTAACGGTATCAGAGAAGAGTAACTGGGAAGCTTAATCATGGTAACAAGCCGGTGAATCTAAAGCCTAAAAAGGAAGTTTCTGGTTGGAAGTTTCATAATAGACTACAGAAAAGCAGAGTTTTTGGACCGATAGATTCTTATGAGCAAGCTTTGGAGAATGCTTGTTGAAGGCAGTCACTTATGGAAACAACAGCCAATATATTGCAGTATAACTTTGTCACAGCTAAAGACAACATCCCGTCCTCACACACACCCCCTCCCCCACAATTATGCAGACCAACAGTTTCCTTCAAGGTGATCCGGCAAGTCCTGTGCTATTGAACTTGGCAACATCAGGTATAGTGAATATACTGCAAGGTATGGAAAACAGTCTCGCTCTACACCTATGCTATGATATGGTAATAGGATCTCTAACTTAGGAGACCGGCAAGATTGCTGTTAACCAACTAACAACATGGGCCAGGGAAAATAAATTGCATCTCAACAGAGAAAAAAAACCATCCATGTGAACTTAAGAAGAGGAGGGAGGATAGCAGACACAGACAGACAGAATCTTTCATGGTCAAGAACCATTAGTGATAGTGAATTCATTTAAATATCTTGGTGTAACATTACAGACTAAGTATTTTTATAAAGCATGAAAATAAGGGCAATACTGGCAGTAACTACCATGAATCACATGCAGCTTCTACGAAAACTATCCTTAGCTACCGTGATGAAGATTTTTGCTACTAAGATAATCCTGATTGTGAGCTATGGGTTAGAACTTATATGGCCTTATCTCACCAAGAGTAACCTAAAATCCATAGAACAAATTAAGTCAATGTACCTAAAGAAAGTTCTGAAATGTATAGTTTATTCCATCAAGACTGACATATGAACTTGAAGGAGAGAATTTCTTCATAGAGCAGTTGTGAATGCAGGTACTCCTACCATCTACGACAGCATATCAAGATCTACTAACTGACCTTCAAATAAGAAGGAAGGCATTTGAAGTCTATGGAATTGAGGTGATGCTATCAACAGACTGGAAGGATGCAGAGTAGGAACTGCATCACACAGACACATTTTGCCATTCACGGGTTCCACTTGTGTGTGTGTGTGCATGGTTAAAGCTTTTCACTTGCCAAATGAACTATGTAAATGTGATTTGTATGAGGAACAATGTGACCGCTATCGTACAGTCAAATGTAAAAATGACAGTTTCACTAACAGAGCTGTGTAAAAATTAATGCACATTGTGCACAATTTATATTATTAATATACTCAAAACTTATTGTACCTTTTCTCTTTTAACAGTTCATTTGTTAAGGGGAGAGCTTGTGTACCTGGCTTGCTGGCGTAAACATTTCAGTTTATTTGGATTATCTGAATATTGGCACATGTTCATGCAGTTTTTGTCAATTTTTCTATACACTTAATTTTCTCCAAATCTCAAGTTTCTTTGCATTCAAGTACTGTGTGTTATACATCTTCCTTTTCCCCCACCTTGTGGATAGCCATTTCGTTGATCTTTTATTCTCTACACGCCTGCCCTTTAACAATGCATATATATCTTTTCAACTGTTTTTCTGCATCATGCTTCTATACACACTAAAAGTACATGCATGGTGTGCACCAAAAGTTGTACCAAATGCTCATTCTTCAAAGTGAATATATGTTTTGTGTATATCATATTCTTGATATTTTGATGGAGATATTAACTGATAGGAACTAGCATTTATTGTACCAGTTTGTTAGTGTTGTCATGTCATATAAGCTATATTAACAATGGGGTATTAGAGGTGCCAGTGTCCTTTTTCAGATTCAATGGCACCCTTTGGGTACCAGGTTGGACATAATGTCCTCTCAAACAAATGATGTTAAGTAATGAGCCCCCCAGACACTAAATAAATTGAAACTTTCCATATTTATTAACAAAGCAAAACTCTGTTTTAAAAAGGTTTCTGTGTACTTCATCGGTGCAAATCCATCCCATAAGGTGCCTCAACATGTAAGATCCCATTGTATATATCTATATGACAAACCACTTGTACCTCTGCCTGTGTTTGGGAACTGTACATTTCTGTAATTTCACATTTTTGCCAGAAGCATAAATAAATAGGTAATGGAATAATATACATATTATCAATCTAACATGATATGCAGTGATGTATTGAGTTTTGCTTTAAAACGACTTCCTTTGGTTGCATAAAGATAAAGGCTTATTTAGTAACCAATTCCTTTTGACTAATTTGAACTTTAGAAACGGTGGAGTAATGCCTTTTTGCACACACAATATTTGTTTTATCAAAGCAGTGAAGCATGCTGTTTAATTGGGCAGCATGAGAATTTCTCAGGTTTACAATCCATGAGAATGATGTAGAGAAACACTTTGACACTACTGGAAGAAGCAATGGAAAGGAAGAAGAGATCACAGTGTGACGACTTCTAAGGGTTAGGAATCCTATGACGTTGGTAGAGAAGTTTACAAAGGGACTTATATACAAATGGCCTAACAATGAAAATTTCTAGCAATCCAGTACACCTTTTGAGAAGTGGCATGTGTATCTAGCTATGCTGCTTTCATGTTTAAAATACAAAATATCTGTTTTTTGTGTCATTGGGGAAAGTAAAATATTTTATCAACTTCATTTCCATACAGGAAAAATTGTCACAAACTTTTCACTTTCTACAACTCCTACTCATTCTTCTTCATTATCATCTTTCATGGTTTAAACCCTTTGGCTTGTTCCAGTCTCATCATTTAAAATGTTCCATCCATCTTCTTTTAGGTTTGCTGATGTTTCTTTGGCCTTTTGGTGCATATCTTAAAACCAACTTTGTATAACGGTTATCATCCATCCTCTCCACATGTTCTTACCAGTTGTTTTGATTTTCTTTAACTCTTTCTAGTAATTTGAAAATTCTTAATTCATGACGCATATCTTCACTACTTCTGTCTTTTAAAGTATATCCTGCTACGTGTCTTAAAAAGCGCCTCTGTGCTGCTTCTATCTTTCTTTCCATTTGTTTGGTCATTGTACAACATTTGGATCCATACGTTAACACTGGAACAGCCATCACTTTATAAAATTTTATTTTTGTCTCTTTCTTAGTATTTTTTAAATTTCGTTTGATGGTGCTGCATATTTGGTTGAATTTGTTAATTTTATTTATTATGTCATTTTTTAAGCATGAGATGTTACAGTCTAAATAATTAAAACAATTTATTTGTTCTAATATTGTCTCTTGTATTACTATTTTTACTCTTAATGTTTCAGGTCCTCTGAAAGCCAATGTTTTACTTTTGTGTGGTGATATTTTTATTTTGTAATTCTGACTTATTTTATTTAATTGATATAGAGCTTTTTGCATATTTAATTCTGAGCCACTTATTAAGACCAGATCGTCTTCAAATAACATTACATCTAAAATAATATAATTTATGTTAAAATGTGCATTTAAGCTTTCTGCCATTCTCTGATAATGTCATCTATATATAAATTGAATAACATGGGTGACAATGGACACCCTTTTCTGACACCTTTGTGTATTGTTGCTGTATTCTTTTGACTTTTTTGGTTGGAATCGATCATTATTGAGTTATCCTTATATGAGTTACTAATTATTGTTATCAAATGTTCTGGTATGCCTTTGTATTCCATTATTTACCTACTCGTTCTTTAAATTGTGGTTGCAACATAATCAAATAATTTTGGAAGAGGTTAAATTTAAACACATTACATTTACACATACAGAAGCAGCATAAATATAGAGCAGACTTTAATAGGTAAATTTTAGTCTCTAGTTAGTGGCATTAATACCATTTGCTGTCCGGGTCCTGTTAAAATAAACTTTGTATTTAGTTTTACATTTAGAATGAAAGTCATGAGAATTGCTTAAATTCTTAATTTTGAATAAGTACCTGCACTTATTATTATTATTTATTTATTAATTAAAAAAGGGGGAACCCGTGCACGCTACAAGACTAGGTCAGGTCTGACTGTGATGCGACTAGTTACATATTTCTTATATTTGGAAAAATGTTACATAACACTAATATTAATGTAAAACCTCTTGAGGAAGTGTGCAAGTATTAAAATTCTTCCAGAAGATTGTCCGCATATGCTTTTAGTAGCCCAACATTTTTATACCACACTGTTAAATGCAATATATAGAAATTAGATGTATATGTTATTAAAATATGGAAATTTCATGAGTCCACAGAGTATATGTATAATACCATCTTTACAGCAGCTGTTGATGAAGCTGGTTCCTCAGCGATGGTGGAAGGAGAAGAATACTATAGTGCAGAAGGAGGAGACTGGCAGGAAAAGCTGGATACAGGGCAGTTGTGCCGAATCTGTGCTAACCCAAATGAGTACCTGATACCAATTTTTGAAGGGGAGGGCCTTGAACATGAATTAGCACTAAAAATAAAGAAGCACCTTCCAATTGAGGTAATTAAATTTTGACATTATGTGATATAGTTGTTGGTTAAAAAAGGCTGGTTAATTCATGTCTGAGGAGGTGGGCTGCATGCTTTTATTTGTTCAATGATTTGTTTTTCCTTAAAAGAGCTTATCTGATTTAATCTTTTTTTGAGCGGACATTCCAAAATGAATGGTATAGGGTTTGTCATAATTCATAAAACCAAAGTTGGGCGATCATTTCTTCAGAAACTCCTTATTTACCTATATCCAAAATGTTTGTTTTAATCTGACACATGTTGCAGGTTTCTGAGAATGATACTTTACCACGACAGGTGTGTTACCAGTGTGCATCAACTTTGATAGCGTGGCATGACCTTGTCATCTGTTGTGTGGAAGCCGATAAGAAACTGCAAGAATTACAGGTTGAGGAAAATCAGGAAGATGGTACAGCTGAGGTACAGTTGACAATTTCTTTAATTTCTGTGTGGATGTGCATGCAATTTTTTTGTGTGTGTGTGTGTGTGGGTGGGTGCGTGCGCCCGCCCGCCCGTCCAGTTATAGCATGTTTTCACTAGACTTACTCCACATGTGAACACACCAAATTGTGTTCTTTAATGTTCCCTTTTCTCTGATTGGCTAAAGCTATTCACACCATAGTACTTGTGGAGAATGAGACCCATGGATGACAAGAGTGAAATACAACACACATGGATGGGTAAGCTTCCATGGCCTGTGTTTTGATGCGTATCTTTAGCTTCCAGATAAGACCGCATAAACTTGCTGATGTTTTGCTCATCTTGTCATGAGCTTCTGGGCTCATCCGATTTTGTGCTGTTATTCCTGCTTATACAGGGTGGACCATTTAAGTTGAGACCGTACAGTCCAAAACTAAGCGTTGTAGAAAGAAATGCTTTGAATAAAAGTTGCTTGATATTATAGGGGAAAGTAAATGCCAATAGTCATGTTTTATTTGGAGAACGTTGTGATAGTCATTTTAGGGTCAATTTAATTTTGTTTAAATGGGAACCTACAATTAGGGTCAAATTAAATTGACCCTAAAATGACGTAACATCCTCAAAACAAAACATGACTAATGGCATTTACTTTTCCCCATAGTATCAAGCAACTTTTATTAAAGACATTTCTTTCTACAGTGCTTAGTTTTGGAGATATTGTACAGTGTCAACTTAGCTGGTTGACCTCCAGCCAATGAGAAGCAAGGGGCAGAGCCACGAAACCATCTCAAGATTGACATTTCACTGCAGCAGTCTTTGCCATATGAAGGACCAAAAAAAGAACCAAGAAGATGAAAAAAGACCTAAAGGAACTAATAACAAAGAGAAAGGCAACAGAATCCATCTCCAAGACTTTCAAGAAATAGTGACACCAGACTGACATTGATTGACGTACAGGCAGCCCATCAGGAACAAATGGGCGGGGTTACTGGGGAACTGCTGATATATAAGTAGGAACAACAGTGCAAGGGTCAGACAAGAACCCAGAAGCAGCTCATGACAAGATGAGCGAAATGTTGGCAAGTTTATGCAAGATGACTCAGCCTTATCTGGAAGCTAAAGATATGCATACAACACACATGTTTGAAGTATTGGAAGGATGCAGCTGTATAATATCAATAAAGGGTATTGAACTTACAGTTACAGAGTTTTCGATAGTGAAGCATTGCCTCAATGTTAGTCTGATTTGTGATTTTGGATTCAATGACATCCTCATTACTTCTCGTATCCCTTTTTTTCCCATTGTCATTTAAGGTTAAAAGTATAAACACCCATGATAACTCCACAGGAGCACCATAATATATTTTCTTAACTGTAGGTTGAGTTCATGAGTTCAATGTTCAAAATTTTACATTTGGTTAATGAGTATGTACTGAACAGATCTGCTGAAATTAGGTAACTCTCAATCTTGATTTATGCTGCTAACTTTATTTATTGTTAGAAATTAAGTTTTAAAGAAGAGCTGATCCATATCCATACATACATTAGGGGAAGAAGGTAATGACTCGCTTTATATATTTTAATAAGTGGCTGAACTACTCAGCTTCTGAACTCGCTTTGATACTCATTTTTCTGCTGCATTGCAGTGCTCTCTGCTTTAGTAGCAGACAGCTAGTTACATTCATAGACAATTATTGCCATATGATTTTCCAGACTTGTTTGAGGTTAAAATCCTGTCACCTGAAAAGTATAGGTACAGAGGAACTAATGTTTCTTTTCACAAAGAAAAACAGGTTATTAAGTGTAGAGGAATTATTGAGTGTAAAAATCTGGCTGACTTAATGGAGTAGGATGCTGCCTGAGAGTAAATCAAAGAGGAATTCAACTGTAATTGAACACATTTCTCCCAGGTTCACCAAACAACTGCAGCAATTTTATGCTAATATAAAACACAGCACCAAAAAATGCAGGTGCAAAGAGCTTTAGAAAGGTTTAAAACTGAGTGGTAGACACTACATAGAAACTAAAATGGATGATAGGGTTAAGGATCAAGCAGACCCCATCAAGAAAACTATTCACTTCTTGAAGCAGTTGCCTGGAAACCTTCTGGATAAACCTAAAAATGATAGCTTTTGAAATGCTAAGACTACCACGTACCATTCCAGAAAAGTGCCCATAGTATAAAATCTCAAGAGTAATTAACGCTTGTGTAGTATATGAGAGAGAGGCATGTTTCTCTTGGTGGTATCATAGCGTATAAAAGGATAAGTATGATTTGCCGCCGTAAGCAAAGTGAAGGAAGTGGTGGTCACCTGAAGCAGTGGCAGCACATTTACTTATCAAGGCGGGTATGCTGCTTTAGCCATTATTAGAAGTGTGTAAATTCCTTTATAATATGCAACCAAGTAAATAATTATGTTTGTGACAAATGTCAGTCGGCTTACTGTCTTCAGATTGTGTTATGTGCAAAACATCTGCATAAGTTATTATTTTTGTGAATACAGTGCATAAAGAATTGTGAGATACCCACTTGTTTCGCACCCAGCTGCAGGTCTCATTATGATCGATCTTCCACAGGAATGAGATATTTCTTTTGACCACCCAAAGACAGTAAGTAGGTTTTGCTTAAAATGGGAAGAGACTATCCCCAGGAAAGAAAAGTTACTCATAGCTGTGACATTCACCTTTCCACCAACCTATGTGGAGAATGGAGAAACAATAGAAATACCAAGACCAAGATGGAAACTAAAGCCATGCAGTTCTGTACATATTTCCTAATTTACCCTAGTACATTTCAATGCAATAATTAAGAGCCTCAAGTTTCCCTTGAAAAGACGAGCATTGCTGGTGAACAAAATTGCGTTTAACAGTATTCCCTTTATAAATGCAGTGATCATTGCAAATGAGCCTGCTTGTAGCAATCCATCGAACTTTAGATCTAGAAGGATGCCATGGAGACAGTGCTGAATAAATTAAAGAACTGGAAAAGACATTTGATTAAGACACAATAAAAATTTAAAATAGCCAAAGTTAAAATCAATCTTCCGTACATAACTTAGCAGATGCAGAAATCAAATGCATTTTTAACATATTCAAGACTCTTTGCATCTCTTAGGAAAAAAATAGTAGATACATTGCTAAGAAGGTTAAAATAAAAAACGGATGAGGTATGATGACGAATTTCTCTTGAATTCTCTGTTTTTGAAAATGAAATCTAAGGCTTGCAGACACTGTTTCAGCCACAATTTGCTTAAAATTACTAAGGGGTCTGGAATGTCCTTAAGTCATCAACTACCATGCTGAAAATGTAACAGATTTGTTTATGAAAAAGGAACAGAGCAAACGTGTTGGAATGCTAATTATTAAGTTAAGCCAGGAAGGAAATGCAATTTAACCCAAATACGCTTGTGATCATCCATCCACAGTTGATTTTCTGCATCTACATATGCTTCAAGCTATTTACATATCTGCAAAGCTTGCTTTATCTAAAGGTCGAAATTATTAATATAAATCTGAATTGTTTCTCACCTCTTTTGAAAATAAAATGCCTTCTCTTACGAAATTAATTAAAAACAAAAATTGTGCAATAAGGTAACAAATTGAAGACAAATTTGAGATAGTTGGCAATGAAATTATTCCATACTGGGAAAACAATGTGCCAAGTGTAACTGAAATTAGTGCTGGGAAAGAATATTTGGTTTATTATTTAGCAGGATGCATTCTACGACCTGCATTAAAAAAAATCTGATGTGTTACACTCACATGACTTTCTCTACTCTTGTACAAACTATTTTTACAAACGCTTATTCTCCATATGCTTCATGTTAATCGAGATATCAAGATGTTATTCTTATTGCTAATTTTCTTGTAGATGCAAGGGGAATATGGTAGGTTTTAAGCGATAGTCAATATTTTAATGCTGGTTGCTATGTGGTGCATTCCATTCTCTTTGCATGTCCAGGACATAAAAAAAATGAATAACAAATGTATATGACATAAATTGTGTATTTTAATGAGATCTACATTTTTTGTGTAGTAAACGTTTGTCTATCTCTTATGGTTTACCAGTTATGCAAAAGTCGTTCACAATGAAGAATACTTTTGGAGACATTCCCAGAAAATTCGAGATATACATTTCATTTCTCATGACAATATCTTAAACATATATTTTAATCAAAATCGTTAGCCATTTTTGAGAAAATTAAAATTTTCGAAAAATGTTCCATGTAAAGGGTAGTCTGGGGTGGGGGGGATTTTCTTGAAAACCTTCGTGTCGCTTCTGTGAAAGATACTGAACCTAAATACCAAGTTTGGTGTTTATCTGACTGTTCGTTTCTGAGTTATGCTGTTCACAGATAGACACACAGACACACACACACGGACGTGTTTCCAAAAATGCTTTTTTTGGATTCAGGGTGTCTCAAAACATGTATTTCGTGAAATCTTGGTATCGAATTTTTGGGTGGAATACAATACTTCCCCTACTTACTATACGTAGTAGAGAAAGTAATAACAAAATGCAAGCTGTGATCCACTGTTTTCCGCGCCAGATCAACAGAAAATGGGCTTCCAATACTAATTAAAGAATTGGATTCTAGCAAAGGCTGTGCATATCTCGTCCATGCATCGAGTTTGAATGTTACTAGTCATGATTAGAGCAACGATAATGTAAATTCAGTAACAATTTAAAATTAGCTAATCAACGGCAAAGAAAAGCTTTTAAGTAAAATGCAGATATTCAATCAGAGACTTGAAATACAGAAGCTTACAGGTTTAACGGTTGAAACAATGTTCAGTTGCTGGCAAACCTTCGTAGTGACCAGATGGAAGATATGTTCTCTACAGAAATATTACATGTGAATTGTAAAATATGTCTACACGTTAGCTAAGTGAAAGTATTAAAGAATCTCACAGCTCTTAAAAAGTGTAGTGCTTTATAAAAATGTGCAAGGATTAATAAAAGAAGTGAATTTAAAAACTTAAATTCTGTGATGTCTACAATTATTGTCATACCGCACCTTGCCTAAGAGATGCATGACTCTACAAACATTGCTGAGGCAAATTCAAATATAAATAATATATAGAAGCAGTTTTAATAACGAAGTTAAATATTATAGTGTAAAATCGGTTTCTCATACGTAGCAGCATATTGCGTAACAACATTAACTATTATGCAATCAACAACTTCAAACTAACACCCAAAGCGTGTTGCAAACTTCTTAAACAAAGTAAACTCCAAGAACAATACTTCAAGTAGGCTTCCAATGCATGAAGCTTAATAAATTACGTAAATATATTACGTAAACAAACCACCTTCAAGTTGGCTCCCATACGTGGAGCAGTTAAACATACGAAACAAAACATCTTCTTCATATTCTGTTATGTGTGGAAAAGGTTTGTCTTCGGAAAGCTATCCTGCGCAAACAGCTTGTGTGGTGATATATTTTTTTTAATGTTTGGATGGCTTAAATGTGATTGAAGTGAAGTCCATATTAAAGAAATAAGAAAGGAGATCACTTCGTCAAAGGCAGCATAATGTTCTTGGAAATACTTAAATATTTCCAGACCTGATGTCTTCCAAAACATAAAGTACTGATGTTTTATAATACGTGGTTGGTAGTGTGTGCATGGTTTCCTTCTGTTGCAAGCTGGAGCGTTGTGATCTGAGCACTGGACAATGGCAACTTCTTCTATACACTGTGGTAACAGTATAACTTCTCTTATTTCCTCTACAATCTTGCTCACAACCACTTTGAATATTCTTTAAAGCTTTAAAAATTTCTCCTTTTACAAGTTTCCAAATTCATTATGGTAACACGTTCTTCAGTTAGAAATAGAATTCAAAAGCTACAAATACAGTAATTCTGCTTCAACAGCTTTGTATGTGGTAGCCATTTTCCAAATTTAATATTTTGTTAAGTGCCATAACACAAGGATAAGTCTATGTTAAGTAATACAGAGTTTAACACAATGTTACAGCCAAAACTTAGGCCTGCAACATGTTATTCAATTATGTTACCATTTCATGTATTATGAGTGTCAGTGCCTGTGGTGCCAGATGTTGTAAGAGAAGGCGTTGAACACTAATAAAAAGCATGGTTTAGTGAAACAGAATATGCCTTAAAATAAATGTCAAATCACTTTAACATTGTGTTAAAATTTAACATTGATTGGTAATCTGGTCCTAGTTTTAACATAATCATCTGCCAAGTATGTTTTCTACTGCAAAACAATCTTTTTTCTCACCATACAGCTGTGAAGTTTGAACATCCGGTACAATTTGAGGCAGTATTTTAATGCCTAAATAATATTAATTGTATTTTATTATAATTAAATTCAATAACAGCCCACCTTGTAAACAGTATGTATATAATTATTATTTAAACTGTATGTAAGTCATTGCAAATACTTATTTTTTATTGTAAACGTATTTATTAATGTTATGTAAATGTTTATATACTCTAATAGTGCAAAAACTGTGAGAATAATATGTTTTAGGTTTTAATAATGAGGTAATAATGTAATTTTTGTGACAATGCATCTGGAAATTTTAAAAGTACTGGTGATGAAAAGATCGGTAATAACGTAATTTCGCTTACTGTTTGGAATTAGCTGATCAGCCAATCAACAGTAAAGAAAAAGTTTTAGTTTGAATACTTAAATTCTATTGGACTAGAATTAGCCAATGAGAGACTGGCATTACCGAAGCTATAAGGTTTTTACCGTTGCATTTAGTCAGTCGCAGGTAAGATGTTGTAGAGTACGGATGGTAAAAATTGTGTTCTCCGCTAGAATGTATAAAGTGCTCACAGTTTTCTTTTATAAAGTGTTGTGTTTATAAATGTGCAAGTATAAAGAGAAATAAAAAGAAGTGAAATTAAAAAGTAAATTCTGTGACGTCTTTTAATTTTTGTCTTATCACAACCTGAAAAGAACTTGTGTTTCTATAGTGCGACTGAAGCAGCTGAGGCAGATTTTTTTTAATAGTATTACGTAAAACAAGCATCATCTTCACTATAAAGTTTGGCATCCCAAGCATCAAACAACATCAAAGTGTATCTTAAAAATGTTGGGTTAAATACTTCTTCAAAGTGACGCACATACGTGGGGATTCTCACATCTCGCATCCATCTAAATAATTTTATTTTAAAGTTGGTAACAAATATACTTCTTCAAATTACAACTGTGGGAATTCATACAACAAAAACAACTACGTAACCTTTAAACTACCGCAAATTGATGCCCTCAACGTAGAACCATCAACATTACTCCTGCAAATTGGCTCCCAAACGTGGAGCTGGCTATAACTACCGCAATTTGTGGATTCTGTCATTATCTAGTGTCTACACAAAATATATATGAAAATCTAGCACTTTAAATCATCTTTGAACATAATTACTCTTAGGGCAGCATGCACCATGTTGGAGTAAATTGCTTCGGAAATAATGTTTACTAAAGAAGTCCGGACTATGGAAGTATGTTACTACATGAGTAATTTACTCGGAAGTAATGTTGGAGAGCTCAATTAAAATTTACTCTTTTAGTTACGACTACGGAAGTAAGAGCTCATTACTCCCCGAGGTATTTTTTTTTTTTTTGCAGGGTTTGCCATGATCATGGATAAGCTTACGTGCTATAGCAAAGGGGGGAAACTTCAGTGAAAGAGATAAATCTTTGTTGATAGAGATAAAGAAAATCCATTTAAACAATATTTATGCGTGCTTAATGCTTCGAATGACTGGAAACATACTGAAGAGCAGCTTAAAATTCTGGAAACAATGTTTGTAATCCTTATTTTGCATCGCAGATCACTTGCGTGTTAATGAAGAAATACCCTTTCCAATTTCGGAAAAGTTCACCATATTCACAAACGGGCACAAAATAGTAACATGCATGTAGTTATTTCCACCCACAATGTGTTTGAAATCTGCAAAAGTGAAGAAGAATTGCCTTTTATTTTCTGAACACCCGTGTATATTTATATGTGTAGGAACCTTGCTCTTAACCTCAAAACCGCTCTAACAACACAATGAGAACCACATGGAGAACCTTTGTTTATAATATCGCCTGCAATACCGAGATTACGACGAACTTTACTTAACGTGACATGAAGCTAAGAAATGCTGGTAAACTAAAGGTCTAATTGGCATACACTTAACGTAATCGTAATGATTCTTGATTGATAGTTCTTTTATTACTTCGAGCTAGTGCTTCACGGCGATTGGTTCTAATTACCATGTAATGTCAAACTTGACATAATGGGAAGGAAAAGTTTAACATTGCCAAACTCTTGAGTTTCATCAGTTAAGTTAATCCTAAATATCTCCATTTAATACAGTGTTAGTCTGTCACGTTTTCATCATAATGCCGGCTTAAGGGTGGCATGCACCAACCTGGAGTAAGCTCTACTTTCGTAGTAAACTGCTATTCAAGTCAACACTCGGCAACTTCCATGCAAGAGTAAACTACTTCCAAAGAATTTTACTCCTTTCAGATACTCCCAGATTAAATTACCGCAGAAGCAAATGTCGGAGAGCACCATCATATGGTATATTACTACGAAATTAAATAGAGCACAAATATAGGTTAGAATTTACTCTTGCGACCTGGATGGAGTAACTAACCTGTCGATTGAACTAGAATACCGCATCAATATTTTTGTCACGTTCATGGATTACTTAGATTACATTGATGATCTCGACGGGGGGGGGGGGGGGGAACGAAAATGTGATAGTGCTATGCGAGAACCATGTTATAGTTATACAGAGAGAGAGAGAGAGAGAGAGAGAGAGAGAAAGTTCAATGAACATTTCGGTATTAGGAAAGAATCTTATACACGCCTTTTGAAACTGCTTGGAAAACATTTCAACAAAGCTCAGACACAAATTCAGCTCTATAATCCAAATTGCAATTATTGTTATGCGCCCTATGAGTTTTTCGTACCGGAATATTTCAGAACCTTGAGCCGGATTACGATGAATTTAACGTGACAGTCTTACACCATTAAATGGACATATTTAGAATTGACTTAATGCGATGCAACTTAAAAGTTTGCCATCAAACTTTTCCTTCCCGTTACGTCAAGTTTGATTTCACATAATAATTAGAACCAATCGGCACTAGCTCGAAGTAATAAAAGAACTATCAATCAAGAGTCATTCCCATTACGTTAAGTGCATGCCAATTATACCTTTAGTTTACCAGCATTTTTATGTCACGTTAAGTAAAGTTCATTGTAATCCCGGTATTGCAGGTGATCTTATAAATAAGCGTTCACCACGCATCTGGCCGTGTATTTCACTGCATTGTTAGATCGCTTTTTAGGTTAAGAGCAAGGTACCTACACTTATAAATAAATATACACGAGTGTTAAGAAAATAAAAGGCGATTCTTCTTCACTTTCACAGATTTCCCACACATTGTGTGCGGAATTGACTGCACGCATGTTAGTATTTTGTATCCATCCGTGAATATGGTGAACTTTTCCAAAATCAGAAAGGGTATTTCTCTATCAACACGCAAATGATCTGCAATGCAAAATGAAGATTAGAAACATTGTTTCCAGAATTTTAAGCTGCTCCTCAGTAAGTTTCCCATCGCTGGAATTATTAAACTCGTCAATCACGTCTTTCCAGCATCATTATGACAAGTTGTGGCTTTTTTGCATTACTTGGGTCTTCATTAAAAATGTTAATAAAAGCAACCTCCCGTAATCAGGAACTTAAGCTTATATTAAAAAAAATAACCCTAACCTCCCGTAAATCAGAAACGTAAAAAACCAATAAACCTAAAATAAAAAGTAATTAGGATTGCATGTTGCGAGTGTTGGCGCTATCTCACTGGCTTTGAAGACCAACGTAATACAGGTTATCACACATTTTTTTACATTCATATTGTTTAAATGGATTTTCTTTATTTCTACCAACAAACATTTATCTCTCTCGCTGACGTTTCTCCCCTTTTCCTATCGCACATAACCTTATTCATGATTGCATCAAGTAAATCGCGCAAACAAAATAATACCTCCGGGAGTAATGAGCTCTTACTTCTGTAGTTGTAACTAAAAGAGTAAATTGTAATTGAGCTCTCCAACATAACTTTTGGAGTAAATTGCTCCCGTAGTAACCTACTTCCGTTGTGGGGACTTCTTTAGTAAACGTTACTTCCAAAGTAATTTACTCCCAACATGGTGCACGCCACCCTAAGTATCTGAAATGTTCCCATACAAAACACTTGTAGGATGCATAACAATAATTACAATTTGGGTTATAGTGCTGAATTCCTGTGGGTTTTGTTGTAAATGCTCTCCAAGCAGGTTAAAAGACATGTAAAGGATTCTTTCGTAATACCGAAACGTTTGTTGAACTCTCTCTCGCTCTGTATAAGTACCATATGGTTATCGCATACCACTATTGCATTCCTGTTTTCTTCATCAAGATCATCAATGTAACCCAAGTAATGACTGTTTTCTTCGAGATCAATGTAATCTAAGTAATCCATGAACACTTCAAAATATCTTCCTCCAAATACGATACAGTACTCCATCTAGGTCGCAAGAGTAAATTCTAACCTACATTTGTGCTCTATTTAAATCCGTAGTAACATACTACATGACAGTGCTCTCCGACATTATTTCTGGTATGAATTATATAGAACTGTCTTGGAGATAGAGAAAGACTTGCATATTTGGATGTAAAGATCTACAGGAAACAAAACCACCTCTCATTTGGCATTTTTAGAAAACCCACACATACAATCAATTACATACAGAGTAACAGTTTCAATCCAAAATCTCATCAACACTCCATTTTCAACAGCCTTGCCCACACCACAGACTTGTCAACCTTCCCCTCAGCAAAGAGGAATGTGAACATGAATACAACTACATCCTCCACATAGCAGAAGTAAATGGCTACAACACCAATATAGTCCACAGCAAAGTAAAACAGTTCCAGAAGCAAAAAAAGCATTAATACAATCCTCTGAATGCAGGAATCAAAGCAACAATTCATAAAATTCACATACCATCCTAGCTTAATCATAAATTTAATAAAATCTTTAAAAAATAAAACATATCATTGGCACCACACAATTCAGAACCTACTAGCTTCCCAAGTCAAAGATAAAATTCCACAACAAAAATCTGGCATCTACCTAATTAATTGTGAAAGTTGTGACTTGGTCTATGTTGGTAAGACAAAAAGAAATATTGAAACCAGAAGGAAAGAGCATTTCAGAAGTATATCCAACAAACAGATGGACAAATCTGCCATAGCAAACCATTTTTGGGCCACAAACCATAACATCAACTCCAAAGTCAGACTCCAGAAATGCACCACCAATCCAACAAAACTAAAAGTTTGGGAAAACATACACCTAATCAAATGCATGAAAACGATAGTGAACTTGGAAATCTAAGCAGCTTCATCATGGACACACCACTTCCACACCACGTTTACCTATGGACTTGAATTCCTGTCACGCACGCTTGGAAAAAGCTGAAGATAAAAGCAAGTGGTGCTTTTGAAACATGTTCGATTAATTTCAAGTGAGTGAAGTTTAGTGCATCCAAGATTCAATTAAATTATTGTTTTGCTGCACTGTCTGTAACTTCTGAATAACATTTCAGTTACACTAGGTTGCAAATGAAAACTCTTTTTCTGGGTATGATTAAAAATAGGTGACTTTTACATCGGAATTAAAAAATGTATTCCTTTTTTCCATAGCACGTCTCGTTTTGGCAGTATGACAATGTTCAATGAAAATACAATTGTAAAATGTGCAAAAATATTACACACTCTAATATAACTTCTAAAGAAAATAAAAAGAAAAATAATAGTATGAAAGCATATCTGAATTTGAGAATGTATGTTGTCTTGTGTACTCCTTTTTCTTTTCCCATGGAACTTCAGTGTACATGATTTTCTGAAGTGTTCTCTGGTAGGTTTGTGATGTGCAAGACACCAGCAGTAACAGCTATCATAAGCACATCCCAACATCCCTGATAACGTCATTCAACATCTTTCAAATCCTGGTGAAACCTTCTACCTTGCTCTTCACTACAGCTCCTAAATTCAATGGGAAGTAGTGGCTGCAAACTCATGTTGCAGCCGAGCAGTCTGAAATTTTTCAGCATATTTCCAACAATTTCTTTCTGTTGAGGGTCTTTCACATTGCCCAGAAACTTCTTAATAACCTCTCTGAATCCATTCCACGCATCTTTTTCAATTTCATTCATAGAGTTGGTAAAATTAACATCTTTCATCAATTCCCTTATCTGTGATCCATCAAATACTCCCTCTCTGATTTGACTGATGGAAACTTTGTGCATAAGTAATGAAAGCAAGGTCACTTTTTGTCAAGTGCTTTCACGAATTGTTTCATCATGCCAAGTTTTATGTGTAATGGAGGGAGTAGAATTTTTTGATGATCAACAAGAAGCACATTAGCAACATTTTTTGATACAGGTTCTAGTTGCTGTCTCTCAGGCCATTGGTCAGTTTCCCAATGTTTATCCCTCGCGCTGCTATCCCATTTGCAAAGAAAACAAGGGAATTTTGTGTATCCTCCTTGTTGTCCTATAACAGACCAATGACCTTTAAGTCACCACATATTTGTCACTCATGGTTGTGGTACTTAATTTTCTCAAGAACACACTTATTTTAGAGTTTCATAAGACATTCTTAGGTTCGTAGAATGTGCATGCAGTATTGAAGCTAACTTGTTGCCATTATGAAGTAACACTGCCTTAAGACTTTGGAAGAATCAATAAAAAGACGCCAATTACTTGGCTCATGTGCTTCCCTGCCCAACTGTTGAATAAGATTACACACATCACACAAAACACAGGTTGATCTTCGGCGTAGTACTTGTGGAAACTGTATTTTGTAATTTCTATACCACAAAAATGTAACGCCAGGTGATAAAATTCTTCTCCTGTAGTCTTGAGCCCAGTAATTCACTTTTTTGTTTTGTGAGGCCTAAATCCCTCACTAAATCATTTAACTCAAATTGATTAAACTGCTGTGGTGAGTTGTCAAATTCTTCTGGATCAGAAACCAACTCATTGTCGGAAGTCACAGAGCTGCTTTCAGATTCACTAAAATTGTGGTCTGCTGTTGGTGTAGGTATGGATAGTTCAGGTCCATGAGGAATAGAGCATATAGCTGAGTTCAGATATGGATATTTAATTCCTGCCTTATTTTTTTGTTATAGCCAGCGACTTTGCACATGCAAAAGTAACCATCATTATGGTGATTCTTCTGCTCTCTCCATATCATTGGTTTGGCAAATGGCATTGCCTTCCGTTTTCCTTCATGCCAATAACGTAATCCCTCAATACAACTGTTACATGCAATATGAGCTGTGAACGATTTATCCTGATCAACTTTCTCTTTGAAATATGAGTAATATAGTTTCTTTGCTTATGAATATTTTGCATACCTTCCCGTCAAACACATAACACCCACAAATGTAACAAAACTTCTGAGGACTTTGTAGACACTGTCTCCTGCGTAATCCTGATATAGAAATCATCCTCAAACTTTTATTTTAGCACTACACATATAGAAGATGAACATGTGTATTAACACAGGTTTTCAGCTCAACTGAAGTTGAGATCTATGATAGTTGTAAACGTGAACATAAATACCTCACAAGAAGACAGAAGACCTGACCCATAGAACAAAACTAATAAGTGCTAGGAATATAAACATCTGGGTGATAAGGGAGGATGGAAGTGAGCTGATTAGAAAGAAAATCGACAACAGATTTGGGATAACATAATGTAACGTAGCAGTAAGCTGTATAAGCTGAATAGGGCAGTGATTTCCATTATTCACATATTTCCCTTAATACTGCAGAATCAATGTTGTCCAGTGTTATCCACAGGCTTATTTTTAAAGTGCTTCATAATTTACTGTTTTAGTGATAACTTAATTCATTGTGTATAGCATATTACAATGAAGCAAGTTCTGGACACTTATGTAGTAAGTGGAGCATTTCAATTTGTGCCATAATTTTGTCAGGACCAGCTTTAATCAACAATGAATTGGTTACAGCTATTTTTAGCAGCAATTGAACTGTTAGTGAACATTTTTTTTGTTAATGATGTACAATGATTGGTTCTTGAATTAGGTTTTAATTTCTGTTATTTTCTAAACTATACTCATCATTTTTACTTTCTCTACTACGTATAGTAAGTAGGGGAAGTATTGTATTCCACCCAAAAATTCGATATCGAGATTTGACCGGAAATATATGTTTTTAGACCCCCTGAATCCAAAAAAAGCATTTTTGGAAACATGTCTGTTAACAGCTTAACTCAGAAATGAACAGTCGGATAAACACCTAACTTGGTATTTAGGTTCAGTATCTTCCAGAGATGCGACACGAAGGTTTTCAAGAAAATCCCCCCACCCCAGATTACCCTTTACATGGAACATTTTTCGAAAATAAGGTATTTTCATGACAAATAAAATGTATATCTTGAATTTTCTGGGAATGTCTCCAAAAGTATTCTTCATTGTGAACGACTTTTGCATAACTGGTAAACCATAAGAGATAGACAAAATTTTACTACACAAAAAATGTAGATCACATTACAATACACAATTTATGCTATATACATTTTTTGTTGTTGTTGAGTGAACCATTTTCGAGATATTGCTGTTTATTCCCTTATATTTTTCAATACTTATTTTCTCCAATGGGAATTCGTTATTCATTTTTTTGTCTTGGATATGCAAAGAGTATTAATCTGTGGCAAAGAGAACGGTGCTGCACATAGCAACCAGCTATTAAGAGAGATGTCTATGCTTAAAGGCTACTGTATTTCTATATTGCCCTTGCAAATACAAAACAAGGGGAACATAGTAGGTCTAAAGGAAAGTCAAATATTTTTAGAACTGGTCGCTATGTGTAAAATGTAATTCTCTTTGCATGTCAAAAGATCGTTTCTGCAAATGTGTATCTCGATTAATATAAAATAGTTGGAGAATAAAAGTTTGTAAAAATGGTTTGTACAGAGTAGAGAAAGTCATGTGAGTGTAACATCAGATTTTTTTTACTTTTTGTGCTGGTTAGCCACACTAAATAGAGGAAGTGTATTCTGCTCAAATTTGATGTCGAGGTTTCACCAAAGATGCATGTTTTCAGACTCCCTGAATTGAGAAAAAGTATGTTTAAAATAGGTCCATGTATGTGTCTGTGAACAGCATTACTCAAAAACAAAAAGTCATTTAAATACCAAACTTCATATTTAAGTTTAGCTTGTTACAAGGATGCAACACAGTCTTACCTTTTACATGGAAAAGTTATAACAAATTTTGATTTTCTCAAAAATGCCTCTAACGATATTGATTAAAATAACATGTTTAAGATATTTTCATGACAAATGAAATGTACTGCCAAATGCAGTGATGCTGTGCAATGAAGCCAGGCAATGTCATTTTTACCAAAGAATGCTTACCTGCTTCTCCCTCAAGCACATTTTTTATTTTCAAGCACATGAACTCGCCCTCTCCCCTTCATGTTTGTTTACAGCGGCAACAATAAGACAAGCAGTTGTGAGCAAGTAGCCGCGAGATACAGTCAGTGTTTTCTAAACATGAACAGAGAAACTGGTTAAAAATCCAGTGTGCCAGAGGTCACATGGCACAACACTGCCATCAAAGGTTGCACAAGGCTTGTGGGTAGCTGCATTGTCTTACAGAATAGTAGCAGGATGAGTTGCAGCCTTCCGACAAGGATGCAAAAGTGTGTTGGACATTCTTCGATCTGCTCACTCACCAGAATGTGATGAAGGTGCGCTGACTGTATCTGGGTTAGTGGAGATGGATCTGGACATAACGATTCGTGAGTTAGCGCAAGATACAGGGTTGGCACCTTTGACTGTGCTTCACATCCTAAAGGACCACCTGGAAATGAAAAATGCATCAAAATGGGTACTACATGAGTTAATGGACATGCAGAAATGGTTGCGATATTACACTTCTCGTTCACACTTGTAGTCCTATTAGCACGGAGTGGACTTCTTAAGGCATACCATTACCATTGATGAGACCTCAGCCAAATCTTGTAAACCACAGTTTAAATGCCAATCGGATGACTGGCATCATCACATGTCACCACGGAAGCATACAGTTCGGCAGACCACCTCCAATGTAAAGGCAATGCTGATTCTTGCCTATGATTGGGATGGGTGTTCCTAAAGCATACCGTTCCCCCAAAGCAGAATGTTAATATGGAGCACTACTGTTCATTTTTTAAAAGCAATCTTCCAGCAGCTGAGAAGAAAACGTGATACTTAGCATGACAATGCTAAGCTGCATGCAGCTGGAGTTGTGTTTGAATTGTTAAATCCTCTATCACCCTCCATACTCTGGATTTAAATCATTGTGACTTCCATCTCCTCCCCAAGATGGAACCGCTTGGCAGGAATCGCTTCTGTACAGTTGAAGATGTTTTACTGGCAATCAACTGCTCTCTTCGCACCATCAAGAGATTAGGCAGTGTTGATAGGATCCAATGGCTTTCATGTTACTGGGAACAGGTTGTATGCAACACTGGAGGTTACATTGAAGACCTATAAAACTTAGGACCATGTACGTATGCTATGTATGGAGAAATAAAATAGTTTCCAGAATTAAAAATTCACCCCTTGTATATCTTTGATTTTCTGGGAATAGCCTCGGAAGTCTCCTCCATTCTGAATGACTTGCATAATTGGTAAACCGCGAAAGCTAGGCAAAATATTACTACACAGAAAATAAAGATCTCGTTAAGCACACAATTTTTGCCAAATTTTTTTTGTCGTTAACCATTTCTGAGATATTCCTTGTTATTTGTTTGAATTTTCAAATCTTGTGCTTCTCTCAAATAGGAAGCAGTTAATTTTTTTCTTGTGGTCATGCAAAGAGTATGAAATTTCAAAACCATCATCAGTGATATGCTCTTTAAAAGTCTTACTGCCTCTTTACCTACTGTATTGTACAACAAAATGTGTTAATATAAATTGAAAGCTTATCTGGAATAGCAAGATGTAATTAGAATAATAAGTGATAAGTCATTATTAGTGTCTCATGGTAATACAAAGAGAGCTGAATTTCAAAGCCATTAAATAGCAACCTGGTTTTAAGAGAATTGGCTATCGCTTAAATCTACCATCGTTCCTTCTTTGTGTAACAAAATGTGGAATAAAAGTATTTTTGCAAATGTTTATCTCGATTAACATGAAGGAGATGCAAGAATAAGGTTTGGTAAAAATATTTTGTGGAAGGGTGGTTAGAAAAAGTCATGTAAATCTCAACACATCAGATTTTTACTTTCTTTACCATGTACATAGAGAAAGTATTGCATTCCACCCAAGAATTTGATGAGATTTTACCAGAAATGCATGTTTTGAGGCCCCCCTGAATAAAAAAGGCATTTTTTAAAAAAATGTCTATCTGTGAACAGCATGAGGCTACATTCACAATGAAATGTAAGTGCTAACGTAATGCAGCATAAGCGCAGGCGTGAGTGAATACCATTCACAATGCAGCTATAAGTGTAACACAAGAAGTTTGCACGGGCTTCTAGATCCTTAAACTAATTGCGGAAATGTTCCAAGTGAACCGTAAGTTTCAAATTGAGTAATATAACCAACAATACCAAATAAGAAAGTTAACTCAATATTTTATAAATAAGTAGGTCACAAAAAAGATAAAAAAATACATACATACCCCTAACAGCTCTCAGTGGTGTTAGTGACATCACGACTGTTTAACCAAAACACTGAAAGTAGTTGTGCAAATATTATGGAAACAGGGTCATTATTCCATATGTGAGTAGTGAGCACTTTCGCTATCAACATGTAACACACACACTTGCATCATATTAGCGTTGCCGTCGTTGGCATTCTGCTGCCAACAGTAACATCGAGGGTCCTAACCTGCAAGGCGTAGCTGAGGGATTTGAGGACCCTCAACGCGTAGCCGAGGGATGTTTCTAGAGGTTTGGCCACAGCTGCAGAGCGACGAGCCGTAGGATCTGCGTGTCTAAACTCAAATGATCCACATTAGCTACATTTTCCTTGCTTCGCAGCATTCAGTTAAGCATATTTTTTTCATCGCGTTCGCAGTATCTTCTGACAAGATTTCCGCAAAAGCTAAACTGTCGCCAAGAAGGGCCCAACATTTTCAATAAAGCAACAACTCCTACACAATTTAAGAACCCAGGATACTATACAATCAACTTTGTGCATTAAAACACCCTGATTCCGTAATTTTCTTAAAATTACATACCTCCTTCCCGCATACGGAAGAATTTCTGGAAACTGCAGCAAGTTATATATGTGATGATACAGCTGCACAAGTTATATGAATGCAATGTTCATTATCTCTTTGCATCTTATGATCTGTGAGCCAAGAAATCTAGGCACAGATGCTGGGTTCATCCACTAAATGAAAGAGGATTCAGTAAGGAGACTACCCTAACCTCTTGAGAGAAATGAGAGATGGTGACACACAATTTGTGTGGCACAGCCTTATGGAAGAGTGCATGCATGTACTTTAGACGGCTAAAGTCTTCCATCGCGATCGTCTGCTGTTGAACAGCAGGCAATGCAAAGAGAAAGAAATGTAGAATTCTTCCTCTATGCACGCAATGCAAGCAGAAAGTTTGGAGTTATCAAACTCTTGCATTGCATAGCGCATTGTGTGACTATGTGAATGCTTCCATCAAATAACATCAATGCAAAGTCTGCGCTTACATTTCATTGTGAATGGGCCCTAACTCAAAAACGAATAGTTGAATCAATACCAAACTTGGGATTCAAGTTCAGTATTTTCCTAAGAGATGACATGGTGATTTTCAAAAGCATTCTGTCACCCCAAACTAACCCTTTAAATGGAGAATTTTATGAAAATTTTGATTTTCTAAAAAAAAATGCTAATGGTTTTGATTAAAATACCATATGTTGAAGATGTTCATGTGACAAATAAAATGCGTATCTTAAATTTTCTGGGAATAGCCTGTTAAGTCCTCTTCTTTTGGAAGGAATTTTGTATAATCTTGTATATCTGGTAAACGTTAAGCAATAGACAAATATGTACAAAAACAGAAAGAAGAAAAACAAATAGTTCTCTTTAAAACACAAAATGTATTTCAAGTAAGTTTTTTTCTGGCATAAGCCATTTCTGAGAAATCCGTTATTAATGTTCTGAATTGTTGATTTCTTGCTCTTTAAGTCCTGTCAATATTCAGCTGTTTCTTGCAATTGCATGGAAACAGTATGGAATTTTAAGGCAGCAATGGTGTCCTGTACTGGAACATTTGACTATCGCTGTTCTCTTTGTATTTATAACAAAAACTGTAATATAGCTCTTTCTGCAAAGGTTTATTTGGGTTAAAACATAGTAGATAGAAAAATAAGCTTAGGAAGAATAGTTTGTATACCCATTAATAAACAATAGACGGTAGAGGAAGTCATGTGAATGTAACACAGACTTTTTTTCCCCTTTTCTCTGCATATTCTTATTTTTCGTTCAATTCTCTTTTTTCTGTATTGTTTTGATTTTTGTTAAAATGTAAAAGTGTATCCTGCCACTGACCTTAAAAGCTTCATTTCCGCTGCTTGTATTCTTAATTTGTCTTTTTTACTTTCTCTACCATGTACAAAGTAGGTAGGGAAGGTATTACATTCCACCCAAAAATTTGATACCGAGATAATGCAGAAATACAAGTTTTGAGGCCCCTGTATGTGTGTGTGTATATATACAAGAATTTTTAGAAAAAGGACCGTGTATCTATGAACAGCATAACTCAAAAATGAAAAGTTGGATAAATACCAAACTTGGTGTTAAAGTTCAGTGTCTTCCAAGGATGTGACATCAGCCATTTCTGAGATATTCATTATTAATGGTTCAAATTTTTCTAAACTTTGTCATTCTTTTCAAGTCCTTTCGACATTCAATTGTTTCTCGAATTGCTCACAAAGAGCATGGAATTTTAAGGCCAGTACATAGTGTTCTGTTCTTAAACTTTTGACTATCCTGTTATCTTTATATTATAACGAAATGCAGCTATTTCCGGAAAGATGTATCTCGATTAAAATGAAGATAGGAAAATATGCTTTTGTAAGAATAATTTGTATATCCATTAATAAGTGCTAGAGAGTAGAGAAAGTCATGTGAATGTAACACATCAGATTTTTTTAAACGTTAAAAACACAAGATAAAATTATCTGTATGTGCGTGCGCGTGCATTTTTTTTCTTCTCCTTTCTTTCCCAGTTTGAAAATGACCATTCGATAGAGTTTTGTGAGAATTAAAGTTTCTAAACAAAATGAGGGAAAACTATACTTCTAGGAATGATAAATGGATTTTATGAACATGGGCCACTTGGAGAATGATAAATCAAGGTTCTACTGTACTTTATCTAGTGACCACTGTAGTGAAATATCATGAGTTTTTAAAAGTAATCTTAATAATAAATAAAAAAAATGTGTGTCTTACAGTTATGAGTTATGTGAATAAGCATTGCTATTTTATTTTAAGAAATGTATATAAAATGGCCACTATTTGCCAAACAGAACTTAAAAATGGGTGTTCACAATAATAAGCAATGAATTAAAATGACAGTGTACATACAAATGCAATTGGAAATATTCACCGGGTGAAATCTCAGCTAGAAACTTGAAAGCTTTTCTTTTTGTCATGTGGTTTCACTAAATCACATCACTGCTCTGAACTATTGTTCATTCGTGCTTCAGTAAATGTGTGTAATTTTGAAAGTTATACCAGACTTTAAAAATGCAATGCTATGGCCATAGACCTTAGCATTTCTGTGGCAGTGCTCTTCTACTAAATTACTTCAACTTCTGTTGTGTGCTGTACATGAAATCCATCATGTTTAATTCATATATGTTCAAGTCCCCTCACTGGGCTTCTGTCCAAATGCTAGGGTTGGTTAATATACTGAACTACCAAAAACATTATTCTCACTAAATAACGGAAGTTAAGTTAAACTTGGAAAAATTCTGTCACAGATGGGATTCTAACTGTGGATAATTGAATTTTCATGCTAGATTTCATCTGCTGACCTACCATAGCTTTCATTGCATACGACATGTTGAATCCCTCATGTTTGATTTATATGTATATGTCAAGCTTGTAAGGCAAACCTCCATAAACATTCTTAAAAGCTAAGTAAATGATTTACGAGATGATTAATATAGTGAATATGTATTGTTTACAGGCATTTGAGGCAGAGTCCTATGATTCTGACGTTGCAGAAGGTGCAGTGGAAAATAAAGATGTTTCTGATGGGAAAGAAGAAACTGATAAAACTACAGAACCATCAACAAAAAAAGCATCACACTTGGTTAGTATGCTACAGTCGTCAGTATGTATTATGCATGTGTTACAGTAAACATTTAGGATCAGCTGTAATTTTGTTAGAAAAATTTAAAATAACCTGTATAATCAGTGAGTTGAAGTTAAAACAAATAATTATTAACAACAGACTTGAAATAAAACAATGAATTATTTAGTAAAATGCTTAGACAACATAATAGGCAATTTTCAATATATTTGAACAAGCTGACAGTTGCTCTTTCTCATTAAATGAAAAACTTCTTTCATATGGTACTTGCTCCAAGTTTTATTTATACAACATTTAATTCTAGTAATTTACTCAATCTGGGTTGAATGTCTTTTACATCTGAAAGTTTGCTACATTTAAAATACAAATTTGGTAAATTTTGGATTATGATGGCTTGGCAATTAACTCTTTCCAATTTCCGGACCTTTGTAATTATTGGGGGAGAAAAAAACGACATAAACCAGCAAATACTTCACCGAATGCTTAGGCTGAGCTTCCTTCCTGCAGAGTTACTCCAAGTTTCCTGATTGTTATAATGTGGGCCAAGCAGTTCTTGCTGTAGAATATATGTGATGTCCATGTTCGCCTGCTTTGCTTAAGGCATGGCAATATATACTGCCACTTGGGGCGGACAGCTGGCAAGACACCAGCATAAACAGAACTCCAGAAAATAGGTGGGCAGGTTGCTTAAATCAATAACTAGTACTAGTCGATTTGAACTGCTGATAAAATCAATTGTTTCATGTTTAATTCTATCTATACAGCAATTTTTTTCTGTTGTAATTTGAAAATAAATTCACAAAGGTAAATGTGGATAATTTAAAGTTAAATAAATACCACTAATTAAAATGTCAATGTATTAAAATGGAACAAATTTCATACAAGTAATTGACCAAGTAAAAATAGCAAAAATCATAAATGCATACAAGAATGCCACCCAAAGGCAGTAAAGTTAAATGTCGCCTGTGCCGCATATCGTAGTAAAATGTAGTTGAGCTCTTTAGTCATACTTAGGCCATCTAACGGCAAGAACTTTGCAGGCTTGGAATGGTTGTTTACAAATCCTGGAACCTTTGTTGAGAAATATCAGATGGCGGCTTGCAACATAATCACTGATGGGGGTCCAATTTATGGCTTTTCTTTGACACTTTTGCTTTTTCAGTTTATCTAGAGCCATAAATGGTTAGAAAACAATGAATGCAAATCTTGTGAACATGATGAATTGTTGGAGCAAGAGCAAAGAAATAAATTATGGATTAAAGGCAAATCAAACGTCTTAATATGCTCTGAAGAAAATTATTTTAGATAGCACCTTCTTAAAAGATTTGGCTCATATTTGACATATACATACTGGCAGTTTAGTAAGTTATCACAGTCTTTGTCTTGTATATGCTCCTAAAAGAATACATTTTTCATATAAATGGTCATCAACTTAGATCCATGATAGCAGCACTAGATCACAATTTTAATGTAAATAAAGAAAAAAGACTGGAGTCAAAACTCTGTACTCCAAAACATCTGGGTCTTGGTCATGAAAAATAAATATAAGGAATTAACGAAGAATGGATACTGCTGATAATGCTTGAAATAAAAGAATCTCTGTACACATATAGTGTGGATCCATAACCGGATGCAGCAAATGATTTGCCACTACCAAAGAATGTAACTTTCTCTCTTCGACCTCCATTAGAGTTACTGTGATTGAAGCACTTCTCACATTTTCAGTCAACATAAGGTTATACAACACACACACGTTATACAATTTTAAATAATAATAATAATAATGATAATAAATAATGGTTGAATTTAAAACTTAGTATTTTTAATTTGTGTTTATTAGTGAAGTTTGAAGCCTATATATACTCTGCTGGGTTCTGGAAAAGTATTTGTAATACTAAGCACTACACATGATGGCATGAAAACTCTTCTTCTGTGTCCAATACCAGTCCATGAATTAATCCATGCTGTAAACTGTTTATAGCAGGAATATTGCCAGGTCTTATTAGCAGGATTGTTGGTGGTGAGTGATTTCTTTTTATCTCTATGTTTTGTTTTTAACACTAAGTTATGCCTCACTATATTCAAAACTTCAATCTATTGCTAATTTGTGAAAATTAGGATGCTTGTGATACAGACAGAATCACCCTTCACCAATTTTGTTTTCATAGTCTGAGCAACATACACTTTCCTCCTCATTATTTGTATGTATACATTCTTTACACTTACACCAATGGATGAATCACTGTTCACCAATTTTGTTTTCATAGTCAATGGATGGAACCAACACAGTTTTCCGTGTTCACACTGTCTCAGAATTGCTGTCAGAATGGTATGAGTCTTCAGAACCACTTTTTTGGTTCATTCAAAGCAGATGTTGGATAGTGTTTATCACCTAGTAGGTATTAACTGGATTATAAAAAGTGATAGCTTTACTCTTTGTTATTCAGAGAAGTTATGAATTTCTAGTGAAATTAACAAGAAATGAACTTGTTAGTCATTTAAAACACCTATGCTGCATACACCTTGTCTGGGTGCAGTGTGGCTTTCGTGACGTCATGTATCAATTCAACAACTTGCTGTAACCCGATAACGATTCACCTTGGGATGGTGACCACAAATAAACTAAAGTGGTAAATGAAATATTCATTTTTGTGTTTCATTCCCCTTTAAGTTTGTAAGCCTTTTTCATTGTTGTGTGCTGCTTACATTGCAATTTCACAGTGATGGATGTAAAGAAGCAGTGCAGCATAAAGTTTTGTTTCAAATTTGGAAAAACTGCTGCAGATAACGCATGTGTTTTGAAACTATGCTCTAGTCCAGACTCAAACCTACAAGTTGTTTTGAAGCAGTTTAGAAATGGCTGAAAACGAGTTGATCATCAACTAATGTTGCTGCTGTTGGATTTGTAAAGGGATTAACCACAAGGATTTTGTTTCTGGTGGTATAACAGTGTTATATGATGTCTTGAAGTGATTGAGATAGAATACGAGGAGAAATCATCCAGAAATGTGGTCCACAGTCAATTGGTTTCTCCATGACAAGGATGCAAAGCCACACAAAGCTTTCATTGTGTAAGAATTCCTGTGGAAAAATAAAATGGCAACTGTTCCTCATTTACCAGATTTAGCCCTGTGGGACTTCTTTTTGTTCTCCAACATGAAAATCAAGTTTAAAGATTGAAGATTTGAGACAGCTGAGGAAGTTCAAGCAAAATCACAGGAGGCACTGAACAAGCTCTGAAAAGGGCTTCCAGATGGCATTCAATACCTATACCCCTGCCGCTGAATCTTTGCACTTGACAGTTTGTGTGGCTTCGTGTAAGGTTGGCTCTATTGTGGTTGCAACGTTGCCAGAGTGGCTAGTAAACAACAGCTGATAGTTCTTTCTATCGTGTCTAAGCCACATATAAAAAGTGTACGTAAGTAGTGAATGTCAATGAATAATAACTATTTTGTATTATTATTGTTAATTGAAAATAACTCTGCATAAACATTGCAGCATATGTAGAATAAATTATGCACTTTTGACTATATAGAAACAAAATAATGCAAACTTGCCTGCTACAATGAAGAGAAATAAAACAAATTATAAGCTGGGTTAACAAAGTTATTTTCACTTATGCTGTGTTCCAGATGGTTCAGGAATTTTGTCCTCTTTCTCTTGTAGTTTCACTTCCTTGTGAATAACAGTTCTCGTGCTTAGTCCAAGAGCTGCTGCAGTTCGTTGTACGGCCTTATCAGCAGGAATAGAGGGATGGCCGTGAAGTTTTACATACTCCTTTCCCTGTTCAAAGGATTCCCGGGTCCTCCTTAATAGTTCCAATGCCTGACTATTAAGTGGCACACCTCAGCGCAAAGGATTTTCACTTTGTGTATCATCACTCGGCGATCAGCGTGTTTTTCAGACATTGTCACACTTAAATTTTTTATAAATAAATAATATGAATGAAATATATATAAAATAGATAAATATATATATATATGTATAAATGAACAACAACAAAATTATTACATAATAACCACAAATATAAATAATGAACTATATGTGGCTTGTGAAGAACAACTCGATGCTTGTGCTAGAGATTCACAAACTGAATCACGCGATTGGGAATAGCTACATCCGCCAACAGAGCCGCTTCCAGCTTCGGTTCCGCTTTGTCATCGACCATCCAGAATGCTGCCTTGTGGTTAAAGCTTTTCATTTGTTGTTTTGTGAGTGTACCAACTTAAATGCTAGCTGTCAAGTGCAACGTTACAGTGACGGGGGTATAGAAGTGCTGGGAGCAGTGTATACACCCACAAGGGGACTATTTCAAAGGTAATGGTGGTGCATAAGGTACAGGTTCAGTGTAAATCCGTTTGAGGCATTTTGGGAACTTTTGAGTAGCACCTCAATTCTACAGCAGTCATTTCGTATACATTTATCCATTTAGCCCATTCAACTGAATTCCTCAGGCATAATCGCTGATTTACTTCACCCATAAGAACAATTTGGTTGATGGAGGTTTAACTGGGATAGGAATGTGAATATGCAGTGCTCAATCATTTGAATTTAATTTATTGTACCACTTGGTTACGTAACTTATTTGCATATTGTTTATACAAAATCCTAACCTACCTTTGTACAATTGTCTGATACTCTTAATGCTGCTCATTTTGCCTGGTACCCTGCTTAAAGGTATTGAGCAGCATCTTCCACATGTTACTTTGCCCTTTTGCCTTTCTTTGTCTCTCTTACTTTCCTCCATTTTCCTTACCTAGAAATTCTCCCATGGCCCTACTTTCTTTTCTTCTTTTACTGTCAAAATTTATTGCTTTAAATTTTTTTGTCAATTTTTTCCCATTTCTTTTCCCAATTTTTTTCCATCCATAGACGTATCTCCTTGCATTCTACCATGTAGTGTTCTATGCTTGCTCGCTCGTGCGCTCTCTCTCACTCTCTCTCTCTCTCTCTCTCTCTCTCTCTCTCTCCACAGCTCACATTTACCTTTTTCACCACCTCTCATCCCTCTTAGGTATATTGATCCTGTTCTCCACACTAGACCTCTTTCCTGCCTATTACATTGATTGACATACTTTTCTCTTTTCCAGTCTTTTTTTACTTTCTCTACTACGTATAGTAAGTAGGGGAAGTATTGCATTCCACCCAAAAATTCGATACCGAGATTTCACCGGAAATACATGTTTTGAGACCTCCTGAATCCAAAAAAAGCATTTTTGGAAACATGTCTGTCTGTGTGTGTGTGTGTCTGTGTGTGTGTGTGTCTGTGAACAGCATAACTCAAAAACGAACAGTCGGATAAACACCAAACTTGGTATTTAGGTTCAGTATCTTCCAGAGATGTGACACGAAGCTTTTCAAGAAAATCCCCCCACCCCAGACTACCCTTTACATGGAACATTTTTCGAAAATTTTAATTTTCTCAAAAATGGCTCTAACGATTTTGATTAAAATATCATATGTTTAAGATAATGTCATGAGAAATGAAATGTATATCTCGAATTTTCTGGGAATGTCTCCAAAAGTATTCTTCATTGTGAACGACTTTTGCATAACTGGTAAACCATAAGAGATAGACAAAATTTTACTACACAAAAAATGTAGATCTCGTTAAAATACACAACTTATGTCATATACATTTCTTTTGTTGAGTGAACCGTTTTCGAGATATTGCTTGTTATTCCCTTAAATTTTCCAATACTTATACATCTTCTCAAATTCGTTATTCATTTTTTTATGTCCTGGACTTGCAAAGAGAATGGAATGCGCCGCATAGCAACCAGCGTTAAAATATTTGACCATCGCTTAAAAGCTACCATATTCCCCTTGCATCTACAAGAAAATTAGCAATAAGATTGACATCTCGATAAACATAAAGCATATGGAGAATAGGCGTTTGTAAAAATAGATTGTACAAGAGTAGAGAAAGTCATGTGAGTGTAACACATCAGATTTTTTTTTTTATTATTATTTTATAGAAATTTAAAGACTTATCTTTTAAGCTGCCCGATATCTTTTGCCTTTCTCTGATTTCCATTCTGCTTCTTAACTTTCTCCAACATCCATTTACATTTCCTTCTCCTAGGGCAGCATGCACCATATGGAATACATTGCTTCAGAAATAACATTTACTAAAGAAGTTTGTAATACAAAAGTAGGTTACTGCAGGAGCAATTTTCTCCAGAAATAACTTTGAAGAGCGAAGTTACAATTTACTCTTTTAGTTACGACTATAGGGGTGGCATGCACCATGTTGGAGTAAATTGCTTCAGAAGTAACGTTTACTGAAGAAGTCCCCACTACGAAAGGTTACTACGGGAGCAGTTTACCCCGAAAGTAACATTCGAGAGCTCAATTACAATTTACTCTTTTAGTTGCGACTACAGAAGTAAGAGCTCATTACTCTTGAAGGTATTGTTTTGTTTGCGCGATTTACTTGATGCAATCATGAATAAGGTTATGTGCGATAGGAAAAGGGGAGAAATGTCAGCGAAAGCGATAAATGTTTGTTGGTAGAAATAAAGAAAATCCATTTAAACAAGAGTGTAAAAAACGTGCGTAAACCTGCATTACATTGATCTTCAAAGCCAGTGAGATACTGCCAACACTCGCAACGTGCGTTCCTAATTACCTTTTATTTTAGGTTTATTAGTTTCTTATGTTTGAGATTTACGGGGGGTTAGGATGGGGTTAGGTTTTTTTTTTTTAATATAAGCTTAGGTTCCTGATTTACGGGAGGTTACTTTTATTAATGCTTTCAATGAAGACCCAAGTAATGCAAAAAAGCCAAAATGTGTTATAAAGATGCTGGAAAGTCATGATGGACGAGTTTAATAATTTTAGCAATGGGAAACGTACTGAAGAGCAGCTTAAAATTCAGGAAACAATGTTTTTAACTTTCATTTTGCATCGCAGATCATTTGCGTGTTAATAGAGAAGTACCTGTTCTGATTTCAGAAAAGTTCACCATATTCACGGATGAGTACAAAATAGTAACATGCGTGCAGTCAATTCCACACACAAATGTGTGGGAACTCTGAAAGTGAAGAAGAATTGCCTTTTATTTTCTTAACACTCGTGTATATTTATATGTGTAGGTATCTTGCTCTTAACCTCAAAAACGCTCTAACAATGCAATGAAATACAGCACCAGCAGATGCGTGGTGAGCGTTTATTTATATTATCGCCTGTAATACCGGGATTACGATGTACTTTACTTAACGTGACATGAAAATGCTGGTAAACTAAAGGCATAATTGGCATGCACTAAACGTAATGGGAATGACTTTTGTTTCATATTTCTTTTTTTACTTCGAGTGTGCTTCGAGCTGAGCTAGTACCGATAGGTTCTAATTGCCATGTGTAATCAAACTTGACGGGAAGAAAAAGTTTGACATTGCCAAACTTTTAAGTTACATCGCGTTGTCAGTTCTAAATATCTCCATTTAATAAAGTGTAAGACTGTCACATTACGTTAAATTCATTGTAATGCCGGCTAAAGCTTCTGAAATATTTCGGTATGAAACACTCATAGGACGCATAACAATAATTGTAATTTGGATTATAGAGATGAATTTGTGTCTTGAGTTTTGTTGAAATGTTCTCCGAGTAGGTTCAAAAGGCGTGTATAAGATTCTTTCCTAATACCAAAATGTTCATTGAACTTTCTCTCTCTCTCTCTCTCTCTCTCTCTCTCTCTCTGTATAAGAGCTAATTACTCCCAAAGGTATTGTTTTGTTTGCACGATTTACTTGATGCAATCATGAATAAGGTTATGTGCGATAGGAAAAGGGGAGAAACGTCAGCGAAAGGGATAAATGTTTGTTGGTAGAAATAAAGAAAATCCATTTAAACAATATGAGTGTACAAAATGTGCTATAACCTGCATTACGTTGGTCTTCAAAGCCAGTGAGATACCACAGAACACCAAAGTAGAGATACCGCCAACACTCGTAACGTGCATTCTTAATTACTTTTTATTTTAGGTTTATTGTTTACGTTTCTGATTTATGGGAAGTTAGGTTAGGGTTATATATATATATATATATATATATAAGCTTAGGTTCCTGATTCACGAGAAGTTACTTTTATTAAAGTTTTCAATGAGGACCCAACTAATGCACAAAAGCCTAAACGTGTTATAAAGATGCTGAAATGTTGTGATTGATGAGTTTAATAATTCTACCGACGGGAAAAGTACTGAAGAGCAGCTTAAAATTCTGGAAACAATACTTCTAATGTTCATTTTGCACTTCAGATCACTTGCGTGTTGATAGAGAATACCCTTTCTGATTTCGGAAAAGTTCACCATATTCATGGATGGGTACAAAATAGTAACATGCGCGCAGTCAATGCCACACACAATGCATGGGAAATCTGTAAAAGTGAAGAAGAATTGCCTTTTATTTTCTTAACACTCGTGTATATTTATAGGTGTAGGTACCTTGCTCTTAACCTCAAAAGCGCTCTAACAACACGGGCAGCAGGCGTGTGGTGAACGTTTATATATAAGATCGCCTGTAATATCGGGATTATGATGAACTTTGCTTAACGTGACATGAAAATGCTGGTAAACTAAAGGTATAATTGGCATGCACTTAACGTAATGGGAATGACTCTTAATTCATAGTACTTTTATTACTTCGAGCTAGTACCGACTGGTTCTAATTACCATGTGAAATCAAACTTGACGTAACAGGAGGGAAAAGTTAAACTTTAAAGTTACATCGCGTTGTCAATTCTAAATATCTCCATTTAATACAGTGTAAGACTGCCACATTACGTTAAATTCATCGTAATGCCGGCTCAAGCTTTTGAAATATTCTGGTACGAAACAATTATAGGATGCATAACAATAATTACAATTTGGATTATAGAGCTGAATTTGTGTCTGAGTTTTGTTGAAATGTTCTCCAAGCAGGTTCAAAAGGCATGTATAAGATTCTTTCCTAATACCGAAATGTTCATTGAACTTTCTCTCTCTCTCTGTATAAGTATCATATGGGTCTCGCATAGCACTATCGCATTTCCGTTGTTTTATTTTTTTTGCCATCGAAATCATTAATGTTATCTAAGTAATCCATGAACGCGTCAAAACTATCTTCCTCCAAATACGATATGGTATTCTAGTTCAATTGACAGGTTAGTTACTCCATCCAGGTTGCAAGAGCAAATTCTAACCTATATTTGTGCTCTATTTAATTCCGTAGTAACATACTACACGATGGTGCTCTCCGATATTTACTTCTACGATAATTTAATCTGGGAGTATCTGAAATGAGTAAAATTCTTTGGAAGTAGTTTACTCTCGCTTGGGAGTTGCCGAGTGTTGACTTGAATAGTAGTTTACTACGAAAGTAGAGCTTACTCCAGGTTGGTGCACGCCACCCTAGAAGTAAGAGCTCATTACTCCCAGAGTAATGAGCAGTTTTGTTTGTGGAATTTACTTGACATCAGGATAAGGTTAGTGCAACAGGAAAAGGGTGTGGTTATAAGTGAGAAATCTTTGTTGGTAGAGATAAAGAAAATTAATGTAAGCAATAGGAGTGATAAAACATTATATAAAGATGCTGGAAGAGAAATGCCTGGAAAGTTGTGACGGACAAGTTTAATACTTCGAGTGACGGAAACACACTGAAGGGCAGCTTAAAATTCTGGAAACAATCTTTTTAATCTTATTATTTGCATCGCAGATCACTTGCGTGTTGATAGAGAAATATTCTCTCTGATTTCTGAAAAGTTCACCATATTCACTGATGAGCACAAAATGGTTATATGCATGCAGTCACTTGCACCCACAATGTGTGGGAAATCTGCAAAAGTAAGAATTGCCATTTATTTTCTGAACACTCGGATATATTTATTATATGTAGGTACCTTGTTCGTAACCTCAAAAGCGCTTTAACAATGCAATGAAAGACAGGACCAGCAGGCACATGGTGAACGTTTAGAAGATCCTCTGTAATGCTGGGATTATGATGAACTTTACTTAGCATGACATGAAGTTAATAAGTGCTGATAAACTTAAGTGTAATTAGGATGCACTTAACATAATGAGAATGACTCTAGATTGGTGGATTTTTTTATTACTTTGTGCTCGTAGTTCACGCTGATTGGTTCTAATTACCATATGACATCAAACTTGATGTAACAGGAAGAAAAGTTTGACATTGCCAAACTCTTTAAGTTACATTGTGATAAGTCAAACCTAAATAGCTGCATTTAATACAGTGTTAGATTGTCATGTTATGTTAAATTCATATAATCCCGGCTTTACTATCTGAACACATCAAAATATCTTCCTCCAAATACGATGCAGTATATTCTAGCTCAAACAATAGGTTAGTTGCTCCATGCAGGTCACAAGAGTAAATTGTAACCTATATTTGTGCTTGTTTAATCCTGCAGTAACATACTACATGACGGTGCTCTCCAACATTTGCTTCAGCAGTAATTTACTCTGGGAGTATCTGAAAGGAGTAAAATGCTTCAGAAGTACTTTATTCTCGTACGGAAGTCGCTGAGTGTTCACTTGAATAGTAGTTTACTACGAAAGTAGAGCTTACCTTAGGTTGGTGCATGCCATCCCTAGTGTCCAAGTCTCCCCCCATTCCTATTTTCTCCATGATCTTTCCCACCCTTGGCCTCAATTATTTTTGTTTAAGATTCTCTTCTGCTGGTTCATGCACACCTTTAGTATCTCTCCCTCTTCCTTAATCATGCTCCTATATTACAATTTTAAGATTTTCTCCATTATTATTCTACCCCTTTTTGTTGTTCCTAATCCTACAAGCCACAAACATGCAATTTTAAATAGTATTACAAACAGGTTAGTACAGATACCAATGGAGAAAGAGGAATACCAGAAAGAATACCAACACATTATCAACATAGCCACTATGAATGGATACCAGAAAAAAACAATAGATAAGAAAAAAAAGTTTGAAAGACAGAAATATATCCAACAAATGACTACTTTACTCAGACAACAAAAACCACAAGCATATAGGAAATTCACTTATCACCCTTGGACACATCATAAATTTCAAAGGATTTTCAAGAAATACATCACCCTGTCTCCACAGAATAACCTCAATATACAGAAACCACTATGCAACAGAACAAAAGATCCTATTCCCAATGATAAATCAGCTGGTATATATCAAATAGTTTGTAATGACTGTAACCTGGTACACATAGAAAGAACCAAAAGAAATCTTGAAATGAGGCTTAAAGAGCACATCAGATGAATTTACCAAAAACATGGATAAATCAGCAGTAGCACATCATTTCTGGTCTTCAAACCATGATATCACTCCGAACATAAAACTCTTAAAACCGATCAACAGCAGCAATGAATTGGACATCTGGGAAAAAATACATATTGTCAAACACAGGAATCACCTAATGAATTTCGAACTGCCGCCACCCAGCAGCCTTAGGAGCTTCATCAGCACAGCACCAGAGAAAACCACTAGCCACACACACATCCCCCAGACAATGACTGGAAAAATCAGTTGAGAACATGCTGACAATGGGAGCAAACCGTCTCCCGAAACGCGTTCAAGTAAGAATATTTTAGTGATGTAGTGTAACAACCTTCAACTCTCTTTATTTTAAATTGACACATCACTGTTACTAGCTTTTAAATCTTCAAAATTAGTCTAGACCTTCAGTTTATGATCCTCTAAGATCCGTCTTCTTTTTTTAGTTTATTTCGTCTTTTAAATACCACCACTTTTGATTTATTTGTGTTTATTTTAGTTTCCCATTCGTCACAAATTTCTTTTATTCCATTTATTGCTCTCTGTAACCCTATTATTGATATTGCTCCAACCATCAAGCCAGCAGCATACAGTAAGCCGGGTGTCTCTTTGTTCATTATTACTGGACAATGTTAATTTTTTTACTTCCACTTTACAATCTTTTGAAAATGGGAACAAACAGATTGATAACACTGAATTTATTGGTTTTCAAGGCTGGTCCTCAGATTAGGAATGCGAAGCAGAACTAGAACAGAAAACAAAACACTTGAACTGTGAGGTCTTTTAATTTGCAGTAAACTAAAGATGGGAATGAGAAAGTATGTTATTTAGTATACTGATAACAAGTAACAAAATCAATTTTGCTGATTTGGATGAAATTTTTTTTTTTTTCATGGTTGGTCAGCTATATTTTTACTTTCTCTACTACGTATAGTAAGTAGGGGAAGTATTGCATTCCACCCAAAAATTCGATACCGAGATTTCACCGGAAATACACGTTTTGAGACCTCCTGAATCCAAAAAAAGCATTTTTAGAAACATGTCCGTGTGTGTGTCTGTGTGTGTGTGTGTGTGTGTGTGTGTGTGTGTGTGTGTCTGTGTGTGTGTCTGTGAACAGCATAACTCAAAAACGAACAATCGGATAAGCACCAAACTTGGTATTTAGGTTCAGTATCTTCCAGAGATGCGACACGAAGGTTTTCAAGAAAATCCCCCCACCCCAGACTACCCTTTACATGGAACATTTTTCGAAAATTTTAATTTTCTCAAAAACGGCTCTAACGATTTTGATTAAAATATCATATGTTTAAGATATTGTCATGACAAATAAAATGTATATCTCGAATTTTCTGGGAATGTCTCCAAAAGTATTCTTCATTATGAACGACTTTTTCATAACTGGTAAACCATAAGAGATAGACAAAATTTTACTACACGAAAAATGTAGATCGCGTTAAAATACACAATTTATGTCATATACATTTCTTTTGTTGAGTGAACCGTTTGCGAGATATTGCTTGTTATTCCCTTAAATTTTCCAATACTTATACTTTTTCTCAAATTCGTTATTCATTTTTTTATGTTCTGGACATGCAAAGAGAATGGAATGCCCCACATAGCAACCAGCGTTAAAATATTTGACTATCGCTTAAAACCTACCATATTCCCCTTGCATCTACAAGAAAATTATCAATAAGATTGACATCTCGATATCTCGATTAACATGAAGCATATGGAGAATAGGCGTTTGTAAAATTAGGTTGTACAAGAGTAGAGAAAGTTATGTGAGTGTAACACATCAGATTTTTTTTATGTCCTGGACATGCAAAGAGAATGGATTGCGCCACATAGCAACCAGCGTTAAAATATTTGACTATCGCTTAAAAGCTACCATATTTCCCTTGCATCTACAAGAAAATTACCAATAAGATTACATCTCGATATCTCCATTAACATGAAGCATATGGAGAATAAGCGTTTGTAAAAATAGTTTGTACAAGAGTAGAGAAAGTCATGTGAGTGTAACACATCAGATTTTTTCATTTGAATTTGGGGTAGCTAACTTCAAAATTCAGTGCCAGCTTCAAAATCTGGAAAACACAAAGGCGGGAGAGTACAGGTTGCGCAGTATTATTCTACAAGTCATGTAACCTGCCAGGAAGTGAAAGTGAAAGAAAGAGACTGTATTACCTCCCTCTCCCTGGTCCTCCCTCTATCTCCCAACCACCCACCTTTTTATCTGCTCCCAATTATAACAATGTCATTACTTTTTTGATTCTTAAACTAAGTGTTGCTGTCAGTAGTGGTATTGACACAAAAATGGAAGTAGATGGAGCTGCAGGAAGTAAAGTTTTTTTTTCAATATATTACTACAGAGGGCTCTAGTACCTGTTATGTAGCACAGCTACAGTGAACACAGCTATGCACAAGCAAACAGTATGGTTTAACTGCATGAGAGACTTAAAACTTGAGCAATCTTAACATTTTTATTTTTTGTACTCCTTACCTATACTAACTCCAGCCCAAAAATTTGATAGCGAGATTTCATTGGAAATACCAGATAATTTTTAGATAAAAGGACAAAGTCGTTAAATGTTCCAACTTGGTAAGCTCTGCATCTTCCAATTATGCGACATGAAGATTTTCAAGAAAATTACCCCACCCCAAACTACCCTTTACATGGAAAAATTGTTTTTTATTTTCTCAAAAATGGGGCTATACCCAAAGTCTAGGTCTTGAATTTTCTAGGAATAGCTTTTGAAGTCCTCTTCATCCTGAATGACTTTTTTTTGTGTGTGTGTGTATGTGTGTAACATCCAGTAACCTGATAGGTCATATTGGACGATGAATGAAATGGCTGAAATGCTACAATGAGTCCAAAGTCCTAGAGCTTAGAGTTACTCAGCATTCATCTTTTCAGCATAAGGGAAAGCCCCCCCCCCCAAAAAAAAAATAAACGAAACCTTATTGGGGTAACTTACCCTAACCAAGATTTGAACTTGCCCCACAGAGGTGGGTTTGAATAATTTTTGTATATTTGGTAGACCGTAAGAGATGGACAAAACCTTACAACACAAAAAATCAGGTTTTGTTAAAGCACACAATTTTATTTCAAATAGCATTTTTTGTGGAGTTACCATTTCCGAGATTTTCACTGTTATTAGTTTGAATTTTCAAATGTTTACACTTTTTTTTTTCAACTGGAAAGTCACTATTTTTTTTTTAGCTTGGAATATCAAAGTCATCACATAGCAACATGCTCTTTAAAAATCTGACTATTGCTTTACTTACTGTATCCTACAACAAAATGTGTAATGAAGAATAATGAGCTTTTGTAAGAATAGTTAGAATTGGGAGTAGAGAAAGTCATGTGATTGCAACACCTCTGATTTTTGAATAAAGCTTTACAGTAATTATGCATGTGAATTTGAAAGCAACTGTTTGTTCCTTTTTCCCCATTTCTGTTCTTGGGAAATTGTGGATCAAGAATTATTTAACTGTAAAGGCTGGTTCACAATAACTGAGAATGGTAACCAGAATGAGGATGACAAAGTAAAGTTCGAATACATGTATAATAATGTGAGTGCTCACAATTAATGGGAAGCTTTCCCATGTCCTGGGGACAGGAAAGAAAACTTGTCAAAGTGTTAACTTTCTCATTCTTGGCATGGCTTATTAGATCTATATTGCACAAGTTAGGCTCTTCACTGTAGAAATTATTCAGCAGTGACATGAAACAGCCAGTAGAGCGCGTTCTAGTCGCAAGCTGGAAAAATAAAATTGGAAGAAATTTTAGTATATGTGCATCCTAACCTCAGATGCTGACACCTTCAGATCCATTCAGCGTTGGCTCTTCTGGCAATGCGGCATCTGTAGCTTATTTATATGCAACTCAAAACTGGCTAGTTTCTCAAGAACAATAGCAAAAACTGCAAAGAAAAACAAATTAACAACAAACAACTTTAATGTATGCCATTATTAAACGATGCAATATATTTTTGGCTTACGTAAATAGAAATTGCATATATTTGAAAAAGTGTGCTGTTATGTAATTATTTAGCTCCACGTTGAGGGACACCAATTTGCGGATAGTTATGATGATGGTAGTTGTTTGGAGGAGTTTGCCCCACAGTTGTACGCCATTTTGAGAATGTTATTGAGCCTCGTATTTGTTGCCAACTTTGAAAAAGTTATTTAGCTGGATGCTGGATATGAGATGTGAGAATCCCCACGTATGTGCGTCACTTTGAAGAAGTATTTAACCCAACGTTTTTAAGATACACTTTGATGTCTGATGCTTGGGACGCCAAACTTTATAGTGAAGACGACACTTGTTTTATGTAATATTATTTAAATTTGCCTCTGCTGCTTCAGTCGCACTATAGAAACACAAGTTCTTTTTAGGTTGTGATAATTTCACTTCTTTTTATTTCTCTTTATACTTGCACATTTATAAACACAACACTTTATAAAAGAAAACTGTGAGCACTTTATACATTCTAGCGGAGAACGCAATTTTTACCATCCGTACTCTACAACATCTTACCCGCGACTGACTAAATCCAACGGTAGAAACCTTATAGCTTCGGTAATGTCAGTCTCTCATTGGCTAATTCTAGTCCAATAGAATTTAAGTATTCAAACTAAAACTTTTTCTTTACTGTTGATTGGCTGATTGGCTAATTCCAAACTGTAAGCAAAATTATGTTATTACCAATCTTTTCATGACCAGTACTTTTAAAACTCCAGACACATTATTGTCACAAAAATTACATTATTACCTCATCATTAACATCCTAAAACCTATTATTCTCACAGTTTCTGCACTATTAGAGTATATAAACATTTACATAACATTAATAAATATGTTTACAATAAAAAAATAAGTATTTACAATAACTTTACATACAATTTAAATAATAATTATATACATATTGTTTTTTAAGGTGGGCTGTTATTGAATTTAATTATAATAAAACACAACTAATATCATTTAGGCATTAAAATACTGCCTCAATGAATGAAAGTTTGGTACGACAAGATGAATCTGAAATAATCCATTAAAAAGAAGCCATGGAAACTTAACACTCTTAACTTGTTGATAGCAGACCTTAAGTACTCATGTATCATACTTGCGGTGGTATTACTTATAATGTTTGTGTATTTGTGTTTACTCCACGTGGTGAAGCCATTTTGTGACGTGATTGTTTGTTAGCTCTATCTGGTGTTAGCAATTTGCGGCAGTATTAGTGTTTGTTTGAAAGAATGCTACTGTTATTTTATTTAATTTTGGCTCACTGTCCTCTGGCTAGCTATGATCTTTTTGGTTGAGCACTTCTCTTTATACAGGTTGTGTAAACGGAAAGGAGTCTTTTATCCAAAGATAACACTGATGAAAGAATTTGTTTTACACTTTTTATTGTCGAACACATTCACTATCACATTTACACATTGATCTTGATACTCGCCAAACTGAAATTGTTATAATAACTTCATTACTGATCATTCTTAATTCGCATACTTCAACTTTTTGTATTATTAACTTTACAACACTTTAAATTTTTTATAACTCCGCTATGCGTAACTTGCGAATCAATAGCCGTGTACTGTACAAATAATTCTGCTGGACTGAAGACGATGTGTAACGTACAAATGTTTTCGACGAACTGACGGGTTGAAGGCGACGTTTAGCATACAAATATTTTCGGTGAACTGACGGATTGAAGGCGACGTGTAATGTACAAAGATTTTTGATGAACTGAAGGCGACGTGTAGCATACAAATATTTTCGGTGAACTGACGGACTGAAGGCGACGTGTAGCATACAAATATTTTCGGTGAACTGACGGGGTCTACCTCTAATCTAGCCCTTTTTATACTCCTACACCCCGATATGCCTAAAGATTATAACTGAGTTGCTATTGGCTAATAAAATGCGCCAACATTAGCGTCTATTTTTATATCCAATGAAAATTATGAATACATATGCTCTAGGGAAAATGTTCCAGCAAATTCTAAAGAAAAACACGCCAACATTACGTAACTTCCTCGTCTCTAATAATGATAAACAGCTCACCCCCTCGCTGCATTATTGCACGCTATTATTGTCAGTTTCAGTAAGGCAGTATAAACCCACTTCTCAACAATAATTACAATCAACAAACATCTTAAATCAATGACACACAAAAATGCATATTCATACTATAATCATTCTTTACATTTAAATAATTTATGATACAAATTACTGCATCATACTTCAAACCAGAGTGAGACTTTGATGAGTACACTGAACAAGTTTGGCTGTTTTTCTTGTATGCCTCATAGACTTCTAGAAAAATGCTTTGAAAGGGTGAGTAGTTTGGCAACTGCATGCTTACTCTTGTAGGTGTGCAAGACAGTTATGCTTGAGGACTAAGATGCTTGCTCAATGTGCAGGGAATTTCTAAGCAGCCTTGACTGTATTACAATATGAATTTCAGTTGTATTATCCTAAGGCAGTTCTTTTGTTTTTTCAATGAAATTTAAAATCATTGATGAAAGCAACTAAAGCTGAAATAATTTCAACTTTGAATGTAAGAAAATCGATATATAAACTTAAATGTTTACCATATTTACTCGTATAATTTACAAAATCTTTGGTTCTAAATTAGGGCTACGTAAATTATACGGGGAATGAAAGTTGTGGTTCCAAGTTTCAGTGCTGCAGATGTGATTCTTTGCAGCACAGTAAAACATAGTGAAGCAGTAAATGACTTGCCGTGCTTAGTATAGTAGAGCATAGTAAACCTTCTCGTCCTAATTTATTACATATCTCTATGTACTTTTTCCTCTCACATACTGTTTTTATTTCCCTATACAGGGTGGACCATTTAAGTTGATACTATACAATATCTCCAAAACTAAGCATTGTAGAAAGAAATGTCTTGAATAAAAGTTGCTTGATATTGTTGGGGAAAGTAAATGCCATTAGTCGTGTTTTATTTGGAGGATGTTGTGATGGTCATTTTAGGATCAATTTAAATTGACCCTAATTGTAGGTTCACATTTAAAAAAACCAAATTGACCCTAAAATGACCATCATAACGTCCTCCAAACAAAACACGACTAATGGCATTTGCTTTCCTCCATAACATCAAGCAACTTTTATTAAAGATATTTCTTTCTACAATTAAATTAAATTGAATTTTATTTATGGATGCTCTTTAACTGCTGTGGTCCTTAGGGTCCCATTCTATATTGGGCGTGAAAGACCGGTAATTTTGCTCAAGAGGCCACTTTATCAGGCTTGAGGTTCTTTTACGCGTTACTTTACTTCCCTTCCAAAGGAAGTCATGCTAAGAATTTTTACATGCAAAAAAAAACCATCGCCTTCTGCCAGGTTTGAACCTGCAACCTTGGGAATTAGAGGCTAGCATGGTAACCACTACAGCACGGAGGACGACTCTTTCTTCAATGCTTAGTTTTGGAGATAGTGTACAGTCTCAACTTAAATGGTCCACCTTGTATATCTTCAAGGAGCTTTTCCCTCTTGTACTACCAAAAATATCTTGTCTGTCAAGATCTTCCAGCCATAATTCTACTTATTTCCAAAAGCCTCTAATGCAATATTCTGCATTTGTCCATGAATCTCCCATACCTCTCTGTTCCATAACTTCCTGAATTTGTAATAACCATGACTCTTTCCATTTACTTTTCTTTCATATATAAAAACATTCTTTGATAATATCACTCTCTTTCAGATTGGAAGTTCTATATAAATATTTCATGGCTCCTGTGAAAATTTTGATCATGGTGGAGTACTTACTAAGTTCTAATTGTGCTGCCTTTGATGATGCTATCAGTAGACCTAAAACATATTTGCAAAAGGTTTTAATGGCTTTTTTGAACTCTCTCCAAGCATCATCTACTCCCCATACCCTGCCCCATGCAACATCTTGCTTTCTACTGTGACAATGTAAATTCTTTCAAGCCATTTGACATTTATATCTGACAATTTTTTTAAACACAATCTTGTAACACTTATGGCCATTTTATCTTTCGCTATACACATCTTTTTTTGTTCGCTCTGGCTTCCGTTTGAACTTAGTCTTACCCCCCCCCCCCCCCAGATAATCAAATCCCCTTAGCTCTTCTATTTATCTGTCATTTCTCATCCTTACGTAGTCGATAGGCTTTTTTAAAAATCATGATCTTTGTTTTCTTTTTATTTACTTTGTCCCCATTTTCTACAGAAATTCCTTACTGCCTCAATTGCCCTCTGCAAGATATGGACCCAACTGCTAAGTCATATACAAAAAATAGCCCTAGAATTTCTTTATTATAAATAACTGGGGTGGACCTTATATCTCGAGATCTCCTCGGATGTAATCGATATAAAGGTTAAATAGCACTGGAGTAAGTTTACATCCCTGTCTTACCCCTGCCTTACTTTGAACACATTTGTTACTTTATTATCTGGTAGTTTTATACAAAACTCATTCCCCTCTTATGTGGTATTACTATAAATGTATGTTTACCCCTTTACTTTTTAATTTTATCCATAATGCTTTTCTGTTTATGGTATCAAATGCCTTTTCAAGATCAATAAATTATATATATACACTTTCCATTTTGCTGCTCAAATGTTTGTCGAAAATTGTCTTGATTACGAGTATATTATTTGATTTTTTGTTATTAGAGCAACCGCATGGAGAGTGGCAGAACCGCATTCATATCTCGGCTGTGGCATTGAATTTTTCAGTTGACTAATTAAAAGAAATATTATTTGATGTTCTTCTACCTGCTGTAAATCCTGCATGGAACTCTGATAACTTCTTCTCTACTCAACTCTGTAACCAACAAGCTAGAATGCCTGTAAAGATCTTGCCTAGAATAGAAAGTAACTTGTCCTCCTGTAATTAGCTGGGTTGTTTTTACCCCCCTTTCCCTCATATACTGATGCTATCATACTTATTCTCCGTCTCTTAGGAACCTCCCTTGTCTCCAGTATTTTATTGAACAATTTTATCACTAGTTTTCTTCTAGTTTCATCTATTCACCAAGCCTTCCAAAATTCCCCTGGGATACCATCAGTAGCACTTGCTTTGTTGGCTTTTAACCTCTTAATTTGTTTGCACAGTTCAGCGTCCATGAATTCCCTATCTAATTTCATTAATTACTTGCTGGTTTCCATGCAAAAGCTGCTGTACTCTCACTATTTTGTCCTGACCTAACAATGCCTTTAAATTGCGCACATCATTTATTTGGATTTATGTCATCTTCTCTTGCGCCCTTTCTGTATAAGCTTTTTACTATTGGTCATATTTTCTTTGTCATGGATTTTGGCACTTCATTTAACGTTTGGCTTATTCATAATCCCCATTCCTGCTTTTTATCCTCAATAAGGCACCTATATGCCAATCTAAGGGCCAAAAAATGTTCCCTCTCTTCCCCTGCCCCCTGACTGCTGCCAGTTCCTCAACTCTTGTGTTACTCTTCTTTTTGCCATTTGACAATCTTTATCAAACCATTTTGTTTGCTATCCTTACAGGTCGCAGCTATCATCCCGCCTGTCATTTTCACACTATTCTAGTGTTTCTAGAGCTTGATTTGTTTTATTAGTGTTTAATAAGCTTTCTACTCATGTAATGTTTTCCCACTTTCTAAATTGCGGTGGTATTACTTATAATGATTGTGTATTTGTTTTTACTTCACGCGTTGAAGCCATCATGTGACGTGATTCATTTGTTAGGCTTGTTAGCTCCATCTGGTGTTAGCAATTTGCGGCAGTATTAGTTTTTTGTTTAAAAAAAAAAATGCTGGTTATTTTATTTAATTTTGGTTCTTTGTCCTCCGGCTAGCTTTTGGGTCGAGCACTTCTCTTTATACAGGTTGTGTAAACGGAAAGGAATCTTTTATCCAAAGATAACACTGATGAAGAAATTTGTTTTACACTTTTATTGTCGAACACGTTAACTATCACATTTACACATTGATCTTGACACTCGCCAAACTGAAACTGTTATAATAACTTCTTACTGATCACTTTTAATCCACGTACTTCAACCTTTTGTATAATTAACTTTACAACACTTTAGATTTTTCATAATTCTGCTACGCGTAACTTGTGAATCTATAGCCGACGTGTAATATTTCTGCTGGACTGAAGGCGACGTGTATCATACAAAATATTATCGACGAACTGACAGACTGAAGGCGACGTGTAATGTATAAAGATTTTTGATGAACTGACGGGGTCTTTACCTCTAACCTACCTTTTATACACTTTCACCCAGATATGCCTAAAGATTATAACTGAACTGCAATTGGCTAATAAAATGCGCCAACATTAGCATCTATTTTTATATCCAATGAAAATTATGAATAAATATGCTGTAGGGAAACGTTCCAGAAGATTCTAAACGCGCCAACATTATGTAACTTCCTCGTTTCCAATAATGATAAACAGCTCACCCCCTCGCTGCATTATTGCACGCTATTATTGTCAGTTTCAGTAAGGCAGTATAAACTTACTTCCCAACAATAATTACAATCAACAAACATCTCAAATCAATGTCACATAATAATGCATACTCATACTATAATCACTCTTTACATTTAAATAATTTGTGATACAAATTACTGCATTACATGCCCCACTAGAAACATAATTATAAATATTTACAACTTCTTTGGAAATTTTATAATTGAGTTTTTAGTCTTCTAAATCTTGGAACACACGCTATCACTTTCACTTAACACTTCACACGCATGTAACACATGACATATTTTTTTGTCTTTATCTTGCCATTACTTACTGGCTCTGGTCTAATGTGTTTAGACTTTAATCTGACATTACAATCTTTTTTTTTATAGCAAATACTGTACCCTGAAGTATTTAGTTACTGTTACAAAATTGTTTACTTTCTTAAGTTGTTGACAAAGATTTATACGTTTAAGAATTTTTGTAATTTTTAAACATATTTACCAAAAATATTCACCCTCTACATAAATATATTTACATCTCTTAAATCTAGACACTGTTTCACATTTTTCTGTTTGCTACATAAGTATTTGTTTTTTTTTTTTTAAATTATTTTTAACCCATTTTTGTTATTTTGTACTTTATTTTAACAATACTCTTGGAATTGTATTTACGTACTTTTACTTTAATATCATATTAAGTTTCAATCTTTACATTCTTAATTTTCAAATACTGTTATAGTTACAAAAAAGATGTTATTTTCCTTTTTTAAAAAAAATTTAATTATGTCCAAAATTTTATTTCTCCTTTCACATGACGTACATATTTATTTAACCCTCTTACAATCCAATACATTGCTCTGCATTTCGTCTTTAACTATCCAGCATTTACTTTACTTCTCATTGCTATTTACCCTCCTGGATCAAATTGTGTGTGGCTAAACATTACTCGTAGCCGTATCCTAACCTTCAAATTTTTGTTCATGAATAACCTCTTGTATTCATATGAAATTTCGTCCCCTGATAACATATGAAAACAATCTAAAGTTTCCTGAACTACACATCTTTTAACAACTGTCATTTTTAATTCTTCTATCTCTTTAATCTGAGAATACTCTGACAAGTCTGTCATAAATTGTACTGGATTGGAGTTTTCATTCTGAACAGCTTGGTACTTATTAATTTCAGAAGTTAGCTTTTGATTATTTACAGGCAAAACTTTAACTTCTTCGTACAATTTATTTCTCTGCATTTCTAACTCCTTCTGTATTTCTAATATCTCCCCTCTGAAATTAACCTGCGTCTGATTCACATCTACATTCATAACCTCTTTCATCTCTCTTATCTCACTTGAAATGTTACTCAGTCGGCTACCTAATTCTGTACATTTTACATCAACATGTTCTATTTTATTATTAACCTCACTTTTTTGGTTTGATATTTCCCTGCTCATTTCTGACATTTTCTTTGAAACTTCACCTATTTCATTTGCTATCATTTCCTGATTTTCATTTTTCATTCTCATCATACTACTATCTAGCTCCGTGAATTTCTTTTCAATTTCTTCCCTGTTTTGTTCTAAGCTCTTACCAATATCTTCCCTCAATTCTCTATTATTCTTTTGCATATCTTCCCTTATTGATCTGTAATATTCTTACTAATATCTTCCCTCAATTTCTCATTCTTTTCCATATTCTGAGTTAGTTTTTGTTCTAATTTCTCATTATTCTTTTGCATATCTTCCCTGTTTTGATCTATAAATTTTCTCAGCATTTCCATCATCATACTATCATCAAAATTAACATTTCCTGCTGTTCTATTCTCACTTTCTGCACTAACATTTCCTCCCTCAAATCCTACATTGTTTGAACTATTTTCTGTAACCTGTATTGAATTACAGCTAACTGTTACACTATCTCCCTCCATAATTATTTCTTCAGTATTATTAGTGGACATTGTTTTCTTTATCCTACCGCTCCTAAGGTACATTTAAATGTTACAATTTTGTTTTCTAAAAAAAATTACGATACTCTGACCTTTGTGATGCTGTCTGTTGCTGTTACTTTGATGTCCAGCTTCCTGCCCCTCTCTCCTAGATGTATATGTTGCCTCTGAGTTGTATTATGATGAATCTGCGTTGTCTCGATGTTTTTGTGTCCACTCATCCGCATCGTTTGTCGTTCCTATAGTTGTTTCTGGAATCTGCGTCTTGTAGTTCAGTTCACTGCTCCATTCGCTCCACGTCCTGGTTCATTCTGCTCTTTCCTGGTCATCGTGCCCCACGTTCTGGGTGCCAATTTGCGGTGGTATTATTCTTCTGTTATATTTTTTTAACATTATTGTAGCCCCACGTTTGGGAGCCAATTTGCGAGTGTATTAATGTTATTTATTTAACATTATTGTAGCCCCACGTTTGGGAGCCAATTTGCGATGGTAAATTTATAATGTTGTTTGTGTATGTGTGTTTACTCAACGTGTTGAAGCCGTCTTGTGACGTGATTCATTTGTTAGGCTTGTTAGCTCCATCTGGTGTTAGCAATTTGCGGCAGTATTAGTTTTTTGTTTAAAAAAAAAATGCTAGTTATTTTATTTAATTTTGGTTCTTTGTCCTCCGGCTAGCTTTTGGGTCGAGCACTTCTCTTTATACAGGTTGTGTAAACGGAAAGGAATCTTTTATCCAAAGATAACACTGATGAAGAAATTTGTTTTACACTTTTATTGTCGAACACGTTAACTATCACATTTACACATTGATCTTGACACTCGCCAAACTGAAACTGTTATAATAACTTCTTACTGATCACTTTTAATCCACGTACTTCAACCTTTTGTATAATTAACTTTACAACACTTTAGATTTTTCATAATTCTGCTACGCGTAACTTGTGAATCTATAGCCGACGTGTAATATTTCTGCTGGACTGAAGGCGACGTGTATCATACAAAATATTTTCGACGAACTGACAGACTGAAGGCGACGTGTAATGTATAAAGATTTTTGATGAACTGACGGGGTCTTTACCTCTAACCTACCTTTTATACACTTTCACCCAGATATGCCTAAAGATTATAACTGAACTGCAATTGGCTAATAAAACTCGCCAACATTAGCATCTATTTTTATATCCAATGAAAATTATGAATACATATGCTGTAGGGAAACGTTCCAGAAGATTCTAAACGCGCCAACATTACGTAACTTCCTCGTTTCCAATAATGATAAACAGCTCACCCCCTCGCTGCATTATTGCACGCTATTATTGTCAGTTTCAGTAAGGCAGTATAAACTTACTTCCCAACAATAATTACAATCAACAAACATCTCAAATCAATGTCACATAATAATGCATATTCATACTATAAGCACTCTTTACATTTAAATAATTTGTGATACAAATTACTGCAATAAAATTTAATTCTTTACAAGATATTTCATGCTTTTCTTTTCTCCATTTGTATACTTCCACAACTCTATAAAACCTCCTGTACTCTTCTTTCATATCACTATTTCCTTCTAATTTTAATCTTACTGGAAAATCACACCTTGATATTGTATTCATAACCTCAAAGTCTAGAATCCAGTTGTCCATATCTAGTGAGTACATTATATAATTCACCACACTTTGATAATTCTTATTTGCAAATGTGAATTCCCCTTCTAAGTCCAAACCTTTCAACCCATTACAGATCATAAGATTGAATTCTTTGCAAACATCAAGTTTTCCCCCTCATTATTGATAACCTTATCTTTGCTGTGTCTATTCTCTATTTCAGTCTCCATGTCACTCTTCATTTGGGCTCAGCTTAACGTCCCTCACAGGTTAGGAAACATAGTAATAAACAAATTTTAGTGACAAATGAAATACTTGCAGCAATTTTTCTAAAATTTAGATCACAAAAGTAGTTCTGGTGCATCTTTGTTAGGTGAGTTAGCAGAAAACGGTGACAAGGAACAAAGTGACAGTGAATGTGTTGAAGAACAGGCATTTGAACACAGTAGAAATAAATTGAAGGTGGACTAAAACTAAAGAAGTTACTGTACAGTTCATATTTTTGTTGCCTTATTGCGGAAGAAACCAGCAGATATACCATCAGGATACAAGCTAAAAAGGTCGCTCCAAAATGGAAGAATACAAATTCAAGGGAAATTCAGACTTCTTTGATATTTTGGTGTATTTGGAGATGGTAGATTTACCTGAAACTAAATATTACATTGTGGGGAATTTTTGCAAATTTAAAAAAAAAAAAAAAAAAACATGTTACCTTCATCTGAATGATGAATCTGCAAAGTCAAAATTAGGGAAAGATTCTTACGATTACTTTTATAAGGTATGTATGACCTCCTTTAGACACAATCAGGAACTTGGCCAGCATCTATAAACCTGGTTGATATAGCGATGATAGGCTTCAAAGGTTGCTGCTTGTAAGACAGCATGTGCCTGCTAAACCACAAAATGGGATATAAAGGCACAAGATGTTGCAGATAGTAGCACTGGATATTTATTTGACTTTAAAATCTACCTAGAGAGAAAGAGGATAGAAACGGTGATCTTCTACTTGGAGAACAAATAGTTCTGGAAATGTGTGAAAAAATCATGGGGTTGTGGCATCATGTGTATTTTGATAATTGTTTTTTACATCTACAAAGCTAATGAAATTGCTTCTGGACAGGAAAATTTGTGTGTGGTACAGCTTATAGGAAAGACAGGACAAAAGAATTTCCAAAGCTGAAATTGTAAGGATGTGAATCTTGCAGATTGAACATGAAAGTGCGACTGCATTTGTTTGGCATGATAATAGGAATGTTCTTTTGTTGTCTACTAATTCTGATCCATGAATAGATGGAGAGGTACAAAGGAAGAGTGACAGAGGAAAGCAACAAATAAAAATCTGATGTGCTACACTCACATGACTTTCTCTACTCTTGTAAAAACTATTTTTTACAAACGCTTATTCTCCATCTACTTCATGTTAATCAAGATAAACATTTGCAGAAACTAGCTAATTGTTAATTTTCTTGTAGGTGCAGGGCTGTCAAATCTTTTAACAGCTGGTTGCTATGTTGAGCTTTCCATTCTCTTTGCATGTCCAGGACATAAAAAATAAGAGCTATAGATTTTAACTGTGCAGTAAACACACCGTAGTGATAGCACTGGAAAAATATTTTTAACACACTGCCTAAATCCCTCGGTATGATCCCTTGTAATGCAAAATTATTTGTCACTGCATTACAGATTACTTTTACATCAATTACAATATCCTGCATCCAAACCCCATCAGCGCACAAGTAAGGCGGATATGGCATAACACCATCATAATTTGAAATTGATTTTAAGTGCAAATTATTGCCTAAATGAAGAATTTTGTCAATTACTTCAGAATTCCAAGCATCAGTATTTATTACAGTTGAAATACATAACGCCATCACCGAGTTGCTTGTGTACTGTGTTTTTAACCTCACCAAATATGTCGTTATTTTGGCTCAAGTACCAGCAATCACTCTGGCTACTTTCATGGAAAACAACTTCTTAACATTAAAATTAAAACTGGTTCGTTTCTTACTAGGCATTATGAAAAGTCTTAAAATGTAAACCAGTAAACAAAGAACAGAAACCAAAACAGAAACACCTGAAAATGGTACTATAACAAATAATATATGAATGAATAAAATGAAACAGCCCTTAAACCGTGGAAACAAAAAATATAAACTAAAATAGGAACATTTAAATTGCTACTATAACGAACAATAAGATATGAATTAATGAAATGATCATCTTACAAAATTGGTTCAAATCAGTATTCTTTTGAAGCAAAAGCTGATAGAAGATTCACAAAATCATAGCAGTTCGCTTATTTCTCAGTATAAAACATATTTGACTATCGCTTAAGGCCTACTATGTTCCTCTTGTTTTGTATTTGCAAGGGCAATATAGAAATACAGTAGCCTTTAAGCATATACATATCTCTTAGTAGCTGGTTGCTATGTGCAGCACCATTCTCTTTGCCAAAGATTAATACTCTTTGCATATCCAAGACAAAAAATTTTACTACACAAAACATGTAGATCGCATTAAAATACACAATTTATGTGATATACATTTTTTTTTGTTGAGTCAACCATTTTCGAGATATTGCTTGTTATTCCCTTAAATTTTTCAATACTTATTTTCTCAAATGGGAATTCGTTATTCATTTTTTTTTTGTCTTGGATATGCAAAGAGTATTAATCTGTGGCAAAGAGAATGGTGCTGCACCTATCAACCAGCTATTAAGAGATATGCATATGCTTAAAGGCTATTGTATTTCTATACTGCCCTTGTAAATATATATTCCCCTTACATCTACGAGAAACTTAGCAATAAGGTAGAGTCTGCAAATGTTTATCTCGATTAACATGAAGTAGATGGAGAATAAGCGTTTGTAAAAATAGTTTGTACAAGATTAGAGAAAGTCATGTGAGTGTAACACATCAGATTTTTCTCTTTGTATTAGAAATATTTCCAATCTAGAAAGTAATTGTAAACTTGCAAATTATTTGCAAAAAATAAACTTTATGAAAAATTTTATTTAAATTTTGATATAACCTTCCCTTCTTGCCATACATATTTGTGGCATTATAAAATCACGTGAACGTATGTTTGATAGGAGAAATTTTGTTTTTCTACTTATGAAAATAATTTTGACTAGGCTGAAAATCCAGACACATGAAAGTTGTTCTCTGATCATCAATGAATTAAGCCCTTTCGAAATGTTGTGTTGTCAACCAGAGCTCAAGTACCTCCCTCTTCCTTCTCCTGTCTCCCGTCGGTGATCATCAGCCGGGGAGGGGAGGCTTTGTTGGCAATGGTACTACCCTTCTCCAAGCATCAGCAAACTGATGACCTCCTTTCTTGCATGATCCTGTACGGCGACATGAAGCTCGATCCTGTACGGCGACATGAAGCTCATGTAGCTGGTATTTTGGATCATAAAATTAGTGATGTTTCCAAAAATCTTGTTGCCAATGATTATCTTTCTGGATCTGGATACCCATGCAGGTCATCATAATCTCGTCTGAAGTGGTGATGTGCAAAATGGCGCAGGTTCATTCTTTTTGTGACTGCAGTTTCAGGATTTACTCCATAAGACTTTGGTAGCCCCACCCCCCAAAAAAAACAACTTTGTATTATCAGTGGCTGGATTCATTGCTTATTCCACATTGTAAAATGGCTTGAGTACTGGGCAATAAATTTGAAACCTATTGTAAAGTATGCAGAAAGACGTTTAATCTCGGTAATATGGGGAACCAGACATTACTTAGGGGTGTAGGAGGAGGATGTTTAAAATTGTGCAAATACAAAATTGTGGTCAGGGAAATGAGGTTCACATTTTTTTGCTGGGAACCTGGTCATGTACCTAAAGTAAGATTTGCCTTAATTGTTACAAATCTGAATAAGAATGCAAAAGGTTTCTTTTTCCCTCTGAAATAAAAGTACAAAGAATAAAATTACATTAAAAAGGTGTTCTTTGGCCTTTTTGCTTAGAATAACCTAATTTGAATGACACAACTTTCCACCTGCAGCTGGGATGCACATGCTCATGGCACTACCACAAGCCAGAAACACTTACCATAATAAAGAAAACATTCGTTAGCAACATGCTTCTCTTAATGCTGCTAAATTCAAACAACTTCAATGAGTCCACAGTAGAATTCATAGTGAAAATTGAGAGCAGCTCACTACCCCAAGTAATTTAAGATGCCAATACGAATATGTGAGATTGTGCCAACACAACAGTGTAGGTGCTTCAGACAGCTGCAACAATAATATGTACTCCCTGACACTATGCTGCAAACCATTTACTGATGGTATTTCACCTGTCGCAATATGGGTGAACTCAGTTGTAATTCATATTTTGAGGTATACATATGTTGAACATTGTGTTAGTGATAATTTTTGGTGCGGTGATCCAAAGAAGGTAATGCTTGCATCCTGTAGTTTTCTATATGCAAGGTTTATTCAAGGGATACTAGGCAAATTGCCAATTTGTTTTGCATATTGATCATTATCTATTGTGGCAGGAAAAATTATCACAAAATATCAGTGAAGGTTTTTATAAGTCCTTTGTAACTGGTAGGCTATTCAGATGTTGAATCAGATGGCTGGAATAATGCTCAAATCAAAGGTCCTTAGTACTACCTAACATTTGTATTCCTTGAATATGGGAAAATCTCAGAAAGAAAAAAATGTTATCCTGGCAAATCACCCAAATTGAGATTCAAAATTCTATTGAGGTTATAGATTATGTATATTTTGTGATAACACTTCATTTATGTTTTCTAAAATGGAATTCGGAACATGTTTTGCAATCACTTGTCACAGCTGATTACTATAGTTACTGACAGAAGTAAAACATATTTGTTTGTGGAATGAATGGCGGTATTTTAAAATTCATTAATTGATCTCTGTTCTTTAAAATATTTTCTTGCAAATCATTTAAATACTTTTATAATTTAACTTATGGGTATATTTCATTATTAAATAAACAGTTTAATTGATAAATGTCAGATTTATTTTTTTATTTTATTTATTTATTTTTTTTAAATTTTATCTTTTAGAAAATCCTAGCGTAACTTATTTTGAGGTAACTAATACTTTGTCATGTTCTTGAAGCACTGTTTTGAAATGTTTATTAGTCCAAGGATAAGAAGTCAATTTTTTAAATTTGTAATCAGTTTGTATTTTTAAGCGCAGAAATATTGTATAACAGCCATCTGATCTTTTAATTTCTCAACTTCTATCTAGGAAAGCAAAGTAACCATCTTTTTCAATTTCTGACATGGATTTCATAGCTTTTTCTTGTGTATTCAAAAGCTTAAAAGCATCATTTATGTGTTTATCAGGAACAATAGCATAAAAGCCATCTGCATATCTAGGGAATGCTTCAGTAACTTCTATTTCGAAATAGCTCATGAAAAGTTCAGCAAGTCCTGAAAGTGGACTATCATTGCTAAGCCGAAGTTTAATGATAAAATTTTCCATTATAACTTGGGGCGGGTGAGTAATCCAAAGAAAGACTTGTAAGCGTAATATATTATTTATTCATTTAATCCTATAGAGTTTAACCATTTTCCAAAAATGCCAGAAGTTTTTCTCTAGGAATGCTTGGAAATAAAGCAATTAGATCAAAAGAAACAGGTTTATCATTAGCTGCAAAAACTTTTTCATATGTTGATTTAATAACCTGTTTATTGGGGTTTCCTTTAGGCTGGCTTTTATTCAAATTCTGTAAGGTTTTACTACATTTAATTGTAACCAACAATTTTATCTGTTTCATTTAAATCTTTGTTAACCATTTCAATATCTGCTATATAATCACTAAACCCCTTAATGTTGCGAATTTGTGTAAAACCACTATTTTATTTTTTGTTTTTGTTTGTTGTCTTGTTTATTTTTCAAAATTTTAAAGTAAAAAAGGCAAATGTAACCAACTAGGATGAACAAATCACATTTCGGTAAAATTTTGTAACATATTTAAAAGTATGGGACCCTGTGGGCCTCAAAACCATCCCTTTTTAAATTTGACTTGAAATGAGGTCCCACCATCATACAACACTTTTTTAAATTATAAGTGGAAATAGTAATTCAGGAATTAAAGGGTTAAGATTTACTAATAATTGATATTCCAAATTAAGCTAAATTGAATTACCTAAAATATTTTTAATTTAAGATGCATATTATAATTCTAGTTGAATTTCATTTCATGTATTTGCTTCAAAATGCTATATTCTACCATGAAGGTGAATGACGTTGATTTTATTATAGAAATAATAACAGCTGTTGTGTTAGCTGTGTAAGTGAATAGAAGTATATTTTCGGGTATATTAACTGAGCTTGGAGTTGTGTTTATGCCTTAATGCCCATCCCTCATTCAACTGCTTTTAGAGCGTGAAGTCATGTGCACAGTTGTCACGTCTTTTGCTTCGGTGACTGAGGTTAATGTTAAGTCAGCTAGTAGAATGTTATAATAAACATTATTACTGCATTATGCAATATCAAAGGTATAAATACTGGTTTTTGCCATCCTTATAACTATACCTGTGAGTTGTACTTCTAATTTTCTAGTCGAAAACAATGAATGCTTATCTTAAATTTGTATTATTCATTACTGCAGAAAACTTATCTTATTAAATAAAAAACTAATTAAATAAGTATTTCAGCAATTTATAGTTTGATGTTTTTCTTTAGTACCCTATCAGGTTTCACAATCTCCTACATTCCGAGCACAAGAAACCTCGCTGATTTTCTTAACGACACTGAGTTTGTTAAATGAGTTGATCCTGCTGTAATATTGTAAGCTTATAGTTTTTACTTCAAATGCATGACGACTTTATTACCACTGTCATGTATCATACCTTAAATAAAAATAAAATCATATGTGAGAGATCTATCATCATCAGATTCATCTGTTGCAGGAGTTGTTTGTCTATACTTAGGCTGCTTCCCATATTGAACAATGATTGAACCTTCCTGTATTCATTTTCGGTTTTCTCAGCATGTTTTATATATTTCTGGCATTCTCTTGTCACTTGGTCACACGCATCTTTTAATACAGAGTGGTCCTTCAGCCATCTGACTGGTAGTCGCGATGCTTGTTCCGCGCGCGATCCCTCAGCTATCTGTCCCGTAGTCGCGATGCATGTTCTGCGCTCTATATTCAGTATATCTGTTTATTATTCTCATTATTGATGCTGATACCATATTATTACTGATTTTATGATGATAATTACGATATATTGATTACCTATTGAACAAACATAATTACTTTTTATTTTATCAGTACTAACCTTTTTCACAGTCGGTGTTGAAAGTGGTATACTTCGGCAGATAAACATTTCTTGGCACCTTCTGATGAAATTACCATTCACACGCATAAGTTCTTGTTGTGTAATTTCCCTAATTTCTGTTCTTATATTGTTTTTAAGATTGTCTATGGTGTGAGGATTATTCCTATAGACTCTTATTTTTGAGAGTTCCCCACAGATAAAAGTCACACATAGTAACATCCGGCGATTGAGCTGGCCATAACCCTTTAGAGATTATTCTGTCATCAAAAACATTTTCTTCCGTTAGAACCCTTCATTTCTTTTTACAACTTACATTAAATAATCCCGTTCTCTTCACTTTATTCACTAGATATCTGTTTCTTTACTTGGAACTGGAACACCAGGAAATTTATCGTGAAATTGCCTACACACCTGTCTACATGAGTCGGTTTTCAAATACGTTCATACATAAAAAGTCTGCATTCAAGCGAAAATTTGAGTACCATTTCTGGGTTGTAATAATCCGATAATTCAATCTCACACAAATACACACGCGTCTCGCGTCTATACACAAGAAGCAATAACAGCTAACTGAAGCCTGATGCCATATGTCTGATAAGTGGAAGCGCCCATGGCCTTGAGTTCATTCAGACGTGTTGCACAAGACTGCCATGCAATTCCCGGCCAGAGCGCTGAGGGACCGCTCTGTATATTTATCACTTCACTTTAGTGGTCATTTTTCTGGGTTTCGAGATGCTACCTTACACTTTGAGACATACCACTGGTTTAAAATCCAGTGGTATCATGGTAACCTTACCACTAAATTACCATATGACAGCCATCTCATCAATTGCGTATCTTTTTTTTCCGTGTGCATGTAAAAAGTCATTGATTAAACAGGCCTGCGAATTTAACATTTTTTTTCTGCAGCACGGGGTCAAACAGGTCTTTAACCTAATTTTGGTATGCTGAGTTCAAATCTGCTTTGCATTTTTTCATATCATGTACCATTTTTTTTTTGGCATACAGAAAGGAAATGTGTAATATTTGAGTTCGTTTCTAGTTTTTAAGTACAATTTAAAATGTGTGAAATCATGAAAACTAAGAAAAATCTCAATTCTACAGATGCAACAGTTTACATTAAAATAGGAAATTTCAAACATCCTTATTTTATTTTCTCCTCTACTTTGTTGAAAATGAATGCTGACTTGAGTGCGTTTATGGTCCTGAAGACCCTCTGATTAAACACCAACACTAGTCGGCCATCATGGAGGCATCCCATTGACCCTGGTACCTTGTTTCCATCTCTTTTATGTCCTGGTGAAATATCCCTCCCTTTCTTTCACTTAGTGCACCCAGGTTTTCAGGAAACAATTCAAGATGCAAATGCAAAAAATGCAATTTTAATCTCATATTGGTCATCTTTAACATTACCCAAAAACTTGTTTAAACTTCATTGAATGAGTCCCAAGCTTGAAGCTCTGTGTCTGTCATGATATTTTTAAAGTGAATGTCCTTCATGAGTTTGCACATCTGTGTGCTATCAAAAATGCCTTCTTTCACTTTTGATTCAGACAACATTGGAAATTTCTGAACAAGGTGTTGGAAACATGGACCACATTTGTCCAAAGCTTTGACAAATTGCTTCATTATCCCTAATTTGACATGTAATCAAAACCTTTTGTGAGTCAATCACCAGACGATTTATTACATTTTTTGTTCCTGGCACTAAATCTTTTCTTTTTGGCCAATTAGTTTTACCCCAGTGTCTTTCTCTAGCTCTAGAGTCCCATTCACACAAAAAGCTCAGGGATTTCGTGTACCCTATGTGTGGCCCAATAAAATACTGCACACTTTAAGATCACAGCACACATACCACTTGTGTTCATTATATTTAATTTTTTCTAGGGCAGTATACAAATTTTGGTATGTTTAAGGGAGTAAAGTGAGCTATTGGAACTGAAGCAAACATATTGCCATTGTGCAGCAGAACACCTTTCAGGTTTCTCTTGCTTGAGTTAATAAATAGACACCAATCTTTTGCTTTGTAAGCCATTCCAAGACAAGCTATCAAGTCGGGGGGCCAATTTAAGTTATCTTCTACACTCGAAGTATCACTATTACTCTTTGGTAATATCGTAGGTAGTGATGGAACAACAACACCAGGTCCATGAGGCACAGGCCTAATTTTTGATTGCAAGTTTGGATATATAATTCCCACCATGTTTTTCCTATTGAACCAGATAATTTACACAGAAAAAAAATAACAGTTATTAAAATGATTTTGTGGTTTGCACCATACCATAGGAACACCAAAGGGCATAGACGAATGAACTCCCTTGTACCACTGTCTTAGATTTTCTACACAACTTTTACACACAAAAATTCTTGTCTTGATCTTCTACTTTTAAAGTAGGCCAGATACAAACTCCTGATAAATGCGGTAATGTTTCTTTTCTGCTGCTTTATCACATAACCCACAGACACAACAGAAATTGTTAGGATTGTTCACACAGCCCCTCTTAGTTATACCACTCTAAGTTGCCATTTTTTTCCCCAAATACAATTCACAACCAATGGGGTTTCAAGAAGACCTGCTGAGTAGAAGTTTAAAACTGTACTCTAAGGTTTCTAAGATAGGTTCCTGTTGATATCTTAGGCAATAAATGTTTATTAGATAGGTTCAGCATTACCTGTAAACAGAGATAGACAGTGGTGCAACACGATGCCATATGATTTAGCATGTTTACATATTCTAATCAACCATACTGTGTTGGGTCTGCAGTGATGTTAATACTAGCATACTGAACTTTCAGTTTTGTATTGTAACAGAATTGTTCAAAATCTGTACATGATATTAAAAAATTATTATTATTTTCAAAATCAGAGCATTCCAATTTGACCATTATAATGTAAAATATTCCATGCTGCAAAATCCTCACAGGCCTGTGTTATTTGTAGAAGGAACAGATATAACTGGAATTGGATTTGGAACTGGAATAATATGCTCTTGCATGAAATGTAAAATTTGATCCTTTCTCCAAGATGTGGAAGGTCTAGGATTTGGCTGTGGTAAGGATCATTATCCAGAACAATTATAGATGGCTCTTCTAACTGTTTTAAAATTTTGTTTTCGAACCAGTTTTCAAAAATGTCTGCGCTTACTGACCCATGATGATCTACAGGTGCATCCACCACATTTTTATGAGTCACAAATAAAGCATCCTCCAAAAAGTCGGAGCTTCCAACGCAATGAATAACGATTTTCTCACCTTTGTTGGCCAGTGTTATGAAGCAATTGTCTGTATCTTTCAACCAATTTTTCATCCAACCAGTGTTGGCTGTCATACCACGTTTAGAGATAAACAGCATTGTGTCCTTGCTCATGAAGATTTTTGATTTCCTCCAGATACTTGTATCGTCATGCAATAACGTCATTGCATTCAGCTCTGCTTGATTTCTTTTCTAAAGTATAGCATTCAGATCCCATTGTAACCAAAAGTCTACTCACTGTACTTCTTCCGTAGGGAAACTCATCATCACTACCTTCTGTCTTCTCGCACAATATTTGGGTTAACATTTGTACTGTAGGTGATATGCCATTCATATAACAATCGTATGCTATTCTACACAAGTCATGTGTAAAATCATATCATGTATATATATGCAATCAAATGGTAATTATTTTTAATTACATGCATTTTTGTTGGAGTCTGATAGCTCTCTGGGTTTATTATATTTGAAATTTTTCTTAACAATAGTAATGCCTATGCAGTAGCATCAGTGGTTAATTGGTCAAGATTTTTTTGTTGATAAAACACTACCTTTATCAACCACACATTTAAGGTAGAATTTTACATTCTGAACTATTTTCCTCGAGTTTACTCGCCACCTAACCATGGACAGAAAAAGAAAGCCATATTTAAAGATACACTTCCTCACTGTAACACTCCTAGATACACACTAGAGTATGTGTGGAAATGTTAAGACTTGAATAGCCGTTTTTTTTCCAGAACAGATATTGAGAGAATCCTCTCTATTGTGGCCATGCCATTAGAACCTGTTCAGGAGTAAGGGTCAAGTTTATGGTCTCTTGGAATGTGGAGTTAAGGCATGAGCACAAGTATACTCTATAACATTCTTGATGACCTTACTGTGGTTTTTTTTTTATTAGGCTTGTATTCCTTATACTTTTGAAACATGGCCCACACTTACATTCATCTTCCAAACTCAGGAAGGAAGGAACTGGTTCTGTTTACAGTAAACTTCACATGCTCCAGCCAGGAATCCAAGGATGATTAGCCTGAGTGTTGATCCTTTGACCAGTGTTAACTGTCACATATTTTTTTATTTCTTTATAAGTTATTGTATAACATTGCAGACTTTTCTTTCAAATTCAGGCTAAAGAGAAGAAATCAAAACAGAAGTCATTGGTGGAGAGCTCATGTCTAGAGAAATCCACAGAATTTGCAGAAGCAGTATCACAGGAAGAAAAAGCTTCAGAGTGTGCGAAACCCAATGAGGGTGCTAGTCAGGAATCGAGTGAAAGGTAGGTGAAATATGTTACGGTACATGTATCTAAAGCTAAGTTCTTCCCAATGAAATAACAATCAGGGTCATTGAACCATTATTCTGTAGTGCCCATTGAAGGTGCTTGCTTACTCAGAACAGTGCTTGAAACAGCATACACACGGGTGAAGAATCTTGGAATAACAGTGGTGTTCTGCTTTATGTCCAACTAAATTTGTGTCATCGGTAAAAATGGCTTTTTATTTTAAAGGAAAGGATGTAAGAAATTATTTTTCGATTTGACATTGAAATTGTAATGCTCTTAGCATTAGAGAATAAACCAGAATTTCTTGCGCTTTGACAATTACTCCCAACATGATCTTTGTTGCATTAATATATTCAGCTTTGGTCAAGTTCAAGTCGTCGTAGATAGCGTATAGAGGAGAGCATTTTTTGTTGCATAAAGGAGGGAGAGGAGTTGATATAAACATCAAATTACATTTTGTGTGAGGTAAAGAATACTAATAATGTACAGGCTTTAATGAAGCTTGGTGTTTCCAAGTATAATATTCAATGTTGGTGGAAAGATACGAAAATGTTTATGAATGCTGGCACGTCAAGGAAAGCATTCAGAGGACCAGCAAAGACAGGAAAATTTCATGAAATGATACGCTTGTCACACAATTTGTGCAAGAGAAATGAAACCAGCGGTTTCCAATATGTTGCCAGTGTTTTCTAATTCCATTTATTATTTAAGTAATGAATGCATTTCATTAAACCTTCCAAAAAAAAATTCAGGGTCTTTCATGCAAGACGAATGAATGAAAGAATTTGGGTGAAATGATGTTAAATGAGCAGGGATCCATAGAGCTGAGTTACCCAGCATTCATCTTTTTAGAGCAAAAAAAGAATACCAGAAAACCTTATCTGGTTACTTGCCCTTACCAAGATTTAAACTCAGGGCCTCTTGAAAGTGAAGCAGACATGCTACACCCACACCACAGAGGTGAGGTTTTATGTATTAAAAGATATTTTACCCATTAGTGTAAGCTTGTTTACTTTCTTCCTTTCCAGTTTAATGGGAAAATATTTACATTTGTGTGTTACTGCTGTGAGTTTTATGGTATGCTAGGCACGAGCCTATTTTAACAACACTGGGGATTTACAAAAAGCATTTAAAGTTATCATACATTTTTTCATGTCTATTGCAATGACTGAAAAGAGATCCTTTGAAGAAGTGTTCTTTGTGTGCTCATTACGAGTAACACATCACTACAGCTCAGAGTTGTGCTGAGCAAAGAATGAAACCCAATTTTATATAAGCTACTTCAATGGTAAAGAGAGTACATATAAAATACATCAAATTTCGCATAACTGATTGAACATAATGAGGCCTAATATACTGAATATTAAGAGGATACAAAAATGAAAATAAGTAAAAATCTAAGGCAAAGTATGGAAGAGAAACACAACATAAAGGACGTATTAACAAAACTAATTGTGTGCAAGCATGGCATATGAATGGATTCCATCCAGAAGAATAAAAAGAGGAAAACCAAACAACATATAAAAATATAATTCAGAAAGTGATGTAGAGAAGGCAATTAAGAGGACAATGCCTGGACAGAGGGGACTGGTTTTATGCAGTATGAGAAATTTATAAATTAACTAACGTAATGGTTGTCAGAATATGTATATGCAGTGGACTGTGTAATAATAGAAATGCTAATTTATTTGTAAATGAGATATTTTTTAATGTCCCATACAAAATCAGTAATGAAACACTTGTAAACTTAGCCTTATTTGGCAGGTAAAAATGCAGTGTTGAAATGCACACTTCTTTTCCTAAGCCAAAACTATCTTCCATGGGTGATAAAATCATTATGATATTCAACTCTCTTAGTGCTGCGAGCCAATCTGGATAGGCTTTCCAAATCCAGCTGAAGAAAGTCAGGTGCCCATCATGCCTACCTGGCGTAATGTGCCATACATTTTAAGTGAGAAGTAGGTATTATAAAAAATTGCATAAAACTAGCTTATGTTTTAAGAGATACAGTGGTGGAAACTTTTCAAGCCAAAGGCCCATGTAACATAATATCCATTTATGATAGTAATATGCATATATTAATTTTATACGAGGTAAAATATTAATTAATTTTGAAGATTGAGAAGCTAGTAACAGTGATGTGTCATAATTTAAAATAAGAGAGTTGGAGGTTATTGCACTACATCACTAGAAGGTTCTTACTTTGAACGCGTTTTGGGAGAACGGTTTGCTCCCATCGTCAGCATGTTTCCAACTGATTTTGCCGGTTATTGTCTGGGGAATGTGTGTGGTGTTCTCCGGTGCTGGTTTGATGAACTTTCAAAGGCTGCTAGGTGGCGGTAGTTTGAAATTCAATAGGTGATTCCTGTGTTTGACGATACATATTTTTTCCCAGATGTCCAATTCATTGCTGCTGTTGATCGGTTTTAAGAGGTTTATGTTTGGAGTAATTTCATGGTTTGAAGACCAGAAATGATGTGCTACTGCTGATTTATCCATGTTTTTGGTAAATTCATCTGATGTGCTCTTTAAGCCTTATTTCAAGATTTCTTTTGGTTCTTTCTATGTGTACCAGGTTACAGTCATTACAAACTATTTGATATATGCCAGCTGATTTATCGTTGGAGATAGGGTCTTTTGTTCTGTTGCATAGTAGTTTCTGTATATTGTGGTTATTCTGTGGAGACAGGGTGATATTGTATTTCTTGAAAATCCTTTGAAATTGTGTCCAAGGGTGGTAAGAAAATTTTTTATATGCTTGTGGTTTATGTTGTCTGAGTAAAGTAGTGGTTTGTTGGATGTCTGTCTTTCAAACTTTTTTTTCTTATCTATTGTATTTTTCTGGTATCCATTCATGGTGGCTTTGTGGATAATGTGTTGGTATTCTTTCTGGTATTCCTCTTTCTCCAATGGTATATGTACTAACCTGTTTGTAATGCTATTTAAAATTGCATGTTTGTTGCTTGTAGGATTGTAGCTATTGTTTTTAATATAATTTTCTGTGTGAGTTGGTTTCCTGTAAATGCTGAACGTTAGTTTACAAAAAAGATCTATAAAATTCACAATAGAAAGTGAAGAAAATGGCCAATTACCTTACCTAGACATCAGGATCATCAGAAATAGTGCACACAACAAACTAAATCTAGAAATAAGACTTAAAGAGCATATGAGATGAATTTACCAAAAACAGGCGGATAAATCAGTGCTAGCACATCATTTCTGGTCTTCAAACCATGAAATCACTCCAAACATAAAACTCTTAAAACCGATCAACAGCAGCAGTGAATTGGACATCTGGGAAAAAATACATATCGTCAAACACAGGAATCGCCTGATGAATTTCGAACTACCGCCTCCCAGCAGCCTTTGGAGGTGCATCAACCCAGCACCAGAGAACACCACTAACCACACACATTTCCCAGACAATAACCAGCAAAATCAGTTGGAAACATGCTGACGATGGGAGCAAACCATTCTCCCGAAATGCTTGCAAAGTAAGAACCTTTTAGTGATGTAATGTAACAACCTCCAACTCTCTTATTTTAAAATAAAAATGGTAAAATATGTTCCACTAAAACACATTTTTCTGGTATAAATACTGTTTTCGGAATATAAGTAAAAAATCCACCATTTAAAATGCACTGTAAATCGTTTTGGCTCTATCAAACGAAAGAGTGATGCTTTTTAAACAAAGAAACATGCATTAGTATTAAAAAAATCATTTGTTTTAAAATTTAGGCTGGAAACAATGCAACTTGAAAAGTAAACTAATTACATGCATTTTGGATACTCACCATAAATCACCTAGGTGACAAATTCAGGAATGTGTTATGTTAAACTGCACACTCAGCATTTTAACAATTCTTTGTCATACTTTTCAAATATTAAAAAAACACTAATGGCTGTAATATTACATAATATTAACGAATGAATAACTGCAGACATTTTCAATAGAAACTTGATACATAAGCAAGTTAATAGCACACAAGTGGCTCAGAAAATTAACATATAATAATTTATATACACTTATTTTGCACACTTATGAGTGGCTGCACACCTGGTATGCAATTCTTTATCACACTGTTCGGGAACCCCACCTTTATGGAACACAACACATTGTCTTTACATTTTTTCCAGGTAATAACCTGACACTGCAAACTTATATGCAGGCACTATCCTGGTAATTAGAGCAGTGTAGATGCTATTTTTTGAAGACACCATTCTTTGCTTAGGGAATCTACAGTGGAACAGTAAAACTGTAAATAACATGTACATTTTTGAAATTATGTCTGCGTTATCTTCAGGAGATTTGCAGAAATGCCTCCTTTTTCGTGGTGGAGAACTAGGGGGCGTGTCGGGTAAAATGTCGGCATTATCAGAATCATTATCACTATCTGACATCAGCATTAACCTTGTATAGCTCGAAATAATGCAGCAGCTTCTTATCATCGACACCAACTGTAAAAATATCACGAGAACCGCTTGCCATATTACAACAAACAGCATAACACACAATCATAAACTGAGGGGCTGTTTACTATTGTGAAACCCAGGCATACCATATAAACTAACCAGTCGAAGGAAAGAGGTTGAACCTTTCCAAGGGTGTGAATTCCATCAGTGTAGATTGTCTCAAAAATAGTTTTACCACAAAGATTTTCTTAAAGCTGGTGTGATCAATTGTGACACTAAACGGGGTGGACTTTAAAAGCTGATGTGCTTGTATCTGTCACTTTAAGGGCTGCTGACCCCTCTAATGCGCAGCACTAAGAGGGTTAAGACATGCAAAATATCAGAATCAAAACCAATCTAGTATTCTAAGAGTTATAAAATTGTATCTTATAGTGTAGAGCTACACTTACTCTTAGTTCAGTATCAATGATTAATGCAGATCTGTTCTTTGTATTTGCAATTATTTTTTTATAATTTCCAAAACATATCTGCTGAGCTTAATGCAGCAAAGTGTTTAGTGCTGTTGCAATTGTTGAAAGATTGGGAAGAACTTAGTTTACTATTGTGTTTGGCTGTACATTTGGTTTGCTGTTAATAAATCTGTATTTTAATTATTGGATAGGAGCTCAGTGAATTTTGTTGATTATGAAGGTGATAAGAGAGATCCAAATTTGATAATAATTACAACCTAAATTATAGATTATAAATTGGCTTATACGAAGAATGGAAACAAATTCCCATATTTATCCGAATACAAGATAACTTCAATTGCAAGTTGGGGCCCCACCTTTTTTAGAATTTAATTTTGGAATTTAGCATATCATGTATATAAAAAGAAGACATAATTTTTTAAAGGAAATAATGAATAAGGTTTTTTATTTAGACATGATTAATATAGCACATCATTGTAATTAAAATTTGCACAGAAGTTCATGAGGTCAGTGGGAGAGAGCGGAGGAGAGTGGAGAACGGAAATGAACCAGGTAGGCGAAGAAGGGAAATGCACAGCTAAATCTCTATCTTTATGTTTGACCATTGGTACCAGTACAACATGTTGGAGGTGTAATGACGAAAGAAAATGCTTAGAATTCTTCAGCCTATCAGGGTTAGGGTTGGGCAGAAAATAACGTAATGGTTACCTTAATGTAGAGGTTACCAAAGTAACGAATGACCCAATATTGGTTACCAAAGTAACGAAGACAACTAGTTATTGCGGTAACGGTTACTGAAGAAATGAGATGGTTACCAAATCTGGATATAATTCACTGCATGTGTGCAGAATTGGTATCCCTTATTGGGAACTAGTCACCGCAATATTCGTTAAAAGCTTGAGTCATCCTTACACAGAGTTGCAAGCACATACTTGTTTATTACAGCATGTTGCTTATTGCATTGAATACAAGTCACAGGCCGCAGATGAGAGGTCAGTCAGCACTGAATTGCGGCAAACCATTTTTGGGGCACACCATGACATCAATCCCAAAATCAGACTCCTGAAATACACACCAATCCAACAGAACTAAAAGTTTGGGAAAACACACATAATCAATGCATGAAAATTGGCAATGAAATTTGACACTGTGCCACTCAACAAGCAGCTTCATAGGGACACATCAGATGACACCACTTCCATGCCACCTACATCTACAGACCTGAATTCCCGGCATGCTCAGTTGGAAAAAAGCTGAAGATGAAAGCAAGCAGTGTTTTCGAAACATGTTCGATTAATTTTCAACTAAGTGAAGTTTTAGTGTATCCACTGAATCAAGATTCAATTGAACTTAATTGTTATTGGTTACTGTTACATGAAACTGTTATTGCACTGTTACTGTGACAGTTATAAGCATTACTTGAAAATAATTGTCACATCCCTAATAAGGGTAGGTAGGTGTGGCGTTGAGTGTGTTTGCATCTTCATGAAATAATTTCTAATTAGGGGCCTACTATTCATCAGAATTAGACAGGATGATGATGGCAGTGGCAGTTGCAACGACAATATTGAATAAGATTTTCTATTTAGACAATATAACACATCATTGTAAAAAGTTTTATCTCATTTGAAAATTAATGTAGTCGGTGGGAGGCAGAGGGGAAATTGGAAATGTACTGATAAATCTCTCTTTCTGCTTGACCATTGACTAACAATACATTAGGCACACCCTCCAATGTGAAAGGAAATCTGCTTATAATCCCTCTAGGTTTGTTAACAGCTAACTTTACAGCATGAAATGAAACCCACAAAATCTGCCACATATGTCACGACCTTGGCAGCAATTTTTACTATTTCCCCCATGCTTCGTCACTGCCGACACCATCCCTGTACCCGCAAAGTTTGAAACTTACTTTTTCCTGCATATTAATTAGGACAACATATATTGTGAATGCAAGTTTTCAGTATTAATATTGGAAAAAACAATTATCTTGTATTCGGATAAATATGGTAAAATGCTGGATAGCTTTCGAAGTTTTGGGATTAATATTTTATTATTTAGGCCATTTGTTTACTGTATTAATCACGGCATGCAATTAACACGCTTATCTAAGAGCTTTAGTAGAATATCTTGAGACAATTTTATTGAAAAAGTGTTTTATGTAAACATATTCTGTAATTGCTTAATTGGGTGAATATGTGGAAGGTCATTTTAAAAAATCAAATTTGCCACTGACATATTCTTAACATGGGAATGTTCTGTAGCATTAAACAGTTTTTGCCAACTTTTATAAAAAAGTAATTTTGTGAATGGGGACTGTTATATTTCACAGAAAGAGAATTTATCAAGGGGATGATAGCCATGGTATAAGTTGTTCCATGTTTTCACATGTAGATAATTTCTTTTCTCAGAGTAAAATAAAATTATTACTGAGTAACGTAATGAGTATGACTATTGAATTAATTATTTATTCTAACCCTTGTTGTAATTTCATGAATATACAAAAACACAGCAAAACAACAGAAACATTTTTATAATTACAACTAAAGTTTTAAACCTAAATTTAATTAACATCAAAATTAATGTTAATTAACAACAATAAGCTTAAGATCCAGCTATATGTGGCTTCCTCATGCACAACTGCAGGATTATCTGTATAATGAAGTTCCCCACTATTTTCATTCCACTATTTTATCCATTTATATCTCAGTTCACTCATCTTTATTAACTGCTCTAATTCATTTCTCCCTTACTTTTCTCAATTATTCACCCATTATTTTATTCCTGATTCCCCATACCAGTTGGCATTTTAAGTGCTATAATTTCTTTCTGTAAAAATAAAAGGAGCCCAGGTCCTGATAACATACATCCAGAGCTGCTCAAGAATTTAGGACATGAAGCACTCCATACTTCATTAAAAATTTTCAATAAAATCTGGACAACCAGAAGTAACATACGAACACTGTGGAAAAAAGCAAAAATTATACCCATTAAGAAGAAAGGAAAACCAACTGAAATGATCGATAGCTATAGACCAATATCCTTAACATCAAACATAGCAAAACTCTTAGAAAGAATGGTAGCTACAAGACTGACATACTATCTAGAAACACAAAATATATTAGTCCCTGAACAAGCTGGATTTAGGAAGGACAGCTCAGCTACACCAGGTTGTAAGACTCTCACAGGACATTAAAGAAAATTTCATCAATAATAATAATAAGACTACTCTAGCACTGTTTGTCGACTTCAAATATGCGTTTAACACAGTATGGCGAGAAATGCCATTATACAAGATGAAGACATATGGCATATCAGGCCACATGCTAAACTGGTTTCAAACCTTCGTATCCCAAAGATGATTTTCAGTACAATACAAAACAGCCACATTTAAGTGGAAACAAATGAGAGTTGAACTACCTCAAGGGACTGTTAAATGTGCTATTCTGTTCAGTATATATAAACGACCTAGTAGATGTACTAAAGAAAATAGGTAACATACAAGTACGAATGTTTGCTGACGACGTGGTAATATGGACTTCAGAAAAGAACATAAGATCTGGGAAACATTACTAAAAACAATAATGGAGAATACAATCATAACCCTAGAACAGTGGACTAATAACAATATGGAAATAAATACAGGAAAAACTCAATATCAACTATTCATAATGCAGCATAAAACAGAAAATACATGCCTGCAAATCAAAAAAAAAAAAAAAAATAAATATATTATATATATATATATAAGAAGCAACTACAACAACGTAATTAGGGATAGAATTAGATAAACTATCAATGAAAGAACATGTAAACAATATAACAAATAAAATCAACAAAAAAGAACATTTCAAAACGTTTAGCATGAATAAAATGGGTGGAAACATGGACCACCTTAATAATACATACAAAACATACATAAAACCTAACCTATTGTATGGAGAACTACTGGCAACAGTAAACTAAAGACTTAAAAGTAAACTAGAAATTTCACAAAATAATTCACTAAGAATAATAACAGGAGCTATAAAAACAACACCAATTACAGTGCTACAAAGCTTCACAAAAAAAAACATGGCTATAGAATTGGAATATGAGCTGAAAACAATTACTCTAGCACAAAAACTGCAAGTCAATAGAAACAGATACAAGGGTACCACACAGCAGATACTATAAGTAATTTAAAAACTCAAATAAGCTTCAGAACATATATTAATAACATAAAATACAAGAATATAACTGCAACAGAGGTAATGAGTCCAATCGAATATATTGATATACAATATCAGAATGATCTAATATATACAATACACAAACAAAACAATATACCAGATGAAATGAAAGATACCCAGAAAAAGATGGCTCCGAATATATACAGATGAATCCCTTATCAATAAATAAAATGCCGGTGCAGGAGTATACTGTAAACATTTTGCACAGTATCAAACATTAGATGAAACGTCAAACTACTATGATGGAGAATTAACAGCTATAAAAGCAGCATTACAGAACTTTTTATATCGACCATACATAAATCAAGAAATAGTCATCTTATCAGACACTCAAGATCAGCCATAGATGGAATAGTAAATTACAATAATAAAGTAACAAGAAATATTAAAGAAATAAGAAGCCTAATTAAAGCAGTTTAAACTAGAAATCGTGTCACTCTACAATGGATCCCAGCTCATGTCTGACTTTTGGGCAATGAACATGCAGATCAATTAGCAAAGAAAGGTGCAATACAGCAAATAAAACCTGTAGGACAAATAGAAATAAATAAACAATTAACATTTCAAAAGACAGCAGAGACTTGATGAAGAATATAAATTAAAAGATAAAGATTATAAGAATGTTAAAGATAGAGTTGATATACAAAAAATGCCAAGGAAGACTGCAGTGGCCTTATTTAGGATGGCAAATGGCCACGATTGCCTCGCAGAACATCTCTACAAGACACAGTGCCTACCTACACCCAAGTGCACTCTCTGTGAAGATGATGTCATCCTGAACAAACAACATTTCGCCAAATGCAAAGGCCTTAAAAGTGATAACTTACAGACTTTATATTGGGAAGCCAAAGGGAAAATGATGCAGATCAATTAATTCCCAGTGCCATTGGTAACACCAACATTTCTTTCTGTAATTTGTCCCATTTTATTTCCCATATACCCTCCCTCCATCTCTTCACCCCATCACATAATAAACAACAAAATATTCCTTCTATATTGCATCTCATGCTTAAAAGAGTACAGGTTAAATGGGGTACACTGTTGCCACATGTACTATATGTACGCTCGTGAATTTGGCACCCAACTGTGATTGATCTTACAATTTAATGTCAGCTTATGAATGATATACCACCAAATGGTGAAATATCTGCACTGCTATTTAAGGCAATAGTAAAACATTTTTCACCTGCACTTTGTTTCCTCTTTGTATTTTTAGTACTTCAAAATACGATTTTATAGGTATAAAAATGTATATTATCAAAGATATGTGGAGGTATAAAACAAAAGCTATAATTTTGTCAAGGGTAAACAGTGATGATACCCTATCAGATTACATCTGTGAGTGGAATATTCTCAAACAGCATAGAATAATGTGCCACACTCTGCTTTGCAGCTAATCTATTATAATTATTGGGTTAACCTAGTGTGCTCTTATTTCACCCATTCTTTTTTGCATTCTTTTTGATGGGTCCTTAGAGGTTTCTTTCCTCTTTTTTTTTTTTTTTTATTTATTTATTTTTTTTATTTTTTTCTTTTATTTTTATTTTTTTATTTATTTATTATTTATTTTTTTATTTATTATTTATTTATTTGTGCTGTGCACAACCATTTCTGAAAACCCGGGTAGCCTTAGCTGTTTATTTTACTGCCTTAATAACACTCATTTTACTTGAATAATAATATAATATTCATTACTCTCAGTTTACCAACATTTTCTCTCTTCCAAGGTTCTCCCTCCATAACCATAAATATTTACAAAAATGTAAAATTAATAACCTACAAAGCACTTCACACTATAAGGGTACCCACTTCCTTACAACTGATGATGTTAACCTTCACTGACGTCTATGTTGCACTTGGCTGTTAGCTGAATAGATAGATGATTTTGTTTGTCATACACAATGAATGCAAGGTGTTAGAAGATGCTGGTTTCTTTTAAAAACTGTCTCCAACCCTCGTCAACATTTTCTCTCACTTGGTCCCAGGTGTAAACCCAAGAACAAAAAAGTTTCTTGCTGGCTGACTTTTTTACTGCATAACTATAGAATTTTCCGAAAATGTTTATTTTAAAAAAATTATGATGCTCATCTTATTAAAGATACATGATCTTTTTTCAAACTGGGCAGGTATCAGCACACTAGTTTACTCTAGCTAAGAAGAAAGAGAAAAAAAAATATTGTTGCAGTCTACCTTTTAGTTTATTAGTTACTGTTGATAAGCATAGAAATGGCAAATATGGGACCTACTGAAAAACTTGTTTTCTTTAGAAATTTGTGCCCGCAAAAATCTATAAAGGCTTCTAAAAATGATATAATATGATAGAGAAAAATATTCTGCATAGGATAATGTGTTCAAAGCTGAAATTTATAACATCAATATTTACAGCATGTTATTACTTATTAGCAATTTGGCGACAGTGCAAGAGTAGAAAAGGACAAAGGTAATGGCAACATGTATGTTTTAGATAGAGACAGAGATACCCCATTTACCTCCATACTGTCTTTTAAGGTTGTGACATGCTTTAGCTCCCCACACATAATACACCCTTCCCCATTGCCTCCTCTAAACCCTTAGACAGTGCTCCTGATCTCATCCATGCAAATCCTTCTGTCTCGAATTTATCACAACAATCCACATATTTCTGCCTTCCCCAATCCTTTATAATTATTGTTTATAATTTTAAAGAACTCTTACTTTAAAACTAGTAATACAAGTAAGCTCAATATTGTCGATAGTTGTCCTAATTGCTCGGACAATTATACCAATATCAAACTCATAAGTGGTATTTGCTGAGACTATTTACTGATTGAAACAATAAGCAATATTAATAAAATGCAAGTAACACAGGTGTTTTACATAATATTATTTGGATTAATTGTATATGAATATCATAAGTAGCATGGGCTTTTATATCCTTAAAACCATCCATAGAGCTTAGTTACCCAACATTTGTCTCTTCAGGATAAGGGAAAATCTCCATGTGCATCATTTCAATTTCTGCTTAGCGGGTCAAGATTGCCTGAAGCAGTTTTCTGAATTTTCATGTGAATTTTAATGACACATTTAGCCTAAAAGAAAATCATCTTTTACTTCTCAAATGTAAAATATGAGTATTAAAAGTTCAGTTATCGTAATTTTTCTTTTGGTAGAGCAATAAAACCAGCAATCTAATCATTTCTCATAATATGCCCTCCCCCAAATAATTCCCCAAAAAAAGCTTATCTAGGTAACTTTCCCTAATGGAGATTCAAACTCGGGACATTTTGATGTGAGGCAGACATGCTACATGCACACCACAGAGACAGCTTCATTTCTTTGGCTTGCAAATCAGAAATAATTGTGAATAAGCTGTGATAGTTCCCAAACAATTACAAATCAGGTGTAACAAACTCATTCCGACAAGATTTCAGTGATAGTATTGTCGTATACCTCACATTTAATTATTATTTAACTTCAGAGAAGAGCAACTCGCTTAGAGAGGGATCGTTGAACAGACAAAGAACTTTAAACTCGAGGCATCGACAAGGGACGCAGCTAAATTATATCACAAAATATTCTTACACCAACATAATTCCTGGCTGAAGGGAGAGGCAAGGATTCTATTCTACCATAATTAAAAGTTGAAAAGAAAGGATAACTGGTAGATTTATTATAACAAGTTCTTACCCCATGTGTCTGCCGGGCGAGGACGCCATATCGTAGGCAGTTATCCGTCCAACTCACGCGAAGTCTAGTCACAGAATGCTAAGAAAACCCACGCTAAGGTTAGCGTCAGTAACGCCATATCCCCACCAATGACACACTGCTTCCCCTGAATCGCCCCTACTCTCAGATAAACTGCCACCTCCGACCCGGTAACCAGAGGACGTATTACCATTAATATAATCTGTGCACATGCCACATCTCCCCCTGGCCACCGAAGTCGACGTCCTCGTCGACAGAAAGAAAATAAATACAATAAACATGAAAAAACAAAACAAAGACATACCAAAAATGACATACAAATGTGTGATGAAGTAAACTATAACAATAGACATGTGTGTGGTAAGCACCCAGCCGACGATACAATGGTGCTGGGTGATGTGGAGAGACGAGAGACGTAAGTGCTGTTGACTAGTATTGTTAATGCACTTATCTTTAGCATCCCGCACACGCACACACCACGCTGCCTCAGTTCACAGGCACACTACACTGCGCAAAATGGTGATGGTCTGCCGTAACTGTTTGTGGGTGGGTTTAGACAGTGCCCACAACGACGATTTGTCCTGGTGTAGAATTATCACCGCAGGTCTCTGGTGATGACAACAGGGTGGGCAGTCGCTGGCTTGGACTGCCCCCCGACATGGTGGCTCCTTATGCCACGGCAGTGTAGTGGCTGCCCGACAGCTTCCCTGTGGTGTTTCTTGACTTCTGGTGTGCCCCGGAAATGCTCTTGAATTATCTCGCTCTCCGCCACAGCAAAATACTAAAACAAAACCACCAAACAATAAACAGGGTGCTCCCACAAACAATCACACATAAAAGAATGGTATGTCATGTACAATTAAAGATTTTAAAGTTTGAAAAGTTTACACTAAAAATTCTTATAACATGGGGCAAAGAAAGAGAAAAAAAAAATTAGTACAAATTGGCACAAGAACTAAATTTTACAGAGTTGCCATCCAAAGTGTAACGTACAATGCTTCACAATCCAAATAACAGTAAAACAGACTCAAAATACATGAACATGACAGAAATGAAACATAACCTTATTTTGGGATCCCAATATTACATCTTAATAACCAGCTGGTATCACTAACAAAAGAAAGTAAGTGCACTTACAAGACAATCACACATGACAATGAAATGAACTCATTCACACTGACCATGGCCCAAATTACACACAACACTGACTTAACTATCTACTCAAACTAGTGTATGCATCACTACAAACTACATCCACAATACATCTCTAAACTACGCCACGTGACATGCTTTCAACTACTACTGTCCTACTCTTGTCACCAATACAACTTCTCGTCCACATCACTATCTTTCTCATCGCAGTATGACCATCATCTTTCATAATCATCATCATCATCATCATCAGCAGTAATAGTGCAATCTCGATCATTACTTCAAGCATCATCATCTTTCAATTTTCTCTTCAAAACAAAACATCTGCACTTACGTGTCTCATTTAACATGCTGTAAATTCAAAACATCTAACATCGGCATAACCTTCAAGAAATCACATTAACAATTCAGGAAAGACACAAATAACATGACACTAGAATGTTGCATCCGCATCCTCCAAATGAAAATTAAGCTGGAAAACAGGTGGTATTAAAATTTTCTATCTAAGATGGTAATAAACTTGTTGCATAAACAGAGAAAAAAAATTATTTTCATTACATTCACTTCCATCCATTTAATCTCTCGTGTGAATTCATCACACACGCTATACTGGGCACGTTACAGCAACACCAATAAGCAAAATCTCTGAAAACATACAACAACTGTCGGGGTTACACTGTGGCACTTCCACCGAAGCTGACATCATCTCGTCTCTTTTCATCTCTCCTCATCAAGACCGTCGGGGTTACTCTTTGGCACTTCCACCGAGGCAAATCTCAACTCTTATTCCTCCCATAACCTCACACTACGCCATCGGGGTTACTCTTTGGCACTCCCACCGAGGCAAATCTCACATATATCACATAACCTCAAATACACACATACATACACACACTATTCATGCAACAATTTTCTGCAAATAAAAATCACAGCACCATTATGAAACCCAAAATCAAATCGAGTCAAGTCAAATCAAATCATATCAAATCAAATCGAATGCAACAAAACAACATCACATCATTACTCAAAACAATATTGTCACATAACATTCCTGAAAATGAAAGCTCAATTAAGCACATAGTACACCTGAAACACATTCCTGCAGCATAACACAACAAACAAAACAAATGATTTGCAGTTCCCAAAACATAATTCAAAATTTAAGTTACACCCACGATAATAATACACCCGCAATTTAGCAGAGACATTCATATCACATATTCCTGAAAAACAAAGCTTAATTAAGCATCAGTCAGTGAAACAATAAAAATTTAGCATACCTGTGTGAGTCGTAAAACTGTTTCATTCATCCAAACTTTAGCACTCACAATGTTTACATACTTACAGGTGATTTTTTTTTTCTTATTCTTTTTACCACAAAATTCCCGTGCAATTTTCCAAAATCTGGTAACACACGTACAGCTGGTTCATCAACATCCACATCGTACTGGTCCATATAAGAAGCACATCAAACCTAATTAGGTGCAGATACTGGCACGTTGGTAGCTCCTGAAACTTTTACTTACATGAGTAACTGCGAAAGATTTTCCCCTAAAAATATGCATTGCGGAATTAAATAAACCAAACTTGGCAATGGTAAAGCAAAATTATCATCATTATGATTTTCTCAGAGCGGCCATTAGCAGTAGTAGCGAACATTTCAAAATTCTAAAGTAACTCATACGCCGACAACTCGCTGGAATTCTCCACGTGAGAGGGGTCAATGACCGGGCGGCAGACAGCTGATTGTTTTGCATTGGCCACGAGAGGCGGATCAGACATCGCTAGCAATTGAGCAACAACAGGTGTACCAACACTGGACATAGATTCTACTTCACTGTGCTCGCTAACTGGAGCAATTGCTATATCAGATTTCTGTGCAGTACGTCGCTTAGGCATGATTGCAGCACAAAAGATAACGCAACCAGTAAACAAACAGTAGGACCAAACAATACAGATTACACCAAACTAAACACTTATAGCATCACATGAATGTAAGTAGCAAGATCAGAACATAGCCAAATAAAACAGTTGCAGAAAGAATACAATTAAGGCGCCCGCGGCGAAATATCAGAAAATTATACTAACACACGGCTACACAAGCCACTTGGACACAATACCAAGATTTTTAATCAGAATGAACATATGGAAGAAAACAAAATGATAGCTTCAGTGAGAAACCTCGAACTGGAAGTTAAAAAAAAAACCACGTCACACCTACTGTGACCACCGCGAAGATTCTCAAAAGGAGCAGAATACAGACTTGTAATTTATACTAGCACACCAAACTTCTCTTTTGTCTTTTTTTTTTTCTTAAATCAAATGTATATAAGCTGATATGCACACGCAAATAAACGCGCCAAAACACGTGCTGAGGAAGACTGGTTTCACAAGCTAAAATTATTGCTGAAATGCATGACCACGCGGGAATTACATAACACATGTGCGTACATAAAAGTTACACGAAAAATGTCCCAGAAAAGTGCAGTAAATAGCTAGAAATCACAATCACTGGAATATAAAGTTATACGTTTCCAAACCACTGCTAATAAGCACAGAAAACAAGATTTGCAAACAGATAGCCAACACGTGACGAGCACATTTTGAAACTACAACTATCTCGCTCGTTTCACAACTCAAGTTTCACAAAAACATTTTTTTGAAAATAACCAGCACGAAGAACGGAACACAGTGATATAATTTAAAGGAAATGAAGCCAAAACAAGGGGAAAATGGAGTCAGAAGTTTTAGCGTCACCCGGCAAACAATGGGAAAAAATGCAAAAATGAGCTCAAAATTGAAATTTTGAAACCAGACTTTCAGAAATGATGGAAACAAAATTTAGAAGAAGAGAATCACAAATTAAAGTATAAAAATCCTTACCCTTTAGCCAGAAAGAACTTTACATTTTTCACGACCACGTGGAGCACAAACCGTTAAATTTGGAGGGGAAAAAAAAATTTTGCACTTAAAATCTCAAAACAAATCAAACCAATTACTCGGCGCCTCACACCAATTTGTCGTATACCTCACATTTAATTATTATTTAACTTCAGAGGAGAGCAACTCGCTTAGAGAGGGATCGTTGAACAGACAAAGAACTTTAAACTCGAGGCATCGACAAGGGACGCAGCTAAATTATATCACAAAATATTCTTACACCAACATAATTCCTGGCTGAAGGGAGAGGCAAGGATTCTATTCTACCATAATTAAAAGTTGAAAAGAAAGGATAACTGGTAGATTTATTATAACAAGTTCTTACCCCATGTGTCTGCCGGGCGAGGACGCCATATCGTAGGCAGTTATCCGTCCAACTCACGCGAAGTCTAGTCACAGAATGCTAAGAAAACCCACGCTAAGGTTAGCATCAGTAACGCCATATCCCCACCAATGACACACTGCTTCCCCTGAATCACCCCTACTCTCAGATAAACTGCCACCTCCGACCCGGTAACCAGAGGACGTATTACCATTAATATAATCTGTGCACATGCCACAGTATAACATGATTGGTTCAAACTGACATGGGCTGTGAATTGAATTGGTATCCTGCCATTAAAGTAAATAGTCATTCTTATTAGAGCAGAATAGCAGAATATTGCAGTGGATTTAAGCCCCACAAATAAAACTCGTGCTTGTAGAACCAATGGCTACATGTGCAAATCTAGGTTTTTAAGATAGTGCCTCCCCTTTAATTTCCATGACAGCTTAGTATTCATTATTACTATAATTGTAACAACAGTTTGATGGATTAGTTATTAGACACACATTTCTTCTCATTAGCAATGAAAATTGAGTTGGGAAGCTGTTCTAGAGCTTAATAATGTGTGCAACTCTTAAATGCCTCATAGTATATATAAACCATATCTTACAAGTTACTAAAACAAGTGACACATTTAAGACAGAGACAAGCACTTGATTTACCATGTTTTGAAATACGTATTTATGTAACTTCAAAAAATAAATGTCCCTTAAATATCCTCTACATCATTAAATGTGCTATCAATGTGATTTTTAACTGCTCAATGTCTTTCACATAATTATATGAGGAGCGATGTTTGAAAATGCAGTAGGTTCACATGTGGGCATAAATAAATTTGAAGTGGATTTCTACTCCAAAAAGATGGGCTGCATCAAACTATGATGTTGCTGTGGTTTAAAACACAATTTTTAACCTTTTAAATCGGAACAAATTTTGGGCTTTGGTTCAAAATGCGATCAGTCTAGCATCGAAATTGGTTCAAACCACGATAAGTCCAACTTGTTGCAATCGCTAATGTATGTTGCACCCAAAATCCAATAAAAAGATTGTCATCTGAGAAAGCAAACATTCCAAACCTCCGTGGTGTACTGGTTATCATGCTAGCCTCTAGTTCCCGAGGTCGCGGGTTCAAACCTGGCGGACGGTGATGGATTTTTTTGGGCGTAATAATCCTTAGCATAGCTTCCTTTGGAAGGGAAGTAAAGCCGGTGGCCCGTGTCATAGATTTACGGTGCGTAAAAGAAGCTCAAGCCTGATAGAGGCCTCTGAGCAAAATTACTGGTCTTTCACTCCCAATATAGAATGCGACGCTAAGGACCACAGCAGTTAAAGAGCATCCATAAATAAAACTCAATTTAATTTTTCCAAACCTTCATAATGATTTTGTTATGTCAATGTATTGTCGTATGCAGCATGTTTGTTGTGTTTTTGCACCAGCCTGCAGTTCATGTAAACGAACATGGAAGGTGCACGTGTAGGGGACTACTCTTAAAGGATTTAGGAAGTAGCAGAAGGGCTTAGTGATCCAAATGCTGTCAGTTTAACACACACTATAAAATCAGAACAATCACTCTTCTGAAATAACATTTTGGTGGTAGCTGGAAGGAATATGAAATCCTGAAATTTTTTGATCTATTTGAGAGAGAAGATGATGTAACAAACAATGTTGTCAGATGAGGATAAAGAGTGACTGCTTGGAGGAGGATCTGGATATCAAATGCTCTGAAGAGGAGAAAGGGGCATAATATCCATTCAAATTTCAACACTTTAAAATGATATTAAGGGATGAGAAGATCCTATAGTATTAAATATATAAAATAATTAAGTTAATTAATTTTTGGAAATACGATAAAAGTCTGTGTAACTACTTTTGATCGTGATACTTGTCAGGCAATATCATTTGATTTTCAATACCTGCCTTTATTTTAAAACTGGATAAATTTTACTGCTTCATTTAGTGAATATCTAAAGATTTTGGTGAGTTATTAATATTAATTGTATTCCTTAGATAATGAGTGAATATAAGCCAAAACAAAACTTTGCAGATTGTTTAGGAACAAATTAATTTTGATCCTGTTAAAATTGTGAGGTGTGAAAAGAACTTGCTGAATTATTAATAATTTTGATTGTATTGCTTAATGTAATTTTCTGGAAAAAAAAAATGTATAATTAAATTAGTAACAATTTTGACTGTACTCTTTAAATAATATTTGGACACTTCTCAAAGAAACAACCCATTAAAACAATTGACTGATTTTAGTATTGTTTAATAATTGGTTGGAAACATCTTTTGAATTACTGATTTCATTGTATCAATTATTTGACTGTAAATAAAAATTAAAGAATAGATTCTTGCATTATTTCTGTATAAATTTGTTTCAAAACACAAGTTGTTGCTTTGGTTGGTGCAAAATGAAAAAACTCCACATATTTTCAAAATTCAATTAACAACTATGCCTTTAAATAAACAGTAAGATTTTTCCCAATCATCCTATTTCCTAAATTCAGAATTCTTTAATAAATCCCTGTACTCAAATTATAAACTGTTATAAAACTTCACTCAATATTAGTTTTTGGCTTCTGTAAAATTTGTGTTTGGACTTAATTGCATTTTGAAAACTTACTCATAGTTAAATAGGTAGGCAGAAATAATATTACATTGAGTCGGGTTTAAATACACAAACTTCATTAAAACTATATGTTTAGTTTGTGCAGTTTTAGTGAAGTTTGTATGTTTAAACCCGACTCTCTTATAATATGATGTAGGTTGAGTCACACTTTTTTACACTCACCTTCACTAATTAATAGTTATATAAAACAAACGTTTTCGAGGGCATTCGTTTCAAACCAGACTTAAGGAACACCAACGAAACATAAAACTAAAACAAATAGAAAAATCCGCTGTATCACACCATTTTTGGACAGAAAACCACATTGTCCAAAGTATAAAGTTGTTAAAACCCCTCACCTCACCAATAGAATTGAACATCTGGGAAAAAATATACATCGTCAAAAACAGCAACAACGTCATTAATTTTGAAATCCCGCCTGTAAGCAATGTGTTAAAACTTTGTGCCCCCAACACCAGATGGCAACAGGGTCAGAATCCGCAGGATGAGGAAGAAGAGGACACGGGAGAAAGCGACCCTTAGTCACCCAGTCGCTGATGATGAGGACGAATGCCCTCAAAAAGTTTCTGTTTTATATAACTATTAATTAGTGAAGATGAGTGTAAAAAAGTGTGACTCAACCTACATCATGATGAATACTTCACTGTTATTAATGCATATGTTATTAATCTTCTCTTATAATAATTACTCATCACTTTACTGTATTAAGTTTCCACATTTGTGTATATCTATAACTCGACCACAATAGTATTGCACTTCGCTGAGCTGGCTCCCGCGTATATTCAAATGCAGGTTTCTGCAAGGCCAAGTTCAATAATTTTCTGGTCGATAGCAGGCAGAATTTGCATGCACGTGTAATGATGTGGAAGATAACTTCAATTTAAAGGATTTACCTTCTAGTCCTTTGAATCCTCAGGGGTATAAACATTTTAGTTCTGAATGCTAATTTATTATCTGTTCAGAGTCTCTTGTGACAGACAAGGAATTTGCGAGGCCGCATGGTAGCTAGTACAAAGTCCTGCCACATGAAGCCGAGCTTGTCAGACTAACGGTTTTCTACCTGCATTTCAAAGGACTCTCGAACAGACAGTACATGGAATTTCCATTGCTCTACATTGCAGACAAATATGTTTGCTAACCTATCAAATTTGACATTGTGATATATTGACCCCAAACCTCCCAATTCTTAGTAACAAAGAATTTCAGTTTTTAATCAAAACATGATCAAATCATGAAGTGTGAAAACAATTCTTATAATTTGATCTCAAAAATGAGACATGTTAATTGTAATAGATGATATTTTGGTTTCCTCTGACACTAAGTCACTTTTTCCTAGCATTCCTATACCAAAATTATCATTATTTCTAAAACAAATGATTCATGCCTTTGGAATCAAAGAGAGTGCAATAACTGATTATGCAGTCTTTGAACAAAAATCAGGCTTTAGCAGATATTCATATGATCCAGTTTGAAATACAGATAACAAAGGCTTTCTCCTTGGCTTTTCAATCATTTGTAAGTCACACACAGAAATAGCTATCACAGTAAGAGATCTTGGAATTTGCTTTAGAAATTGTATCAAATTTCGTACCTTTTTGAATTTAAAAATTTATGGGAATAAAAGTGTTAGATATGGAGTTATTAGGAGTCTTCCCCACACTACCAAAACAGATGATGCACACATGCTCTTCACCTCTCTCCCTCCCTCTCTCTCTCTCTCTCGCTCTCTCAGACTACAGTCTTATCAGGAACAATGTAAGAGCACATAAACATGTTGCTTTCAATAGTTTATCTTGCAGATTGATTAACATTCCACTAGATAGAGGGAAATAATCAAAAGGAACATAAGTACCAGGTGGTTATAATTAAACTGACCAAGGCTCTGGTCTTAGAGAACATCCCAAAATGTGGGAGGGGGGGGAGAACACATGCCATCCTATTACTGCATTATGCCCATGATGTCCTTTGTGGATGGAGATGGAGGATGTAGTTGCTCTGTAATATGCCTTGACATCACTTTGTTTTTCTTCTGAGCCAAAATGCTCAAAATAAGAATACTGAATTGTTTGTTTCAATGTCATTTTTGCATATCGTGTAAAAATAAACTTGTAGCCACGAATGGCATCCCTGTATCTGACATAGTCATGCATCCATACAAATGAAGTGTTGTAAGCATGTACTTGTAAAGTACTATTAAATAATACTTACAGTTATGGTGTGCTCAGCATTACTGCAATTCCTTCTATGTTGGAGTCTGATTCTGTAACGTTCGGAAGAACGTTTAGTTGTCAACGATGCCATCCAGCCTCCATGATTTATCTTCCTCATGTATGTGACTAATTGCTCCATTCCAGTTGAATAAGTGATCTGTGACTGTGCTAAGCAGAGCCCTAATCTCCTTCAGTTAGGTGTTTTTTCATGCCACAAAGTCTTTATTTGACCCATATCAGCTCAGTTGGGTGATATGGGGGAAGCCTAAAATCTTTGTGACCAGCTGCTCTTGATGCTTAACATACTTTATCACAATTACTGGCATATTACTTTCTCTACTACGTATAGTAAGTAGGGGAAGTATTGTATTCCACCCAAAAATTCGATACAGAGATTTCACCGGAAATACATGCTTTGAGACCCCCTGAATCCAAAAAAAGCATTTTTAGAAACATGCCTGTGTGTGTGTGTGTGTCTGTGAACAGTATAACTCAGAAACGAACAGTCGAATAAACACCAAACTTGGTATTTAGGTTCAGTATCTTCCAGAGATGCGACACGAAGGTTTTCAACAAAATCCCCCCCCACCCCAGATTACCCTTTACATGGAACTTTTTCGAAAATTTTAATTTTCTCAAAAATGGCTCTAATGATTTTGATTAAAATATCATATGTTTAAGATATTTTCATGACAAATGAAATGTATATCTCGAATTTTCTGGCAATGTCTCCAAAAGTATTCTTCATTGTGAACGACTTTTACATAACTGGTAAACCATAAGAGATAGACAAAATTTTACTACACAAAAAATGTAAATCGCATTAAAATACACAATTTATGTCATATACATTTTTTTTTGTTGAGTGAACCATTTTCGAGATATTGCTTGTTATTACCTTAAATTTTCCAATAGTTTTTCTCAAATTTGTTATTCATTTTTTTTTTATGTCCTGGACATGCAAAGAGAATGGAATGCGCCACATAGCAACCAGCGCTTAAAAGATTTGACTATCATTTAAAACCTACCATATTCCCCTTGCATCTACAAGAAAATTAGCAATAAGATTGACATCTCGATTAACATGAAGCATATGGAGAATAAGCGTTTGTAAAAATAGTTAGTACAAGAGTAGAGAAAGTCATATGAGTGCAACACATCAGATTTTTTTGTGCTATTTTGCAGCAGTTCTACCTTCACAAGGGATTCATCTACAGTTTCATTTTTAGTGATTAGATAATTGATTATGTCCCCGTTTTCCAAGATTTGTTGAGTTTGTCGGCATGAACACTGTTATGAAGCATTGTCCATCGCAATGATACTATTAAATTACAGTTTGGTCAAAGCACATTTAAACCACTGCAACAGTTAAAGATTGTTTTTCATTTTCCATTTGGATTTTTGTAATCAACTAGACAGATCTATAAAAATGCTCATCTTAAATGTTGCTTACTGTTGTATCATGCCTCATCTTGATAGGCTAATCTTTTGGTTCACGGTCCTATGCTGTCTGATTCCTCTCGGATAACTTCAATGCTATATCCTCTCTTATTAAATTTCTTTTACCTTTCTTTTCATAATAAATCCCATTTACTTAAGCAGTGTGTACAAAATAGATCTGCTGAAATTAGGTAAATCTGGATCTGATTCACTACTGGCAAATCTGTCTTTGGTGGTTCATTTTTTAGAGAAAGATCTATGTACATGCACCATCTATTTAACAAATTCATTACATCTTCCGAGCACACATTTTTCTCTTTTCCTCTTGCCTGGAGGCATTATTTTTCCAGTTGTAATTTCCTTTTGGGATTTTTATACATTAACACTTATGCCCTTAAATTCAGATATAAGCTCAATTTGTCATATTGGTAGAGTTGAGACTTCTTTCCAAAAGGACATTAAGAACGTGTAACACAATTTTTTTCTTGCCACTATGCAAGGTTTTGTCTCTTACGAAAAATTTAGCTCAGAGGTACCTGTGGATTCTGATGATCATACAGCATATGCATATCATATTAGAGAAAACTTAAGAAATTTTAATTGTGCATGAATAACAGTCTGTGTTAATGCACTCTGCTTCATGCTTAACTGAGGTATTAATCTGTGGTCAACCACCAAGTAGTAAACATCTGGGTAATCTAATCAAAGTGCATGTGTCTTCTGCTACAAGTTTAAACATGAGTCAGTGATTCCACATACTGATTTCATCCATGTGTTTTCAGTAACGTAATTTTCTTAAGATTCTTTGAGTATATGAAAGCAACCTTCTGTTTTGAACCTGGAACTAAACAGTTATGCTTCCAGTAATCAATAAGGGAAGACTAGATGCATGTGCTTCTGTTTATGTATGGAGTAAAGTAAGGGGAAACTGGATTTAGTTGAAAATAAAGGTTTTAGAACAGATATAGAAATCGTTGGGAACAAAGAGCATTTTGTATTAGAATTTATGTACCTGCTGTATGAACTTCCTTTACCTGAATACAGTTAGCATTGTTTGGCAGAATAAAAACAGTTTATTTTCTTTGCTTCAAAAATTCAGAGATTGGCATTGAATGAAATAAACAGTCCTCACAAATGAGTACAATACATAGAAAAAATAAAATAGCATCACCATGTTCATTTGAGTGTTCCAGCATTGTTTTTAACATTTTGCATAATTACAGTAGTTTATAAGTCGTGCATCAACATTACGTATATAATGTGTATTTTGTATAACAGGTAATAATTTCTCTCATTTTAAATCTTTTGCGATCTTTACAGTTTGTAAACTTCAGAAAGGTTCTCAAGTCATAACCAAATGTACAGTCTGCCTAGTTTGTAATTGTAATAATATTTTTGTCTCCAAAATCTGTTGCTACCAAACCTAAGTGTAGTGCATTTCAGAAACTGAAAGAGGGAATGCTTGTTTTTAAATAACACATAAGAAAAACTAATCTGTAACATATTGTAAGAAAATACAGATAGTAATAAAACAGAATGATGCCAGGTTTCACCAACCGCCATCAAGGCATTTAAAGATCATCAAACTGTTGACTGCCTGTCAAAAGCAGAAGTTCCATTTCACCAATGTGTCTCATTGACAGCTGAAGTTCCAGTCAACTTTTGAAGTATCGTTTACCTTCCTTTAAATCATTGACGGTTACAATTGTGATTTAAAGGTTATGTATGTACTCAAGCACTTGAGAAATAGCATCACATTTACTTTCATTTCAGCAACTGAACAATAAATATTTTTGATATTGAAATGTTGTTCAACAAATTTACTAAAAATATGGGTCCAGAATATTTTATTCGGAATAGAAATAACAATTTCTACAAAATGAATGACAAGATTTGTGACTCATTACACACTCTCAAAACAAGTTGAAAATATTGGAAAACTGAACTGAGACTGAAATACCTATGAACTGAAATTGGTCAGTTTTACCAATTCAACTGGTAAAACTCACATATTTCTCCATGGGGTGTTCATTAGTGTTAATGGTAACTGCAGTGGAGTTTAAAAAATCCACAGTGTGCAGATACGTGGAGAAAGTACTGGAAGCAATCACTTCCTTATGGCTAGTGATCCAAGAATTTTATGCTATTACAAATTTTCCTGGCATTTGTAGACACCACTGATTGTATTCATGTGTCCATTTTGTCACCCGGTGGGTGTAATGTAGAAGTATATAGTATAATCAGATGGTTTGCAATGCAAATTGACTAATTACCAATATTGTGGCAAGCTGGTCAGGTTCTTTTCATGACAGCTTTATATTTGACAACAGTCAGTTGAGAATACTGTTCGAGATGGGAGAGGCATTTTGTACTTGGGAACAGTGGTTTCTGAGGAGTGTGGTGTGTTCTAAACATATGTATTGCCTTTTTGTTTTCAAAGCCACAATCTCGGCCAATGAAAAGAGACATAGCACACATTATTGTTGCCAATCTTCACAGACTTATGTAACGAGTTGTCATAGTTAACAAACCAGCATTTTGAAATGATTGTCGTTTAAAATACAGTAAAAACTGACGAGTGTTAGTTTGACATTCCTCAAGCTAAATTTACCAACGGTTGGTGAAACCTGGCATGAGTCAGGTATATATATATATATATATATATATATATATATATATATATATATATGTAGAATTAATTTTAATAAATTACACCTTTAAGAAAAAAGAAACTAATCCATTTTGCAAGAAAATGCAGATACTAATTATCAGAATGAGCCAACCATATATAAAATTAATTCTGGATTATGTAGGTATAAAATAGACAAGTTGTGAACAGCCTAATTCTAAAATGTTGCCTAGATGGCAACAGTGGATTTTGATTGCAATATCTATGTACAATACCCAGTTATGCAAGAGAACTACCACAGTCACTATAGTAAGGCAGAAGCCATATTGTAATTGACATAAGCTCCTGTGAATAATCTGCTGGAGGTTTGTTGTTACATTTACTGGTTGTTGCTGACTTGGTTGTGTTTCTTCCTGAAATGATTGGTCAGCAGAATGCTGAGCCCTCAGGACCTTGTTCATAGAAGGATATGCCAACCAATGGGGAACTCATTAGCAGCTTCATTGTGTTACATCTGTACACTTTGTTTATAATAGGATGAATAATTTACATTTTTCTGATTTCTGTTGTAGCAGTTGCTTTACAAATACTTCTACAAAATACTTGAAGGGACGTCGTTGTTTTTGATATCTTAAGTATTATGTAAATTTAGTCAGATGCATAGTCAAGTTGGTAAAATAGAATTATCATTGATATTTATGGTCATTTGTTAGGATTTTAATAATGTTGCTGAAGTGGAAATTTGAGCAATCTCGAAGATCTGTCTGGTTTGTTTTGTATATGCTCGTGCATTATTTTCCCAGTTTTGTTAAGACCTTTAACATTTCATTAGGTGATAGCAATTAATCATGCATGTATTGAATGGAGTTTGTGAAATGCCACTCAATATCAGAAAGAGAACAAGGTTTGTGTGCTTAAAAGTTGAACTAGTTATCAGCGCTGTTGTTGTATTCTTCAACTAACAGTGTAGAAAATTTTTTATATTAGGCAGACATTTTTGCTCGGGTGAAGAATAAGGAACAAGCAAAATTGTCTCACATATTCCTGTTTGCTGTTTAAATTTAATAATTATGTTGCAACTTAACAGAAAACTATAAACTATGGTGAGGTAAAATCATATTTAACCCATTACACTAGGCTTGAAAGAGAAGGAAAATGCTAGAAACTTTTTTCCTAGGCACCCATATGCCAGGAAATGTGCAAAAAGTATATATGTCTGTTTACTGTTCATTTTAAGTGATTTTATAATTTATATCATTGTTTGGCTTTTGTAATATATATCTCATTGAGCATTACTTATTGCTATAACTTTCCACAAATATTGGTCTTTTGTTACACTAGAATTGTTCCTTTGTAGTAAGAACTGTTGAGATGATTGAAACAAAGTTTGTCACTGGATGGATTATGGGGTTATCAGTAGGATTTCATAGTGTATTAAGCATGCAGGGCATTGAAGAAAAGTATCCGGCACATTAAGAGTTATAATGTTACTAAGACCAAAGGGGTTTTGAGAGCAGCTAGATACAGATGTAATTTCCAATTTGAAGCTCTTCTAAGTGTATTTCTGAAGTAATAAGCTTTAGACACAGGCCTAAGGGGTGAAGATGTTTCCTTTTGTGTGAAATCCGTATACAACTTTGGTGCAAGTGAAAATCTTATTGGTACTTACCTGTTGTAATGAAATACATAACAGCTGCATTTAAAACAGGACTCATAAGTTGGATTATGTTGCCCTTGGTATCAAAAACAGAAGTTAAGTATTTCTATCTTGCAGCAAAGCTTTAAAGAATTGAAGATTAGTAATTACTGAGTACTTGAAAATAAAGAGCAGTTAAAAGTACACTCTAGAATTTATTGGTCCAAATTCCACATGAAAAGAAGAAAAATGAAATGTAACGTTTATTAAGTCCTTTGGTAAATATCAAGAAAACAAACAAAGGCGGAAGACATGGTACAAACATAATAAATATTTTTAAGACCAACAACATTGAAGCTTTAGTGTATGGAGATAGTAAAAGAGTAAAGTTAAAACATGTAAGGAAATAAAATTGTTTCTAAAGAAAGAAATAATACCAAAGAATATTGAACAGCATTGAATTTGGAATTTCAGTGAAAGTTTTAATAAACATATCAGTATATAATCCAATTTTTCAGTAATGATGCATTTTCGTCATGAAAACTCTGCAAGGTTTAGTTGCATTTCTAGCACAACATAATTCTGTGACTAAAATCAAACTTGGCTGTTCTGCATCCACATTAAAACTTTTCTATTGGTTTAAGACATTTCTTATACACAGCAATTTATGTATTATGGTTTTAGCAAGTGTCAAGATCAGTACACATCTCACAAAGATTTTAAGGAGTGGAGATTTTGAGAACTGTACAGAACTGGCATGGAAATGAGATGCAAACAGCAGCATCTCCTTTAATGACTATGCACACTTTGTGTTGCAGGTTGTGTGGATTTGGAGAAGGCTTACCATCAGAAACAGAATATCATATCACAAATGAAGAATACATTGAAAGAATTAAATTGGAAGACATAACTGAGAGCATTTGTTCTAATTGGATGACAGGTGAGGACGAACAGGAGATCTGCTTAAGTGATAAAGAAGTGGAGGAAGAAGCTAGAGGAAGTAGTTATGCAAACTACTTTGAGAGAAGTGCAGAGTTAGTTGATCATGACTATGTGCAGTATACAGAGCCAAGTACGAGCAGTGCTTCCTTTTACTTTAAAAGTGCTAAGAAACAGATAACACTTAAATGTGAGAATTTGAAAGGAATATGCCATGCAACGTTTGTTGTATCAAACCAACCAGTGAGTTGTGATTACTGTGAAAAGCAGTTCAGTTGTGAAGCAGTAGCAGTAACACATAGGCATAAGCATACAAATTTTCATCCTTTTGTGTGCAAACTTTGTGGAAAAGGGTTCATGTTACGGTCTTCCTTATTGAAACATCATACTGTCTGCTGCAACTTCAAAGACAATAGCATTAGTGCTGCAATGTTGCAGTCACTTGTAAAAAAAGGGAAAAATGAACATTACATGTGTACAATTTGTGGCAAGATGATGAAACTAAAACCAAGTTTGAAAGACCATTTGAATGCACATATGGGAAATGCCAGGCGTAAACAGAAATGTGGGGTTTGTGGGGAGAAGTTCTTAACAAAGGCAGAAATAAAAGAACATATGTTAACACATGCAGACATGCTTCTGTCTTGTAAAATGTGTGACAAGAAGTTTGTAAACCAGCGAGATCTAAGTGATCACACAATTAGTCACAATGATGATCGTCCTTTTATCTGTGCTAAATGTGGGGTTTCATACAAACGTAAATCACACTTAACAAGACATGAATTATGTCATTTAAAGGAATACAAACGAATGCCACAGGTTTTAAATAAACCAGGGACAAAATATTGCTGTGAGCACTGTGGAAAGGTGTGGCCATCGGCAAGATTACTTGCAATGCATTTGGTGAGTCATACAGGTGAACGTAACTTTGAGTGTTCTGTGTGTGGAAAACGCTTTGGTCAGTCGGGGGCAATGACAAGACATGTACGAGTGGTACATGGTGGAGCTAAGGACTATATTTGTGATATTTGTGGTCAGAGCTTTACTGCCAAGGCAACAAAAGACAATCACATGCGTATCCACACAGGTGAGAAGCCATATCAATGTGAGAGCTGTGGTAAAACATTTCGCACACAGCAACAGCAACGTGTGCATGAGCGTATTCACACAGATGCTCGGCCATATCCTTGCCCATTTTGTACCAAATGTTTCCGTCGCCGTCCTCATCTTGTTGTGCATTTGAGAACCCATACTGGAGAGAAGCCATATGCTTGTAATGTTTGTGGTAGATGCTTTGCTCAAAAGAATGATGTTACCAAGCACATGCTTATTCATAATCGCAACCGCTATGTCAGAGTCTAGATAGCTTATTCTAACTTATAACTTGCATTTCTCATACAACCATTTTTTTTTTTTAAAGTTATTTGTTCCTTATGAACAAATTTATATTAATGGTTGCTTCTTGCAGCCTTAACTTGTCATTCTTGCTGTTTTGGTATTTAATAATAAGAATATGTGAACAAATTAATTCTTTTAGAAGTTGTGTTTTTTTTCTGAAGGCTTTTCCTTGAATTTCAATGAACTATTTAGATGTTTTTGAAACCAAATTGTTACTGGCCACTGAGAAAAGCTTAGAGAAAACTAATTTTTAAATTTATATGATTGTGCTTCCTGTAAAGATACATCATATGGCCAGGGTATTAAGCCTGGCAGAAAATGTTTGTATTGTTAAATGAATAATAAAAACTCGTAAGGGGACCTTGTCAGACCAATCTTTGAGATCCTGTTGGAGATTCTTGGATGAAGGTGTGTTGTAAATGTTAAGGCATGTGCCTGGTCATTCTCTCCCTTAGGCCAAGATTTGGCAGAAGTAAAATGTTGTGTACGCTCATGCAGGATGCAAAGTAATTATGGTGTCTTATAATCAAGCAGAGGGGTTTTAATAAGTAAATAGAGCAACTGTGTTATCGCATGGAGTATAGGTGGCGTCAAGTGTTGTGACAGACACACCCCACCCCAACAGCCAGTTTCGTTGTGACTATTCCATTTCTTTGCTGCATACACATTAGTGAAAAACTAACAATATACCTGAGGTATAGAGTCATACATCAAAGTCACAATTAGCATAGTTTTTGACGGAATTTGGCAGGGAACACTTAAGTACAAATGGCGAAACCATCAGATGTAACATATGTCACATAGAGCTCAAAGGACATTTAAAACATCTTGTTAAACAGCACTACAATTCCATGAAACACAAACATTTGGCATTATTAGAAAGAAACAATGAGGTAAGTAGACCTTCAACCTCCTCAGCCACAAACTAGAGATCAGAATTTTTTGAGTATCTGTGTCATATGCTAATAAGAGCGGATATTCCTTTTAAAAAGGTTCAGCACCCTTGTTTCGCAGCTTTCGTAAATAAATATACTAAAATAAAAATGCCTAAATAATATAAGAGATGCAGTAGCAGATAAAATAATCTGATGTGTTACACTCACATAACTTTCTCTACTCTTGAACAACCTAATTTTACAAACGCCTATTCTCCATATGCTTCATGTTAATCGAGATATCGAGATGTCAATCTTATTGATAATTTTCTTGTAGATGCAAGGGGAATATGGTAGCTTTTAAGCGATAGTCAAATATTTTAACGCTGGTTGCTATGTGGGGCATTCCATTCTCTTTGCATGTCCAGAACATAAAAAAATGAATAACGAATTTGAGAAAAAGTATAAGTATTGGAAAATTTAAGGGAATAACAAGCAATATCTCGCAAACGGTTCACTCAACAAAAGAAATGTATATGACATAAATTGTGTATTTTAACGCGATCTACATTTTTCGTGTAGTAAAATTTTGTCTATCTCTTATGGTTTACCAGTTATGAAACAGTCGTTCATAATGAAGAATACTTTTGGAGACATTCCCAGAAAATTCGAGATATACATTTTATTTGTCATGACAATATCTTAAACATATGATATTTTAATCAAAATCGTTAGAGCCGTTTTTGAGAAAATTAAAATTTTCGAAAAATGTTCCATGTAAAGGGTAGTCTGGGGTGGGGGGATTTTCTTGAAAACCTTCGTGTCGCATCTCTGGAAGATACTGAACCTAAATACCAAGTTTGGTGCTTATCCGAGTGTTCGTTTTTGAGTTATGCTGTTCACAGACACACAGACACACACACAGACACACACACACACACACACACAGACACACACACGGACATGTTTCTAAAAATGCTTTTTTTGGATTCAGGAGGTCTCAAAACGTGTATTTCCGGTGAAATCTCGGTATCGAATTTTTGGGTGGAATGCAATACTTCCCCTACTTACTATACGTAGTAGAGAAAGTAAAAAATGTTCCAATCTATAGACTAAACTAAAGATGTTGCTATTAGGTCAGTTGCTAAGGTTGTTACAGGAACCTTGATGCTTGATGGTCCAGGTAAAAGATTTTGTGTACCTGCGAAGAGATGGAGGAGGTTAATCATTCTACAATTACTCACTTGTTTAGCTATTCCTTGTCTCTGCGGTGGCCTGCTGGTATCAAGAAAGAAAATGTTTTACTACTGGTTATTGATGGAGCTTCTTATATGAAGAAGGCTGCCACAGAAATTAAGCAATTATATCCCCATATAATACAATTAACCTGTGTAGCGCACGGTCTTCGCTGAGTTGCGGAAGAAATTGGAGGTTGTTTTCCGGATGTTGATGCTTTTATAGCCAACAAAAGAATTTTCACAAGGCACCCTCAAGACTCAAAATATTTAAAGAGAATTCCCTTGCCTCCACAACCAATTGTGACTTGGTGTGAGACAAGGCTACAGGCTGTCGTATACTATGCACAATATTATAATTAATGTCTTTGACAAAGAGAAAAATGCCGCTATATGTGTAGCGAAGGAAATAATTTCACCAGCTTTGTTTAAAAATATTTTACATATTCAGAATTATTTCAGCAGTATTGCAACTGCAATAACATGTTTACAACCATCTACGCTAAAAATGCCAGAAGCTATTGACGCAATAGGACATGTTTCAGAAACACCGAGTAAAGTACAAGCTGGAACTGTTAAAGGAAGGGTGACAAAGAAATTTAAAATCATTTAAGAATTTAGGGTACGCAGAAATATATAAAATGAGGGATGCGTTACTGAGGCAGGGAATCTCGAGCAATACTGATATTTCATGTTTTTCATTTGCTCCTACCACGTCATGTGATGTAGAACGTAGTTTTTCAAAGTATGAAATCTTTCTACATGCTAATCGCATGCAATTTACATTCCATGCATTTCAGAAATACATTATTGTACATTGTAACACCTTTATTCACGAAAAGCCAGTGTAACTCAGATTTCTGTACTTTAATTAAATAATGGAGTAACTTTATTGCACACTACCAATAGCTAAACATACATTGTTTTCTTCCGATACTCCTTAATCTTGATCTATGTATTTTCGAAGCAGGGTGTACTGCCTCCACCTGTTAATGTATTTGTTTACAGAGAACACTCCATGGTTGCAGTCGTTTCCACCTTCCCTTGCCACCAACCCTTGATATGTTCCTAACTTAATTGTTTACTTACTAAAACCCTTAGAAGGAAAATTCACAAAAGATTTAAATTCAAAGGTAAGTCAAATTATAGAATATGGAATAAAGATGAACCTATTTGAAGGAAAACAGAAAACGCTAGAGTTAATGGAACTAATAGTAAAAAGAGCAGGGACAGATATGGAGATAAAGCAGGGAAAAGTACACACACACAAAGGATGGTATGATGAGTGTAAAAGTGCAAAAAAGGAGGTTTCCAAAGAACTTATTAAATGGAGGAGATCGGAAAATAAGACAGGCAAAATTTGATGATTTACAAATGGGGATATAAATGCTTATTAGAGACAAAGAAAACAGAACGGCAAGAAAATGTGGAAAATAAACTAAAGGGGGTAGTTGAAAAGAAAGATTGTAAAACTATATGAGTCATTCCACATCAAACTGAACAGACACTAAACTTCCCTTTCTCTGAAATTTCTGAATTTTAGTTTACGTGTTCCACACATAAAATAAATTGACATGTATTTTATATCTTGCGGAAAATCAAATTATTTTAGGATTTACAGTGTACTTAACATTTTTCTTACACTTGCACAACATTACGTAAAAATAATTTATTCTCGGAATACAGAATGGTCAGGGATAAGAACATTACATTGTTTTGCAGATAAAAACATTGTGGTTTTTCCTTATATCAAATACTATTTTTTTGTAATAAAAAATAATCACTTTTTAAGTATGAATATTTTATACCACAATATATTTAACCCCCTAGTATTAAAATCTGAAAAAAATGCAGGAGGAATCTGTGATATATTTTGTTTTAAATCTGTTAATATCAGGATAGATCTTCCTTAGAAGTACGCGCTTTTAAACAGTTTATGTTAGCGTGTAGGGTTTTAGAACATAGACTACTGACTGAGAGCTTTATGTTGCAGCAGCAAGCTGCGCTGACTGATGTGTTATGCAGTACGAATGTGATAGGCTATCACTTCTGGTGTTCAGTATAACTTAGCAACTGGAATCTGATATTCTATAAAGGTCCTAATAAGCAAAAAACAGCTGGTGGAAAGAAACCGAAAAAATAATGGAGTTAAGGATATATGGGGACTGGAAGAAAGAAATACAAATGGTTTTTGGAAAATAGTAAGAAACAGAGTGGAAGATATAGAACGATAAAAGATATGGGGCAGCCTTGAAAATAAAAAAATCATTAAGCTTTGTATAAATTAATAAAGAAGAGAGAGGTATGTTGATTGCTGTAACAGACAAGAAAGGGAAGGTTTAGCATGAATGAGAATGGGATCAATGTATTTAAGAGGGATGAGAGGCAGCAGAAGAGGAATATGCGAGCTGTGTGGAGGAAGAGAAATTATAGAACAGAATATAAGGAAATAAGGAGCTGGAGGGAAAGAGCGTGGAAAAAGAATTGCGAAAATATGGATAAAAAAATAGTAACTATAAAGATGCTACACGGAAAGAAGAATAGAAAATCAAGGGCATGGGAGAATTTTTAAGGAAGGTAAAGGAAAAATGGTCTAGAAAAAGTAAGAGAGGCAAAAAGAAGAAGGGTGCGTCGGTACCCCTGTCTGATTGTTTCGAAGACTGCGCTGTTGGTGGCAGTCCCGGGTTCGATGCCCACTCGGGTTGGAGTCGAACGCGGCTTAGTGGTAGAGATAGAAGTAATGCTGAAATTCACTGTACCTGTTTTCTCCATCCGATGTGACTTCGTCTTGTTGTCCTTCTCGCTGCTACCCTGGCTAGTTGGTTCTCAGTGGTGATGTTTGCATGGACTCTGCCTATCATGATTATTAATAAGCTCGTGGATCTCAGTGGTGGTACTAGGAGCTCATAGGAGAATTTACTGCTCACTGTAATGTTTGGTTCATGGCTATTTATTGTTACTTCCTCACTACATAAATGTTCCTGTTAACTTATCACCATTTTTGCGCGCCAATTTCGTTTGACGGAGTATTGAACTGTTCATATCTAAAAGTCAACTGTTAACTGCTTAATCTAAAAGTAAACTGTGAACTGTCTTTAACTGTTCAACTACCTTCTTTTGGGGTTGAATCTCGACTATTTAAAAAATACAATCTCCCACCTAAACTTTTGGTATCGGATTTCTTATTGGTCAGTTTGTATAATCATGTGACCTTTTTCCTGTGTTTCTCTTGGTAAACTGCCGTTCTGTTATATTTTCCTCACTCCATATTTCCGGAGCAGAAACAAACAGAGTCATAAAACTTTACCCTTCTATTCTAACACAAAAGATACTTTTTATTTAAAGGTGAGTCGAAATTGTTACACTAACATCACTTAAGTTTACTCACTTAACATGTTTCGGGAAACCGTTGTTCCCATCCTCAGAAGGTTAACTCGACTGGCCCGTGTTGTTGGTGTTTCCGTTTTTTGGACTGGATCCTGTGGTGGCATCTTGTGGTGGAGAAATGTACTTCCAGAGAGGATTTGGTGGCGGCAAATCAAAATTCATTAGATGTGTGTTGTGTTTTAGAATGGTGATCTTCTCCCATGCATCTAATTCGGCTGCAAATTTGGCTGGTTTGACTAATGTAATATTGGGTTTGATGTTGTGATTAGTGATCCAAAAATGGTGTGAAACTGCAGATTTGTCCATTTGTTTGTATTTAATACATCTCATGTGCTCCTTTAGCCTAGTTTCTAAGTTTCTTTTTGTCTTACCAATGTATACTTTATTGCAATCTGAACAATTGATTTTATAGATTCCAGCTTTTTTGTCTTGTGGAATGGGGTCTTTTAACTTGTTACAAAGTAATTTCTCTATGTTAAATTTGTTCTGTGGAGCTAGGCTGATGTTATGTTTCATGAAAATCTTCTTAAATTTGTGAAATGTTCCTGGGTGGTATGTGAATTTCTTGAACTTTAGTTCTTTATCTTGCTGGCTGAGATTAGTTGTGTTTCTGATGTGCATCTGTCGTTTGAATTTTGCAATTTTTTTGTCAATAGTTGCTTTGTTGTACCCATTATGTATTGCTGTGTCTACTATATGCTGGTATTCTAACTGGTATTCTTTTTTATTTAAGGGGGTATATACCAGTCTATGTGTTAGGCTGTTTAGTACTGCATGTTTGTGTGTGGTTGGATTGAAACTCTTATTTTTTATGTAATTAGTAGAGTGTGTTGGCTTCCTGTATATGCCAAAGGTTAGGTTCTTTTGTTCTCTGATGATTTTTAGATCTAAAAATGGTAGCATGCCTTCTTTTTCTATTTCTTTCTATTTTATGCATTGGACAAAATTGTTTTAGTTTCAATAAGAAGTTCTATCAACAACCAACTGGTCTAACCATGGGCAACCCACTTTCACCCTTCTTGGCAGATTTATTTATGAGCTACTTAGAAATACACATAACAACTTCCTTTCCATACATGTTTAAAGTTTGGCACAGATATGTTGACGACATCTTCGCTGTTGTCCCTAATAGGTTCATACAAGACTCCTTAGCCTTACTAAACCTACAGAACCAATCAATAAAATTCACCATAGAAATAGAAAAAGAAGGCATGCTACCATGTTTAGACCTAAAAATCATCAGAGAACAAAAGAACCTAACCTTTGGCATATACAGGAAGCCAACACACTCTACTAATTACATAAAAAATAAGAGTTTCAATCCAACCACACACAAACATGCAGTACTAAACAGCCTAACACATAGACTGGTATATACCCCCTTAAATAAAAAAGAATACCAGTTAGAATACCAGCATATAGTAGACACAGCAATACATAATGGGTACAACAAAGCAACTATTGACAAAAAAATTGCAAAATTCAAACGACAGATGCACATCAGAAACACAACTAATCTCAGCCAGCAAGATAAAGAACTAAAGTTCAAGAAATTCACATACCACCCAGGAACATTTCACAAATTTAAGAAGACTTTCATGAAACATAACATCAGCCTAGCTCCACAGAACAAATTTAACATAGAGAAATTACTTTGTAACAAGTTAAAAGACCCCATTCCACAAGACAAAAAAGCTGGAATCTATAAAATCAATTGTTCAGATTGCAATAAAGTATACATTGGTAAGACAAAAAGAAACTTAGAAACTAGGCTAAAGGAGCACATGAGATGTATTAAATACAAACAAATGGACAAATCTGCAGTTTCACACCATTTTTGGATCACTAATCACAACATCAAACCCAATATTACATTAGTCAAACCAGCCAAATTTGCAGCCGAATTAGATGCATGGGAGAAGATCACCATTCTAAAACACAACACACATCTAATGAATTTTGATTTGCCGCCACCAAATCCTCTCTGGAAGTACATTTCTCCACCACAAGATGCCACCACAGGATCCAGTCCAAAAAACGGAAACACCAACAACACGGGCCAGTCGAGTTAACCTTCTGAGGATGGGAACAACGGTTTCCCGAAACATGTTAAGTGAGTAAACTTAAGTGATGTTAGTGTAACAATTTCGACTCACCTTTAAATAAATTCAATACACATCACTGTTTCTAGCTTCTTTTCATTACAATACATACAAAAGATACTGTTTTCACTGACCATGTGAACAGCATGTTTCTACCCTAACTGCAGTGTTCAAGACATTCTCAACTTAGTTAAACAGGAACATTATGTACACGACAAATATTACATTATACAGAAATTACTATTTACACGGTTTTCACATTGTAAACATATATCATTTATATATTAAATTAAACACTGAAAAATTTAGCACATAATAAAATTACTTCGGGCACATTCTGCCTCAAGGGCTGCCCAGTGAGCATTAAGGCCTGGGAGCCAAGCAGTCTGAGTGGCTCAAAAGGAAGACAAGCACCAGACAAATTGTATATAAGATGTAATGGTACAAGAGATATGCATTGTATAAAAATTGTAAACCAAATCGTACAATAAATTCAAATTCATACTAAAACCCCTTTTCCTGCTTATGATACATGAGAAAACACTGAAAATGAATTAGAGCATATCTTGCTGCTTTATTTCTAGAAGTCGAAATGGAGTGATAAATAATGCTATGACTAAACTGGAGAAGATAATGCAAATAAGAAAAAGTATGTTTACACTCTCTTGCTCCTACTTGTAGATAAAGATTGCATTCCACCCAGAAATATGGTTTTGAGATTTTTCTAGCAATACATGTTTTGAGGTACTCTTAGAAGAGTGTGTGTGTGCGCGCGCGCGCATGAGAGAAATCTGATGTGCAGTATCCATGCCACTGTCAATGCACTATCGTTTATTTTTATGGAGCTTCTACAAACTCTCTTCTTATGAAAGCTTATTTTTCTATCTACTTCATGTTAATTGAGATTTATCTTAGAAGAAATAGTTTTGTTACACATCCGTTGTATGTACAAGGGGGATAGAGGAAACTGAAACAATAGCAAATGCTAAGGTGGGTCACTATATGCTGGCCTTCAAACTCTATACTCTTTCCATCATATCGCTAAAACCATTTGAATAGTAATGGCACTTAAAAAAGCATTGAAAAATTCAAACCAATAATAACATATCTTGGAAATTGCTGATGCTACAAAAAGACATGATTTGAAATTGTGTAAGGAGATGCACTCTTTTTTGTGTAGTACATTTTTATCAAACTCTTAGGGGTTACATGTTGTACAAAATTATACTTCAATCCAAATGACTTCACAGGTTATTCACAGAAAACTTGAGCCAAACATTTTATTTGTCATGTAAATACCTTTTGAGAAAATAAAAAGTTTGAAGAAAAATTTCATGTAAGGGGTAGTTTGGGGTGGGAAATTTTCTTGTAAATCTTTATGCTGCATCTTTGGGATATACTGAATTTATTTAACATTCACATGCAAGCACACATGCACACTATATTACACTTAAAGACTGGTGCAGGGTAGGTAGTGTTTCTGCTGTGAACGAAGATGTGAACACTGCCATCTGAATTTTATTATGCCACTATAGATTTCCATGACAACTTTAGCGGCCTAGGTCCGGTTTCCCTAACCAATGTTAAATTTTAACTGGTTTAACACTGAAGTTGACACTAATTCTGTTTCAATGTGTTAAACTCTGTTTTAAGTTAACACTGCCGCACTCCTGTGTTATAGCGTTTAACAAATGTTAGAAGTCAGAAAATGGCTGCTGCAGACAATCAGATGGCATTATGGTCACCTCAACAGCAAGTCTTGGGTAATGTAACAGGTGATAAAATAAGCAAAAGATATTTCAGAGGATGTGCTCAAAGCAAATACTTCACAAATACCAAGGTCACCATAATATACATGCTTCTCTTCTGTGAGAGGGAGATACAGTAATAGGATTAATGTGCATATTTATCACATTAAAAATGTGAGGTTAGAAGTGTTTCTTTTTATTTTCCCTACTGTGTATAGTAAGTAGGAGAAGTATTGTATTCCACCCAAAACTTTGTCAATATTTCATCAGAAATCCAGAAAAAGCATTTTTAGAAAAAGGTTTGTGTGTGTGGGGGGGGTGAAGTCGGATAAATATCACACTTAAGTTCAGTACCTTCTAAAGATGCTACAAGTATTTTCAAGAAAATACTCCGCCCACAACTACCTTATACATGCAATATCTTTTTAAATTCTTTATTTTCTAAAAAATGGCTCTTGATTTTGATTAATATATCTATATCAAGGATATTAATTAAAAAAAGATTAATATACCAAAACGATTTTGATTAATATGCCATATATTAAGTATATTTATATGACAAAGTGTGTACCTTGAATTTTCTGGGAATGCCTGTAAGGTTCTTTTCATTTGGAGGGAATTTTGATAATCTTATATATCTGTTAAATGTTAAGGAATAGGTGAAACGTACTACACGGAAAAATGTAGATCTCTTAAAAATGCACAATTTCTTTCGAATAACTCTTTTTGTGGCATCAGCCATGTCCAAAATATCTGTTATGCAGCTATTTCCAGAAAGGTTTATCTCAATTACAGTGAAATAGAGAGGAAAATGAACTTTTGTAAGAATAATTTGCATATCTGCTAATAAGTAAGAGGGTAGAGAAAGTCTTGTAACACAGAAATTTTTTTCAATGCATTTCTGAACTTGAACCACTAGAATAGTTAAATACTTCAGCTAATAATCAGATAGTTTTGCAGGGTATGGCAATAATCTGGGGGCCAACAGCAGTAGTGTTACAATGTGATGTTAGCACAAGCAAAATTAATAAGGTACAAGAATATTAAATGTATTAATTCAAATGCTATTAATACCTTTAATGTATGCAACATCATTTTAGAATGGCTTTAGAGTGCCCATTTTATGCAACTTTTCTTATGTGAAAGCTTATTTTAGCTCTAAAAATGTTGGATAATAGGGCTTGTAATATTACAAACATGTGCACTACTTTTTCAAAATACACTCTTAAGTTGCTTATGTGGTTCTCCCATAAACATTAAGTTTTTCACAATTATTTTGAATATTTACTGTATACAAAAATATTTAACAGCTTAAGCCACATCTCAAATATTAATAAAATTACTATATAATGCTGGTTTGTGAGTAATTGTTTATTTTAAAAAATATGAATGTAAAATGGGGTTCTACAGCCCTGGAACAAGAAATAAATACACAGAGCAATTTTAACTTAAATATGTGTAAGCCCATCTCACATGGTTTCTGGCTAGAAATGCACCTTCAGTATTCTATTATCTAGTCTTTAATAGTTTGTATTAAATAAATTTTAATTGCTCCATTCCTTTCATCATATATACGTGAATGCAACAGATCTTCATTTTAACTTTGTGCAATTCTTCACTTAATAATATTGGAAATACTTTTTTCTAACATGCAGACACTCTGGCTATAGAAACTGTGTAGGTTTATCAGTAGTTCACAATTCAGACGTGTTCTGTTTGTGGTATCACTAAGAAACCCCCCCAAGGATCTGCTGGCTTCACAAAAGTATGGGACTAATACTTTCTGACAGCTTCTACCGCTTTCCTCTCATAATACCATACATTGGTCTGTTGCTTAGTAAACAAACAGGTCCCAGCATTGTGATGTATGAGTAATGGCCTTGTTCCAAGTTCACTGCTCTTCTCATGAGTAGATGGAATTGTGAAAATTATGATCTCGCCTGTAGGAAGCATGTATATCCTAATAGGGTGATTGTTTCTACAAAATTGTATACACAGAAATGGAACTTCATTTAAAACAAACAGCACATTTGATAAATGAAAAATATTTTGAATGAAGTGCAGAGTAACATGGTAGGAAATGAATGTTGTCTTTCAAAGATACAAAGAGACATTAAGATCCTTTAAATTATAAGTTTAATACCTGAAGCAAGATGGGTGCGAAACAAATTGCAAATTTCAATAATTGAAAAGTGGCCTTTGTTGTGATTCATGTTGGAAGTTGGAGTACTGACAGCGTTGCTTGCACATATGTAATATTTGGTAGAGGTTCATATTTTTAACCCAATATCCTAAAATTACAGTATAATTTAAACAAAGGTGTTAAAGAAGATTAATATTAAATCATCACTGAAATATCTTATCTGAATTTATAACCGTGTATGGGAGGTTTGGTGGCAAGAAATATTACTAGAGCACATACAGACCTTAAATGCAAATGATTTGGAATACAAAACTAAATATAGTTGCACAAATTTATGAAGTGAGTTAGCTGAGAGGATTTTAATGCTTAAATTTACAACTGATATGCAGTTTTCAGTTACCTGATCTTAATAGGAACAATGTATTTTGTGTTTTATGTTCAAAGAAAGAAGTTGCTGCTTTTACGTATAACAGGAGGGAAAGGGGGGGGCTGGTGATAAAGTGTGCAGTGAAAATGACAAAATTTAAGGCTGTTTTGCATGCTATACACTTAGCATTTTGTACGTTTGGAATGGAAATTATTGTATGTTGCTATTAGTGAATATTCATTGTGTTTTTCAATGGCTGTCAGTGAAAAAGGTGCATGCATAATAAATAATGGAAATGTGAGAGCTAAGATATGCATGTTTTTGGATAATACAACCAGCTTTGGCCAGTTCCATCATCCTCTGTTAGCATTGGTAGCCAATTAACTTTCGGAAAGATACTTCCATAAATTTTTGTACATATTTTCTTCAAAAGAGAAAAGGTTACAGCATATAGTTTCCATTCACATACTAATTTGAATGTTAACATTGGTTGATGAAACTGTTAAGTACTAACTTGGTTATGACCTGTTAAGTATTCAACAGGTTGATGAAACTGGCCATTTGTTTGCAGGTTGCAGCACTGCAGTGCTCAGTTAGGTGATGAATCACCTGAAAATACAGAAGACTGTGAAGAAAACAAAAATATGGTCTCAGAAAATCCATTCTTTTGCATGTATTGCCCTGAAGGTTTTGTAAATGAAAGTCTTTTAGTGAATCATCTGTGTTGTTGCCATTTGACTGATCTGCATCATTGTGAAATATGTGATGAATATTTTCATACCTCAAAAGAGGATTTTTCTGCCCATGTTTTTGAGCATAACACAATTCATACTTTAGAGGATGTAAACAGCATTGATGAAGGTTTGCCATGTGAAACTGAAAATGTTCCAGGAAGTAGTATGAATCAGGAGTTGGCATTTTCAGAGGTCATCAGTGAGGCTATAAAAGCTTATAGCTGTGGATTCTGTGGCGTTATATCAAAATCTGAAGAAGAGTTTGCTTCACATTTGAAGGTTCATATTATAAGAGAACCCATCAAATGTAGTTTTTGTGAAAGTACATTCAAGACTTTGCTGGAAATGAAAACACATGAAAGAGAGCATAAAAATGAGAAGCCATTTCATTGCAAGTTCTGTGAGGCAAAATTTGCTTCTACAACAGAGCTGCTTAAACATTCCTCATACCATAGAAATGGGCCTGGTTTTGTATGCAAAACATGTGGGAAGAAGTTAAAGTCATTTACTGATTTTAAATTTCATACTGATATGCACAGAAATCGGTATAAGTGTATGGTTTGTAATAAGGCTTTTAGAGATTACACATCATTGATGAGACATTTGGATGTACATCAAAGTGGTGCAATGTATGTCTGTGAAAAGTGTGGGAAGGAATATAGGAGCCAGTCACATTTTCTAGATCATCTTAAATTGCATACTGGTTACAAATCTTTAGTGTGCCATAGATGTGGAAAAAATTTTTACAATTTGCATAGCTTACAGCGTCATTTGCAGTGTCACTCAAACCAACAGCATTTTATGTGCCCAAAATGTGGCCAGAAGTTTCGTTGGTACAAGAATCTTGCCGCACATAGTAAGGTACATGATGCAGAATATGGTTCAGAAGCTATATGTGATGTTTGTGGGAAACAACTTTCCAATAAAGATAAGCTGAAGATTCATATGCGTACGCACACTGGAGAAAAACCTTATGCTTGTGAGCATTGTGACAAGAGGTTCACACAGAAACCAAACCTTAACTATCATGTCAGCACAAAACATGGTGGCCCTCTCAACCATGTTTGTGATATCTGTCAGAGTCGATTTCCTTCCAAACATGCCTGTGACAACCACCGTAGAATACATACAGGAGAGTGCCCATATAAGTGTACTATGTGCCCAATGTCATTTCGATCAACAAACTGTCTCTATGCTCATACTAAAATTCACTTGAATATCCGCTCTTATGTTTGTGGTACTTGTCAAAAAAAGTTTGCAAAAAAATCTCAGTTGGATAGTCACCTCCGAACTCATACGGGAGAGAGACCATTTACATGCAATATTTGTGGGAAAGCATATACACAGAAGTGGAATATGGTGAAGCATAGAAGATCTCATGAGGGTAGTCAACAAAACGGCACTTCACAGTGTTCTACGATCTTGGGGAACTTTCAGTTTTTTCAGAACTAACTCCAGATGTGTCTAGTCCATTTTCTAGTCAAATGTAGAACTGAGATATTGTTATGGTTGCTTATTTCACACACTTCAGTAAACAAGTAGAAGCGCTTTAGTCAAACCTGGACTGAATGCAGTAGTTACGAACTAAGTAATGAATTATTTTTTGTGGTGTTGTATTCCTCAAAATTTAGGATGATCTTCATAGTGTAGTTTTGTTGTATGTAATGCTTGCGACACAAAGGTTGAATGACTTTAATATTGCAAAATAAATTAAAATTTGTACTTAGTAATAACTCTTTAATATTGCTAAATGAAGAATGTTACGAAGGTTCAGATTATTCTAAGTACATTCACTCATTAAATGATAATTTGTGTCATAGTCAGAGCAAATGAGAAGTATTAGTATTGAAAAACCACTTAGTAGTACTCTTCAATCATCAAAACATAATGCAACTGTACAAGGATGGTTCCGACCTCAACATGAAGATGGCAGCACTTGTAAATAAAAGCTAGTGAATTTCATTGTTCATCTGTTGACAGTTACTCACCAACGTTTCAGCCATTTTGGACGCTCAGTTGTTATGTAACAGTCGTTTGAGTGAGGTGATGTGAGTGTTTTTATGAAAATGGACAAAATTGAGCATCGAGCTGTCATTAAATATTTGTTTTTGAAAGGAGTTGGATTCTGTGTATGGGGACTCTGCACCATCATTTACCACAGTGAAATTTTGGGCAGCTGAAGAGCTTGGGAGAGGAACGTTTGAGACGTCCAAAAGCTGCAACTACCAACGAAAACATCGCCAAAGTTCACCAAATGGTTCTAGATGACCGCCAAATTAAAGTGAGAGATAGCAGAGGCTATGAACATGTCAAAAGAACGTGTTTGTCACATATTAAATCAACATTTAGACATGAGAAAGCTGTCTGCACGTTGTGTGCCGCGTTTGCTCACAGACCAAAAACGTGTTGGAATGAACATTTCCAACGCTCTGTTGGTGCAGTAAATCTGAGTTTTGGCGCCGATTAATTGCTGTAGATGAAACTTGGATTCACCATTATACGCTCAAAACAAAAATACAGTCCAAACAGCGGACTGCAAAGGGGGAACCGGCTCCAAAAAAAGCAAAAACTGTTTTTTCAGATGGGAAAGTGTTGTTTTTTGGGCTAGTCGTGGAGTTATTTTAATTGATTATCTTCAAAAAGGAAAAACCATTACAGGAGCATACTACGCATCATTACTTGACAAGCTGAAGGCAGAACTTGCGGAAAAGCAGCCACATTTGCAGAAAAAGAAAATCCTGTTTCACCAAGACAACGGCACCGTCTCACACCTCAGCGGTTGCAATGGCAAAAATCCACGAATTACGGTTTGAACTGCTTGACCATCCGCTTTACTCACCAGATCTAGCCCCAAGTGACTTCTTTTTGTTCCCTCATCTGAAAATTGCACTCAGAGGACAGAGATTTTCGTCAAATGAAGAGGCAATCACCTTCGTGAACAATTATTTTGCAGAGAAAAACGCCGAGTACTATTTGGACAGGTTACAGAGATGGGAGCATCGCTGGGAGAAGTGTGTAGAGTTACAAGAAGACTATGTTGAAAAATAAAAAAAAAAATTCTGAAAAAATGTCTTGTATCTTTATTAGGTCGGAAACTTTTCAGACCACCCTCGTATTAGAAATGCAGCACACTTCAAAAAAGCATGCTTACTTATTGGAAACTAAAGACAAGAATTGATTTTTGCATAAACCTTAAAATGCAGCATAGTTGAACTTTTTTAACTTAGTTATGTTAATATAATAAAAATAATAATAACAACAATAATAATAATAATAATTTCTTTGAAAAGTTGTTTGAATAAGATTTATCTCCCTAATTGTTATAATTACAAAAAACCTAGCCCATCAAACAACTGTTCATTAATTTCTTGGCAATTTTCAACTGTTCTCTGTAGAACTGGTGATACCTTGAAGGTATCTAATCAAGTAGTTCCTACAAGATTTCTTTGTTGACATTATTGCCTTTGTACCATTGCGCTTCCTTGGCAACTCATTACTAAATGATAGGCAACCACCAACATTGCTCCTGTTTTTATATCCATATCATATTGCTCAATAGTACCATAAGAAAATGTTTTAAACATTAAGCATGTTACTTTACTAATTAGTACCTTTTGCTTAATTTCATACATTGTTATTTGTTTCAGCAATGGTTCAGTACTTACATGTCACATGTTAGTTTCTCTCTCTCTCTCTCTCTCTCTCTCTCTCTCTCTCTTTACTAAATCTTTTCATTAATCCAGCACAAATGTGTACATGAGAAAGGCCCTTTAGCCCTTTACATTTTTTTTTTTAATTAAGCCCAAATTCTAGGTAATAGGGTAGATACGTATACCCAAACTAAGTATTTTGCTCTATAATGTCAAATTTATTAGCCTGAACAGGATGCGGTTGGTGACTTATTAAATTCTTAATTTGGGGAAAACATGAATGGGAATATATAATTAAATGTCTTAACATCATTTAGAATTACATTTACATACTGATTGATACAAAAATTATCAGCTTCCTTTGCTACCATGTTGCTGATCACATATACAGGCATTGCCCTCCGTGGTGTAGCGGTTACTATGCTAGTCTCTAGTTCTCGAGGTCGCAGGCTCAAACCTGGAAGAGGACAATGGATTTTTTCGAGCATAAAAATCCTTAGCATGGCTTCCTTCGCAAGGGAAGTAAAGCTGGTGGTCTCGTGTCTAGATTTACGGCATGTAAAAGAACCTCAAGACTGATAAAGAGGCTTCTGAGCAAACTTACCAGTCTTTCACGCCCAGTGTAGAATGGGACGCTAAGGACCACAGCAGTTAAAGAGCGCCCATAAATTAAAAAAAAAAAAAATGCAAGAGATATATTCTGCAAAATTGCTGTGTTTATTGAAACAGGACATTTTAACATGCAAAATGTAATATTGGGTTTCTTGAAGACCCATTGTTAAGACAGGGTCTTTTAGTACAGTACAGTATATTAATTTATTTGTATATGATAGGGTTGAATGGCAATGAAACATAACACATTTCTTTACTTGTAGTTTTAATTGGGTACAATACAGAAACACAAAATCAGTTAATACTGAATATGAAATAAGTGTGTGTACTATTCACTTAAATCAATACTGGTTCATCTGCATCTGATGAATCTGAAGATGTAGTTGCAGCTGCATTTGAAGTGGAATTCTTGGTGAATGCTGGACAGTTACAAGAATTGCTGGATTGTTTAGGAAAAGAAAGAAAGAAAGAAAGAAAGGGGGGAAAAACAACAAAAAAAACTCATCATTTGGGTAGTCTTTTGGCTCCACAATTCTTTATAACATTTCAAAACATATTCAATTTCTCTTTCCACTTTCGCACTTCTCATGGTGTCAATTTCGTCTTTAAAATTGGTCAGTGCATTGATTTTTGTTGAGTTTTCTTTCAAGTTGAATGTCCTTACTTAGGCTCTCATACATTATTGTGCTGCACAATAAGCATAAGGTCATTGTCAATTAAAATCAACCTTAAGTGTGAATTAAAACCTTCACAGACATTTTCATCAACATCACAAACCAAGCTGTATGCCATGTCTGCTACTTCTCTAGTTGCACTAATGATGTTATTTTCTGCCTCCTCTTTTGGAACTTGTTTAGCTTCAGGCCATAATTTTTTCAGACAGAATTCCTGCATTTTTTTTTGTGACTCGTTTCCATGAGTCTTGAATATATCAATTGCCATCTTAATATTTAACTGTTGCCAGAACATTTTTGATGGTGAGGTCTTCTGAATCACATTCTTCAATCAGCTTCGAAAATGTCAAGACAAAAATAATATGCTTCAAATGTTCCAATAGCTCCCTGTTCCATGGGTTACATTGAAGTGGTGTTGGTGGCAGGAATAAAACTTGGATGCTGTCATTTAACTCGATAATGAAGGAGGTTTGTTAGGAAAGTTAGTAACAAGGATGTGAATTTTAAATGGAATTTTTCTTTTTCACAATATGCTATTAACTCATCTTTTAGTTCTTAAGTAAAGTATTCATTGAAAATACATAGAAAATGCTTTCATTTAACTTGGTAATGAAGTGGTTTGCTAGGAACGTTAGTAACAAGGATGTGAATTTTAAGTGGTATTTTCTTTTTCATAATATGCTATCGACTCATCTTTTAATTCTTGAGTAAAATATTTATCGAAAATAGGAAGTCATCCAGCCTTTTTTTTATTGGGTTTAATGAACTGCAGAAAACTTTTTATCACAAGCATTCAATACTTTTAAGTTTTGTGAATGATAAAAGGCTTTAATTTGCAGTCCCCAGAAATGTTCCCCCCCAAAACACTGTGTGCATCTGTCCTTTGCTGCCTTAAATCCAGGTGTTTTTTCTTCATTGGAAATTGTCTGCAGAGCATTCATTTTCAAAATATAGTGTAACTCCTATTTTACACTTCCATGGGGGACACTTAAAAATGGTGTAAAATCAAGGAAAAGTACTGTGATTGCTTACAGAAAATTCTGAGGTGAATACAACAAAAATGATGAATATCACTTTTAATAACCAGTTCTTTCCAATCAAACTTACACTTATATTAATGTCCTGAAATTTCGATTAATACATTTATAAAAAAAAACTTCTTACAAAGACCCATTTTCCGTTGATAAAAAAAAAAAAGTCTGAATTTCAATAAGCTAAAAGCTATGTTTTATGAATATATGTAGTTTTATGTGCAACAAACATTCCTAGTACATATAAGAGGGGAAAAAACTAAAAAGAATGCAGCAATAATGTAATTGCCATCAACATTACTTTTTAATAACCAAATTTTATTCAGAGAAGTCTTTGTCACATACCGTCAATCGGGGTGAGATTGGTCCTTTTTCTGTGTTTTTTGTATTTCTATACTGGAAGCCGATACTAGGATCTGAGGAAAGGCTTATAAAAGGTCAGGTATATGTTATTAACTAATGCAGGAATGACCTCACATTAATAAACAAAGTATGTACCAGTTGCATTTTGAAAAATGTGGAACAATCTCACTTTGTGACTTGGTCCACATTGGGGGTGACTTTGGTCCACATTGTGAATACACTGTTTGTAGGAATATATTCTGTTCTGGATTAATGTCACCCCTGCAGTATGTAAGGTAGGACATATAGAAATGAAGGTATGCACCAAAAGATGGTTTTATTTTGCAAAACATGGGTAAAAAGGCATAAGGTACTTCTGAAAAGACAAATTATTAAACAATGTTAAAAATTCTAGTATTATAGTACAGTATAGTAAAATCTATTAATGGTTGTAAACAAAAATAGAACATTTTTTAGAAGTTCAAAGGACTGACCATTCTGTGTTAAAAGTCATTACTGTTCCATACTTACTGAAACCCCAACTAAACAAACTAATTTAATTCTGGCACACTGAAGAATCCCCTTTTGCTTAATATTTTAGGAGCTGCAATTTTTCTTATTACATTCTCCCAATCATATTCAAGAATATCTTCTTTCTTTGGCCATTTCCAACTTTTTACAGACTTCTCCATACAGCTAACAGTAGGTCCCTTCTCATCACTTTTGGATAGTTTATGGATAATCCCTGGAAACTCTTCACCATTGTATCTAACAGTTATGAAGTCATCTTTTTTCAATGCTTTTTTTCTGTTGGAATGTCAAGAATGAAGCAGTTTTATGATTTGAATGTTCAATGTTTATATCACTCATCTCACTTATATGATCAGATTCCAATTTCATTTCTAGTTCACTTGAATCATCACCTTCTGTCAAGTCTACTGGTTTTTTAGGACATTCAGGTTTTCTCAAGTCTTTGAAATCTTTCCAAATGTTTGTGCTTGTTCACTGGATGGATACTGCACTTCCTGAACCCTGAAATCAAATTCTGTTTCACATTTGGAGTGATGCTTCAATTAACTTCTTTAGAAGGGAAAATACCTTTTGGAATTCCAGACACTTGGTTTCCGCTCCCAGTATCTCTCCATTCTGACAAAATCTTTTGCCATGCTATTTTCAGTGATCTGAATACTGCAACATCTAATGGCTGCATTAAATTAGTAGAATTGGGTGGCAGGCATATGAAACGATTATTGAAATCCTTACAATTTTTAAGAGCTGTTTCACTGATATGTGTTGCAAGATTATCGCAATTAACACTTTTGGACCATCTAGACGTTTCAACCTTGGCAACATTAGGTTAATAAACCAGTTCTCGAATGTAGCATTGTCAAACCAGCCACTACTTGTTTGGTTATAACGGCAGTGTGTGGGTCCATTTAGTGTCCAGGTGTCCCACATAGTTCCCCTTTGTACACAACATAAGGGGGCAACAGTTCCCCACTGGCACTGCCTGCAAACATTACGGATGTAGATGTTTTTGTCGTATTACAGACTGCTCTATATATTTAGTCCCTCTGCGACAAATAACATGTTTTTGGCCTGGATCATCTCGCAGGTTAGTTTCATCATAGTTCCAGATATGGGTTGGTGGAACATTTTCGACCTCTTTCATCAGATTGTCTTGATATTCTTCAATAATTTCTTTACTGACCACAGCTCTTACCCTTTTAATGTTTGAAGAAAAACGAGTTGTTAGTGGGATGACGTCCTAAAAATAATTTAACCGAATCTGGCCCTGGCAAATTATTTTTAAATTTGGAGACAACTCTTCCAGTCTTCAATAAGTAGTTCTTGATACAGAACCTTAAGTCTGTTTCAGTGACAGAAAATCCAAAATCTGCAAGTTTCAGCAGATGGTTCTTGAAACCCTCCTCTTCCTGTGGAGTAAACACTGTTGGCCCTCCAATAACAGAGCTGCGCACACCTTTCAATTTATTTATTTATTATTGTACTACGAGGAATACCATATTGTTCTGCAGCTTCACACTGAGAGAGGCGCTTACATCTGATTATCTTCTACGCACTTTTTCAATGTTTCAGCTGAATATTTTATATAGGGGCGAGATCCGAATTCTCGTTTGTAATTTCTAGGCATGTTGAACTGAAACAAGGAAAAAGTTTTTCCTTTTAGAAACTTGGGTTGATAAAAACAAGCTAAGCATGATTTAATTCAATTCATGAACTGTTATTCATCAAATTTTATTCTATAAAGAAGTTAACATAAAATGGGATGACATTGTTCCAGGACGTCGAAATTGACTATTTCACTAATTTGTTAATTATTGGATAATAGTGACATTTAATTGCCTAAATACTGATTGTTTCTTGATCAGCATAAAAACCAGCACTAAATGTATACTTAACAGATTTTTCTTACTCTTGTTGACAATCACAAATGTAAAAGTTCCAAGATATTATTATCAACAAAACAATAACAAACCAAAATAAGCCAGTGCTGCCCCTAATTGAGTCTTCTTGAAACTCCTGTAGTTATTTCAGTGCAGCCAACATATGTTCTTTAACACATGAGAACCCACACAATCCAAATTTCCCCACTGATATTGAGGCAGGAAAAATATAATTAAAATTACCCAATCTCACCCTGCAGGGCCAATCTCACCTCATTTGACGGTAATTTATTTAAAAAATGATAAAATTACATAATGAATTCTGACCTTATGCTACAGTTCAAGTGCATACATCATATGTGCAATAATCTGTTCTATTGCTACATGTTCACTGTGTTCATCCTCACTTTTTAAGCCATTCCAACAAAGATGTTTGTTTTGTGTGTTCTTGCCTTTAGTCTGTACAGTTCATTTTCCATTTTTTGGCACATAGTAAGCATTTCATCACTAACACCGAACTTTTGGAAATATGCTCTTGTATTTTGCAAACCTTGTAGAGCATCCATGTATTTAATATTCTCTACATTTACCTTATAGCACATACAATCTTGATCTACTTCGTCTTCTACTTCGACTGATATAAGGTTATCATTAAGCACTTGGTCCATGCTTTGCACTTCACATACGTTCACTTGATCATCACAAATTCCATACCAGTAGGTGTATGGATTCCCATTCGTGCTTCTCTTGATGCGTAAGAGCAAAGACATTGCATCCTTCTGGGATAGGAAATCCACCGTTGTTGAAGCAGTTTTGGATTGTTGCAGGACTAATACTTCGCCAGACCTCTGAAATGTAATGCATAGCAGAAAGAATGCTCAGACTTAGTTTGAAAGCATCTTGTAGAAGTCCCCCATTTATCAAAGTAACTTCTTTCCTTACCACCTGCTTTCTGTAATGGCACTTGAATGCTCTGATCATCCCAGATTCAATGGCTGTAGCTTGCTGTTGCAGTTAGGAGGAAAGAACACTACTTGAACGTTCTTTAGGACAGTTGTATCTTTAGGATGTGCTACACAATGGTCTATAAAGAGGATTCATCTGTTCTTAGCACCCATTTGACGATCCAGTTGGAGCAGGTAATCCCAAAACATTGTTTAAGTGGGCCTTGTATTTGGTTGGCAACTTTAAACTCCCTTAAAGCACTGTGGCTTACTATATTTCCCAATAACCAATGAAGGGTCATTCCATGCCAAATCATCACAGTTCAGAACCCAACCATCTCAGATCTTCACTAAAGTAGGTAAGATTTTAGAGACCACCAAGTCAATGACATGTGAAAGAGTATACTTCAGTAGTGGACCTCAGTGGTTTCTTCTAAATAATGCTGCTTCCGTCCTTGGATTTCTGTAGCATTTAATGTATATGTTCGTCCAGTTGCAGTACGAGGATCAACCTTCACCAGAACACTTGCACTGGGGATACTGAAAATGTAAGGCTTGGGAGGGTACACAAATGATGGATTTGGACCACTGGGATGGAGAAAGCTGATTAACACCTCCGGGGATGCTACATTCACACTCATCACACAACTAGCCACCAAGCATTGTTATAGACACATGTCACTAATCCTTTTATTTCTTCCAAAGATAATGTATCGCGTGAGAAGCTTGTCTGCAGATTCCTGGTAACATCTGCTGAAAATCTCTTCATTATTAAGTTAATCCTTTTCATGCTTGTGTACCAAGAGCTCGTTTGACTTCTTCATGCTGTTTGTGTAGTAACTTTCCGTTCTTCAAAATTTCATCAAACACACACACACACACACACACACACACACACACACACACACACACACACACACACACAAAATTCATGTTCCTAATGTGATCTTTTGCCCAGTCGAGCTGCCGTGGAGTCATGATTTGCTGTAAGCTAACTCTAGCTGCTAACCTCTTCGTGGTTCCACCAAGTCCATTACATGAATTCTTGCCATGAGAAGTGGCAAAGAAATATCACTCAGCAGGAATATCAAAATCAGCTTTGTGGGACATTAAATTTGAGAAGTTCTTGCTGTTTTTGTATTGGCCTGCACAACCATTTGAGAAGTAATATATTTTGCATAAATTTTCAGTGTTTTGCTTCAGGAAGTGTACAAGGCAGTACTGAAATGTTGCACAGCAACTTGATTGTGTTGCAAACAGCATATAAATATAATTGTTAAGTTCAAGAAATCAACACCACTAGCAATAACATAGGTACCTCACGATACAGAGACATAAGCCATACTGGGAACTCCACTGCACAGATAGAGGCAGTGTGTATTAGGCAAGTCTCAGCATGTATAGGAGACAAGCCTGAACCTGCTCAGAGGATTGCCTAATGCAAGGGCAGCCCATGTAGCATACTTAACATCCATTTATTCGTTGTCCCAAAGCCTTCCCGAAGTTAAACCTACACCAAAGAAAGATTATATTTAGCTGTATAACATACTTTTATTTCCATAATATTGAACCTACATTTTCTTTTATATTCAAGTCATAACCTTGAACTTGTATATTTTAGAATGAAGCCCTTTTTAATGACATCTCAGTTCCTTTAGCTTCAAAACAAGCCCAAGATTACCATTATAGCATAATTAGAAGCAGAGTTATTCATGTTCTTTGTGAGACTTGTGAGCATAAAATTTAACATTTTCATCATGTTTGCAACCCTGCAATACAAAAACTACGTATCACAGAGACTTATTTGCATGTGTTCTGAGACATTCTACCTAATTTAATGAAAATCTAAAGGTAAGGTTGAAAACCCTACTTTGTGATGATTTGGCGTGGAATGAACTTGGAGGTAATTTATCAGAGCTATCTGCATTGCAAGTGAGCAGTACAGTCACCTACTGCTTGGATTTTGTACCATCATGACACGGCTCATATTTGTAGGTCAGGGTTTAGTTCAGTAGCAGATTAAAAAAAAAAAAAAAAAAAAAAAAGCCAGTTTCATCTACATTGTAGATGTTCTTCAGGTCATAGCCTTTCACCAGCTCCTGGAGTCACCCTTCCATTCGACAACAGTTTTGGGGTCTACATTAGTACTTTTTCCAGAAAGAGACTTATAAACCAAATTATGTCGTTTCTTAAAGCGATCGATCCAACTGTCCGATGCCTTGAAATTATCAGTCCCAAGTTTAGCAGCAATGTAGAGAGCTTTTACCTTTAAATGTGTGGCATCGATGGAAGCGTTTACCATGCTAGCTTGTTTGAATCACTTTGAAAGAGAAGTTTCTAGTTCTTCTAGAGGCGATGTTTTGAACGATTTCTTCTCCTTAGAGAAAGTGGCACAGCTTGCAAAACATTTCTCGATAGCACTGCATTTTTTCACTATGGTATTTAATGTTGATACGGACAAATTAAGACGCAATGCTAAATCACGTGAGCATCAACTTGCGCAACAATGTCTATTTTCTCAGAGATGGAAAAAGTGTTCTGCTGCTTTTTAGCTGGATTCAGAGCCATAATTAAAAGTGGATCACAGAATTCATGAACTGAATTGCTAACGTAAAGAAATCACAAAAAGGTATAATGGAAACGCCGCAGAACAAGTACCACTGGTAAACAACACATCATGTAAAGAACCTTTCTTGCTGCCGCGAGCGTGACGTACTAGCGAATATACACAAAGACGGCCGATTGAACACGATTAAGCATGCAATTGTGATGGCAACCAGCTCGCTTACAGAAATGAAAATTCAAATGGAAGTAGAATCGTGCAGTCAGCTGCTGATGGTGCCACTATCAAGTGTATTGTGACATTGCCATATCTTGCATATAAAAGTACCGCAGGGCACAAATATATACTTGTGCAAGATCGAGGAAAGCGTAAAATCAGAGAAGTTTTTATATTTATTAAATGGATATTAAGTTGGGACTTTAAATTAATGGTGTAGAATGCGGGAAAATGTAAATTTGGAGAGTGTAAAATAGGGGTTCCATTGTAGACCAGATTCATGAAAATTAAACATTTGCTTTGTGGAATAACCTTCATTATCTATTAGCTGTTTAAAGGTGTCTTTGAATTTCTTCACTGCAACAAGGTCCGCAACAAACAGCTGCTTCCTCTGTCATTTCATCATCATCGGTGTTAGAGTCCTATGTGAGTCTTGGCCTCCTTTAAAATCAGCCCCTATTCTATCCTATTTCTTGCTTTCTCACTCCATCTTGTCACCTTCATAATTTTTAGGTCCTGCAGAGAATTATCAAACCATCTTACATGGACTTTCCTCTTCTCCTTGCTGAATATATCCTTGCTTCCATCATTCTTTTAAAAATACCACTTTCTTCCATGCACCATCCATGACCAAGCCATTGTAGCCTTCTTGCTTTAATACATCTTCCTTTTTATTAATTGATCAATTTCAAGGTTATCTCTGATTCTCCAGTTATTGTATTCTTTATAGGACCATATATTTTCCACGTTATTTTCCTTTTGAATTTTCTCAGCATTTCTTGATCTGCCATGGTCATTGCCCAAGTTTCAGCTCCATGTGTGACCATTGGTCTAATTATTTTTTATGTATTTCTCTGTCATTTAATGTTATGAAACCAAAATGGTGTTTCAAAGGCAATCAAACCAACCTGAACTAGCAGAGAGCGGCACTGGATCCTCCTCTTTAGTGAGATCTGCATATAGACTTTTTGTTTGTATAGCTTGGCTCCAACAAGAGGCACATATTGTTGGTTATGATGCGCAGTCTGCTGACTCAGCATTAATAAAATTGCTTCAAAATGAGATTTGATCACTGGTAAAGCTTAAGTTAGTCAAGAATTGAGCAATTCTGCAAATTGATATCACATTGTTTCAAATAGTCCTCGTAGTTGATTCGCTAACTCCCAAAGCATGCTGAATGTCTGCTCTTTGGTCACCTTTACCACATCACTCAAGAACTTCCAACTTTAATCCTAACAAATGGGAATTTCATGCATGCTTCTTTACTTCAACACTCACTGTTTGCATTTTGCAGAACATTTTAAGCAGAGCAACAGTAGATCTCCTTATACACACATTCACCAGTTACTGATGCCAGAAAAGTTGCCAATAGCAATTTAATGAAAGGAAATAAAGAGAATGCATGAAGGTACATTAAGAGCTTTATTGTATAGGCAGTAGATAGTGATGTTTTCCATTAAATGAGAGTCAAAACATGCATAAACATCAGAGATCATGCATATTTGATATGCAGAATGTGCTGTAAAACAGCTTTAAGTAGAAATTGCATATAACTGTAAAGATGGGTAAAATTGCATGAAGAGGGTCTACTTGTACATAGAAGCTTCATTATTAACTGCTTTATGTACACCAAAATTGTGTGTCCATAACTTTCTTTTATAAAAAGTTACACCAACAGTTTGATGAGGTATTGATAAACTTTCTTGTAAATCAATATTAATGACATGAGCACGATTCTAAAAAGGTAGTGAGAATCGACCTTTAAGACACTTATAGTTTCACTTAATTTACTTTGGATGCATTTTGAAGAACATCCGAAATAAGTTAAATAAGTGAAACTAATTGTGTGTTAAAAGTTGACTCATGCTACTTTTCCTAGTATTATGAAAATTTCAGCGTGTTTACAAGCTTTTATTTCGTGTGATAAACAAGATTGTTTTCATTTGCAAGCTGAATGTCATGTTGCAAAGATTCAGAGTCTATTTTTCTTTTTTATTTTGGATATTCTGCTTACTTTGTAATACCTGTTTCTTTTTTGGGTTAATAACCTCAATTGCCAGGATCATATCGATGCTGGCAGTATGCTGGAATTTCATCCTGCAGGAGTTCTTTTACATGCTTGTAAATCTACTGACATGGGGCTTTTGCTTTTAAGTTCATTTAACATTATAACCCCGGCGATAGCTAACTATTATTAACTACGCTAGCAGTCTTTTTGACCGCTCCTTCTTTTCCTTTTACAGCTTAAATGTTACCGCTATTAATGTGTTTTGGTTTGAGGGCATCTAGGCCTTATAATGTATTACATATTTATTTATTTTGTCTGCTCCTTTTCCTTTTACAGCTTAAATGTTGCTGATATTAATGTGTTTAGGTTTGAGGGTATTGTTAGGTATATAGCCCTTATAATATATTACACTTTACACACACACACACGCACACACACACACACACACACAATATGCACACACAATTATGACTATGAACATTTTATCAATATTATTATTCATTAATAACATTAACTCAGATTTCCTGATATACGTGATACAGTGGAAGAATATAACTAAGCATAGTATGTTATGAAAATTTTCCTACATCTAACAAAGACAACTGAATTCACAAGAAACTCATTTTTTGTAAGTAATAAAGCTTATAATAGTGACATAAATGTAAGTAAACAGAAAGGTTTCTTCGTTTTTGTAATGTGACATTCACTCATGTTTTGCATTTGACGCACATAAGAACTTCCCTCAATTCTGCTGTACATTTTCCACATACCAGTTTCTTAAGATTTGACAGGCATTGGTTTTGTTCTGCCTGCAATTATGACTTATTTGACACTGTCTTCAACGATTAGGGCTAAAGTGCTCTTCGGTAGGGGTAATCTGTATGCGATGTTGTTTGGATTGTAAGTAGGCTCCTCTTAGTTCATCAGCAAGTAGAAGAATGAATCTACTGCAGGAAATTTTCTTACCAGTTATCTCTCGAAGTACTATCCAAAGCATTGATTCAGCTAGATCCAAAACATTGTAAAGAACATGCATCGGCCACCAGCACGTACCAGCTAGTACCAGCACGTACAGAATAGAGTCGCTTCATCTGATTAATTACTCCATACCAAATTTAGTCTTGTTGTAGAACATGACTGTTTCAGAGAATTTCCGTGAACCATCAGATATTGTGCAGGAATTGTGAAGTGTGCTCATTATAACATTCTTCTGGTAGCTGGTTATCAAAGCACTATCTTTTGTTTTCATGAGAATGGTATTATAAAGTGGAGCACTGGAATTTCTTATGTGATCAGGAACCTCTTATCTCGATCTGTTCACAGTTTCTATGATACTTTTATCCAACTCTTTTAGTCTTTTAGCTACTAACAGTAAAGTAGCTGTCGGTGTCCTTTTTTTCAGGAAAGGATCTGGTAGAGACATCACGACTTGCTCTGGTACAAATTCATTCTGAGGTTGCATATTATCCTTCCCAAATACAGGGTTGGTATTGCAGAGATGCTCTGAGTCCACATCTCTGAGCATCCAATATTTTATACCAAATTTATCAGGCTTATTGGCCATGTATTGAATAAATGAACAGCGACATTTGGTTGGATAAAGCTGCTCGTCCACTGTATGATTCCACCTGGCATGTAGCAAGCCTTACAGTTTTCAATAAATTTGTTCCACACAGTTGAAACCAGTACAAACCTTGTCAGTCTTCAGCCTTTCAGAATGAGACAATCTCACATCAAAGCATAAGAATCTCATGACTTCCACAAATATATCTCTTGCAATAACAGAAAATACAGGTGGCCCCACTTATTTGACAAGAGTTCAGCTAGCTCGATGCTCCTGCTGCCCAGCGCACTCCGCAAATAAGTTATACTTATGAAAGTGTCCAGCTCTTTCAAGCAAATGGTCCATTATCATTCTTCTTCTCTCTTGCTTCAATCTCTGTACATTTCTTGACATGTCGAATCGATTCATCAGTGAATAACTTCTAGGCAGATGCATGGCTATCATCTCTCATATGCCTTTTAGCATAAATGCTAGGACCTCTCTTTTCTTTCATAACGTTTTGTTGCCCCATTTTACCAGCATGTTGCTCTGGATCAGTAATCTACCACACAGTATTCTTATCACTACTAAGAATCTTTGTACCTGCAGGAAGTTTATCTTCTTCATGGCATCTTTTTCTTCCTCTTCTTATCACTGGATGTGTTGAAACGACTGTACTACCTGAAGCTGCAGAAGTACTTGCAGGCATTCCATTTTTATTTAACTCCTCCTGAAGCAGTCAATTTGGACGGAGTGTCACAGTACTGCAAATAATGTTCAATGGGTCACTAAATCGAGCTATGTTCTTGCTTTCCCTTTACTGTAGTACGAGAACCGCAGATAACTGTTCCTTGAATTTGGTTTCCTATAAATAAATAACTTATATAAATAAGTAAATAAAAATAAAAGATGTATATACACATGAAAGTAAATAAATGATAAGTAAATAAATATCTTTTTAGGCCTACACTTTCATTTTATCTGATATGCGAAGCAAGCATAAATCAAACTTATGATTCGAAACTTTGTCTTCATTAAACGATGAATCTTCCGTAGTTCTGAATTCTCTGCTGGAAGTTGTTAATCATCACTTGATTCCAAAATATCTTCCAATACATCATCCGGTATGTTTTGGAAAATAGTATTTCCTCTGCCTTCAAACCACTAGACATCATGCCAGTAGAAGTTCAGGTGCACTATTATAATGAACAGCTGGGATAAAGACCTACAACAATGTTTGGCAAATTCAAACTTGCAACAATGTGGACATGAACTTAAACAACAATTTCAAATTCATTCTTGTAACAATGAGAAATTGCATAAAAATACGAACGCTACATTAAAAATATAAAAACCAGCATAACGGTTAAAATGACTGTACCTAGTGTTCATGGTAAAACTTGTAACATCTACGAAACTAATGATATACGAAAAAAAAATATGGTGTATAAAGTAGGCTTAATGTTAGGAAAAGTATAAAACACCAAGTTCATTTTAAAAAACTGAGTTAAAGCTCTGAAATTCCAAGCATGGTCATAATGATTGTTAATGGGATTCTAGTGTTCAAAACCATCGGACTGAGTTAAAGCTCTGAAATTCCAAGCATGGTCATAATGATTGTTAATGGGATTCTAGTGTTCAAAACCATCGGACTGAGTTAAAGCTCTGAAATTCCAAGCATGGTCATAATGATTGTTAATGGGATTCTAGTGTTCAAAACCATCGGACTGGGCCAGGTTTGAATCCGCTACCTTGGGATCAGAAGGGCAGTGCCTAACCAGCTGAGCCACCCATACCGACATCTGTCTCAGATCATTCTCAGCTGCAATTTTTATATTTAAACTATACATTAACCAATAATAAATAATTTGGAAATTCCAGGCTTGCTTTATGCTGATGATTTAGTGGTAGCTTCCTTTTCAGTAATAGGTTTAAAACATGCTGTTTTGGAAATTATGAGGTATGCAGCAGTATCTCCCTATTCCGTAGTTGTTTTGGTTATTTATAATGCCCATAGCTCGCGACTTAGCTTTCTGCAGCCTCCGCGAAGACTCTGGATGTTCGAAGGATGCTGATTCTCTTCATTTTTTTTATCCTCGGCTAGCTGACGTTATTGCTGAAATATATCAGAGCATGGACTTTTCCTTGGTAAAGGAAACGTAGATCTCGGGTGTGGTAAAGGAGAGAAAAATAGACGTGCTTTAGTTACAACAAAACGACACTGCTGTTTCTTTTATTTAGTTATTTCTGGTGGTATACAATACTGATAGTGTCGCCGTTAAAACACTGTCCACTGCTGTTGAAACACGGCGCTGATATGACGCAAAGTTTATATACTTAGTAGATCTTTATTTATTGATAAAGTGTGGCCTGGTGCCGGTACATTTGGCCCGGCTAACACATAAATTTTATATTTATATTTTTCTAAAATTATGAGAAAAGGTTTTTGGGTTTGTTCTAGAACCCATGCGGTGACCATCTTTAGGTCACCGAGAACAGTTTTATTAAGTATTTTGTTACCTCTGATTTTGGTCCTAGCAGATCTATTTATAGTCGCAGGCTTCTTGGGCTGCTTCATTTTCTATTGGTGCATTTTTTAGCGCCACTCAACGCGTCTCACTATTTCATATAAATTTACAGGGATCTCATTGGTCCAATTTGAACATAAATCACGGCTTTTCCTAATTTTACCGTTAAGCTTGTTGTCTCCCTCACTCTGGTCACGGCGAATTATCGTACAAAGGCACAATATCTAGACACCCTCGCTGTATGAACAATGCCCCGGCTACCAGTGAGACATCGTAAAACTAAACTTTTTGCCTTCGAAGACACTTTTCCTGCAGCTAAAATATCTCGTCGTGGACAGTATTTTAACATAGCGCTTAAATTATTTACATTAAACAATTTATATCTCCTCTAATATTAGTAACCTAAATACACACATCGTTAAATCACCCTTCTTAAGCTACACCGGCAGTAAAAGTAAAAGATATGTACATAGCATAATTTAACCTCACTAAAAATTAATTAATCAAATCATTAATAATTACCTAGCTCGGCCTAGAGTTGCCGTTTCAAATTGCCCTCTTCTGGAAAAGAACAAATTTTTCAGCACTTGATACAATTTTCTTTTCCAGAATACTTCCTCTGAGTATATACATTTTGTTTGTTTTGTTTATAGAGAACCCTTCGCTATACCTGTTCCTTCGCAAGAGTTCTACCAAACCGGCGGTGTTTACACTTGGGTCATTTCCCCTTAGCCTTTGTTGTGGGTCGTTCATTCTCTCGAAAGTAAAAATCCTTTTAAAACAGCTTTTCCGAGGGGCATTCTCTCTCACAATACACTTTCACTCACACGAATAACTTGTAGTGCAGACAAATACGCTAATTCCCAAATTAAGTTCTAACAATTAAATTTATTTACATATCTACTGATAAATAATTATTATTATGTAGTTAATTATTTACTTATTTCTTTACTTATCTGGTGTATTACCTTTACTACTTGTTCATAGGGTTGCTACCTCATTTCGAGTAGAACTAACCTGATTATTTTCATTACATTCTTCACCCTTCTCATTCTCTTAAACATTTGTACGGCTTGTGCAACTGTTTATGATACCTTCCTACGATCTTTGAATTCTTTATTTCTTGTAACTCAAATGTATCCGAGCCAAAAATGTTAATTACCCGGTATGGACCTTTAAATAAATTTTCCATTCTATGATACCTTTTATTCAGAATGCTAGACTTTTTCTTGTCCCGTACCAATACTAAGTCTCCCAGTTCGATCAACGAATGCTTTCGCTTCTTTTGTTTAAATTTTTCCTTCCTTTTCTGCGCCTTCGACATTCTTTCAAAAGCTTTTTTTAAACATCTCTTCTTCCGTTAGTGTGTTCGGATCTTTAGTTTCTAGTGTCTGTGGTAATTCCCCTTCAAGTGTTTCCATTAACTTCCCCTTCATCAGCTCAATGGGCTTATAACCGGTAGTAAGGCTTACACTTTCATTTAAAATATTTTCAATATGCTGGTAGTGATTGGCCCAATCGCTGTGTTTTTTATGGGCCAAAATTCTCAAACAGAAATGTCCCGGATTATCCTTTCGCAGGGATTGCTTTGTGGGTGGTATTTTGAGCAATGATACAATGTGATTTCGTTTTCCTTTAATCTGTCTACAAATTTTCTGCTGGTAAATATTGAAGCATTATCAGATAAGTTGCTTTCATGTTTCCAAATTGTGGAACATACGACTTCATTATCTTTCTTAGGCATGTTTCACCAGTAATCTTCCTGACTGGGTGGATTTTCACGAATTTTGAAAATACATCTATTAACACTACTGCATACCTAAATCCAAATTTACTACTAGGCATCTCACCATGACAGTCCAAGGTCACTAACATGCCTGGTTTTTCTTTTAGGATGGAGTTTGTCTCGTATTCATATTGAAGGTTCAATGGCTTTGCCTTTTGGCATTGTAAGCATGTCGAAATTATTCGCCTTTATGATGTAATTTTGGAATATACAGATTTTCTTGGATCATTAAAGCGGTGCGTTCTGAGCCAGAATGTGCTAAAGCTTGATGAAACGTGCTTATGAGTTTATTCTCCATGTTCTTAGGTATATACGTCTTCCATTTCTGTATTTCGCTGCCATGTAGTTTATATAACACGCCCCCTTTTACCCCTGTTTCCCTTGATATTTTCAGCTATTTCTGGGGCGTTTTTTTTTTTATTAATTTATTTAACTTCTCATCTTGTCGCTGCTGGTCTCCTATTCCTTTTAACTCTTTTATCAATCTTTTGCTCAAGGGTATTTGGATGCTCATTTTTAGGGCGTTCTATTCTCTCCGGTATTTCACTGTTATGTAACCTAGACAGCAAGTCGCTAAAAACATTTGTTTTTCCTGGAATGTGTTTCACCTCAACATCATACGAAAGAATCTCATGGATGTACCTAGATAATTTACTACTAGTAAGCCGGCAACATTTCATGAATGAAAGATTCACATGATCGGTGTATATAACAACCTTCTGTAGATATATGTATGATCTGAATTTCTGTAGTGCGTAATACACAGCACCGATCTCTAATTCGGTGACCGGTGCATTTTTCTCTGACTTAAACCTCTTGAAGCGGTACTTATCACGTGTAGTTGATTGTCTTAATCTGATTGGGCTAGGACACACCCATATCCGTGTCTTGAAGCATATGCGTAGATTACATATGGTAAGTTGTCCTTGGGTCTCTCTAAGAGAATTGATTTTTAAGAGAATTGATTTTGCAAATAGTTATTTTATCTTTTCAAAAGCCTTCTGGTGTATCTCGTCCCATTTCCATCGCACATTCTTTTTAAGCAATTCGCGCAAAGTTGCTATTTCTGCGGCGTACCTTAGAATAAATTTGCTTTGATAATTTAACACACCAAGAAACGATCTGACCTGCTTAACACTCTTGGGCGCTGGTATTCTTCTCACAGCCGCTACTCTTTCTTCGTTTGGCTTTATTCCTCTATCATTAATTACATACCTAGAACTTCCACCTCACGGATGCAAAATTTGGATTTATTAATGTTCACCGTCATATCGTTTTCTCTCAGTTTTCTAAGCACATAATCCACGTTTTTAATATGCTCATCAAAATTTTCATCAACTATTAGAAAATCGTCGATGTATTGGATCAAAAATTCGTCGGCCGTGTCGCCAAATATTGCATCGATGGCTCTTAATAGTCAACTACATGACGTAAGCATACCAAAAGGCATTCTTAAAAATTCGAACTGTTTTCCAAAAAATAAATTAGAAGTATACTTTCTAACATCCTCGTGAAGCTCGATCTGCCAGTATGACGCAGTTAAGTCAATAGTGGAGAAATACTTGCCTTTGGTTATTTTTAACAGCAATTTTTCTACACTTTCGCTCCGAAATCTGTCTGGCTGAGTATGTTTATCTTTCGACCATCTATCATCATCCTAAGTTCGCCATTGCGCTTCGTCGCCCAACACAATGGACTGCTGTACGGAGAATTTGATTTTTGTATGATTCGGTCTCTCAACATTTTATCGATAACTTATTTGGCTCTCTCCCTTAATGCAATCGGAATATCCCGGTACTTATGTGTGAAAGGTGCAATATCTTGTACTTTAAAGTTGTGTTTATATGCCTTGCACTTGCCTGGGACGTCCGAAAATACCGTTTTGTTTTCTTGTAATATTCGCCTTAATAGATTCCTTTGTGTGTCTGTGAGGTTCTCAGCAAGGGTCACTTTCTCCTCGACCGCTTCGTCTGCCTGACTGCCGGTCGGCGCTAACGTAGTTTCTCTGTTGTCTTGTGCGTTATCGTCATCTTTCTCATTGTACTCCGTATATCTATCGTAAAACCTGTCAGCGAACGCATGCATCTCATCGGTTTCTTCCCCTTGTACTATAGCAATTAGTTTCTCACTCCTACCTGTTTGTACTAATTATACGAAAAATCTTTCTTCGGCGATATCTTCTTCTCCTTGGGTTTTGTTATAATTATCTTGCTTCATTCCTTCTACAAAAGGGATTTCTAATAGTTTTCTATTCTTCTGTATTTTCAAAATTTTATCAGCAAAATCAACCCTAGCTCTTAATTCAAACAAAACGTCACACCCAATCAAAATGTCACAAATCAAATTGTTAATTACCAGAAAAATAAACTCAAAATTTTCTTCTCCTATCTTCATTACTTGCATTTTTATTTGGGTTACCTCTTTGTTGACTGCTACCCGGCATACCGTGTTCCTTATAGGTAATGTCATTAGCTTAATGCCTTTATTTATCAGGTTCTGGTATAGCCTCAGGCTGCATACACACATTGGCTCCAGAGTCTATTAAAGCGTTATATTCTTCATCCAATAATACTACTCTTATGCTAGGGGAATCTGTCAGGTCCTTTTCCGAATGATTTTGAATCGTAGTTATCAGTTCTCCTAGTATAAAATCATTTTTGAGCCCTGTTTCACATTTGCTATTTGTTTGAGAATTTTGTACGCTAAGAATACGCTCCGAGCTCTTGATTGGATCCTGTCTTAGTTTTCCGGGCTATCAGAATTAATTGGTGCTCCGCTAGTCTCTTCTACATTTCCGTCTCTCTGAGTTTGCCTATAGTTTCCTTGGCTTCCTCTAAAGTGTCCCCGGGAAGGTTTCTCTCCCCTTTCGTATCTGTGGGTAATTCTCGTCATACCTCTCTCCTACGTCGCTTTCGCCTCGGTCAGAAAAATAATGTTCCCTGGGTCTGTTTTCATTATTCCTGCCTCTCCTATAGTAAAAACGGCCCCTGTATCTTGGTCTGGTTTGAACAGTATTGATGTGATACTGGTTATCACCTTCCCGCCGGAAGCGGTAATTTTCCCGGTTTCTGTTTCCAGATTGTGGTACGTTATTCCAATACCTCTCTCTGGGGTTATAGTTCCCTCTCGCGTTTCCTCTCCAGTTCATATTCCTTGTATTATCCAGTGGTGGTCGAACTGTATAGTTTTGTCCGTGGTTCCTACTACTTGTCTCGAATGATGATACCAACTCAATCAATTCGGGAATGGAATTTGGCTTTGCAATGAGTAGGTAATGGTGTATGCGCTCCGGATAATGGGGTATAATCATGTTAATGAAATCCCTCTCACTTATGGGTGGCTTGATTAATCTACTACTTTGTGCTTTAGTTAGTAAATAATCTACCATGCTCAGGATTCCGCGCTCGACATATTTGCCATTAACTAGGATAGATCTCACATGATTCTGTGTATTAGTACTCAAATACTTATTCAAAAATGCCCGTTTGAAATACTCAAAATTATTATTCTCCCCCAAAGTCAATCTTACCCATTGAGGAATCCTTTGACATAAACCTTTACGAACGATTAACATTTTTAGCTCGTCCGGAATTTGCTTTAAACGGAAATATTCCTCAAGATCATTTAGATATTGTTTTGGATTATCAGCTGAGTTTTCCTTGAAAGTACGTACCCCTATCTCATTTAACAAATGATAGTTTGCATTACTTACATGGTTCGATGTACATTGGTGCCCTGAATTGAAATTATATGGGTCGGCGGCTGGACTCCATTTGCCTCCCTGAAAGTGGTGCTAGTTTCACTGGGTGTACCATTATCACACTGTCTCATACCTATCCCAAGTCTACCAATAGAGCGTTTTAACTCCTTTACACAATTTTCATGTTCTTCAACCCTCTTCACAATTACATGATTTGAGAGCTGTTCAGTTATTTTTGATGAAAGTTCATTACCTTTCCCTGATCCTTCTCTACCACTGTTCGAAATTCTCTGAACAACTCTTTGGATGTTAGATTCTAAGGTACTTTGTTTTTTTTTCTAAAGAAACATTTACAGCTCTTAAGTCATCATCCAATTGCTCTTTTATGGCTAAGCTGGTAACACTTAATTCCGTTTCTACATCCCTCCTTAGTTTTTCTACATCAGTTCTTAGATCTAATTGTCCTGCCTGAATTTCCTGTACTACTTTCCCTTGTTTGCTGAGTTTAGAGTCCAGCTGACTTTGTAATCTGGCGACCTGTTCACCTAAATATTCCCTCATCTCCTGAGCTAATTCCCCTCTCATTTTTCTGTTCTCCTCTCGGACATACTCCCCTATCTAGATACTCTGCTCATTTAATTTCCCTTCTAAATTCTTATTTTGTTCACTCAGTTTTCTTTCTAAGTTTTTACTCTGCTCACCTAATTTCCCCTCTAATCTCTGACTTTGTTCGTCTATCTTTGTGCTTAAGTGTTGAAGGAATATCATCAGCTGGTTCTGACCTGGGTCAATGGCCTGCTCAATTCGTGGTTGTCCTTCCAGCCTAAATTCTACCTCTGTTTCCCCCATACTTCCTCCATCTGGTGTTACACTGACAATGGCCTCCCTATTCAGTTCTTCCAAATCTTCCCTTGACCTACTCATGGTTCCGTTAGAAAGTTCTACCTCCCTAGTAATGACTTTACCCCCTCTCAATAACATGTGTTCAGTTTTTTTTTTTTTTTTTTTTTTTTTTTGTATAAATGTTCTAACCTGTGCGTTCTCCTATGTTAATTGATGCGTCCCGGATTCGAATCCTGGTGAATTTCTAGAAGCGATGTTCTCAGCTGTTTTGTTATCCCGCGTAGGTAGACTAGAAGTTCGCGTTGTAATTTTGTTCTGCTGTGCCCCTTTCCTCTGAAGATTCTTCCTCTATGCGTTGTTTCCTAGTCCTCCATTTGAGCCGTCCTCCATTCGTGCCCCACAGTGTTGGCACCAGTTTGTGGCAGTATCTCCCTAGTCCGTAGTTGTGTTGGTTATTTATAATGCCCGTAGCTCGCGGCTTACCTTTCTGCAGCCTCCGCGAAGACTCTGCACAATAGCTAGACACCCTCGCTGTATGAACAATGCCCCGGCTACCAGTGAGACATCGTAAAACTAAACTTTTTGCCTTCGAAGACACTTTTCCTGCAGCTAAAATATCTCGTCGTGGACAGTATTTTAACATAGCGCTTAAATTATTTACATTAAACAATTTATAACTCCTCTAATATTAGTAACCTAAATACACACATCGTTAAATCACCCTTCTTAAGCTATACTGGCAGTAAAAGTAAAAGATTTGTACATAGCGTAATTTAACCTCACTAAAAATTAATTCATCAAATTATTAATAATTACCTAGCTCGGCCTAGAGTTGCCGTTTCAGGTATTGCAAGAAATGGGATCTCAAAGTGAATCAGGGGAAAACAAAGATAATGGTATTTTAAAAGGGAAATAAGTTTAGAAGAGAGGAGTATGGTCTATAATGGGAAGAGAGGTGTAGATTGTGAAGAAATTTTCATATTTAGTAATGGTATTGAGTTCCTCTGGGCAGTGGGAGAAACGGAAACAAGTAGCATTAAACAAGGGGTTACTGACCTTGAGGCTAGTCGATATATGCTTGTTTGTTGCACCGAGAAGAAGGTAAATTAGTTTGAAAGAATAAATATTGCATAGGTTGAAACGAGATGGGCATATGGTATTGAATATATAGGATACTTAGCAGGTTTTGTAATAATATACTGGGAATCCCACAAAGCGCAGCAAATGCAGGGGCATTGTGGGAAATGGGGAGGGTAAGTAAGTAAGAGGGGGATAATAGAGTTCTTAAATACTGGTTCAGAATTCAACAGATGCCGGAGGACTGTGTTAACGTTTAAAATTCCAAGAGCCTGTGTTAGGGGATAGTTATTGGGCTCACAAAGTTGGGAAAAAGTTAGGAATGGAATGGGTAATGTGTGGCTGAGCAGAGGGGGAATTGGAGAGGTTTCTGGAAATTGGTCAGAATTAGGTTTGAGGATACAGACAGTTGGTTATTGAACTCTACAATGAGGAAAAATAAATTGCTAATGTTTTATCAGGAGATAAGAAATGTACATTATTATGTGTAATAAGCAAGAGAGGGAGGGATTGGCATCGTTCAGATTGGGAATATGGAACTTAAGGGGGTTAGGGGAAATTGGAAACATGGATTTTGTCCTATTTGTGCAAAAGCAGAAAATGCAGAGCAAGTTTTATTTGAATGTCCAGCAACAAGTGAATGGCGTCAACAGGCAATATGTGGTAAATGGTTAAAATTAAACAAACAAATAGCAGCGAGGAAAATTTTTAGTGACAAAATGCATACCAGGAAGCTTTTGTATAGGGAGAAGAAAAAATGGTTATGGTCAGCAAGGAGGAGACCTGTGAGTTGGATCGGGTTTGCTTTATGAAAGTGATTAGTGGTGTCACTTTGGTTGAATGTGTAGGATATCGAATATGAATGAAAATATGTAAACCTAGTGGGGTACTGAATTTGATGAATACTGCAGTATAAAATTGTTTTTTTGTTTTATTGTGATTTTATGTGGTGTGGCCTGGTAAACTGCCAAAGCTGTAACCAGGTCTTAACCGAAGTATTAAACTTAGTATAAATAAATAAAATATTTAAACTATCACACTGTTCACATTTGTCACTTTTGGTTTACTGAAAGATGAATTGATTTATTTGTATATTCTTCAAAGATACAGGTTCATACTGTGTTTAACACATTTAGCTTTGTACAAGTAGTGCATACTAGAAACATTTAATTCACTACTGAACTGTTTTAACATTCAGGATTATTGTTTTCTGCTGCAGTGACAGGTCTGTGTTTGGAAGCTGTTGATGTGAGCTCTCATAAATTCTACATCTTTTGCTCTGTGGGGCCTGTTATGTAATCCTCTTTTGTCCTATTGCAACACAAAGTGTTGTACAGTATTATGAAAAGTACTAGTTACTAGTATGCTATAACAAATTATTGAAACTTTGGGCTTTAAAATATAAAAAATAAAATTTGATAAATTTGGTTTAGAAGTAATACAGGGTCTAAAAACTGACTACCTTTGCGGATCCTGAAGCCTTTTACTGGGTTATATTCCTTGCTATCCTCCCATTGCTAAGGCATGAACAGACTAAATGCCTTTTTGCAAATCTGGACCTGTTTTTTTTATCACCATTTGCACTATGAATCGGTGATGATTGGTGCCTACTTGTTATTAGGTCTTCCACAAAATGCCACTTTACATTCACTGTACGTACACAATCAGCAAAATACTCATTGTGTACATCATTGTCTTTCAGATTCCAAAAATTAAGAACAATTCTCTCAAGTTTCTTGAAATTACATCGAAACACTTTTGACACTTGCAGGCCTTACCAATACACTTCTTTTGATTTACCACACTTTTGTAAGTTACATATGACCCATCACCACTTCATTTCTTTTTAGTTTCATCCTCTCCCAGTTAACATTTTGTTTATGCTTTCTATAACTATCAGACTTGAAATCAACATTTTCATCTCCACCGACAACACTTTCACCTGAAGAAGTAATTTTGTTTCTGTACTAAACATCAGGATAGCCAATACAATCCATAAAGTTTTTCCAAGTATATATTTTGTACTACATTTAGTTGGAGAGGGGGGGGCAAATGCATTTGAGTTATTTGAAGCTTTAATTACTATACATAATTGAACATGTGGTTTCAGAATGTGGACAAACTTTTTTTATAGCCACTAACATACATATAGGAATAAGGTCGAACTTATCTATACGACAATGATTTTGTAGAAACAAAGTTGTAATAAAGAAATGCTAAAATCGGAAGTAGTGTATACTGTTAAGCAGGGTTCTGTTATGTTAACCCAAATAGTTGGCAATTTCTGCAACAAATGGCAGTATATAACCCTCAAATCTGAAGGTTAGCCCATTTTTGCGAGCACCCATTTAGTTGAATATTGTCTATGCAGTAATGACTTGGCAAGTCTTTGTTCTCTTGTGGCTCAGCATAAAATGTATTAGAATCTTCAGGATTAAGAGATTAATTGGTTGTCACTTATATAATTTCTTAAGGTAATTGTGTATTCATTCAAATTTCACACATCATAAGGGAGATAGGGTTTTTGCCATGATGGCTCCAACAAAACCTATGATCAAGATGACTTTGGTTGCACTCTCATCAATAATGCTAGGCATTGTAATATGTAATAGGTTTCAGCTTCCAGACTCAGGATTTTGTTTGCAGTCTGTGATCTGGCACATGTTAGATGCATCACCAACCTGGCTTCCTGCGCACAAGACTATGGTGTAAATTAGATTTAAAACATTAGGCTTAGTTTCCTTTACCTTCTCAGGACAATTGGTGGATGTGCCAGTCACTCTAAAACCTTTACTCTTTGTTCCTGGCCCTTTGTCTTTCTTTTTGCTTTTGCATTACATATGGAAAGTGGGCTTGGCCTTCATTCCTTATTTTGCAAAGATATGCTTCAATTCTCTTCTCATATCACCTGTTGCTGTCAACTTGGAATGCCTTAAGTTCTAAAGAGTTACCATAGTTAAGTTTTAAGTTAATGTTCTCACGGCATTGTGCTGATGTTATATAGATTAACTGTTTTGTATCACTGGCTTCAATGCACTCTGTTATTTCTCCATCTGGCACCTCAGTATCATGGCAAATGCCACAACTAGGTAGAGAAAATTAAGACACGGTAACATTTCAAAACATATTTACAACTAGCTGGCTTACCTGACGTTGCAGGTTAGTTTTTAAACTCAAATGAAAAATAAATTTATCTCCCCCATTCTGTATGAAATTGTTTTACAATGATCTATAGGAATGTTGTGGTTAATCCTCCCCTTTACTCCTTATAAGTGTAATTTTGTACAGCCCTGACTATTCCTAATAATGGATGAAAAATCCTGTTATTAATGCAAAGTATGTGAAGCATTGTCTATACACAACGGTCTTCCAAGTTCCGGAAATACATACCCTGTAGGTACCCTTTTGGCAGTGGGACAATCATTCATTGAATAATTTTTTTTAGATGACTGCATTAGGCGAAATTTTAAACCTTTGTACTAGGGTTGAATGAAAAGCAATGCCTCCACATTTATAACTCCTCAGCAGATGGCAGCAGTGGTATTTTTTACCACCGCTAATTAGGATTAATATTTTATCTCTAATTTATTCGTTTTACATACTATTTCTGTACTTTGAACCCGTCCTTGCAAATATGTTTTGATTAATTGACCTACAATCCCCCTTCTACCATAATTCCCAATTTTTGAATTAATATTTGATGATCAACACTTATCAAACACATTAGATAAATCCAAAAAAATTCCATAACTTATCACTTTCCATTTTGCTAATTAATTTATTTATAAATTCTACTACAGCAGTAATAGTAAAGTAGCCCTTTGTAAAACCATGTTGAGATTTAGACATGATTTTGTTTTTGTCCAAAAAACTTATAATGCTTTTTAATATAACTTTTTCAACATTAGCAAAAGTTGACGTCAATGTTATTGGCCGATAATTGCTCATGTTGGTAGCATCACCCTTTTTATACACTGGTTTTATAACCTCTTTTTTAAGCAGTCTGGAAAAATCCTTTAGATATGCTGGCATTTATCAAATGTGCCAGGACATCAACTAATTCATCCTTGCATTGTTTAAAGGTTTTAGACAAAACTTCATCCCACCCACTTGAGTTTTTAGGTTTTAATTGTGTAATGATGGAAATCAGTTCTGACTTAGTAACAGGTTCCAAAAACACTGTTACCAACATAATTTATTTTGCCAATAATCTTATCTTTACTTTTACCCTTAGGCACAGCAACATTTAATAAATATTCATTAAATATATTACTAATACTACTGGATTATCTATCATTTTACTCTCATGTTTAAGCACTATATTCTCTGTTTTTTTACATTTTTCTTTATTTGCATTTATAACATCCCATGTAGCCTTACTTGTATTTTTTGCATTAACTACCTTATATTGTATAATTTTAATTCGGCTTCATTTTCTTGTACTCTTGATACCTATCATAATATACTCTATTACCATACTGCTTATAAAATATATACATATCCTTCATAGATTCCCTTAATTTAATTTTACTGTCTGTTTCGGACATGCAGTATCGAAATATTGATTAAATATACCATAAATAGTTCCCAATTTTCATTTACACAATCTGTATTATACACCTTTTCCTATGATCCCTTTTGAAGCAACTTTTTCAGTACAGTTATATTATACAAATTAATTTTCCTTACTATTACCTTTATATTCTCATCTCTTTTAACATTACACTTCATAATTTTTACAATCTGTGCCCTATGATCAGAGATGTAACTGTTAAGAACATTTACTTGTACTCTTTCACTGTCAATATTAGTAGCTACTTGGTCTATTGCAGTAGCAGATGTCAAAGTAACTCTGGTTGGGATTTTAATATACATTTTAATATCAAACATATTCAAAATTTCTGTAAGTTTTGTATGTGCAATATTTTCAGAATTTGAATTTATGTTAATATCACCTATTATCACAGTTTTGTTTCTATATGCTGAGTATTTTGTCAACACTGCATCTAATCCATTACGAAAATTTGAGATTTGGCCGCTTGGAGATCTATAAATACCAAAAACTAATAAACTACCCTCTTCAGTGTTAATTTTTACCCCTGTTATTTCAAAGTGCTTTTCTATACAATATTTGCTTATATTAATAATTTGTACAATTTCTTTATAATTTTCATGCGCATACTCCCCCACTTTTAAATTCTCTTCTACAGAAACTACTTTGTAATACATAGTTGTCTAATTTATAGAGCTGTATTTGATCTTCTTATAAACCATGTTCCGTAATAACTACAAAGAGAGGTCCAACTTGATTTATAAGTATGCTGAATTGTTGGTTTTATTTGCTATGGAACATTTTGATGAAATAAACTTAATGTGCTGTTACTTTTTTCATTCGGTATTACAGGTAACCTATAAATACCTTGATCAGAAGTTTTTATTTTATTATTCCCTACCTTATGATTACTTTGACTAAGAGTCCTATTACCGTGAACACCACCTAGGTTTTTGTTACACTTTGTTCTGCACTTTCTCTTCAGTACAAATCTGTTCTTCACACTGAGTCTTTATATTTTGTTGACAACTGGATATAACATCACACAATAACCTTCCAAACTTCACAGATCCCCCTCCTGTTCAAGTGAACACCATCCCTAGCAAGATCTTCAGCATTTATCCAGCAGTTTCCATCTACCATGATGCAGTCTCGAACTGAACACATCCAGTCTAGTTGACTATTTACATATTGCACACGCTTCCAGTTAACATCTCTCCTATGTAACACACCACTGATGACCACATTTGTTAGTGGGCTTTTTCTCCGCACCAATTCCACCAGATCCATAGTATTGCCCATGATTACCTCAGAAATCACTCCCCTACTCACATCATTTGACCCAACATGAAGAGCTACTACGTCAGGTTTTATTTCATCTAATTTGAGCATTTCCACTTGATACCTCAAATTCTCTGCACGTATTCCCGGAAAGCACAGTACTTCATGGACCATTCTGCGGCACTCATTACCGGCATATTTTAGTATGGAGTCACCCAGCACCATAACCTTTGGCTTTTGTTTATTTACGTTTTCTTTACTTTGCGATAAGAAGATCCAAACCATCACTACATGTTAGACATAAGCAAGAAACAGCTCTATTTCTGCATGTGTGCTTTAATGCTCTCTAGGTTTAACAAGATTGGATATATGTTTGGAATATTGTTTCCATTTGCAGTTATTAAACTGTACTCAAAAAAATATGGATTACTATGACTTTACAATGTGATGCTATATCCCATATGGGAAGGATGCAGGTTTCAAATGTCATTCCCTTATGAATCATACTTTCAGACAGTTTATTTCTGCTTTCTAAGGCAGGTACATTTTGGATATTCCTAAAATGGATAGAATTGAATGTTGTGATGAATTCCTTTACAAAGGATGTTTTAATGCCAAAGAAAATTCACACCAAATTTATAACAATTACAGGGACTCAAGGATAAATGATAAGAATTCAGAATTTAAATGTGGTCATGCTAGCTTTGAAGATATGCATATGACAGAGTTCCAAGAAGCAACAAGAAGAACTTATTTCATTTATCTGCTGATCAAAATTACTTGAAATCAAGACATTGTCAAGTAAAGGCGAAGTACAAAAGAAGTTACATTGTACAATGCATTAACCTATTAACACCTGAATTATTTTTGTTGTTGTTAATTTTTATTGGTTTTTTTACTTTATTAAGCCTTTTAAATAACACAAGTATACCGAGTAAAATACAGAAATAAACATTCATTGCTCAGTTTTGAAAATATATGTCATTACCATATGGAAATGCTAGGCACATCCACTATCTAGTTCTATGGTGTATAATTTTCATTAAGAAATTGCATTCTGAATCTTTAGCAGGCTACTATTCTACATCGTTGTTAAAGGTAATACTATCCCCCCCCTGCAAAAAAAAAAACAAAAAAACATTTGAACAAGTGTGAAAACATTCATGTAATTCCACAAAAATGCATTTATGTTATACACATATCCGTACTTTTTGCAATTATAAAATCACACAAAATTTAGCAAGTATGAAAGGGAATAAAGAAGTTGATGTACAATCCAACACCACACTTCAAGCACATTGTTCTCAGGCTGGATTTACAGTTGTCATTAGCACACCTTTTCCTTTTTCTTTCTTCCGTTGGCTGGATAAGGTGGTAAATTCTATCAACTCTAACACAATCTGATATGCGACTGCTGAGAGATATTCGTGAAGCTGCTGGTCTTCCAACTCCTTTTGGTACAGTCTGGTATCTCTTGAGATGGTAGCTATTTCTCCTCTGAAATCCAGCAGAGCTATTCTTTGTCTTCTGATTCATTTTACAAAATCCAGCTGTTCTGAATAACCACATCTAGCATCCATGTAAACAAAAGACAGGTCCATTTTTTGCTTTTTATCCCAATGCGATAGGCAATATTCTGGTGCATCTGGTCAGTACATCTCATAAAGGTATTGTATTTGCGACTAGTCTGGGCCTTGGGATCATTACATTTCACTTCTGCTGTGAAAACCACTTCACCTGACCAACTTCTTGTGCACCACATTAAGAAGAGATAATTGTGACTACTGAGTTATCCATCCATCAGATATAAAGCAGTCATCATTCTTCTCTAATGCTGTCTCAAAATGCCCGTGGTCTTTTTTTGGAAAATACTAGCTTGTTTTTCAGCGGGCATCTTTTAGGGATTCTATTTTCTCTAACAGTACCAATGACAGAATAGCCACAATACCTGAGAAATGAGAAAATTGGTGCACTAGAAAATAAATTATCCATGAAGAAGCTGTAGTTAGTTTTCTTTTCTCATCTGGAACTTTGTTAAGCATTAAGAGTAAGGGACTTGCTGCCTTAACAAATAACTGGTCATAGCATTAGAGTTTGGTCCTTTACCCTGGTACAATTCAAAATTCACCAAATATCCGCCCTTGGTGTTCAGGCTCCATATCTTATAGCCAAATCTAATTGATTTGCCACGGATGAATTGCTTGCACCCAAGTTGGCCAAAATATTTGGCCATTTGATGAAGCAAATTCATTAAATGATACAGTTGTTCCTCAGGTATGAAATTATCATTGTATCTCTTATTTTACTTTTCCATTAAAGGCCGTATTTCCCATTCCTTATCATTATGGTCAATTTTACCGTTGCTGCAGAGTGCAGAAACCTACAGATTTGAATAAATCTGACTGTTCTCATTGACTGAGAAACTGCCAGGTTCTTCATATCATTTGAATCCCAGAAGTGCCTTTTAGAAGGTAAGTTATTGTAGCTGTTAACATATAGAATGGCAATGAAGCAGCATATTTCTTCTGCTGTTATCTTTGATTCCTGAAAGTTTAAAAATAATGCATAGTGCCTGGTTTCCTCTACCAAATATTCAGTGAACTCTTGGTGGTCGAGAAATAATTAAAACATTTCAATTGGCATGTGTTCGTATCTTGCATAATCTGGAGGGGAAATGCATGTCAAAATCAGTTCTTTTCTCCCATCACTTTTTGACTGTTTCCCTCTCAGCTACCCATTTGGTAACATTTTCGGATATCAGGGTAGATACAATTTCAGGTACAGCTGCCTCTAGTGTGGGAACACGTTGCCCATAGGCAATGCTGTTAACTCGTATTCTCTTGTCTTGGTTTTCGTAACTTTGGGTTTTATTTATTAGATCACACACTCTTTCATACTTCCACTCTGGGGAGGATAGGGAACAATCTTGGTTAGAAAAAAATTCCCACCCCCAGCTGGGAATCGAACCCGAGACCCCTCGCAATTTAGGCAGATGCTCTACTGACTGAGCTACGAGGCCAGCCATAAAAATTATGTGTGATGGCTGGCTTGTTTTGTTCAACACCTACTATTTCATTGTTTGGTAACCTGATTTCAGCATTAGCCAGTAAGTAACGAGATGTGAGGTCAGATAATCCACCTTCATCCTCATTTCCAGAATCCTCATCTGTGTCTATGTTTGGTACTGGTGGCTCAATAAACACATTACCATCAATATCATCACTGTAAATTATCTCCAGTGCTTCAGCAAATGAAAGCCCTTACCTGAAACAACATAACAAAATATATGTTTGAATATATCCGCCTAGCATTGTCATATGGTAACATTGAAATTCGGAAGCCATAATTTCACCTGTTTTTTTCTGAATCACCTTGTAACTCCCAGAGAATGTATATTTCTATAGAAAGAAATATACTACAAAGAAACAATCCATATAACTCAAAGCATATAAAAATATACTTGAAACGTCCATTTCGGCTCAACATTCAGCGAAGCAGTTTTCAAACAGTCTGTACATTATTATCTTAACAAACATGACACTGAACACTATATTGTCGTAAACAAGTTTCCTTTACAGAGCGATTAGTACCTTAAGTGTAATTTTTGAAAACACAACAACTTCAAGAGTGTGTTACATATGTTACCACATGGCAACACTACATGTTAATGAAAGTCCTAACTATATACAATCCTACCTTTACAAGTTAAGTATCTGATGTAACATGAGCTTAGGTTTGCATATTATGTTGTAGGCATTTTGAAGAAAATTGTAAATATATTTCAAATTAAGAATTATGTACTGAAAGCTTTATGCAAGACATGCTTAAAAACAGATCAAAACTACTTTCCTATGACACACATTTGGAGCATCTTAACTCCAGCACTGATTTTGTGCTTATAAGTGTGAACAGAGCTGAATACATCATACCAAATTCTATCTGCTGCAGAAATTTTAACATATTATGACATCAAAAGATTCTACTGATTATGATGTTGACAATCAGAAAACTATAACCAGAGAAAAATTAAGATGTGATTTTGCAAAAGAGAGAGAGAACTTTTCACTAAGACACACTCATTTACAAAATACTTCAGTAATGAAAAAACTCAGCAGTAGTTTCCTAGCTGGTTATATTTTTAGATCAAATCAAAGCAACTAAGCTGTAGATAAGCATTGATAGCATAAATGTAATACATGTACTGTGTTCAATCTATGTTGCTTAAGAAAAATGTCAAGCTGAAAAATTTGTTCATTCATTGTGAGTCCTAGAACTGTTTAGATTGTGCTCATCATTTCCCATAGCAACTCTTGTTGGTTTTTGTAAGGCAATCCAAGTAAATATTAATGAATTACTGTAAAAAAAACAAAAAAACAACCACTGTCAAACAGTTACTCTCATACCATGTAGTTTCAAAGCTTATTGTATGTTTATGAAATATACTTGTCACAAAACTAAATCAGTGAACAATACCATTGTATATTGTTTCAGTTCTAGTTGCATTGTTCAATTGTTAGCTATCTATAGTGTGTGCACAACTTTTTAATGAAATAAAATCAAAATAAATAATTTTGTCTTGTATTTCTTTTTATAACTACCTTATGATACCTAAAAACAATAAGAGGAAAGCTCTGTAATTGATTTTATGGAAGATTCTTTGATATTGCATTTAAGTACTAAAAATAGCAGCGTAAACATGGGAAGGTTTTTCTGATTTATCCTTCCTTTTGAGTTTTAAATCCAATGCACTATAAAGGTATTTTTATGCAGTGCATATAATAATAAAATGAGGGCACGAGCTAATTAGGACTACTTTTGCACTTGTAGTTAGCTTTATAGGTTAATGAAAACATTTTCTCAATCAGAGATTGAAGCTAAGTGCCCTGAATGGATGCTAACATGCTGCTACTTTCATTGCAAATGTGGCTAATTTATTTATTGAGCAACCAGCGATCTTGAGGAGAGATAGGCATTGTTAAAGAATATAATATGTACATTATTTAGGTACAATTTTCCTAGGTTTAGTTACAATCATTTTTAGTTCGAGTGGTTCCAAGATCATTGTCTGCATTGAGCTTCTGCTCGCAGTCACATGATAATTTGTTTTAAAAAATTGTATTTCTGCTTTATATTTATTTGCAGAATTTGTTTTATAGGTGGTTATATGCAACTTGTTCTTATTATGTATATTGTGTGAATGGACTTCTGCGTTGGTGATGTAATTTGGCTTCATTATTCTTCACATGGACTAGTAATTGGTTTTATATATAAGCATGGTAGAGTCAAAATATTCAGCTTGTGGAAAAATTCCCTGCAGCTGTTTGTTTTTGGTATATCTGATATGATTCTTAATGCTTTTTTCTGTAGTTTAAAAATCATAATACTACTGGTAGCATTTCCCCATAGTGGTTAGCCATACAGCAGTAACAACTGAAAGTATGCAAAGTAACATATTTTAAGCATGCTGAGTGATACCCGGGACTTTAACTGGCAAAGAAGAAAGCAGGCTATACTTGGCTTGCTTGCTAACTTTTCTGTGTTTGCACCAACTTAAATTTTTATCAAGAAAAAATCCCAAAAACTTGATTTCATGTTCATAGTTGTTTACTAATCTGAAATCTATTCTGATGACTGGATTTACCATTGCTTTATATGCTTTATGTTGGAAGTTAAGGGCAATATTTTTCTCTTTGTTTATAAGCAATTTATTGATTTTGCACCAGTTTAGTAACTTATTCACAGTTATTGTAACATTTTGTTTATTATAATTTTTTCCGTAAAAAAAAACACTTGTGTCAACTGCAAGAAGTATTGCTTGTGCTTCATTATCGTTTGTTAGATAGACTGTTATATCGTTTATATATAACAAGAACAGTAGATGCCTAAAATAGATCCTTGAAGAACCCCAGATAACACGGATCTTCTGTCCAAAATTTCCTTTGTTATTTCTTTTTTCTGAGTGTTCAAGAAGTCAATTTCAACTATGCTCTCTCATTTCTAGATAAGATTTAAACCATTTTAAGACTTCTTATTATTCCATATTTATTTAACTTACATAGAGTATTGTGTGGTCTACCATGTCAAATGCTTTGGGTAAATCTAAAAATAGTCCTACCCCTAGTTCATTTTTATCTAAGGTTTCGTAAATGCTATCTACAAAATTAATTACTGTAAAATTAGTAGATTTATTTCTTTGGAAGCCATATTGGCAGCTGTGTGAATAGCAAAAATCATCGTTTACCCATTGCAATGATTTTTTACTTTCTCTACTACTTAGTAAGTAGGGGAAGTATTCATTCCACCCAAAAATTCGATACCAAGATTTCACCGGAAATATATGTTTTGAGGCCCTCTGAATCCAAAAAAAGCATTTTGGAAACGTGTGTGTGTGTGTGTGTGGAACAGTCGGATAAATGTAGATTGCATTAAAATACACAATTTGTCATAAACATTTTTTTTGTTGAGTGAACCATTTTCCAGATATTGTTTGTTATTCCCTTAAATTTTCCAATATTTATACTTTTTCTCAAATGGAAATTCGTTATTCATTTTTTTTTTTTTTTTTTTTTTTTTTTTTTTTTTTTGTCCTGGTGATGCAAAGAGAATGGAATACTCCACTTAGCAACCAGCTCTTAAAATATTTGACTATAGCTTAAAGCCTACCAATTCCCCTTGCATCTACAAGAAAATTAGCAATAAGATTAACATCTCGATATCTCGATTAACATGAAGCATATGGAGAATAAGCATTAGTTTGTACAAGAGTAGAGAAAGTCATGTGAGTGTAACACATATTTTTTTGTTTTGTTTTTGTAAGCATTCCAAATTACCTGATCCATTGATTGTATCAAACTTGTGACAAAAACAAAGCCCAAATTCCATCGCACGGCAGTTCCTCTTTGTCTGGATGTGATCCAGCATTGTCTCTCAATAAGATTGCTTTAGTAGGCAAACCTTTTTCTTTAAAAACCTTTTAGTTTCCAGCACATATTCTTCATAAACCACTCCATAAATATTCCTCTGTCCATCCAGATATTCTTTTGGTTCTTGTGAGATAGGCAGTACAGACAAGGAAATGTCTTTGAGAGCTTTAGGCTTCGTGGACTTGCCTATGACGACAAGCTTCAATTAGTGTACACCTGATGCATTTGATGCAGATTGTCACTCTTTCTTTACTTTTTTTTGTGGCCAGGAGCATGACATTCTTCACATGAAGCAAGTGTTTTAGAAGGTAGCATTTTAAAGTTGAACCCTGTTTCGTCACAATTGTATAACTGATCATTTGTGAGGTTTTCACGTTTTATGAGTTCAAATTTTTTACAGAAGTTCACTGCAGCTTCAAAATCACCGGAAAGCTTTTCTCCACAAATCTCAAGCTGTCGTACACCATACCTATTCTTCCATCTCTGTAATCAACCTATACTAGCACTGAAATCGTCTTCATCTTCTTTAAACTCGTTTCCCCCCCCAAAAAACAATGCTTTTTCTTGCAACATTGGGCCAGAAATTGGACTTCCTTCTGCCTTTGTTGACTGAACCACATAAACAATGCTTCAATGGTTTTCTCGTATTCTGATCTCTTCATACACTTTCTTTTAAAAGAATTATCTGAACACTGTTGAATACTTCTCCATTTTGTCCTTGGTTCGTTGCCAGTCTTCAACTGTTACTTTCTCAACACCTTATTCGGCTACAAGCTTTTTAATTGTCTCCCCTTTATCCAGGTTTTTTAAAGCTTGTAACTTAACTTTAATGGTACAAATTTTCTCTTACATTTAGCACTCATTGTTGAAACAAAGTAGTAATAAGGTGTGCATCCACTTCTGGCACACTTTATCTACAAAGAAGGCTAGAAACATACTGAAATAAAACACACTATAACTTAACACAACCCTGGCTTGATTTTTTAGATGCCAAGGGATACTTTTCCTTTCAACTAAACATATGTTAACTATTAAGGCTAGCTGCTTTCTTATAATAATTGTCAAACATTTGCAGTCATAAACTAGTCAGTGTATTACTGTTGCAGCTGAAAAGTATTTCCGGTGGGGAATGTTTGCTACAATGTATGTTCACACATACTATGTTTGCCACATTTCCCAGTTTTCAGCTGGTCCGTAATTGAGAAGTTAATCCTTGCCACACACACACACACACACGCACACACACGCACGCATGCACACACTATAGATGAGAGGTGAAATCCCATTTTTTGGTCCGGAGCCTGTACTGGGGGTTTCCTACAGACCAGTGAAACAGGCTATTAAGTGCTGGGCTCAAGCAGAACACAAGAACTACTGGAACTACATTGAGGGTTGCAGACATTCCAAGTTGTTTATTACAGACCTGAATAACAGTCGGGCAAAGTACTTGCACGGTCTTAGTAGAAGAAGACTTGCATGGGCAACAGGATTCATTACAGGACACTGTGCCCTAAAGTTTAATCTATACAGAATGGGATTGTTTAACAACCCTATCTGTAGTAGATGCCTAGAAGGAGATGAGACTGTTACTCATCTGCTATGTGATTGCCCTGCTCTTGTGAATCAAAGAGCAAGTATTTTTGGCAATCACTTTCCAAAGATAGATGAACTATCGAAAGCCTCAGTTAGCAGTCTGGTTAAGTTCATATCGAGCAACAGGCTACTTAACTGATGAAAGGGGGGATGCGCAATAGATCTTAAAGGTTGCAGTGCTTGGGCATAAAACCCACCCCTTTTCAATCTAGAACTAGGTAGATGTAAAAGTATGTATAAACGTATCAGAACCGTGTAAACTGATGATTAGCCTCTGGTTTAAAAAAAAAATCCAAGCAGCTCAGATTTAATGGAACCTCGAATTTGCAAGACACTACTGTGTAGTGAGTCAAAATAACACCAAATGATTTTAAGGTGTGATTCAGGGTTATATTTGAGTATTTTCTTATAGGGAATGTATGTCCGCTAATGTCTTGTTATTGAGCTAGAGGACATAAATGTTTTTCAAAGGCTGCATCAGGTTAGATGTTCTGTCAAGCAGATCCTTGTTTCCCATGGCATTGAAATATCGCTTATGTTTTGTTTTCTTTGCATTTTGGAATATTGCTTATGTTCTGTTTTTAACATTGTTTATAGCACCATTAACCTAAAATCTGCATTGTATTACTTAAGTGTTAAGGGATTCAATTGCATATTATACAACACTTTGTGGTTGCTGCAAGAGGTGTAGGTTATCGATCTCAGCTATCAGGATATATCAAAGAGCTCCCTTTACTGAAAGGAGTTTCAGTTTTACGACCTATTATAAAAATGTTCCACATCACTTATGCAGAACTAGCAGACATGCATTATGTTTATGGTGCTGCTGGGGAGAAATGTGAAAAGGGCAAGGCACGGGATCTTTATGCTGAGCTTTACCCAAGGAGGCATTTGCCTCATCACCACACTTTTACTGCTATACATTGACTAGAGAAACAGGAATGTTCCAAAAACAATCATTGTGAGTCCAGAGAAATATAAGAACAGTGGCCCTAGAAGAGGAGGTTCTTGACCGAGCCCATAATTCTCCATATGCAAGCACAAGAGCAAGCATGCTGTCCATATAAGCCAGTCTTCAGTTATTAAAATTCTGCATGAACAGCAATTACATCCGTTTCATTCACCCGAGTTCAAGCACTGAGACCAAATGACTTTCCACCCCGACTGCAGTTTATCCAGTGGTTTCTTCTTAAATACATTGATCAACCAAGATATCCTATTACCACATTGTGGATGTATGAGAAGATTTTTATATGAGAGGGCATGTTTAATACACATAATGGACACATTTGGGTACAGGAAAACCCTGTAGAGCTATTATAGTTCTAATTTACCAACCTGGTTTGCAATGATCATTGAGCTGGCATTGTGAATGACACACTTATAGGGCCCTATTTACTATCCCCATGTTTGACTGGCCACATTTACCTACAGTTTTTACACATACTTTCCCATAACTTCTGGAAGATGTTCCTTTAGGAATATGCCAGTTAATGTAGTTCCAAGACGATGGGGCACCTGCTCATTATTCCGGTGACATAAGGGTTTCCTAATTAAGATGTATCCGATCGCTGCATTCATAAAGGAGCACTGAAATCATGGCAAGCACATTCACCAGATCTAACCTCTTTGGATTTTTTTCCTTTGGGACAAGTTCAAACTCTTGTGTATGAAATGCTGATTAATAAGCAAAGATGGCTAGGATCTTTGTAACATTTGATGCTATTTGTGATGTGCCAGGTATTTTTGAGATTACTTGGCAATCATTATAACGTTATCAACTATGTTCTAAGTCAAAGATCGGCATTTTGAACATTTTATAAACACTTATGCACTTGTTCAATTCTTGTTTTGTTCTTAGTTTATGATGTTTGAAGCCTTTTAAAAGCATATGTTTGCATCTTTTAACATTGTTTTAACTTTTCTTAAGTAATTTGTATAATGGTGGAGAAAATTTGACCAACAATAATATTATTTGTGTATGTTATTGATAATAACCTATATTTGCTCTGCAGATTGGTTAAAAAAAGCTTTGGCCTACTTCGAAGCACAGGATTTAGTGCCATATAATTAAATAAAGATTTACGAGTTACTAAGTTAATTTAAGAGAGTTTTCCACTAATTTTAATTAAAGATATCAGCTACTCTTATTTAAAAACTCTCCCAATGCTATGTAGAAAAAGATGCATAGCGACCTGTTATTTGGCAGAATTTCATTTAACCCAATGCTAGTTAATGTCCTCTAGCTTGATAACAAGACGTTTATGAGCATACATTCCCTAAAACAAAGTTCTCAAACAGAACCCCTGGATCATGCCTTAAAATTATGCGGTGTTATTCCAACTCGCCTCATGTATATATAGAGGGTGGAAGGTGGCCAATGATCGTCCTTTAAAGTATGAAAGAGCACGTTATTTTGAGTGTTTTTCCTTAATACATTTTTTCCATAAAGCTTTCTGTTCTTGAGATAATTACTATTTTATTTTGCATAATATTGCAACACAGCAAATTCAACAGGTTCATTTTACATTCAACAGGTTAACTTTTAATTCTTCAGCTGCTACTACTACTGCTGCTATGGTAACGAACACTTCTGTTTACAAATGAACAGAAAACTACACATGATTATAATGTAAGCTAAATATCTTATGGAATATGGAACTGAGGAAACATTTACAATATTATGCAAATTATTAATAAGAACACTTATTTATAAAGGTAAATAAAAGCTTGAGGAACCCAAGTTACAAGTTTTAATGTGTAGAGAAAGTGTTCAGAAAGTGCACCCCTTGCCAACACACATGCTTCACTTTTTCCCCAATTCTGTCTGCTGCACTCTGCGAAATATGTCCAGATATTTGTCTGTTTCTTATGCTACTCAAAGTATTCTTTCTTGCAACGTTTCCACATCAGGCCTTTCTGTAATGCATATGCAAATTTATATCGCCCCAAAGAAATAAATCAATTGGATTTAGATCTGGCAATCTTGGTGGCCATCATTGGTCCCTTCTGAGTGATCCAGTGTTCTATGTAGGTGTTGCATAGATGGCCATACATGGCTCTACGTATGTGTGGAGGTGTACTGTTATGTAAGTGCTATATATTGTTTCTTCAAATATATATCGTTTGTTTCAAGTAACAAACTTGCAGGGAGGTGTTTAAGAAACAAAACTTGTTAACAGTGCCATGTGTGTGTGTATATATATATATATATATGAATGTATAAAAACTGTGATAAATATGCAAAAAAATTCCAGTGTACATAACCATAATTTAAGAAACAATGATGCTTATTATAGAATAACATTAAGGGGAGCTCTAAACAATCGTGCCATAGAAGTTAGAGGAAGAGAATTATTTAATAAATTACCTAGAGAAATAAAGAACATAAACCAGCCAAATGTAATGATGAAAACAATAAACAAATACTTAATAGAAAATGAATTTTATAGTATAGATGACTTTAGACATTGTAAAGCAACGTAAAGTGAAAATGATATTTAAGGTAAACTTAATGTAAATGCAATGTAAAAGAAGTAATGTAAAATTATAAGCTGTACTTGTTAAATTATTTTATATTTGTAATTGGACATGTCCTTTAAATGTATTTAAAAGGATGATAATAAATAAAAAAATTCTTGCCAGGGGAACGTTCTCGAGCAGAACTATATAATAGCTACATACTATTTCTTATGCTAGGGGAAGTTCCTCAAGCAGAACTAGTAACTTTCTTGAAGAAACTGAAGATAGATGATTCCTGTCAGAACCCGAGGAAGAATCCATGGACCAGTTAATGTGTTTCCTATGATTCCTGCTCAAACATTTACAGAAAATCTGTGCTGAAAGCTGTCTTGTCTTATTGTGTGTGTATTGTCATAAGCCCAGGTGTGTACATTATGGTAATCAGTTATTCCATTTCTATTAAACGTTTCATCCATTACAAGAATTTTAAGGGGAAGGTCCCCTCCTTGTTGAAGAATTCATTCAGAAAATGCTACCCTTGGCGCATAATCTGCTTCAGAGAGATACCAGATGTGCTGAGTATGATAAGGATGTAACAATTCTTCTTTTGATGTTCTCGAAACAGTCCAATGGGATACACCGATAGTGTAAGCTATATCGTGGCTTCTGCTTCCAGGATCTTCTTCCATCAAGTGAAGGATTTCTTCTTGTGCAACATTTCTTTGACCAACTCCTTCAACATGAAAAGATACGCTTCCTGCATGTAGAACTCTTTTGGCAGATAAAAAAAAATGTCATATGATGTGGTGTTTATTTATTTGGAAATGTTTCTCAATAAACTTGCCACAGCCTGCCGCATTACGATGTGTTTCACCATAAATGAATAGCAGTTCAAGATACTCAGCATTAGTAAACTGAGCCATTTTGAAACTGATAATCTGCTGTTTTGAAAACAAGCCATAAGCACAATAAAGAACTGCTGAAGTATGTTCCTTTCATCCTTACAGTGTTGTGATGTTGTGTAGTCTCATGACCAGGGTTCGGGTAGTGCATTAAAAAACCTAAAATATGTATGTAATTATGCGGTTTAAAACAGCGATATATGCATTAACCTAGAAAATATGTTCTATCCAAAATCTTACAAAAATGGTGAAATAATAATTTTTAAAAATCGATATTGTGAGTTCATTTAATATTCGTTATATTGGAAAATATAATTTAACATTATAGTCCACCAAAATAATAAATTAATGTAAAACTCACCAAATTTATGGACTGGAACAGCTGCTGCTGAACTTAATTCTTCCCATTGCATTGTATAACAGTAACCATTTTAAGGTTTGAAAACAGAAACGATTTTCTGTTGCTTCTGAGAATTGATTTGTACTGAGAAAAACAACGTTCAGCAACTACAGATGTTATAGGTACATATTTAAACTTTACAATTTCTTCCAGCGACAATATTTCTTCAATGTCCAACAATTTGCTCTCTGTTTTAGCAGAAATGATATTTGCAATATGTTGTAATGTATGGTAACCTGGATTTTTTTGTAGTACATATTCAAATTTTTCAACTACTTTTTTTGCAACTTGACCTGGCGCAGATTTTAGCTTTAGTGAGAGACTTTCTATTAAAGTTAAGTTTGTGACAAATGGTACGTCATTTCGTTCGAGAGCTGTGATGGCTGTAGAAATGCAGTTGAAATGTGACGATGTAAATTAATTCCTCCTTTATCCCATCCTTACATATCCATCCCTTCGCTTCAACAATGCTTTCTGCTTCGTTTTCATTTAGTTCTTGAAGTATATTCTCGATAATGTCAAAATTGTTACAATAATATATGGCAGCCTGTAACCAGGTCCCCCATCTCGTAATGATCGGTTCAGGAGGAAGTGGAATTCCTGGAGCCAACTGTTTAAACAAACTGATTCTACTCAGAGATTTAAGGAAAACCTTTTTTACGCTTGATTAATTAAACTATTAACAGTAGGAACATTTAAGTGCACAGTTTCACTCAGGCGATGCATTGCATGCGCCAAGCATGTTACATGAATCAGTCTACTTAAAGCAGTTTAAACCCCCCTCCTATCTTAACCATATATGGGGCTGCATCAGATAAAAACAAAACTACATTTCCATACCTAATTTCCTCTGGCCATAATAGCAACATTGCATTATTGAATATTTCCGCAATTGTTGAATGATTTGTCGTTGCTATTTTTACCACTGTTAGAAGATAAGCCTTTGACAGTCCATTTTCACCGAGCGTACTGACAATTACATTACATATAGATAGTTTATACGCATCTGGAGTTTCATCTATGCAAACCCAGATTAGATTATCCTTAATAGAATCACGAATTTCTTGTGTTGTTTTTCCTAAAGTAATGGAACATAATGTTTGCGAAGAGTAGACTCATATGGTATAGCCTGTTTTATATACGTTTCTAGGAATGCACTTAATTTAGGATGTTCTAATTTATAGAGCGGAATGTCAGCACAAGCAAAAGCTTCACATAGCTCCTTATTAAAGGTTGACAACTGGGGGCCTGAAGTTGAACAAGTTGCTTCATTTGGGATACCCGTATTGACATTTAGCATTGACTGTTTAGCACTTTTTTTAGTGAAACATTTTTAAAATGTTTTGTAAATGTTGCATCACTTGGAAACGAGTGTCTGCACGTCTTTCACATGCAACACAAAATAAAACTAGTCCATTTGTAGTAAGCACACCTTCGTTTTCACGTACAAATATATTTAGTTGAGTAGATAAACTCGATTTCACTGGTGGCATTTTATATGCTATAACTAGAGAATGCTGGAAGCTAACACAATCACTCTACACACACAAACAACATCAAACTGCATCTGTACTATCGTCCTGCTGAATAAGTTTACATCGGCGGTTTTTTTATATAATACTTTCCGTGTTAACAATCGGAAACTCTTTGAAAATGCGATACCACTCGCAGTTTATTGTCTCAGGCTTTATTTTATTAATTTGTTTTGAAATACACAATCAATTACATTTTTTAAACATTTCCTGTGAAAAATCGAAAATATGTATAATTGTAACGACATTCTCTAAATATTATGCAATTACGAAAAAATGAAAAATATGCAAACACATGTACAATAAAATTGACATTTTCGAACTCAGGAAACATTGTTTCGTGCACATTTAACATTATTCATATGTTTTAACCAAATGAAAAAAAAATCTGATGTGTTACACTCACATGACTTTCTCTACTCTTGTACAAACTATTTTTACAAATGCTTATTCTCCATATACTTCATGTTAATCGAGATGTCAATCTTATTGCTAATTTTCTTGTAGATGCAAGGTGAATATGGTAGGTTTTAAGCGATAGTCAAATATTTTAAGCGCTGGTTGCTATGTGGTGCATTCCATTCTCTTTGCATGTCCAGGACATAAAAAAAATGAATAACGAATTTGAGAAAAAGTATAAGTATTGGAAAATTTAAGGAAATAACAAGCAATAAGTCGAAAACTGTTCACTCAACAAAAAGAAATGTATATGACATAAATTGTGTATTTTAACGCGATCTACATTTTTTTTGTAATAAAATTTTGTCCATTTCTTATGGTTTACCAGTTATGCAAAAGTCGTTCACAATGAAGAATACTTTCCAAAAATGCTCAAAACATATATTTCCGGTGAAATCTTGGTATCGAATTTTTGGGTGGAATACAATACTTCCCCTACTTAATATACGTAGTAGAGAAAGTAAAAAGTTGTTGTTACATAACTATCCTAGTACTACTCGTGACTATCAAAGTAGATTCAATTGAGACAAATTTTGAAAGCTTATAATAATTAGTAAGAGTGCAGATTGTTTTAATTCAAAATGTATTTAAACATGCAGAAAATATTTATCTTTCAATCTTCTCTAAGAAATATTTGAAAAAGTATTTAAGTTTCATAAAATCTTCATTTAAAATATCAATAATAAGCAATTTTTGCATTTTTTCTCAAAAACTACTTTTAAAAAAAAACGGCAAAACTGCACTAAGATTTTTTGTTTGATTCATTACAAAGAGGCATCCTGTTAAAGGATGATCATAAGTCACCTTCCATTCTCTATATATTGGTAGTGACGGTAGCTACAGTGTGTTGTGAGCTCATAGTTGATCTGTTAAGGACAATATGCATTCATGTCTGCCTTAAAAGTTTGAAGTTGTATAGGACAGAATTGTTTTCAAATTCAACACTGATTAACAAACTTTCCCTGAACAGTAAAGAACAAGTTGAAAAAGCAGCATTTTTAACTTTTAAAGTTTTTTTATAGCTAATTTGTAAAAAGAGTGAATTGCACATGATAGAGCTGACGCTTACTTAAACAAAACCAAAATGTATGTAATTTGGTGTGGGAGATTGTCTCATTGAAAATGAAATAGAATGGTAATTGTGCCACTTAAAGTAGTGCTATTTTTAGTGACGTTAAATAAAACTTCACGAAACTGTACACTTCACAATGGCACACTGTTACAAAAGCTTATATATCTCATAATAGACCTCGGAATTTTAGGCATGACAAATTGGCATTTTTGGTACCTAAGGTAGGTTACAAACTGATGTAATTAGACATTCTTTAATTTTAGGCAAGAAAAAAATTGTATTTCTGGTATCTGAAATGGGCCACAAAACGATCAGTTATGCATGGAAGTAAGTAATTTGATGTTTTTTTTATATATATGTATATATAACGATAAGCATCTCATGTTTATATTTTGAAGGCTGAAAATGACCTTTCCAGTCATGCAAACTTAACTTTTTGTTACATTTTTCGTGGTCACTTCTGGAATTTCTCCAGCTTCCCCCACCAGAACATGCACTATAAAACCATTACAGTGCTTCCTGGAATTTTTTCACTCTCCCACTTCACCTTACTTTGTTCCCAAATTCTCCCTTAGCAGCACTAACACCTGATCCGACTAAGGGTTTCCTGTGTATTCCAGCTTCATTATTGTTGAGGACAAGAATGAAATATTTCCCTTTATGTAAACAAGATCTCACTTCAGTTTTGAATTTTTCATCTGTTCCTTTGAAGGCAAAACACAAGCTGTACTCTCAGTAGAAAGCTCTTATACCACAGTAGCAATGTCATCCCAATGTTCCGCATAATACAAAGCTGACTCTATCCAGGTGCCCCAGCATGTTAAAATAGGTAGAGGTGGAAGAGGACTTGCTGGAAGTTTTTCCTTGAAAAATTGCAATACTTGCCTTGCAGAAAGTTTTCTTCATATTGGAGATCAGGGTATTCTCTTCTAGAATTTCTTTCCTTATGGTTTCTGAGATTTGGTGAAATGCATGGGCTAAACAGATAACATGTATAACATTAGGGTAGAATGTTTTGAAGAGAAGAGGTTGAGATCATATGAGTAGCAGCGTCTGTGCAGAGAAGATCTCTACTCCAACACCACCAGGAAATACTAAACTTGTTTACAGTGAAAGCAATGGACTGACTGGCCATTGTCGTTATGGATTTCTCTGGTTGCTACAAGATGTTGAGGAGAAGGCTTATCAATGAGTTTATCAATTATTATATTTGCAATATATCTGTTGAGAGAATCTGTTATCTCATCAACACCTTCCCAAATGCAGGAATCGCCTATGTCTTTCCTAATTGCAGTAAGTGTTTTCTCATACTCGATATCTATATTTGTCTTCCTAATAAATTTGAAATTCAATTGAGGAAATTATTAGTCAAAGTTCTTTCAATTACAATTGGTATAAATCTGTGATTTGCTCCACAAATTTCTGAGCATTGACCATAGAATACTCCATGTGGACTCAAATGGAGTGGTGTTTGACAGTATTTTTCCAAAAATTTATGAAGTCCTGATTTTGCAGTGTGTTCCATGGAATCTGGCTGCGATTCCTCTGCAGAGATCTGAATTGAAATCACTAGCTGTCAAACTTGCGAAAGTTTGAATTAGTAGAGTTTGTTTCAGGAATTTCTTTTCTTTAGCTTTTGCTGTGTGTTCTGCACCTCCTGCCTGCTGCTGAATGTGAGATTTCCTCTCGTGTGAAATCTGAAAGAATGGATGGGTGTACTAAATACAATATGGAATGTATAGTTTTAATTAATTTTCCTTCAAATTGAGGTTCAATAACTGTATAGTCTAACTTCCTTAAATAATAATAATTATTTTTATTACTCACAAGAAGTAAAGGTCAGCAATTTTAGATTTCTTAAAAATAGACTTAGCTAAATTGTGAGGAGTGGTAGCCTTAAATAACCTAAAACACCACTGAAAACTAATAAATTAATTGGCTTGCCTGCCATAACAAAAAAAAAAAAAGTCTAATTGCTACCTCTTTGTTACATAAACGACAAAGAATTATTTTCTTAACATAAATAAGATGATTATAATCCACTAGCCAGGAACGAATTAAAGAAATTTTTGATCACTTGTCTTTTGATATTCTTCCTCTTCATACTGCTTTGTAATGCAATTAATACAATGCAAGATATGAGCACTAAATCCTGCACACTGAGAAGGAAACTAGAAATGAAATTTAAGTTGTGTATTGTACATTGTCGAAGCATTAAAAATGGTTGGTAGTTAAACCATTAATCAGAAACATATTGTTTTCAACCACCCATAAGTAAACTATAATATCTAAAAGTTCTTGAAATTTCGTAAAAAAGCTTAAAAATTACTTGATTACACAAGTTTAGGCACACGGAGGAAGAAATAGGTACCAACCCCCATTTTAGGGTCTATAAAACTGCTCCCAATGAGTATAATTTTCCAGAAATTGCAAACATCTGCAATTATTTTGCACATTTTTCTAAAGAAACTACATAGGCATTTGCCTAAAAGTCTGAGGTTACTGAAAACTAGATCCAACTATTTTCAGTGAAATTTATCAGGTTTTGAAATTTTTTAAAGTCAATTTCAGCATATTTTTCATTTTTATCATATTTAGTCAATATTTTGTAATTTTAGGAGTAAAATGTACATAAATTAAGAACACCACATTGCAATAAAATATCAAGTTCAAGTTTTGCAAAATATGAATATGTCAAAATTATAATATCAAAATGAAAATGATTTACAACTTAAGAGGTGAATCTCACAAATCTTCTGAATCAGCAAATGACAGAGATACCATTTGCTCCAAATTAGAAGTCATACCTGTTCTCTTGTCATGTATTACATTTGAGTAGGCTGAAAATGGTCTACATTGTTGACAGGAATCCATGAAGCTTTCACTGCAGCTTCAACAAATTATTTACACTCGGATTTTAAGCCAAGAAGAAGAGAAAGCACATCTATATCTTGGCCAGTTCTGCAAGAGCTACTTACCAGATCTTTAAACACAGTGTACGCATGTATACACTGTGATGTAAGTAGTTCTTGTAGAATTGATATTTGTTCCATAAGCGAACAAACTTAATTATTTCCTTCAACACCTTTTGTTATTTGCATAGGTCAAGAAGCTCTCCAATAGAGTTTATTGCTAACTAAAATTTTCCCTGGATCAGATTCCATTAATTCTTTCAGTTTTTTCACACATTGTTTGCCCATGGATTTAAACATAGTGGTTAACTGTACCTGAATTTGCCAGGATAATCCTGAAAGTACAGGCAGTGTTTTGAAAAAAGAATGCATCCTATAATAATTCAAAACTTTTACAAAGGTCACCGAGTTTTAAATTTAATATATGTATTAATGGGACTTGGGAGTGAAATTTAAAAGTAAGTTACAACATTTTGAACAGCATTCAACAAGAAAGACAGCTTGGCAGGAATTGTTGAATTTCATTTGTTTCAAGGCTTTGAAGTGCTTCACAGCTACACTTTCTTCTTCAATGCTGAGCAAATTCTACTGTATGAAACATATGCTCTTCAAGTATTTAATATTCTTAAACCAAGTGTTCCATCTGGTGATAATGGGATTAGGAAAATTCTTCAATTTGGTAGGTTTGTCCTAGTACTGATGTGTAAAAACTTATGGTAGGCATTTTTTCTCTTCTGTGTATTCAAAAACATGTGCTTTATTTGTATTACACAGTGTTTCAAATCGTTAATTGCTTATATATTCCCTAATAAATTCAGTTTATGAGCCCAGCACTGGGTGTGTACTACCCTTTCTGATACCAAAACCTGTGAAAAATTTATACACTTGGTCATATAATTTGCTGAATCAGAAGTTAACATGTAGTGACACTGAATGCCAAATTTCTGTGGTACACTGAAAATAGCTTGTGAACATTCAGTAGCATTAGTATTAACAAGAACCTTCAATACTCCCACAAACAATTTCTGAACAGTACTATCTCCACAGGCAAGGACTTAAATTAGGATAACAATAACATTTTGTCCCTTTGTTATCTCATCACAAAGAATTACAATTCTTTCATCCTTCACAGCTTTTTTCACTCTTTACTCCTGTTCTTTCATGATTTGAGGTACGTAGCCTTCCCTCAATCTGCCAGTTGTAGGTAAATTTCCAGCACCTTAAAAATAAGGGATATGTTATTTATAGACTGCTTTACATAATATGGATGACTGAAAGCTGAATGAATGAAATGATGTTCAAATGAGTCCAGAGACCATAGAGCTTTCACCTTCTAAGGGAAAGCATATCCCCCAAAAAACACTTTAGCCGAGATTCACCCCTTCTGCATACTTAAGGTACTCGTCCACGATGCAACTTAAATGGCTTGCAACTTCGAACTGCGCAACAAAAGTGGAGTTGCATCGTGTAAACTGTCAAGCAAGTAGGAAAATTGCACGTGCAACTCAAATTCAGCGCAACTTCTAAGTGGCGTGCAACTTAGGAAGTTGCTTCGTGTACGCAGTGATAAAAAGAAACTTGCACCATCTGAAAGTGGCTTGAACAGTTTAGAAAACTTTTGTGGCGTATTCCGTGCAACTTTGTTATGTCGTCTGCTGTGATAGTAAATAGCTGTTTGAGAGGTAGGTACAAGGATTATAATTTGTGTTACACTAAATATAGAATTAAGACAGATACGTGCATTTTATTTCCTTAGCAATACGAACAATTTATTGTAGTACGGTGACAATTTATTTCTTCATAGCTAATAATGTCCTTAACAATAAATGGACGAGGGAAATGACAAAAAAGTTTATTGAACTGATTGAGACCAAAGATTGCTTGTGGAGAGTAGACACTGCGGATTACAGAAATAAACAAAAGCGACAAAATGCGTTACATGATATAGAAATAGAGTTCTACATGTCAGCAGAGGAAATTAAAGTAAAAATCCACAGGTTGAGAACCCACTTCACCAACGAAAGGAACAAAATGAAGGCAGGGAAATCTGGAAGTGGTGCAAAAGACAAGTATAAAACAAAATGGGAATTTTACGATGCACTGCAGTTTATGTTTTACCACACCAGCACCAACAATGATGCAGTAGATGAGTAGATTCTTTGGTAAGTACCAACACACATTAAATGTAGCGATATTGCCATGGAACTTCTTGAATTCCTAACGTTTTTTGCTGCAGTATGAGGATTCATAATTACAGTTCTTTGCAACGGCACAAAGTCTTAGTTCTTGTTGTGCCAAATATAAGAAATAAATACATCTTTGACTGATAGCTGCTGCTGCCTAAAAAAATCACATTGATTATATAGATGACAGCCGAACGTGTTATGTATTAAACTTGGTAATGTTGCCGCTCCATTATTTTAAGCCGAATTACCTGTGGCTAGAAATCTCAGTGTCAATACGCTGTTGCTGATATTGACCTTCTCATTATTGTATCTTGCTTTTGTATTACAGGTGCTATTCTTCTAAGCAGATAATTAAAATCAACCGCTGACATGCGTAGGAAATTCTAAATTTTGATCTCCGTCGTAGAGCTCTTGCAACAAGTTGTTTACAACCCCACAATATTCGCGACTTAAAATCCACTCTCTTACTCAACACTTTCTGGCCGTCCTTTTACGTTTTTCTCTACATCGACGAAGTAAAATAAGAGACAGGATGCTACGGATAAAACTTCATTATCAGACGACACATTCGCCATACCAAGCACACAGCTGACTAGAAAGTGGCATGCAGAAAAATTACCGCCACAAATATAGCATCGTGTAAACGCTCGGTGCAACATTTCTGTGGACATGCCACTTTTATAGTGGCGCAACTCGAAATCGTGCAACTTTGCAAGCTGTGTGTAAACAGAACGTGCCACATTTGTGGCCCGCAAGAAAAGTGGCATGCCATAAAACTGGCATCGTGGACGAGTACCTTTACCTTTAAAAAAGATCACATTTGTTTTAAAGAATATTATGTTACGGGTAATAACACTAACCAGGTATGTATTTATTCAACCATTCTCTCAGCTTGGAATGATCAATTTTCTTCAATTGGAAGTTTGCTTCCATGAATGTCTGCGTTGTTGACATTACAAATTCTTCCTTGTCATATTGGGTTACACTGTTCTGCCATTGGCATATTTGTCAGTGAAGCTTGTCATTTGACCTCCGATGTAGTTGGCATCATTTTATTCTTCTTATGTCAACACTGCCATTGATATGTTTAAGACAGTGTATTTTCTTAGCCATTCAATGTGTGTATTATGGTATTTGCACATTACAGTTTGTTTTACTTTATTGAAAGAATAAAATCCTTCGATGCAAATTCTTTTTCTCAGTCAAACACTGTAACCACCATTTCACTGAACTTTGGCACAAAAGAAAGAGTTTATATGTAAGATGAATGCAGATTGAACAAACTACACCCTTCAAAGAAACACATGAAGGTTTACTGCAATGAAGAATTGAAGCAAGCAGAATGTTAAACTGATTTAACACTGAGGTTAACACAAATTATTTTCATCGAACAATAAAGTTAACAATACATTAAACTCAGTGTTAAGTTAACAATTCATTGTTAAGGTATTTAACAAATGTTAGAAGGTGGAAAATGGCTGCTGCAAACCAACCTGATGTGAGTTTGCTACATTTGGCATTTTTTTAATGTCATTCCTAATTAAAGAGTAGTCAGGTGTCATAGTAAATTTGAAATCCTGTAAAAGAAGAAATTTTTAAAGTGATACAGACTGTCCAAGGGGTCATGAGCATGGTTTTATGGGAAATATGAGAGGTTAGCAGAAGCATGCCTCTTTCTCCTATGTCGCATTCTCTGTGGTGTAGTGGTTACCATGCTAGCCTCTAGTTCCCGGCATTGTGAGTTCAAACCTGGTGGAGACCGATGGATTTTTTTGGCCATAAAAATCCTTAGATTTTGGTAGGGAAGTGAAGCTGGTGGTAACGTGTTGTAGATTTACTGCATGCAAAAGAACTTCAAGTCTGATAAAGAGACCTCTGAGCAAAATTACCAATCTTTCACGCTCAATATAGAATATGTATAAGGATGGACCACAGCAGTTAAAGAACGTCCATAATTAAAAAAAAACAAAAAAACACTACTTTCTCCTCTGTTAGTGTTTATTACTTTGAGATTTTATGCTACTGGCATTTTTCATTTAATTGTTAAGTGATAATGTTGGTATTTACAAAGCACTTTTGTGGGTTTATCCAGAAGTTTTCCAAAGCAGTTGCTTAAGAGGCAAACAGTATTTTTGCTTGGGTCTGCTTGATCCTTAATGAGTAATTACACATTTTCATCCACCTTAGTTTCAATGCAGTGTCCACCACTAGTTTTAAAACTTCCTAAATGCTCTTTGCGCCTAACATTTCTGGTGCTGCACTTGTAGTTAGCATAAAATTGCTGCAGTCACTTACTGGATTCAAGAGAAGTGCATTCATTTCGATTAAATTACTTGCAGATTTTCTCCCAGACTGCAATCTTATCTTTGGCATTTTCGCACTGATAATGTGTTTATACTTAGTAACCAGTTCTTAATGTATTTCTTACGGTGAAACATTTATTTCAGTTGAAATCGTGATTCTAACCTCAAACAATCAGGAACATCACATGGCAGTTGTCATGAATGTAAATAGTGTCTGCTACTAACACTGAGAGTGACTTAGACAAAAATGCATCGGAACACATTCCAAAGCAGTGAAGTTCGGTCACTGACTTCGTGAAAGCTAGCATTTGCAGTTGTCTTTGATGTTAATAAGGTGTTAGTTAACAATTTGCTGTAAAAGCTTGATGAAATGCAAGTTTTAACATTATGTTAAACTTTGAACATTTTAACAAACATGATGTTAAGAGGATTTTTAACATTGGTTGGTTAAACCGGCCCTTGATGTTCGTTTTGCTCATTGTAAAAAGTTAAATTCACCGGTGCATGCTTTTGCTCTCCAACACAAATGAAGTAATAAACTGACCATTCACTTAAGTTCCTACACCAAAATTTGTAATTATTTAAAGCACTCTTCTACTATATTGAGAGTTCATTACCATAATTAGTGCTAATTTTTCTGCATAACTAAGGTCGAGTTACAACTGGATGAAAAACAAATATTAAATTTGACAAAAGTAAACAACTGCAGAGGTAATGGGTGCCATACCATAAGTTATTTTTTTTACGTACTCTTATATTAATGACATTGTACTTAAATAAAACCTTTAACAAATGCCATTTTGTTTCAAAAGTACATCTGTATCACAAAAATTAGTTTCTCTTCTGATGCATCTTGGACAAGAGTAATATCTCCATATCTATTATCATCCTTGAATTAATAGTTTATTCTGATGACTTTTTTCATCTATTTTATCTGAGGCTACTGTTACAACTCCTTCCGTTTCAATTGATTTCTGTAGCACCCCTGAATATCACTGCATAGTGATTTTCTAACATGCATATACCATTTTGACCCAGCTTAAACTAATACTTTAATTCTTGTAAGTTTTCATTTCTTGATAGTACTTCCATTTTTCTTCTAAGAATCTATATATTTAACATACTAATTTGAAGTATTCTTCTTTTTTGTATAGTTGCCTTCATTGCCCTGTTTAGAGGTTATAATTGTCTTTGAAGTAATGCTAGTATAGGCTATGTTAACTTAGCAGCTGGCACCAAAATTTATGCCCTCTTGTTAAATGACCTCGTTTTACCTCCAAGCTCTGGATACAGGGCATCCCATGTGAAATCCAATGGCAAAAAATCCTGCATTTTTTGTTTGCATTGTAATTTTTTCTATTAATAAGGGGTGCTAAACAGATCATATTTATCAAATATTAGCATTTAAAACTCAGCGATTGTCACATTATTGAATGTTAAATGTATCATATTAATTCATTTTGTCGCATTTTAAGTGTGCATAGCTCTGGAACCCTTTATTTCAGAATATTGTACCAAATTTCATTTTGTGGATAAAAGTCCGCATTTCATTACAGCATATACTAATTATTTTTATAATATTCACAAAAATCTATATACAGTTTTAGTTATTTTAAGTGTCTCTGGATTTTTATAAAACTAAAATATTAGGTTGAGAATAATCCATAGTGTCATTAAGAGAAGTCGGCAATGTGGTAAAGTGGTTATGTTTGAGTGTTCATAGATGTAACACGAACAGTGAATAAATGCAACGATTTACGTAGTTGATGCACAATGATCACCAAACACTCTGTCAATCTGAGAGGAAATACTCAGAACCGCATACTGCTCGGTAAGTGTTCTCATTGTTCAATCATGCACAGCAGCTTGCTTGACCTTCAATTCAAAACAAATGTGTGACAGCGACTATGAACACTTAAAGTAATTTACTTCTTTAATTATTTTAGATGAAACCTTATCAGTAACCATTACAGTACAATATATGTTTGATTGTGTTTAAACTACAGAATCTTACCATATACAGTAAAACCTGCCTTCAACGGACACCATGTTAAGCGGAAATCTGTCTTAAACGGAAACATTTCATGGTCCCAAGAATTTTGGGGTTAAAAACATGCTAAATTCCTTTATTAAATAGAAACTGTCTTATGCGGACAGCAGAAATCAAAAGTACGCCTTTTAACGGAAACTTTCCAGTTCTGGAAGAGAATTTAGAAAGTTTTCAGGCACCCTGTGAAAGTTTGTGTTGTCTGCTCTAAGTACGTGATGTTTAAGTTGAAACATGGCCATTTTGCTGCTACCTGACCAGTCTAGGAGGGGGGTGCGCTAATGACGGTCCAAATATCGAGAAACCTGTCACACTCATCCTTCACTGCATAGTTAGATTAGATTAGATTAGATTAGATTGTATTCTGTGAGTTCACTAGCAGCCATAAAGACTTGTGAACATAGAACATGTCAAGGAAATGTACAAAAATTATATATAAACATAAATATTACATAGAATATGGAACATTTGAAATAAAATACAAATACTATATGCGTGTTAAGGAAATGTACAATAAAGTTACATATATACATAAATATTACATAGTATACAGAACATTTAAAATAAAATAAGGACATATTATATACAAAATGAAACAAATCAAGTGTAATTTATTACAGAGTTGTATACCTCCTTACTGTTATAAGGTTAACATACGTATAGGCAAGAACAGTTATTTTAACATTCACTAGGATTTTACCTTTGTTAGTCTGATCATTTTGTTCTATTTGATGTGTAATGCATAGCATTTACTGTCAGTTCTTAATATACATACATTTAAATAGCTTCATTAATTCTAGAGCAGATATCAAATATGACTGGCAATTGTCATTAATATTTACTAATACTACTTACAGAGCTATATAAGTAGTATCAGTAGAATAATTTGTCATTAAGATAATCTTGTACAGAATAATATGCTTTTGAGCATAGGTACTCTTTAACAGCAGTTTTAAAGACATTGAAGTTGTCAGCTTTTCTCTTAAGATCATTAGGGAGAGTATTAAATATTTTTATGGTCTCATAATATACACCTTTCTGGAAGCAAGAAAGCTTTGTACTGGGACGATGGATGTTACCCTTTTGTCTAGTGTTTATCTCATGAATTTCCATGTTTGTAATAAATGTGGTTCGATTGCATACATAGAATTTTAAGATTGAAAATATATACATGCAAGGTAGGGTTAATAACTTTAGTCTTCTAAAAAGATGTTTGCAAGAGTGTCTGCTATGAGTGCTGGAAATGATTCTTATAACCTTCTTTTGCATGAGGAATATTCGTTGACTTTCTACCGAATTTCCCCAAAATAATATTCCATATTCAATGATAGAGTTAAAATATGCATAGTATACTAATTTAAGTGTATGTATAGAACTGACATTTACCAATGCTCGGATAGCATAACATGCAGAACTGAGTTTGGGTATGATATACGTAATGTGAACTTTCCAATCTAAATATCTGTCTACTTGGAGGCCCAGAAATTTAATGTTGTCTATTTGTTCTAGTGACATGTCATTAATCCCAATTTCTATTGGTGTGTGTAGTGATCGATGGGTTATAAATTTAACAACTTTTGTTTTGTCTAAATTTACAGATAATTTGTTAGCTTTAAACCAGTGTGACATACAGTTCAAAACATAATTCAATTTAATTACACACTCATTCAAGTTTTTACTAGTCACCAGAACACTCGTGTCATCAGCAAACAGAATTATACTTGCAATATCCTTTATATAAAGTGATAGGTCATTTATATAGATCAAGAATAATAAAGGTCCTAGGACTGAACCTTGGGGCACTCCATGTGTTACTGTTTTCCATTTTGATGTCTGTTTTCCAAATTCAATATCATTGACAACTTCAACACTTTGTTTTCTTTCATTTAGATATGATACAAACCAACTTAGAGTTTCATTTTTTAGTCCATAGAATTTCAATTTTGCTATCAGAATATCATGATTAACACAGTCAAATGCCTTTGCTAAGTCACAAAAAATCCCACCTACATGCATTTTTTTGTTTAATGCAGTTAACACTTCATGAGTAAGTTTATAAGTTGCATTATTGATCGACATTCCTTTTCTGAACCCGAACTGATCCCTGACAAGTATGTTGTTACATTCAAGGTATTTATAAAGTCTATTAAACATCACCTTTTCAAGAACCTTTGAGAAAATTGGCAAGAGAGATATTGGTCTATAATTTGAAACATTATTGCGTTTGCCTTTTTTGAAAAGTGGTTTAACAATGGAAAATTTCATTCTGTCAGGGAAAATTCCTGACCTTAGTGACTCATTGCACAAATAACTAAGGGGAGTGGAAATTTGAGATGAGCATGATTTTAAGACTTTTACTGTTATTTCATCATAACCAGAAGAGTTTTTTGTTTTGAAAGAGTTAATAATTTTGTTTATTTCAGAAGGCGTTGTCAGGCTAACTTTAAATTCAGGCACTTCATTAGTGAAATTTGATCTTAGAAATTCCAAAGCTGCCTCTTTACTTCCAAAATTAATACTCATTTTGTTTGTTACATCCAAAAAGAATTTGTTAAATATTTCTGCAACTTCATGAGGTTTACTAATTTCTTGATTATCAATGTTTAGTGTTATTAAGTCATTTTGTAATGAGGATTTACCGGCTTCTCTTTTTATTATATTCCAAGTAGTTTTTATTTTATTGTCAGAGAGTTGAATCTGTTTATTGTAATGCAATATTCTAGCCGCTTTTATTACCTTCTTTAGAAGCTTACAATATTTTTTGAAGTAGTGTTTTAAATCTATATTATTACTAATTCTTACTTGCTCATATAATTCTCTTTTACGTCTACATGACGTCCTAATTCCTAAAGTGATCCAGGCGTTCTCTCTTTTGAAGTTAGATATTTTGTTTAACTTGACCGGGAAGCAAGCTTCAAAGTGGGTTTTGAAACACTGAAGAAAGATGTTATATTTATTATTGGTTCCATTCGTTTGGTAAGTTTGATTCCATGGCTCAAGTTCAAGTATTTTGCTAAACTCACTCAGAGTATTTTCATTTATTTCCCTAGATTTCTGATAAGTATATTTAGGTTTGGATTTTAAATTTAACTTTTTAATGTGTAGAACTTGTGCATCGTGATCCGACAGGCCATTAGATTTTGATGAGACATTGCAAAAATTAATGCTATCTGAGTTTACAAATATATTATCTATAGCTGTAGAGGAGCTGTTTTGGATTCTTGTTGGAAAGTTTACTGTATGTGACATGTGGTATGTTGTAAGTAAAGTGCTGAGTTGTTCCCTTTGAGGACTAGGTTTCAAATAATCAACATTTATATCACCACATATGATTAATTCTCTTTTTGGTTTGAATAAAAATTTTAGAAGATGTTCAAGTTGCTTTCTGAATATTTCAAAATTGCCTAAGGGATATCGATAAAGGGCTACTATAGTTAAATTCAATTTACCTTCATTTAGCTGAACTGCACAGAGTTCAAGGTTTTGTTCACTACAAAACTTGGATAAATCCAAAACTTTATAAGTCACATCATTTCTGACATATATACAAACCCCACCTTTATGTAAGATTTTTCTTGAAAACTCTGCTGCTAAAGAGTACCCATGCAGTAAAATTGGCTGAAATTCCTGTTGTGTCAAGTGGTGTTCGGATAAACACAAGATGTGTGGCAGTGAGTTTTCAGTATTAAGACTAATAGTAAGTTCATCTACTTTGTTTCTTAAGCCTCTTATATTCTGATGAAATACAGACAGGCAGTTTTTATTTTTATTATTATCATTATTACTATTGATGTCAGAAGCATTATTTCTATAGTTACTTGTGGATACAGAGGTATTTGGGATGGTTATCTCAATTTGCTTTAAGTGTCGATGATTATGTTGACTATGGGACATACTTAACCTAAAAAAGACCTCCTACTAGTGACAACAGGAATTTTACCCTTAATTCTGTCAGCAATAAGAAGAGAAAGCTTCTCTTTGCCTCTAGAATTTAGGTGTAGGCCATGAGAGGTATAACCATTCCTGCCTATACCGTCGACATCTATCATACACATGTGAGATGCAGCAGGACTTAACAAGGCACGCTCAAGTCTCAGATTCATATCCCTCACCCTCCAATGAAGCCTTGTCATGCCTATGTAAAAGACCCACTACCTTCACATTAGTATGGCTGCTGGTCTCACTGATGTCACACAGATCCTTTTCAATAATATAACTACTATTTCTATCCAGGCTATTCCCTGGCCCACCCACTATCACTACATGATCCCTCTTGGTAAAACCTGCAGTTAGCTTTACCAGGTCTTCAGTGACATCAGAGAGCGCAGCACTGGGTTTAACTATGCCTACTACATCATAATCACACCCCAAGTCCCGTTTGAGCAGGGATGCTATGCCCCTCCCATGACTACTCCCAAGCAACAAGACCTTGCTTTTTGTGTGATTTACAGATTCATCTAAGACCTGCTCTTGGGGATTTGTGGCCTGATCAACATTCAGCGTTTCAAGAACACTGAATCTGTTGCTCAGTTGGACAAGATGTTGATCATCAGCAGAGAAACGCCTTTTCCTCCTGAGATTCTTCTTAGAAACCATCCTGAAGTCCTGAAAGTTATTAGCCAAAATATTTGAAGCCGAAACAGTGCTTCTAGTTTCTTTTTTGAAAAATTCTAGTTCTTTTCTCAGGTTGGAAATGGTTTCCTCGTGCTTTCTGACCAGTGCCTTATACTTACAAAGTTCACAAAACCACTCCGCACAATTACTCACATTCTCACTAACAATGTTCGCACACGCCCAGTGAAACCAAAACTTACATCCTGCACAGAAAACACCCTGGCTAACCCTCCGGCGACAAGCACCACAATTACCACTAAGATCACACGATTTACCACTCATTATTAGCACACTGCACTGACAGACACAATAAAGCTAAACTAACACCGTCAGAAGATTAGTACAATCTGCAAGCACTTATGTTACGACTACAATGTTTACTACAGTTATACCAATTTATAATACACCTACAGCTTTATATCTTAATAAGTTACTCTACAACACACACACACACGCACAGAAATCACATACAATTACAAAAAGATAATCTAACACACGTCTACCTTACTTAAACCACTAGTAACGCACCAAAACACTTATTTCACTTCTTAAACTACTGGTAATACACCAAGCACTAATTTCACCTTTTAAACCACTAGTAATGCACTAAGTAATTTCCTAATTAAGCACAAACACAAGTCACTAATTGTCCAAAGACAGAAAACACGAAAAAATAGGCTATACAAACACAAACAGATCAATTCAATATGGCGGACGTAAACAGCTGATATTAACACATGGTATTATTTGTTTTTTTTACACTACAATGTATAATAAAAATATATTCTTATGTGAAAGCAGCTGCAATTTAAACTCGACTACACTCCTAAAAGCTTTAACTACTGAGAGATGAAAGTTTTAAGAAAATATAAGTAAAAATACGGGAGCTCACAAACACAGTGCCTACACTCAGAAGCCACCTAGCGGAAGCTATTAAGTTAATAATAAGCACAGCTGATTGTCTTTTTTTGTTGTCTCTTCTCTTTCCCTGCTCTAATGACTTGTCAAACAGCATAGAATACAGCTCTTAATTGTACACCTCTAAACTTACATAGGTGATGATTTAGTTCAGCAGTAGTCACCATGGTTTTCAAAACAAGAGTTGTGCTAGATCTTAACACAAGAGTGAAAGTGATTTATGCTAGTGAATGTGATAAATTGAGTGTAAAGCAGATCATGAAGGTGTTCAACATAGGCAAAACTCAAGTTTATGAGATTCTAAAGAAGAAAACAGAAATTCTGAAGCAGTGGGAAAATTATGCTGCATGGAAAAATAAAGATAGAAGAACTTAAGAAAACCAGGACATTAATGAAATAGTGCGGGAGTGGTTTGCTAGTGTTAGGGCAAAAAATCACTGCATATCAGGGCCTATGTTACAGGAATATGCTAAAAAGGTAGCTGAAAAACTGGGTAAGACTGAATTCAAAGCATCTAATGGATGGTTGGAGAGTTTCCGCAAAAGACATCAGATGGTTGTTAAGGAACTTTTTGGTGAATCGAATGAAGTTAATATCGAAACCATCCTGATTAGATTGCTTAACTACCTTCAATAATTGAAGGATACAAACTGAAAACATAGCAAACGGCGACGAGACAGGACTGTTCTTCCGCGCGTTACCAAATAAATCATTGTGTTTAAAAGGCAAGAATAGGTGTACGTTTATGGTTTAATTTTGTTAATAGCCTAGGCTTACCTTCGTTAAACGGAAACCTATCTTTAACGGAAATGTTCGAGAGCCCCGTTAAATTCTGCTGAAGACAGGTTTTACTATATAATAAAATTATTTTTCTTAATCTGTTACCACTTACACTGGAAAATATGGAAATTTCCTCACTTAAATAAAAATAAGGACATGTTTACTTATTAGGATGAGATTAAAGTTTAGGGAATAAAAATAAAGCTTGATTTAAATAATTAGGTTTAAAGGTTTCAGAGTTATAACAGCTTGAAGTTGGAAATTTTTGGAAGATATAATAAATTTGAACAATTTTAATTGCAAAACTATGATGTTCTAAATTTTAAGAGTTAACATAAAACATTGTATTGGGCTTGCCTACAAATACAGAAAGGTTTGTTTTGTTTAAAAAATGCAAGGTCGATTTTCCTTCTGTTTCGAACAATTTGAAATAAAATATCCCATATACATTTTCCTCACCTTTTATGAATTGCACAAGCTACAACAGAGCTACCATTCCAGGTTCTACACTGGATGATGTTGGAGAAACAATAAACCTGCAAAGATGTAATTTAGTATGGTAGTTCTGAAAGTGAAGCTATTATAAGAAACTCAGAACTTTGATTAGAACATAACTATATTCTTAATACATAATTTTTGTACACATAATATTACAGGTCTAATAAATTATATCAGAAGGTTAAAAGATCAAATTAATCAGTAAGTAATTCAGATCAGATTAATTTTTAACTAATAAACATATATATTTCTCAAAAGTGATATCTGTATCACATGATAAAAGTAAAAACCATCATAATGCTATTGTTGGTACTAAATTTAACATACCTTTATTAATCAATCTTCATCTTACTAAATGGTTATATTTCTTTTAAGGATAAGGGAAGGGGAGAAGGTTGGAAATTATTTCCTGTTTGAATTTCTGCATATTGTATACACCAATAGAAATGTGTACAAGGCATGTTCTTCATATCAATCTATACATTTACAATTAATGAAAATCTTAAAATGTGACCTCAACAGGAAATCCCATAAGGATCATCAGTCCAGAAAAATGTATGCCAATGCACATTTTTGTAAATGAGTTTATAATGTGAAATGAATTCCACATTCCAGTTATTCACAAATATAAATTTAATACTTTGAGCAGCATAAATTAAAAGCAGAAAACTGCCATTTTAACTTTTAAAAGAGGAAGAGGAATTTGAGGACAGTTTTGGAAGTCTTTAGTTTGGAATTTGTCTTGCAGGTGTGGCCAACCTGAAGCAGAGCATGAAGCAGACTCTTTGCCTTTCTGTGCACATTGTGAAGAGGAATATGAAAATGTGGAGGTGTTGGAAGCACATATTTATGAAGCACATCAAGACGAAAATTATTTGAGCCTAGAGGGTTTGGAAAATGAGAGTGGTGTCAAAGAGGATGTTGAGACATCATCTCAAGCAAAACAGGTTATCAGGAATGAGCATAAAATTAAAAGTTTTAGAAGGCATTTAGAACAAGAGTGTATGTCATGTAGAAAATGTGGAGTAAGCTATGAATCCAAAGAAGAGCTAATGCTTCATATTCCAAACTGTGAAATGGGAAGACAGTTTCAGTGTATTCATTGCAGTGAGCGATTTCAAACATTTTGTGAAATGCAGGACCATGCAGAGATTCATAAAGATGATCTGCATTTTGAGTGTAAGTATTGTGAAGCAAGATTTGTAACAGCTAAGAAGCTATACGAGCATTCTTTAACTCATCAGCGTGGATACATTTTCAAAGCAGAATCATCGCAGAATAGTGCAAATAAAGGTAATTATTGCTCTGTATGTGGTAAATGTTTCAAAGAAAGGCGTAGTTTGAAGCAGCACATTAAAACTCATGTACAGGATACGCTTCTGACATGTGAAAAATGTGGCAAACAGTATAGGAATATTGCATATTTCAAAGCTCACCATCACCGACATAAGGGAGAGAAACCCTTTGTTTGTGAGAAATGTGGAAAGGGTTTTTATAGTTTGAAAAATCTGAACAACCACATGCCTGTTCATTCAGAGGAACGTCCCTATCTCTGCTCACAATGTCCAATGTCTTTTCGCTGGAGCCATGTTTTGAAGAACCACATGAACACTCACAGGGATTCTGAAGTCACATTTTTTCAGTGTATGGTGTGCAACAAGAAGCTGGCAAGTAAAACATCATTGACACAGCATATGTTAATTCATTCAGGAGAGAAGCCATTCTGTTGTTCTATTTGCAATAAAGCTTACAGCCAAAAACATAATCTGGAATACCATGTGAGGCGCTCACATGAAGGTACTTCTATTTTCAAATGTTGTACTTGCAGGAAGTGTTTCTTTTCTGAGGAGGAATATAACAATCACGTTACAAATGATAGTTGCTCCTCTACTTGGCCACCACAACAGAAAGTTTATAAGCCAAACAGTTATGTTTGTGATGTTTGTGGCAAGCAGTTTTCCCTAAAAGTGAGACTCAGAAATCATAAAACACTTCATACAGGGGAACGACCTTATAAATGTGATAAATGTGATAAGACTTACAGGTTATCGGCCAGTTTGCACTATCATTTTCAGAATACTCATGAGGTTTCTGTCTTCAGCTGCAGTGTTTGCAACAAGAATTTTCGTTCTAAAGTTGCATTGTATACGCACAGTAAAATACATTTGAATGTACGTCCACATGAATGCATGTTTTGCCATAGACGCTTTTTGAGAAAAAGTTTTCTCCAGAATCATATTCGTCTTCATACGGGAGAAAAGCCCTATGTTTGTGATATTTGTGGCCAGGCTTTTGTTCAGAGTGGCTCCCTGTTTCTGCATAAGAAAAATCACACAAAATGAACTTTTGTGATTAACCAACATTGCCTTAGTTTGAATGTAGTTTCACTTTGTATACAGAATACCTCAAATGTCACATTTATTACTTTTATTTACCTTTTTTTTATATATTTAGCATTTCATTAAAACTTGTGCATTTTATGTATGCTATTCCTCATCAATACCAATGCTTTTCTGAAGTGAAAACCTCTGTTTTGGGCATGTGTGTCATTTCAGTAGCAAATTAGACTGAAACAAGTGACTGACAGAATTGTGAATAGGAGATCTTTGGTTCTTGCAAGACCACACTCCTTTACTAGAGTTTTTTTCCAAGTTTTCAGTTCTCATAACTGTCAAATGCTGGTAGGTGCCCTAAACTTATGCCTAGAACATTTCCTCTCCTGAATATTTATTTCATACGAGGGCTGATCAATAAAGACAGACTAATTTTTTTTCACAGATATTTATTACTCCATTTCAATGTTGACATGGTCTTTTTAAAGTAGTCCTCTCCTACTTGAATGCACTTTTTATAGCATCTCTGCCAGTCCTCGAACACATGGTACAGGCCATTCTTTGTCAGGTCTTTGAGAATCGCCTCACTTTTCTTCAGCACTGCTTCAGTGCTCTCAAATCAAATGCCCCGGAGCTTTGCCTTTAGTGATGGGAATAAATCACAGGGGACAAGATTGGGGCTATAAGGCAGATGCTGCACACAGGTAATGTTGAATTTAGCCAAAAATTCCTGGACTTGATTTGCAACGTGAGGCTACACGTTGTTGTGATAAGTTCTGGATGTTTCCTTGCAATGTGCTTCCTCGGTGTAGACAATACTGACGTGTAGTACGCTGCTGTAAGTGGTGTGAGTGGGAACAACAATCACAGCAGCTGTGTTGAAGTTGACTTCAGTCATAGCAGAAGTCGAAGCACCAGGCCCACCTTGCTTAGCACAGAGGACTCGCTCTACTTTGAAGTCTTTGAACCACCTAAACACTGTTGCATGAGGTAGTGCATCTTCACCGTATGCTTGCTTCAGCTTTTCCAAAGTTCAGAGGCTGTATGATTTAAACAAAAACAAAATTTTATTGCTCCTCTTGTGTCAACTTCATTTTGTGGTATGCGAAATTCAACTAGGGTCAACAATATACAGCATTACTACCAACCTACCGATACGAGAGTGCTGCCGCCTATGGACATTATACATGAAACCCCGCTCTTTTCAAATATTCATGGTAGAGACAGGAAACTCTCAAGAAAGCTACAGGAAAAAATCAATCTCAGTCTTTATTGATCAGCCCTTGTATATCAGTGTTCACTGCATATGCTGAAAGAATGGTTGTTGAACACTGTTAGAAAACAAAGCAGCAAATTAAAAAATGGGCAATCTGATTACCTCATTTCACATAAGTACTGAACATTTATGATTAGATGGTAGCTTTTGTGTAATTAAGCATTTCAGCAGTTTCCTTTTAGTTACAGGCATAAGTTTTCACTTGACTTCCATTCTTCAAATTTGTGAGAATCTTCTACTGTTACTAATAAATTTGTAGTGCAAGAATTTGGAAATATGAAAGCATAAAATTTAATAAAATCAAAAGAAACAATCATGAACAAGTCTTTGTGGCCATATTGCTTTAAATGTTTCTCTGAAAACAGGTTTTATGTCTGAACTGGTACCATTAACACAAGAAAATCGGAAATGTAATTTTGAACTTAACTTTCAGAATACTTAAGCCACCCAGAGATTTGCAGCACATATGAGGAGCTTTGGATGAAAACAGTGCATTTTTTTTTTTTTTTTGGTCAGGAGAGCAAAAATAAACAATATTTCCTTATCAGGTACTTTAAAAACTGTAGAACAAAGCTTTCCTTACAGCTTTTATTGAAGTACATTTTTATTTAATATATTTATTTAAAAAAATGTGAATCCAGTGCTTTTGAACCTATTATATTGAAAATATCCTCATTATGTCAAGGGATGTTGAGAAATCAAGGATACCAATGAAGGCTGATTAATAAAAACCCAAGAACAGAAACCAGAATGCAAGTAAGAATGGGAATTTATATCAATAGCAAAGAGGAAAGTTGATTTTGCATATTGGAATGTCACTTGTTTGTAACTGACCTATGGTATTTTATCATGCGCTTCTAATTCAGCCAACATAATGCAGGTTAGCCAATGTCAGAATTTTATAGTAAACGTTTTCTAAAAGCAGGTCCATTACTATTTCCAATTCCTCTAATTGTACCAAGTTTCATTCCTTTATGAATAGCCTACATTAAAGTTGTTTGTTGTTCTTTGTTAATTACTACTAGTCTTTGGCATTCTTAGTAGTTTTTGCTGTTATTTTTGAGTCAGTAGCCAATTTTGAGGTTGCATGTAAACAAACTACAGATGATGCTTTCGCTAGAAGAACCACACTCAATGGAACTGAAGGAATCAGAATCTGGTCAGGACACACATTTACTCAAAGTTCTTCCAGTTTCAATTTCCCAGCCTGTGACTGGGAAAAAGCTCTAAGGGCTGTTCCATATCATGGCCTCCTTGAATATTTCTACAGTGAAGATTCTAATATGTACAACATGGATCTAATATGCTATGCCCGGGAATGGAGGTTAAAACTTTACCAAGTTCTCTTTCCCATTCCTAAACCTGGGAAAGGTTCCCGTTAATTGTGAGTGCTCACACTATAATACATGTACATATTTTAACTTTGTCGTTCCTGTTCTGGTTACTGTTCTCAGTTATTGTGAGCCAGCTCTAACATGAATATGATTCATGCTCACATCCAGCCTACTACCCATTCCCCTGCATGCATAAAGCACAGAAAAGAATGTGATCCTTCAGTGTTTGTTTATGTCGTAACATTTTTGTGTTGCAACTGAAAATAATTTGAAAGAAATTACACAGGGCCACTTGCTGACATGATGTATTGTTTTAAAACTTAGAACACTTTTTAGTTAAACATTGTTAAAATGTTCCTATTTGTATTGCTGGTTGGTATTTAAAATGCCATCTAGTCTGAAAGGTGATACAATGCCTTTTAAAGCTTGCCAAGGTTGCTACCGGAGGTAGAAAGTAGAGAGACCACAGTGCAGGAATTTCTTGCACACTCTCCGTTATCTCAGGAGTTAAAATGGGTTAACAAATGAATGAACCATTCTGTTGTGATGGACAAAAGATGCATAGTTGTATTTATAAACTATTGCCTATAATATCCATTTATTCACCATAATATTCATTTACAGAATTAGGCTTCGTCAAATATAACATATAATATAGAAAATATATAACATTACAAGTATGCTATTTACAATGTTTGAATGTTTACAAATAAAATTTACAGGGAACATAATTTACAGATTCTTGACTTGCATTTCCCACAGTTGTTGTTTTAGTTATTGATGTGTTCAATATCAATGTGTTATTGATGTGTGTAGAAGGTAAATGCTACTAATAACACATTCTAGCAGAATTTGAGTCTACTTAAAAAACTGAATTTGGAGTGCCTTGATAGTAGCTTTCCATAGAAAAAGTCAGGTTGGGTTGAAAACATGTGTCTGCAGATGGTTTGAATGAATTACTATTTTATTTTTATAGAATTCATTATTATTGCAAAATATTCACTTGTGTTTTACATAACTAATTGTATCTTAAATATGCATGAGCCCTGTAATGCTGGACCTGTCACTGAACATTTTTAGCATTTTTCTGCGTCATAGAGTTCTTACAGAATGTAATTATAGAATCTCATTATTCAGAAACCTCAATTCGTGCTTCTTTTGAACTACCTTGTTCTCTTACGTATTTTGTTTCAAGTTTAAACAGTGATGAAACATCACCTGAGCAGTGTCCAAAAATAGCATTGTAAACAACTTAGTGCTAAAAATTGTTTTTACAACATATGTGGATTTAGCTGTGTCTAGTTCAAGATGTGTAAGCACTGATTTTGTATGTGCCTGAGAAAGTCGTCTTACATGCATTCCATCATTTTGTTTACAGAGTACGTAAACAATAAATTTGAATTACATAAACTCACTTAATTTACATAATTTTTACTTATTCACCTTGTGTTCTACATTTTCATTAATTTTTACCAACACGATTAGCCAAGGTTGTTAAAGCATAGACTTGTGAATTGGTGGTCTGCAGTTCAAATCTTGGCAGGATCATCCTACCTGACAGGGTTTTTTCCAGATTGTCCTCAGTCCTCATAACTGACAAATGCCATGGAGGTACCCTAAACGTAGGACTGGAATGTTTCCTTTCTCAATTATCATTTCATTTCATGTATCACCAGTGTCACTGCCTGTGGTGCTGTACATAGAGTGGGCATTAAAACACTATTCATTCACTTTCATGCATCTATTTTTGTCTACAATACTTACTTTTCCATATCATAATAATTCAGTCAGTCTGACATTGCTTTTGTATCATGACTCCCATATCAGACCTCAGACTAAATAAATTTGTTTTCATTCATTATAACATAATTCTGGACAAGAAGGAAAACCAAGATGCCCAATTCAGCTTGGCACCAACATCTTCATGTGCTGTAATAGCTATTTCACAGAACACAAATACACCTATCGGAACCACAAACAAAGAATCAATAAACAGTCTGAATATTGAGCTTATATACAGGTTAGAAACTGTGATATATTTGAATTAGATTTCTTTTATGAGTTGGAATTGTAACACTAAAAGTATAGCTAAAGATAATTTCTACCTGAACATGTCTGCCAGATTTGCACAGAGTTAGACATTTGGGACAAGGTTTACATTTTGAGGAACCAAGACAGGGTATGAATTTTGGTTTGCTCCCACAAGTACCCTCTGGAAATTCATCACACACTCACCAAAAAACCAATCACATTAGGGCCAACCCCTTCCAAGACCACTGTGAAAGATATTACGTCAGTTGGAGAATGCTGATGATGAGGCGAACAAGTTTCAAAACATGTTCAGGTAAAAATTACCACTTAGTTATGTTTTTGGTAGTACAATTTCAACTTGCAAAAGAAATCTAGTCTGAATATTCTTTGCTGAAGCATGTTTTGCTCTTTTCATCTCTTTGAACTTAACATTTTCTGAAACAAGCACTGTAATTCAAAATGGTTTCAGTACTATTTGAAGCCAACAGATTACAAAGAGTGCTATTTGAAACAAATTACTTAGACTAGTTCAGTACTTTCAGATTAGAGGGAATCTGCATCAAAACACTTCCCTGCAGATGAAACTAAGTACACTTGGATTTGATACTCTGTATATATCCTTTGTCTTTCAACTAAAGGTCTCAAGGGATGTAATCCTAACAAACAAAATTTTGAATGCCATGTTACTGACTGTATGACTAATGAAATGACCAGCTACAGTGCAAACTGAAATCAGCTGATACTTCTAGTCCAGTCATGGCCCGATGAAATGAAATTACAGTTGCCTAAATTTCCATATTCTAAACCAATTGCTCCTTAAATGCATGGAAAATGCACAGTTATATTGTGAAGCTATTCAATGTTAGCCATGTTTAAGACTACCATTATGTAATTGTGATTCATGCCATAGCCTGTCTATTTTGTTAGCCAGAGTGAGTGTGACACACATTTTCAGTGCCTCCCTTATGACATCAACTTGTGCTGCACAGTGGGAATGGGGATATGTAGCACCTTTACTTAAAACTACAGCACTCGAGTTAATAAATATGTCCTCTTTGACTCCTATCAACTTGGTTTCAGACCAGGCATATCACCAGCACAGCACTATTAAATACTATGGAAGGTATATCTGATGCTTACAACAAATGAAAATTAACCATATGGTATGTTAGATATGACTGAAGCTTTTAATTCTGTAGACATAGACACATATTGCTTGCTAAGCTTAAGGCGCTAAATTTGTCTGATACAACTGTCACATGGTTTAACTCCAACTTTACAAAAGGCAGAGATGTTTCTGGAAGTCTCCTCATGGCATTTCATAAAGTTCCATAGAATAGTGTTTTAGGTTCCTTATTATTTGCTCTTTATATAAACAATATTTCTCACTCTCTCCACTACAGTAAATATCACCTTTATGCAGATGACCTACACTTATACGTACATTCACAGACTAATGACCAGGGTTAGGATTTTTAGGTGCAAATTTCAGATGAAAAAAGAGAAAAGGTGCTCAAATAAGGCAAAAAAAAAGACAATAAGTTGCTGGTTTATTTAAGGGGATGCACAACTGAAATTGCTATTTTCTAAACCAACCATTCAATTGGGCTGAAATTTTAACCACATGTCAATCTTCTTTAGATATAATTGTTTTGTGAAGTTCAGTCCAAAATCTTAATTAGTTTTCAAGTTATTAATTTTCAAAATATAAAATTACGGGTATATGCAAAATGCAACACATGATGCATTTTTTAAAAAAAAATCTTATGTTGCATCTATGTCAAGGAACTACAAATCTGTCACAATTTTTTTTTCTACCATTCTTAGTTTAAGAGAAAAAAAGTTTTGCAGTTCTGTATTTGCATTTTTTTTCATTTTTTTGTGTACATTGTTATCTTCAAAAATTAGTGGCGCAAAAACTATTCATTACACAGAAAAATTATATGACAGTTATTTATTTGCAATTTTTGAAATAAGCCTAAAAAATGTCAATATGAATGGATGAGAACTACATCGTGTGGAACATTTCGAATATGCAGAAATGCTGAAAATAAGAAATGCCTTAAAATGAAGTTTTAAAAATATAAACAGCTAGCAACCAAATGCGCAAGGGCATTTAAAAAGTCTCGTAACGATCCTGAAGTGTTCACTAGGTCAAAAATAAAAGTGGATTCTAAAACTACAAGCAATGGAGAATTTTTTGGGAACATTTTTTTTTGTTTGTTAATTTCAGTTATGCATTCTAATTTATTGAACTACAAACAAGTACATCAAATTATCACTCATCAAAAGAAGGAAAAACATGAAGCTGTTGTACTTCAAGACATTAAACATCTCCACATTTTTAAAAGTAAGTCTGTTTCTATTAAGAGATAGAATGTCTTTGTAGATGCTAAAGCTTCTTTCAACATCCACAGAAACCAGTGGGGGCAAACCTTGTGTTTACTTGGAATGGCAGATGTGGCGAATTCCTCAATGTCTGGATTCTTCTGAAGACTAGATTCAAGTTTGTCTTTGGCAAAGCCATCTAACTGCTCCCTCATTGAAGTAAAAATATCCCATTGTTTTTCCTTTTCCAGACCTTGTTCTTCCAATCGTTTAATAGCTGCAGGCAGATACTTGTAACTATGGATGCAATATAGTTGTCTGCAAATTATGTATTTTCTCCGTAACAGAAGTTGCTGTACCTTGGAAATTGCACCTGCGTCGAATGGATCCAAAGAAAGCACAAACTCTTTAATTTTGTCAAAATTCTCACACAACATAGCAGCACACTCAATCCAAGATCCCCAGCGAGTAATGACCGGGAAATTTGGAAGGGGCAGGCCAGTGATTTTCCTGTAGTAAACAACACGGCTCGGAGCTTTCAGTAGAATCTTCTTCAGGACAGAGATGAATTGATTTGCGATGTTGTATTTGTTCCTTATGGATTCGCAAATCCTGTGAAGGGCATGAGCCAAGCATGTCACATGCTTCAAGTTAGGAAATAAAGGTTTCAGTTGGTTAACAGCTGAAACCATGTATGGAGCCTGGTCCGTAACCACAAGAAGAAGTTTTTCAAACACGATACCAGTAGGCCAGAGTTTTTGGCAGAAGTCCATAATGGATTGCATTACTGTACTGACTTTGGCTTTCTGCAGCTCATACATTTTTAACAACATGTTCTTAACTTTCTCCCCTGCTAAGGGAAAAACTAAAATGTTCAAAACATATCATTCCATTGAGTCTATGGTTTCATCCACAATGATTCCCACATCACAATCAGACACTTTCTCCTTGATTCTTTCTATGGTTTCTTGGTAAACAGGCTCCATGTAGTTTTTTTTACTTTCTCTACCACATGTAGTAAGTAGGAGAAGTATTGCATTCCACCCAAAAATTCGATACTGAGATTTCACTGGAAATATATGTTTTGAGGCCCCCTGAATCCAAAAAAAGCATTTTTGGAAACATGTTCGTGTGTGTCTGTGAACAGCATAACTCTGAAATGAACAGTCGGATTAACACCAAACTTGGTATTTAGGTTCAGTATCTTCCAGAGATGCGACACGAAGGTTTTCAAGAAAATCCTCCCACCCCAGATTACCCTTGACATGGAACATTTTTCAAAAATTTTAATTTTCTCAAAAATGACTCTAATGATTTTGATTAAAATCTCATATATTTAAGATAATTTCATGACAAATAAAATGTATATCTTGAATTTTCTGGGAATGTCTCCAAAAGTATTCTTCATTGTGAATGACTTTTGCATAATTGGTAAACCATAAGAGGTAGACAAAATTTTACTACACAAAAAATGTAGATCGTGTTAAAATACACAATTTATATCATACATTTTTTTTGTTGGGTGAACCATTTTCGAAATATTGCTTCTTATTCTCTTAAATTTTGCAATACTTATACTTTTTCTCAAATGGAAATTCGTTATTCTTTTTTTTTTTTTTTTTTTTTTTTTTTTTTTTGTTTTTTATGTTTGGAATGATATGTTTTGAACATTTTAGTTTTTCCCTTAGCAGGGGAGAAAGTTAAGAACATGTTGTTAAAAATGTATGAGCTGCAGAAAGCCAAAGTCAGTACAGTAATGCAATCCATTATGGACTTCTGCCAAAAACTCTGGCCTACTGGTAATGCAAAGAGAACCACATGGCAACCAGCTCTTAAAATATTTGACTATCGTTTAAAGTCTACCAATTCCCCTTGCATCTACAAGAAAATTAGCAATAAGATTAACATCTCAATAAACATGAAGCAAATGGAGAATAAGCGTTTGTAAAAATACTTTGTACAAGAGTAGAGAAAGTCATGTGAGTGTAACACATCAGGTTTTTCTTAAAGTACTTTCATCGGGCATTGACATCTTTGTGTATTTTTCAAGAAATCCCTTGAAGGCTGGATGATTCACCTTATTGAGTGGAATTCCTGTTTGTGTAAGAGCTGCACACAAATCAATGTTTAATTCCTTCAAATTTTGGCTTTTTGAAGAACTCTGTTGAAACACATTTCATAATAGAGGTTGCCGTAATTTGTTTGCTTGAAGAGTCTTGTTCATTTGATGCTTAAAGCTGGAAATGTGTTGTTTGATGTGATCTCGCTGGTGTTTTACATCTAACAAAATTCCTGAATCACAAATAGTACATCGCATAATAGTTCCATCAGTGTCTATGAAATCTTGTTTGAATTTCTCAGCCAGAACAATAAATCGAGTACTGGACATCTTTGGCATGGTAAAATCTAGTACTAATACACTCGTTTGGTGAGCTAACAGTAGTTCACTTGATAACACAATGTGACTGTCACACAACTCACTCTTGCGCCCATTCGCTGTCCACATTCTCTTATAACACCGCAACAATTACCAGAATGTTCTCATTCATGCTGGAACTTCAGTCTCAGCGATTTCTAGTAGTTTTGAGCAGAACCCAATGTTAATAATTCTCTATACTGTGTGGGTGAGGTTACTACCATCTCTGCGTGCCCAGCCTTCGCCTCCACGCAAACAGATGACGTCTCTCACAGTAACAAACTCACATTCACGAACAGCAGTCTACTAATTCTGTTGGGATAGATTTACTCATTGTCAATTGCATTATTGCGGGCTACTTTATAGCAGTAAAGCGAGAGAAAGAGGTTTTCGTCGAACACACAATTATTTTCCATTGTTGCGGGTGTGCTATCAATTCCCACGCAGTGTTTACTGAAAGAGGAAGGCTTACTATTCGCTCGTACACAGCAAGCTGAGGAGACGTTAATTGAAAGTTAAAGAATAAATTGGAATGAAACTTAAAAGAAAAAAGGGGGAAAAGGGGGATTATGGGCATGGTTGGGGGAAAATGCGATAAAGGTGCCAAAAAGGGGTAAAGGTCCCAAAAAAGGGAAAAAAGTGCGAGAAAAAATACCTCTTTTCGCAAGCAGAAACAAAATTTCACACTGTGATATCTTTTCCGCACAGCTTTAACTTACCCTAAGAAAAAAGGTGCGCATCTAAAAATCCTAACCCTGCTAATGACATTCACAATGTGGTGTTGAGGATTAACCATGACCTCAATTGTCTATTCATAAGCATGTGGTTTAGGCTTTGGTATCAATCCCTCATAATCATTGGCATTGTTGGTGCTGCATAGTGGTTGTTAGGCACCATAGACATGTGTTGTATTAGTTGAAATCACTCATTCTATTATCACTGATAAAATCAACAAAAAATTTAAGTATTATTGTTAATAGGAAACTTTAGTAGGGACAGTCATGTTACTGAGACTGTTAGGAAAGTAAATTCTTTTATCTACTGCTATAATAATCAGTGATGCTTTAGTTCGTAATTACTAGGCAGCAAAACCTATACTTTATATTCTAACAAAACACAAAAATGCTATCAAAACATAAAATACAGGTTCAACAAAACATAAAATACACTCTTTAAAAATGTCTTTAATTTTTCAAACTTGCTGATATCAATATTATCATTAATCAAAACAGTTGGTCTCACCACGGAATATTCACCCCAAAGACTCAAAGCTTTAATACTTTTTGACTTCTCATAAAAATATACTAACAAAGAATCTTCATTTACGTCTACTTCATTACCCATACATCAGTCCTTGAATTTCATATAACTACATAAATAAACTTTCCTTTACTTTTCTGGAAGTATATTAATAGTTGCATCTTGGACTGCTTTTAAAATTTTTCCTGATGAACTGTGAAAATCACCTTCTTCGCTCATTTTTACTTTAAATTCACATATGAAACTAACATCCAAAATTGCAGAATATAACAAAGTTTATTGATTTATCGTGTCTTCTCCCCCTCTTCTAAAGCCCACATTACTCCTTCTCTAAACATATCATTTCTGCAATGAATAAATTTCATTAAATATACTAAACATACATAATATACTAAAATAATCTGAACATAGATAAAATATTGTAGACAACACGTTACAAATTAGGTTTAGTAACTTGCTGCTCCTAGAACACTTCCTTTGGTCATGTTCTAACTTGAGCCTTTTGTTACTAAACCTCAACTTTTGTAACCATTTCTGTAAATAACTGTAATCCACGCTTTCAAGTGTTTAAATATGCCTAGAAACTTAAAGATTTTGGTACAAACAATGGTGATGCCTCACTTTGATTATTGTAATTCCTTCCTCGCAGATTTAAGATCTGATCTTTCATGTAAGTTACAGCTGGCTCATAATTATGTATCTGCTACAGATGTGATGTACATCATTATGATCATATAACACCATCTCTCCACAAGTTGTCATGGTTCTGTCTAATTGATATAGAAACATTCATTGTTTCTACTTAGTGTTAAACTCATTCACACTTCTTCCCCTACATATCTAGCTTCTTGTTTCAAAGGTTTATCCTCAGCTCACAACCTTCCAACACACTTGAAAAATTGTCACATACTTTCAATGCATGTTCATTGAATACTCGTCATCTTTCACCATGAAGATTGCTAGGCTCTGAAATTCATTATCATAGGATGTTACAGGCTATCAGACTTAAAATGCATTTTGTCATAGGTAAAATTTAGAAGCAATTTAATTATCATTAATTTAGAAGCAATATCATTTTCATTGTACACATAGTTGTATACCGATATTTTTTAAGATATTTATTACTTAGCTTCTATATATCTTCAGCTAACTTAAGTGTGTTAATCTTATAATATTTGTATTGTTTCTGTTTTGTGTTCCTTTGAATATGATTTACATGTATTCAGCAGAGGGCAATGGATTTTTTTCGGGCGCAAAAAACCTTAGCATAGCTTTCTTCGGAAGGAAAGTAAGCTGGTGGTCCCGTGTCATAGATTTACAGCATGTAAATGAACCTCATCGCTGAAAAAGAGGCCTCTGAGTAAAATTACTGGTCTTTCACGCCCAATATAGAATGGGACACTAAGGACCTCAGCAGTTAAAGAGCATCCATAAATAAAACTCCATTTAATTTTATTTTGATTCAGGATGATGTATTTGGGATTTTCCTTATGTGGTTGAGCAAAGAGAAGGCCAAATGGCCTTAGCTCTGCCACATAAATAAATGTGTCTAGACATCAAGAAAATTGGAAAGGTGTAAATTCAATGTTATAAGAATCATTGCTTATCTGGTGCATGTTATATTAGCAAATATTCAAAGCAAAAGACACCAATCCAAAGTATGCTTGTCGTTATAAAAAGGCTCACTTAGTACAAATGGGGCGTAACAGAATAGCTCGGAAACTAAGGTAGTCAAAGCTGAATGATTATATTGTCTACATTGATTTTCCAGTGATGGTGTTAGCTGATCCCTTTGAACTTGGACTACCATCTGTGTTATATGGTAGATGTGCACTTCTAGGTTAGCAGACCATAAATAATACAGGGCTGCAAAATTAAATTTTTGTTCAAGGCTTTTAATCCTGAAGGATGGTTTTTATTAATTGTTGGCCTCTGTTGAAGAATGTGAAGTCAGATTTTGGCTGTCACTTATGGGAAAACTCTAATAATGCTATAAAGAATTGTCATATTTATACAATAATAAGACATTTTAATATATTAATCAAGACACTTACAGCTATACTAGTAATCTGTAAACTGTTTACAAATGTATGCAGTAAGCAAAATCAAACAGCACTCATTTGTTCATAGGCCTAATCACAATTTAAGTTCAACATATTCCAAGTCTTACGGAGACACTGCCCTTTTTCAGTACCGCTTCCTCTTCATATCGAGATTTTCTTCTATGCTGTAGCTCCACATTATCTATTTTTAGAGACCAACAGTAGTCAGCCATCATCCCTTTATCCCTCCTGCCTTAATAACATGATTCTATTTCTTTCATGTCTTGATGAGCCCTTTCTCCGTGTTCTTCGCTAAAATCTACAAGATTGTCAGGGAAGAAGTCAAGATGACTATGAAGAAAATGGATTTTAAGGCTCATATTGCATCCTAAATTTTTCAGAACTGTCAAATATTTTCCACCATAGCTTTGAAATCTGGGTGTTTCCTATTCCCTAAGAAATTGTCAACCACACTCTTAAATCCTGTCCAAGCCAGTTGTTCTTGTGTTAGTACATTTTCAGATACTTCGTATTTCATCAACTTCTAATGTTCGGTCCCACAAATATTCCTTCCTTAAGTTTAGCCAGATAGAATGGAAAATTTGGAACTTATATACTTAAAACAATCACCATCTTTAGGCAGTGCTTTGGCGAACTGTTTCATGATTCCCAGTTTAATATGAAGAGACGGCAGGATGATTTTCTCTCGTTTCACCAGAGATTCTCTTATCACATTTTTCTCCCCAGGACTCATTGTTATTCTGGCAGGCCATTCTCTTCTAATCCAATGCAATTCATGGACATAACTATCCCAGAGGTACAGAAAACAAGGAAACTTCGTAAAGCCTGACTGTTCTCCCAGTGGCATTCCTATTACTTTCAGGTCTGAACATACAAACCATTGGTGTTTCAAATAGTTTTATGCCTTTAGCAACATCTTCATAGTTTCATAGATTTCTTTTAAGTGCACAGAATATGCTACTGGCACTGAGCCATACTTATTTCCAATGTGTAGAAGTACGGCCTTGAAGCTTCTTTTGTTACAATCTATAAATAGCCTCCATTCATTCATTTGTGTTGTATGTAACACCATATCTTGAACACACCTTCAATGTTCTTACAATAAATAAGAGAGCCTTTTGTATTGAAATACTCACAAAATTCTGATTCTCTTGATCAAAACCAATAGTATATTCTGCCCGGGGTAAGCAAATGATTTTCCTTTAATCGAGACCCCAATACTTGTGCTGCTTCTTTTGAGAGACCCAGATCTCTTATCAAGTCATTCAGTTCTTCTTGTGTGAACTGCTCTGGTTGTCCTTTTGTGGGTGTGGGGTCATAAGTATGATCTGAAGTTTCACTTGATGATGATGTGGCAGATTCTAAAGTAGTGGGCAGTTCAGACATGGAAATGTTTGGACCATCTGGTATGGGTCTTATGGCTGATTTTAGGTTTGGATAAGCAATTCCTTTCATACTGTTCTTGTTATGCCCGCCAACTTTTACCATACAAAAATAGCAGTCATCTACATGGTTTTCTTGTTCTCTCCAGGCCATTGAAATCCCGAATGGTAAAGATTTCTGCTTGCCTTGTGTCCATTTCCTCAAACCTGCAACGCAAAATGCATTATGATAAACAGTAATGTGGCGCAAAAGTTTTGTCTTGGTCTCCTTACTTTATACTGAAATAAGATAGGTATGCTTTCTTCACAAATGAGGTTATGTTCTCTCTCCTGCTTTTGAGAGTCAGAGAGCTGCAGATGTAATGAAACACATTAGGGTCATTTATACATAATCTTCTTGATGAAGTGCCATTATAGGCTGATTTGAATTACCTGGTAACGTCGACACACATAAATTTCACTAATAGAAAACTTTAGGAATTACATAAAAGCTGTGGGTGTTAGAAGAAAACAAATTACATTTTCGTAAAGAGCATTAAAAAGCCTCTCTAAATGATCCACTTTTATGTAAAGCGCTGAAACATTGCAGCTCTGTGTAATATAGAAGCTGGATGTAATGTTTGCAGCTTGTTATAGGACCTGATTAAAACTTAAGTGTCATACTTTATGTCAGTCCTTTTCTTCAAAAAGTAATATCCAATCAAATTAAGATGTATGTCATAATACCTGACTGTTCCACAGATAATACAAGTTAAGAATTGCAAGAATTTTTGTTATGAAAAAAGTTTACATTGCTGAATTTTATGAAAACCAGTTAACATTCTAACAACATGGTAGGTACTTACAATACCCTTGTACTGCTTCCCTAAAGTAATAAACCATACCTAAAAATATTAGAAAAAATTTATTTTATTTGAAACATACTTATTAAGATTTGTTAAAAGATACTAAGTGCAATAACCTGCAGCAAACAGAATCAATATGGGTGTTCCAGGGAAAAAAGAAAAGTTATTATCAACATTTACTTCAAGCAGTTCAGTGTTTTCATCTTTATTAGATCTGATGTGTATATTAATTTTTTTAAAGAAAAAAAAAATATGTCTTGTTTTCATTCATGAAAAGGCTGTTATGACCAAACCGGGGTTTACTTGTTTCATGCTGTAGGTTGACTGTTTCAACAAGTAATTCCAATTTAAAATAAAATAAAGAGAGTTGAAGGTTGTTACACTACATCACTAAAATGTTCTTACTTGAGCGTGTTTCGGGAGACGGTTTGCTCACATCGTCAGCATGTTTTCAACTGAGTTTATTTTATTTATTTAAAGGTGAGTCGGAATTGTAACACTAACATCACTTAAGTTTACTCACTTAACATGTTTCGGGAAACCGTTGTTCCCATCCTCAGAAGGTTATCACGACTGATAACCTTCGTGATAACCTTCTGAGGATGGGAACAACGGTTTCCCGAAACATGTTAAGTGAGTAAACTTAAGTGATGTTAGTGTTACAATTCCGACTCACCTTTAAATAAATTCAATACACATCACTGTTTCTAGCTTCTTTTCATTACAATATCAACGTGAGTTTATTTTATTTTAAATTATGACACATCACTGTTACTAGCTTCACAATCTTCAAAATTAATTATGTAATTCCAAGTCTTTGTTAGTAGTATTACAGTTCCGTCATCGGTGTATACATCTATATGAGAAGAACTACGTGTATTTATCACAATAAAAAATTTGCCGTACTATGAAGTCCTGTGGTACTTCAACAATTTGAGATTGTGTTCCTCCAATTACAATCTTTTGCTTTTGATCCTTTAAATGTGAAATGTGATCCAAAAAATCAGACTGTTTATCCCATGTTTTACCATTTTTAAAATAGCGATTTCATGTTGCAGAAAGTAAGGTTATTTTCCTTTTGGTGCTTTATGTACTATCCACTTAGTCAGTTTGAGTTTTCCCGTCAAGTTTCAAGTGTATCCCTTAGCATGGCATAGTGATGTTGCTGCAAATTTCCAATTTCGAAATTTAGTCTTAGATCACTTACCCCCTCTTTTTTTTAACTGCTTTCTGTACATATTTATTTATGGTGGCAATTTCACTAAAACGTTTTGCTCTTTATTATATCTGTGGAGTATGGGGTTGATTATTAGTTGGAACTTTCAGTAAGAGGCAAAGGCAGAACTTGATGCATTGCATGTTTTATTTCTTTGATGTTTTCATATCCATTGTTGTTTGTTCCTGCCAACATTATTAGTTCATATTTCTCTCTTTATATACAATTAATTTAAGGTTGGTTTGGTCACATTCATCATCACTTCAAATAGCACCTCACTTAACGCAATATTTATTATTTTTACTGTTTTCAAGTTTAGTGCCCATCTTTCTGCAGCTATCTATTAGCAAAAGGATCTACTTTCACTCAAATTCCCTTGCTTTTTAATATATAACCTTTTGCTCATATTCACCTTTATTTCTTTTTGAGAATTTAGTGTCTACTTTTTGATGATTCTTTTTGTATCTACGTTTTGCTGAATCCATTTTTATCTTCTAGAATTTTGTATATTTATTACAGATATCAATTTAAGTTCTTGAGCTTTATCTTCTCTGTGATGCCATGTGTTTCCACTTTGTCTAATTTGTTGCCACTTTTGATTTTCTTGTTCACTGTCGTTATGCAATTTTTTTCTTATTTCATTAATTGCTGCATGCAGTTATTTAGAACATCAGTTATCGTCTATAAATAAAACTATTTGCTGGTCTCTCATGTCAGTATGGCTCCCTGTCACAGCATGTTCACTTCTGTTTTGTGCTGCTTTACTTCATTTTATTTCTCACTACTGCAACCAGCTTATGAGTGCTTTATTCTACCATATTTTTTTTTGAAAATTATTTCTTTCATATAGCTGAAATGTTTCACAATACCACTCATCGCCATCTTGTAGGAACATCGGTTTTCTCTGTATGCATAATATTTACTTGTATTTAAGTTACAGTATGTCTAGAGAAGCTTCAGTTATGATAGGCAGTTATAAAATTATCTCAATGGTTACACCCTAGGGTTGATCAGAACCTAAAATTGAAGCCATTTATTCAAATATTAACCGCAAATCTGCTTAAAAGAGTTGGTGCCATGAGACTAAATGAATCCCAGTATCTCCTAGTTTACCTCATATGTGAAAGGAGTGTCCTTACTTGGATTTGCACTCCAAAACAGATATTCTAAATACTTAACATATACACTGGGGAGGGAGAATGTCGATGCTATGGTAGTATTAAAAACTGAGGAGGTGCCTGTGGTAAAAAAAACACTTTGTTAAGGGGTGTAAAACAAAGAGAAAAATGCACTTCCAGGGAAACAACTTCCACAAGGAGAAGCATTTTTTTTGGAGAAAGCTAAATAAGTAAAGCAGACATAGAATGGTTGACTGCCATTACATATATTCGTCTTACTTAAAGAATTGTGTATAATGAAGGCTAATAAACTTCTATGTTTTACCGTATATATTGTAATGAAAAGAAGCTAGAAACAGTGATGTGTATTGAATTTATTTAAAGGTGAGTCGGAATTGTTACACTGACATCACTTAAGTTTACTCACTTAACATGTTTCGGGAAACGGTTGTTCCCATCCTCAGAAGTTAATTCGACTGGCCCGTGTTGTTGGTGTTTCCGTTTTTTGGACTGGATCCTGTGGTGGCATCTTGTGGTGGAGAAATGTACTTCCAGAGAGGATTTGGTGGCGGCAAATCAAAATTCATTAGATGTGTGTTGTGTTTTAGAATGGTGATCTTCTCCCATGCATCTAATTCAGCTGCAAATTTGGCTGGTTTGACTAATGTAATATTGGGTTTGATGTTGTGATTAGTGATCCAAAAAATGGTGTGAAACTGCAGATTTGTCCATTTGTATGTATTTAATACATCTCATGTGCTCCTTTAGCCTAGTTTCTAGGTTTCTTTTTGTCTTACCTATGTATACTTTATTGCAATCTGAACAATTGATTTTATAGATTCCAGCTTTTTTGTCTTGTGGAATGGGGTCTTTTAACTTGTTACAAAGTAATTTCTCTATGTTAAATTTGTTCTGTGGAGCTAGGCTGATGTTATGTTTCATGAAAATCTTCTTAAATTTGTGAAATGTTCCTGGGTGGTATGTGAATTTCTTGAACTTTAGCTCTTTATCTTGCTGGCTGAGATTTGTTGTGTTTCTGATGTGCATCTGTCGTTTGAATTTTGCAATTTTTTTGTCAATAGTTGCTTTGTTGTACCCATTATGTATTGCTGTGTCTACTATATGCTGGTATTCTAACTGGTATTCTTTTTTATTTAAGGGGGTATATACCAGTCTATGTGTTAGGCTGTTTAGTACTGCATGTTTGTGTGTGGTTGGATTGAAACTCTTATTTTTTATGTAATTAGTAGAGTGTGTTGGTTTCCTGTATATGCCAAAGGTTAGGTTCTTTTGTTCTCTGATGATTTTTAGGTCTAAAAATGGTAGCATGCCTTCTTTTTCTATTTTTATGGTGAATTTTATTGATTGGTTCTGTAGGTTTAGTAAGGCTAAGGAGTCTTGTATGAACCTATTAGGGACAACAGCGAAGATGTCGTCAACATATCTGTGCCAAACTTTAAACATGTATGGAAAGGAAGTTGTTATGTGTGTTTCTAAGTAGCTCATAAATAAATCTGCCAAGAAGGGTGAAAGTGGGTTGCCCATGGTTAGACCAGTTGGTTGTTGATAGAGCTTCTTATTGAAACTAAAACAATTTTGTGCAATGCATAAATTGGTAAGTTGTATGAGGTCTTCTATTTCTTCTTCAAGTAGGTTAGTCTGCTGTAGCCATTTCTTTAATTGACGCAGGAGTTGATCAGTAGGGACACTTGGAAATAGTGCAGTGACATCAAAGGAAACTAATCTGTCTTCTGGTTCGAGTTCCAGGAATTTTATCTTCTGTATTAAATCTTCTGAATTCATTATGTTTTTGCTATTGAATTTTGGTAGTGAAGAGAATCTCTGTACTAACCATTTTGCCAGTTTGTAGGTAGGAGAATCAATATTGCTGACGATTGGTCTCATCTTATTACCCGGTTTGTGTATTTTAGGTAGAGCATACATTCTTGGTAAAGTGGGGTGGTCTGGTTTTAATCTAGATTTATCAGTGTCTGTTATAGTTTTGCTTTCCTGGATGGTTTGATTGAAGGCTTTTAAATGTAATTTTAATGGGTCTTCTTGAATTTGTATGTAATTTTCTTGTTGCAGCATATTTTCTACTCTGGCAATATAATCATCTTTTTGCAGTACAGCTAGTTTATTTCCCTTGTCAGCTTTTGTGTATACTACTGGTTTTGATTTTAATGTTTTGATCACATGTTTGGTTGGGAAATTGTTATGTTTATCTGCTTGTATTTCTTGGAGAACCATTTCACATTCTTTTTTTATAGTGGTTTTACTATTTTCATTTAGGTTGTAAGTAGCAATCTCAATGTCTGCGACTATTTCATTGGTTGTTTTTGTGTAGCCAACACATGTTTTTAGGCCAAGGTTTAATACCGATAATTCCGCTTTGGTGAAAGTTACATTTGAAAGCTGGAAGTACATTTCTCCACCACAAGATGCCACCACAGGATCCAGTCCAAAAAACGGAAACACCAACAACACGGGCCAGTCGAATTAACTTCTGTTCTGAGGATGGGAACAACCGTTTCCCAAAACATGTTAAGTGAGTAAACTTAAGTGATGTTAGTGTAACAATTCCGACTCACCTTTAAATAGAGTCATTTTAAATCAAACTGAACACACAAAAAACATCACTTTCTCTGAATTTTAGTTTACGTGTTCCACCATAAAATAAATACACATATTTTATATTTTGCAGAAAATCAAACTATTTTAGGATTTACAGTGTAGTTAACATTTCAAGTATGAACATTTTAAACCACAATATCATATATATAACCCCATAACATTAAAATCGGGAAAAAATACATTAGGAATCTCTGATGTATTTTCTTTTAAACCAGTTAATATCAGGATGGGATCTTCCTTAGAAGTATGCTTTTAAACAGTTTGTGTTTAGCGCTTAGGGATATAGAACATAGACTGCTGACAGAGAGCTTTACAATGCAGCAGCATGCTGCGCTGGCCGATGCATTACACAGTACAAACGTGATAGGCTATCACTTCGGGTGTTCAGTGTAACTTAGCAACTGGAATCTGATATTCTATAAAGCCTTTCTCTCACTGTTTCATTTTAAATGTTACTTTGCATTTAGGTTTTTGCATTAGAAGTTCATTTTTGACTATTGGTTTCTGAAAGTGCATAATGAGAGAACTGAAGAAACGGAGCTATGACTATTGCTTCAATCCATTTAATATTTTCAAGCATAACATAAGGTAGAAATCATTATGCTTAGTTACCTGCAATATGCTTACAAACTTGAAAATGGAGAACTTCACTTTGTCACCAGACCCAAAACTATATGATGCATGCCGGGAAAAAAACATTCCCAGAGCACCACCCCTAATAACAGTGATTGTGTACGCTACAAGTGCCAATGCTGTGAATACTACAGAAGTGGTTTTGGACATACTGACCATTTTAAGGCAAGATACAGCGATGTGAAAGTGATCCATGGTACCTTAGAGCTAAATTCATTTATTCCATCAACCAATAATGCAATAATAACCAGATGGTATTCTTTGAGCCTGAAGGGAAAAAGTGCACATTTAAATTGTTGTTAGGTTGGTTCCCATAGGATAAGATTGAAAGTTTGAATGTTTCTCAACTTTATGCCAGATTTAAAGTTACATGTGAACAAACTAGTGCAACTAAAGTGCTGTGAACAAATTAACAAAGGCATTCAATGACAGACTGCTGCTATCTCCAGCCACGCTGCAGTAGTATCCTGCTAAGCACCGCTTTCTAATATATTTTTTTTAAAATGAAATATACAGGATCCTATTTTTGTTTTATGCAAATATATATAAAAAAAACTACAAGGAATTTATTTGTAATTTTTATAAAAATTTAAACATATGGGTTAATAGGGATATATAGTTTTCAAAGCTTTGGATTTTGGTTAATAGGGATATATAGTTTTGAAAGCTTTGTATTTTAACAATTGATGTAAATAATTAATTATATTGCTTTTAATATATATTAAGCTTTGCATTGCACTTTATAACATCATTCTCACTTATCGCTTGTGAGATATTCTAATTTAAAGGTAGAGAGAGGGTGCCGCTTTTCACAAGTTGGATTACAATTTAAAAAAAAGTAATAATTTAAAACATAATTCACTTTGTTTTTGTAATCCATGGACAAAATTTGGAGTGAATCGGGGACATGATGGTCAGATTTTGTGAAAATTTGTGCGACTTGACGAATGACTGCTGAGGGCCAAGGCCCATTCACATAAAAAAGTTAATGCAAATGTAACACAGACACAAAAGTTTGTGGTCAGATTAATAAACGGGGCTATTCACAATCATTTTTCATTAGCATGAACATAAATACTATATCCAGAAGCTAACACAAAAACTCACAATTCTGAAGTTTTCATGTTTGTGTTAATTGTATTTTAGGGAAAAAATAACACTCGCACTACACAGAAACAGAAAAGAGTTGAAATGGAGCCTTTTGATGAGAAAGTAATAGTTTTATTTGAAAATTATTGTTGTCTTTATGACAAAAAGTATAAATCTTACAAAGGTTATTTTTTAAAACAAAACATTTGGAAACAAATTGTGAATGAATTGAAATGTGTAAGTAAGTTTTTAATTAGTGTTACTATGGTGTCTTGACGTCATGTGAAACTTTGCAGGTTATAAACTGTTCCGGTTTTTTCCATATGGAAAAAAATAGAAATATAATACAAGCTAATGCTGTTTGTAGCAACATAAAAAGTACTGCTGCAAGATCGTAAATCATAGCAACCTCATTTTTAAGTGTTTTCATACTTCATTTGTTTTGTTTTAATGCTAATGTTTTATTGGCACTATGAATGGCAAGATAAATTTTTTGTGCATGCCATGGATTTGTGTGTTTACTTTAATGTTTCTATATGAATGGCTGTTTAAGCTTGTTTATCTTATCTGTGGCCATACAATTGTTGAGTTTCTTTCGTAACTGACTGATGCTGCTCTGCCAGTTAGTGATGTTTATACCCATTTATTGAACCAATTTCTCCTGAGGTGTCCTAAAGCCAGGAGCTTTTAGTTTAGTTTTCTCATAATTTATAAGCTCTGTAACATATTGGTAAATACTTCTTAAATAAAGCATAAAGCATCTTAGTTTAGAAATTTTCCACTAGTGTGGAAACACTTGTATATAGCCCTAATGGGTTGAACATATTCAGAGAAACATTTTACAGAAAAATATATAAGGCTGGTAAACCCTTATTCCTTAGATTTTAAATACAGTGTGTTCAAAAAAATACTCATACTTTGAACTGGATTGCATCGCTTTGGATAGCTGTATTTGGGTGAAGTTGGTGTCATTCAAAAGAAAAACTCAAATATTTTTGTGCAAGTCAACAGTGGACAACAATGAATGAGATCGTGGGAATCAAACAGAAAAACTAAATTCACTCACGTTTGTGATAAGTCGATATGGGTTCATTGTTGGATATTTGGTAGGCAGGTTACATGTGAATGTTTGCTTTTAAAATTGTGTTATTAAAGAACTCTTAAGGAGTTGTTGTGAATCCACAAGAATGTAGTTGCTGTGTTTTGGAATATCATAGCATGCAGAGTCTGGTGCAGGTTTAGCATGCTTTTAGGTGAAGGTTTCAACATCAAGCTCCTACACACATGTCAATTTTGAAGTGGCACTGTGATTTTGCGGATTTTGACTGCATATGCCATCAAAGGAAAGGCTATTCAGGGAGGCCATCTGTCAATGCGGAAAATTTGAAGCAAGTGCAGGAGGCATTTGTATGCTGTCCTGAGAAGTCTGTCTGTAGAGCTAGTCAACAGTTAAACATCCTTAAATCCACCATATCTAAGATCCTGTGTACGCGACTGAAGTTTCACCCCTACAAACTGTGATTACTGCATAAGTTGAATCCTAATGACTCTGCAAAACGATTAAATTTCTCTGAACATTTATTGGCACTAATGGAGGATAATGAAAATCTGTCAGAAAAAATAATTTTCGATGATGAGGCAACATTCCATATTAGTGAAAAAGTGAACAGGCATTATGTTAGGATTTGGGGGAGCCAGAATCCACATACCATTTTGGAAGTTGAAAGAGATTCCCGTAAAGTGAATGTCTTTTGTGCCATATTGAAACATCAAGTCTCTGTGGCCCATTTTTCTTTCGAGAGGCCACTATCAACAGTCCAACTTATCTTGACATGCTCACTAAATGGTTATTTCCACATTTGAAAGAAGAAAAAGGCAACAGACTTATTTTCCAACAAGATGGAGCACCTCCTCACTGGCATTTACATGTTCGGGAACATCTGAATGAGCGGCTTCCAGGAAGATGGATTGGATGTGCCGGAAATGATGATAATGTCTTCTACAAGTGGCCTCAGACTTGACTTGACAGCCTGCGACTTCTTTTTATGGGGTTACATAAAGGATTGTGTCTACGTACCCCCATTGCCTTAAAACCTGCAAGAACTGCAACTTCGTATCACTGCTGCCATCCAGTCCATTTCATCAGATTTGTTGGTGCTTGTGTGGCATGAATGGGAATATTGCTTTGGGGGCCACATTCAATGTCTATGAGGTATAGTAAAGGGTATTTGAGTTTTTCTTTCGAATGTCACCAACTTCACCCAATTACGACTATCCAATGTGATGCAATACTAGTTCAGAGTATGACAGTATTTTTATGGACACACTATATTTTTTCTGCATTATAACTAAAATAACAGGAAACTTCCAAATCTTAAAGTGTTTACTAAGTTGTTCTACTGCACTTAATATACTAAAAGTTTTATTTGTCTAGCAATATTGGATTACTGTTCTTAAAGTTAAATAAACATTTACTGTCTTCTTCCTGTTGTTTGTTGTAACAATAACGTTGAACTTTTGTATAACAATGTTAGGTGACTTTCCTAAACATGGAACATAAATACTCTTCCTCTTAACTGTAAATGACTTTCATTATTATTACTACTTGATTCTATTTGAAAAGTACTGGGAAAAAGAGATGTGTCCATAAAGCTTCATTAGAAAAGCAACCTTTTTTTACTAAGAGATTTTAACTACTACTACTACTGCTGCTGCTGCTGCTGCTGCTGCTGCTGCTGCTGCTGCTGCTGCTGCTGCTGCTGCTGCTGCTGCTGCTGCTGCTGCTGCTGCTGCTGCTGCTGCTGCTGCTGCTGAGTTGAACTTGACACTGCATATGCATAGTAAATTAAAGGGTATAAAGCTTAAAGTAATTTGATTAACAATATATTAATTTATACGTTTCAAAAATATAACACTATAAATGAAAGCCAAGAAACAAAATCATTTTATACTTATGAAGAAAATAGTAATAATCAGCTTTCTCTCACAATACATCAGTTGACATTGCATTAATTCTATAAAGCAGATTCATAAGAAAATCTGCATCTTCCTAAATAACAATAACAACAATATGCAGAAGAGGCAAATACTGCTTCAGCTGACATTAATAATTCACATAAACCTAAATGACACCAAAAAAAAAAAAAAAAAAAAAAAATGTGGCTTCTTGAGAACAAAAATATTGGATTATTACATTGTAATTACTGAAGACTTAAGTTCTTAGCATTTAACTAGATTGGATCATACTTCTATATAAGAAATTTACTGATGTCACTGAGGTTACAAATCTTTTGGCGTATTAAGTAATGATATTTTATTAACGGAAAGTGTAAAAAATACCAGGCATTGTTACTGGTGTGCACTTTGCTATAACAGTGATGTTGCTTAAAATTGTATGTCTACATGTATGTGCAGAGCACAGTACAGAATCTCAGTTCTGCAAAAACGGTGGTTTAGCTTCAGATGTTATCTAAAGAAGTACATAAGGTGGCTGTTTAGAGTGATTGCTTCTACTGTTTTTATATACCATATTTATATGGTATTTTCTGCAGAGAAAATTAAATTTAGGAGGCTTGAGGCCGGTTTCACCAACAGATGCTAAATTTTAACACAATGTTAAGCTGATTTAACACTGAAGTTAACACAAATTCTGTTTCATCAAACAATGTTAACTTTAACAATGTGTTAAAATCGGTGTTAAATTAACATCCCCATACCCCTGTGTTAAGGCATTTAATAGATGTTAGAAATTGGAAAATGGCTGCCGCAAACCAAGCTGTTGATGCGAGTTTGCTACCACTGGCACTTTTGAATGTCATTCCTAATATAAGAGTAACCCTATGTCATAATAAATTTGAAACCCTGCAAAAGGAGGAATTTTTAAAGCAGTATAGACTGTCCAAGAGGTCATGAGATGGTTTTATGGGAAATGTGAGAGGTTAGAATACCACCAACAGAAGAGTGTTAATTAGGTACTTAGAATTTATGCTACTAACATTTTTCATTTACTTGTGATAATGTTGGTATTTCCAAAATTGCCGTTTGTGGGTTTATCCGGAAGGCTTTCAAAGCAATTGCTTCAAGAAGCAAACTATTTTTGGGCGGTCTATTTGATTAATCAGCGATAACACGTTTTCATCCACTTTAGTTTCAATGCAGTGTCCACCACCAGTTTTAAACCGACAAACGTTCTTCGCACCTAACGTTTCTGGTGCAGCACTTTATGTTAACATAAAATTGCCATAGTTGCTTACTGGACTTAGAGAAACGTGTACATTCAAATTAAATTACTCGTGGATTTTGTCCCAGGCTGCAATCTTATCCTTTAATGTAAAACCGTCGGCTTTTTCGCACTTCACAATACGTCTATACTTATTAACCAGATGTTAATTAATGCATTTCAAATGGTGAAACCATTATTTCAGTTAACATCGTGATTCTAACCTCAAACAACCGAAAAAACATATGGCCATTGCCGTGAATGTAAATAGTTCTCGACTACTGACACAGAGAGCGCGACAATATGTAGACAGAAGTACATCGTATTACGTTCAGAAGCAGTGTAGTTCGGCCACCGCCTTCTTGAAAGCTAGCATTCACAGTTGTCTTTGATGTTAACAAAATGTTAACTAACAATTTGCTGTAAAAGTTTGATGAAACGCAAACGTTTTAACCTAATGTTAAACTTTGAACACCTTGTTAACAAACTAGATGTTAGAGTATTTTAAACATTGGTTGGTGAAACCGGCCCTTGGTGCAACAGTGGTTTGATTCTCACTGCCATTAGAATTAAATATTAGCACCCTTATATACATATATATATATATATATATATATATATATATATATATCCACACCAATATAAGCTTAGGCCCAGTTTCACCAACCAATGTTAAAAGTACTCTTAACATCTTGTTTGTTAACAAGTGTTCAAAGTTTAACATAATGTTAAAACTTTTGCATTTCATCAAGCTTTTACAGCAAATTGTTAGCTAACATTTTGTTAATGTCAAAGACAACTGCGAACGCTAGCTTTTGAGAAGGTGGTGGCCAAACTACACTGCTTCTGAACATGCTGTGATGCATTTTTGTCTATGTATCGCTGCGATCTCTGTGTCAATAGCAGACGACTACATTCATGACAATTGCCATGTGCTGTTCCCGGTTGTTTGAGGTTAGAATAGTGATGTCAACTGAAATAAATGTTTCACAATTTGAAATGCATTAATTAATATCAGGTTAATAAGTATTATGTTTTATTAAGTGTGATAAAGCTGATGGTCATACATTAAAGGATAAGATTGTAGCTTGGGACAAAATTTGCGAGTAATTTAATTGGAATTAACACTTTTCTCGTAAGCCCAGTAAACAACTGCAGCAATTGACTAATTTTGAAGATTTAGAAGCTAGTAACAGTGATGTGTCATAATTTACATTGTAAGAATGTTATAGTGATGTAGTGTAACAACCCTCAACTCTCTATTTTAAACTGCAGCAATGTTATGCTAACATAAAGTGCAGCACCAAAAACATTAGGTGCGAAGAGTGTTTAATATGGTTTAAAACTGCTGTTGGACACTACATTGAAACTAAAATGGACGAAAATGTGTAATCACTGATTAATCAAGCAGACCTGAAAAAAATACTGTTTGCTTCTTGAAGCAGTTGCTTGTAGCTTTGGAAATACCAATATTATCACCCACCAAGTAAATGAAAAATGTTAGTAGCATAAAATCTAAGTACCTAATTAACACTTGTAGTATAGGAGAAAGAGGCATGCTTCTCTTGGTAGTATTCTGACCTCTCATATTTCCCACAAACTCATGCTTCATGACCCCTTGGACAGACTATATTGCTTTAAAAATTCCTCCTTTTGCAGGGTTTCAAATCTATTATGACATACGACTGCTATTCTATTAGAAGTGGCATTCAAAAATGCCAATTGTAGCAAATTTGTATCAACAGCTTGTTTTGTGGCAGCCTTTTCCAACTTATAACATTTGTTAAACGCTTTAGCACAGGGTATGGGGATGTTAAGTTAACACCGACTTTAACAATTGTTAAAGTTAACATTATATTAAAATTTAGTATCTGTTATTGAAACCAGCTTTAAAACTACAAAACTATGCTGTAACAAACATATCAAAGCTTTAAAATTAAAAAAAAAAAAAAAACCTGCAGATGTAAAACTTAAATTAGTTTTTTCCATTTGATAAGTAATAATCCAATAAGCCATGGCTTAGACCATTGTTGAACGTACATAACATTTGGAAATATTGCATAAGACTACAGCTCATCTTTTCATCTGACCATTGTTTGTGCTTCAATTGGAACTAGGGTGACCATAATTTTATCAACCAAAAGTGACACACACCACCACCATATCCAGCGTGTGTGTATATATATATATATATATATTTGGAAAATATGAAGAGTATAATAAGAAATAACATTTTAAAATAAAACAATATCAAGTTGTGAAAATGTACATTATTATTTAATGAACAAGTAATATTACTATACCGAAAAACAAGAAAACATGCTGAACAAAATATTCTAGGAAAACATTTATTCTCCCTGTCATGCAAGAGAATTAGCTGGTTAGTTGGTTTACTCCATATTTGCTTGAGGACCTATTGCATTTAGCAAGTAAAGTGTATCTTATAAATACCTGTAAAATTCACAATTAAATTTGGTGTAGCTAAAACAGGTAAGCAAAAAACACTTAGTGCTCCAGGCACTGCATCTGTTTCTCTTATCTGTCCTCTGAGAAGACATAGTACTAAAAGCTCTTTCTATGTTGCTATTGTGAGCAGAAAGCAAGAAGAAATACTATGCTATGTTAAGAAATTCACTGAAATGATCATTAGTATGTCAGGAATTAAAAAATCTGATGTACATTCACATAACTTTCTCTTGCCTCTGTCATTTGTTAGTGTTGTTAATTATTCTTACCCAGTTTTATTACTTTCTCTACTATGTATACGAGTAGGGGAAGTATTATATTCTGGAGATTTCACCGGAAATACATTTTGAGGTACCCTGAATTCAAAAAAAGAATTTTTAGAAAAATTCTTTGAACAGCATAACTCAAAAACAAAAAGTCTGATCAACACACTTGGTATTTAAGTTCAGTACCTTCCAAAGATGCAACACAAAGATTTTCAAGAAAATCCCCCCACCCCAGACTACCCTTTACATGGAACATTTTTTGAAATTTTAAAAAATGGCTCTTAACGATTTTGATTAAAATACATATATTAGAGATATTTACATGACAAATAAAATGCATATCTTGAATTCTCTGGAATGGCCTATGAAGTCCACTTCATTTGAAAGAATTTGTATAATCTTTATAACTGGTAAAGTTTATGAAAACGTACTACACAAAAAATGTAGATCTCTTCAAAACACAAATGTATTTCAAATAAGTTTTTTTGTGGTATAAACTGTTTCTGAGATATCCGTTATTAAAGGTTCAAACTGTTCATTTCTTGGTCATTCTCTTATAGTCCTTTCAACGTTCAGTTGTTTCTTGCAATTGTATGAAAACAGTATGGAATTTTAAGGCCAGTATACAGCATCCAATTCTTAAACATTTCACTATCGCAATTCAGTTTGTATCTATAACAAAATGTATAATGCAGCTATTTCTGCAAAGGTTTATTTGGATTAAAATGTACTAGATAGAAAAATGAGCTTGTGTAAGAATAATTTGTACCCACTAATAAACAACAGAGAGTAGAGAAAGTCTGTGAATGTATCACATCAGAAATTTTTTTTCTATCTACTACATTTTAATCCAAATAAACTTTTGCACAAATAGCTACATTACACATTTTGTTATAGATACAAAGGAAGCAGCAACAGTCAAATGTTTAAGAACTGGATTCTATATGCTGGCCTTAAAATTCCATACTGTTTCCATGCAATCGCGAGAAACAACTGAATGTTGAAAGGAATTTTAAGAGAATGACCAAGAAATTAACAATTTGAACCTTTAATAATGGATATCTCAGAAATGGCTTATGCCATAAAAAGACTTATTTTAAATAAATTTTGTGTTTTAGAGAGATCTACATATTTTGTATAGTACGTTTTCATTGTTTTCCAGTTATACAAGATTATAGAAAAATTCCCCCCAAATGAAGAGGACTTCGTAGGCTCTTCCCTGAAAATTCAAGATGTACATTTTATTTGTCATGTAAATATCTTTAATATATGGTATTTTAATCAAAATTGTTAGAGCAATTTTTTAAAAAAACCAAACTTTTCGAAAATGTTGCATGTAAAGGGTAGTTTTTAGTGGGGGATTTTCTTGAAACTCTGTGTCACATCTTTGGAAGATATTGAACCTGAATACCAAGTTTAGTATTTATCCAACTTTTCGTTTTTGAGTTATGCTGTTCACAGACAGACACACACACAAATGGACATGTTGCTTTATTTAGATTCAGGTTTCCTATAAACATGTATTTCTGGTGAAATCTCAGTATCAAATTTTTGGGTGGAATGCAATACTTCCCCTACTTACTATATATACGTAGTAGAGTATTTTTCATCGATCATCAGTTCATCTCAGTGTTCTATTTCAGTTTCAATTTTGTTCTGTCCAAATGACTGGATATGAATTACTTCATTAAATAATGAATTATCATTTACACCATATAACACATTTTTTCAACAATTGACCAATTAGGGTTTTCTTTAAGCAATATCCATGAACATTATTAAAAGAGAGATTTTATCATACCAAGAAATTAAATATTCAACTGTTGCAATATAAAATGCAATTAGGAATTTGAAATCTCTACATTGGTTGATGTCACAGCTATTTAAGATTTGTTTAACATTAAGGGAAATAAAATGCTCATATTTTCCTTCTTTAAGGCTTTTCAGTATAGTATAGTATTTATTGTGCTAAGAGTTTTACAAATGTGATTGTCTACTGCACTTTGACCCTGGTCACTCATTCAGTAGACAATCACTACAGTTTATTTACATTTTACAATTTCTTGTCAATAAATTATCTTGCTCTTTTTTTTTCAGTTTTTTTCGTGTCCCATTTCCACTTGTTTTTCACTTTTCATTTATTGATTACTTAACCATCCCACATTCACTATAGTTTTCCATTCAAAGTAAGATGTACTACCTCTTACTTTTATCTTTCCACTGTCCAAAGCCATTTATTTTTTACTTTACACAAAAACTGTCCAATGCTTCTAGCGTCCTTACATATCATTTCAATCATAAGTGTATTTCTATCCCCCTTCAACCATTTCTTATTAAAAAATTCTTTTCTCCAATTTTCTGTTCCTTGGCACTTAAATACTATTGTTCAATGTCTTCGTTACCACCACATATCGGACAATGGTTCTGAGGAATACCGTGTCTTAGCCCTTTTAGCCTCCATGCTCCGGTTCTTAACCATGCAATAGATTCTCTCTCTTCTTTATTTACTATGTCTATATATTTTTCCCTACCCCATGTATTTTTCATTGGCCTATAATAAACTAATGAGCTCTTTTCGGCAATCTCACTGAACATGTTTTGTATTTCTATATCTTCCAGTCTTTTCCTCGCCTTTTTCCAAAAATTTTTCACGTTATTTTCTCTCCTTCTCCATATATCTCCTAACCCATTTTTCTCCAAAATGTTCCGTAATTTACTTACCCATCCATCATTCATTAAGCTATTCTCTTGATATTCAATACATTGTCTTAACACATTACTTTTTCCTAGATTTAAAGTTCTGAACCAAAATTTCAAAGCTCTTTCCATTATCTTCCCCTTAGTTGGCACCCTGCCCATCTCTAATTGTGCTACCTGTCTTACAATTGACTTCGGTAGCCCTAGTATTTCTCTACAAATCATCCTATGCACCACATCTATACTTTCTCATCCTCTATCTAATCTCCATATTTCTATACCATACATCATTTTTGCCTCCACAACCATCTCATAAACTTTTTCCAGCCATTTAACATTTATATTAGGTACTTTATATTTGCAGCTTCTAATTGCTGCCATCGCCCCTTTTCCTTTTGCCAATGCAAACTTCTTTTGTTTCTCCCATTTATTACCTCCATCTATTTTTACTCCTAAATAGATACAGTCCCGCACTACCCTGTAATCTTTATTCTCTCCCTTCCACTTTTCATATTTGCTTAATTTTCCCCCTTTTTGAAAACCACAATCTGTGTTTTCTCTTGATTCACTTTTAACCTCCATTCTTTACAATATACATCAATTGCTTGTAATGATTGTTTTAAACCACTTACTGTAATAGATCCTACCACTAGGTCATCTGCAAAAAGTAGTCCTGGGATTTGGATGTTGTTAATTACTGGTGCACAGTTATTACTCCTTCCAATTTGTAGTAAGACATCATCTATGTATAAATTAAATAAAACTGGGCTTAACTTACATCCTTGCCTAAGGCCTTTCTTTTGTGGAATTTCTTTTGTTACACAGCCTATCTCCACCCTTACAGAGAAGGTATTCTCAAAATATAGTGCTTTAAGAATATTCACCAATTGCTGACTTACTCCCTTACACACTAATTTATGCCACAGAAGTTGTAGCTCAATTCGGTCATAAGCTTTCTCTAAGTCTACAAAAGCCATATACAATTTACCCCTTTTTTCTTTTAAATATTTGTCTGCTAATGTCTTTATAATAAATAAATTATCAATTCTTCTCCTTCCCTTGTGAAAGCCCATCTGGAATTCCGAAAGGATATTATATTCTTCAACCCAAAATTGTGGTCTCGCTGCCAAAATGCCCGCAAAAAGTTTTCCTATATTCGATAATAATGCAATACAGATCTTTAACATTACAAATACTTCATATATAGAATTTTCCTCTTTCTCAATACTAAGATAGGGTTTATGGAGCAGGTTCATTTAGGAGTGCACACAACAAATAACATTCACATAAAAGATCTTCAAAAAAAGAATTAAGGACAGCAGGGCACTTTGATTGGGATATATGCTTTCAAGGGTTCATACACCGTAAACATATTTTCAGATTAGATTAGATTGTATTCTGTGAGTTCACTAGCAGCCGTAAAGGCTTGTGAACATAGAGCATGTCAAGGAAATGTACAAAAATACATATAAACATAAACATTACACAGAATATGGAACATTTGAAATAAAATAGACACATACTATATGCGTGTCAAGGAAATGTACAATAAAGTTGCATATATACATAAATATTACATAGTATACAGAACATTTAAAATAAAATAAAGACATATTATATACAAAATGAAGCAAAACAAGTGTAATTTTGTACAGAGTTGAATACCTCCTTACTGTTATAAGGTTAACATACATATAGGCAAGAACAGATATTTTAACATTCACTAGGATTTTACCTTTGTTCGTCTGATCATTTTGTTCTATTTGATTTGTAATGCATAGCATTTACTGTCAGTTCTTAATATACATTTAAATAGCTTCATTTATTCTAGAGCAGGCATCAAATATGACTGGCAATTGTCATTAATATTTACTAATACTACTTACAGAGCTATATAAGTATTATCATCAGGATAATTTGTCATTCAAATAATCTTGTACAGAATAATATGCTTTTGAGCATAGGTACTCTTTAACAGCAGTTTTAAAGACATTGCAATTGTCAACTTTTCTCTTAAGATCATTAGGGAGAGTATTAAATATTTTTATGGTCTCGTAATATACACCTTTCTGGAAGCAAGAAAGCTTTGCACTGGGATGATGGATGTTACCCTTTTGTCTAGTGTTTATCTCATGAATTTCCATGTTTGTAATAAATGTGGCTCGATTGCATACATAGAATTTTAAGATTGAAAATATATACATGCAAGGTAGGGTTAATATCTTCAGTTTTCTAAAAAGATGTTTGCAAGAGTGTCTGCTATGAGTGCTGGAAATGATTCTTATAACCTTCTTTTGCATGAGGAATATTCGTTTACTTTCTACCGAATTTCCCCAAAACAATATTCCATATTCAATGATAGAGTTAAAATATGCATAGTATACTAATTTAAGTGTATGTATAGAACTGACATTTACCAATGCTCGGATAGCATAACATGCAGAACTGAGTTTGGGTATGATATACGTAATGTGAACTTTCCAATCTAAATATCTGTCTACTTGGAGGCCCAGAAATTTAATGTTGTCTATTTGTTCTAGTGACATGTCATTAATCCCAATTTCTATTGGAGTGTGTAGTGATCGATGGGTTATAAATTTAACAACTTTTGTTTTGTCTAGATTTACAGATAATTTGTTAGCTAAACCAGTGTGACATACAGTTCAAAACATAATTCAATTTAATTACACACTCATTCAAGTTTTTACTTGTCACCAGAACACTCGTGTCATAAGCAAACAGAATTATACTTGCAATATCCTTTATATAAAATGATAGGTCATTTATATAGATCAAGAATAGTAAAGCTCCTAGGACTGAACCATATATTTTCTATAGCAAAAAGTAATGACGATCATCTTGTTTTTGAAAATGAGATTAAGTTCCTATATATTATCCCCACAAAATCACTGAATTCCATTAAATGAACAATATGGACAGCGAATGTATGAAAATAATTAAATATTTTCGTTATAATGCTGTTTATATATTCAGGGAACATACCACTGGCAGTTTGAAAGATATTACGTAAAACATGGGCTGGGCATCCTATGCCTACTAGATGAGTGTCTTTTAATTTTTCCTTGAGATGTGTGAAAATATTACCATCTTTCATTTTAATTTCCCCAAAATCACAGTTTATATTGTCGGCCCTATAGGTAACACACCATGAAGTTATATTTTGGTATTTTATAACATTAGATAATAATAGATTATGATACAAGGGGTAAAAGTAGAGCTTTATTTTGCAAATAGGAATGTTTGCCTACAAGCAAATCCTATGAGCAAAATAAAACCACTTTTAACGTGTGGCATATACTATTTTTTAGACTGCTCAAATCTGAAAAGTATCAATAATATTATGTTAATTCCTGAAACTAACAGATATTACATTCAGAATGCGTTATTGAAACGTGAAATGACGTTAAAAAAGCAAAATGTCAGATGTTTTGTTGATTCGCTAGCATCATTTTCAGTGAAATTATTTTCACCATGTTTTGCCTTACACCAGGCAATGAAGCAATTAAATGCTATATCATATTGCTTTCTGGATTTTTTGGGTAAGTACTTCTAGTGTTCTTTCTGTTGTTTCTGCAATTTCATTTCCATTTCAGTTTCTTCTGAATTTATAATTTCCGCCATTTAATCTTTATCTAAGTTAGATAAAAGAGAAACTTTCAAGTCAAAGAAAGCTGCTAACATAACGTATAGGTTAACTCTACAACCAATTGTGATAAATTAAAGTGTGATGTGTGCTGTGAACAGATAATGCGAGCACCATGAGAAATTAATTATGTAAAAAGACATAATGAAAAGTAAAACCTAATCAAACTGTGTCAAGTTATTAAACATGTACAAATACAAAGGATAATTGCCATATGATTCAACTTGAAACCAAAGCTGTTCACACTGAAGACTCACTAGTGCGATAACCTAAAGTTGTTAGCTCATATGCTTGTGTTAAAAAGTTCTACTTTTAGGCCATTGCTATCTAAAACATTATTTGAAACTTTCTCATATTTTTTACTTAGCAGCTCATTAACACCTAGTTATTCTATATGTAAACTCCCTTTATCCACTAAAAAGTAATAAACTGTCACAGGAAAAATCTTTTGATGGTTGTTGGCAACAGTAGAAATAGAGAAATGTTTAGCTTTGTTTACAGATGTTACAACTTGATTTTGAGAATGTGGAGCAATATTATTGTTAGCTATTGCCTCACATTTTGTTCTTCCAAACAACACTGTTTATCCAATCCCTGAATATGAATATATTTTCTTCTAAAGTTGTCCACTCAGTCACTTGAATGGTAAGTTTGATAATGTCTGACTACATAAAATGACAACGCCTTCAACTTTCATAAGTTTTTAATTCAGGTGTACTTTTATTTGCAAAAAATGAGGTTGCTTTGTGGGATGAACATGCTGAGTGCCGATTCCTTTTATGGGGCCATTCACAATGAAAATTAAGCATAAAACATAAAACTTGACATAAACTTACAGCAATGTATTGTCATTCACATTGACAAATGCAAACTTAAGTAGGGCCATTCACAAGAGAGAGTTAAATAGTTGAGCTAACATGGCGACCTGGGAAGCAATCACAATTAGAAGAGGTTATGTACTTGTATCAAAATCATAAAAAAGCTAGCTACCCGGTTAAAGGATGATAAACTGACAAAGAAGCATCACCTACAATAATTTGTTTTGCTCAGTTTTTATAGATACCCCAGTGATTCCTTGCCCGTAATCTTACACAGAAAGTGTGTTAGCGAGTCAACACATAGCCACGGAAAGTATGATGGGAAATGGCAGAATGAATACGTGATAAGAATCACTCTGGGATTGGCTAGTTTATTATGTTTGATGTAATATGACGTGATTCTTTATTCACCATTAAGCTTACAAAAACAATAGGTTTTGTTAGTTATAAATAAATATTTACAAATGTATATACACGTACAAAGAATTTACACATTTTGTTTACATTAGACATTGTGAATGGTTCCATTGCAATAAATAGCATTTAGCTTTTAAGTTTACGTTATCCTTATGATTAATTTTCACTGTGAATGGGCCCTATATGTGTCAGATTCCATGTTACGCTTTAAGTCCACACTATCAATATGGGACACAGATATCCTGCCTAGAAGCAAGCATATTTCTTTTGAAACTCTTCTGAGAATTTACACTGTCTGTTTGTCATTTTAATAATTATTGCTGAAACCAACAAGTTAACTGTGCATTAACATTAATTCAATACTTGTTTCATATATATATATATATATATATATATATATAATAAAGCAAAGAAATTACCTTTACTAAACCTATGTTATCTTGAGCTGCCAAGGACATTATTAATGAATAATGAGTTCAATTAATTACATAAATTTCCAATTCTAATTTGTCAAAATCTGAAGAGCTTTTGCAGAATGTAATTGATATCATCATTGTGTACATGCTTTTGTTGCACTTCACAATAATAATTGGTCTACATAAAAAAAGAAAGAAAAAAAAGATAGCAACAACAACAACAAACAAACAAAAAACTGATCTGTACATATTAGGAATTTCAAAAATTGTAATTGTTATTTCATATGAAGAGTGAAAGTAACTACATGTTTTTTCTTCTCATGTAAAATTTGTGAAATATTAGATATCGTATTTGGCAACTTTGTCAAAAAAATAATTACAATAGCAAGAAAGAAGCATGATTTTTAACAAATTGTGAGCCAACTACAATTATTAAATGTTAAAATAGGTATTGATAGTAACTTATAAAATATAAAAGTACTGAATTTTGGTTTTGGTTTTAAATATATATATTCTTTTTTTTTCAATGTTAAATTCTTAGGTCTGCAATGAATGAAAGTGTTCTGTTTTGTTTACATATCTGTAAGTTCAGTATCTGTTTCCCATGCTTTTATGCATTTCCCTTCATATGTTTTTTTTTTTTTTTTTTGTTTTTTTTAAATTTTGACACAGCAGTAGACAAGGTGCATGAATAAAGTAATGAGACTGATAATGTAGGGTTTAATCTGGCAACACTGGTGTCGCGCGACTTGGAGGGGTGCAGGTGAACATGTGATACACTAGCAGTATGAGTTTCACCTCATTTGGTCAAGTGTGTTGTTATAGTGCTTGCTTTAGTGAACCCAGTTTTTTGTGTGTATTCTGACAATGAGCAAGACGAATTTCAAGCAGCAGTGTGCGATCAGGTTTTGCTTCAGACTGGGACACAGTGCAACAGAAACATTTACAAAACTTCAACAGGCCTACAGAGACAGTGTTTTGTCAAGGGCCCAGGTGTTTCAGTGGTTTAAGGTATTTTCAGAAGGAAGAGAGTCAATTGAAAAATGAGTATCGTTGTGGAAGGCCTGCAGTTTCAAGAACTGATAAAAATGTTGCAAGAGTCCAGGATGTTGTGCATGCAGATCGTCAGTAAACAGTCAGAATGATCGGGGCAGAGTTGAACTTGAGTCACACCACTGTTCAACAGATTGTAACCAATGAATTGGGAATTAGAAAAATTTGCTCATAACTGGTTCCGAAACACCTTATGCAGGACCAAAAAGACATGAGGAGGGACAGGTATGTTGTCTTTCTGGAATCGATTAAAAATTATCCGCATTTTCTGGAATGTGTCATTACCGGTGATGGGACTTGTGTGTTTGAGTACGACCTGAAAACCAAGCACCAGAGCATCGAATAGCACAGTCCAGGCTCTCCAAGGCCAAAAATTATAAGAATAGCAAGTCAAAGATCAAAATCATGTTGATTTGCTTTTGTGATAGCCAGGGAATTGTTCACAAAGAGTCTGTGCTTCCCAGGCCAAGGGGTTAATCAACATTTTTACTGAGAGTTTCTTGAAAGACTTCACAAAAGGGTCATGCATGTGAGAACAAACAAAAAACAACTGGGTGTTGCATCATGACTGCTTCTTGCACAGCATTATCAATAAACTGTGTTTTGGCCAGTAAGAACATTTCTGTGTCTCTTCAGACTCCTTATTCACCAGAACTTGAGTTTCTGTGACCTTTATCTCCTATGAAGATTGAAAACATACCCCAAGGGACATCATTTTGGACCCTGAACAACCTAAGAGTGTAACTGAACAGCTGAAGGCCATTCCAATTTCCGAGATCCAGCATTGCTATGAGGAGTGGAAGATCCAACTCCAGTGCAGTGTGGCTTCCCAAGGCACTTATTTTGAAAGAGACAAAGTTTGATTGTAACTCTATTGTGATAAAACTGGTAAAAAGAAAAATTTAGTCTCATTACTTTATTTGCACACCTTGTTCACTGATATTGCCATGTCTTTTATACTTCTGAGTTGTTTACCACAGAAGTTTACTGCAGGCTGCTTACTACAGTGCCATTTAAACAACCTGAGACTTTGACATTTCACTCTAAGCAAAGTAGTGGGAAAGCCGTGTTGCCATAGAGCATGTGTCAGCTGTATAGTAGTATGCTGAGTTAGCACACGGTTCATTGGGGCATAACATTAGTTGAGCAGTAGTAAACCACGCCAACATGGCAACTTGTTACCCTTCAAAGTTCAGCTTGTAGGCAAAGAGTGCTGGCACCTTACTGGCTAGAGCAACAGTGGAGGGAATGTTGCCATGGAAACATGCCCTTCCAAGAAGTGTCAGAAGTTTCAATAATAATAATTTATTCTTCTCCTGAATGCAGAAATTTCCCGTAGACAAAGAATATCACATTACAACAAAATACAGCAATCTTGTGCATGTCACTTTGATAGAATCGATTGTTAGCAGCTTAATCAGACCAAAGACTGCAATGTTAGTTAATTAACCCAAATCCATTGTTATAATGCTAATTGCTATAGTAATATGATCAAGGTTTTTACTTTTTTAGTTCATTGCATTGAAAACTGGTACATGGGAGGACAAGTTCTTGTGTTTTCAAAACAGAACAATCTGAATAAATCAGTACATTGGTCATACCCTGATTGGAACAACACTTTTATGTGGTTCACCATATAAATTGGAAGTGTGTTTTCAGCAATGATCTGCATTGGTATTTTGTGGTAAAGAATGCCAAGGAACAAGTTCATTTTATATTTTTTTTAATTTTTTTTATTTGTGCTAACACTCTTCCTTAGAATATGGCTATACATCAACCCAAGCTGTTTTCTTGCCATATTCTACCCATATTACTTTCTTTAATTATAACATAAAAATGATGATAATAATAATAATAATAATAATAATATAATAGTAATACCAAAATAATAATCTAATAATACCAATATTATAATAATTATAATATAATTACATATCTTAACATCTCATGATGAAACTAATTCACATCTCTTTTTTGTTGTCCATGACCATTTCTTTTTTACTTTGGGCAGGTACTCTCCTACCTTTTTACTATCCTTGTTTAAAATCTTGCTTAAGACTACTTTCCTGTCCAGTTTTAACCATTTCCCATATATAGCTTGCTTTCTTCAAAGTTGTGTACCTTTACAATCAAAAAATGATATGTTCTAAATCTTCTCTTTCCACACATATTGGACACTGGTTCTGTGGGAACGCATTTCTCATTCCTATTAGTCCCATATATAGCTTGCTTTCTCCAATATTGTGTACCTTTACAATCAAAAACGATATGTTCTAAATCTTCTCTTTCCACACATATTGGACACTGGTTCTGTGGGAACGCATTTCTCATTCCTATTAGTCCCATATATAGCTTGCTTTCTCCAATATTGTGTACCTTTACAATCAAAAATGATATGTTCTAAATCTTCTCTTTCCCCACATATTGGACACTGGTTCTGTGGGAACCCATTTCTCATTCCCAATAGTATACACCTGCACGTACCCAGGCTATACTTTCTCTTTGTTCCTTATTTGAGTTATCCACATACTGTTCTCTAGCCAAAAGATTTTTTATTAATATATATGATTCCAAGGAACTTTTCTTCCCAATGCTACTAAATGAATATCATTTTATATAGAAAAACTGCAAAATGAGATATAAACCATCAGGAATATTCATTACAACCGTAAAAGTGATATGGATTGTGAATACTATATAATGGCTCTTGTTTATCCAAAATGAGAATAATATTCATTTCTTGTTATTTAGCTGAATGAAATTTAGATTTATAGTCTGCACATACATCCTGCTGTCTTTAGTTCTGTCATTTGCTATGAATTCTGCTGACACTTTAAAATTAAAGAATGAGGTATATAAACAGCCATTTGAATCCATTCACTTTAGTTATACTTCAGAAAGCCTAGCAATTATAATTTTCAGTAGGTATATTCTGAGTAGTTAAACATGATATTGACATCACCATACCTGGTGTTAAAGTATTTAACAAATGTTATAATTGGAAAATGGTTGCCGCAAACAAAGTTGTTGATGCGAGTGCTGTATTTGGATTTTTTTAATGCCTTTCCTAACAGAAGATGAGCCACGTGTCATAATAAATTTGAAAACCTGCAAAAGAGGGATTTTGTAAGTGATACAGACTGTCCAAATTGGTCATGAAAATGTTTTATAAGAAATATGAAAAATTACAATACTACCAACAGATACATGCCTCTTTTTCCTATGCAACAAGTCTTGATTACCCTGAGATTTTATGCCACTGGCCCTTTTCATTTTATGGTGATAATGTTGAAATTTCCAAAGCTACCATTTATGGGTCTGAAAAGTAACTGAAGCAAATGCTTCAAGACGGAAACAGTATTTTTATACTTGATCCTTAATCAATGATAACATTTTTTCCCACTTTGGTTTCAGAATAGTGTCCATCACCAGATTTAAGGCATTCTAAACACTTTGCACCTGGCAGATTTGGTGCTGCGTTTTATGTTAGCGTAAAATTGCTGCAGTTGCTGACTAGACTTGGGAGAAATGCGTGCATTTCAATTAAATTCCTCGCAAATTTTCTCCCAAGCTGTATCCTTATCCTTAAAGTAAGTCCATCAGTTTTGGATAATACCTTTATACTTAATAACCGGATCTATAATTAAGACTTTTTAAATGGTGAAACATAAGTTCCTCTGCATATAGATTTTTCAGTTGAGATTGTGGCTTTAACCTCAATCAGGGAAATATTGTGGTAATTGTCTATGAACTTAACTAGTTGTCTGCTACTGAAACAGAGAGCACTGTGATTTGTTGACAAAAGTGCGTTGTAGCACATTCAGAAGCCACACAGGTTTGGTCACAACCTTCTTGAAAGCTGCTATTTGTACTTGTCTTTGATGTCAACAAAATGTTAACTAACAATTCATTGTAAAAGCCTGATGAAATGCATGAGTTTTAACATAGTGTTAACAAACAATGTTAGAATATTTTCTCATTGGTTGGTGAAACCGCCCTAAGAGTATAAATTGATCATGACTAGACCTCAGATTTTAAGCTAAATACCTATGTATTATATGTATGAATGAACTAAAACTAGTTAAGTATCTTCACGTTTTATACAAAACATAAATATATGGAAGCGGTTTTGTGGTTCCTAAAAAGCCTGTTTTGATCATTGAGACCTATTTTAAGATCTTAGAACCTGTTTTACCATTGGTGGTGTTTCATTAATTTTTACATGCAGCATTCAAAGATAAAGGGTTGCTTTAAAAATGATGTTTAGACAATGTTTAGCGCTAGGCATTGTTTAACTAATTGCAAAAACATTTAGTGCTAAATAGTGTCTAAATCGCGTCCATGTTTAGACACTGCATAATAGGTATTTAAGACAGTGTTTAACCTTAAATGCCACTATTATTTCACACAAATTGCAGAGCGAGAGCAGAGAAACAGGATGGTGATAATGCAATTTTTTTTATATCGTTGCATGGTATGAAGGAGTTTTACACCCAGAAAGGAAAAGAAGGTGATATGAAGTGTGCTCAGAGTCTGTTCTAATCCCTTGGAAAATTCAAAGTAGGATTTAGGTGATAAATCTGGATGCATATTTGATTAACGAAGCGGTCTTAGAGCTAGCATAGGGTAGTTAAGTTATATTCGAACCCATTCGCAGCCTCTCTCTACTGCACGAGATAGCCAGCAGTCACCAGGAAAATTACATCAGCAGAGGTGGACTAAAATCCCTACCTTATAATAGATGCTGGAAATGCTGACCTTCTGCTCTCAAACAGGCAGCATATTTCGTGTAAATATTCTTGCTCACTCTTTGAAGCTCAGCAGCAGGAATTCTTGTGATTGGTGCCCCTTTAGAATGTTCGCCTCGAAAATCGCTGAAAAAACTAGCACAACAAACAGGTGTATCTTGATCTGCTGTGAGAAATGCTACACGTCTGTTGAAATTGGAACCCCATCGCTACACACAAGTGCAAGCGTTAAAGCCAAATGATCCCGCTAAACGTGTGAATTATTGTAACTGGTTTTTCCAATTTTTAGAAAGGGGTTTCATTGACCCACAGCTTTTGTTTTTCACTGATGAATCTTGGTTTCATCTAAGTGGACGTGTGAATACTCACAACAGCCAATACTGGGCTTCAGAAAAACCTGTGCTACTGGATGAAATGCCTCATTATGATCAGAAAATTGGAGTGATGAAACATTCTTAGATGAAACAATAAATGCAGAGCGATATCAGAGGTTAATTCTAAGGCCATTTTGCAATTGCTTGACAGAAGAAGAGAAATCGTATGGTTGGTTCCAGCAAGATTCTGCAACAGCACATACGGTTGCCGAATTATTACATGCAATAAGAGAGCTGTTTGATGACAGAATAATTAGTGTTGATTTGTGGCTCCCTTGTTCTCCTGACCTAACGAGTTGTGATTTTTATTTATGGGGTTCTCAAAAAGACAAAGTGAATCGTTCCAGTCCTCGCACACTACAGGAACTTAGAGAAAACATTATGCAAGAAGTCACAAGAATTCCTGCTGCTGAGCTTCGGAGAGTGAGCAAGAATATTTACACGAGATATGCTGTCTGCTTGAGAGCAGAAGGTCAAATTTTCAGCATCTATTATAAGGTAAGGATTTTAGTCTGCCTCGGCCAATGCAATTCCCCCGGTGACTGCCGGCTGTCTCACGCAGTAGAGAGAGGCCGCAAGTCGCTTTGAATATAATTTAACTGCTATTTAACACATTAAATTAATGCTTGTGCCTCTCACATACTGTTTCATTCTTCCTGTGTTTTTGTAACAGTTGTATGAGAAACATACACTTTAACATGTGCTAAAATAATCTAACCTCCTCTGCTAACTTGACCAACACTCGGTGCATGTAGCTTATAGTAATATATTTCGGTATAATTTAGTATCCTTCCTCCCGGATTAATATACTCAGGTGCATGTGGCTTATAATAGTATATTTAAGCATAATTTAGTATCCTTCCTCCCAGGTTAATACATACAAGCTGGTTTCTTATGGGTGCAGAATTTTAATAGATAGGAATGCTTTTTTCTTTTTCTATGTAATAAGCCAGGCATTACTTAAGCTCATTTAAATGAGATTTCATGCTGTGAAAGCAAATCTAATGTGGAGGTTATTATGAAGACATGTAATTCATTTATTTATTCTGCCATTTGAACTAGTGGTTTGGTTTAGAATGTTGAATTAATGTATGCTGGCATGATAATACATTGCTGCACCTGTAGGAAGCAAGCCTATATTACCTACTGCACACATGATTCGTTCTGGTGTTAGGGTTGAAGTGAAACAATTGGGTACCTTGTGTGATGAGCTTCAAGAATATTTCTTATGCACATCTATAAAATATGTAGACTCTATGAATCAAACACTAATATAAAAAAATATTGGGAATACACAGAAAAAATAACACGTTTAATAACAAATTTTGACAACCACAGATTTCAGTGAATAGAGCTGAATGTATGACGAAGGACAATGAATCAAATGCTTAAGTTAGAGTGAGCATTGACAGACAGAATGCTGAAGATCATTATAGCATTTTATCAAACTAGATGTGCTTACTGCCAAGCCCTGATTTTTGTGCATTTGCATTTTGGCAGCAATAATTACATTTATATAGCATTTTTCAGGTTCAATAAAGCAACTGCTTCAGTAATTTGGATTTTTTTTCTACATATTACAGACTATTATGGCAACCATATTTGTGCTTTGTCATCTGTAAATTACAGTTTAAAATTTTTTAAAGTATGTGTTATATTTTACATGTTTATTTTTAAAGCGAGCACTGGTTTGATAATCTTCAACTTCAAACTCTCATAATATATCCAAAAGAGCTTCTTTCAGTAGTGCTGAAATGTTCCAATTTAGAAATTTTGCTTTCTGCGCCGCATTTAGAAAAAAGACTGTCAAAATTCTCCAAACCTTTTTTCCAATACTTCTAGAAAAATACACACTGCATGGTGTGCAAATTCGAAAGCTTTAAAATGTGGTGTTGCCAAATTCACTTTTGGGGCGGATGATGCCCACTGCTTAGCTAAACACTGTCTAAACATGGATTTAGTAATGCAAATTTAGACAATGTTTAGATGATATTTAACTGAACAGTGTTTAAGTCGTTTAACAGTGCATCGTTTTTGCAAGTGGCCCAAAGTCTTGATATGATGGGATTGGTTTGATTCAAAGACTTAGTAGTAGTTTTATTGTAGGAATGAGACATTCCGGGAAAAAGCCTTATAAGGCCTTAGTAGGTAGATGTTCTCATTATGCAGAAAGAGAAACAGAGTAATGCTTGCTACCACTAGTCTTTTTGTCATCCTTTGCTATTGGTCGATGACTACAGTACAGTAGTAATCCTTTCAAAGCGCAAGGGGGTCAGTGGCATATTTTTCCTCATTTCATGACTTGTATAACAGAATATTGTGTTTTACAAACAACATTTGGGAAGGGGTGGCTCCACATCGGCTCCAGAGCGTTTAGGCCATGATATATCTGTAGTACACTATCTCTCAAATGTAACCGGGGGCTGTAAACACGCACATCTGTTCCATGTATTTTGTTCACCCTTTTGACAGAAGTGTGGGAGAGGGGAAACGGGGTGCCAGAGACATCAAATGCAAAATAAGCACAATTCTAGTAATTTCTGCTTTGGTTAAAGGGAAGCATTATGGTTTGGCATTGCAGAGGTCACATTTTCTGGGCATAGGATTTGTATTAATTTTTTTCAGCTAAATAAGCTACCTACGTCCTTTTAGAAGCATATTTGCTCATTTTACATGCTTTTGTTATATAAGTAATTTGACATATCAATGTCCTATTATTATTATTTATTTATTGTATACAAAAGCCAAATGGATATTCTACTTAGTGTATATTTCTGTTAATGATGATATATGTTAATAATAATGCCATTTTTATATGAAAAGCACAACGTGACTTCTAATGAAGCTTTTTGGCTGATTCTCATACTCTTCCAGACTTCCCAGTCATGTTCTCTCAGATCCTCTTTGGTGTGTTCTTGACATTGTTCACAGTCGTGAACCATTAATGCCCAGATGTTCTCAATTGGATTAAGATCTGGAAACTTTGCAGACCATTCCAAAAACAAAATGTCTGGGTGCTACTGAAGCCAAGCCTCTGTAGTCCGGGATGTATGCACACTGTCGTTGTGAATGTAATGTATCACAGGCATTTCCTCTTCCGGGTAGATAGATTGTACCATTGGGAGCATGCATTCTTCCAGGACTGCAACATATTCCTGGGAGTCCATGTTAGAGAAGACTTCAACAAGCTCCTGTATTCCACTGGTGCTCATCCAGCCCCATACAACTGAGCTGATTCTGCCACTCCGTGCTGTGGTAACAACGTGTTTATGGTTAAGCGAGTGTTGTCCAGTCACCACTAAGACAGTCTCCCATCCTTGTCTGATGAAAACACCATATTATCATCACCCAGAAGTCTTGACTTGAGGCAGCTGCTGGAGGCAGAAGGCCATGCAAGCTTCCATGTATCCCTGCTTAAGGGCACCGTTCTTGCAGGCCTACAATGTCGGATGTCAGCAGCATGGAGTCGACAGACGTCTCAGCGCCCACTAGGAGAATTGGACTGCTTGTTATTCTTGTTGCCAGAAAGAAGGGATTCTTATTGTGGACCTCTGATGTCCTCTGCCACGGTTTACTTTTTCCTCCATTGCTTTTGCTTTGTCTTAAGATCCTCTTCACCCTCCTGAAATCTTTTAACCCATAACCACATAGCCTCTTCTGCATGCCCAACTACTTGGCATATTTTGGCCACTGTGTAGCCACAGTCCCACATTCTTACCTTGTTACCTCACTTTTGTATTGCATATAGAGGGGAGGAGTGTAAGGAGTTTTGGTAGAGTGTGGGTTTCCAATACTGTCCTTGTATATTACTTAATGTGCCTTATTCCTCATTTGTTGATTACTAGCTCCTAGTCCAATACAAAGTAATGACAAATATCATTCACTCTACCAGTTTGAAACAAACCATAAGGCATTTAGAATAGTTTGGTTACTTCTTTGGTGTAACAGTAAGAGTGTTGGCTTATGAAATTAGAACTCCGGGTTCAGTTTTTGGCTGGAGAACTTCTTATGGCCTTTAATTATTTTAGTTCACATTCAAAGAGTGAGGAAGAATTAATGGCAAGCATAAATCGTTCTGTTGAATGAAAGAGTAAAGTATGCTGTTTCCTTAATTTGACTGAGAACATGCACTATAAAGTGTAATTTGGTGATATGGCTTCTAAACTCTTACTGCACAAGAAGTAAAGTAGGGGGGAAATTTGGGAACATTCCAAATATTCAGTTCATGGATCATTGGCCTTCCTTGTAGACGTATTTAGTTCTGGAAAGGAGACACTTGAATGTTTCTAGTGATCCTTATGAATTTCAAACACCTGAGATAGCCTAAAAGCAAGTCTCCCAAGCATCAAGTGTATTAATGTGAAAATCCAGGGCTCGACACCACAGTAGCTCTTTGGTTGAGCACCACCACCAAACTGAAGTACGGAGGTTTAAATACCGACAGATGATGTTTTTTTTTTCCTTTCTTTTTTTCTTCTTCTTTTCTTTCCAGATTCTACCTAAATGACGAAGCTTGTTTCAGATCTTCAGTGTTTTAGAATATTCGAAAGGTATATGATAGAATTGTTTAGTTAACTGAAGCGCTCTCATTTTCAGATATAAACCAAATATTCATTTGTAATTGAATAGCTGATTATAGCCAAATTTAAGCTAAACATTACTTTTACATCTGTCATATATTTAATATTATTTCCACTGATGCAAGCTTAGAAAGTATAAAATGTTGTTATTAACGTGTTAGGTTGCTATTAAATGCTGGATTAGTGTGCTCTTAAACTACTTCCATTACTACTGCCATCAATCATAAGTTTTGTTGATAGCATTTGTTTGTTAAGAGTGAAAAGTCAGTATGACCATTATGGGTTTAATTTTATACATATTTAAACACAGTTTTGCTTAAAAAAAAAAGCATCCTAGCAGCAATTATTATCCTTAATTAAATTAGCAAATGTATTGTCTGTTATACTTCAATTGTATAAATGACCTGTGTTAAAAGTGCTCAGTTCTTTCTTCCTTGATCCCCCTTAAAATTATAAAAACAAGTGGTTATTTATAGAAAAACATTGTTTCTTAAATTTAGTTTCTCTCAGTGCAGACTACTATTCTATAGAGTAATGGCATTAAAATAACAATGTAGGACGTAGAAGTCAAAAACTGGTCGGTCGCCTGATGCTTGTAGGTAAGTGCCCTGACCTGAACAAACCTGTCTCTCCGCCCTCCATTGACTAGGTATGAACAAACAATGCATATGCAAGTCATTCTTTTGAACCGTGGCCCCCAGATTCTTTTAAGAGAGATGCACAGTGCATTTCCATTTGTTATCTATTCAGTTAGGTTTGAGAGCATCTTCATTCAACTTTATAAGCTCATTATGTATTAGCAGTCATAAATTCACTATTTAAGACATAATAAAATGTTTCTAACCATAATAATTTAGTAATTTGCTGGTTTTGTTACTGTGTAATTCTCACTAATTAATTGCATTTTTAAACTTAAAAAATGGAAATACATTTTATAAGCATAAAATCAAATGTTTAGCTTGTGTAAATTGCATTTTAGGGGCCTAAAGATTGGAGGTTAGAGTCATTGCTATGAATTCAGATTCAGATTCAGATTTTATTCACCAGTTGTAATAAAGTTTTTACAAGGTTCGTCAAAAGTAAACATCCACTGAAATACAATCATATCTACATATATACACTTTACATTACATCAATTTGTACATTTACTACCTATATACAATGCTAATATATACTATTTTATTATAAGTCTATCTATTTTTGCTGCTATTTTGTATTCTTCTATAGAATAGAAGGCATTTTTAATGAGATAACATTTAATTTCTCTCAACTTTGTTACTTCTTCCTGTATTTTCTTAATTGTGAGAGGCAAGTGGTTGTACAGGTCCTTCGCATTGCTTTCTATACATTTATTTACAAGGGAGCCTCTTAGCCTAATTTTGTAGTAGTTTTGCTTTGTTCTGGTATTATGGTTATGTACATTTGCATTTTTTTCTTCCTTATGTGCTCTAATTACATATTTAAGACATGCATATATATACAGAGAGGGTAGAGTTAGTAAATTTAGATTCTTGAAGGCACTTCTACAACTATTTATTCTTGGTATTTTTTTTATGATTCTTACTGCTCTTTTTTGTAAGCGAAACATTTTCATAAGAAGTGTTTTCCCTCCTGTTCCCCATAAGATGATTCCATAGTTCAGATGTGAATGGACAAATGCATAATACACTTGCATTATATTTTCGTCATCCATTATTTGTGTTACTTGTTTTAGAATGTAACAACTGCTGTTTATTTTCTTTGAAATTTTTGCAATGTGTTTGTCCCATTTTAAGTTTCTATCTATGACCAGTCCTAAAAAGTTTGTTTTCGATACTTGTTGAATTTGTTTATTTTGTATGTCTAGTGTGATGTTTGTTTGTAGTTTGTTGTTCAGGCTAATCAGCATCCATTCTGTTTTACCTATATTTAGTGCCATTCCTAGCTCTGCTAGATGGGTATTTACTGTTTCTAGGATGACATTTGCTTTGTTCTGCACCTCTGTTTCTGTAGTGCCAGTTATAACTATTGTGGTATCATCTGCATAACCAATGACAAGTCCTCCTGCTTTTTGTATATTTTTAAATAATGAATTTATATACAAGATGAATAAATATGGGCCCAGTTTTGAACCTTGTGGTACTCCGTGCTTTGTGTATTTAAATAATGACTGAACTTTTTCCAGTTTTTTTTCAACATTGTGCATTATTTCTACACACTGCTTCCTATTTGTTAAGTACGATTTTATCCAATCGGATGCAATCCCCCTAATCCCATAGTTTTCTAATTTTTCCATAAGTTCTTCTCTATCAACGCAGTCAAAAGCCTTTGACAGGTCCAGAAAGATTGCTATCACCAGTTCCTTTCTGTGTAGTGCTCTGACAATCATATCATTTCCTTTACTAATGGCATGTATGGTTGATTTCTTTTTTTGAAAGCCGTACTGCGTCTCTGCTATAATGTTGAATTTGTTGCAGTATTTCTGGAGCTGTTCTAAGAATATTCCTTCCATAATTTTTGAAAATCCTGAACATAAGGAAATCGGCCGATAATTTTGTGTAGTTTGCTTGGAGCCCTTCCCTTTATAGATTGGTCTTACTACTACTTGTTTGAGCATATTTGGAAATATACCTGATGTAAGGCTTTCATTTATTAAGTATGTGAGGACCTCTGCAATTTCATACTTGCAATGTTTTATCATTTCATTTGAATAGTCATCCAGACCACTGGACCTTTTACACTTTAGAGCATGAATTTGTTTGATAACATCCTCTTTTGTGATTTCTCTGATTACCATGGAGTTGCATACACTTGTTTCCTTTGTTATTTGGGCTTTAATTTTCATGATTCCAATATTTGCCACAATATTTACATAGTGTTCGTTAAACACATTAGTTGCTTCCTCTGGTCTTATTATCAATGTGTCATTTTGTATAATATTTATGTTTTCTGACCATTTGGCGTTGTTTTCTTTATGCACTGTGTTTATTATGCTCCATGTTTTCTTTATTTTGTTATCAGTCTTTTCTAATAGTTCTCTGAAAATTCTCTTCCTGACTAGCAGAGACATTTGTTCTAATTTGTGCTCTATAAGGACAATTCTCGTAGCATACAGAAGCAAACATATATGAAGGCCAAAGGACACATTTTTCAGTGTTATATCTTAATTGCTACATTTCTCATAAACAGGGTTACAGAACTCCAGTTTAAAATAATTAACTTTCTCTGCTTAGCTGTGCAAAACTGTCTAGACCTATTTCATAAAAGTTTAGGAACTAATTGTAATAGTTTACTGAAGTAAATTAATATGTTTACCAAAGTTCATTTTTGTGTTTCATATAAGTTTAATTAATATAGTAAACTTTTTACTGTAGTAGACAATTGCATGGGAAATACATAGTAACCATCATAGTGGCCACGATTGTTGCAACTGGTAAAATGGCTGACAGGAACAATAAGCCTTTAAACAGTGGCAGCCCCTGAAGTATTTTATTGGTGGTGCCAAAAAAAAATTTAAAACATATCCCCTCAAATATATGTTTGTAAATATCCCATAAGTATGTATGTATGTATATATCCCTCAAATATATGTGCCCAATATCAGTTATTCTGGTCTTATACCAATCGACATCACCCCCAAATAACAAGTAAGGGAAACGAAAAAAGAGCACTGTTTTCTCACAGGCACAAACCATTTATACTTTCGGTAAATTTCTGGATTGAACTTATGACATCAATTTTTGTTTGCTGTTGCAGATTCAGATTTTGGAGTGGCCTATTTAGTGTTTTCATTTGAATTTTTGCACTGAGAGTCCTGTTGCTAAATGGAGATTTTAGTAATTCACTTACTTTGTTCATGTTTGTAACTTTCACATACAACTGGATATTCACTTTAAAAAAAATCTGATGTGTTACACTCACATGACTTTCTCTACTCTTGTACAATCTGATTTTACAAACGCTTATTCTCCATATGCTTCATGTTAATCGAGATATCGAGATGTCAATCTTATTGGTAATATTCATGTAGATGCAAGGGGAATATGGTAGCTTTTAAGCGATAGTCAAATATTTTAACGCTGGTTGCTATGCGGCGCATTCCATTCTCTTTGCAAGTCCAGGACATAAAAAAATGAATAACGAATTTGAGAAAAAGTATAAGTATTGGAAAATTTAAGGGAATAACAAGCAATATCTCGAAAACGGTTCACTCAACAAAAGAAATGTATATGACATAAGTTGTGTATTTTAACGAGATCTACATTTTTTGTGTAGTAAAAATTTGTCTATCTCTTATGGTTTACCAGTTATGCAAAAGTCGTTCACAATGAAGAATACTTTTGGAGACATTCCCAGAAAATTCGAGATATACATTTCATTTCTCATGACATTATCTTAAACATATGATATTTTAATCAAAATCGTTAGAGCCATTTTTGAGAAAATTAAAATTTTCGAAAAATGTTCCATGTAAAGGGTAGTCTGGGGTGGGGGGATTTTCTTGAAAACCTTCGTGTCGCATCTCTGGAAGATACTGAACCTAAATACCAAGTTTGGTGTTTATCCGACTGTTCGTTTTTGAGTTATGCTGTTCACACACACACAGACACACACACACACACAGACACACAGACACACACACGGACATGTTTCCAAAAATGCTTTTTTTGGATTCAGGAGGTCTCAAAACATGTATTTCCGGTGAAATCTCGGTATCGAATTTTTGGGTGGAATGCAATACTTCCCCTACTTACTATACGTAGTAGAGAAAGTAAAAAAGTAAAAAAAATATGCTACACTATTTCAGTTACCTGACTTCACAGTGAACTACAATGTCTTTGGACTGAACTGTTATTACATGAAGATAAACAGAAATACTTGAGTATTGTTTTGAAAACAGGTGTTCAACACGTGTTGAATACGTTAGTTTTTTATCCTATGGTGAATAAGATACCGAGTATTCAATCATTACCAATAACCTTGCTGCTGTGAAATATATAAATATTGAAATAATGCCTCTTAGTTTCAAAACCTAATGACATAATTGTATTCAAAATCATATATTTGTATTTATAAGGATATTTTAGTGTGTTATTTCTGCATTTGATGTAAGCATTAATTTGCATTTCCAAATGCATTAGCATCAACTTACAGCAAAATGGTGACACTGTGTTAAAGGAAGGTTAAGCGAGGAATATGTATTCTTCCATTGTTACTAGGTTCTGTGCTTTACAGTACTTTAGTGGGTGGAACATAAGCTGTGAGTCAAAGCAATCTTGCCTCCACCTCTACCATAAGAACCATTAGAAACATACACCCTAGTCTTACACATGGTGCTTATAAGCATAAACGGTGTCAGTCCAAGCTTCAGAAAACTACTGGCAGAATGCTTGCTACTTAATGCTCCAGTTCAAATGGGGGGAACATATACTTGGAAACGATGTTTTAAGCCCAATTCCTATACACTTCTCTTTCTTTCCTTTTGACACAAGTGATGCTATGGCACAGTAGCACTACAAGTTTCCTTAAAAAGAATCCTTGAGAACAAGGGAAAGGAGAGTTGACAGGTGCTCTGCCAACTGAGCTATGAGGCCAGCAAACTTCCTTTTGAATGTGCATCATATCATTGTAAATATAGTCTGGAGTACCATAAGAGTTAGTCCACAGCAGTGAGATGTTTACTCATGGTTTTTGTGAGAGAAACTTCCATACAGAAGCCTTGCTTCATTTACATTCCAAAACCCACTTGGCTGAATGGCTTTTGTGAAAAATGATTCCTACGCAGGGAAACACTAAACATTTTACTGTGTACACACAGGGGAAAACATCTATGGTGAAAAATACAGACAGAGAAGTTCTTTGGCATATCACATAAAAGTGCACAAGTAGTTACCATCTACAGTGTAATGCTACAGAACAAGATATGGAGCATACAAAGATAATCAATAAAATTACTGCTTTTAAATTAAGTTAAAAAATAAAAAGCTAAATTTTTTTAATATTTTCACACCAGTGCATTAAGTTGGATATGAGCTTCTGTATGCCTAATTCTTCAATAAAAGAGACAGAAGAAAAGAATAATTAGTGGTATCTGAGTTATGTTGTAAAACTTTTTTTAACTGCTCCTTTATGTCCTTTTTTGAAAAGGGGGCTTTTAAGTGATGCAAGTGATCCCAGATCTTCGCTGCTGCAGGTCTTAAACTATTTAGTGAAATGATAATGCAAAGTAATTCAGAGGCAGTAAATTATAACATTAACCTGTTCAAGGTTACAACTCCTGGAAAATCCACCATTCAGATATAGAATTTGTCCTATCTGGATTGAACTGATGTCTTAAAGATTCACAAGCAGGTGTTTACTGCTGAAGCCATAATATTGGACATGCAGAATTTGATGCAGGTTAGAATTGTATGTTGTCATTTAAGAAGCAAACTTGTATATCTCAGTTTGTAACTTTTTTGTTGCATTTGTAACACCAAGCTGTTAGCAATAATAAACATACCCAATTTTTCTGCTGAAATTATTGAAGTAGTATTCAACACAGTTCAATTCATTATTTAACTGCATTAATAACAGTATACACTAATACCTTATACGTAGTCATTTTCCACCATAGATAGCACTGAAATATTGCCTAAATAATATAGGTAATTAAAGCAAATGTGTCTTGATGCATTCCTAGTCAAAAAATGAAAATGTAACATCTTTGTTGTATTAAACTTATCTGCAGGTTTTGTGAAGCAGAACATAGCTTACACAGAATGCTTTGTTTTTTTCCTTTGGCATAATTCTAATTTTGCCAGTGCAACATTCCATCAGCTGATATGACTAGCTGGTTAATAGCATTTGTTCATTCACAGCTTCATGTTGTAGAACTTACAAATATTTAATCAGCAAATCCTTAGTGGTTTTTTTACACGACTAACCAAAAGTCCCAGGATACAGTATGATTTTCAAGGTGGTGCCCATGCCACTAAAATTGGCTCCCTTACTAATAAGTGATATATTAGTCTTTTGTTTTTTTTTTTTTCCATTTCCAAAATAATAGAGTTCCATGAAACTTTTTACTTTTCTGTATATTACTAAAGGCCTTTATGGTAAAAGGATTTAAAACAGTTTCTTTACTTAATTTTCTGTAGCTTGATGACATGTAGTGCTTGCTGCAATAGTATAGGTTTACAGTAATTAAAGTATCATTACTTTGCTGTCCTGGACATTACTGAAATTGTGAAGTCTTGGTTATATGCCAGTACTACCATCAACGGGACCAGGTGCACTGACCTTGAGAAATAACTTAGTAGTTTCTCATCTCTTTGAAGTTTGAAGTAGTAATAACATAGCATAAAATCACTGTTAATATACAAGCAATTCACTCAGCAACTTGGTGTTTTGATGCAGAAATGATCATTGCATTGTAAGAGACTATACTTCATCTGAAACACTCTTCTTGGAGGTATGTAAATAGTAAACAATGCCATTGTTGTTCGGTTTGTTGATGTATGCTGTTGCATTAATGGTACAAAGGAGAATTCTGCATAAGGAAGCAGATGAAATACAGGTTTTATATTGATCATATGACTCGTCGAAATGGCATAAAAATAGTTTACAAAAATCCTTCAAACAAGCGTTTTAGGGAAACATCTTCACCACTTTCTTAAAAGTTTGGTTTAGTATTTGTTTAAGTCGCTTAATTCATTTGTCATTTTCAGTGATCATTGAAATAGATTAAAATGTTTGGTAGGTTACTGACCTGAAGCATGGGTATGATGGTGAATACATTTTAAGGTAGAAAACCACTTAAAAAAGGTGAATTTCAATGGTTTGTCTGGTGAGGCATTCATTTTTTTTTTTTTTTTTTTTTTTTTTTTTTCCAATTATCATAAATAGTCACAGTAGATCTTCAGTTTTATTGAAACAAAGAAATGGCATTTTAATTAAACTAGACTTTTTCCTTTACTTTTTGACCCTGGAAACTAAAAATTTAATATTAAAAAACACAACATGCAAACAAAGGTACAATGAAAGGGAGAAGGCTATATATTTAAGGTGTGCTTGAATCATCTTTTAGTTTTTCAGATATATCTGTTACTATGTAACATTATAGTGGTTTGTTGCCTTTAGGAATCAATAAACATGTATATATTACCTCTTATGTATACTATTCTTTGAGCAATGTCAGAGAATTATTCCATGATTATTATTGTTATTATTATTTTATTTTTTATTTATGTCTCCTTTCTCATTTTGTTTGTATGAACTGTATGATTATGAAATAAAAACATAGTTTGGGTTTTATTAAATGGAATAAATAATTCAACTCATTACCTTAAGTCCTTGCGTAATACCCTATTTATGCTGCTTACCAAGATTGTTACAATTTACAAATAACAATCATGGTATTGTGTAGCTGATGTCAAGGATATATTTTTGATCATTTTTCTCAGACTTATGTAGGGTGACTCAAGTGCTGCAACTCAGCTGAAACAGAGAGACATGCTCCATGTTCTCAAAAATTTAAAGTACCAGAGTAAATGAATGTATGTTGTTATTACCCTGACGTGAAGAGTGATAGATTTTCTTAGACTTTCATGGAACAAATCTACTCAAAAAGCTGCAGACAGATTTCCATATAAGCCAAGCTATCATCCACAAATTCTTAGTGGAATTCTTGAAAAATGATAGAATTATAAATTATTGGAAAACATTACATAGTGTAATGTGTATTTGCTTTGTTATGATTGCATTATAATAGATTTTGTGCTAGTCATTTATTACACTAGTATCAGCCAATATGAGATGTTCAGTAGTGCAGTTATGAATTCAATGAAAATTACTTTTGATTGTCTGTGTAATTGCTTCATTTTATGGTGAGTTAAACATGGAAATGCCAAGTTTTTAAAGGTTATTTTGAAAGCTGGAACAGAATTTGTTAATATCACAAGTTATTCTCTTCAAGCAAATGAACAGATAAACATTGTTGTGAACTAGAAATTACTGACGGAGTGAGAAGAGCGTCACAATACAAAACAAAACATATTCACTGTGCACACTTTGTCTTGCAGGTGTGGTCAGTCTTCCCTCTCATCTTATAGAGCTTTCCTGGAGGCAAATAATTCTTTATCCAACTTGAGTAAGAAGAAGGATGGAACAATTCTGTCTACTTTCAGATCATACCTGGAGGCTACAAGCTTGCCCAGTTCTTGCCAGAAGTATGATCATATTTCAGTTAGCCCTTCCTGGATTAAAGAAGAAGCAGATACAGAATCCATATGGAGGTGTAGCATGTGTGAGAAATCCTTTGCTATGAAAAATGAAATGGAGGCACATCTGCTACATGTGCATAAACAATGTAGCGTTAGCTATGGAAAAGGTAGGACTAAAATCATGAATGCATCAGCAACCATAAATCAGAAGATAAACAGTTTTACTTGCAAGGACTGTGGGAAAAGTTTTGCTAGAAGTTTTGAATTGAAAAGACATTTGAAATACCATGCATCAGAATTGGAAACAGATGACAGTGAGAGTTCTAATAATGAATTGTGTTTTGGAGATGAATGTTTTGATCAGGAACCTGAAGCAGGAACCAAAAAGAAGTGTGGGAAGTCAAGTTCATATAGTTGCATTCATTGCAGAAAGCAGTTTAGTCTAAAAGATAGCTATTTACGCCATTTGAGAATACATACTGGAGAGAGGCCTTTTACATGTCATGTGTGTGGAAAACAGTTTCGAGATTCTGGTGGTTTGGCTCGACATATAAAGGATGTTCATGCAGGTATTAAAAAATTTGGTTGTGATCTCTGTGGACGCAGCTTTGCATCTAAGGCAACCAGAGAAGATCATCGCCGCATACACACTGGAGAGCGACCATACATCTGTGATTCATGTGGGAAAACCTTCAGAGCAAAAGCCTCTTTGTACATTCATAGTAAGATACACACAGACTCTTTTCCTCATGAATGTACATATTGTGGAAAACGCTTCAGGCGTCGACAAGAGCTTCTAGCTCATATCACTACACATACAGGTGAAAAACCTCATATTTGTGACACATGTGCCAAGTGCTTTCGTGTGAAAGGAGAGCTCATGAGGCATAAACTGGTACACTCAACTGACAAGCCTCATGTATGTTCACTTTGTGGTCTATCTTTTCGTCAGAAGAGGTACTTGAAGAATCATGAAAGGGCTGTTCACATGAACAAAGAAAGCCTTGAAAATGTAAGTCACATCTGAATATGGGATGTTATTTTGCAAAATTCGTGGAAAGATCTGATAAAATATTGGTTAACTTTTCTAAAAAAATCTTTTTATTACAAAATATATCATTTTAATTTGGCACTGAATATTGCTAAGAGAAGGAATCTTCAGTCTGGATAAAAGCAAACAATCTAAGAAGCAAGTGCTAACAGTTTGATTGAATTGGTTGTTGCTGAGATGTTCTGAAGATATAAATACAGTTTTTGTTCAATTCTTGATAGACCAACTTAAACATTTTTAGAGGTCTGATATGAGAAAATAGTTTTTATGTGAATTTTTATACAGTTAGCATTTATATAACTTTAATTTGTAACAATAAAATGCCACTTTTTATGGAAAATCAATTCTGTTTTCTGTAGAAAGAATAAATTGATGCAAAAACACAAATTCAAAGATACTGCAAATCAGTATGCAAAAGAGGAGTGCATCCAAGATCCTTCATGCTATGAACTTCAGTTTCTGCACTTACATTTTGCTGCCTATCTCATCTCCCTCCATCCCCCTCCCTCCCTCCCCTTCCTCTCCTGCATTTGAGCTATAGCTGTGGAGAGGGCATCTACGGACACCTGTTTCTGTCTTAAAGAATGTTTGCCACCTATACGTTTATGTGAAAATATATGTTTGTGTGTTGTGAAATATTAAAGTTTTAACAAAAGACAGTGCTGCTTTATGAACTCACACAGTTTGTATAATAACGTTCGAGTGTGGAAGAGCCATAGCCCCAAGAAATGTTTACCTGAATATATAAGCAATGGCTGTAGTAAAAATATTAAGTGTAACAACATGCTTCCTTCCCATCTAGAATCCTGCAGCCTAAACTAGTACATTTTGTGGCCATAATTGGAAACATTACAGAAAAAACACAATGACAAGACAACAAATCATGCTCTATTCAAGGTGACTTGAGGTATTATCCACTTTCATTCTACAAAAAGGCATAGGATGCCTGTAAAATTAAACATGGATCACTGTCATTACACTTTATAGCAAAGGAGAATCATTTAGAATGACTTAAAATTTAATGCTTTTATATCAGAACTTGTAGCAGAGGCATTTATACTTGAATCACTCGTAATAGTAGGTATCAGTTTTTCCTTGGCTCATATGTTCTCTGCTGATAACATGGTTGACCTGTCACAGATACATAAACAGTCCCTAAGTGTTTATAGATTTGACAAGGTTATACATCTACATGAGAACTTTTGCTGCACCTGGTTTAAATGAATATGATGAAACCCAATTTTAGAATTTGTTTACAATCTTCCATATTTGCTGTGAGTCTGCATTTGCCTTTATGGTTGCTATTTACATTTTGCTTTTGTTTTAACCAGTAATGCAAGCCGCCTTAAGCTGTTTGCTTGCTTTGTTTGAAAATCACGAATGTTAGAACTATGGATTCTTCAGATATGCAAACAACATATAAACCTGTCCTTCAAAAAATGTAAGATTGCTTCATTTGTTTCTGTTACGATACAAGCATTATTGAAGTGATACCTGCTGGATGAATTGGTAATGCTTATAATATCCAGGAAGTTTTAAAAGGGAACACTGAGGCCATTTTTCTGTTCGTGGATACCATAATACTACTCTTGATCCCTGGCAATGCTTTGCTTTCCTATGGCTTATGATCAAGGATCGAGATGCTTGATATGTGTTATGTTGCTTACTTATTTTAAAATGAAGTCTTCTGTGTTAGTAGCAGAGCACTAGAGAAAAAGCTGGCACAAAAACATTTTATTTACAAGTAGAAGAAACATTTTGTGATGCAGCCAGCAGGAGTTACTTACTCTGCAAAACTTTGTCTTGCAGGTTTCGACATCTTCTCAATCAAAAGACAGTGCATTCTGAATCACGAACTGAAGCAATGAAGGATGTGAGCAGACATTTGCAGAGTGGAGGATTAAGAAGCTGTTCTGTGCGTAATATCACTAATGCTAGGAGGAAGGGTGGTGGCAGGACTTTGAAAGGGAAGCAGAAATCAAGTCACAAAGTGAAAAATGAATTGCAGGAGATGCCTGTTGTGACACAAAACATGGAGTGTAAACAGGAACTGAAAGAGGAGTTTGAAACAAATGATTTGTGGTACAGAATGGTAAATGATGATAGTGATCTAGATTTAAAAACAGAGTTAGAAGACAAGAGTTCATTCCAAGTGCAGGGCTATCAGTGTAGTTTGTGTGGCAAGATACTTGCTCTGAAGGAGAACCTTAAAATACACATGCGCATTCATAGTGGTGAGAAACCATTTACATGCCACGTGTGTGGTAAACAATTTCGATGGGCAGCTGGTCTGGCTCGACATTTAAAGGAGGTTCATGCAGGTATCAAAGAGCATGCTTGTGATATTTGTGGAAGAATGTTTGCTGCAAAGGCCACTCGTGATGGTCACCGCCGTACTCATACAGGGGAGCGACCTTATGTCTGTGATTCCTGTGGTAAAGCATTTAAGACCCAAGCAACACTTTATGTTCATATCAAAATCCACTCGGACCTTTTCCCATTCTCGTGTACACATTGTGGAAAGAAGTTCCGTCGACATCAGGATCTACTTAACCATGTTACCACGCATACTGGTGAGAAACCACATGTTTGTGATGTTTGTGGTAAAGGTTTTGGAGTAAAAAATGACATGAGACGTCATCGACGTATACATTCAGATGAAAAACCCTATGTTTGTGCAATCTGTGGACTGCGCTTTGCACAGAAACGCTATCTTAAGAACCATGACAAAAACCACCACAAAAGAGAGAATGTTGATAATATATGAAAAGTTGGTTGCATTTGGTTGTATACCAGTGCATGTATAAAGTAAATGTTCAGGAATATTGTATGTAGTGCAATACTGTATAACAAGTGCATACAAAAAAGTCATAATGCTTATGCCAGATGAACAAGCAGCATTATGCATGGTTGTGAGTTGTATGTTCCAGTGTTTTTAATACGTTTAAATAAATAAAATGGTTGTGATTTATACCAGTGTTTTTAATATGCTTCTTAAGTTAAATACAATATTTATGAAGTAAAAACAGATTTGCACAAACACCATTGTGCTTCAGCAACTAAAGCAAATTTATCTAATCATACACTTACCAGTATTAAACATTATAATGCAGCATAGTGGAATACATTAAGAGGAGCTTTCTTTTGATGGCTCTTAGTAGAAGCATCAAGAACTGAAAATTGATGAGATATTCTTAGTTCACATATTAATAACACTACAAAAAAGGTTAGATATTTTTTAAATATTTAAAACATTACAAGTTATATTTTAAATGCATACCTTTTTCCCATACACATTATTGCAGAATTAACTGCATCTTATTGTGATCTCTAAAAGTAGCGTGTTCTACTTGCAGGATATGCAGTGGAGTTGCAAATTTATTATTTGAGATTGTATTTATATATTTAGGGATGTGTTTCACAGAAGAATGCTTTTTGAATACCAATAGAGTATGGAAAGTGAAATCATTCCTCCAATTCTTTCTTAGCAGCTTCTATCAATCTTGCAGCTGTAGTTCAAGATGGAATAAACATGGCTGATATATGTGCAGTCCATTAAGAACTTCATTACAGACAATTTTTGCCTAGTATAGCAGACTGAATTCAAAGAAGCTGTTCATAAATTCTGAAAATGACATTGCAGACTTGCTTTCTAGGATTTTCTTTAGAACTCATACTCTTTTACTTGATTTTCAAATATTTTCTTGATGGCAGTTTTTGTAGAGAGTGCATTTACAAGGGTGGGTCAAATATAACCAGACATTTCTGCTAGTGGTTCAGACAGGGAGCAAACTAGTTTGTGATCTTGAATGGGCTGTGGTGGGGATGTCTGGAGGCACTTCTCTGTTGTAACATACACGTAGTTGTTTTTCTAATACAAGGCAGTTAACAGTAACCCAAGGTGCTTTGTAAATGTAATTATGTAAAGCTCAACGCAAATAAATGATAACTGAATGTGTTTTATTCCTAGTATTGCTGCGTGCTAATACAAGGCAGTACAAAGTAACTCAACGTACCTAGTACATGTAATTGCGCAAAGCCTAATGCAAACACTATGATAGCTAAATGTTTTAATCTAGCACTGCTTTGTGCTAATACAAGGCAGTTAACAATAATCCAAGGTGCCTTGTGAGTGTAGTTATGTAAAGTTTAATGCAAATACAGTTACAATTAAATATATTTTATTTTTAGCACAACTGTGTGCTAAAGTAAGGCAGTCGACGTAACTCAAAGTGCCTTGTAAACATAATTGCGTAAGGCTCAATGCAAATACAGTGATAACTGATTATGTCTTATTTCCAGCACAGCTGCGTGCTGATACAAGGCTGTTAAAAGTGCGTCCAAACTATCTGGTAAATATAATTACATAAAACTCAAAACAGTAATTGCAATAGTTTTATCTGCAATCTGCAAATGATTGTCCAACAAACCAAACTGCCAAGATTTCAATGAACTATTTGTAACACAACTACGTACCAACATAAAGCAGTTAAAGGCAATCCAAACTGTCTTGGTAATATAGTTACACAAATCTCATAGCTTTACAGTGATAAATGTGTTTCAATGCTAATCCTACTACATGGCTATATAAGGCAGTTAAATGTAGCAACTATGATCATGCTGAATGATCGTATATTTGACCCTTGGGATTAATTACTGTCAAAAAGATAGATAGAGGCAATGGAACCTACATAGGTATATAATTATTATTATAAATTTAGGAATGATGTACATATGCCTGCATAACCAGGACTGATGCCAAAACACCCACAAGCTAGAATGCTTGCTTAACTTGTAGTTCCCTTAAGGTCATGCCAATATGGCGGAAAAGGTAGAGGGCCAAAACTTGGGCAAAGGAAACTGTACACCCAACTATAATAGATAAAATATATAATGCCATAAACACAATTTAAAAGAAAGGTGATTACAACCACGGTCAAATGCCTAAAACAGGAGCAAACCCACAAATTAAAAAAAATTAAAACAACATGAAAACCGTGACGTAGCATCCCGATGCTCACGTAACACGCAGTGCCCAATTTAAATAGTTGCCCACAAGAAATTACCTCTGCCAAAAGTGGCCTATATCTCGGCATTTTTCTAAGACAATCCCCTCATAGTCACCCAAGGCAAATTTTAAACCCAACATCCACACATTCACTGCAATTAAAGCAAGACACTGGAGTCTCAACTTACCGGGAGATTCCGAAGAGCACGCTCTCACTTTATAGCATTATCTATAGCACCCCAGGTCTCGCTGCGACCAAGCACGAACCCTTAGCCACCTAACCCTCATGGCAGGAGCACCACAAAGCCTTGCCAACATCATAAAAATAAATACAAAACAAATTGTGAGGAAGGATAATACGCAACGGCACACAGGCCAAGAAAAATTGCTACCACAAACTCTTCTGTTTAATGCTCTGATATTTAATGTTATTACTCTTATTACATGCATAGTTGCTTTCCTTTTTTGAAAACTGAACTGGAACTCTTGACACTATATGAAAGTTATTACTATAGTTCTGGAGGCTGTTCTAGTAAAACTTATTCCATTATTTTGGAAAACACAGAACATAAGATATTGACCACTAGTTTTCCATCATTCGTTTAGAGCCTTTTTGTTTTTAGATAGGCCTATTAGTTGTTTTGGCTTATATATTTGGGAAAGCTCCTGATTTGAAGCTTTCCATTTATTTTGTGTGAAGGTCTCAACTAATTCATATGCAATATTTTTCCATCTCATTTGAATATTCATCTAAGCCATTAGATTTCTTACATATTAATATATTAAACTGTTTAAGGACCTTATTTTGTAATTTCCCTAATTACTAGAGTTATATATATTTCTTTAATTTATAGGTTGGGGCATCAATTTCTGAATTCCCATATTTGTTTCTATATTTATAAAATATTATTAAATGAACTAGTTACTCCTATGTCTGATATGGTGTCGTGTTTTACAATTTTTTCTGCATTTTTCATGCATAACTACAACTTAAGCTCTGTCAGCAGTTTTGCCAATCCTCAATATTGAATTTTCAGTGTGTTTTACATCTAACTTGGCAACATATAATTTCACAGTATGTGAACTTAGGCAATAAAGTTCAAACATTTATGTTTATCTGGCATGAGAGTGAAGTATGAAGAAATATTATTGGAAATATTTTAAGTAAATTTCATGTGGAAAGGGTATTATTTTTTGTTCCAACATTTGCTCAGGTCAGAACAAAACAAAGTTTATGGTGCCCTATTTTGCTGTTCCTCATATTTTTCAGCTGTCACACAAATTTCTCATTCTCAAAATGAAGGCAATGCATCAAGCTTGATAAATGAAAAACAAGTTAAAACTTGCATCAGGTCAGGATCTCTCTGTGTCCTATTATGTGTGGGAATTATTAAAAGTTATAAAAAATTGGAAAATAACATTTGTTGTGAAAGAAATAGGCAATGAAAGTTGTTAAGTTGTTTACTACAAAAGTTGTTATGAAGAAAATATCAACATGAAGCAGAAAGGAAGAAGGATGTGTGTCAATGACGACATTGAATTGGAATGTGCATACAATAAACCTTAATCAATTCCTATAAATAAAGAGAAGTGCCTAATAGTTGCATAAGATAAACATATTAAAAAACAAAAGTCATGATTTTATGCTAACTTATTTGAGTGACTGGTCAGTCGCTGTAAAATATATGCGAGATGACCCAATGTTAAAAAATAGAATAGGAAGTGTGAAGGACAAAGGAAGAGTAAAATTGAGTGGAAAGAAAGAAAAAGATTGAAATCAAGTGCTTGTTTAATATTAGTGCATAATTCTAATTATATAGCTAAAAAGCTATTTAAAATGTGCAATTTCTCAAATGAACCTGGGCCTGGGCCAAACTCTTAGTGGGCATTACAATACATGTATTTCTTAGTGCTTCAAATAAACCTGAAATTCTATTCTAGTATAAGATTTAAAATAAATGTAGGTGTTGTGAATGACTAAAAATAGCTAGAAAATATTTTGATAGTACTGGTATTTATTTACATTTTCACCAACAGTAAAATGATGCTTCATCTCTTTTTTTTGGGGGGGGGGCAGTTTCTATGCTCATGTGTTCAAGCATTTTACTGAAACTGAATCAGTGGTGTTACTAAATTATTTTAGAGAAAAAATGACATTTTGGATGAAAATGTCATAATTTTTTCCACTCCATAATGAAGAAAATCATGAGTTTGCGTTGTGCCACTATTCTTGCCAATGTACAATACATGCAGTGTTATTTTCTGCAAAATAAATGTGATTTAAAAAAACACAGTGATATCTATTCTAAAATTATTTATGCATCTATCTTTGCAATAAGTTTAATACGATAAAAGATTCAAATGTGGATCATTTGTAGCAGTTTGTCTTCACTGCAGGAACTTCTACCATATTTAATCAGGATCATCTTAGTAGTGATCTCTGATCATTATCTCTAATTTTGAATTCTGAGGCAGCAAATTTACTTAGGTACCTAAGTTTCAACAGAAACACTAATGCTCAAAGAATTATAGATGTTTCTTTTGCATTAGCATAGATCAACTACATTCACAAGATGCACCCAGTAAAAGCTCTACCAATAGGCCACATGTCCTCTCTATTTTTAATTAAATGCACCAGGTTTAATTTTGAATTTGCTCTCTTCAATTAGACCTTCCTTATTCCTTTACTCTTGATTGTGGACTGGCCTTTCATGTAAATGCCAGTCCACATATTAAATATAGCACAGGTTTATTTGCAAATTGTCTGTAAACTTTTATTCTCTTAGTGTTTACAGTCCTCTTTGAAGTGTTATTGGGAGTGGAAAACTAGATAAAATATTTATTTAAGGATAGTTTGCATTACTGAAGAAATGTGACCAAGAACCGAAGAACTAAAACTCCAAAATTCATCATGTTGTTTATGACACCACTGTAGTAAACATTAACAAAACAAAAGTTTTGTATAATCTATATTAATATTATACACATACACACACGGTGTGTCAGAATTTAACCACAGAAATTGCAAGAATTGCAGAGGGGTCCTAGTTAGACATTTTTAGATAGGGAATTTATGGTCTGTCAGTTTTTAATTCCGTGCAATAGCATAAAATCTGTTAATGGTCAATATGCTACTAATCAATCCTCAACAGGACATAGGGAAAGGGACAAATGCCTCGCTAGCTCAAGCTGTTTTCCCACAATAGTGGTATGGTTAAAGACATACATTGGCATAAGATACTGTAATAGAGGAGGACAGGAAGTTTTGTTTTGTTCCCCTTTCTTTCATCTTGTTATGGTTACATTTTATTTATTTTGTTGTTCAGAACCACTCATTCACCCTAATGAATTACACAAAATAAATGTACAATGCGTTTAATGATAAGGCTGTGAATAACAGAGTAACTCAAAACTTGCAAAGGTGTAATAGATTACTCAAATGAAACAAAATGCACACCCTGAGTAAAAAAGAAAAAGAGCAGACTCTCAAAGGGCATATTTGTCAAAAGTCCTAAATCATTTCCACAGCCAGTTCACAATGGTGCATTAGGATGCATGCCTTTAGCTTCGTTCTATTGTCATCTTTCATATTGACTCCCAACAGCTGAATATGCGCTGACAACCAAGTGGTTATACAGAGGTGTGAAAATTATTAGACTGAAACATGTTATTTGCTTAAAATGCTCAATATGTGCTTTGAAATGATTGTATTTGCAATTAAGGACAAAATTAATAAATTTAATGCATGCCTTTCACTTTGATTAACATTTCAATTCACTTAGGTATACCGTCTATTCGAGTTGGGCATTTTTTCCCATATTTCGATGTGTGTCTATCAGTTGCATCTTAGTTACTTTTTTCTTCAGTCTATTTTTCACAATTGTCCATAAATTTTCAATTGGATTCATGTCTGAGCTATTCCCAGGCCATGGCAGCATTTTCGCATTTTTGCATCCAAAAATGCTATTACAGACTTGGCTTTATGACAGGATGGACCATCTTGCATAAAAGTGCACTCTCCATTGGGAAACCATTCCCTTAACTGAGGTAGAAGTCTTGCTTCCAGAATTTTTTTGTACTGATGTTGGTTCATTATCCCTTCTACTATATATAGATGCCCTGTCTGCGTGCTGACTTAATGCTCCACACAATGATAGATGTGGGTTGCTTGATAATTTGAGCCACATATGATTCCAAAACTTCCTCCTTTGGGGTTCTCCTTACATATTGGCTGCTTTCTTCACATATCCAGAATATGGATTAATCAGAAAAGGAGACCTACAATAGAAAAATTGATGTGATACATTCATGACTTTCTCTACCCTCTGTCGTTTATTAAGTGTATACAAATTATTCTTACTCAAGCTTATTTTTCTATCTTCTACATTTTAATCCAAATAAACCTTTGCAGAAATAGCTGCATTACACATTTTGTTTTAGATATAAAGAGAACAGCAATAGTCAAACATTTAAGAAAGGGTGCTATATGCTGGCCTTAAAATCCCATACTGTTTCCGTGCAATTGCAAGAAACAACTGAATGTTGCCAGCACTTAGAATGACTAAGAAATGAACAATTCAAACCTTTAATAATGGGTATCTCAGAAATGACTTATGTCACAAAAAAAAACTTATTTTAAATAAATTGTGTGTTTTAAAGAGATCTACATTTTGTGTGTAATACATTTTCGTCTATCGCGTAATGTTTATCAATTATACAAGATTATACAAAATTCCTTCCAAATGAAGAGGACTTCATAGGCTATTCCCAGAAAATTCAAGATATACATTTTATTTGTCATGTAAATATCTTTCATATATGGTATTTTAATCAAATTTATTAGCCATTTTTTAGAAAATAAAAAATTTCGAAAAATGTTCCGTGTAAAGGTAGTTTGCAGTGGAAGGATTGTGTTGAAAATCTTTGTCATATCTTTGAAGATATTGAAGCTAAATACCAAGTTTGGCATTTATCCGATTTTTTGTTTTTCAGTTATGGTGTTCACAGACACACACACACGCGGACATGTTTTCAAAAATGCTTAATTTGGATTTAGGGGGCCTCAAAACATGTATTTACAGTGAAATCTTAGTATAAAATTTTGGGTGGAATGCAATACTTCCGCTACTTACTACATGTAATAGAGAAAGTAAAAATGAATTGTTTTGTCATAATTTGAATATGGGTGAAATAGAGTCCTTAGAGTATGGTAGAAACGATCATAAAGATAAATTTTACGGAAAATATTAAAATATGTTTCTTTAAAGTCTTCCTTCACCTAAGGAATTAAAAGCAAGGCTATAACTGACTCTTACCTTGCTCCAATTATTTTTAAAGAGATTTTTTACTTCATAAGCTCATTGAAGCCTTGTTTTTACCATGGCAGGTGTTAACTTTGCTTTTTTCCTAGGCTCACATGCTGGAAGTCCTGCATTTAGGAGCTTTCTATGAACAGTTGAAGTGCACACATCAACTCCATATTCTTCTAAAGATTTCTTTAAATCTTGATTGGTGGTTCATCTGTTGTCCCTAGCCATTTAAACAAGTCTATGCTCGCTCCTTGGGCTCAATTTGCTTTTGTGACCACACTTTCTTACTGGACCAGAACAGTAGTCAAGGCCATTTTTTAGTGCCTGGCTTACACAGCTTATGGATTTCTGTGAAATTTGTAATCTTTTAGCTATTTCTCATTGGGAATACTGTTGTTCTTGCAGCAATACCTTTGTAGCCACAATTTTTCTTGGAGAAAGATCATATTTCTTATCTACAACCTCAAAAATCTGAAAAACAAAAGAATAATTCATTCTTCCATTTCATTTTTAAAGATTAATATAAGCCTCTCTGTTAATTGTAAAATGGTTATTTATGGATAGAACTTGCATAAAGATCAGTTTTGCTGCAATAAATTCACTAAAGCAAACAATGCCCACAAATCCAGTGATAACAGCACAAACACCAGCCTGACTTAAGCATTGTTGTCAATGTTTCAAACTCATGGGTACCAACTTGTGGCTGAGAGTCATGTTAAACTCCTTTATAAGCATAATACCAAAACAGAATCCCAGTTACTTATAGTTATAGGTTTCTATAGCAAAGTAAATCCACAAAAGGTAAAACTTTTTGTTTGAGTTGTGTAATTTTCACATCTCTGTAAGCAGGTACCTAGTAATGAGGCCTACTGAGGTTCGTGTCCTGAGCATTTTTTTTTCCTGCAGAAAAATGCCATGTTTATTACGCCTATTATAATTTCCAATTGCTAAAGCTTTTTTGATTTCAAGGCATTTATGCTCACACATAAAAACTGAAACTCTCCCCTTTTTGTCTTCAAACTAATTATGAAATAAGTAAATATTATATTCCTAAATGAAAAAGCAAATAAAAATAGAAATTACTTAAATATATGGTATGTAAGCTCTACTTTTATTACTGCCCTGATTCTACAGGGCATGGATCATATCAAATACCTAGTCAAATTTTCACAAGAGGATACTTCTTTCCAAGCATCCTGTATTTGATCCCACAAAACCTTTTTTGTCTTGCAGGGCCAATTTAACTCGAAAACTTTCTTCGCCTCTGCCCACAAATTTTCAATAGGATTCAAACCTGGTGAGCAAGAAAGCCAATCAGTCACTGTATCTTGCCTTTGCAAGAACAGTTTTAAACCTGCTGACTTGTGTGGACAGGGTGATTATCCTGTTGGAATTCAATCATTCCATCAGAATATCTAGTCCTTACAGAAGGAACTATTATGTTTTCCAGGATTTCTGTTGGCTATTCTATGTGCCATCAAGTTGTCACAACACACCTAAACTATCTTGTGACATCCAACCCCATAATGACACAGATAAGCAACCTTGATAATTCATTTGTGCCATGTATTTTGCATTGTAATGTTTTCCTTTGAGGCAGTAGACAATTACTTTCACCCCATTTGTAGATAAAAATGTCGCATTGTCTGTGAATATAATCCTATTCCAGTTTTTCTTCTGCAATCCCTTCCCTGGATAACCACACCCACCTTGTAGCCATAGATATAGAGACTTCAAGTGCACTTGCAGCCTGAGACACAGAGTATATAGCAAACTTTGTAAGGAGAGATCTCCTTGTAGCTTTGTTGTTATGTGTGTGCTCAGCCATAGCAAAAGTCAGTATGATTGCTAATATATCGTGCAGAACACCAAGGCTATGAGGTATGCATGCATAATCACACCAGTGCCATTCATAACTGAATAATGAGACAGAGAGTTTGCACATCCAATATTAAGTCAATTAAATATTTGGTTTAGTTATTCACTTTAGAATTCTTACCATTATAGTATTTATTTTGAAAACAAAGAAGCAATTTGTTTGTGTTTGTATGCATGAATGTTTTAAAATTAATAGATGTCTTATGCATGGAAACCATATGATATTGTCATATATTTAATAAATTTAAATAATAATAAATAAATAAATAAATAAAAAAAAAAAGCACTACAAGGATTCGAATCCAGGTTGCTCCAATTATGAGACATGTATGTTTCACTGCCCAGCTAGCATGCATACAACCAAACTGAAAGCCATCATCTTACTTATTGCATAGTTTTGAAATGAATGCAGGGTGGTATTAAACCGTGTATTGTGAACTCAGCTTCAGCGAAGGCTTCCAACGCTTTCTGAAATGAACTCCCTCTCTGGCTGCTGCTCATTTATTTTGTCTTAGACTGTACATCAGTAGGTACATCAAATGTTAATCACATTGACCTGTGATGTATATACTAGTACACATGCCAGTACACTTCAAATTTATAGGACATTTTCTCCAAGAAATAAAAGGAAAAATAAATGGCTTTCTCCAGAGTGAAGCAAAAATGAATGATATCAATTAAAAATTTAGTACCCTAGATTCTAGTTTTTCACCACTGCATGAAAAACAAATAAACAAAAATGGAAGACTAAAACCAAAATCTCTTAGGTGCAAAGAGTAAAACCGAGATCACCAGATGTGATGTGACAGCCTGCAACATCCCTGCAAACTTTGCAGTTGCAGAGAAGTGATCCTTGCACTCTCTCAAAAACGTCATAACTCTTCACAAGCAGACAAGAGCCATGCTAGTAACTGCTGGTCAGTGTCAATTGATGTACACATTCTTAAGATGTCTCCATAAAGAGGTCTGGAGAACATAGTTGCTCCTCTTTCAATCCACTGTCCAGGAAGTATGCCATTAAGATAATTTTGTACTTCCATATTGAAATGTGAAGGAGCTCATCGGTGGTGCAACCACATCAGATGTTGGATGTTCAGAAAGACATCTTCCAAAAGCACAGGCAAAACATGGGTGAGGAACTGAAAACAAATGTAAGCGTTTAACTATTTAGGAAGTAGATAGGTGCAATTATTTGATTAGACACCATGCCTGCCCACACATTGATGTTGAATATGTGCTGATAACCAGCCACCACCAGAGCATTTGGCTGCTCATACCCCCATACATGACTGTTATTAGCTCATCTCTTGTGAACAAGGCCTTGTCAGTGAAGAAAACAGAGGTGAAGAAGTGAGGCTGTTCACTGTGCCTCTTCAAGGTCCACCTGCAGTAATCTAGTCTGGAACCGAAGTTGCTGGTCCCAATGTTTTGCACTTTAAGCAGATGATAGGGGTAGAGACATTCTTCTTTTGGGGCCCAATGAATGTTGGACTTGTTTGTATTCATGGCCCTTGCAATTACACAGGAGCTGGTGGAAGGCTCCACTGAAGCTTTGGTAAGCACCTCTTCTTCAAAGCCTGGAATACAATATCTTAAGTTTGCTCTAACATCGTGTCTGTGCACCATTAAAGATCCAGTTGGCTATTTGGAATGTCAAGCGATAAGGATGATGTCTGCTGGGAAATCTAGTGTGCTGCTACAGCTGCCAGCTTCCTCATAAATCAAATGCATATCAACAAGTTTGGCAAATGAAATGTGTTGCCCATGTTTTGGAGCAACTGCGAACAGTCTGCTGCATTTGTTACATAGAGCAGAAAATAGCCCATTAGTACTCTGGTGTTAAAGCTAGGTATTTTGCATATGCACAATTAACTTTGTAGCACTACATGTGTTTAGTAGCATTAATATTGCATCCATTGGGAAGCTGGGTGCTCTTTGTAACTCAGTTGGTAAAGTACTGGCTTTAAAATTTATTTTATATGTGCACATTTATTTTATGAACATACTATGATTAGTTTCTGGTGGATTACAAGGCACAGATGAACTTCTCAGGAAAATTGTACTACTTTCATTTGAAGAACCTGAGACCATGCCAGTCAATTACTTGCACCACCACTATTGAAATCTAGGTAGCTTTCATTCTGTCTTTGGAAAACTCCTAGTTATTTTAAGATTTATCGTCTAGCTTCCAACTTGTCAATTGTAAATACAATAATGATTATGAAAAAAGAAAGGAATGTTTGAGGGAGGTACAAACTGGTAAATTGCATTCACACACTGGCGCAATGCTGACAAGCTACCATAGAATGGAATGCCCTACCCACTTAACATGATTTGAAATCAACTCAGCTATTATCAGTATAGTGTGCATACCCTTGCAAATGCCAGTGGTTTTCAAACTTTGCTTTACTCTAAATTTATGTGATCTTTTTCTGGCTACTTGAGTAAGACTAAAGCATTCTGAATTAAAATCTAACACACGCACGCACGCGCGCGCACACGCACGGTGTATCAGATCGTATACGCAATTTAAAGAAAGCGTCATAAATTTAAAACTTTATAATTGGGAGCATAGGTTCCATTTCTCAAAATGCTTATCTATCCCTTTGCAATTCTTGCAATTTATTTGGTTGAATTCTGGGACACCCTATATATATATATATATATATATATATATATATATATATATACACACACACACACACACACACACACACACACACACACACACACACACACACACACACACACACACACACACACACACACACACACACACACACACACACACACACACACAGATAGAGAGAGAAGTTACTTTTTTGAATAAAATATTTTTGGTTTATTAACATGAAAGAAATGTATTTTTGGATTCTCAGTGCACAGCCCTTCATTCTAATTCAATGTTTTTGTTACTGTGTATAACTGGAAAACCATAATAGAGAAGAAAAACGTACTACAGAAAAAAATGTAGTGCTAATTAAAGTACACACTTTGCTTCAAATAGCTTCTTATTAGGCTTAGTAATTTTTAAAATATTCCTTGTATAAATTTCCAAAATTCAAACTCTATGTAACAAGGGTCCATCAATCAATGCCAAGAAAAGTTGAAACCAATTTATACACCATCTGAAAGAACGCACTGAAATGTGTAAAATCCTCGAATATTACATCCTATTGTGCAGATATATATATATATATATAAAGTTACAGGATGCTAAAGATGTGCAGATGGGGGTTGTCAGTGTCTAATTGGAGTGAATTCTCTTGAACTGCTGGCACAGTATGTTAGGATGTGGGCGAGGAGGAGAGAGCTTTGACTGTGAGCGCACTGAACCTGGCAACATGAGTTGTGTACATGTCATCCTGAAGCAATCCTCTGCCTATAAAACGGAACCCTCTTAACTTAGTGAATGCGTTATATAAGTACTTTAAAGAAAATAATTCCCGGCTCTTGGTTTTAACCAAAGAAGATAAGACAATGTTTCGTAGTTAGTTTCAGTATATTAGAGTCTAATAGAGAAATAATGTATATGCAGACTTTAGATATAAATGAATATGAACCAGTATCTGAAACGGTGTTAGTGTTTGACGAATACGAATATCCATCAGAAGAATCTACTTCATTTTTATCAAAACAGGAATCAGCATCAGAAGGTCCACAGAGACTGGAAAAACAGCAGAATGGTCATTGGAAGAGCACGTGGTTGAGTGTAAAACTGAAGCCAAAGCAGACATTTCCTCACTTATAATGGAACTCTATGAAAAACAGATATCCTTGTTTGCAGCACGAGACGTAGTTTTACCGTTTTGAGGAAGATATTGCAAAAGCGGATTCTGTTGTCAAGTCATCTTTTAATTTAAGAGTTGCAGATAAAAATATGAGCAATTGTACGAGTTGGTGTTTATTAAATTTAGGGAAGCACGTGCAAACAGACTTGATAGTGCACAATATGAACTTACAAAAATGGGCCCATGAAAAAGTCAAATCACTTGATTTATCTTTGTCAGCAAGATGGATACGGTATTTCATGCAACATTTTCACATAGGATCATGAAAATTTCGCAGTTTGTCACAAGAAAAGAAGATGAAACTACTAAAACATACTGCATTCCTGGAGAGAAGAGACAGTGTTGCTTATAGAGCAGTATGGTGTTGACAATGTTATAATGCAGATCGATCTGGCATCAATAAAGACTAACGCATTACACTTGATTGCCATGATAAGAAGGTAGTATGTGGTATTCAGAATCACAAAATGCACAGACACATTCATTCACAATTATGCCAATTGTATTATGCATGCTATGTCTCCTTCCCTGTCTATTGTGCTACAGGAATCAATACCACCAAATCAAGCTGTCCAGCAGGGTATGTTTAAAGTCCCTAATTTAATTTTGCAATGGTCGAAATCTGGAAAAATGACAAAAGAGACCTTTTCCTTATATTTCTGGTGTTGAAACTTTTACCTCACACTAGTCCATCAAACTGTTTACTGTTGGATTCCTGGGCACCTCACAGAGATAATAATTTAATACATGAAGTACTTTCATTAAATAACTATGAACCTGAAAAAGTAAAAATGCTAATCATTCCAACAAAACAACTTTTGAATTACAACCTTTAGACGGGCATTTTTCCCAAATGTTCAGAACAATGGATCAACATTTCTGTGATTTCATGGTGTTTAATAATACTGATTATTTAACTATAGTTGCAAGTTACTATAAATAGTACTTGTAACAGTGTGGCAATACTCTTAAACACATGTCATTGATCTACAATCAAGAATGTTCATTGTGCTTTCCATTTGTTACATAGACATGAGTGGAAATTAGCAGTTCTAATTAGCATGAATTCAACTTTTGAAAACAGCACAGACTATTGTGTTAAGAAAGGTACTGTTACTTGCAAATTCCTTGTGGAGGACAATAATTGCAATCAGTTTTCTTTACTCATAATATGTAGCTGGTGTGAGAAGCTTTTGTGTTTTGAACGTTTTTTCTTAATTTCCCTTATTGTTTAGAGGAGATTAAACAGAACTGCCACATTATTGATGAATACGTAATTGTTTGATAAGTACATATTCATACATGTAGTGTTTAAATTTTCACCTTGGATATTTTTATTCACCATGCAATTACATTACACTGGAGACTAGTATTTAATTGTGTCCTTAAAATGTGTATGTATCAATTACAAATTTTGTAATTACTGCATTATGATTTAAAAGAAAATAATTGGTAGTTTAATAAGCACACAGTGTTTACAAGGATCACTGCACTCACAGTCAGTGCTCTTTCTCTCTTGCTTACCTGCTTCCCAACACATCGCACCAGTAGTTCAAGAGAACTTCACTCTATTGGACACTGACGACCTCAGCCACACATTTTTAGCACTCTGTAACTTGTATATATATGCATGATAGGGTGTAATATTCTAGGTTTTTACATATTTTTGTGTGCTCTTTCAAATGGTGTATAAATCGGTTTCAAGCTTTCTTAATGTTAAGTATGTAAGTATGACATACAGTCTGAATGCAGGTGATCATTTGTTTGTCCAAGAGCTCAATTGCAAACCTTCCCTACTAACAAAAATCCTTCCTTTTGATAGCCAATAAGATGATGTTTCCAGCTGACTATTGTTTCTGCATTCTTGCAACCTGGAGGCATAAAATATGTAAGTCCATATAGTCTAATTTGAAATCATTGGTGTCATATCATTTATAGGTAGATCCATAATATAAGGGATATCAATAAAGTGTTAATGGTTTCCTTGTTTTTATCGATTAATGGATTTCTATAAGGCAGTAAGGACAGTACATATGAAAGGAGAGGAAGAGCATTTTTACTTCATACTTCATTTTTATGCTTACGTATGTTTAAGAATATTTAAGATTTTATTATAGTAATTTCTTTATCATTAATGTTTTCTGTATATGAAGAAATCTTGATAATTCTTCTAGTACAGTCACCGTCACTAACTTGCCTGGTGACGTAATCAATCAGGGCAGGTTAGCCCGGGAATGAGAAAAAAACAGTAGCGTGGCCACTGGCTTTCTCAGCATGACTGACGATGGGCAGCAGAGCTGTACACTGGCAGGACACATACATACATCTCAATGGCACATTCTCTATTACACATCTTGTTTTGTGAATCACAAACTATTTGTGACAGCTGCAGTGTATAAAGACAAAGGAGGGTGTTCCATATTATTAATTTTAATAAAATGACTGTAAAAAGAAATGGACTTTATTGCACAGAAAGCAAAATACTACTACATATCACTTAAGTAAATTACCATACAGAACACCAAAAACAGTTTACAAAATAACGTTCTGTCTTAGCAATTATGATGAAATTCTGATGATATTTAAACAAATCTTTCCTTCGTCCTTGTGAAAATGAGAATCTTATTTTACAATGCGTACACTGCTGATCTAACCAGAGTATAAATTTACTGTGAGCCTGTACTACTTCATCAAGATTTTTTACTTCTTTTGTTCAATAGTTTTTCAATATTGGGCACCATGTTCTGACACTCACACAAACGAAGAATGCATTTTAAGTTATGGTTTGATAGTTGGTTTCTGTGACATGGTTTACAAGCCTTCATCAGTGTAAAATATTGCTCACATAAATATGTAGATGAGAACATGCTAAGATACTGGGCAGCAAAATGATGAAGTCATGGAAACTGTGATCAAGGGAAATTGCTGTAGAAGCCACTCAGATGCTTTCTATTTTGGAATTTGTCTCTGAGTTCAATGTCATTCTGCAAATCTATCACTTCTAGTTGCAGTATGGATGGATGGATGGATGGATGAATGAATGGATGGATGGATTTATTGTACAATTTGTTCTACATGTTTACAATACATACAATGTATATTCGTTTATACCCCTACATCTATTGTACAATTTGTATGGTGCTTGTTTTCTTATTGGGCCACTCAGATTGCTTGGCTCCCTGGCCTTTTCGCTCACTGAGCGGCTCTTGCTTCTCTTACTTTTCTATACCATTTTCTTTCGTTTACCTTCCTTATTATTCTCTCAGTCCTTGGTTTTCTTTCTTAGTGTCTTTTATTGAGTCAGTCATCTTTAAGATTTTACCCCAATTCCCCATTTTTCACACTTTCTTGAATTTCATTTATTGCTTTTGTAACCCTATCAACGATATTAGTTGCAGTATGGTAGGAATAGTATCAATTGCATCAGAGAAAGGTATAGCAAATAATTGAATATCAGGTTCCAGGTCTTATCATTTTTATAAATCTGGAGTCGAATTCTTGAATCACTTCTCATATTATTCATGTATCTGCATAATGGCATTGTAAATTATACTTCTTTACTTGCTGAAGTAGTTTACCACAAATTAAACACTTTACTATGCTACCATAATTAGTACATAAAAATAGCTCTTCCCACGCTTGCAAAAACATTGGTATTGATGGCCTTGGTTAGATAGATTTATTGTACAATTTGTACTACATGTTTACAATACATACAATGTATATTCATTTATACCCCTACATCTGTTGTACAATTTGTCTGGTGCTTGTTTCTTTATTGGGCCACTCAGATTGCTTGGCTCCCTGGCCTTTTCGCTCACTGATCGGCCCTTAATTCTCTTACTTTTCTATACCATTTTCTTCCCTTTACCTTCCTTATTATTCTCTCAAGTTCTTGGTTTTGTTTCTTAGAGCCTTTTATTGAATCAATCATCTTTATAGTTTTTACCCCAATTCCCCATTTTTCACACTTTCTTGAATTTCTTTTATTGCTTTTGTAGCCCTATCAACGATATGGTGCCTACCATAAAATCGTCTGCATATATAGAACCTGAACCTGGAATCTCCTTATCTCCTATTACTGGATAATGCTAATTTCTTATTTTTACTCCTAATATCATCTATGAATAGATTACTAATATGAGTTCAATTTACATCCCTGCCTTACTCTTATTTTCTTTTGTATCAATTTACTTCCTTTCCCTATTTGTTCTTTGTTTTATCCTGATACGTAAATTTCTCCATTGCTTTTCTGAGTCTAGTACGCCTGGATACCGGGTCGACACTTTCCTCCCCTTGTAGCGTTACCCTCCCTTCTCTCAAATCTATTATTTTATACCCTCCCCCTCCTTGCAATTTCTTCTGCTTCACTGACCATTCTCACTCTTATTATTTCCCCACTTCTCATTCGTGCCCCTCCCTCCTCCGCATACGTATTTCTTGCTGCACTGTTTATCAACTGTTCATTCGGCTTCTCCCTCTTCTTCTTCTTTGCATTTCTTCCCGCCCTGCCTCTGCAACCGATGTTAGCTCCTACCCCTCCCTAGCTGCTGCTTCTTCCTCCCTATATTCTTCTGTCAGCTTCTCCCCACTTCTCCTTCTTTGCGCCTCTGTTACCAATGTTATCTCCTCTTCTCCCTCCATGGCTGTTGGATCTTCCTCTCTAATTTCTTGTTTTCTCCTTTCATGGTTGTTTCTCGCATCTGTTGGTTTTGTGACTAGGTCATTTTCTGCTCCTTTCTACAATCTGTGGACTCAGCTGTTCTCTCGGTTCTTTGACTTGTATGTGTCCTGGGCCATTGTTTCTGCTGACATTCGCACATTTTTTCTCGTTCATTCCTCCTTATACTCATTCTCCATTCTTCTCCTTCCACGAATAATTTTAAGCCTTTCAAAGTTGCCTTTTTCCCAGCTGCTCTTGCTTCTCTCATCCTGGCAATTAGTTCTTTTTTCAGAATTTGTTCCTCTCTCGTATAATCATGCTCTATGAAAATTTTTGAGCCTCTTAACTTCCTGGTGTTCCTTAAAATGTCCTCCTTTTTTTCCATTGTCGTTATTATTATACAAATGGGTCTAGATTTACTTCCTCTTTTTTCGATTCGATACACGTCCTCTGTCTCCTAACCAGACGTTTTTATACCTAGTCCTTCTCCCATGATCACTACTTCTTCTAGGTTTTTGTATTCTTCTATCACTCTGAAAATTACACAATTCTTTCTTCTCTGTCCTGCTTTGAGTCTTTTCTCTATATCTTCAATTTTTTTCTTGTAATCCATTATCTGCTGTACCATCTCTTCTGCTTCTTCATAACCTCTTCAAGTTGCCTTGAGTTTTCCTCGGATTCCATTAGTTGGTTCATTTCTGCCGCTCCTGTTTTCACCTCCACTCCGTCAATTTTTCAGCTCTCGCTCCGCACAACCTTCTCCTAGCGCTGTCAGCACCAGACTCTCAATGGCCTTGGTTAATGTCTGTAGCTTCTGACATTGTTCCTCTAGAATAATATTAGACTTCCACACATGAGCCGATCACAACTGCATCTGCATTACTGCTGTTACACTAATGATACTAGATTCCTCTCTGCCCTGTCCGTGTTGGCCCTGACATCATTCCACTTTGTAATGACAGCCACTGTTCTATTATACTTTTATAATAATGTGAAGCTTCTATTAAGATAAAAGTTTCTTGAAAGGTTGTGTGCGACTCAAGAAAAGTTGTAGGAGCAGAGGTTCATAAGTCTCTCTTATTTTATATCAGGAAAGTTTCTACCAATGTCTATAACAAATTATGGTTGCTGGCTATTAGGCTGGCAGATTTAAAGTAAACTTAAATGCTGTAGTACTCGGTGATTCAAAATCACAAATCATTGAGTGAGCAGACAACAAAGATAATGGTTTTTCTGACAGTAACTGCTCTTAGAAATTAAATCCCACAGTTCACAAACACATATATGTAGTATTAGAATATGTTATCCAAAACTACCATATGGCATACACAGTTTTCTGCTGCTTTATGTGAATGTTGTTCAAACATTGTTCTGTTGGCTTAGAATCAGGCTGCAGTGATTTTGTTTTGAGAGGAGACAACAATGCTTGAGTTCCTCGTTTGAAATATTTTAATGTGAAGGACGTAAAGAGGAAATTGCAGTCATTATTAATGCTTTCCATCAACAACATTATTTATTTATTTTAATCATCTGACCCTGTTTATGGTTTGCCTAATTACACGGAATATTAAAATATAAATTAATCACATAAAAATAATATGGTGATGGAAACTAAACATGGCAATGACAATAATAATAATAATAATAATAATAATAATAATAATAATAATAATAATAACAATAATATATGATGATACAAATTCAAATTCAGGTATACTATATAATTAAACAATGTTTTTCCTATAAGCATGTTTTCTCTAATTTATATTTCCCCTGCCATGAAACAAAATGCTTTGCAATATTTCCCCATGCGCCAAAGAAGAGACCACTCACAACAATTTTCTAAGTGCAGTATTTATCTACAAAATAAGGGATTGCTGGTTCACATATACTCTTCTTTTCTGCATCAACTTGTTTAAGTTGTGGAGTTGTCTGTTCAAACCTGATTGTTGGATCTACAATTTCTACCTCCTCCTTTCTGTTGATGCAGATGATGTCTACACACCTGTTGCTGCCATCATCAGCGATGCAATGTACTTCAATAATTTTAAGCTGTACATGAATTTATACATTAATCTTGAAAGTATGCTAAGAGTAGCATACCATTTGAAACTGCTCAGTCTCTACAATATTGCAAAAATAAAAATTTCTAAAATTACTTCATTAATTCCCAAAATACTTGCAAAATATGCATTGATTTCACAGAATTGACTGCTTTAAGCTCATAACCACCTATATTTGTTGCAGCCAAACAAAAGGAAGTGTTTATTTACCACTGATACACTGATCACAGCATTGGTAACCATGTCACCAAATGTTTATCCCCTAAAAAATGATGGCGACACATGCTTAAAATTGTTATTATATCATATTTTCGCGAATCTAATGTGCTCTTCTTTGTCCAAATGTAGTAGGTATTCAAAGTTGTGCGCATTAGATTTAAGTGCAAAATCGTTACGAATTTCACCAGTAATTGCATTCAAATTTATCATGTTTATCTTGCATCACAATGCATGGTTCATTCTCAATTTTGTTGCATTTATCATTGGCCTATTATTGATTAATGATGTGAATGTTGAATTAGTAGGTAATCAGGAAATGGAAGGCGAGCAGAGGAACATCTTCTGATGCTACTTTCAAGCGTAAAGTTATTGTTTATGCTGAAAAAAAAATGAATTGCAGGAAGAGAGTTATGCAGCGGAGATCAACATTCGCTTATGGCAGCAACAGTAATAGGCATTACAAGGTGCACTCCAGAAATAACGCATAAAATGTTACTGGCGACTGTACATGTTGGGAGCCACATAGCAGTAGTGGAGGATGCAAGGTCAGACCTTCTGCTAGTAGCAGGTATACCAATCAGTCCATTTCTGTGAGCAGATGAAGGTGTAGCAAACGTTTGAGTGGTGTTTTCTCTACTGATAATTATGGAATTTTCATGACACGAACAGCATGCAGTTATAAATTTTTTTTGTCCAAAAGGTGAAAACTACACTAATATTTATCGTGAACTTATCTCAGTGTGTTTGGGGACAATGCTATGCACTATAGTAATGTGAATAGGTGGATGGAAAAGTTTAAAAAGGGGAGAGTTCCACCAGTGATCTGCCACAAGAAGGGAGGCCATCTTCTGCCTGCACTAATCAGAACAGGGAATGGTTGAAAAACTTATGAATGACCACTGTGTACTGTTGAGCAAATTTAAACTTATGAATGACCACTGTGTACTGTTGAGCAAATTTACCTTCACAGTCTTAACCAATGGAACAGTTTGAGAATCATTAAACAGGATAAAAATGACAAGAGTGAGCACATTGGGTGTCAAGGATGCTGGACGATGAATAAAAATTGAATGACTTGCTGTGAGATATTACAACACATCACACAAATCCACATGTTTCTATTCAATAATGAAATGACAGTCAAGCTAGTGGAAATGTGCAGACTCACCATCTCCCAAAAAATTCAAAACTGCCACCTCAACTAAGAAAATTCTTTATTCAATCTTTTGGAACAAAAAGGGAATGACAATCACTGGTGAATGTTACAAAAACATCCTGAAGAACAAACTCTTGCCTGCAATTGCAGATAAATGACCTGAATTGGTGAGAAATTTCATTTTGCATCAAGAGAATGCACTACCCTGCAGGGTACGTGTTGTCACAGAACTTCTCAAGTGTGGTATTGTGACACTGAGACACCATCCTTATTCACCTCACCTTGCTCCCTGTGATTTTTGGTTGGTTGACGCACTGAAACTTGGTTCGTGGGAGGCAGCTTTCATAGAGGGCAAATCTGGGTTCTGCAGTTTACCAGTCTCTAAAACAACTACCTGAAGAATGCTCCATAAAGTGTTACCAGAAATGGGTTGAACGCTAGCAACTGTGCTTAGACAAAGAAGGAGACTTATGTAGAGAATTAGCATGTGTATGACAGACATCTATGTGCAAATAGATAATTTTGAGAATTTTTGTGTGTTACTTTTGGAGTACACCTCATATTTACAGCTAAAGCTAGCAGAAAATTACTTATAATACTGGCAGTAGTAACAGTTCATTTGAAATATTTATGTAGCATAAGTATTTCATGTTCACCTTAGTAGATATGGTAATTTTTCAATCATTGACTGTGTCATGTACCAATTGGCTACTTATAAGTACCAGGTATGTTCTGAAAGTTATGCACAACTCCATTGTTGTAGAAAGCATTAGATAAGCTATAAGCAGGACCTAATAGCTTGGCAACCATAGGGTTTGAGTCTTTTAGGTTCCAGGGTACAGGGTAGTGATAAGAAAGATAGATGTATACTATCTTGTAAAATTTGTATCTAGGTTTAGGCTTACATCATTATTTCATTTGTATCCTGAATTTTGTTTGTAGAAATACAAAGAAATAAATTACTGTGATTACTATTAACTGTGCTGTTGTCGGTAGTCTTTAAACTCGTCAAACTTATGCAAAGGAGAATAGAAATGTTGTAGCATTCTTATGCCAGTACATCATTTGCATAAAGAAGAGACTATCCCGGATAATACATATGGTCAGCTTATCATGGTACATTATTATTTAAATTTCAACTGGTAGCCACAACAAATCACAAGAATAACTGAGTGCACATTGCTCGTAATTTTTGTCATGTGCCTTTTAAGTGCTCAGGCTCCAATGTTATCAAACTTTCAATGCAATGTTATTGATTACTAAAATGTAACAGTTACAATTTTATTTCGAGAAGTACAACTGAAAGTTTTATGTTACAAAAAGTAACAGTTGTAAGTAAAAATGACTTAAAATCTGGCACAGCAATTACAATAAATAGTTTTGATCATCATCAACACGTCCTTCACTCACTGCGGGTCTTTTTTTTCTTCCCAGTCTCGCTGAGGAGAGAGCCAGTTCTCTCCAGCTTTCTTACCATCAATAAAATTGTTGACCTTGTTGGATTGAATTATCTTCAAAATCCTGTTTTGTTTCAATCAATGAATTTGCCTGCCAATTTGTATTCACAAGAAGAACATGCTGCCAAATTGAGAAATGCATGTTTGTTTATGACTGCAAAACTGGGAATGAAAACTAATTACTAATAGACAGTAATAGTCATAAGGCAACAAGCAATATCAATATAATATTGCCCACCTCATGTTGTGTGGTTAGCTTGTGTGGCTTACATTCAAGAGGTCATGGCTTCAAATCTTGGTTAGGGTGAGTTATTCAGATAAAGTTTTTCTTGAGGTTTTTCCTTATCCTGAAAGATGAATGTTGGGTAACTTTAAGCTCTATGAACCATGGGCTCATTTCAGCATAATTTCATACACTCTGTTCATTCATCGTCTGATATGAGCTACTTAGTTGAAGGATGTTAATTAAAAATAAATAAATAAAATAAAAAATACAATACCAATCTCCTAGAGTCCTGAAATAATAAAATTCAATTTTGATTTTTTATTCTTTCCAGAGGGAAATTATAAATCTTCAAAATGTTCAGTTTTATGTGGAAAGTGCTTAAAATCTTGGTTAGGGTGAGTTACCCAGATAAGGTTTTTTTGGGGGGGGGGGTTCCTTAACCTGAGAAGATGAAGGTTGGGTAACTTTTAAGCTCTATGGATCCTGGGCTCATTTGAGCATCATTTCATACATTCCATTCATCATCTGATGTGAGCTAACCAGTTGAAGGATGTTAAACATAAAATAAAATAAAAAATTCAATACCAATTCTTCCAGAACCACTGAAATAATAAAACTCAATTTTATTTTTTTTATTCTTTCAAGAGGGAAATTATATCTTCAAAAGTGTTCAGTTTTATATGGAAGTGCTTCAAATCTTGATTAGGGTGAGTTACCCAGACAATGTTTTTTTTTTTCGGGGTTTTTCCTTATCCTGAAAAGATGAATGTCGGGTAATGTTAAGCTCTATGGACCTGGGCTTATTTAAGCATCATTTTATATATTCCATTCATTCATTGTCTGATATGAGCTACCCAGTTGAAGAACGTTAAACTAAACTAAAATAAATAAATCCGATATCATTTTGCCCAGAGCCATTCAAATAATAAAATTCAATTTCAATTTTTTATTCTTTCCAGAGGGAAGTTATAACTCTTCAAAAGTATTCAGTTTTATATGGATCACCCTGTACTAATAATGATAAATAAATGCTCACTTTGGCCATTTGTAAATGACTTACAACAACATGGCAACTGCAAACTCTGCCTCCATCTGTCCAGCCACACCCAGGACATCCTAAGCAGAATGCAGTAATAGGGGTGGCATGTGGTCATTAAGGCAATATGTTGTCAACTTGCTGCTTACTACATATGTATTTCAGTACCTTTCCTATAACTATTTCTGTAAAGTGGTTCTTCAATTGGTCCCAAGAACCTGGGTGCATCCTTTACTAGGCCCCATAGCCCCTATGTTGATAGCGGTAATTGAACTCAAGTCCCTTTGCACTGCAGGCATCAGCAAAATTTTTAATTTAGAACCGTATTAGACAATTGTGCCCAGGTTGGGCCTTAAAATTTTGGCCCATGTAGATATCTCTCATGTGCACACATTCGTGCGTGCTTGAATGAGAGAGATAACAGCATAACTCAAACATGAAAACTTGGGGAAATACTAAGGTAGGTATTTAAGTTCAATATCTTCCAAAAAATGTGACACACAGATTTTCAGAAAAATCCTCCTTCCCTACTACCCTTTGCATAGAATGCTTCTTGAAATTTTTGTTTTTCTCAAAAATTGTTCTAACAATTTTGATTAAAATAGCAAATTTATGACAAATAAAATGTATATCTTGAATTTTCTGAAAACAACCCGTGAAGTTTTCATTCAAAAGGAATTTTGTATAGCAGGCAAACCATAAGAAATAAACAAAAACATAAATACCTGTAAAACACAATTTATTCCAAATAACATCTCTTGAAGTGTCAGTCATTTCTGAGATATCCTTTATTTTTTGTTTTAAATTTTTCAATATGTTGCCACTTTTTAAAAGTTCTGTCACTATTCAGTTGTTTCTGCCTCTTTTTTTATTAAAGATTTTTCTTTTAATTTGTTTCTTAAGATGTTATGGAAAAAGCTTGGATTTTCAAGGCAAGTGAGTCGCTTTTAAGCATCTGACTGTCAGTCGGTTATTCCCCCTTCAACGGAATGTGTAATGAAACTATTTCTGCAAATTTTTAGCTTGGTTAACAAATTAAATAGAAAAATAAGTTGTTGTAGGAATAATTTGTAGAAGCTATATAAAAATAAATGATGGTGGGTAGAGAAAGTTATGTGATTGTAACACAAGATTTTCTAATGTAAGTACCCATCCATTTAATTGGTTTCTCCTGTAAAATAAAAGTATTTGCTTTTGAGTAGACAACATTAGTTGCAAAAGATATGAAATACAGCTTACAGCTTACAAGTTGAACATTTATGTAATACAAATTCTAAATTTCATAGTAAGCAGTATATGAAATTAGCATTACTGCATACATGTTAAAATGTACACAAGTTAAATGTAAGAACTATTACAAGCGTAATTAAAATTGATTCAAAAATATTACCAATAATTGTTTTAATATTTACAGCTATGGCATATTCATGATTATAATTCATATTTATGCATTTTGGATTTATTGCACCATCCTCTTCTAAGACAGATGTTCATTTGCTTAGTCAAGTTTATAACAACAAGAGTGAGAATGAGATACAGAATTACTATATAAATAAATTTGTATTACAATTTTCTTCAACACTGTATGCAACATTATAAGTTTTTTCGTATAAATTTAAAACTTCTAAGTTGTGGTAGTTTATTGTATAGTTTGTAACCTGTGTATTTATAATGTCGTTTATGGTAAATAATTTTGTGTATGGAGCATTAACTTCTATTTTATATTTGGTGTTGTGGATTTGGGTGTGTTTATTAAAAATTGTGAATTAACTTTTATAATGAATAGAGCATAATATATTTAAAGAGACAATCATTATACTATGGTTTTTAAAATATACATACAGCTAATTTGATTGCCAATTCCATTTATCCACCTGATACATAGTCCATCTCACATAATAACACTTATTCATAAAAAGTCTTTCTACTTTGTAATGTGATTAACATCACTCTGCTTCCAAAAGACTAAAATTATGATGTATAACAATCACACAACTTCTCTACCCATAAATATTTATTTTTATAGCTATTCTGTGGATTGTTCATTCAAAAGATGTTATGATAAATATTTACCACAAGTAGTTGCATTTAGGCAGTACTATGGTATTTGTTGCATGTATAAAAGAATCAACTGTATAAAAAGCAAACAAAGATGTTAGCCATGATACTACATACTCTTTGCAGGAGTTCATGAGAAACAAAATAATGGTCCTTAAGAATTCAAGTGTACTGCTTAAAAATGTAGGAAATCAGCAACTATTTTGTGGATGGTAAGAGCAACAAAGAATGTTGACAGATATTCCATATTTTGACAACATTTACATTACTGCCCCTTATGGTTTTCTGGACAAGTAAAATTGAGTGATAATGAAGACTAAATCGGTTGCTAAAAAATGCTCAGCATACATCCTTGTCATGCCAGTATCTGAAATACTCTAATCAAAATCATTAGAACCATTTTTGAGAATTGCCCCCCCCCCCAACACATGTAAGGGAATTTCTTGAAAACCTTTGCCTTGCAGCCTTCAAAGAAGCATGACTTAAGTATGGCATTTGACATTTAATAATAAAGTGAAAAGTGTGAGTAAATCTCTAGTTTTCAGCATTGAGTTCTATTATTGATTTTGAGCACTTACTGCAATACAACACATGGTATTTCTCACATTTTAGTTCACAAAGTTTACTAACGCATTTATCCGTTACCACATGAAAATTAGTTACATAGCAGACTTTATGATGAAAGCAGTGCACAGCAAGTCCCGTTATGATGTTTCTCATGCACTGATTTGGTCCTTCCACGTTCTGTTTATCATGGCACTTGTAGCATAGAAGGCATCTTCAATCTCTTTCTAAGGTTCTGCCAGTAGTTTCTTTGTATGCATATGTAAAAGGGAAGAGCAGCATGTAGCAGTGATCCTCATTTGACTTCTTGTTCTTAAGTTACGCTGATATGCTTATCACATTTCATTTCATATATAGACAGGCAGAGACTTTGTTCTAAAAGCACCTCCTTTTTAATTCTATCAAACTATACAGGGTGGATCATTTAAGTTGAGATGACTGTACAATATCTCCAAAACTAAGCATTGTAGAAAGTAATGTCTTTAATAAAGTTGCTTAATATTATGGGGAAAAGTAAATGCCATTAGTCATGTTTTATTTGGAGGATGTTATGATGGTCATTTTAGGGTCAATTTAATTTTTTTTAAATGGAAACCTACATTTTGTATGTTGTTTTCTCATGAGAAAATGGTTTATAATAAGCTGTTTATTTTGTGATAAGGAATAAGGAAACAAAATAAAAAATGTTGGTTCCAATTACGAAACGTAACTTGACCCTCAAATGACCATCCATGGATGGTCCAACCATTCATTGTGCTCTACGTACACAGCCACTCAGAATTTTCATTGTTATTTACATTGGTGTAAGAACAATTGCAAAGTGCTTTATACAAATGTTGTTTAGTTTTTTATGAGAAGTGAGAAAACAACACAAAAAAGGTAGGGTTCCCATTTAAAAATAATTAAATTTACCCTAAAATTACCATCACAATGTCCTTCAAATAAGACATGACTAATGGCATTTAGTTTCTCCCATAATATCAAGTAACTTTTATTCGAGACATTTCTTTCTACAATGCTTAGTATTTGAGATATTGTACAGTCTCAACTTAAATGGTCCACCCTGTATATCAAAATATCTTGAAGTTGCCATAATATTAGCATGTGGAACATGGTAAGTATTCAGAACAGAAACAGTTTCCACTGTGATACACTCAATATTAATTCTGTATTGGTGCATTATCAGTAAAATCACATCGAAGTCGTCATTGCATTTTTGTAACCAAGTGCGTTGTTACATACAGTCCTACAGCAGCTACTCACATTGAAATGTTCACTTTTCTGTTTAAAAACTAAAGAACTGAATACAAGTATCAAGAATGTTTATTACTAATACAAATGGTTACTGTATGAAATAATTTTGTAACATACAAACTACAATGAGTAGGCCGCAAACTCCTATCCTTGATGGAAATATAACCTGTACCATGCAATGTAGGGGTTGTTTATAAAAGATATGTGCAGACTTTCTGCCCCATTCTGTATTAATCTACGTTGCAGATGTTGATTAATACATGCACATGCAGATGAATCATAATGCCGTAGTATATGTTTTTTATATTATGTGCTTCTGGTTCCCCATTTTTCCTTAAAAAGATTCATAATACACATTTCCAACAGTATTAGCAATGAAATTAAACATTACAGGTCAGTGTTCTGAGATACTGTAGTCATTTTCCTGACTTATCTAATTTTTGTAATTCATAGTTGCTGACATTTCTGTATTGCAATCCATTTTGGGGTTGGGGGGTTACGGTCATAGAGCTAATTATAAGACACTTAACGCTGTTTGATTGCTATTTCTGAAATTCTGCAAATGTTGAAGAATATAGACTAGGTTGGTGTTTACCCACAACTAACTGGAAGTGATTATGCTAGACCTTGATAACATGCTTTGTCATATCCTCATTATTTATTGTGGCTTCTATGAATTCCTCATAGGGATAGAATAACAAAATGGTATCTTCTTCCTCTAGCCCTTCTATCAGAAGCATATATCAATTCAAAATGATCAAAAACATCTATTGAATTATGGTTTCTCTCAGTTCTTCAAAGCATTCTTGTCCATCCTTATGTAAACAGATTATGCCAAAAAACATTTTACCTTACAGTATTCACACTGTTAATTTATCACTTTCTCAAAATCTTTGTGGTAATGTTATGTTGATGCCAAAAGCTTCACTTTTATGTAGAACTGTATGTATGGCTTCAGTATATTGTGACACAGCTGCTGTGGCCCAAGGTTGTCAAGAGATCGGTGCCAGGCTGTTAGGATAAATGATGGTAAGTACTGCTTGCCAGTATAAACACCAGACATGCTGTCGCAGATAACCAGAACCTTCTGAAGTTTCTTCTCCCCCCCCCCTCCAGAATGTGTGTTGAAATAGTTTTAGAATGTTCTGTGGAAGATTCCACTGTTGCGAGAGCAGTCAGTTGAGTTGAATTGGTCAGTTAGGAGCAAGCAAGTTAACGGGTAAGTTTCCCGTGCAACATCAAATGCGATTCTCCAAGCGAGTTTATGGCGACTGCGATGATGTGCAATGGGTGCTGCTGTGGAGCGAGGGATTTTGACTTCCCAATGAGTGAACCGTCTGGAAGAGGAGGCTACTCATGAAGAAAATGAAATGATGAAGAATTGAACTAGTTTACCTTAGTGAACTACCAGTGAAGTTGAACTAAATAACTTAAGACAGTGACAGTGAGAACTGAGAGTGTGACAGTTGAAAAACCGGACAAAGTCACAATATTGAATTTCTTCCTTTGATGAAAGTAATGCAAAAATGAGAGGTAGTGGCACTTTTAGTGTATCACCCTTTCTGGATTTTTTCCAGAATGCTTAATATTATAAGTGCATAAATAAATTTGAACTTACCTTAACATAGCATCAATGATCCATGTGGAATTATTCGATAGTAATTTCAAGTTCTTTTTAGTTGCAAATAATAAATATAAGTCGGTTATCTGCATTTCTTTCCCCTTTCTCAGAAGAGTAATGAATGAGACACAGGTCACCTGCTAGCATCCACTCTTATCTTTCTGGTACTTCCCCAAAATGCTATAGAGACAGTGAATTTGATGGCTGCTCACATCCTTGCTTTTGTATAATGTTGTTCTGGCAATTGGCTTAGTACTTATGATGGGACATTTCTCAATTGTGTATAGAATATTTGTGCAGGAGCTATTTCCGGTCTTTATTCAGCTATCCATTTAAGCGCTGTGTGATTTTTTCTGCTTCTTCTCTTTTAAATGAGATTCCTTTCAAAATCCCAATTTCACTTGCGACGGATGGTGCTTACGTAATATGTTTTTACGTAATTAGAAAAACTTGAAGATCTTATATTGTGCTGCTTTTGTTTTGTTTAGCTACATAATTTTAACTGCCCCACGTATGGGAGCCAATTTGCAGTAATATAGCTTATAATGTTTGTTTACATCGATGTTGAAGCCATCTTGTGACGTCATTCATTTGTTCGGTTTGTAGCTCCATCTTGTGTTAGCAATTTGCATCAGTGTTAGCTTTTTGTTTGATTTCATTTCAAATGTCCTCCGGCTAGCTATTATCTTATCTTGGGTCGAACATGTGTCTCTATACAGGTTGTGAAGCGGAAAGGAATCTTTTATCCAAAAATTACACTGATGAAGAAATTTCTTTTATAATTTTTATTGTCGAACACGTTCACTATCACTTTTACATATTGATCTGGATACTCGCCAAACTGAAACTGTTATAATACTTCTTACTGATCAGTTTTAATTCACGTACTTCAACTTTGTGTATAATTAACTTTATAATACTTTAGATTTTCGTAACTTGTGAATCTATAGCCGACGTATCTCATACAAATATTTTGACAAACTGACGAACTTAAGGCGACGTGTATTGCACAAAGAATTTTGATGAACTGGCCTGAATACGACGTGTAATGTATGAATGCTTTCGGCGAACTGAAGGACTGACTGAAGACGACGTGTAGTGTACACAGATTTTTGATGAACTGGGAACAAGCTACCTCGAACCTACCCTATTTATACGCCTGCATCAAGATACGCCTAAAGATTATAACTGAGCTGTAATTGGCTAATAAAACGCGCCAACATTAGCGTCTATTTTAATATCCAATGAAAACCACGAATACATATTGCTCTAGGGAAACATTCCAGAAGGTTCTACCGAAAACGCGCCAACATTACGTAACTTCCTTGTTTCCAATAATGATAAACAGCTCACCCCCCTCGCTGCATTATTGCGCTATTATTGACAGTTTCAGTAAAGCCGTATAAACTTATTTCCCAATAATAATTACAATTAATAAACATCTGAAATCAATGTCACATAAAAATGCATATTCATATTACAATCATTATTTACATTTAAGTAATTTGTGATACAAATTACTGCATCACACTTCATATCTGTATAGTTATAACTCTTGCCTTGTATTATTTTTCTTTGCATTTCCAATATTCCCAATAACACTTTCTTTATAAGTTCAAGTTTTATAATACACAAACACATCCATTAGTAATTTGTTTCCAACTTTACTAGAAATAACAATTTCCAGATTTTCCTCCATTACACAAACATTAAGTTAAAGTTGTATATTCCAGATTAGGCTTCAGAATTTTGTTTGTTTTACCATAGGTATGACTTAATGTATACATCTTGTGTAAATCAGGCATTACGTAAAACCAACAGACTTATAAAATCTATCTGTACAGGAATAAAAATGTAGAGCTTATAGATATAAGCAATTTAGAAAGGGATAAGCACACTGCCCATTCATCATCTGAATGCCAGAGGTAAAATTTATGTTGTGAAAAAGATTATACAGGCTATAGATAATATATATAATAGAGAAAAAGCTCTTTATGTTGATTCTATGGGCACGGTACATACACTCAAAGATGAGGAATGTCCCCAAATGCCGGGAAACTCTCAGCATTGGATGAAGTATGATCTCGCTTAAACAAAACCTTCAGAATATTTCATCAAAATGCTCAGTATCCAAGTAATAAAATGTGGGCCTTAGAAATAGTTCTAGATGAGGTAAGACCACAAGTAGCTGTAATCACAGAATATGGTTTTAGTGATAGTAATATAAATCTGTGCAAGATCCCTAATTTTGAACTCGCAAGTAGTTTCTGTAGACAAAAACATAAGGGTGGAGGTATTACGATACATGTTGAAAATAATGTAAAATTCTAAACTTCAGAATGGGCCCCTAAAATCAAGCGCAGAAGAAGCTATAGAGGTAGCTGCAATTAAGGTATTTAACGAGAAAACAGTGCACACTACCTTGGGAGTATATAGGTCACCAAATGCTCTGATTTCTGAATTCTTCGGGCACATAGATGGTATTCTTAACAAATTATTGACTAAAGAAATTAAACTAACAATCTTAGGTGATATTAATATAAATGTAAATAACACTTAACAGGGATTATTGTAAGTTAATAGATATCCTAAAATCTTATAATTTAAATGATGTAAAGGAGCCAAATATAAAAATAGGCTACCACTCAATAGGTATACATAAGTTTCATCTTTCTGACCACCATGCTGTATGTATTGACATATATGATTTTACTGCTATCAATGAAGATATAATTTATAAATTTAGAAACGTGTCAAATGAGAATGTAACTAAGCTTAATAGTATACTAGAAACGGACACTTGGAGTAAGGTGTACACAGCACAAAGTATTAATGAAAAATGGGAAACGTTTATGACAATATTAATTACTTATGTCGATATTGTCTGCCCCATTAAAAGTAAGAATATAAAGAAGAAGTCTGCACAGAAATTAAAATTACCTGACAAAATCTATATATTACGCAACAAAATGAAATATGCATATGAATTGCACATGTTAATAAAAATAGAAGAGCACAGAAAAAGATATACACAGCTAAAAAGGAGTCTCACAGGACATTAACTAACCTAAAATCACAGTATTATAAACAAAAGATAATTAACCCAAATATAAACAAAGCAGTATGGAATTCAGTGAAGGATAGATGTGGCACTCATAATAATCTCGGTGAAAATATTAGATTACTTCATGAAGGTGAATATATAGAGCATCCTACCAAAATTTGTAATGTGTTTAGTAACCATTTTGCAACTATGGACACTAAGAATAGTTATACTCCAAACAATAATATACAGATGTAGAATAATATTGCAAATACCATCCATCTTCATGAGTAACACCAGTGTAGAGGAAATTAAAGAAATAATAAGTAGCTTTAAAGATCAAACATCATCAGGATGAGATGGTATAATCTACCAAAATATTGAAAAAGTGCAACAAATCTCTTGCTACTGTCCTGAATCACTTAATAAACTGCTCCATAAATGAAGAAATATTTCCAAACTGTCTAAAACCAGTGTACAAAAGGAAGATGAAAATAATACCAATAATTACAGGCCAATATCATTAACATCTGTTTTTGGGAAGGTCTTTGAGAAAATTTTATTAGTTAATGGTTGATTTTGTGAGTAAAAATAATGTATTAAATTGCCATCAGCATGGGTATAGAAAAGGTTTGTCAACAATTACAGCTGTTATAGATTTTATACATGGAATTTTGGAAAATTCATTGATTTGTAAGACATTTGACAGTGTCTCACACCAACACTAATATGTAAACTAGAATCTTATTGCATAAGAGGCAAAATGTTAAATATAGTTAAGAGTTACCTAAGCATCAGAAAAACGTTCAACGGATATTTACCATAAAATAGGAATTAAAAATAAAAAGTTCATATCAGAACAAACAGAAGTAACAATTGGAGTACCACAAGGATCTGTTCTGGGGCCATTGTTATACCTAGTATATGTAAATAGCTTACTAAATATCATGACAAATAATATTATATCCTACGCAGACGATACCTCAATGATTTGCCTCAATAAATCCTGTAGTCAATTAGAGAAAACAATTTCCCATTCTTTAAAATAGCTAGCAAACTACCTTAACACAATAAACTTAAAAGTAAATCCTTGTAAAAATAAGATGATCCTATTTGAATATCGCCATGTGAATAAAAGAAGCAGATATTGTATTTTTAAATAAAACTAAAATTGAAAAAGCTGACAACCATAATTTCTGGGGTATACACGTAGATAATAAGCTAACTTAGGAAGCTCATACTGATTATGCATGTAAAAAGATTAGTTCTAATATATATGCATTAAGACAACTATCATTGTATTTAGGTAAAAAGATGTTTAAAGCCCTATATTTTGGAATCATATACACCTATATCTTCTATGGCATAGAATTATGGGGAAGCACCAGCATTGCTAATATGAATAGGGTATTGGTACTGCAGAAAAAATGCTTCCAATGTATATATATGGCCTAGCAAACACAGAATGTTGTAGAAATGTATTTACAGATAACAAAATTCTTACAGTGGAGGGGTTATATGTATATAAAGTAATAGTCATTGCAACAGAAAAGGTAAATAATGAGTTAGATTACAGTGTACTTTACACTTATTAGTGTACTTTACACTACAGGTAAGCACAATTATCACGGGACACACGTTAACCTTAAATCTACTTGCAAGGACCCATTGATCAAAGGATTGATACTGTTCAATAAATTACCATTGGAGGTTAAATTACATAAAGGAAAGAGATTTAAAAATGAACTTAAGGCATATATAACTCAAAAATGTTTATATAGGGTGGATGAACTGTGATATTTATGTTAATAGAAGTTAATTATAGTGGATAAAGATGGTAAAAATGTTATATAAATTAAAGAGATTGAAACATACCTAACTCAAAACTGTATATATGTAAATAGAAGTTAAACATAAGTGACCTGACTTGTTTAATGTAAAACTGCACAAAAGAAATAGTTGTATGTAAATTAATGTGCACTTAATGTAATTTGATAATGTAGAATGTATGACAATGTCCAAAACTTGTATGAAGTCTATGGACAATAAATAAATATTATTAGTAGTAGTAATATTATTGTTACCAGTGACAAATAACTGAAGAGTAATAAATAAAACTATGGAAATAATACACATAAATTTAGTAATTTTGGGGAAATGTTATGATTAAAGATATTGTGTTTGGAAAAGGGCTTAGGAATTAAAATTAAGGAATTAGGGTTTTTTTGTTTTTAATAAGTGTAATGTCTTTTAACCTGGTTGGCCATATCAGATGATGAATGAGTGAAATGATGCTCAAATGAGCCCGGGGTTCATATGGCTTAAAGTTGCCAGACATTTGTCTTCCCAGGATCGGGTAAAACCCTGGGGGGGGGACCCTTATTTGGGTAACTCTAACCAGAACCTGAGTGTTAGGAATGTTTGTTTAGAAAAAATAAATTTACGAACTATGAGTTAGGGAACTTAATATTTAGGAAACATGCTTAGGAAACTGTTTTTAGAAAAAATGCTAGGGAATCTGTGCTTCTTACATTGGACAATTTGCATCCTTAAACATGAATGATACCCCCAATTTGACACTAAAACAATTTAAAGAGCTATGCTTCACTGCTTCCATGTATGTGAATCCTTGTAACACACTTGTATTGGAATTCTTTTCTTCTGCAACCGTGTATTAGTGGAATTTGTATTGAGTAAGGATTGGACTGTTATGAGTGACTTGTGCATACATAATTTACCATTACAGTTGTACAGCAATGTATTAAAAAATATTGCTGTAATGACATATTAAATGAATTAGCACTCCGTTTAGTATTGCTAATTGCTGAGCAGGCATCTGGATGTTAACATAAAGGCTTTACTTATAAAATAATCATAGCTTTTTATTGAGAAACACAAACATTGTTTATTATACCTATTATGGAATGTTAAACTGTAGCACACCATTTACACCTTAAGCGCAAAACTCTCTCCACTTTTCCAATAATTTCAGGATACTTTGCGTTGCAGGTGTGTAGTAGACGTTCCATCCTAGGCATTATCCAAAACTTACCATGATGCAGAGAAATATTGGTCTTCAGCAGAGCTATGATGAAAGAAACCATAGAAGTAACCTAACATGGAATCCTTATGCAGAACCTTTTCTGACTAACAGTGAAATAGCAGTTCATATTGATCAGTACCATGAACATCCTGTGTTTCACTGTGGAGTTTGTGATAAATTATTTATTTCTGAAAAATGTTTGTTTGTAAAGCACAGAAGATCATGTTCTAAAGGCTAAAGAAAACCTGAAGTTGATGGTACCAGAAAGAAAGCATTATGACGAGACCCAAAGAAATATTTTCCAGATTAATGCCATGATGGAGGTTCCAAAATCCAGCCCAAAATTAGATTTTGTGATAGACATTTTGAAAGAAAGTTTAATGCATACAAACATGAAAGAAAAATGCATTGTTTAGAAGTTGCAGATTCCATGCATAACAATGGGAATGTATTAGCCAAATCAGGACTTTATATCTGCAAGCTATGTAAAAAAGGCATTTATTTAAAGTTCATAATCTGAATGAGGATAAAAGACAAATGGAGGAAGAAATATACAAGGAAAATAATCATAAGGAAGAAACAGCTGCATTAAAAACAGAAGGTGTGGTGAATACAGCTCAAATTTGTGTTGAAGGTAGAACTTATTTCCACTGTAATGAATGTGGGAAAAACTTATTCAGGCGATGGACTTTTGTGCATCACTTGCATATTCACAGCGGAGAGAAGCCTTTTACATATCATTTGTGGTAGATATTTTGCCAATTTGCTTACTCGCAATGACCATATTAGGACACACAAAGATGAGCATCATTTTGTATGTCACCTCTGTGGAAAGGCCTTTAAGACAAGAGCCACTTTATTTAGTCACAGATGCTCTCATTCTGACCTGTTCCCTCACAAATGCTCACAATGCAACAAGCATTTCATTGACAGTATTCACTGAAAAGGCGTATGATGATGCATACGGGGGAGCAGCCTTATTGCTGTGAAACTTGCGGGAAGTGCTATCAATATAAAAATGATATGCTTCGACATAAGCAGACGCATTTTGGTGATAAACCTTTCAAATGTACTTTATGTTCCATTGGTTTTAAACAAAACCAATACTTGAGAAAGCACAATTTGAAATTACATAGAAGTTAATAGACATCACTGTTTATATATTTTTAATTATATTAAAAACCAGTGCTTGTGCTAAAAATATGCATAGTGAGGATGTTTCCGTACTGGAGATTTCAATCATATACAGTACCCATCAGTGGTGTACATAAACCTTTCCTTTGGGCATGCTTAGACTGAATCATGAACTGTTAGTACTTTCCCAAAGTGCTTAAGATACGCTGTAAGACCTTTCATTCTTTCAAATGTGATTTTAATAATTCAATTCATATACACACATAAACACACAAATTTTATAGAGAAAAAAAACTTATATGTATGTATATATGGAAGTAGGATAATCCCTAAAACCACTCCCAATGATTTTGGTAATTCTTTCACTATTGCAAAGTCCCACTCTTTATGACAGACCTGGGCTATAAAGCACTTTCTAATTTCAATTCATAAATTACAAAAGCCTAAAAAGGATTTACAAATCCTATGCACTAAAATGCGCATTGGAGTTATAAAAGAACATCTACAAAGAAAGCCTTGGCTGTTGAGATTGCCATGAAGTAGAAAATGGTTGTTATTTAACAACTAAAAAACAAAAGATGCAGCAAAACAAAAGAGAGTCAGATCTGCTTATTACGATATGCTTGCGTTACTAGTGTCAAAATATTTTAATAATGCTCGTATAAAAAGTTTTGCTTTATTTCCTTTGTACTTACGTTGTAATCAAGTTTCTTAGTAGGGAATGCTAAATAATTGCACAAAGAATAAAAAATTACTAACATTAGAAATCAGTGAATCAATATTTTATAGTTCACAAATGAAACAATTATTTCTTTTCCAAACACATAATTTGGTGGCCTGGGAGTGCACAATCTTCATATTCACCAGCATCATTGCTATTTCATTGTGCATGTAAGGATTTCTGCATTATTTGAAAACAACTATGTAGCTCCTATGTTATTAAATAATTGCAGGACCAAAGAAATGGTACCAAGCTTTACATTTTCATTTACTGTAATTGTATAAAGAATCACTCAACCATTCTGATTGATGATTGTTTCACTACCAAAGGGTACATATAGGCTATGCAGTATTTCTGGAACCTGGATGACTTTTGGGGGAGATTAAGGAAGTCATATATTCCGCCGATGTTTCACATTCTTTTGTGTGAATATCAAGAGATATTTTATCCATTTTTAGGAATAGTCAGGGCTATGCGAAATTTCAGTTGTAAGTGGTAAAGAGGAGGGATTAACCATAAAAATCATCTAGATGATTGTACAAAGAATAGGGGGAGATAAATGAAATGAATTAATTTGTCATTCAAGTTTAAAAAGCCAATCATGCAACATCAGTTAAGCCAGGTAGTGTGTGTGGGTGGGTGTAAAATTGAAAAATTTGACAGTGTAATCATACAATAACCAATGGTGTTATTTCCAGTTGTCTTATTACCTTCTTGATTATTTATTTTAAATACAATTAAAATTATTGAATGATTAAAGTGCAAGATTTTTGTAAGCATGCATACTACAAGCAATTCAGTTTGCCCAGGCTCTCCATTCACCTGTACATCCACACCCACAACTGTTGGTCATATTGCCTTTCACAAAAGGATTGTTGCACTGGCAGGTTGGCATTATTCCCACTACCTATCACTATCATGCTACTGTGTTTACGTTTCTCTTATCGTGAAAGACTTTACATAATTATGCATAACTTTGTGATGTCAACATTTCTATTATGTATATCGGCTGTTTATTATGATCACTATAGATCATTTGTTGTTTGTCCAGCCTGGGTTTTTTATGACTATATACATCAAGTTATACATATTTAATTTGAATTTAACAGGCTGCATTATTGCTTTACTCTTATTTGCAATTATGATTTTTGCTTGTATTTTTATTCTTTTTGTTTTTTATATTTCGGTAAACTATTGTAAAATATGAGTATGACCGGTAAAGAGCCAGGGCTGAACAACGGTCGTATTCGCCTGTATATAGCTTAGCATAAATAAATAAATGAATAAAAATATTTCGGTGAGTGTCCTGAACCTCAGGATGGCCTCTTATGCCACTGGTACTCATAATATCACTCAAACTGACTCACCTAGTGTGTTCAACTGCATCACACAAGGTAACAAATAGTATACTTGTTCAAACAGCCTGACTATTCATTAGTACACAATTTCAACATATAGCTCATGCATTGCAGTAGGGAAAATTATGTTGATGCATGTGGCAAGAGAAGGCTTTGCTTGGGCTAGAACAGGGGTGGTGAAATTGAAAAGTCTGAGAATAGGGAGTGATTTAAAGAAATGCCCTTTGTGTAACCTAAGGATAATAATTGACTCATAATTTTGGAATACGAGGAAACTAAGATGATCAGAGAGAGGATAGGTAAAAAGTAGTGGTTAAATTTACCAAAAGAAATTCAAGGGAAAAAGTATATGAATGTAAAATCTAGAAAAAATATAAGGGAATAGGAAACTTTTTTGATAAAGTAAGAGCCAAATGTTTCAGGAAAATTAGCAAGCAAGGTGAAGAAGAAAGTTAAATAATAGTTGGTATTGGATAATCTATAAGCAGGACCCAATAACTCAGCAACCACAGGGTTTGAATCTTTTGGATCCCATGGTTCACAACAACTCAAGTGTAGTGATACAAAGGATAAATGTATACTAACTTGTATCTAGGCTTAGGATTACATCATTATTTAATTTGTATCCTGAATTTTGTTTGCATAAAATAAATATTTTATAGAAAATATATAAACTGAATATTTTGTTAAACAAAATAAATATTTGTCACCTTTTACTGAAACTAAGATATATTTGGTGACAAAAGTTCTGTAGCTTGATGTCTGCCACAACTTTCAAATTGCTACTTATACTGAAGATGTCAGTGAATTTGCATTACATGTGTATATGTTAGGTTTGAGTGAAAAGAGAATCACCTGTTTTGTAAGCACAGAGAGATATTTACAAAGAAGGAATTTTTCCTGCATTGGACTTAGAAAAAAGCAGCTAGCAAGCATTGGATGGCTATTGATGCACACTTTGTCTTGCAGGTGCAACCAAACATCTCTGACATCATTCAGAGTGTTCCAACAGGCACAGAACGCACTGAGGAATTTGTACGAGCCAATGGTGACCATATCCTCACGAATACCTGAAACTGTTGACTGGATTAAATCACAAGTTAGTAACTTCAATGAAATGCAATTACAAGAAGGAAAGAAATCATATTCTAAAGATTGTGATGAGAAAATATTGGAAAATAACCACATAAAGCAAAGTACAGAGACAGTGACTCATAGTGTAGACTCAGGTTTGGAAACTGCTTCGCCAAGTCATGATGGAAGTGGCAGTGCAAAAGAAGAAAAACGTAAACACTCAGTAACCCAAGCAAGTAAAAGGGTTAGACTTAAATTGAAAAAGAAAGAATTATCATGTGAGATATGTAGCAAAGTTTTCAGCAGAACATATCATCTGAACAGACATAAACAAACACACTGTCCACATAACGATGCGCTTTTAAAAGATGAGCCTCTATTTCAGTGTAATATTTGTGGTAAGAAGTTCAGTTGCAAGAGTACACTGAAGTCCCATCATGTTGTCCATACTGGAGAGAAGCCATTTACCTGCCACATCTGTGGCAAAAGTTTCTCACAAACGGGACTGCACTACCATTTGCGACATGTGCATGCAGGAATTAAGAATCACTGTTGTGACATATGTGGGCGAAATTTTGCAGCAAAACCAGCTATGGAGGACCATCGACGCATCCACACAGGCGAGCGCCCATATGTTTGTTCCACATGTGGTAAAGCCTTTAAAACGAAAGCAACACTTTATATTCATAGCAAAATACACACTGACATTTTTCCTTTCTCATGTTCGCATTGTAACAAGGCATTTCGTAACCAACATGAGATGGTAAAACATCTTGTTACGCATACTGGAGAGAAGCCTCACACATGTGATATGTGTGGAAGGGGTTTCCGAGCCAGAAATGAGATGGTGCGTCATAGGATGTTACATTCTGATGAAAAGCCATTCATATGTTCTGCTTGTGGTTTAGGTTTTAAGCAAGAGCGTTACTTAAAAAGACATGTAAAAGCTCATCATACAGAGAATGGATGAGCTTCAAGCCTGATGTGAACTTATATTTTTATACACAATATTTTTATTGAATATAAATGTTGGCAGTTTTGCATAGAATCTATAAACATCATTTGAATCTGGTTATCTTGTGCTAAGATTCTGTTTAATATGATCAGGTTCTTCAATAGTCCTTTGAAGGTATGAATTTCCACAAAGGTAAACCAGGTCCTGAGGTGCAAAGTTTTTACTCCAGTATACAAGGACCATGTTACAATTACTGATCAATAATTAATATCAGAAACATTAGCTGGTGTTACCCTCATTTTAAAAGGCAGACCAAGCTGGGTAGTTCAATCCAGTGGTGTCGTGTGTTGACGAGCCGTAGGCCATACTCTCATTTTCCTACAGGTTTCACACAGTTTCCATGCATCTCCTCCATTATTTTTCCACATAGAGTTCAATGACTATTGTGTTGCTGTTAAGTTCCCTGTCTTATGGAAATCTACAGCTTCACAAGTGCCCATTAATCTGAAACAAGTCAAAATCAGAAGATGACATTGGGAGAGTATGGTGGATGTTGTTGTGTCTAACCGCTTCTGTCGAAGTGCTACTACTATCAACTCTTAAGTTAGCAAAAATAGGATGCCTTTGCAGGATTTGAGCCTTCTGTGGTATTTCGGCATGCTTTTTGTATTCCCCAATGACATTGCACTGCATTTCAAATGCGTACTACAAAGGAAATCCCTACTAAATGTGCAATTACCATTTTAGAACAGTTACCTAGCACCACTATCATTTGTTGCACTGCAATGATTAGCCTGGTGGTAGAAATGACATATATTGATTGTCACAGTCTGCATTATCCCTGATTGTTACAGTACCAAATTTTGAGCTCAGAATGGGAAAATAACTAATAACTGATCAATGACTATGGTATTGCCCTTATAGACAATGTGCTGCAGATGTTTGTGTTTACAGATGCCTTGAACTGCTCAGCCATTCTTGACTTAGGAGATTCAGAAATTATCTATGCATAAACGTGAGATAGAATCATTTAAATTTGTTGGCAATGATATCCATTGAAGCAGAATTGCTCATGATGGTAAATTCATCAGAGGTTGTTGATTATTGCTGAGTAAAACCAATAAGAAAATGGTAAACAGTGCTTGAATGTTTAACATTTTAACCTGACACTATTGTCTGCCCACATAGTAACATACGTATTATTTTACAGTTAAGCTATAAATTCAAAACTATCAAATTTCAATATTTTGTGCCATTTAATAAAACACATTTGTGCTCAGATCCCAAGCTTTTCGTTACTCTACATTTTCCCAAATTCTTTCTAAAATTTGTTTCTTCTAAAAAAGTAACTATACAGAAAATGTTTTATTTCTGGGAAACACAATTCATAATTTCTAGAAGCTATTGCAGTATGGCTTGAAGTGAGTTGGATATCAGGAGTAAGGGTGTAAGGTAGGATTTAATAAGTTATCCTGCTGATGGATGATAGTGTTCTAAATCTGCCCTTGATTCTATATTTGTTTGCTTGTTCTCCCCATACTAAAGGTAATATTCTTGTCTGAATAGTTATGAATGTGATGAAGATTTAGATAGCTTCTGTAACACACATATTAGTGATCTTAAGGTGAAATGGTACAAAGTAAAATTTCATTCATATGTATGTCTAAAGTAACATGTAAACTAATAGGTTATTTTTATAAGTATTCTGAAATATATAGTATGTATAGAAAAAAACTGACGTTTAATTATGTTGGACAGGACATTAAAGTGAGCATTTTTAAGAGGGAGCCTATGTCAGGAAATACATGGTTTGTACACTGTGATGCTTAAAATTTGCATAACATTCACGTTTGGGCAGATGAAAATATGTGTGTGCAAAGTGGTTAGAAGTACCCAATACAGGTTCATTGTGAACGTATGGGCTGTATAATTATGGGCTGTATAATTGATGACTAGATCATTGGGCCTTCTCTACTGTCAACCAGACTAACAGGACCGACATACCTCACTTTTGTCAGAGATATTCTTCCTGCTCTACTTGATGTGGAGCCACTACAAGTTCATCAGGTAATGTGGCTGCAACACGATAGAGCTCTACCTTGCTTTGATGAAAATTCGTGGCACCACTGGATGCCACATACCCCAATCAATTGATTGGTAGAAGGGAACCTGTGAACCCCTTTTGTAATTTACTCACAGTGTGATGTTATTCCTCAGTTTCTTAATGAAATGTGGAATGCACACCCATCAACATATCCAAAACTGTTCACAAACTTTGATGTCCCACAGTGTTCAAATCATGTGTTTCCGGACATGGATTTCCTCTTGAGAAATGTTCACTTTAATATCAAAGAAAATACAGCAATATCAAGAAGTTAATTCTGTAAAAACAGCATAATAATGAACAAAAGGAATTTTTGTTTTTCACAGATTTTTAAATGTAAATTGTAGAATTGCAGTTGTTTAATGGAAGCTTTTGGTGTTTTACAAATATTTGCTTTTTATGTTGAGACTTTTTCATCTTGGAGCACCGGCGGTTAAAGCTAGGTTACTGCTAATGGATTGGGCTGTTAAGTATGCATGCACCCCATTGCTTATATTTTGGCTACCATGCCAGTGCTCCACTGAAGATCATTTTTAGCAAATACTGACAGCTTCCAAATTCTGTTTTAATTAAAAAAAAAATTAAGGTACAAGTTCTTTCCTGCTCTTAGTGCAACTACAGACACGCTGTGTTGTCCATTATTTTACTTGCATTGTCATAAGTTATCAACACAAAACACACAGAAGATGTGATTTGCTAAGATGAATTTATGTGTGAAGACTAGTTCAGTAACCATTGGTTACACCAATTAGATCACATTTTGGAGTCTCCCCCCTCGATATAAGTCAATACCTGTTGTTTAGAAAAATTTCCAAATGTTCAAATGTTATTACTCTGTGCATGAAGGGGTAAGAAGGGCTGGAAGCATGGGACAAGGTTGAACATAATGTCTTGGCTAGACATGGTTCTTTGAAGAAAATTTTGGCTTTGGTCATACCCAACAAGTATGAACATTCTGTGCTTTGCACTGAATTCATAGCTGACCCACAATTCATTTTTCTCATTTCAATCCTTAAAGAAGACTTGTTAGTTCTGGTCCATTAGGAAAAAATAGTCAGTTAAACTGCTTTTCTTGTGTCTTCTAATGGCAAAGATAAAATGCAGTAGAGAAGCAGTATAAGGAAATATGGGGTCACCAACTATGTTGCAATTACATTTTCACATATAGTCTTGTTGTTTGGTTGTGTTAGATGCTGCCCCTAGAATGGATACTATGGTTGTCAGAATCTTTTATTAATCTGCTATTGAATATGAGTAATCAAGCATAGGAATAAAATAAAAGGTGGATTGTTTTGGCATTCTGCAAGAGAATTAAATTGTTCATTCAGAAGAGTTCAGCATTGGAACATAAATTTACCATAAATAAAATTTTAATTAAATTTCCAGAAAGTGTTCTAATGTCACCCAGAAATGCATCACTGAGCAATATTTTTTCCAAGGTGAAAATTCTAAGATATCTCTGGAAACAGCTTTTTCAGCACCTGTTCCAAATTGGCAAGCTGAATTGAAAGTGTGAATTAATATTTAAAGCATTAAGAAAATTTATGGTACTTGAGATTGCAAAGAGCTGTAACCAAGACACTTTTCTTGCAGGTGCCCTGCACAGTCTGTGACAACCTTCAATGCTTTCCCTGACAAGCAGAATCTGCGCAGAGCTGAGCACACAACAGAGCATGTAGATGTAAAGACAGAAGAAACCCCAGACTTTGCCACGTGTACGTTTTGTGCAATTTATTTTGCAAGCAACAGTGAGCTGGCAGATCATTTGTCTGTGCGCCATTTGCAAAAAGTGTTACACTGCAGTGTATGTGATGAAATATTTTACTGTAACAAAGAAAAGTTTCAGGTACATATGATGCAACATATGAGTCAGACAATGAATGCTGACAGAGCTCAACCAAATAATAAAAGATGTTATTTTTGCAAAGATTGCAATATGAATTTTTCTACTAGAAAGAACTTGCAGAAACATCTTGAAAACCACAACTCAGATGTGAAAGATAAAAAAATTATTAGTAGAACTGATACTGCAGTTCTTGGTGGAAAAGCTGATCTAGGAAAACAGGATGTGAAAGTAGAAGACAATAGCTGTCATCTCAGATATATAGAAAACACTTCAATAGCATTTTCATTTGTTGATACGGGGGTAGTCAGTGGAAGTGATTTCGTGTCAGCTTCTGTACAGAAGCCTGAAAACAAGAAACAAAAAGGTTCAGAGTTTGTGTGTGAAATATGTGGGAAGAAGTACAGCAGAAAATTTGAAGTGCTGAAACACATGAAGCTTCATACAGAAAAATGTGATTTGGAAAATGTGGATCAAGCTTCTGATCAAACTAACACCACCTTAAGTAATGAAATTAAATTAGAAGATGTAGATGTTTCTGAAATTGCAGAAGAGCAGGCTGCAATACCTGAAGCATGTGTTAAAATAGGTGGTCGTCAGATATACTACTGTAAACTCTGTGGAAAGCAGCTCACCACACCCTACACATTCAAATGCCATCTGCGCATCCATACCGGTGAGAAGCCCTATACTTGCCACGTATGTGGAAAGCAGTTTCGAATGCGCACCTTGCTGACGCGTCACATACGAGATAGTCATGAGCGTGCACAAGCTAAAGAGCAAGATTCTGTGTCTAAAGCACAGGTTGAGATAGATGGTCGTCAGGTGTATCATTGTTCACAGTGTGGAAAGCAGCTTGTGACACGTTACAGTTACATACGTCATCAGCGTATTCATACTGGCGAGAAGCCCTTTACCTGTCATATTTGTGGGAAACAGTTTAGAGTGCAAGCCTTGATGAGGCGTCACATACGAGAGGTTCATGAGCGTGTGCGAAATCATCCTTGTGACATATGTGGACGATGTTTTGCCAACAGCAATGCACGCAATGATCACCGTCGCATCCATACTGGTGAACGTCCATATGTATGCCAACTCTGTGGTAAAGCATTCAAGACAAAGGCATCACTTTTTATTCATACCAAATTCCACCAGGATGTTTTCCCACACCCTTGCATGTTATGCGACAAGCGCTTCAGACGTCGGCAGCAGCTGAATATGCACCTGCTTCTTCACAGTGGAGAGAAACCTCATTCCTGCACTTATTGTGGCAAGAGTTTTCGGCATAACAAGACACTAAAGGATCATGTACTTATACACACTAATAAAGATACATTTAAATGTAAGATATGTGACAAACTTTTTGCACAGGAACGCTATCTGAAGAACCATATAAGAAACCATAGAAAGCAGGTTACTAGTAGAAGTTGAATATGTACACATAGGTTACCTAAGTAAGATGGAAAAACAACTTTATTTCCTCTACCTTTCCCAGAAGTGTGTCAAATATAGACTAGGGCAAAGTTGAACATTGTGCAGTATGTTTCCTCAAACATTAGATAATAGCAAGCATGGATCACATTCATTGAATTATAAAATACAGCTTTCAGCAATTATTCTTCTAATCCTATTGGAAGCAGTTCAGAGATGAATGCATTTGAAGCTATTGAGATATCATGCAATGTTCATTTTATTTAATAAACAGTATTTTATTTAACATATTATGCTGTTAAATATTTCTTGGTTGTTGAGCTTGGAACTTCTGCATGTATGTTACACCTGCTGTATATAAGTGAATAAAAAGCTATGAAAGCAATGCAGTTTTGAGTGAATCATATAAAACAGCAAAAGAAAGCTTAAATCTGAAAAGGTTATAAAGGAAATTATTCTGAAAAATAAATTTAAAAAATCTGATGTGAAGTTATCACACAATTTTATGTACCCGCTATAATTAATTTTCATTTATATTTTTAAAATTATTCATACATAGGCTGATTTTTCTCTTTCCTGCTATGCGTAATAAATATTCCACAGAAATTTGTTTTAATTAGTTAATACTACTATGGTAATATATATTTCGTAGGCTGAGATACAGCTGTTTAAATAACAAGCAGTGGTTATATACTGCTATGTATTAATGTATTGTTTGCATGGACTCTTGAGAAAAGAATAGTCATGTAATGTTTCAAAATGTACTGCTTAAAATGTGAGAAATGTTAAATGAACAGCCATAAATATTTTGGGAATAGTTAATGTCATAACAGTTTTATTTTAGGTAAACTGCATAACTCTGCATTTTCCTGCTCGCGGTTCTTGTCATTTTCAGAGATTTTGTATTTATTTAAAATTTAGGAAGAATGAAGAGGACTTATAGTCCATGTAAGAAAATCCAACACATGTGTTTTAATCATCATTCCATATTTTAAACGCATGCTATTTTCATTAAAATTATTGTGCAATTTTTGAGAAAGTAAATGGGATAATGCAATTTATTTCATGTAAAGCATTTTTGGAGTGGGAAGGATTTTCTGAAGTTCTATGCCTTGCATTTCCTAAAGATGTATAACCTAAACTTCAAATTTGGTTATCTATCCAACTTTATCAAGTGTGTACTAAAGGTGGCCATAATTAAAGAGGAGGTATATGAGGGGTCATAAGTAAACTATGGCGAGGCCAAATAAATTGAAATTTGGTGTACATTTCAGACAATGGGAATTCCATTCTGAGAAAAAAATATAGTTTAAAATATTGCCACCAGAGGACAAAATGGCGCTGGTTGGTGTACAATGACTGTATTAAGAGACAGTGGTCGATAAGTGGTGTATCGATTGCTATTGGTCAATGGTATTATCCGACATATTATTACTGGTTGTGTACATGTCCCCATATGCCAGTTCAGGTGTCACCAAATATAATCAGATTTCTGTGTATTTCATCATGATAGCAATAAAAGTTTATTCAATATCTAAACATACCTAGTTTTGTAGCAGTGTGTTGCAGCAACTCAACCAAGAAGGGCATGTTAATGCATCATTTCCCAAAGGACCTGTTTTTATTTCTCTATTACATATAGTAATTAAGGGAAGTATGCATTTCACCCAAAAATTTGATATTGAGATTTCACCAGAAGTACATTTTTGAGGCCCCCTGAATAAAAAAAAAAAGCATTTTTAGAAAAAGGTCTATGTGTGTCTGTGGTCGTCCTCCATGGTTACCATACCAGCCTTTGATTCCTGAGGTCACGCGTTCAAACCCACTGGAGGGCAATGGATTTTGTTTGGCGTAAAAATCCTTAGCATGGCTTCCTTCGGAAGGGAAGTAAAGCCAATGGTCCCCTGTCATAGATTTACGCATGTAAAAGAATCTCAAGCGTGGTAAAGAGACCTCTGAGCAAAATTTCTGGTCTTTCACGAGCAATGTAGAATGGGACTCTAAGGACCATAGTTGTTAAGAGTGTCCATAAATAAAACTCAATTTAAGTTTTTAATTTTTGTGTGTCTGTGAACAGCAGAATTCAAAAATGAAAAGTCGGATAAATACCAAACTTGGTATTTTGGTTCAGTATCTTTCAAAGATGCAACACAAAGCTTTTTACCCCAGACTACTCTTTACATGGAACATATTTCGAAAATTTTGTATTTTCTCAAAAATGGCTAACGATTTTGATTACAATATCATATTTTCATGGAATAAGATATTTTCATGGAAAATGAAATGTATATATCTTGAATTTTCTGGGAATGTCCCCAAAAATCCTCTTCATTCTGCATGCCTTTTGCACAACTGGTAAATCGTAAGAGATAGACAAAATTTTACTACACAAAAAATGTGGATCTTTCATTAAAACACACAATTTATGCCATATACTTTTTTTTCTTCTTTTTTCTTTCTTTCTTTCTTTTTTGAAGAGAACCATTTCCAAGATATTTTTTGTTATTTGTTTGAGTTTTCCAATACTTTTTCTCAAATGGAAATTTGTTATTTTTATTAGTTATTTTATTCGTTATTTCATTTTTTTTATGTCCTGGACATGCAAAGAGAATGGAATGCTCCGCATAGCAACCAGCTCTTTAAAAGATTTGACTACTGCTTAAAGCATACCATATTTCCCTTGTACCTACAAGAAAATTAGCAATAAGATAGTTTCTGCAAATATTTGTCTCGATTAACATGAAGCAGATGGAGAATAAGCGTTTGTAAAAATAGTTTGTACAAGAATAGATAAAGTCATGTCAGTGCAATGCATCAGATGTTTTGTCATGAACAAGCACTTAAATGGAAATGGATAATGTTTTCCAATCATTCCTTGAGGAGAGAATGAATTTGATTTGAAATATTGCAGTATATCTAGTTATCATGAACTCAAAAGAAAGATAATTATAATAGATTTCTTTCAAAGACATTAAAAACTAGTTCTAAATAGTGCAAGACAACTATTAAGTGCTATGCAAGTAAATCTCTGTGTTGAGATTTACTTTTCCTAAGAGCATTATCAATTAGAAAATGTTTAAAATATATCAGCGGAACTGTAGCTTCTTTTACGGTAATTACCCAAATGTTGTGTCTTCCATCAGCAGTGATTACAATGCCAGCTTGTAGTTCCACTAGTCACAGGCTTTGCACTTTTGAGGTATAAACATCCTTAGCATGGCTTCGCTTTTTCTCTTTCTCTACCCCACTTTCTTCCTCCCTCTCTCACATTTCTGCTGCCTCGTTCTTTCCCTCTAGATATTTCTTTCCTACTCTCTCCCTCCATTGCCCTCTGTTTCTCTGTGCAAAGCACTGCATGCAGTATTTTAAAACCAGGTAATAAAATGGCATTTTTGGGGTATTTATAAAAATTAAACATTATTTTGGAACTATACTGTTTACCATGATAACTGGCACAAATAGATAATAGTAATGAAAAGATATTGTATAACTTCTAAAATGCTCATTCTATATAAAGTTTGTAAACAACCCAACCTGTCAGAAACATAATGATTATAAATTTTTGTTTTGTAATGTTAAAAAAAAATCATTTATAAGCTATATATTTAGATTTCTTTATTTTTAGCTGCCTTGGAATCCCCCCTCCCCTATAGGGAAAAGTAATTAATATGCCATATAGCTTATTGTATAAGTGAGACATAAGATATGTTACATTTTAAAAATCCTGATTTTTGCATCAGAATAGCTCATTATATCCATTAACACAAATTATTCAACCAAAATTGAAAATTACGGGAAAAATTATTGGCTTCAGTTTTATTATTTGTATGGATTTGTAAATAAATTTCGACTTCACAACAAGTAGGATCTGTTGCCAAAAGAGGAGAACAAGAAAAATAACTAACAAAAGTAGATTTATATGCCAATTTCATGAGTCGCTCATGGGTTTTTAGAAACACTGTAAAGCACAAGTATTTATGCATGTGCGTATTACATTTGGTGCATGATTTAACTTTTTTTCAACCTATAGGTAAGCGGATGCTCATGTTTGTGTTTAAAATGAGAACATATGTCATTTGTACATCACGATATCATCATTGCTGTAATTCACTTTTCTCATGCCCATTCACATCGTTTATGATGTTTATAGCTTGTACATAAAAAAGAACGATAAAATGCTTCATTGCTGATAAATACAATTCGCAGTGTAGAACAAGTATGTTGTAGTTGTAGAAGGTTTTGAAGTTATGAAGAATCTGTAAATGTAGATTTTAGTTCTAGATTACATATGAACACTTTCAATTCAAAAGCTAGGCCTCCATTTTATACATCTTTATGGATATATCCACAGCGCCTTTGCCTGAGTTAGCAAGAGCATGGCAAATGATGGTGCTAAGGGCTTCTTGTCGTCACTGTCTCTAATATAGTCACTGTAGGTTAGTGTAGGTCTCATCACAATGTCAATAGGTATCGTAATATTGTAGGATACAGTCATCTGCATACATTTGGAACACAATGCTTGCTTATGTGATTGTGCTTTGCTTGTCAAGCTTTATTACCAAAATAACAGCAATGTTTCCACTGCACTTCGGTTATCCCGAACAGCAAGGAACCTATGGAGAGGTCCCATGACCATTACTAGTTTGCGAAAGATGATCTCAATACTTGAATGTATTGCCTCTTTACAAGTGCAACCAAGATGCAAATCTGTATGCAATGAAGACTTGGAAACTGTTGGAGGCTAATGCGGAACAGGGATCCAGCAGTACATGGGCAATACCCAGAATTTGGATATGCCTGTTCAACTATTTGGAAATATTTGTGCAATTTGCTGAAATTTTCCCCTACAAAATTAACCTCACAACTGCATGCTTAAGATGCAGATACACGCTTGCAGTTTTCACTGCTCTTCCAAGCTCAGATGGAGGGTGGAGGAGACATGGAGGCATTTTTACCTAAATGGCACTGTCAGCACACACAATTGTCATGTTTGGGCTTCTGAGGACTCATGTATTTGAGCAGATTCCTTTGCACTCACCGAAAGTGACAGCATGGTGTGGCTTTAGTGCCTCGTTCATAATTGGGCCATAATTTTGTATGAAGAATGTGCTCTCAATGCATGGAGATACCAGTGAATGCTGTCCAATTTAGTTATTCCAGACCTCCAATAATGGGATGTCTCCACACTAACATTTTTATGCAGGATTGGAGGTGCAGCGAGCCCTCCTCCGACATTTCACCAATGATCACATTATCAGTCATGCATTTCCCATGAAAGGCCTCCCCATTCACTAGATTTCACCCCATATGATTTTGTTGTGAGGTTATTTAAAGAGCAAGGTGTACCAAGGACACGTGGATAGTTTATCAACTTTAAAGGAATGCATAACACTTCACGTGAGATAGTTAGAGGGGAGTTGCTATGTTCTGAAGTGGACAATGCAATTTAGAGACAGCAGCTTGTGGAACATGTTCAAGGGCAGCATATTGAGCCCCATTTCTAGTTGTCATTTGTAATTGTGCTGAATTAAAGTTACCAGTAACATTTGCTCCCTTGCACTCCCCATACAATGCCATATCATCCTTTAGTGGTGATCTTTGAAACTATTCTTTTTTTTCCCCCCCTTTTCAGAATGGAATTTCCATGTCTGAAACTTATGTACACCAAACTTCAATTTATTTGGCCTCACTGCTGTTTACTTATGACCCTCAAATATCTCCTCTTTAATTATGGCCACCTGGTATATTGATTTATACTTTATTCCCCCCCCCCCCACCCACATAATTGCATCATTTAAAATTTTGCAAAAAGAACAATTAACAAAGTTCCCTTGAGCTGTATGCATTTGCACTATTTGTGTGGCAGCCTCTTGAGACATCTAGAATAGTGTACATCACCTATCACTGGACAATGCTTGCAGGTGTTCTAACTCAATGAAATGAAGTCCTCACAGATGTGCCTTCAAAGCTCAGAAAATGTGATGATCAGATAGAACCAAGTTTGGAGGGTAAGGTGCTTAGCAGAATCTAAAATTTCATTCTCAATAATGCCACCACCACTCTACTTTGGGAACTGGTTCCTACCTCTGTTGATGTGCAGGGTTTATTTTTCCAGTACTCATGCTTTTCTGTGTTGGTTAATGTTGCTCAAATACTGCCACCAGTGTCTTGTGATTCTCTGCAGCATTCACACATTTTTCCATAGACCGTGTCCTTGCTCACAATCTATGGTGTCTGCTCATATATTGACATATAACCTGTATCTGAAATATAAAGGCTTAACTTTGCAAAAATATGTGATATTCACAGTTAGGAAAGTTCATTTATTTTGAAATTTCTATGATGCAGTGAGTTTAAGAAATGTGTGTGTAAAGTTATTTTTAGAACACCCTTTGGAAATTTTAGTTTTAACTCTCAAGAGCATGCAAACCTTGTAACATGGAAGAGCAAATGCTGAAGAAATGTTTTTTAATAACCAGGACAAAGCCATAAAGAATTACATGGTAGGGGCTATCTAATATGCAGGTATGATGATAAAGATTCAGCATAAGATTGTCAGTACTGAAACACGCTTTATCTTGCAGGTATCATTCCTTGCCTGTGCCGTCGTCATTCAGAACTTTCCATGAAGGTGAAAGCGTATTGATTAGTCCCCATCAAAAGGAGCATGATGATTCTGTGTCTATCTGGATTAAAACAGAGAATGATCATTGTGATTTCTGTGATATGATCTTTAGTAAAAAGGCAGATTTGGCTGAACATTTAGCTAAAGAACATATTGATGAGATTTTTCATTGCAACAAATGCGACCAAATTTACAGAAGCAAAGACCTGTTCATACACCATTTGGAAGTGCATAAAAGCTGTCAACTACCATCGTTAGAGATGGTGGGAAATGTTGAATCCCCGGAAGCTTCTCTAGTTCCCTGTATAAAGGAAGTATACACTCTTGCAAAAATTCAAGCAAAAGAATCAATAGAAAACTTGAATTGCTTGTACTGTAAAAAGGAATTCAAAACTATGTTGTGCTTTAGCAAACACATGAAGAAACATGAAATTGAAATAACTTCAGGTATAAAAACTCAAGGTACAAAGTTAAAAGTAAGGAAGATGTATGAATGTGAACACTGCAGCAAGAAGTTTGTATTAAAGGATAGTTACAAGTCTCATCAGCGTATTCACACTGGTGAGAAGCCATTCACTTGTCATATCTGTGGCAAACAATTTAGTCATACTGGGGGACTTTATTACCATCTAAAGCATGTACATGCAGGAGTGAAGGATCATCATTGTGACATCTGTGGTCGAGGTTTTGCACTGAAAGCTGCCATGGAGGACCATCGACGGATACACACTGGTGAACGGCCATATGTATGTCATGCTTGTGGCAAGGCATTTAAATCCAAGGCATCATTGTACATCCATAGCAAGATCCATACAGATTCATTTCCTCATGCATGCAGCTATTGTCAGCGCAAGTTCCGTTGGAGACAGCAGCTTTTGGCCCATCATACTACCCATACAGGGGAGAAACCCCACACATGCGACATTTGTGGGAAAGGCTTTGGTGTGAAGACAGATTTAACTAGGCACAAGCTTATACATTCTGATAAGAAGCCATATTCTTGTGCACACTGCAATCTCAGTTTCGGACAAAAGCGTTATCTGAAGAATCATGAAAAGTTACGTCATGACATCCATAATTGAATACTGTTAAAATTATCCATATTTGTACTCAAATTCAGTATGTAGTACCAAATTCTTGTAAAAGTTTTAGATTAAAAAGAAGCAAATAGAGCAAAAATTCCTGCTTATATGTTGTTTTATATATGTATTTTAAAAACATTCTAGTGTTTTTCATTATTCTTCTCTACAGATTTCATACAGTGCAACAACATACAAGCAGCTAGATTTGTGGCATTTAGGAATGTTTAATGATAAACTATACACAGGCTTTTAAATAGCTTCTTTTAATTAAAAGTAGCTGGTAGTATACAAAGAATTAGTATACAAGCACCACAAAACTAAAAGGTTTTCATAGGTCCTTCCTCCTTCTAATCTGATGTTTACACTGATTTTACTATATTATGAAGGAATGCATCAGTCTGCAGCATGAATGCATATGCTTTGGCATAGCCCCACTACAATGCTTTTGTGGACTATGGTTCTGGTGAGTAGATGGTAGAAGTTGTGCCAACCTTTCATTGTAGGAAGGAGTGACTGGTTGTTAGTTACTATTGTCATCGTTTAAACACCTAGTATGATGCAAAACTTTTTTTACGTGGTTCTATTAGGGGATTAGAATTGATTGGATTCTAGAAGGGGCTCCACTCCCTCAAGATCTGAGGGCAATGCATTCTTTTCTCATACTGTATGAGTCGTCTTAGACACACCAGTGACTTCTGAGGTTAATGTCACAGTGTTATCTAAGGAAGAAGTTGGATACTTCTCACAAAACTTAATAAACATCTTTAGAACAACTGTTTTCTCCCCATGTATAAAGGTTTGACTTTTTTATGTTTTGCTTTTGCATAAACTGCAACCTGGTTATTGTTTTACATGTTAACACTCATAAGCCATAGAGTGTAACGTTGACCATACTACAGCATTGCAGTGTGTGCAGGGAATTGCTAACTGTAATTCTTTTTCTGTTAGTGTTGCTTTTCTTCAATTCCCAAATTGTGTTCTTTAGTATTGTGTTACTGTTCTAATATTTCACCTTAATTGCTACAAATTGTAAATATGCACATGAACTACTGTGCTCAACCTACAAGAGCCTTGGCAGTTGATGCGCATGCTTAGGTTTGTTTGGGTTCATTCAACTTTTGGATGAAACAAGTATTGGACCCAGATGTTTATGACATGTCATATTTTTCTCCTTTATGTTTTTTTTCCATGGCGAACATAAGTTAAACATGATTTCATCTAATGTAATTTTCATTGGTCGCATGTCATATTTTAGCTTTTTAAAGCTTTTTAACCAGTTTTCCATCATTTTTCATATTATGGCCATATTTTCAATTTTTTTTTTATTATTATTATTATTATTATAATGCTTTTGTCTTTTCTCATTTACTTGCTTACAGCCACCTCAAAGATGGGTTTTAAACACTCCTGAATTGTTGCTTGCAATTTCTCAGCAAGCAAATGGAGAGATTAGGGTGGTTATTGTCATTTTTCATGCCAAGATCAACTGGTTCTGTAAATAACTTAAGCAGGTAGAAGTGTCTTCATGATGTTGCTAAGGGAAAAGGGTGATTGGAGCATTGTTGAGCAGTCTTTCTCATGCTCAATGCTGAGTGAAAATAGAGATTGTTTTTACTTTAAAGCTTTAAAAAATATGTGATTTATTGTAATTCTTTGTGTTGTCTATCATGATGAAACATTTCTTTCATTTTGTGTGGTGTCGAGTGTCATCTCTTGTTTGATTGAATAAATTTTAAAAATTCGTAATAAAGATTAATATTATTATTATTTATTAATCTGTTAGATTTAAAAGTATTCATAAAACTTTAATTTAAACAACGGTGCAATTTTGTTAATGTGTGTAAAAATTTGTTTAGAGTATATTATTAAGTTTTACACCATTTTTAAGATCACAAAGACGTGCATATTTATAACATTTTTAGGTCATAAACATCTGGGCCCTACTGATGACATTGTATTAGGATGATGAGACATATTAGTTTAGCAGTTGCTTGTACATTAATTACTTGTATATTACCACCAACTTTTAATCAAAAGAGCCTATATACAATTTATTATTTAACATCCCTAAATGATTATCTGCTACTGCAATAGTTAGCCCCCCTTTTTTTAAGCAATTAAAGTTTAAAAGTTGTTTGTAAAAGTAGGACATCCTCTTCTAGGCAGATATTGTATATATAATATTGAAGTTCTTTGCTTCACAGAAATGCATGCCAGAGAGAAAATAGATGCATTTTCAGCAAAAATTTTCATTGTTATCCTTACAAATTATGTGATGAACGATAAACCAATATTAAATAATTTGTGTTATTATGATATGTATGAAGTTGAAGAAACTCTTGCTTGCCAAAGTAGTTTTCAAAATTAAGCATTATCAAATTCTGTAAATCTGCAGATTCTCATATAAGTGTAAGCCATACATAAATGGTCATACATAGAAGCGGCAGGGGAACATATGTTTGGAAGCACAGAAATGCCTAGACAATGAAATATCAAAATAGTGGATATATGAGATTAATTGATAATGTTGAAACTAAGACTGTGAAGCAATATATAATTAATACTCATTTGAGTTTATTTAAACACTCTTAAGCTTCTCATATCTCAATTGGTAGTGAAACATGCCCAAGAAAAATTAAGGTATGTGAAGCTTAAGAATGTTTAATTCAACTCAAAAAATGTTAATTAAATTATTACTGTATGTATGAATTTGACTATAATCCTTAAGGCATTGAAAAATGATTGACACTCCCTCCATAACTCGTGAACAACAAATACACAACATAGAAGCAGACAACCGTAATGGTGGACAGTCTATTTCTGTGGGGGAGGACTGGCAGCTTCAGGCATTTACATGAGCATTAGCATCTGTATGTGGGTAAGCAGCGCTAAGTCACACTGGTATTTTGTTGGATATTACAGTTCAAAGACAGCAGGGACTATGCTGAAAAATGCAAAAGCAGTAGGCATCCAGTTACAGCATGTGAATACAACACCCAACTTATGTCTGATTTTAAAAGAGGAGCTGGCAAATAATTTTTATGAACTAAAGAACGCAACAGGTTTATCTGGGGAACCCTTCATATCATTATCCATCAGGATTTGAAAATGTGGCATAATGGATTTCTCATTCTCTCAGTGTTGAACAGAAACAGAGATGTGTGGAAACATGTCAGCAATTATTGAAACTGTACAGCACAGATCCATTGGGGTTCTTTGAGCATCTGGTCACCGTGAATGAGTCATTCTTGCATAAAACTCCAGAAAGGAAATGTCAGTCTATTGAGTGGAAGCACACTGGGAGCCCTTGTCCCAAGAAGCCACAAGCAAATAGCAACTGTTCGGGGATACAGAAACGATCCTTCTGGTGGGTTGGCTTCCCCCCAAACAACCATCAACAATGATTACCAATCTGGATGAAGTAGGATTTACAGTGCTGCCATATCCTCCATATTTGCTGGACCTTACTCCTAGCATCTTTGCTCTATTCGATGCAAAGAGGCCATACAGGGCAAGAAGCTCACCACCAATAACAAGTTTTAAGCATTTATCCACCAGTGGTGTCAGGATATCTTCAAAGAATGGTTTAGTATGCAAATAAAGAAACAGCTAGAATGATGGCAAAGGTGCATAGATATTGGGGGTGAATACCTCTAATTATATTCTGTACTCATCTCGCAATAAATTCCTATTGTGGAAAAAAAAAAAATTGTAGTCAATCATTTTAAATGCTCTAAGTATTATATTTTATGTTGTTCTGCAATACCATCATTATGTTCCCATTGTACAAATTGTGCAAGATTTTGTGTTGAACTTGGCAAGCAGGAAGGACCTGCTACTGTACTTATCAGGATGGCCAGAATTTATGTGGTGCTTCTGTATGTACATATATATGTTGATAATAATTTAAGTTATAATGGCTGCTGAATAATTAATTTTTTTATGCACAGCACCATGACATAAGCTGAGGCTCTGACATACAAATTCCTTTATGTGAATTCAGTCTAAGCTAATTGTACAAGTTACCAGGACATGTTACATTACAATTAGGGACTTATTGATCATCTGAAAGTTTATGAACTAAAATGTTCATTTTTCCATATTGATAAAAGAACAACAATTTTTTTTTTTTTTTTGGGTAACATTTTTCTGAAGTGGAGGAAATAGGAAATGTTGCATTTCATCCTAAAATCAGATATCAAGATGTCACTGGAAGTAAATTTTTGATGTTCATTGAATAAATGAAATTAAGGAAAAAAAGAAATTAAAAAGGTCTTTGTGCACCTTGCTATGAAAAGCATAACTCAAAAACAAAAAGTCTAATAATTGCAAATTTCTTAGCGAGATATTAAAAAAAAATGGTTAAATACCAAACATGGTATTTAAGTTTGTCTTCCAAGGATTCAATATAAAGATTTGCGAGAAAATCCCCCCAACTACTCTTTACGTGAAAAAGTTTTCTTAAGAAGTGCCTTTAATGATTTGGATTAAAATACTGTATATTTAAGATATTTGCATGAGAAATAAATTGTTTATCTTGAATTTTTTGGGGTTAGCCTTTGAAGTCCTCTTCATTCTGAATACTTTTATATACTGGTAAACTGTAAGAGATAGACAACATCTTACTACCCACAAAGAAAAAAATTAAATAAATGTGATCTAGTTAAAACTCACTTATGTCAAATAAAGCTTTTTAGCCCCTCCATGGTGTGGGGGCAGTGTGTCTGCCTCACAATCAAAAGGTCTCAAGTTCATACCTTGGTTAATTTGAGTTACCTGGATAAGGTTTTTTTTTTATCTGGGGTTTACCCTTATGCTGAGAAGATGAATGTTGGGTAATTAAGCTCGAGAAACCCCGGATCCATTTGAGAGTCATTTAAACCATTACATTCATTCACCGTCCAATATGAACTTACCCGGTTAAACGGTGTTCAGCTTCAATTTTTTTGGGAGGTAGGCATTAACCATTTCCAAGATCCATTAGTGTGAGAAATAATCTGAGCTGCTTGTCCTTTTTTTTTTTTTTTTTTTTTTTTTTTCCTTTCTTATTTTAATGATGAAAATAATTAAGAAGTTTACTTTTAAATAAAAAACATTTTTGTATCAACGTTCTACTGGACCAGACATTTAAGTGCAGAAATTTTACATTTGAGCTGTTGTACATCTATGGGTGAATCTTACATCTGCGCTTGGAAAAAGCAGTGACACTAAGTATGAATTCTTCAGATTCCTATGTTGTTGACAGACTAAGGGGAAGAGCTTCCAAGCTTTAAGTTTTATTGTACCAAGATATGTAATTAATGCAGATCTTCAAAAGCTTTACTGAATTTAACTACCAGTGTTAGAAATATCTGGGAGATTTTAATATTAAAATTTATGAAAGTGCATCTTTGTTGTAAGCCAAAATTACAACAAAGCTTTGAAACCAAATTTCTCTCTTCTTGGTCATACAAAGCTTTCTACTTTTAGAAGCGGTGTTTAGAAGTTTTAAGGACAACTTGATCATGTTTTCATTTTCTTGAACTAAAAGGCAAACTGAACTGCATCCTTTTAATGAGAGTAATAAACATTCATTATTCATTAACTATTACAACAATATCATATCACATAAAAGAAAAACCGTTCAGTAGGATCATCTTTAGAAAGTTTTTCCTCATACCTGTATACTTATAACCTTGTATGTGTAAGGTTACGTATACACATACGGGTAAGGCTATACATATATACACATATATATTATATTCCTTGCTTATTATGATATTGTGATATATTAAAATTTTTGCATTTTTAAAATTGTAATTTTGTACAGTTTTTATTGTAATTGTAGAAAAGTTATATAAGGTAATTAGTTACTTCTAATGCCTAAGTGTAAAAACTATGCTATACTCTTGAAATGGACGTCCTGTAAATATACACAGTTTTACACTGTTAGCATTTAATGTACTCATATAATGAGATCTTTTCATATACAGCCATCGTCATATTTGAAATGTAACAGTTTATCATGATTTTCTCAATAAACACAGTGGTCCCATGAGCACAAAATAAATTACCTATGACTCAGAATTTTATTGATGAAGCAGGTTGAACCAAAGAATGAGCATGATGTGGTTAGACTCTGCAGAAAACATGAAGGTATTTTATAGGAAATATATTAGCCAACTATATGCTTAGATGTAACAGTCAGTTTGGAAATGTTTATCATATTTTAAGTTTATATTTTTATGGCTGTTTTAAAATATGTAGTCTTTTCTCCCTGAAAATTAAATAAATAAGATGTTTAGCTTCATAAGGCTCTAAAGCACAGAGATGAGTGAAAAATTTTGATGACTATGAAGTACAAATTTTTACTCAAATTCTCTTATGAGGTTTCGTTTATTCATGATACATCTTAAAAAAAACTGATGACAAATGTCAGGAGCATTCATATAAGGCGAAAATCTCAAAATTAGCCTGGAGCACTTTAGATTCTTATGATTCTAGGCATATAAGAAAGTATCTTATGAAAGAAATAGAGATTTCTGCATTGTTGATATCTGCAAGTTTGAGGGTCAACCTAATCAGAACTTATTCTGAAAAGTGAAATTTGAAAAACATTGAAGCAGTATAAAATCAAACAATATCTTAAGCAGTCACTTCTACTATGCATATGGCAGAGCTATGACAGGGAGATTTGCATACAAGCAAATGGCCAAATATTTAATTGAGGGTAAGAGAAGAAAGTGAAAGGTAAGCTTGAAAGGTGATAGAATCTAGTTTCTTTCTTCTCTGGTACAAGTACCCATAAATGGTTTCCAGTTTTAATTAAAACATAAATAACCTTATGTAAAAATGCTAAAACTTCCACCATTTTCTGATGCAGTAATAATTGTCTCCTAGGGAGTAATGAAAAAATTAACTTCTTTTACAGGTGGTGTAGGTCAGAGATACCAGTAAAAACATTGCAACTGCATTCAGAAGAAAACAGCAATGAAATTTTGACCCTTTATGGGCCGTATGATGATCTTTCAATACAAGAAATTTTTGATGTGCTGGAAAGTGAAAGTGAAAGTGAAAGTGAAGGTGACAGTGAAAGTAATGATGCTTTAACTGCATGTCTACTGGACCACACATATGTAGTAGTGAGCAGAAAGAAGCAAAAGCCTGAATTTCATCAATGCAAACTGTGTGATGAAAAGTTTGCATCCTTGACCATGCTAAAGTATCACCATAAAAGCCAACATCAAGAGTGCATAAAATACAGATGCTATGGGTGTGATAGCTTATTCACTTCAAAAAGCAAACTGCAGTCACATTGTATCACCAATAATTGTGGCCTGCAGTCTCATAAATGTTTGTGCCATACATGTGGCAAAATGTTCAATTCAGCAAACAACCTGCAATGCCATCAGAGAAGAGTTCATGCTACAACTGCAGAGATAAAGGAGAAGCAGTATATCTGCAAAATTTGCAATTTAAAGTGTTCTTCGGATTACAGCCTCCGCAGACATATTGTGAATCACAGAGAAAAGAAATTTGTATGTGAAATATGTGGAAAGCGTTTTGCACTTGAATATAAACTTAAAATGCACCAGGAGTGTCACTCAGAACAGCGTCCTTACATCTGTAAGATATGTGTCTCAGGATATAAAACCTATCGCAACTTGCTGTCTCATGAACAGGAGGTTCATGGAATATTTCCAGCGGGACGAGGAAAGGAAAAGGAATCCCGCAGCTTTACATGTGGTATATGTAAGAAAGAATTCACAACCCCAAGGCGTCTTGCAGTTCATGAGCGCACTCACACAGGAGAACGACCTTATATTTGCGAACAGTGTGGACGAACATTCCGCACAAATGGGTCACTTCACATTCACCGTCGGACTGTCCATGAAAAACACAGGCTTTTTGGGAAGAATAGTTATTATCGCTGTGAAATATGTGAAAAAGTGTTCTCTTCAAAGCAAAATAAAGCAGCTCACATGGAGACACATGAAGATCGACCATTGAGCTGTGAAGTCTGTGGAATAACTTTCCTTACTTATAAATCTGTTCAGTATCATCGTCGAGTAATGCATATAACACAAGAAGAAAACTGTAAAAGGACTAAATACCCATGTAAAGTGTGTGGAAGAGTGCTATCTACTAAACAGTATCGTGAGTTACATATGCGCATCCATAGAGGAGAGCGACCATATTCCTGTGAGGTGTGTGGACGTGCTTTCACGCAACGCTCTGCTCTCGTAAACCATACCTCTGTTCACACTGACATACGACCTTTTCCATGTACTCACTGTGATAAATCATTTCGACGTAGAGATACACTTCTTGTACATGTCCGCACTCATACAGGAGAAAAGCCATATGTTTGTGAAGTTTGTGGGCGGGGTTTTGCGCAGCAAGTGGATATGAGGAAACATTGTCATAAAATACATAATTTAATTGTTCGTAGAAGAGAAAAAATAACACAATTACACCAAGACAGTTAATCCTCCCTAGGCTATGGTAGAAATTATTTTTTGTGAAGTTCTCTTATGTCATTTGAAGGATTTACTCTAGAAATTTCAAGCTGTTTTAGTTTGTGTTTGATGTTGAGATTTAGTATTGTAATTTTTGAGATTTAGTACTGTAATTTTTATCATTACTTAAAAGGAAGTTTTACCTTAGTATGTGACAGAATTTGCATAATTTTAATATACAACATTAGTTCTGAATATGTTTAAGTTTAATCATGTTTATTCTTTTACTTGAGAGCTTTACATATCAGAAACATTTTTGGAAATGTTGCAAAGCTGTAGGGGCTTTGTTATTTAAGATGCTTAGCAGCATAATTGCTTGGTTCCTGAAATAACAATAAGAGCATTTAATGATTATATGTATCTCACTGAATGCAAGCATTAACAAAGGAGTTTACAGTGAGTTTCTACATTCTAGCCATTGTAAAATATTGCATCAAAGATGTATTGCTTTTAACATAAAAGTAATCAGTAATAAATTAAATTCCTCCAGGAGAAATTCTTATGAGGATGATTGGCAAACCTTTAGCATTCAACAGTTACATCAATTCACTGGAAATGCAGAGAAATAATAGGTGAGATATCTTAAAAAGATTTAAAGCAGTGAAGATATGGGAAAAAAACATCAAATGAAAAATTAAATTCTTTGACCTACTGAAATTGTTCTATAAGTATATAAGTTTGTCACAAGAAGTATTACTTTCTTGTCAATTGTAATAATTGCATTTTTCATTTCTGTTAGAGACAATAAATATATCTAAAATTGCAGCTTTCAAGATAGACTATGGTTTACACTTAATCTGTTATAACATTTTTTTTCCCCTACTAAGTTATAATAAATCATATCTATCATAATTTCTGTATCTTCTGATAGGTTAGATAACTTCATAGCAGAAGAAGACTTCAAGCAATGTTTGCTTGAGATGCTAGATAAATTTGGTTCCTTATTTAAAAGCTGCAGAGTATGTGAAACCTACATTCCTGCTCCTTTCTTCCCTTACATACAAAAAGTATCATCCTGCCAAAAGTTTTGCAGCAGAAAGTAAAAAGTGAGGGAAAAGATATATTATGCATTAACATTTTGTATTAGCTTTTGATTTGTAGTAGCATATTAATCTATTACTTATTATTGTTATATTATTGTTATTTTTTTTTTCTCTTTTTAATAGTTTAATGTCCTTTCACTATATAGGTCATATCAGATGATGAATGAATGAAATTGGTGAAATGTTGGTAAAATGAGCTTAGGGTCCATACAGCTTAAGAGTTATGAGTTAGTCATCTTTTCAGGATATGGGAAAGCCCGAGAAAAAAACCTTATCCAGTTAACTTGCCCAAATCGAGCTTTGAACTCTGGACCTCTTGAATGTGAGGCAGACATGCTATCCCCACACCATGGAGCTGGCTCATTATAATATGCCAGTAGACAAGCCAGCCATTATTTTATGAGTGTATTAAAAATATTTTCCATGTGGGTATAATCAATAGTAACACCTCAATTAAAGATATGACTTTGCTACATCGACTTGTGTTCTCAATATGTTTATCAATGTTCTTTTGAGTTTCTAAGATTAAAATAGAAGATATTCCAAATTTACTTTTGAACTTAACCTCAAGCTAATACTTTGTATTGCTTTTCATGTCAACTATATATTTTCTATGCACCTGAACTAAACTGCATATTTTTGTAACAGTTCCCTAGCTTCTCACCATCTTGTCCTAATCAGAAATCCAAATTTTAGGCATTAAAAATATCTGAAAAACCTTTGCTTGATCATATTTTAAGTTTTATATTCATTTAGTTTACCCAGATATGTAATAATATAGCATAAAGCTGCAAAATATCAGGGAATGAGTCATACACCAAAATTTGCTATTTTGGTAAACAAATAGCAAAATATGCATGTTAATTGATATTAAATTTGGATTTTTCATTGAATAACATTATTTTGATGACACTCTTAAATTTAAACTTATACAAAGGCACATAGCAGTACTATTAAAAAGAATCATGAAATGTTTGGCAGCAGCAGTGCCAACAGTCAGAGGCATAACCCAGGGGGGGGGCTGTTGGAATCCCCTTGCTAAAACAAAAATTAAAAATTATTAGCAAAAATAGCTTCGTTAAAATAATAGCACCTCCTTTCTAGGTTGGTGGGAATGAGATACTTCCTAATCATATCATTGATAGTACTATATTTACGCCGCATGTCTTGGACAATATGACCAAAGGTGCCATTGCTACAACCATGTTAAGATACCAGAGGCATGTGTTCATTCCAGTGCTAAATTTGAGTGGTTTCCAAATTAGTGCATATCTCTCAGTTTAGAACATAACTAGAAGCCCTATTTTTAGTGAATAAAATTGTTTGCAGCGGTAATATAAAATATTCACAGTGGTTATTAATTCTCATGTCACAACACATTTGCCGCTTAGAATATGCAAAACATTGTATCCTAATTTTAATACCAATTGTTGTACCTTAATCTGTGAATATAAAATTGATTTATTTAAACATTTCAACTCAGAATTAACTCATATCTATCAACTGAATTGACACAAATTGTTTATAAAATGAACCCATATACATAACCCCTCCCTTAATAATTTTCTGGCTATGCTACTGCCAACAGTGCATTATAGCAGTTGAATTGCAAGTTGTAACTATAGTTAAATCAGAAAAGACAGCTTTTTTGAGCTCATTTTCAAAAATAATTTTTAGCTTGTTGCAGTTATTTTTTAATGTGACTGAATGTGTTATTACTTCTAAGAAGAAGGCTCTTATTTTGGTAGATGTGTAGTTATGTACAAACATTGCAATATGTGAATTTACTAGGAATTCAGAGACAAATATTTAGAGTACTTCAAATTCTTGGAAATGCTCAAGAAAAACAAGGAATTAACCTAAAAGAATAAGATGACAGTATTCCATTGCAAACACTTCCAGCATTGCAAAAAATTGAAGACTGACAGGAAATAATTTTATGCCAATATATTAAGATATTTTTGCAGGAAAAAAAATATACACACACATACATTTAAAAGTTAGATCGTCTAGAAAGTTTGTCCTCACAGAATGACAAACTTGTCCTCAATGTGAGTTTTTATTAATTTGTTTGTTTATTTTATGTGCTAAGAGGCTTTACAATTGTGCTGTCTACCGAAATTTGCCCTTAGCCACTCATTCAGTAGACAACTACCACAAGTCATACAGTTTAATAATAATTAGTATTACCCACAATTAAAGTCTCTCTCTCTCTCCCTCCCCCTCCCTCTCCTTTCACAGTCCGTTTCCATTTACTCTTTACGTTGTATAAATATATACCACGCTCTTACTTCTCTAAAAATTCTATTTAAAACTGCTCTTCTATCCTTTTCAAACCACTTTAGATGATTTCTTCTCTCCAGGTTTTAGTTCCTTTACAATCAAACATTATGTGTTCTAGGTCCTCCTTCCCATCACATATAGGACGCTCCATTTCTCTGACTTTTTCACTTTCACGCTCCAATTCTGCCCATGCTATGCCCCTCTCTTTCCTCCTTGTTTACTTTATCAATATATTTTTCTCTGTCCCAAAAGCATTTCAGCATAACATAAGATGCCAAGGATCTCTTCACTGGTAGGTTACTAAACAAGTTATCTTCAAATCATAATCTTACCTCTTTGCAAAACCCTTTAATATTTGTTTCTCTACTTCTCCGAATATCACATAATCCATTGCGCTCCAAATTATTTCTTATACCACTTATCCATTCCATATCCTTTAATGACAATTCTTGGTAAATTAAACATTGTTTTAGTAAGTTATCCTCATTCAAGTTTAGAATCCTATTCCAGTATTTCAAGTCTCTCTCTATAATCAAACCTTTGCTTGTTGCTCTTCCCATCTGTATTTGGGCAACCTCTTTCACGGCCGAAATTGGTAGCCCAGAACTTCTCTGCAGAATGATCTGTGCACTGAATCAACTATTTCCATACATTTTCAGTCCTCACATTTCACAGCATAAAACATTCTTGATTCTACCACTATATTATACATTCTTTTCATTGTGATTAAGAAAGTAGGGAAAGCAAAATGAGTGTAGAGCATGTGCTGTTCTGTCACATGCTGCAATAAGACTTGCCTTGATTGTTCAATGTTTGAATTTTGTTGTCTAAGTGTGCAAGGTAGGCCTTTCTGTCAAAATAAGTTTTCAAAGACCAAAAAAGTATTCCAATTTTTTCATTTGTCTCTTTTCATACAATCTCCTAAGTGGAGATCTGTACGTTTAAATTATTATACATAAATAAAAACGTAAACCCTAAAGACATATTTTTGCAGCTGTTGAGGAAAGCTTTAACTATATCAGCATAAAGTTTCTTTGAAGCTTATTTGGCTGTAATTGTAAGACACAACACCTCTATTTGCTCAAAATGCATTTTTACTATAGCAGGATGTAATTGGCACATATAATGGAAAATGTCTTCATCTCATCTGGTCATTGCAATTGATTTCAAAGAATACTGTTGAATCATTTTTGTAATCATGATTTTCAAAGGTTTCATATGAATGTTATTATGTTACAGTGTGTCACAATACTTTACCAGACAGATTGACCTATTATGGCTTCAATAAAGCTCCAATTACTCTTGTCAAGACATATATAAATAATAAATATCAAGATGTTTACCATCACGTTTGTTTACGGAATGCAAGCTCATTTAGTGTGGTGTAGCTCAGGGCTGTGTTTTAGGTCCCAATTAATGTATTATTTATGCGTTATCTTACTAAACCTTTTTTGTTTGCCCTTTCTGTTATTTGCTAAGCCCTCTTGTGAGTCCAATGGTCAGCTTATTGAGGATGACTTATTATTAAAAAGTGGTGCTCATATAATAAAGTGTGTGTAATGCAGTGAGTGAAACTATAAATTAATTCAAATTCAAGGAATAAAGATTATCAAAACAGTATGATACTTTTAGGAATTTCTATTCAATCCGACTTATGGAACACTCATAGCATTACAGTTAGTCTTCTTTCATATGGTATATTCTTGTGGAACATCTTTCCTGTGCTAGTGCTCTTCTTGTTTTGTAAAAGAAGGCAATCTCTGCTATTGGATGAATATTTATATCATTACTAATACTTAACGCATATTATTACAGTCAACCGGAATACTTAAAATTGCTTTATAATAATCCGCCTATTCAGTCAAATCACAAATCACTACATTAAGTTGTTGAGTTCCTATGAAGATCCAATAATTTCAAAATGCAGCTATTGCCCCTTTCTTTCTAATTAAATCTAATACCCAACAGTGTTTATTACTTTTTTGTTGTCTTGCTTACTAATTTTCCTGAGCCATTTAGTTCTTACTTTACCTGAATAATTTTCTATTTCCTTTAAATTCTTCCATGATTTTAATGCTCATCAACTTTTTTCCCATAATTTTGCTTTGTAAATTGCACCATCTTTTCAAGTTGTAATTTATCCTTAAGAATTTTGGTTCCTTCGCATTCTAACAATATATGCTGGTTATTGTCCTCTTGGCTGCGATGCGGGCATTTTTCTAAATCCCCCCTTGCTCTTAGACCTTTCGATTTCATAACCCCTTTTTTAACCCATGAAGAATCTTCTCTTGCTGCTTTGTTACACTTTTCAACATAATCTTCTCTGCTCTACATTGTTTTTTTCAGCTCTCTGTACATGTTCACTGAAATTTTTAAATTAAAAGTAGTGAATATTTTTTGCCCTTCAATATATCCAATTTTTAATTTAATTTCTTTTCAGAAACCAATTTCCAGTCATTCTCTAGCTCTTAGAATTTCTCCAAAACCAGTTTTATTCCAAAAGTTTCCACAGTCCTATTGAATCAAGTCCTTCTTGATCTAACTTTTCCCAATCTTTCAGACACTGAAGTAAGACAATTTGCACATCTAAATTTCTAATCCTAAACCAATATTTTAATACTCTTTCCAGAATTTTCCCATTGACACCACGCCTTCCGTAATTGTTAGAAAGCAATCAGAGTTATTGCTAATGCTAAGCTTACTGGACATTATAAGCCACTTTTTAAAGCTTTTCATGTTCTCACTCCTTCTTCTGTGTTTTACAATGTTTATCATCACAAAAAGAATATTTTTACATTTAAATTGAACACCAATACTCGTGAAATGTCATGGCAATGATTTAAGACTTGATTCATGTAATTTTTCAACCATTCAATCTAAATTTCAGTATATGTGTCATAAATGATACAATAATTACCACAGTTTACTTAAAGTCTTAAATATGGACCATTCAAATCTCTATGAGCATACTATCTACTCTGTGAATAATATTATGATAATGCATATGATTTTATTTTTCTGTACCTGAATTTGGGTAATGTGGATAAAATGGAGATGTGTGTAGCGTCTTACAAAACTGAGATGTTTTATGCTGTCAGTAGGATGAAAACGTTTTGTCTTAAGGTTATCATCCAACTGACATCATAAAGCTGTGATATGTTGTCACTGGTGGTCTAGGGGATGCTTGCATCTAGTTCCCGAGTTTGCAGGTTCAAACCCAGTGGAGGGGATGGATTTTTTCAGGCGTAAAATTCTAGCATGTCTTTCTTTGGAAGGGAAGTAAAGCTGGCAGTCCCATGTTGTAGATTTATGTTAAGTAAAAGAACCTCAAGCCTAATAAAGAGGCCTCTGAGCAAAGTTTCTGGTCTTTCATACCAACATAGAATGGGACACTAAGGATCATAGTACGAAGGCAGTCCCAGAAGTAACTGGCCTGATGTATATATAGCATTTGTTATTTCAAACAAATGACTATAGATAGTACTACCCTTATAAAGCTTAAGTTTGAAGTATGACTATGCTACGTCATTTAGTAATTGTTTGGCAGCCATTAACTCTCCGTCAGGTGCGCGCTTTGGTAGAACGCAGGCCCCGCGCTATATTTTTGTTGTTATTGTTTGTATTTTTGTTGTTATTGTTTGTATTTTTGTTTTCTTTCGTTTATTTTCTTTTTTCCTGTGTTTACCTTTATTTAGATTAAGCGTATAAGGCTTTCATTAGTAGGTATTACGTTACAAAATAAAAATGCAAGCTAAAATACGAGTACATATACGTTATAAATTGTATTACAGTAAGTATAAAGAAATACATTGCCATTTCCAGGTATACATACAAATTGTAATTTCAAATGTTCAGTTACGCAGAATCATCTACTATCTCACCCGTGTTTTCCCCGACTAAGCAACTTTCGCAAATAATTTTAGCATGTTTGCTCAAACACAGGGGGGTGTTGCATTTCCCACATGCATATTTAGTTTTGCAGTTCATTTTGTCTTTGTTGCAGGGTGCACATCGTTTCCTTTTCAATGTGCATAGTGGTGTATTTGACAATTCATCTACCCCGGATTCTTCAGGTTTATATTTTGTCAAAAGGCCTTTCAAATCACCGGGTAGATTTGATGCTGTTGCTCTCCTTTGTAGCTGTTGTAACAGTAAAGCTAAAGATAGTGCTTTCAAATACTCTTTCCTTGTGGAATATTTATTTTGGTTTCCAAGGAAGATAACCCTAGAATTAATACCTGCAATGTTCAAGATATGGTAAAAATTACCATGGGTCACCTTCTCGTTGTTCTTGCTACGTTGTATGTAGCACACAATTTATCTACTACATCAACTCCAGATTTACTGTCGTAACGCAGGATTATTTCAGGCTTTTTCTCAGCACCTTCTGATAACTGTGTGGATGAAACATGTAGACTTGAGAGCAAAACTACTGTTTTACCACCTTTTGGAACATATGAAACAAGCGTTTCATTTTTTTTGAAGCCAAATATGCTTTCGTACTGACTGTGATCTTTTGGAGAAGTAAAACTCTGTTTTGTTCTTTCGCACTGTACCGACAAAAGAAAGTTGTCTTTTACACAATTCATTCACCAGCGATACAGTGGTAAACCAATTATCTGCAGTAACGTTTCGTCCAGTGCCAGAGATTGGTTCACTTAGTCTCAGCACTACAGCCTCTGCCGAGTTAGTTTGCAAATATGGTCCGTCCGGCTGCTGTCCATGATAAATCTCCATGTTAGTTGTATAAAACAGTTTTGCATCACTCAAACAGAATCTATTTATGCCATACTTATTTGGCTTGGATGGTATATATTGTCTAAAACCACATCGACCATGAAATGCCGGCAACTGTTCGTCGACAGTGACATTTTGTCCAAGAGAATAATGGTTCTGACAGTTGTTCAAAAACAATGTAAACATTTCTCTAACAGCAGCCAATTTATCCAATCTTCATCGCTCCAGTCTTGAGCTTTTGTCATCAAAGCGAATACAGCGTATTAGAAAACGAATCGTTTTTCTGACATAGCCATTCGGAATAGAGGAATTCCAAGATCATCGATTCTCCAAAACTCGTGAATATTCTGGCATCCACAAGCATATGATGTTACCTATAAAATGCATGCTATCACACAAGCTGCTTTCATCGTCTTTTTCTTCATCTTCATGCTCAGTTTCTGAATCTAAAGATCTCGTTTCGAGTCTATCTTCTGAATCAGAATCATCTGATTCATATAAGTTGTCATCCACGAGCAAGGCATCATAATCGCAAAGTAGGCGATGTACTTCTTCCAAATTATTCGGATTCTGTAGATCGTACCTTTTACTCATATTCATGATGAAGCAGTAACAGCTCCTTGCAATAGCAAAGCAATATTGTAATGAGAAACAAATCTGTCAACAATATGTAACAAGAGCAGGCGCGCGGGGCCTGGTTGACCTGTGCGATACGTAACTGCTGATTAGTCATTCCTCCAGCCAAACAAATAAACAGATAAGGTTATCGCTGCAGCAAATAATCGCGCAAGGTGTAATGTTAGATGTCCTAGTCAGGCAGTTGCATAGGTGCGTTCGTTCGAAAATTATAACATTTATATAATGCCAGGGGTCTCTCAGGCCCCTAGCAACTGATGGAGGGTTAATACTGAACTCTCAGCGAATTTATAAACATGGATAAAACTGACCATTGTTATGTGATGCAATACTTTCATTTGAAAGGTCTTAGTCCAAGTAATATTAAAGCTGAGCTAGATTCTACTCTGGGGGAGCCTACTCCTTCATTTATAACAATAAAATATTGGGTGGCAGAATTTAAGCGAGGCTGTATGGGCTGCCAAGATGAACATTGCAGTGGTCGACCAAATGAGGTGACCACGCCAGAAATTGTGAAGAAAATCCACAAAATGGTATTGGATGACCGTCAACTGAAAGTGATGGGAGCTAGCAGACATCATAGGCATTTCAAAAAGTGCTCTACATCGCATACCAGCAGAAAATTTAGACATGAGAAAGCTGTGCACAAGACGGGTGCCGCGTTTACTCACAATGGAACAAAAGCAGCATCGTGAGGATGTTTCAGTTGAGTGTTTGGCAATGTTTCGCTGCAATAAAGCGGAGTTTTTGCGTTGATTCATAACCATGGTTGAAACATGGATCCATCACTTCAGCCTGAGATGAAGGAACAGTCAAAACAGTGGATTGAAAGGGGAGAATCGGCTCCAAAGAAGGCAAAGACAGTTCCAACTGCAGGCAAGGTTATGGCATCAGTTTTTTGGGATGCACGTGGGATAATTTTCATTGATTATCTTCAAAAAGGAAAAGCAATCAATGGCGAGTATTATGCAAACATTGTAGCATTTGAATGATGAAATCAAGCAAAAACGGCTGCATTTAGCAAAAAAGAAAGCTCTGTTTCATCAAGACAATGCACCAGTTCACATATCCATTATTGCCATGGCCAAAATCAATGAGTTAAAGTTTGAATTGCTTCCTCATGCACCCTGTTCACCAGACTTAGCCCCTTCTGATTATTTTCTGTTTCCAAAGTTGAAGAAATGGCTTGGTGGTAAAAGATTTGCCAACAATGAAGAGGTGGAGTTTGCAGTTTGCAACTGGTTCTCGCTATAAACAGGGTATCAAAATTATTGAAAATTGCTGGGAAAAGTGTATCGAGCTGAAAGGAGATTATGTAGGGAAATAAAGATGTTTTTTCCCAAAACTTTTTCGTTTTCTTTGTTATATCGGGTACTGCTGGGACAGCCCTCGTAGTTAAAAGAGCGTCCATAAATAAAACTTTTTTTTGGGGGGGTGGATCCCGCTAATGAGATGCACTTCATGGGTTGGTTGGATAAAGTTCATCTCAGTCTCACAAGTCAAGAGGCATCTCATCATTTCCTGAACCACCTCAGTAGCTTCTCAGCATTTAGGATCGAAGTATGAAATCACTATTACAGAGTTAACGGGAAGTAAAGAATGAAAAATCTATAAGCAAAAAGTGATTCATTTCCTATTTGTGATAAATTTCATGTTTTGAGAATTAAGCTATACAGAAACTTAAAGAGAAATCTTTGGGAATATTTTAGGAAGACAAAGGGCTTGGAATAATTGGAAAAACATTTTGAGATTTGTGGATGTCACAGATTAGTAGCGTGAGAGAAATTTTGGCATACATAAGAGTGAAGATTTTGCAAGTTATTGATGCAATTATAAACAAAAAGCTTTAAACAGCAGAAAAAATAAAATGTTGATAGTTTGGAAGAAATATGCTCAATTTCCTGACATTGGAAAAGATGACTGTACTCATTTACTTATATAGATAAAAAGAACTCTTGAGATGCATTGAGGCAGATACACTAATGAAAATGCATTGCAAGCATGAATTTTAAAGCAGCGTAAAATGCATAGAATAAGTTATTTACCAACAGGGTTGTTGAAACAGCATCCAATTTTATTTGACTGAACTGCAGAAAACAAAGGGAGCACTGAAGATGGTCAGAATCCTTCACTAAAGTACAGATATCCACTTGTGTATTAGTTGTTGCTAGTCTTAAGGGGGCTTATGGGTGAAATTTCTATTTCACACAATTTTAAAGCTACATATTTAATTTTTTGTCCACTTATTTGGGGTGTTATGTGGAACTATTTGGCAGAGTTTCATTTTTGTATGGCAATTAGTTTTTGAATAATTGAAATTTTTCTTTCAAAATATTTGCAAATTTCAAAATGAAATGCACTTCACACTTTTTTGAAAAAAGTTAGAATTTTTTTTTACAAAACCAGAAACTCATTTAGAAAAACTTGACTCATGGGTTTTGTAATATCTTAACTGTAAGGGAAATTTAAAAAAAAAATATGGCCTGCATAGCAGAAATTTGAAAATTTTTGCAATCACTACACACATTTTATTTTTTATCTCAAAAAGCACTAAGTTAATCCTGAATTTCATGCATCAGTTTTTTTGTTATGCTTTATAGATGTACAGTAAAAATTTCAGCTTTCTAACAAGTAATTTGTGGATGTTATTTTGTTTTGAATTAGTAAAAGTGTAGCAAAAATTAAAGTGAGGAAAAATGAGTTTAAAAAGTTTGTGTGCAGTTAACCAGAAATAATGACTTGCAGACCTTCTTTGTAGTGTCCAGCTTAAATGTATAATTTGTACTCTTTTTTTCATTATAAGCACTGCAAATCAGCTCTAATTTATGACATAAGCCAAGCCTTTCACTGCCAAGTCCTATATATAAACGCTTTTGATTGTGGTCATTACACTTCTGCTCCTTCACCAATGATGACAGTAAAACTGGTGTCCATCAATATGTATTTACAGTCTTCATTATTTACTACAGGTACGTGTTCACAATTATCCTCCAGCTGTTTCTGCCTTAAATTTTTCTTTTGTACATCACATTCTCACTCATCTAACCTTTCATCATGGTATGAACACAAAATGTGAAATTTTGTAATTTTTGGTCACATTTTCACCCATCCCCCCCCTTAAGCTTAACAAAGAATCATCACTGAAAGAGCACCTTTGGTTTTTAATAGCGTATCAAATAAAGAACTTTCACCTATGTATGTGGTTTCCATGATGAACCCCAGAATACATTGTTTACAAAAACTGCTGAAAGTGTACTAAGTTTCACTAGAATTAAATACTGAAATTAATGGGAACACCGAGCATGGTTTAACACCTTCACTAATGCAGATATCTCTATTTCTGTATTAGTTGTTCCCAGCCTGAATAAGTGTAACAAAGAAACATCACTGAATGAGATCCTGTGGTTAGTTTTTATAAATTTCATGTTGGAGAAAGTACTCTCACATAGGTATGTGTCTCTAAACATGGAGGTAGTTTGTAATCCGAAATCCCTAAGCTGAGGAAATGAAACAAGTTTTAAAAAATTGTGTCCTGTCTCTGTCCTGATTTGGAGAAAAGGATCCATTTAGAGATCACACAATTCTAGTTGAACTTAGAAGGGTGATCTTCAGTGTTTACTTTCATAGGGTGATTAAAAAGCAGGTTACCATTCATATTGTGAAAGTTTGAAAATCTTTCATTAAAGTCTTGAATTATAACTTCAATGTTTTCAAGAAACTCAGAGAAGTTCCCAGCTTCAAAACCCCTTAGCAGCTATTCACAGGATGTAAAATGTATCACCTTCTACTTAAAGCTGATTTATTTTGAAATCCAATAATACTACCAAATAACTGTGACACACTTTGATTTTGCTCTGATCAACTCATTCAAGTTCTTGAAAGCAAGCAGTGTCTTCCACCCAACAACTAAAATTTTCATTGTCTTTGAAATTGTCTCTTAAAAATACTGGAATCTCATTTCTCATGCAAAGAATATCTGTAGACATCTACCTGCACTTAACCAGCCTACATTTGCATGAAGTGGTAGATATCTTTATTGAGATTATACCTCGCCCATAATCTCCTGGTACCTGCAGTGCAGTTGTGTTTTTTCGCCAACTTCCTGCATAAGACCTCTTGGTGAAATGTGCAATGAAACATTGGGCACCTTTTTCAAAACTGCAATACTCTTGCATTGCTTTATTAACTACTTTAAGCGTGTTGTCTCCCTTGATGATTGCATTTAAGGAACACAAGCCAAGCAGTTCCTCCTGTGTTGAAAAATAACTGAAACCCATGAGATTGAAAATCAAAAGTCGGCTGGTGTCAGTTTGTCAACATTGTTATCCAAGCATAAGGAAAAGTAGGTGCATTTTGCTGTCGCCTCTCCTTTTTATTTTGTTTGTTGGTTCCGCCATACTCTGTACTTTTCTTGAAATTGTTGGCAAGAAAGTGGAACAGATGCAATTATTGTAGATTTAACTATTTCACCATCACTAAAAACTTCCTTATTTCTTGCAAGTTCCAATGATACAACATAGGAAGCAGTTATGCAGCTAATGTCTAATGTTTGTAAACATGCTTGTGTGATGCTTAAGGTTCTTGTAATCATGCAAAATTGCAACTCTTGCTGCTCCCTTATACTTTTTCCATTGTTGTTCAAGTGAAATAATATAATGTCTCTTAACATTGTACTCTTTACAAGTAGCGATTACTTGCATGCATACAATACATCAATTTACCATTATTCCTTGTGATGAAATAATACAATTCCCAAGTATCTTTAAAATGTTTATCTGGATTCTCCTCTTCTTGCTAAAATTATATATACTTTACTTGCAAGCACAAGTCAATTCAAAAGCGTTACATAACCTTGCATGTGCAAACAACAAACTGAGTGACGAAACAGGCTTGCACATAACAAAGTAGAAAAACAAAAATATCCCAATGAAACTGGCATGGCCTTTAGAATCATGTTTATAATGTTATGCTCATGGTTATGACCTTGAATGAAAACCCACCACAGTCACTAGTATGCAAAGAGTGCATTACAGAGAAAAATTTGAATTTGTTAGAGGAAATCAATTGTTCTAATACATAATACCTAATGTGAGTCGAGCCACCGGAGACGTGCACTGATCCAGTGGTTCACAAGTTCCTCAACAACTCGGGAAGCAGAATTCGGGAGAACTCCAAGGAACTCAAGATCGTGACTTGGCACAACTTTTATTTTGAACAATCAATCCAGCTATGGGTAAAATACATTCATAGAAACAATGCCCCATTTAACACACTGCCATGACATACTCAAGAACCCAAGCCTGTCAAACTGAATACCCTGCAGTACAAATAAGTGGATGTTGCAGTACTAAAGTTGTATAAAAACTTAAATGTTATTAAGTACATTATTATCTTATTAAGTAGCATGCAAAATATCCGCTAACATATACTTTGCTGCTTCACCAAATTAAGCAGGCTCTAACTGTAAAGTATTTCACTGCAAGCAATCTAAGTAGCACTGCACCATAAAGAACTGTAGCAGACATCACTAAGCTTATGCTGAGAAATTAAACAAGTACAATTGAATTTATATTTGCGATATTATATTGTAAAGTTGTTGACCTAAACTAAACTGAGTAACACTGCAGCATAAAGAACTGTGGTTTGTGCTATTAAGCATATATTGAAAGGTTAAACAGTTCATTCATTAATAGACAGCATAAGGTTCTTACCAAAGAAACATTAGACAACATCGTTCATCATTTGGAGACTTCCCCTCAGAAATTGCTTAGGCGTCTTTCACAACAAGCAGGCATTTTGTATGGCTCTGTACAAAGAGCTACTAAATTGTTGAAGTTAAAACCATATAAATTAACGTGGCACATGCTCTTCAAACAGGTGACCCTGTGTGTAAATGCACATTTTGTGAGTGAAGTTTCAATAGCGTGTACAATGGTGAACTATCCTATTTTTAATATTTTTCTTGGGCAAGGCCTGGTTCCACTTTCATGGATAAGTATGTATACAAAATAATCATTATTGGAGCTCTGACAAACCTAATATTGTTCATGAAGTACCCCTCCATGACAAAAAAATTGGTGTATGGTGTGCCATGAGTGGAGAACAAATTATAGGGCCCATTTCTTTTTAGACAACAGTTGACATCCCCACATGCATGAATACAGTTTTGCCCCCATTGTTTAGAGAACTAACAGACCGGGATATCCTTTTGCCTTTTTTAAACAAGACTCAGCCATGGCCCATTCAGCCAGATTTTAAATGAGGATTGAAAGTGTGCTTGAGGACAGAGTTATTAGTAAAGATTGTGTCCTCCCTCAGTTCCTGACCTAAACCCCTGCGACTTTTATCTCTGGGGTAAATTAAAACAGAGTGTGCAAAACAAACCCACTCACCAGAAGAATTAAAACAAAATATCCGCCAGGAAATTGCCAGCATTTCACAATGTGAACTATGGTGAGTAATGGATAGCTTCTTAAAGAAGTATACCAAACATGTATGGACAACAGTGGCCAGTTTCAGTATCTCTTTTCATAACATGGGTAAGTAAATCTTTAAACATAGTTGAGGAAATTGCATGGTTGCATCAGTGCCGTTCTATGATAGCCGCAGATGGCAATGCGTGCCACCATTGCGAACTGGAAAAACACAGCACAGCCAGTTCATAATTCATTGGGTTTCCCTGTACCATATTCATAACTTCAAAATCTGTAATCAAATTATCTAAAGCACTTTATTGACAATTGTTGTTTGCAAAAATGAAGTCCCCATTCATATCAGACCCTCTCATTCCAATGCAAAGAATAAGATTATTTTCTTCACACAAGTCTAAGTTTTCTTCCTTCATTGTTACAAAACTTACATGCTCCTCTAATAGGTTACTCAACTGTACCTGCTCTTCCCCTACCCTTGCATTTAAAATCCCCCCCTTAATTATTATTTCCAGTTGGTCATATTTGTTTCAAGCTCCTCAATGTCCAGACTTAATTTTCCAAGCTAACTTATGTTTAGATGTACTTGGCGGATTGTAAATAATACCAACACATACACGCCCATTTTGGGTAAATATCACAATAAAAAAGCTACATTGCTGAATTTCATCATAGCTCTTTCTCTCTCTTCTCTTACTTTAAACCCTTTTTCTTTTCTCACAAAACACCCTAAGGCACCCGATACCCGCCCCTTGCTTCTATTCTTAACCCTACTTACACCATAGAAATGAAACCCTGGTATCTCTACATTTATCTCTGACTGACTTACTATAAGGAATTAAAAGATGACCCAGAAAAGGAGAAGTACATTTTAATTTGCAAAACGAATGAAAAAGAAGGATTAGCCTGGTTTCAATTAGGGGAATGAAAACTAAAGGGAATGAGGGGAGAGGTTATCCCTGGAATGTGCCCTATTTGTGGGGTGAGGGTAGATGCAATTCACATTATCTTTCAATGTAAAGCGACTAATGACTAGGGGGTAAACCTAATAAGTAAGAAATGATTACTGAGATTCAAAGAAAGATTTTTAAAGACCAGAAGCAGATTTCCAAGCTAGGGGAGTTTTTATGGAAAGTGAAGATGAAATGGAAATGGTCAGTTGAAAACATACAATATAGATTAGGTTTTAGTTGACTTAGGACATCTATGTAATATGCAAACTTTTGTATTTTATACTGAAATAGTTATGGCTGGCCAAATAACTAGGGTTAAGGTCAGTCCATAACCATGTATGAGCTTAGCACTTAAATAAAAACATAACTTTGATAATATTCTACCACCACTACCAAATCACCTTTTTCTAACACTTGTTGGATTTCACCATTGCGCACCTTTTCCAGTGTAAGGAAGGTCTAGTGTAGACTTTCAGTATTCCAGCTCACTGTTGACAACTAAATCCCAATACCAAACCCTTCCAGTCAAACCTAAATTTATCCAATTTTGCTTGACTTCTTGTATACACATGCACACTTTCTCTTATACTTTCACGGTTATTCAAGTTCAAAATGTTCTCTGCTGAAATTGAAATTGATTTTTATTTATGGATGCTCTTTAACTACTTTGGTCCTTAGCGTCCCATTCTATTCTATATTGGGCGTGAAATACCGGTAATTTTGCTCAGAGGCCTCTTTATCAGGCTTGAGGTTCTTTTAGGTGCCGTAAATCTATGACAATGGGACCACATGCTTTACTTCCCTTCCAAAGGAAGCCATGCTAAGAATTTTTACGCCTGAAAAAAAATCCATCGCCCTCCAGTTCTCTGCTGTCATAGATATGACACTTAATCCCTCTTAACTCCATACATCCAAACCAGCTGACGTGTCCAATGCTGACCTTTGTGTATCTTGTACCAGCTGATCTGACATAACTAGAAGCAAGGTATGTTGTCAGGAATAAGTTTATTAACAAATTACATTCCTTGCTTCTTTGGAGGATTTTTTTTACTTATTTGTTCTATATTTGCATTGGTTTTCAACCATATTCTCAAATTAATGATTTGTGACACAATAATATAACATTTTCTCAACATGCATAATAAATCAAGCAAGTAAATCATTTCAGGGTCACTCACTATAGATACAGATATAAATGCTTATATGTCAAACATTTAGTGCAACGGAAGGCTTGTGATCCAAGAACCAATGCTGAAATTCACAGCAATGTGTAGACTAAGATCTCAAGCTATGTTTTTCTCATAGAAAGCTAATATTATTCAACTAAATTACAAGGCACATCTTAATGATGACTAAGATCTCAAGACCATGATCTCCTGAGATTCATTGTTTTTATCCATACCTAACTTTGCCATACATGATTACATTATAACAATGAATCATTCACCTGTCTAGTCTATGTGATAACTTCCATCAGATAATGCTCTGAGAGCCTATGTACTACAAAATGTTTCTTCCTCAGAGTCTAACAATGAATATTGTTACACACTAATGCTTAATGCAATAATATTACTGTGAATTGTAGACAGGATAAGATGTGAGTCAAATTATCATTGTTGTGCATCAATTTACCTTGATTCCTGGTCAGCATGGACCATGGTCAGCAGTTTAACATGAGCTGGCAGCTGAAGGAAGGTGCGCACTAAACAAAGCTGTCTGTTTGTTGCATTAACATCAATTATCAAATAGTCAGCAGAAGTTCATGTTCGTTCACTAAGCTTTGGAATTTTTAGGCTGTTGTCCATGTGGATAATAGGTAAACAGAAACTAAAGCTAACCATTCTGATGTACTATTTTAATCTGCTCACTATGGTGGGTGGGTGAGGTGTGTGTGCGTGCATGCATGTGAAAGAGAAATAGACTCTTGTTTTCTTCCCGCATTTGTGCTTAAATTGTTCTTTAACCATGGACAGTAAAATTAAAGGTAATGTTCTGCACTCCCAAACCAGGGAAGTTGTTAGCAATGATACAAATACATGAAAAGAGACACAAATACTGGTATGATGAGCATTAGTGTAAGAAACATAGGAAAGCATATTTCTGAGGCAACAGCATGTCTGAAAGTAGTGTGAGAAGAAGAATTAAGGAAACAAAATAAATTAATAGTGACACTTCCACTACATTTTCCATGCCTCATAAGAAAAGGCCTAAAAGGTCTTTTCAGACTGATTTGAATAGCTTCAATGAGGCAGTAGTGCACAGAATAGTTTCTGGGTTGTATATTGTTCACAAAGATCAATGTTAAAAATGCATGCCAAATTAAATGCTATCAATTGAGAAGAAAATCTTTCTATACTAAGAAAGATATTCCTGAAGCTGGGTTGAGGTGAACCTGGAAGAAGACAAAAAGAACAGAAAAGTCTTAATGGAGCGTTATGACATCAGAGCTAAGTGACTGTATATCTCAGGATGATAAAGCAACACAAAAGTAAAAGATGTCCTGTAATATGTATGGATGAGACACATATCCATTTGTCACACACTACTCTGTATGCTTGGAGTGATGACAGCATCCACAAACTCCTAGCACTGATTTCCAAAGGTCAACGCCTAGTCATGCAGGATGGCAGCAACGGTTAATCCCTAATGCTTATGTGTGTTTTAAGTCACAGCTAAAAACAAGTTACTACCTTGATCACCAGCCTTCCTATAAACTCCATCCTTGTCAATGACAATGTGCCTTACCACAATGTACTTCGTAAGGCCCGTACTGCAAGTTCTAGAAGAAACGTGATGATTTTCTGGCTGAATCAAAACCTTCCCATTGAGCAATTCAGTGCCATCAACTTCTCCTCCCTTCACAATTCTGATATCTATAATATGACAATTCCCCTCAAACCACAAACCCCCACCTTACCATTCTGATTTAAACCCATTTGAACTCATATGAGCTACCATGAAAAATTGGGTTGCAGAAAGAAATGTAACCCTTAAAATGGATGATGTAATAAGGCTAACAGAAAAATTTGCTGAAATACCTGGAGAAGCAGAACATGTTTAGACATGTCATCAGTTGAGGAGGAATTCATGCATAATGAAGGTTGCTGGATAGAGGATAGGAGTTAGTAATTCATTTGGAAGGTGACTAGTGATAGCACGATATCACAGAATTTTCTAATGAAGAAGGAGAAAACAAAGACCAAGGAAGTCAATGAAGTGGAGGTGGATGTTCTGTGTATGTTGCGTGTTGCCTGAAACCAGTCTCATGGTAAGAAATTCATTGTATCACCTTCTCTTCTAGATGCACAGTCAGGGGCGGCTGGTGACTCTGAACTTTGGTGGTCCACAAAGTTATAGGTAGCTGCAGTTTCATTTGTTAAAACAATAAACATTGCACCGTCAATTTTGCTTTATAAATATTAGTTATTAATGGTTACACTTACAAATAAAATCAGAATGTTCAGTATAAATTTATCTGTAAATGTGCTATTATATGCCAAGTTTTTTGGGGAAGTCATGAAGATGCTACAAATCATTCACACCATGTTTTATCCATGGGTCATCAGTAAATCTTCAGCAGCAAAGAAAACTCAAGGCAAGCAAAATAGGGCATTTTTGACAACTCAACCAGTTATATTCTCATGTGCATCGCTGTTATTAAAATTCTCTTAAAATAACTTGTTTTTGTTTTAACAGCTGAGTGACTTTTAGATTTGGTGTAGGTCTACCAAGACATTTAATGTCCTTTCCCTTTCAAGTTTAGTGCTGAAAAAGGTGGTGCTAATAGACTTAACAGAATATATTGTTTCTCCATATATCATCGTAAACTGTATTTCAATCTGATTCACCAATTCATATTAATCTTTGCTCCAAATGAAACACAGCACAACCAGTGCAATGTAAGGTTCAGTATATGGATGACCGGAAGTGAGGCAAACATTTACTATAGAATCAATAGATGGCGCTGTTTATGTGACGAAAGTAAAAACGATCATCCTATTCTTCGCTCTCTATTAGGTTAACCAACAACATAGAGCCTTATGCCCCACACTTTGCCACTATACACCTCTGTGCTCCATTGGTTTGTCATGCCCTATACCTACCCATTAGATGACTGGATTGCAGCCGGAGGAAGTGCACTATTTGGTCACCTGCAAACAATATAACACTTGCTGAAGTCCACTGCACAAGATCAGGTCGGAATGAACCTGAAATGTACATATAAATAGTATCATTATTTACATTAAAGGGAAAGCCAGGATATGGTTGTAGCACAAACCTGCAACCACATTAAAAAGCCACCCCTGTGCACAGTACTGCAATGTTCTTCCGCCTTTCCTAACTTCCCCTCTAACTACACAGAGAGCTATCAGCTCGTGTTGTACAAACTGTACTGCTGCTGACATTCTTCCATTCAATGCATGGCCCTTTGTTTTCATCCATTTAGCAGAAGTGTGCACCTTTGTACCACTAGAAAGTAGGCTTCAATTTTTCCAATTATTTTTTGTTTGTTTTTTAGCATCCATTAACTGATTTGGTCATATTTGACGAATGAATGAAATGTGTGAAATTATGCTCAAATGAGGCCAGGAGCCATAGAGCTTAAAGTTACCCGACCTTTGTCTATACCATTTTTATAATGTTCTGGTAAATTTGTAATGTGGTTTTATTCACTTTGCTAGTGTTATTATACTATGATTAAAAATGCCCAATTAAGCGGTATTGAACTTTGACATTTATTTGTCTGCCCAGGAGGTATTGTAATGTGAACTTAAGGTTTGCAATGAAGGAAAGCTAAGGTGAAATGCCAACAAGAAATCAATGTCGTGTTTTATTGTAACATATATTCTTGATAATTGTGTTTAATTTGTTTAGGTATAACTCACATAATTTAAGAACTTGATTTGACTTTCTATGTTACAATCTTTACTTTGTAACGTATATATTAAATAAAAGTACTATTATAGCCAGGGATCTTAATCTGGGCCTAATGAAAACAGATAAACATACTTGTACTTTTACTTCACTATTGAGCGATTTGAATCTTGTCCCCACCATTCATGTACCTACAAGGATTACACAGACCTCAGCCACATGTATTGATAATATAACAGACATTCCTACTACTCTAATAAAAGCAGAGTTATTGAGTCAAACATCTCAGACCATAAGGGTCAGCTATTATACTTTTGAACAGAAAGCCATTTGAATCTGGAAAGTGCATATATCATAGGGTTTATGATGAATCATGGTATTATGCTTTAAATACAATTTAAATAATGAAATTTGGGATGAAGTACTAAAAGCAGAAACCGTGAATTTCCAAAAGATATTAAATTATTATATTGATGTTTTCCCATACAAAAAAATGTAGTCTCCTGTCAACAAATCGACAAATTAGGCTGGATTACTAAAGGAGTGTGTACTTCCAAAACTTGACTTAGATTGTTAACTGAAATGGAAAGAACTTCAAACTGTCAAAAATTTAAAGATTATGTTAAAAAGTACAGACAAGTGTATAATGAAGTAATTAAAAAAGCAAACTTGCTGTACAATAGCAAACATATTGCATGTTCAAAAAATAAAGCAAAAGCAGCATGGGGTATAGTTAATAAGCTCAAGTTCCATACATAGCATGCAAATAAACTCAGAAGGGAAGCTACTGGAAGATCCAGAAGATAGCTGAGAAGTTTTTAGTTCTTATTATACAAATATGATCAGTAATACAGTTAATAATAACAAAAAAGATACACAGTATTATAAAGGTAATTTTTATGATATTGACACACCTTTCATAAGACCAAATGACAAAAGCGAATTAATTAAAATAATTGACTCACTAGACCCAAACATTTCTACAGGTTTTGATAGTATAACAAGTAACATATTGAAAATATGCAAAAATTCTGTAGTAGAGCCATTATTAGATATAGTTAATGCCTCTATGGCACAAGCAATGTTTCACTCCTGTTTAAAGAAAGGTAAAATAATACCATTATTAAAAAAGTAAGGTTGTAAAAAAAAGTATTTCTAAACAGATTATTAAGCTTCATTAGCAAACACAAATTACTAACTGTACAGTTTTCAAAAATATATGTCCACAAAAGATGCAATATCTAAAACAATTGATAGTGTCTTAATAAGTTGAACAATAGGGAGAAGGTTACAGAACTCTTTCTCGACCTCTCAAAAGCCTATGACTGCGGGATCATTAGTTATTAATAAATAAGTTAGAGGGATATGGCATCAGAGGAATAGCAGGAAATTGTATAAAATCATACTTGCTAATCAGAAAACAAGGTACAGCAATTAGGTTGGTGGATAGTAATGGCAGTAGAGCATGTCACACATCATTGGAGTCTTAAACTCCATTAAATATGGAGTCCCGTAAGGATCAATCCTTGGTCCCATTTTATTTTTACTGTACATAAGTGATTTGCCTTATCTTATGACAAAGGGCTATATGCGGATGACACTATTATACTCATTTCAGTAGAAAATATGGAGTAGCTAACAGTAAATGTTCAGAGGTGCTACTAAATCTAGAAAACTATTTTCATATTCTCACCTCAAACATTAGTAAAACAATTATTTATTTTTTTCCTTAATTAGAAATAATTTTAGTAATGAAGATCTGATCTTGGCCTACAACAATGAAATGATGTCTAGAGTCCAAAAAACAAAATTTTTAGGTATAAACATTAATGATAATCTCCCTTGGCTAAATCATATCTCAGCTGTATACTCCAAACTTAACAAGACTGTGTTTCTGTTACATCAGTTAGTCAATATTGTGCCACCTCAAACAGTACAGTATATTTTGCTATATTGCATTCATATCTGGAATATGGGCATCCACAGGAAAAACCTATTTCACACAGTTATTCTCAGTTCAGAAAAGGGCAATAAGAGTTATATTGCAGTGATTAGAGTCATGTAGACAATATTTTAAGCAACTCAGAATTTTACCTTTATTTTGTATGCCAAAAAGCAACCTGCAGAATCCCCTTACCTAAATAAAGAAACACACAAATATTCCACTCATAGACAAAATGACTTTTTTCTTAAATAATACAGAGGCAGGTTCGGAAATAAAAATATCATTTATACAGGGTCAATGTATTTTAATTTGTCAGCAGTTCTGAAGACAGCATCAGATATAAATGTATTCAAAAAAGGGCTCCAAAAGTATTTATTAATTCGCTGCTTTTATAATTCAGAAGAGTTTTTAATCCATAATATGTAAAGTATAATTATTAGTGTATTTACTGTTAAACCTGTAAAGCTTTGTATATATGTGGTTTTAAAACTGTTAAGGTTTTTGCATATACTGTGGTCATATGTTATCCATTTTTCATACTCTTTTTTTCCAAAATTGTACAATTAACATAGTTATTACAAAGAGTGACACTCATACTCTTATGTGCTATTTACTCTCACCATTTTATCAACAATTGTTGCATATTGTCGGTATGTTTTACATTGTATGCTTTGGACATGATCTACTGTAACACTGTTTAACATGTACACTATTTGATTGAAATAATAATAACAACAACTTTAGATGAATTACAATTCGAAGGATTATTACTTTCTGTACAACTCCATAAATTTAATCTTTAAAATATTTAAATAAATTTAAGAATAGTTACCAAACGAATGTGTAATAATTTAGAATATGCCAAAATTATAAAATTTGCCTACTCTCACTACACCATGTGCTACGTGATTGAAGTTAAACTCCATGCTTGTCTCTCTGGTTGTTGATGTGTGTCTGCCTGTGCTCAACTTTGCCTACCCAGGAGGTGCCAGTCATCCTCGTGATGCAGGGCTTTGGTACTGCTGTCATCATCTGACGTCATCAGCGCAGTTGATCCTAGGCACACCACTCAGCGGGTTAACCCTCATCTCTTAGAGGATGTGTTTTCAAAACTTACCACTGAAATGTTGTAAGGATATATCTTCCATGTGCTGACAGACAATGAGGGGAGTAGAAAATGACACACGTCTTCTCAGGATAAGGGAAAGCTCCGGAGAAAGGTTATCCAGATAACTCACCATAACCAACATTCGAACTCAGAACCTCTTGAATGTGAAGCAGACATGCTAACCCTACACTATAGAGGCTGGCTTTTCTAATTCTTGTTTGTAAAAGACCTTTTGAACATTTTGAATACCAGTTCTTCTTTGGCTTCCCCCCCCCCCCCTTTGTTTCTTTTACATTTGTAGGATTGGACTTAGAAATATTGATTTTAGAGTACTAATTATTCATGTGACAGACTATGCAAATTATCAAAACTACACAATTCTCTAAATGCATTATTATTGCTTTTTGCAAACCTAACATTTCAATACCTCCTCAAATAATAGTCAAACATTATGGTGCCTAATTATAATTGTCAGTTGGTTCATCCCAGAAGCAGTACCATATAATGTGTAAGAAAATAAAATGGTAGTATTAATGTAAGCATACAGAATTTCATTTCCAATAGTTATTAAATGCAGCAATTGAAAAAAGTATCTAAATGCAGATGCTTTTGCACATTTTATATACAGTGTATAGCTAGGTAATTCTGTCATTACTCTCATGCAGTGTATGGAAAACATCAGGAAAATCATACATTGATTATACTGAAAATGTTTAGACTGGGGGACAGAATAAAAAAAAGCAACATGAATACACATAATAATAATCAAGTTGTTTCATTAAAACAATGTGAAATATGAAATTAATGAAACTGTAAACAGATAACTGTTTAGTAACGTCTTCCATCAACATACTTTTGTAATCTAGCGTTAGCTTGTGTCATATTGGTTGGAGAGAATAAAAGGTAGGTAATTTGCACTAACTAGCAGAACCTACAGGTCTGCTCACATTATTGCATTAAATGCAGAAACTATATTCCCTGTCCCTCTCCCTTTCTCACTGTCTCTCCATCTCCATCATGTTATTCCTCTCCAACTCTTTCCCTTCTCTCGCTCTCTGTCCCTCATTCTGTCTCCATCTTTGTGTTTGTGCAACTTACATGACATGAGTTGTTTTGAAAACTAGTAACAAAACAAATTTTCCTAGGATGTTAATAAAAATTAAGTGTAGTAGTATACAAACTTGCGCCTCTTCCTTATGCTTGCAATGTGATCATAACTACAGATTCTCATGGTAACCGGTTTTAAGTACACAATAATACTAACAAAAAGTTTATATAGTTTCTTAAATATTCATCCTATTGAAATTTTGTAAATAGTATAACTTGCAAGAAACATTGTGTTATAAATATTCATTGTGTAACATTTTCAAAAACATTGAATAATAAGCAAGACGATTCAGTTTTTAATTTTATGCTCTATTAGCACCTCTCCCATAGGGGAAAGTAACTAAAATGTCATAAATGTTTTTCTAAGTGGCAACTGAAGTATTCTCTCTCTCTCTCCCCCCTCTCTCTCTCTCTCTCTCTCTCTCTCTCTCTCTCTCTCTCTCTCTCTCTTTCTTTTTGAAAAGAGAACTTATTCATGCAATCTTGTTTTAACAAATCTCAAATCTCTTCTTTATTAAAACTTATGAGAGAGGTTTGAGTATGAAGCATTGGATACCTTTCCTGTAAGGATTGCTTACCAGTTACCTCCTACTTCCATTACTTAATGTTACAAATCTACCAGATTATTGGCTCTTTCTCCGCACTCAGCTGAATTCAAATAAACAGAACCGCAAAAGCATAACTTGAGAGATCTTGTAAGGTACATAATACATCACTGACTGTCAATCCATCACAGGTTTAAGAGCACAATAACAAACATTTGACCCATAGTGGGATAAGCTGAATGTTGCTGGAAAAAAAAATGCCATCTCCAGGTATACTCGGTCAACTGGATTTGCAAAAGATTATTGATAGCAGCTAGTGTGTGTTTTACTTACAAAGTCCATGGTTACTCTGAAGAAAAAAGTGTCTATGATGTGTATCCCATCAGTTTTCCTAATGATACATTAATACTGACTTATAATATTTTGTGAACAAAATTTTCAATTGGGGGCAGAGTGTAAACAGAAATAAAAAAAGTAATGTGTTCAAGAAGTAGACAGGTGCTTATTAAAGAAGCAACTTTTGACACTTCTTACATTTTTTACATTGCAGTAAGAAAATAGTTGTAAAGAAATTTTAAATTATATCATTGAGCATTGGGTATAAGATTAATGAAATGTGATAGTGATGTTAGAACTTAAGTGATGTTAGTGTTACAATTCCGACTCACCTTTAAATAAATTCAATACACATCACTGTTTCTAGCTTCTTTTCATTACAAAATCAACGTTAATGAAATGTGTTTTAAAAACAGTTGCATAAATATGGAACTCCTCAATGTACAAATTTTCAGAAACACTGGAAATGACTAACCGAGTTAGGGCAATGCAGCAGTTATTTCCAATGTATTTTAGGTTTGTCCAATTCCACTATTCATTAAAACCAAAAGTATTATGCTGTTTTTCTTTCTTTCTAAGAACTTGGGTTCCACTGAACACATTATTTTCCATGCACCTTTGAATGCAGTGTCAAATCTGGTATCTTGTGATTAAAGTAGATAATGTTGGAGTTCAAACCTACAGTTGTATGCATTGTCATCATTACTTTACTCATCAGGTAAATTCTTTATTCCCCTTAAACTTGTACTTTAATGTTACTCATAATGCAGTTAGTAGGTGCTTAGAAATAATTATAGATCATTCTTTTACAGGTCGAGATGTTGTTCAGAGAAACCACTGAAAGCATTGCAGCAGTGTTTGGAAGCAGCTAGTGCAAAAGATTTATCACTGGAAAAAAGTAAATATGATGTGCCTCTATATGGACCTCATGATGATCTTTCTGCAACAGATATATTCGGGCTGCCAGGCATAAAGCAAACTCTCAATGAGAATTCAGCTTCCTTGTGGTTGACAGATCACACATATGTTATTGATGTTGATGCAGAATTGCAAAATGCAGAGGTGCAACATTGTGAATACTGTGAGCAAGAGTTTGCATCTTTATCTGTCCTTAACTACCACTTAAAATGCAAACATAAGAAGCAACTACAGCACAGTTGTACCATTTGTGGCATATCATTTTCCTCAAAAAACAAGTTGAAAGTTCACAGAAATGTGTGTTCATCAGAGATGCATCCACACCTCTGTCACACATGTGGCAAAACATTCACCTCATTAAATAAATTAAGATGTCATGAAAAGCGAGTTCATGAGGAAAGTCCAAACCTAGATGCCAAAGTGAAACAGCACATATGTGAAATATGTGGATTATCATTCCTATTAAGTAGATACCTTAGAAAGCATATGTTGAAGCATGGAGAAAAGAACTTTGTTTGTGAAACCTGTGGAAAACGTTTTGAAACCAACTATAAACTTAAATTACACCAGGAAAGCCACTCAGAACAACGTCCTTATCCTTGTAAGATCTGTGGATCAGCATACAAAAGGCATCGCAACTTACTCTCGCATGAACAGGAAGTTCATGGAATTTTTTCTTTGGGCCCAGGCAAAGAGAAAGAATCTCTGAGTTTTGCTTGTGATTTCTGTAAAAAAGAGTTTACAACTCCTAAGCGCCTAACAGCACATCTGCGTACACATACTGGGGAGCGGCCCTATAGCTGTGAGCAGTGTGGACATACTTTCCGTATATACAGTTCACTTCTATTTCACCGTCGTGTTGTGCATGAAGGACGTAAAGTGTATGGTAACAAGGGCATGTTCCCTTGTGAGGTGTGTGGGAAAGTGTTTTCTACAAAGCAGTACCAAGAGATACATTTGCGAATACATAAGGGTGAGAAGCCATATGTGTGTAAAGTATGTGGTCGTGCATTTACACAGCGTACTAGTCTTGTGAACCATATGGCACTTCATTCAGACTTACGCCCTTATCCTTGCACACATTGTGATAAGGCATTTAGAAGACGAGAAACACTCATGATACACATACGCACACATACTGGAGAAAAGCCTCATGTATGCGATATCTGTGGAAGAGGGTTTGCACAGCGTACAGACATGAGAAAACACCGCTATAAAATACATAACATGATAATGCCTCGAAAGAAAGGCGTTGTTGTACAGTGATTTTGATATTACTTCTAAATCCTATTTGTTAGCATTTAATGGCAAAGCATTAACAACATCTGCACTTTTAATTCAACCTAATAACATACTTCAGGTCTTCAAAATTGAATACAGGGATGAATAATTATGCTCAGTTAAATGGCTATGAAGGCTTCAATAGTATGTAAATAAATATCAATAAAGAAACTGTAACAAAAATGTATGCAGAACATTAGTAAGAAGCAACAACATTTGAAAATATCTTTGCATAAATGACACATGTGTTAATCATATCCTTAAGGCTATTTATAAAGCACAACAAATACAATTTTTATGTTTCTTAGGTAGGATTCAAAGCTGTAGCCAATTTAAAATTGAAGCAAAGCTATGTGAATATCCAGAACACCCTATTTCGTGTCATAGGAACATACCATCTTCTTGAACCTCCCCATTTTCCAGTGTTAATAGCACAAATGTCAGTTTTCAGAGTTGAATTACTATCATTATTTTGCTATGTGCATTTTGTTTATAAGTTATACAATGAAAACAAATCCAATTGATTAAAATCTTTCAATATTACCTGCATTTATAAGGTATACATTTCCTAGAAGAGCTTTCCATTCCTATGTCTCCATAAAGACCTTTGAAGTTTATCTGTGATTCTATTGTACTAGTTTGCTGGATGGAAGCAGGTCAGCTTCAGCAACCACAGCTGGACACATTGTATATAAATGAAAATTGACTGTTTCAAAAGATTTTCTGGGAATTGAGAAAAACACGATGAGCATATAAACATTATGTATAGGTTATTGACAAAAAGGATTTTAGCTCTATGACCAATTATTGGTCCCATTAACCTCTGGTAGATTAGGTAGGGGAGCACCAAGGGTTGTGGCAACAGGCACAAACAGCAGAGCCCCTTATGTCTACTCAAAGCATATCAACCACAAATGCTACACACCACCCTGAAAGAGGAAGAGGGAATGAGGGACAAGAAAATTCACGGTACATAGGAACTCCTCCCAGTATTCAGTTCATGACCAGATAAAATAATGAAAATACCCTTAGAATGATCAGTCACCTCAGGAATTGAACCTACCACCATACTGCAAACTGAGATACTGCTGCCTGAGCCATCCCACATGATGTAAATACTACTTATTCAGTTTTGTTTACTTTTGCTGTTTTATAAATTTAACTTACATAATTCTAATAGTTATTAGGAGAGTAGAAAAAGAGCTACAAGCCAAAAGAATTGGTTTTCATAAACTAATAAGCCACACTGCTAAAAGTTTAAACTATGTTTATTAGCTTAGAATTTCCAAAGAGACTAGGCTATGAAGTAGATATAGATTTACTTCCATCTTTAATATAATATTGCAAATATAACTTACATTTAGAAATTTTAAAAATCGAGTGCATCTTTAAACTAATTCTCCCATACTTATACCTCTAGGTTGTATGTATGGGATATAACATCTCTTCATTTTCCAGATTGAAACCATTCTTTGCTTCTTTCTTAGGCTCCTTGTCCTCTACCTCTTAAATTTCCTAAAAATGTCCCCAACATTTTAATTATGTCTGCCCTTGGACTTGTCAACATTTTAACTGCTACTATTTGACTAGGCTATGAAGTAACAATATCTATGACTAAAACAACTGAATCAAAGCACAGACTTCTGGATTCTTCCCATAAAGGTATAGTATTAAAGAACCTTTGCTTCAATAAATTCTTTAGTATAAGATATCTAGCAAGAAAGATAAAAGTAATTCTTAAAGAAAAACTGGAGAATAAAGGTACATTATTTGGTGCTTTCATGCCAATTCTCACTAAGGAGTCAAAATGAATAAGGATTAGCAATCTTAATACCTCTTGCTATGACTTGCATTAAGCACATTGTTAAAACAATATTTTCTTCTTAATCAGATTTATCATACTCGTGTATTTGTTCTATAATTTTTCCTTAGAAAATTGGAATGTAACAGGTTGCCTAACTAATAAATTACCTTCATTTTCTTTTGGATTTAAGGAATTATCCATAATTTGTTCTTTAAGGTGCGGAAATATAAAAAATTTTGATTTGTTACATTCACATGGCTTTTTTATCCACTTTTTTGTTTATTACTTTCTATGTTTTTATATTTATTCCACAGCTATTCTTACAAAAACTTATTTTTCCATTTACATCTTGATAGTTCAGATAAGCATTTGCAGAAATAGTTTTTATTTCATTACATATTTCATGTAGGATACTGAAGACAAGCAATAATCATTTAAAAGCAGGTGGCCTCAAAATACTATATCTTTCCCTTTCCATGACATATGTGGCCTCAAAATACTATATCTTTCCCTTTCCATGACATTGCAAGAAACAGCTGAATAGTCACAGCACTTCAAAAAGTGATAAGTACTGAAAATTTTAAAGAAAATAAATAAATAACAATAGATATTCTGGAAATAGGTTGATACCACAAAAAAAAAAGTTATTTGAAATGAATTGCATGTTTTAAAAAGATATGTATACATTTTCTGTCTAGTAAGCTTTTGTCTATCTCTTAGGATTTACTAGTTACAAACAATTATACAAAATCCTTTCTGAATGAAGACATCACAGTCTGTTCCCCATGAGCTCACAGGTTCAAACCCAGCAGAGGTGATGGATTTTTTTCGGGTGTAAAAATCCCATAGCTTCCTTCAGGAGGAAAGTAAAGCCAGCGGTCCCATGTCATAGATTTACAGCACATAAAAGAACCTCAAGCCTGATAAAGAGTCCTCTGAGCAAAAAAAAATGACCGGTCTTTCATGCCCATTATAGAATGGGTCGCTAAGGACCACAGCAGTTAAAGAGCATCCATTAATAAAACTCAATTTTTTAATTTCAGGCAGTTCCCAGAAAATTCAATATATAGATTTTTGTTATGTGTACGTAAATATCTTAAATACATGGTGTTTTGATCAAAATAATGACAGCCATTTTGGAGAAAATAAAAAATGACACAACTTCCATATAAAGAGTAGTTAGGAATGGGGAAATCTTCTGGGAAATTTTGTGTCGCAGCTTTGGAAGGTACTGAAGTTAAATACCAAGTTCTATCCAACATTTCATTTTTGAGCTCTGCCACAGGCCTTTTTTCTAATTTGTTTTTCAGGGGTCTTCAAAACCTGTATTTCTGGTGAAATGTTTGATATGAACTTTTGGATGGAATGCAGTACTTTCCTCTACCTACTATCATTTATTTTTATATAACTTCTACAAACTACTATTTTTCTATCTACTTCATGTTATTGAAATAAAACTTGTCAGAAATAGTTCCATTATACATTTCTTTATAGGTACTAGGGAGATACAGGAAAGCAAATTAACAGTCAAATATTTAAAAGCGGAGTGCTGTAAGCTGGCTTTGAAATGCCATACTTTTCCCATGAAATGTGAGAAGGGAAGATGCTGAGTTTAAATATTAAATTTGGTGTTTATCCAACTTTTGATTTTGTAGATAATCTATTCTCTCTCCCTCACATATACTTTCACACATGAACCTTTCTCTAAAAATACTTTTTTTGGATTCAGGGAACCCCAAAATGTGTATTTCCACTGTAAACTCAATATCAAATTTTGGGGTGGAATGCAATACTTCCTCTCCTTACTATAGGTAAGTTTAGAGGAAGTAAATATTAAGTGTGTGGAAATTCAAAGCAATAACAAAAAAATATATGGGAAATGGTTAATGCAACAAAAAAATGTTGACATAAGTTTTCTGTTTGAACAGGATCTACATTTTTTGTGCAGTAAGTCTTTGTCTGTCTTTTATGCTTTACCAGTTATACAAAGTTATGCAAAATTTATTCAGAATGAAGGTGTCTCCATAGTCTGTTCACAGAAAATTCAAGATATGCATTTTGTTCGTTGTGCAAATATCTTAAACATGTGGTATTTTTATCAAAATAGAGGCTTTTTAAGAAAATAACAAACCTTTTCTTGTAAAGAGTAGTTTGGGGTGTGGGAATTTTTTTTAAAATCTTTGTGCAGCATCCTTGGCAGACACTGAACTTAGATACCAAGTTTGGTATTTAGTGGACTTTGTTTTGAGTTATGCTGATCACAGACATGCGTGCGCGCGCACACACACACATTTTTCTCAAAATTATTTTGTTTAATCAACTTTTTGGGTAGCTTCCTTTACTTACTAGAGGAAGTCAAGGTTTGAGTTTGTTGGGTTCCAAGGAAAGCAACTCAAGGTAGAGTTAGAGTTAGTATTGGAGATTAAATAAATTGATAATTGTACTTTTAGATTAGGAGGAATGCTGGATACCAGTAGTTAAGAGGTTAGTTTTCTTTATTTTTTATTTTATTGTTAGTTTTATAAACTGGGTTAAGAATAAGTTTGTAAAATTGTTGTTGTAAATTTGTACAATTAATTGAGATAATAATAAAATTACTTATTACTTGTTGTTACTAGAGGAAGTAAGCTGTAGCCCAAATCAAAGATACTACTAAACGTATCTGTCATAATCCTGAGATTTAATAAATAAATACCCAACAAACTAAAATTTAGTAATGTTTGACTTTTTTTAGATAGACTCAGATTCATGTTTACAGAAATGAGTCCTAATTAGTATTTATATCTTTCTGTTACTTTAAACTGCCAATTTTAAGAAATAAAATAGCAAATGACAGCAAATTTTAGTGGTGGTTATTGCTAATTATGGGTTCTTGAAATTTTATGACATAAGCTGCTGCAAATGCATACAGATTACATGCTGAGCTTTTTTGATCTTGCTGGTATGTTGGTTTCATTTTTAAATTTCCATTAACCCATTAGCGCCTGAATTATTTTTTTGTTAATTTTTATTGGGTTTTTAGATTATTATGTCTCTTAAGTAACACAGATTTACTGAATAAACTACAAAAATAAGTATTCATTATTCAGTTTTGAAAATATTTGCCGTTACCATATGGTAATACTAGGCACTTCCACTACCTAGTTTTATGCCGTATAATTTTCATTAAGAAATTGTATTCCGAATCTTCAGCAGCCTACTATTCTTCATCATTATTAAAGGTAATACTGTCTACCTAAAAAATTTAACAATTTTAACTAAGTGTGAAAACATATTGTGTAATTCCACAAAATGCACTTATGGTATAAACACATCAGAGTTTTCTGCATTTGTAAAATTACACAAAATCTAATGAGTATGAAAGGGAATAAAGAGTTGATGTACAATCCAACACTACACTAGATTTGCAGTTATCATTAGCACACCTTTTCTTTCTTCCGTTGGCTGGACAAAATTTATTTGAGTTTTATTTATGGATGCTCTATAACTGCTGTGGTCCTTAGCTTGCATTCTATACTGGGTGTGAAAGACCGGTAATTTTGCTCAGAGGCCTCTTTATCAGGCTTGAGGTTCTTTTACATGCTGTAAATCTACGATGCAGGACCACCGGCTTTACTTCCCTTCTGAAGGAAGCCATACTAAGGATGTTCACGCCCGAAAACATCCATCACCCTCTGCTAGATTTGAACCCGCAACCTTGGGAACTAGAGGCTAGCACGGTACCACTAGTCCACGGAGGACAACTAGGCTGGACAAGGTGGTCAGTTCTGCCAAATCTTATAGAATCTGACATGCAACTGCTAAGAGATATCCATGAAACTGCTGGTCTTCCAACTCCTTTTGGTACAGTCTGGTAATTTAGTAGGTTTATCTATGTCAAAATCAGCTCCTTTCTCCCATTGTTTTTCAGTTGTTTCCCTCTCAGCCGCCCATTTGATAATTTTAGGATATCAGGAGATACAATTTCAGGTAAAGCTTTCTCTACTGTGGGTGGCTGTACCAATGGGTTGTACTTGTTTTGATCAACACCTATTCTTTCGTTGTTTGGTAACCTTATTTCAGCGTTAGCCAGTAATTGGCAAAATGTCAGGTTGTCAGATAATCAGCCTTCATTCTCATTACACAGAATCATCATCCGTATCTACGTTTGATACTGGTGGTTCAATAAACACATCACCATCAATAGCATCTCTGTAAATTATCTCCAGTTCTTGAGCAAGTGAAAGCCCTTTCCTGAAACAACATAATGAAATATACATCTTACTGAGTATATCTACCTAGCATTGCCATATGGTAACATTGGAATTAGGAAGTCATAATTTCACCTGTTTTTCTCTTAATCACCTTGTAACTCCCAGAGAATATATATTGCACTATACAAAGAAATATACTACCAAGAAATAATCCACATAATAACTCTAAGCACATAAAAACATACTTAATCGAAACGGATGTCCATTTCTGCTCCACATTCAGCGATAGCAGTTTTCAAACAATCTGTATGTTATTATTGTAACAAACACAACAATAAACACTATATTGTCGCAAATGCGGTTCCTTTACAGAGTGATTAGCAGTGGTACCAAACATCCAGCATAATTTTTGAAAGTACAATAACAATTTTAAGAATGTTTTACATGCGTTACCATATGGCAATGCTAGGCATTAATGGGTTAATGTACTGATAGTTGATGTCACTAAGAACTAATACATTTGTAATGGAATCTATAGTTGGACTTGTTTCAAGCTTCATCGACAAAGATTAAAAAATGTTGGTGGATTCTTTTAGGCACCCTTCTGTGATAACAGCCAGAATTATCTCTCCAGAGTTTCATTTTAAAATTCTTATACGAGGGCTGTTCAATAAAGAATGATCATAATTTTTTTTGACAACATACCTTTACTCATCCTCGTAATATTAATGATCCTCCTCAAAATAGTCTCCTTTGGATGCGATGCACTTGTCCCAGCACTTCTGCCAGTCTGCAAAGACATGCTGGAAACAATTTTTTGAAAGGTCCTTCATAATCATCTCTGCAGCCTTTACTACTGCTTCTGTGATGGAAAATGGCCCCCACAAAGGTGTTTCGTCAGGTTAGGGAATAGAGAAAAGTCACACAGGGCCAGACTATAGGGATGGTGAGGGATGCACTTTACCTTGATTTTTGCAAGATATTCAGTAACAACATTTGCAATATGCGGCTGTGCATGCATTATCATGGTGCAGCATCCAGCCTGTTTCATGGATATGTGGTCTTTTGCACCTGATATGGACTTGCAAAGTTTTCAGAATATCCCTGTAGTATTATTGTCCAGTTATTGATGTGTGTGCAGGTGCAACATGCTGATAAACCATTCTATGAATATTAAAAAATGAAATGACCATAACTTTCCCAGCAGAAGCAATCACTTTTGCTTTTTAGGGGGTTGGTGATGAAGGAGATTTTCACACTGAACTTTGCTGTTTGCTCTCAGGATTAAAATGATGTAGCTAGGTTTCATTACCTTTGAAAGCAACTCCAGATCTTCCTCTTAACATAAAAACCACATTATGTTCATTGCATGTCACCTCCATTTTTGCAGCACTGAATATGTCTTAGCTTGCCCACTTCTCACAAGCGGGAACAAGGAGTGCCCACCATGAAACTAGTATGGCATATTTGTTACACATTAAGCTAACAGAATATCTTAAGATTAAATTCTAGTGCGAGAAATTATGACCGTAAAAAGTTATGATCATTCTTTATTGAACAGCCCTCGTATAAAGAAGATACTTAATTTCAAAGTGAAATAATGGATGCTACCATCCAAATCCAAATTGCAAGCTAATTAAGTGCCATTGAAAGTTCTACATGTAGATAGAAGTTAAACAAGTAATGCTTATTCACTAGTTCATCTTTTTTTTTTGAACTATAGAAAGGTAGTGTATTATTGCAATTATAGTGGTGTACACAAATTTGCAATGGATTCTACAAGTAAGTTAGAAGTAGAGTACGTCAGTGAATTGCATCCTTTATAGCATCTGTATGTTGCATACTAAATCTTGATTTGATAGTTCAAAAGAAAAATGTCGAAAAACTAAACAGTGATGCTAGAAGAATGACTTTTAAAATCAAGTAAATTGAATAATAGTAAGAAAACTCTGAACTCAGCTGTGTATTAATGTGAGCTATTTGGTAACTTGGAAAGTAAATGAGAGAGTGCTCTTGTCAAAAGCTTATGTGAAACTTCACTGGCAGAATGAATGTCTTGTTAAGGTCCCATGTACCAAAATTAAGCTGTTGCTTTTGAGAAGAATTTGCTAAGACATCTCTGCATCCTTCAATATAAAATGGGAGGGAGACATGCTGGTAGTACTAGCAAAGCGTTTGTTAAGTAGTCAAACAGAAATGTCATCCCTTAGAGATGCCCAAAACAGAGGAGTAAACTTTGTATATTTGCTGATGAAGTTTCACTCTTGACCGTAGACATTAAAAATTTTGGTGTATGGCTACTAAATAAGAAATGAACTGGCTACCAAAGTTGTCATATCAGTGCTCTGTCCGTTTGTTAGCAACCAGGGCCACTTTCCATGTTATACTTTATGTTCTCATTCTTGCCACTTGCACAATGTGACAGATCCTGGCTACCAGTGATTACTCAAAATGCTTTCTTTTGAATAGCACTGTGAACAAAAATGCATTAGTATTTGGGTACACAACTACACTACGTGATCAAAAGTATCCGGACACCTGGCTGAAAATGACATACAAGTTCGTGGCGCCCTCCATCGGTAATGCTGGAAGTCAATATGGTGTTGGCCCACCCTTAGCCTTGATGACAGCGTTCACTCTCGCAGCCATACTTTCAATCAGGTGCTGGAAGCTTTCTTGGGGAATGGCAGCCCATTCTTCACGGAGTGCGGAACTGAGGAGAGGTATCAATGGAGGTCGGTGAGGCCTGGCACGAAGTCTGCGTTCCAAAGCATCCCAAAGGTGTTCTATAGGATTCAAGTCAGGACTCTGTGCAGGCCAGTCCATTACAGGAATGTAATTGTCGTGTAACCATTCCACCACAGCCCGTGTAGTATGTACAGGTGCTCGATTGAGTTGAAAGATGCAATCGCCATCCCCAAATTGCTCTTCAACAGTGAGAAGCAAGAAGGTGCTTAAAATATCAATGTAGGTCTGCGCTGTGATAGTGCCGCACAAAACAACAAGGGGTGCAAGTCCCCTCCAGGAAAAACATGACAACACCATAACACCACCACCTCCGAATTTCACTGTTGGCACTACACATGCTGGCAGATGACATTCACTGGGCATTCGCCATACCCACACCCTGCCATCGGATTGCCACATTGTGTACCATGATTCATCACTCCACACAACATTTTGCCACTGTTCAATCATGTAATGATGCTCCTTACACCAAACAAGGCATCATTTGGCATTTTCCTGCGTGATGTGTGGCTTATGAGCAGCCGCTCGACCATGGAATCCAAGGTTTCTCACCTCACGCCTAACTGTCGTAGTACTTGGAGTGGATCCTAATGCAGTTTGGAATTCCTGTGTGATGGTATTACTCATTACGACCCTCTTCAAATGTCAGCAATCTCTATTAGTCAACAGACGAGGTCGGCCTGTACGCTTTTGTGCTGTACATGTCCCTTCACGTTTCCACTTCACTATCACATCAGAAACAGTGGACCTAGGGATGTTTAGGAGTGTGGAAATCTCACGTACACACTTCTGACACAAGTGACACCCAATCACCTGACCACATTCGAAGTTCGTGAGTTCACGGAGCATCCCATTCTGCTGTTTCACGATGTCTAATGGCTACTGAGGTCCAGATAATAAGTACCATGCAGTAGGTGGCAGCACAATGCACCTAAGATGTAAAACGTATGTTTGTGGGGTTGTCCGGATACATTTGATCATATAGTGTATCTTGCACATCTTTCTCAATAACTCAAAGGTGCTTAAACTTAACAGATCAAAATGTACTTTTACTAAGAAATTGCAACTGCTTTATATATTGTGATAAATATGTTGATAAGTAGATGTAGAATTTATATTATTGTTGTCTGAACCGTAACAGGCCATCAGAAAATATTGTCCTTTACATTATGCAGCAGCATTTTCATATTAGAAGACAAGCTTACTGATGAAAAAGCAAGTAATAATTCAAGGCACATTGTTTCAGGTGTGAGGATCTTGGAAAATCTGTTTTTGTAACAGAAATCTCCAGTAAACATGAACAGGTCTCTACCATTTGTTTTAAATCTGAAGTACAAGACTCTCTGATGCCAGTTTCTACAACATATGCATTGAAGAAGGAATACAAAGAGGAAAATGCCAGAGATAAAGTATGCTCCATATGTGGCAGGAAATATCTGACCAAGAAATCTTTAAGGGAACACACAAAAAAGCATTTTTTAGAGACAGTAAACTGTAGCATCTGTGATCGTACTTACAAGAACCAGAGCATGTTAAGAATACATTTGAACCGTCATGAGGGACCAAATAAATATACCTGTGAGCTGTGTAAGAAGGAATTCATTTTCCCTGCCCACCTACGTTCTCACTTGAGGAAAGTGCATAGAAAAGACTTACCAAGCAGCCCTTCAGCTAGAAAGGACATTGTGCTCTGTCATATTTGCCATCTTTGTGGCAAATGTTTTAAATCCTCACAGGTGCTTAGAGCACATGAAAGATTTGTTCATCAAATGGTTCCAAAGAAGCATATCTGTGAAGTTTGTGGTGCCATGTTTCATCTTGCTAGCAAACTGAAACGCCATATGGTGCAACATACAGGAGAGAAGCCTTTCAGATGTTCATTGTGTGGTATGTGCTTTGGACACAAGCAAACCCTGCATAACCATGCTATTTGTCACTCGGAAGTCCGCCCGTTCACATGTAAGTTTTGTGGAAAGGCATTTAAGAGAGAGCGTAATGCACAAGGTCATGAGGAGAAGCACCATGGGTTGGTATTGTCACGTGCTGACTTCCGAGTGGAAGTGGAAGATAGCACTACTGAATTTTCTTGCTCGTTGTGTGCAAGACAGTTGCCTACCAAGAAACAACTAGATGCTCATATGGCTTACCATCGCAGACAAAATGCAGATTTCCCTTGTAATGTCTGTGGTAAAGTTCTAACTTCAAAACATGGACTTGATAATCATTTGCGCACACACACTGGTGAACGTCCTTATGTTTGCAAAACATGTGGACTTGCACTGAAAACACAGTCTCAACTTAGAACACACGGTGATACACATACAAATTCAAAACCATTTTCTTGCACTATATGTGATAAATGCTTCAGACGCCGGCCTCACTTAGAGACGCATCTACGTACACATACAGGAGAGAAACCATTTGCATGCAACATTTGTGGACGATGCTTTGCACAGAATGGTGATATGAGGAAGCACAGATCCAAAGTACATAGCTTAAAGGATGATAGAACCATATCAGTAAAAACTGCTGTATTAAGTAAAAATTAATATTTTCTAGCTTCTATAAAGGGGATAAATTGTATGAAAATTTAATCAAATGCTATTGTCACTCCACTGTAAATATTTAAAACCCTTAATAATAATAAATAAAAAAAACAAAATCAGTTAATATGCAGAGGCCGGTAATTATGCAGTTTAATTTTATGGTTGTAGTTATAGATTTATCAGAAACAGAAGGATAAAGTCCTCTTTGTTATTGTTATAATCAACATCTTTGCATTATTTTTTTAAAATAATGCTAATAATGTCACCATTGAGTTGAAAAGACTGCTGGTCACTTACATGAATAACACTACATTAGCAGCTAAGGGTTTTTCAAAAATGTAACAATACTCTTGTATATTAGTTTTCTGCTCTTCCGCAAACTTGCCAAAGGTAAAATTGCCCTTTTGCTTCTGAGTTCCAAATTTTGTAATTCAGCAGAGATTTTTGGAGTTTGTTCATATATTTGGTAGAGCTTGATGAAATTAGTGAGTACTAAAATTAAACTATTTTGAATTGTATTATACCAGGGAATATGCATTTAACAATACATAAAGAAAAAGAAGAAATAAACTCACAAGAGGATTTTAATATTTGTATTTAATAACTGATATAAAGATGTTATTGTGCTTTATTTATTATGAATTTTACTATTTTTAATTATTGTTGCACACAAACAATGAAAAGAAGTATTCTCCTCTTTTGTAAAATCTTAGAGAGTAAATATTACATCAGTGAACTTGCGCTGTGTATTTAACAACCATTTTTTTAGAAGAAGAAGTAGAAGAGGAGGAATGAAAAAAAGTATTGTTATAGCTCACATTTAATAACAAATGAGCTACATTTCCTTTAAAAAATTCATCTGGCTTATTTATTATGAATTTTACTATTTTTAATTGTTGTACCTGAACAGTGAACAGAAATAAATATATATGTTTTCTGTTCTTACTTTTATAAAATATATGCAGTTTTGCAAGTTTGCTGTTTTTTTCTTCACTCATTTAGATTGAATGAGTGAACTTGATGCTGCATTATGTAAATAGAGCAAAATTATGACTTCAAGGACTACATGCTATGAATCAACTTTTAACATTTTTGCCAGTATTTAAGTTTGCACCGCAGGATTCTATATTGCAAAGGCTACAATGTTTGAACAAATGGTAAAGTATTTTTTAAATGAAAGAATGCCATACTATGCATACTTCAACTGAAACTCTTGTTTCACATATGGTATTCCCTCTGCTTTTGTTCTGCAAATATATATCTATTCAGTGCTTTTTTCTGCGCAATGAGGTGCCAGAACACTCAAGAGGGAAGAAACATACAAATGTTAAAACAAAAATTCCATGCATTGCTACTTAAATCAAATTTAAAGCAGCTTCCAAACTTTAAACATGTCACTATCTTCTTTAGTTCATTTCAGAATATTACTGAAAGGCAGAAACAACAATAAGAAATTCACAATCAAGCATTAAGCGGTAGTTTATGTATTGATCTCGAAATAATGAAGCAATATGTGATATCTTGCACTATTGCCAACTTAAAACAATTGGAATGAAATATATTTTAATGCGGGCATTTGAAATGATAATTTGATATTGGTAATTTTATTTATGAATTTTTTAATCTAAAAGTGTAGAGAAGTTCCAAAAACAGGTTCCAGAAAGTGAAGCCCTGTATTTGATATTCCTTCTGCTTTTTTGTGCAAATATATATTTTTAATAAGAAGCAATTAAAACATGAGAAGTATGAAAAGAAACAATTTAAAACAAATATAGAAATATGCAAACATAGATTTGCAATGCTTTGTGAAAGAATGAATGAAGTATGAAGGGTATTTTAAAAATTCTTGGCCTGACTTAGAGATGGCTAAATTACAATGATAGTTAAGTATCACCTTTAAATGGCACGCAGTGAAGTATCAGATGCACAAGTATAGGTACTTGATTGTGGTAAGCATGTAAACAAACTAGTGTTAACATTTTCTAAAAAATAGCTAAAACTGAAATATAAGCTGTGATAAAGTACCTTGTTTTAAAGGGTTTAAATTCAACAGAAACACAAAAGGAATGAGATTTGACATTTAAGGATTCTTACCCTTTATTTTGGATGGTTCAGCAAAGTCATGGCTACGGCTTTTCTGGGATTCTCATGGTGTGGTGCTAAGAGACTACCTCCAGAAGAGCACAACCATCACCGGAATCATGTATTATGCTTCATACTGTACCAATGGAAGGATGCTATTCAGGCTAAACATGCAAAACTTGTGGAAAAGAAAGTTCTCTTTCATCATGATAATGTGCCTTCACACACATCTGCAATTGTTGCTACAAAACTGCTTGATCTTCATTTCCAAGTGCTTCCACATCTGCCGTATTTGCCAGATTTGGCTGCCAGTGACAACCTTTTGTTCCCAAACTTGAAGAAGTGGCTGGGTGGATGAAGATTCACATCACATAATGAGGTTGAAGCTGAAACAGATGCTTATTTTGCACAGTTGAACAAATCTTATTTTAGTGAAGGTATTAAAAGTTTGGAAGGTCCTTTGACTAAACATATTGATTTACAAGGTGACAACGTTGAAAAATGTTTCTCTTAAATGTCCTGTTTTTCTGGTCAGGCCAAGAATTTATAGAATGCCCCTCAAATGCAGAATTCTAGCATGTTACAGAAACTTGTATTCAATATGCTTGAAGTGTAGTGAGCAAGTGTAAGATTCTGTTTCAAGTTGTAGTGTTTCTTAGGTTTCCATTTACATGGAAAATCTTCATTACTTTTCATTTTCTAAAGAAGGACTGTAATCATTTTGATTAAAATACCATAGCTTTAGTATATTTGCGTGACATAAAATATGCCCATTTTGAATTTTATGTGAATGGTCTGTGAAGACCTCTTCATTGTGAATGAATTCTCCTGAAGTTTCTATAACTGGTAAACTATAAAAGATATACAAAATCTTACAAAAAATATATAGCTATAGAAATGTACAATTATTTATGTCAAATAATGTTTTCTGTAGCATTAGCCATTTTTTAAAATATTTGCTGTTACATCTTTTAAGTTTTCCCAGGATGAATGTATGTAATATTTGTAAAACATCTGACACAATTCTTATTTTTCCCCACATGTGTTTGTTAGTAACAAAAACGGACTTATGATATGTGAACATTTGTTATTTTGTTATCCATATTATGCATGCAACCAAGTTCAGTTTGCTTAATTTGGGATTATTTCTATTAAAAAAAATGATAGTCATGGACATGAACAGAACAACCACATTTTGTATGAATACTATAATATAAAAGGATTATATGATGTTATAACAGATAGAGAAAGTCAAGCAAGTGTGACACATTAAGTGTTTTGTTTTATTGATTTTGTCAAAATTTGAAATGTATTGACAGTTGCTCTTCAAACCTTTATACTTAAAATATCAGCTGAATATGTGCAGCAATTTGCCTAAAGATGTTTTTAAAGCCTCTCTGTACAGGTTAATATAAGTTTTTACCAATTTCAAACCAGAGTTTAAATGCCTCAAATGTTTTCTTTAAACCATAAAATTTTAGCTTCATATATGCAGTGGTTTTCCTAAGAGTCATAAATTTTTGGATATTTACCTTATAAACTACCCCAAAATGTTACTTATTTTAACCAAATTTGAAATGTACAAATACAATTTTGTTTTTTCAAAATGGAAAAACAAAGCAGCTTTAATAGGTGCTCTGCAATAGTGAATATTCCTAAACAATGCTGACATTAAAGCAGTTGAAAGCAAATGTATTAATTTTTCTTTATGCTTCATTAATGACTTCTTTAGTTGAACTGTCTATCTAAAGTAATAAAGTTCACAATTGGTATCAAATATCAAAGCACTGTACAATTTGCCGTTTAAATTCCTAAGCTATTTATTTTATTTGACTTGTACTATACCTCTCTATTTATGTTGATAATACAATTCTTAGAAAATGAAAGAAAGTAGTTCAACTAAGTGCATGATGTAGAGAAGGTTTAGTCAAGAATACATACGGAGAATATATTCCTATCTTCCCATCATTCTACAAGTTAGGTGGGTCTTTGTGACAGACTATGGAAGTCAACTCAGAATTTATGTGGATGATCCTACCCAGAAATTTTGTAATTCAAAACGACATTTGCAGTTGGCTTTATACAGTGTTAATATAATATCATTTAAGATTGCCTAACAGCATACACATATTGTAATAACAGTGTAAATAAATAATAGGAAAGTTAAATACTTTAGAATAGTTTGAATCTTATCAAAGCAGTGTGATTGATTACAGATGTCAGACATCTTAATGTACAGAGGCTATGAATTTCTGCCTTGCTGCTCAAGTGCTTTCATCAAAATTTAAAAGTAGGTTTGTGAGTGCATTAAAAAGCTTATGTTTATATGCGGAGCTTGTCTTAAAACTATCTTTGTTAATTCTTGTATACATTTTGTATTTCAGATCTCATTGGAATTCGAGGAGAGTCAGAAAACACCCTCCCTGGTTTGTTCCAATACAAATTGCAAATCTCAGACCTCGAAAGCCTGGATCCTCTGGAGAAGAGAATATTGGAAATCAAAATGCAATAGTTGTGAAGGAGCTAAAGAACACATACAAGAACAACAGCAAGAGGCCTAGCATTGGAAGCCATGTAAGACATACATGTAATATATGTGGACGCAAATATCTAACAAGAAAGTCACTGAGGGAACACACAAAGAAGCATTTTCAGAAGCGTGTGAAATGTGATATCTGCAACAAAACTTATCGCAATGAAAGTGTACTGAGAACACACATTAGTCTCCATGAGGGGCCTCAGCCATATGTTTGTCAGACTTGTGAGAAAGGATTCATATTCTTGCTGTCTCTGAAACAGCATTTGAAGAACGAACACCAGCAGAAATTGGAATACAAGTGTGAAATGTGCAATAAAGTGCTGACATCTGAACAGCGCTTGAGGAACCATAGATTGACTCACACTAAGACAAAAATGGATGGAGAATCTGCTGCATCACATATTTGTCAGAAGTGTGGAAAGTCATTCAAGAGAAGTGCCAGTCTGCGCATACATGAACAACATATACACCAGGGCATTCCAAAGCAACACATCTGTGAAGTGTGTGGAGCCATGTTTCATGTTGGAGCTAAGCTGCGTCGACATATGGTGAAGCACACAGGAGAGCGGCCATTTGTTTGTGAAGCTTGTGGAATGCGCTTCAGTACAAAGCACCTGCTGAAGAATCATCAGGTATGCCACTCTGATGCTCGTCCACATCAGTGTAGGGTTTGTGGCAAGGCCTTCAAGCGGCAGCGTAATATGCGTGGACATGAACAAAATATGCATGGCTTGTTGAACACTACGACATGTCAGTCTGACTCTTTGGCAGCAGCAGGGGAAAGCAATATGGATTATATTTTCCCCTGTGTGGTTTGTGGGAAGCAATTCTCATCAGAGCAGAAAGCAAATGTACATCTTCGATGTCACTCCAGAGGGAGATCTGTAATGGGTTACCCTTGTGACATTTGTGGCAAAGTATTGTCCTCTAAACATGGACGGGATAATCATATACGTACTCACACAGGTGAGCGTCCCTACGTATGTAAAGTGTGTGGACTTGCACTTAAAACATCAGCACAGCTACATGCTCACTCAGAAACACACACAGACAAAAAGCCTTTCTCTTGTAACATCTGCAGTAAGAGCTTCAGAAGACGTCCTCATTTAGAAGGACATCTGAGGACCCATACAGGCGAAAAACCCTTTGTGTGTGATATTTGTGGAAGAGGATTCTCACAGAATGGTGATATGAAAAAGCACAAACTTAAGTTGCATAGTGCCGATGAACCAAAACAGTGCAGTGTTCCAGGGACTATTGGTTCAACAGTTGTGCACTAGCCTAAAATTAAAATCTATAAGATAACTTTATAACAATATTAAAAAATTAAATCAATTAATGCATTTTGTACTCTTATTTATTATTTTCACTGTTGTTATGAAAGAGTAAATATCCTTTAACTGCTAAAAATAAAAGTTTATCATTTATGCTTACATCTGTCTTAAACTTTTGTTGCCTCATAGCTTAGACTTCAGGAAAATTCTTGAAATGAATAAATATATAAATGAAATCAGAGGAAGCTGGCTTCATGTTCTAATTAATGAAAAAAAATGCCAAAGGAATACAGCACATTGCTCCAGATATTCTACCACTTGCATTAAGTTTGTATTACATATTTCATATTACTTACCAGAAGCCTACTAAAGCAAATATACAGAGTGGACCATTTAAGTTGCAACTGTACAATATCTACAAAACTAAGCTTTGTAGAAAGAAATGTCTTTAATAAAAGTTGCTTGATATTATGGGGGAAACTAAATGCCATTAGTCGTGTTTTATTTGAGGACATGATGGTCATTTTAGGGTCAAGCTAATTGACCCTAATTGTAGGTTCCCATTTAAAAAAAATTAAATTGACCTAAAATGACTATAATAACGTCCTCCAAACAAAACATGACTAATGACATTTACTTTCCCCCATAATATGAAGCAACTTTTATTAAAGACATTTCTTTCTATAACGCTTAAGTTTTGGAGATATTGTACAGTCTCAACTTAAATGGTTCCCCTGTATAATAAGAGACATGTCAATTTATTTAACCATGAGATATTTGGAAAAAATGTGTAATGTTAACTTGTCTAACAAACAAAACTCCTCGCTCCTTCATGCATTTTAATATAATACTTCTCAGTTATTTGGAATTGACTTGTGATAAACGTGGAATGAATGCAGAGAAAAAATTAAGCATCCAGATCATCCGGTCCACCAGAGGAACAGGCAGTTTTACATTATATGTTTTTTCTTATAGTTCAATGAATAACATGAAAACTGTGTGCACATTCTGTTACTCTGACAGTGCCAATCAGTAAGCATGGATCAGTGCATAGGTCAACAACGTGCTTTTACAGTGAAAAGTTTTTATAAAAACAACAATAGTTATGGGACTAGATGCCAATTTCATTGTCATTTTAATTTAGGATGCCATGATCTGGTCCCATCTGCTCAGTCCATAAATATATGGGTTAAGAACTTTGAGGAAACTGGTTTGACACTGAAGAAGAAGCCTCCAGGTAGCAGAAGGAGCAAGCATACACCAAAAAATATTGATGCACTAAGAGTTGCTGTGAACAGAAGTCCAATGCGCTCAGTAGTGAAGCATTCTGCTGCAGTGAACTTATTGGAGAGGACTGTAAGAAGAATATTGTATTTAGAGCTTCATTTTCATCCCTAGAAGCTTCAGGTCGTGCACAAACTAAAGCCTTGTGATTTTCTCTCACAATTCACATTTTTATCTGTCTGGCTTTGTAAACAAATAGAATTCCAGATATTGATCTTGAAACAATTCTTTTCAATTACACGAGAAAGTAGCTGTTTGGTATATCATGTCATCTTTTGGGATAATTGGCCCTCTCTTTTTTGAGGATGATGAGGGAAAAGCAATGACTGTGACATCAGCCAGGTATGTGAACATGATTGAAACCTTTCTTGCTAATGAAATTACATAGTTTCCTTATGTTTCTTGTTTCAACAAGATGGAGCCACTATTCACACTGTGGGGACCTCCATGAATGCCGTAAGGAGACTTTTCCCAAATTAAGTCATCTCCAGTAGAGGTGACCACCTGGCCAGCAAGATCCTCAAATTTTGACCATGTGGATACTTGAAGAAAGTTGTCTTTAAGGTCACCTGCAAAATATTTGTCATGAAATCGCCAATGTTCCACTGGGCAAGTTGCATTGCTATATGCACAACTTGCAGCTGAGGTTTGAAGAGTGTTGTGACTGAATGGTCATTACTTGAAAGATATTATTTTCAAGAAATAAATGGCATATTATGTTGGTTAAGAACCACATATTATACTTGTGAAAAAATGTTTTCTTATATAGAATAAACATAATTCAAATCGTCCATTTCTCTGCCATACCCTGTATTTTTAAGTGCAACATAAGATATGATCAGTTTGTTGAGAGATGCAAAATGTAATATCATAGAACTGAAGACTTTTGACAAGTCAAAGTTTTAAATGCAGATTACCTATAATGGTTGTCAGAATTTCAGTGCTCTTATGTTTCAGATAACATACAAGTCTTGATCAAATATAAATAATACTTTCTTTCTGATGGCTGTTACGGACTTGTAGTGTTGAAATACCGACAGTTGGAATATCACAATCCTGCTTCCTGTATTTGAATACCAGTTATTAGCATGATGTTAATTGCTAATATATTGTAATGAAATTTTCTTACAAAAGAAAGAGGACTAAACAGGCTGGAATTGTTGCTGTTCTCCCTTTCAGTAAGTAGTGTTGTTGAACATTCACAAAATAGTTGTAATATGTTTTAACATGTAGTCACGGAACATTTTGGAGAAAAATGGGTTAGGAGACATGTGGAGAAGGAGAGAAAATAACGTGAAAAATTTTTGGTAAAAGGCGAGGAAAAGACTGGAAGATACAGAAATACAAATCACGTTCAGTGAGATTTCCGAAAAGAGCTCATTAGTTTGTTTTAGGCCAATGAAAACTACATGGGGTAGGGGAAAATATATAGACATAGTAAATAAAGAAAAGAGAGAATCTATTGCATGGGTAAGAACCGGAGCATGGAGGCTAAGAGGGTTAAGACAGGTATTCCTCAGAACCAATGTCCGATATGTGGTGGTAATGAACATTGAACACATAGTATTTAAGTGCCAAGGAACAGAAAATTGGAGAAAAGAATTTTTTAATAAGAAGTGGTTGAAGGGGGATAGAAATGCGCTTATAATCGAAATGATGTGCAAAGGATGCTAGAAGCATTGGACAGTTTTTGTGTAAAGTAAAAAATAAATGGCTTTGGACAGTGGATGGAGAAAAGTAAGAGGTAGCGTATCTTACTTTGAATGGAAAACTATAGTGAATGTGTGATGGTTAAGTAATCAATAAGTGAAAAGTGAAAAACAAGTGGAAATGGAATATGAAAAAACAAGATAATTTATTAACGAGAAATTGTAAAATGTAAATAATCTGTAGTGATTGTCTACAGAATGCGTTGACGGGAAATTGTAAAATGTAAATAAACTGTAGTTATTGTCTACTGAATGAGTGGCCAGGGTCAAAGTGCAGTAGACAATCAAATTGTAAAAGTCTTAGCACAATAAATACAAAATATACTTCACTTATATAAAATTTAAAAATCCAAGATGTTTTTATGGGAGGATCGCCAACCAAACTGATGACACAGAGAATCCTCCCAGAAATACATCTTAGGTTTTTAAGTTCAACATAAGAAGTGTGTGTGTCTAAGCGCTAAAACATTTTACAAATATGTGTTGCTTCACTGTATTTATTATTTCATTTTAACATTCATGATCACAAAATATTTTGGAGAAAACAGAAGCTGTTGAAAATGAAAGCAGCTGATGATGGGCAATGGCCAAGAATGAGCATCACTGAATGCATTCTGGATATTTGCAACCTTAAACATAAATTAAGGATGTAACAGAAATGCCTTCTGCAGTGGAAGTAAGTAGCAACAGTATCTTAAGTTATCATTTGCTATAACCAGGACCATTGAAAAAACTTACTAAGACTGGTTCCATGAATACTCACCAGTGAGCAGAAAAATTAGAGGAAATTAGTAATACACTTACTGAACATCCCCCATCCGCTCTAGATTTAGCTTCATATTACTAATTTTTCAGCTGGGGGGATGACACAAGTCTTAGCAGATCAGATTTTTTTATTTGTAACCAATTGTCTGCAAAACTCTTTATCTGCTGGCCAACTTGCATTTCTGTAGCAGGAACTCTGTAGGAAATTGATTTCTTTTGCATTTGTGCTTTGGTTAAAAAAAAAAAACATTTTTGATCATCTTGTATAAAATTTCACATAAGATTAATAAGTGAAAAACCAAAAATGGAATATGTTAAATCTAGATAGATATATATAAGGCATATATTTCCATATCCCATTCCGATGTTCAGAACAGCCTGAAAATAGCTAGTAGTGTTAAACATTAACAAGGTTCCCTTTGTGGAAACTTCAAAGAAGGATTTAAAGTTATATCATGCTGGGAATGTTGATCTGTAAATGATCGGAAGGTTGTTAACCAAGAAATTAATATCAGTAATGATAGCAGAATAAATAAAAAATATATTATCAATGTAGTACAACAAAGCATATACATGAAGAAGGAAAAATAAGTAATGAATATTAAAAAAAAAAAAAAAAAAGATTGGTTGTGAATCAGCAGTGAATAAAATTCCCATAAATGTGGAATGAAGTGATTCAGTATGTACATACATAAGTGTAAATCATTCTCGCAAGTAAAATATGGTTTATCCTATAAAACCTCTTAGGTAATATAATTACAAATGTGACATTAAAAAAAAAACAACAACAACAAAGATATAGACATGAAAGCCTTCTTCATTTATGTGTATAAATTTTTTTGGCAGAAGTAAGGACCTTAAACATTTAGAATGATTTGGAATATGTTTAAATATACTTTATTGCAGTGGTTCCCAAACTGAAGGGCATCAGATATTTAAACAAGAGCACAGGCAACTTATTCAGAAGAAAGAACAGGTCTGATAAATAAAAGCAGCAATTACAAATTTTCTTATCTTGTCAATGTATACAGCTCAGTAAATTACATTAGAAAAATGCATTAGTTTTAATTACACATAAATTTAATCATAAAAGGATTTTTCAGTATGCTCTGTTTGAATTATCTGTTAACCATGTTTTCTTATTTGTGTTTTATATCCATTTCGGTTAATTGAACAGGGCGCGCCAGTAACATAAGGATCTCTATTAATTTCGTTGGGTTAAAGAAAATAATACAAATATTATTTTTACTCTTGGTGCTATAAGCATTAATTTCAATATTACTCTTGTTTACTTTGATTTACAAGAGAATATGATTAAAATACAAAATAGCTCCTAAGTGTGAGAAGAATTATCCCTATGCATTTTAATTCAAACTTTTATATATATAATGTTTTTGTTTTTTTTTCTCCAGGTAGATTAATGCAAGTGGAAATACTCGGTCCATCTTTTAAATTTAAATTAGTGGCAGCTTGATGTTGACAGTTTGTTGAGATATACATATTTTGGTTCAGCCACACATTTTACAGTTTTTGTTAAATTTGTTATGTATTACTGTGAATTTTAGAACTTCTCATTTATTTTGCATTATTTTCAAATATAAATTGAGAAAAAAAAAATTAATAACTGTAGCAGAGCAGGAAACTGCAGAGCTTATAAAAGGATTTCCCAGCTGAGAAAGTTTGGGACCGCTGCAATAAATTAAAATGCACATTTTAAATTTTCATATAAAAAACAATTCTGTTTTCTGTAAAATAAGATTTGAGCTGAGAACATTTTTTTTCAATATTTCATGACTGCATGGGAGTCAAACCTAAACAGTGGGATATTATTCATGCATTCTACTTCAGCATCAACAGCTAGCCAAATTCTAATCAATTGCTTCATAAACCTTTAAACTTCACTCCAGTACTTCCTGGATAACCAATAAATATGGTTAGATGCTTAATAGATCTAATAAAATATAAATAAAAGATTATTTGACTATATTTGGTATCATTTGTATTTACAAATTGTTAAAAAAAAACCTTTTACTATTAGTGTGTATTGTCATATTTTTTCATTCTAAGTCATGAAGCTGAACGAGTTCATTTTCTGGTATTCATCTTGACAATCTTAGGAAACAAATTTTGTGAAAATGGGATCATCTTATTCAATTATATTGAATGACTAGCTGATGTTGGTAACACCAAATAGTTTAATGAAAATTCAACACCATTAAAACAAACAGATGCACAACTCACATGGGCAAGGTGGTCTCCCTCCTGCGGGAGTCTTAACTTTCCTTTTGTTACAAAAAATATTTTTAAAGCCTTATGCACATGTTTGTCAAAGGACTTCTTGCTGTGACAGTATATAGCTTCACTGCATCTCAAATAAGTTATTACATTTTCTTGTAAAAATATGCACATATTCTATGTTCAGGTCAGCAACAAAACATTCAGTCACTGAGAGAGGTTACAACTTTGTTAGAATTATTTCAAACCACTATTAATATTTGTATTCACTTCCTGCTTGCCTTTCAGAATATACTATAGTGTTACATCCCATTGTAACCTTGCAAGATAAAAGGGTAGTTACAACCTTAAATGCAATTGCAATATTTTGGTGATTGTAACAGGAAAACTAAATGTTCATACTTTCAAACCTTGTAGAAACTAAATACATTATGCATATTGGCAGGATTGATCTCCTTCCTGAAAACTGTTAAATGGTATAAAAATTATTGCTTCACAAGCTGGACATCACCATATACAATTGTGTGGTAATTTTAGAATTTTAAATCCACACAAAGCAATACCATACTAGAATTTCTGCATATTAATATCAGGCAGTCCAGTTCCAGATTACTAAATCCAGAGACCTATACAGGGTGTTAAAAAAATGCATTCCATATTTTGAGAGATGGTAGTGTGGACCAAAACAAGAAAAAAATGTCCAGTAAACAGGAGCTCTAAAATGCACACATTAAGAGCTATGAGTACTTGTTCATCTTTACTACTGTGAAACATCATCTCTTCTACTGCAAGCTCTTTGCTGTTTTGTATGACCTACAGAATACAGTAAACAAATCTAATCTATTACTGCAAAACAGCATAGCTTCTAATGTAATCTGCTTGCGATTACATACAATTGGCACTTGTGAACCAAGGATGTGCTCAATATGGTGCTCATTCATAGTAAAACATGCTTCTGTCTGACGTCTTAGAGAATCACACACTCTCTGAAAAGACTCCAGGTTGGTCATGGATGCTCCGGCAGGCATTGATGATGCCTTTCTGTAGCGATTGTACATTAATGGGGGTTGCATATACCAAAGATTTCAAGGTAAAAGTACAATGTAAAAGCATTTCATAAACTGAGTCCATAAGAACTAATAATAATGTACTTTGCACATACCCAGAACTGTGAATACGATTTACTGTAACAACACTAATAGATCTTTACTGCATGCAGTATCCATAGACAATAATAGTTCTCAATTGTTTATGCCTTCTATAGGTCATACGTAATAATAAAGAGCTTGCAGTAAAAGAGATGTTTCACAGTAGCAAAGATGAACAAATGCTCATAGCTCTTAATGTATGCATTTTAGAACCCACATTTTACTGGACTATTTTTCTTGTTTTGGTCCATACTACCACCTCTCAAGATATGGAATAAACACCTGGTATAATGTGCAGGGTAGAAAATCATTTCCTGCCATTCTCAGACTGACAGAAAGACATTTCCCTGAAAGTACCACCATCAGAAAGAAATTTATTTGTTTATAAATTGTATATGCCAAAAAAGGGATTATGCAAGGAAAACAGTATGATTTGACATGTCACTATCCATCATTATAAAGAATAGCTTAGACTATTTTATGTCATTTAAGTTCATTTTCAAAAGAAATGTGATTACAATTCAGGGTTGAAAAGCATTAGTTGTGATGAGTGCTCCAGATGTCTACACACCTTTTAACACACATCAACTACAGCAAATGTCAATTGCCCATTTGTATCATGAAAGAAATTAAAAACAGTGAACATTTTCTCTTGTGCATCTTTATGCCATCATTACTGATTGTTTTCAATGAAGTCACCACTATCTACCTGATCTCTCCTGAACCTTGAACTCTGCTAGTTGGGGTTTATAACTAGAGGTCATCATTCTTGTGAAAACAACTAACTGTGACTCACTGGGCCACCTTTGGTTGCCATGTATGGCAGCCAAGCAAGTGAAGCTGAGCAGAGACAGCCAGTCGGTTACGGTAAAGTGTTAGTCACTCGCAAGCAACTGTAATGCTGCTGCTCTTTGGTGCGTCCCAGTTGCAATTACAACTGCCAGTGAGTTGTAGGCAGAACCAGGCATTAATGCAATACTACATTCAAGAGCAGATATGTACGGTAAAACTAGAGATTTTATTGGAGGTGGCAAAATTTGGGAGTGATGAATTATAAAACAGTTGCATTCTTTTATAAACTGCAGTGGCTCATTTAGTATATTATATAATCAAATTCTTGGTTATTACATACCCAGTTTATCACTTGTACATAAACTATTATCTGGATAATACAACATTTTACATTGTAATGAATTATTTATTTTTATAGTTTTAAGTCTGTAACTGCATAGATCATATTGGGCAAGTTGCAGTTTTGAATATGCTTTAAAAAAATTAGTTGTTTCCATAAAAAAAAAAAAAAAAATTACAGAAATCACATCTATAATGAAAATATTTAAGGGATTCAAAATCTGAGCAAATGTCTTGTATCATTTTATGGTGTTGAAATAAAAAAATTTAATATTTCAGGCGATGTGGTAAGGATTGATTTTAAAATACAACTGTTCCTTATTAAACAATATAATTTTATAAAACAATCCTTCCCAGTAATACAGTTTGTATTTGCAAAATTTTAAATGTATTATATAGTATCTTTATGATTATAGTTTTCGATACTACTGAGCATTAGTAATACTATGGCATTACTTACAAAAAAAACTCTGATGTGTTACATGACTTTCTCTACTCTTGTACAAACTATTTTTACAAACGCTTATTGTCCATCTACTTCATGTTAATCGAGATATCAAGATGTTAATCTTATTCCTAATTTTCTTGTAGATGCAAGGGGAATTGGTAGACTTTAAGCAATAGTCAAATATTTTAAGAGCTGGTTGCTATGTGCAGTATTCCATTCTCTTTGCATGTCCAGGACATAAAAAAATGAATAATGAATTCCTATTTGAGAAAAAGTATAAGTATTGGAAAATTTAAGGGAATAACAAGCAATATCTCGAAAATGGTTCACTGAATAAAAAAAGTGTATATGACATAAATTATGTATTTTAACGCGATCTACATTTTTTGTGTAGAAAACTTTTGTCCATCTCTTATGGTTTACCAGTTAAGCAAAAGTCGTTCACAATGAATACTTTTGGAGATATTCCCAGAAAATTCAAGATATACATTTTATTTGTCATGATAGTATCTTAAATATATGATATTTTAGTCAAAATCGTTAGAGCCATTTCTAAGAAAATTAAAATTTTCGGAAAATGTTCCATGTAAAGGGTAATCTGGGGTGGGGGATTTTCTTGAAAACCTTCATGTCGCATCTCTGGAAGATACTGAACCTAAACACCAAGTTTGGTGTTTATCCGACTGTTCGTTTCTAAGTTATGCTGTTCACAGACAGACAGACACATACATGTACGTTTCCAAAAATGCTTTTTTTTGGATTCAGGTGCCTCAAAACATATATTTCCGGTGAAATCTTGGTATGGAATTTTTGGGTGGAATACAATATTTCTCCTACTTACTATACGTAGTAGAGAAAGTAAAAAAATGAATAACGAATTCCCATTTGAGAAAAAGTATAAGTATTGAAAAATTTAAGGGAATAACAAGCAATATCTTGAAAATGGTTCACTCAACAAAAAAAAATCTGATGTGTTACACTCACATGACTTTCTCTACTCTTGTACAATCTATTTTTACAAACGCCTATTCTCCAAATGCTTCATGTTAATCGAGATATCGAGATGTCATCTTATTGGTAATTTTCTTGTAGATGCGAGGGGAATATTGTAGCTTTTAAGCGATAGTCAAATATTTTAACGCTGGTTGCTATGCGGCGCATTCCATTCTCTTTGCATGTCTAGGACAAAAAATGAATAACGAATTTGAGTAAAAGTATAAGTATTGGAAAATTTAAGGAAATAACAAGCAATATCTCGAAAACGGTTCACTCAACAAAAGAAATGTATATGACATAAGTTGTGTATTTCAACGCGATCTACATTTTTTGTGTAGTAAAATTTTGTCTATCTCTTATGGTTTACCAGTTATGCAAAAGTCGTTCACAATGAAGAATACTTTTGGAGACATTCCCAGAAAATTCGAGATATACATTTGATTTGTCATGACATTATCTTAAACATATGATATTTTCATCAAAATCGTTAGAGCCATTTTTGAGAAAATTAAAATTTTCGAAAAATGTTCCATGTAAAGGGTAGTCTGGGGTGGGGGGATTTTCTTGAAAACCTTCGTGTCGCATCTCTGGAAGATACTGAACCTAAATACCAAGTTTGGTGTTTATCCGACTGTTCGTTTTTGAGTTATGCTGTTCACAGACACACACACACACACACACACAGACACACACACGGACATGTTTCTAAAAATGCTTTTTTTGGATTCAGGAGGTCTCAAAACATGTATTTCCAGTGAAATCTCGGTATCGAATTTTTGGGTGGAATGCAATACTTCCCCTACTTACTATACGTAGTAGAGAAAGTAAAAAAGTATATGACATAAATTGTGTATTTTAACGCGATCTACATTTTTTGTGTAGTAACATTTTGTCTATCTCTTATGGTTTACCAGTATGCAAACGTCGTTCACAATGAAGAACACTTTTGGAGACATTCCCAGAAAATTCAAGATATACATTTTATTTGTCATGAAAGTATCTTAAATATATGATATTTTAATAAAAATCGTTAGAGCCATTTTTGAGAAAATTACAATTTTCGAAAAATATTCCATGTAAAGGATAATTTGGGGTGGGGGGATTTTCTTGAAAACCTTCGTGTTGCAACTCTGGAAGATACTGAACCTAAATACCAAGTTTGGTGTTTATCCGACTGTTCGTTTCTGAGTTATACTGTTCACAGACAGACACATACACAGACATGTTTCCAAAAATACGTTTTTTGGATTCAGGAGGTCTCAAAACATGTATTTCCGGTGAAATCTCATTATCGAATTTTTGGGTGGAATGCAATACTTCCCCTACTTACTATACGTAGTAGACAAAGTAATAAAGATAGAATACATTATTACTTCAAATGTGACTTTAGAATAACCTTAAAAATTAAGCCCATGAGCATAACAGAACAAAATCTGATAGGTTTATTACTACTTGTCTATTTGTACAAACAGAAACAAACGAGGAAAAGGTAACTGAAAAAGCTGAGGCACAAACTTTATTTAGGTAATATTAATTGTAATAGCTGTTATTATGGAAGGATTCTACAGAACAAAAATTAATACTTTTTGTGGAATGTACTACAACGAGTAGGCCTTTTATGTTAATTATAAATAAAATGGACTCCCCAATACTTACGTATCATAAACTACATTTATCATAAATTATTTATCACTATTGCAATAAAAACCTTTCCAAGATACTAGAGACAAAAGCAGATAAGGTTGGGGGTGGGAAAGAAGCTGGTCTCTTGTGATTTGTCAGTATTCGTATAGCCGCATTTTATGGCATGCAAGTTTAATTAGGACTAGAGATGCATTGGTACTGAGAAGAGTAATAGTGGATCGGTTCTAGTATTGACTTAAATGAGATTGAAGCACTAATTATTTTCATGAGCATTAAGGATGATAAAAATACTAATATATTCCTGATATCATTATTAATACTGCCACTACTACAAAAACTGCTACTCACACAACTTCAACTACCACCACCTAGATGCAAAATGTAGAACAGGCACTCAACTGATTTAAGTTGTTCTTGTCATCAAGCTTCTTTGAGAAGAAAGAAAGAAAAAGAAGAAGAAAAAAGGAGTATTGCAAAACTTCAAACATTCTTGGTCACATTTACTTGCATTTTGGAAAATGCAAACATACAACTTGAAATATTTAAAAGGAATTTTTGATGTTGTGAAAATAGAAGTGTATTTTGAACAAATTGTGTATTCTTTTGTAGATATACATTTTTTTTTCTGTACTGAAGTGTTTTGCCTCTCCCTTTGGCTTTCAAGTTACATACAATCCACTTACAGTAAATTAGAGTTCATATACTATTTCCAGAAAATTCAAGATATACATTTTATGTGTCATGTCAATATATAAAATATATGGCATTTGAATCAAAATCACCATTTTTGAGAGCATAAAAAATGATGAATGTTGTTCCATGCAAACAATAGTTTGGGGAGGGGAGAATTTCATGAAAACCTTGGTGCCACATCCATGGCAGATGTGTTGGTCTTAAATATAAATGTTGGTATTTATCCAACTTTTCTTTTTTGAGTTATGCTGTACATACACATACACACACACACGTACCTCTTTCTTAAAATTCTTTTGCTTCAGGGGATCTGTAAATATGTATTTGCAGTAAAACTTTGACATCAATTTTTGGATGGGATATAGTACTTCCTCTACCTATCATAGGTAGGCTGTAGATACAGTAATATGTAAATTGGCCAGCCCAAAAAAGTCAAAAGCAATGAGACTAAATAAGGCTACGTATTGGCTAATGAGTGAGTAAAGAGGTACCCAACCATAACAGTTGCTTCCTTCACCTATACAGTCCAAAGCACCATCATTGCTCCAAATAGCCACGGTTAACCATGGGATTCAAGTCAACCATGAGCTCTTGGTCAAGAAAAGTGCTTCGGACTGAGAAACAAGGTAGCAAAGAAGTTGAGCCTGATAGGTATGCAATCATCTGCACATTCATTTCGACAATCAAGCATAACAAGCTATAACTGAGTTACAACATGTTTCTAAGCTCTGTGCACCACTAAACCCATTAACTTCTGGCTGGATTTCCAGACCTCAATACAGATATGCTTAATAATACATTACTGCATCACAGTGAATGACATTCATTTCTGGTGATAAGGCTACTGTCTGTTCACCAGCTCATGGTCCCTGGCAGGAATGCAGTCAATCAGCAGTTCATTAAACAATTTCAGCTACACCAGGATAATATCTGACACACAGAACTGGCTACAAAATTACATTAAATTGAGTTTTATTTATGGATGCAGGTATACTATGCATTTATATATGCACACATAAAGTATGGGGTAATATTACAGCAACTGAAGTAAAAAGGATATTTAAATTACAAAAAAAAGGCAATTAGAAAAATGGCAAAAATAAATAGTAGACAGTCGTGCAGACTGAATTTCAAACAATATGGTATTTTAACTGTTCCTTGTCTCTATATATAGAAACAATAAAGATTATTTTACAGGAAATAGATTAACCAAGAAATAAAGGTATTCACATGCATAATTTAAGAAACAATGAGGATTACTTCAGAACTGTATATAAGGGTACATTAAACAACCGTACTACGAGGGTAATCCCAAAAGTAAGGTCTCCAAAGCGCTGGGATCGCAGGGAAACTGTTTGTGTGGATGTTGGCCATATTGCTTTTTTCCATCCTCCCTCCACTCTCTTCAGAAACCACTGCACATCCCTTAGCGCCCTCAGTCTTGGCTTGGCAGCCAGCAGGGGGTCCACTTCCCACTTCCTGCGCATTCACTGTTTGTCGAGCTGTCTGCTAGTGACATCATGTGGAAGGTAGCTGACATCGCTATTCCCATGTGGAAGCTCAGGGTTTACGATATAATTCAAATCCTGTCATGCTTTCTGACACGATATGGTCACCTCAAGCAAATTTATTTGAAACAAAACTCTCATTCCATAACATATAAAAAAAAAAAAAAAATACAGAAGAAACAAAACTATGCCATATACTCTATCTTACAGCTTGTCTTGTTAAACAACACATTTTTTTTTTGCCATTTCAAAGCCATCACATAGCGACACGCTTTATAATTTCACTATTGGTTTAGCTTTCTGAATCCTTCTTATGCATACAACTAAATGTGTAATTAAAGTTCATCTCTCTTTAACAAGTTAGATAGAAGTATAAACTTCTTTATGAATATTTTGTAGAAGAGTGAGCAAAGAAAGTCATGTGAATGTAGAAAATCTGAGTTTTATAATTACAATATATATTGTGCATATTTTCACACTTTAAACAGCTATAAATAATTTTAGTTATATATGTTATGCGTTTTCAGATGGTCACAGTGATAAAAGTAAGCTATAGAAAATCCTTATTTAAGGTAGTAAAATAATGTAATTTTATTGCATATTACACTTTCTAGTTGAATACCATCACAATGTTATATCATTACAATGATATTCCTCAGCATGGACCGAGTGTTTGTTTCCCTTAAAATGGCAAAGAAAATGTTTTTCTTATTTCGGATTTTAAAAGAGCACTTGCATAGGTATGTCCACGTTATACCTGAATTTCCACATGATTTAGTATTTAAGGCGGTATATTACCCTAAGGCAAAGCGAAAGTTATTAGATTTTGCCTTCTAGAAAGTTTTGGAGACATTGTGTCCGAGTCCTTGTGCTTTGAAACAGCGCGAACAGGTGTCATAAAGCATGCCAAATTACCCTATTAGGTGCATTTGATTGCACGTGTTCACGCACTAATTTCTAAAACAGCATATTCCCTTTTTTCTGGGGAAAAACCATTCTTAAATAACGCCTATATAATTATTTTGAGGAATCGCAGAACAACTCTTTAAATAATATTTTTCTGTAATGTGTTGTACTGACCAATCATGAGCAACAATTTTGTAACCCACAGGTGCAAACGTTGTTTGGTTAGCATTGTTGCTCACTAAATAAGAATGCTCTTTCCGATTACTTAGAGGTTAGTTCTAGTTGTGGATGGATTTGGAAATACAAGTGTGGTGTGCATTCGTGTTCAAAATGAAAGTTTAAAAAAAAAAAAAACGTTAACTGTGCTGTTGCGTAATGTTCTAATATAGGAACAAAAACCGCTGGAATTATGTATCATAGATTTCCTAAAATGATAAACTAAGGCGCATGTGGCTGTAAACGGAGTGATAAATTCAACACTAATAATGCTCGAGTCTGCTCAGTATATTTTCCGGCCTGAGGACTATGAATGGGACTTAAAAAAATGAATTACTTGGCTTACCTCTACGGAAAAGTTTACGTGGTGATGCAGTGCCATGTCTGTCATGATTCCATGGCTTTCATATTTCAAATGTGTTAAGAGTATGAAAACACTTAGCGACATAATTTGCTCTAAATTTCCTGATTTAGACAAAAGAATTGTTTATATATACGTCAGGACCTGCACATTTATTAGGATACGGCATTTGAATACAAAATTAAAAGCTGCAACCGTGGAAAAAAGAAATACAAGGAAATGTCAGCAGTGAGTGGCATCTATTTCTTCTACAACAGCAGCATGACCAGCCACTTATAAATTGAAATCTACTTTTAAGGTTAAACAAATAATAATTTGCTACTTTTTATTTTAGTAATAGTTTGGATGCTGGTGTTGATAAAATTGGTTTGTAATTAGTAGAATGAGTTGAGAAAAGTTTCCTATGCATTTTCAGTGAAAGTATCTTTCATAACATATATCATTGCATTATGTTACACTTCCTTAATTACTCCTTAACCGTTTACACAATGGGCATACCAATCCGTGACTTAAATTGTACGTATTAAAACGGGTTTAAACCGTTCTCTTTCAATTACTATCCAAAGAGCGCGCGTGCTCAACCTTCCACATGACGTCACAGGCGCGCAGCCAATGAGAGCGAAATGGCCGGAGTGGCCTACCTTCCCTATACTCAAGTTACCTTGGGCAGCCAGTTATAATCGAGTTCCCGTTAACCACTATCGCCAAGTGCAAATTTCGCGGTTATTCGCTTTTTGAGTGCAAAACCTGTCGAAATTCTCGACAGTTGATGGAAGTGTATGGAGAGTCTTGTATGGATGTCAAAAATGTCCGCAAGTGGTGTAGAGAATTTGCAAATGGTCGCACGGAAATTCATGACGAGGAAAGAAGCAGGAGACCGTTCATTTCTGACGAAACACTTGCAAAAGTTGAACAAATCGTGTTTCAAGATCGGCCAATCACTATTGATGAGCTCTGCATTGTTGTTCCTGAAATTTCTCGAAGCACTATTCATCGGACTTTGATTGAAGAGTTGAAATTTCGGAAGGTGTGCGCAAGATGGGTCCCAAGAATGCTGACAGAAGATCACAAAAGGCAACGCGCTGAAACTTCCCGCCAATTTCTTCAACGCTATGCAGATGAAAAGGACAACCTTTTGGATTCAATAATCACGGGTGATGAAACCTGGGCTTTCCACTTCACACCTGAGACCAAACAACAACCACGTGAGTGGCGGCATTCCGGTTCACCCAAGCCGCGAAAATTCAAGAGAACACAGTCTGCCAGTAAAGTCATGGCAACTGTGTTTTGGGATCGAAAGGGGATATTGTTGGTCGACTTTATAGATCCTGGGACAACAATAAATGCCGACAGGTATTGTCAGACATTAAAAAAACTCAGACGGGCAATTCAGAACCGTAGAAGAGGAATGTTGAGCAAGGGCATAAGCCTTCTCCATGACAATGCTCGCCCCCACACCGCCCGTCAAACCATGAATCTTCTGCAACAGTTTGGATGGGAAACCATCACACATCCATCCTATAGTCCGGACTTAGCACCCAGTGACTACCACTTGTTTCCCAAGTTGAAAGAACACTTGGCTGGAAGGCGCTTTGGTGACAACGATGAGGTGAAAAATGAGGTCCATCACTTTTTCAAGAGCATGGCGGCAAGTTGGTATGACATGGGCATACAAAAGCTGCCACAGCATCTACAAAAATGTATTGACCGAAAAGGCGATTATGTGGAAAAATAGACAAATGTTAAAGCTTCAAAACTATGCACCATTTGTTGTCAATAAAAGTTTTTTTGTATTTTAAAAAAAATTGGAGACCTTACTTTTGGGATTACCCTTGTAGTAAGAGTATAGGAAAGGAGCTGTACAATAAGCTACCTGAAGAAATAAAAGCAATTAATAAAATAGAACTTAAATTAAAGAAAATAAAAACGTATTTAATATCAAATGCTTTTTATAGCCTGGAGGAATTCAAGTGTGGAGTTGTATAGGAGTAGATAAAGATTGTATATATGTAAATTTATTGTATTACATTATATCAAACAGTTGATGTGTCCCTAAAATGATGTATTTAAAGGACGAATAAAAGTATCTTATCTTATGCTCCTAAACTATGTTGGTCCTTAGCATCCCATTCTATATTGGGCGTGAAAGACTGGTAATTTGGCTCAGAGGTCTCTTTATCAGGCTTGAGGTTCTTTTATGTGCCACCGGTTTTACTTCCCTTCCGAAGGAAGCCATGCTAAGGATTTTTATGCCCAAAAGAATCCATCGCCCTCTGCCAGATTTGAACCCATGACCTTGGGAACTAGAGGCTAGCATGGTAACCACAGAGGACAATGAACTGGCTACTGTAGTTACACTTATGGTAGGAGTGCCAACTTTTCAGTATGTATTCTGATAGGTTAAAGCGAAGAAGGCTGCTAAATGATTGCAAAACCTAAAGTTAAAAGTTATTCAGTTTCATGCACTATATTTAGCTTATAAAAATATGCACTCGCCTCAAATAAGTGTTGGACATACTCATTTTCACTGGGGAGAAAGAAGAAAATGAATTGCAGCCATCATAGCAAAAGGACAATACTGTTATTGATGTTACCTACTCTTAGTAATTATTTTCTACCTTCTTTGTGTATGTTTGCAAAACCTCTGCCAATTTGCTTTGCTCACAAGCATTATATCGCACAATTTCTGCAGCTAAAAGTCACTGGTTACACTGCTTTCCCTAACCATTTGATTCACCTTGGCTCAGGTCAATTCAATGGAGTTCATATATCACATGTAATGGAAATTGAATGATGGTATGGCCCAAAGAAAGCAAAAATAGTTCATTTTAAATGCCTCTAAGTTTGTTTTTAAACCATGATATCGAACCAAATTTTACGGGCTCCTAGAACGGGTTTTGCAGACTAGAGCATTGTCTAAGATACAATAGAAGAGGGAAAATTACGAATTGTTTTTCTGGAATCCACTTTTCAAAGTTTATATGCTTCATTTGTCCATGGTTGTCTAAGCTTTAGTAGTTGTCCAGCCTTGTAAATAAAAAGATAATTTTCCAGATACCCATTTACACTGTCTGCATATTATTATCAGTTCCCTGTAATAGTGTTGATATAAATGACAAATTCCTACCTACTTACCAAATATTTGCATTCTTGCAGTAGCTACTCAAAACAAGTTACAAGTGAATCACACATATCGGCTATGACTATGAGTAATTATAGCATTAAGAACTTTAATGCTAAGTTGGCAGCATAACCATGATAGTAGAAATGTTTATAAACTATCATATAAAATTAACATGGAGTACCTTAGCTGGTGGACAGACAGATTAATACATAATGCAATGCAAAAATATGGCCTCTTTATACATTTGCATTGTGAACTAAATTGCTGGAAAATGACCACTTTTGTCACATTTCATGTGGAGCTTAAGAGGTTGTTAATTCTGCACATTTAAATTTCCAAAATACAATGTCCAATTGTACCCTGTTTAGATTCTTTACTAATGTATAGTACCAAAATTCATTGCATAATACTGCATCAATCCTAGTATATGTATAATACACACAGCCTTCACTACTGCAATGATTGCCACTTTGCATAACAACTAGGTGAGTTGTCTTGATCTTTAATCAACGTGGTAGGCATGGCAGTGGAATAATCAGGCTAACTTTAACTGAATTTAAAGCTATACCTCTTTCACTATAAGCTGAAAGGTGAAGTAAACAAAAGTTAAATGTATCACTCCGCTGAGCACATGGCAGCACCATGTGAAGGATGACAGGAACTAACTATCCATGATAGGAAATTGCTTCAGACAGAATGCAGATACAGTATATTGCGCAGCTTGGGTATCGTTAGCTTTGAAACATTGTATGTGTTATTCCTATATTTTGCCTTACATTCCTAAACTTCTAACACATAATACTAAGAGTAGACAAATAAAAGTTGTACCTGAACGTTTTTGCATCTGTGATTAAAGGTACTGGATTAAACTGTTCTTAATTCAGGCTTTAGAAATCATTCATTTAATGACTAATATCAGTATACCACCACTGCTTTAACCTTTTATGAGTCAACAAGTTAAATAACGATTAGCACTATAGGTTAAAACACAACAGAAAACAAACGCAACCCCAGCTATCCGAGCAAAATTCTGCATCACAAGTTCAATTATTGCTAAACAATGGCCAATCATATTCATTGTCGATTAAAGGTGGGTACTTTTCACAGAATTTGTTAAAAGCATTTAACACAATTGTCTTCTTTCCATTTCCCACATTTATGTTTTCCACAATGGCAGAATATTCTCAGTCGAAAAAGAATTGCAGCACCTGTGCATAGCCTCTTATACCCTCTGCTATAATGGTTCATTTAGTTATAGGTGAATCGAACAAAAACACATTTAGTTTTATAAATTGAACTGTTACAATAATGAGATTTTTAAATTTCTCTGCACGAGAATAACCACAAAATGTTACGATCTGAAGCGATCTGTTTTTTGTAGCGGAAGAAACGACATGCTAAGCGGGAAAGGTTGTAGTTTGTCCACCAGCCAATGAGGTGCTGTCTTGTCACATGGTTTTGTTTACTTCTCCTTTCAGCTTATAGTGAAAAAGGTTTAGTAATGGTAATTTTTCTTGAGACACTTTATGGGTTGCTGCTCAACATGTGTCACCTTCTACCTGGTGGAGATTATGTGGCAAACAACCAATAGGTTGACTGGCATCGAAACCTCTCTGAATGTACCACCATCATCAGCTGCAAGTATGTGCAAATTGGTCAACTCATGGTTGAATCCACACAAAAGCCACGAACAGCCTTTCTCCTGCAACAACTGAAAAGTTGGTTTTGGTACAATAGAATCTCTGATGACCATGTAGATGCACCAAAACCAGTTGAGAATCAGCAATTGCAATTGTCATTATCTGAAAGCTCAATCTTGGGAATTGTTGTAGCTCTTAATAAAAATGTTACACTTCTGGCATAAAATGTTCTAGTTTGGTTTTCTGTGTTTTCTTGAAATCCATTGTGAAAGTGCATTTAATGTTAAGTTTTTATTTCTTTTGCAAGAATGAGTGCAGTTATTTTTCATTACAGTATAAGCCATGTCAATGTCGTACAGAATATTGCGATAGTCATTTTACTTTGATTTTTGTTTTATTAATTAATATCTACTTGTATATCTAATTTGGGTCAGTTGTACATTCTGCTGATAAATTTCGAATAGAGCTATGCACCAGATTTCCTAGTGATTGGCATTCTGCAATCTCTGAATAGCACTACTCGCAAGATATTTTTGCAGATAAGTTTTCGACTAGTTGGAGTAGTCAATGCGTAAATTATCCAACAAATAAGTTTTTCGCATGCACAACTATCACATTCTTATCAGAGGTATTAGTAATCTTGGCAGAATTGTATTTATCAAATGACAAGGAAATTATATTTCTGTATAACAGGAGAAAACTTAAGTTCATAAGAGAGAGAAAGAAAATTATTTCCAAATATTGGATGAAGAAGAAATTTATAAAAGACTAGCTGACAAACCCAATATTGCAAGTTAGCTGTTTAAACTTGTGTTGAATTAATTAATTTCATCTACGTCCCCCCATTCTTCATGAAATTATTGTACAAGGATCTAGAAGGTTTTATAGTTAAGCCTTCCACTTATCCCTTATAAATGTAATTTCATAGAGCTGTTATTTCCTAATAACGAATAAAAAATTCCCTAATATTCATTCAAAAGGATGTAAAACATCTGCAGAACATGTGGCTTCCTTAATCTCCACCTGACAGGCTTCCAAGTTTGAAAATGCTGCATACCCTGTAAGTACCCTTTGCAGCAGAATAATCCTCGATTGGAATGGTCAATTTTAAGTAGGTGAAATTTTAAACCTTTGTACCTTTTCTTTGGTACTGTAGTTATTTAATAACATAAAAGCTACATAGTTTATTTATACATATAGTTTAGTATGAAATGTTGGCGGCATTTGTCTTATTTTACCTGCATTTTTTATGAAATAACAACTATAGTACAAGTTTTTCGACCTGACCCTGTAGAAATGGAGAGGTTGGAGGTTGGAGAGGGGAGAGCAGAAAAGACTGGCAGTATTCCACTAGCACGCTGCAACAGGAATGCCTAATGTACATATTGGCTGTTCTCCTACCACTAACCCAAAACTCCTTCCAGAAGATTAATAGGCTCGTCCAGCCACTGTACATCCAGCTGAGTAGGGGCCAGGAGGAAAAAATCATACTGTATTATTTTCTATGTCACAGCAATCTCAACCAAAGTCAGATTTCTAAGTATTTTTTTTATTAACACCTATGTGTTCATATCTTAGTACATAGGCTTTGTAAATGCTTTTTAGTCTTTTATGAATTAAATTTTGAACGTGTTTTACAGTTCATGTCCATCAGAAAGAATAGGGCTTTGCAATGGTGAAAGAATTATCAAAATTGGTTGAATGGTTTTTGAGATTGCCCTATCTACACATATACATACAAATTTTCTCACTTTATAATATTAATATAGATGTCAACTTCATGAAGAAATGAGGCATCTATTATCACTTCACTCTTAGAACCAAATCTGATATAAACACATGTCATTAACTAGCCTGCGATATGTGGGAAACCAAAGCATGCCATAACCTATCTTAAATATGCGCAATTATCTCTGGATTTTTGAGTGAGAAGTATGTAAATTATAGTATGAAATGTTTTATTAATATGAATAGTAAAACCAAAGAAGATTGCACTTAATTTTCGGTGTCGCCCACCCCTCTTCTGCATTTGTACGATAATGATGAGCAGTCTGAGGGATGATAAAATGTCTGTTTCTACAAGTGCTGCTATCTTAGTAAATGACAATAAAGGTGACATAAAGTTAAACCATTATAAGTGGCAGGAAACAAAATGTGGTTCTTCTGCATTTACAAATTAATGCAGGAGAATCCAATGGTCATTGTAAATAACATTGTTGAACTAACTGCAGATTATACTGGTGTTTCTGTGGAGCATTGCATGTACAAGAAGAAAAGAAACATGTTTAGCCAGAATTAGACAAAGCAGATGACTTTACCCATATTAAATATGCTATCGTAGGAAAGTGTACGATTTTTCTTTCATAACAAACCGCCAGCATTGGACTATGTCTTAATTTCTGTCGAAAATGATCCTACGTTGCCTTCTTTTAAGCAATCCACCTTTCCTAAATTATTGCTAGAAACTGGATTTAGCATTGTGAAGAGAAACAAAGTGAATATAATTATTGACAAAGAGGACATTGTGTGATGAAGACCCAGATATTACATCTCTCCTGATAGTGATGAAGCTACAGATTAACGTGTTTTATTTTAATTATCCTGTATTTAATTTCAACTCAGCTTTCACTTCAGTGTTCATCATCATCAATTATTATTATTATTATTATTATTATTATTATTATTATACAAATAGTATACAGTTCTATTGCATTAAATACACGAGATATGAGTTCATGTGGTTTTAGTTTGTGTTTGTTCCTCACAGCTGATATGAATACAAGGTTAATGCAGAGGAATGCAAAATGTTAGTCTAAAGCTGAATCGGCTATAGTTTCAAAGAAAGCCAAGTCCATTTTTTGTCCTAAATGAGATTTTAGCAATGTGAAATCTCCCTATGCATAAGGAATCTTGCTTGTGCTGAAAATTTGTTTCAAACCCAGTTACTAGCCATATAAAATAGCTGGTGAAACTAGCAGTTTCCATTAGTTTAAAAATAAGCTAAGTCGTGGAGAAACGGCTCTTGTCCAATCACGAAGCGGATTATCTGTCATGCGACATTGTTTAGCTCCTTTGACATGTTTGCTCAAAAATATCTGGAGCTATTTGAGAAATTAAAATGAGAAACAGATGTCAGTAAGAAAAATGAGTTGATAGAAAAAAGATTGTACAAAATCAAATCCCAAGAATTTTATAATATGGGAGGAAAAAGGATTGTTGACCATTTCCTTTAGAAAGATCTGGTTCTGCCAAAAGTTTGTGATCAAAGTGTTTACCACAGCAGGCAGTTTTATTGCTATAACTTTACCATCTATACTGTACTTTAAAATGTCAAAGGAAACTATCAATTTATACATAGTATCAAAGTGAAAGGCTTAAATCTTCCAGCAAGATAGTGTCTGTAGTTTACCTATTCTGAACTTTAAACCAGTGAATCTACGTGGTATAGATACCCTATCTCTGTAGCACATAGATGTGCAGGGCGGAACAAAAACATTGTGCTAACAATATGTTTAAATGATGCTCTAGATTACATCAAAGCAGTCCAGATTGTTTTCCCAGTTGTGGGACATTAATTTTTGCCACCAGATTATTTTGGACATATGCAGGAGAGAACAATATTAAGCCCAAGAGAGTATCACACTATCTTCCAAAGACGTGAATCAGTGAAGATTCTGGAAGAAAGCTGGAATGTCTATGACTGGAAGGAATGTTATTAAATATTAAGAAATCAACCTGTAACCTGCATTTCAGGTTATCGTAGTGCAAGAGATTTTATTTAAGAGAGAGTAATAAAAGTGACTCTTATGATAATATTCTAGTGAAGGGTGAACAGTTCTACCATTCAGATATTGGGTTGGACAGGGGCATCACTAAGAAGCACACAACATTTTCTCATGTGAATCCAAGACCACTGCCAATAGGGATAGTGATAAAAGAACAAAAAGTGAGAGATGTGGACTCTTGTTTCAAAACTTGCGGTACTGAGTGGTATACAATGTAAAATAATGTAAGTTGTTCTCAAAGGATGAAATAAAATAAATATAAGAACCTTTTTTGAGCATGATTGTGTTCAAGAAGATGTAGATGAGGATAATATTTTTGAAACACAATATCATGGTGTTCCAAATAATATTTGAAATGGGGACTGTGGTAAGGGAACAAGCTTTGCAAGGCAATTCTCATTTGTTTTAAAGTTTATGAATCCCCCAAAGGTGGCATTTCTGTTAAATTCAGAATGGCAAACTTAACACATCATAGATTAGGGTTGCTATCCACAGGAAGCCATGTAATTATAGAATGAGAGTGTTGCTTATCAGCCAGAAAAGTTTATTTGGAGGCTGTTTATTTTAAAAAGAAGGCAAGGCCAATAAATGCCCTATGCACTGCAACCAGTTGTGATGTATTGTACCTCCCTTCATTAATTCGCTAAGATCTTTGCTTCCTTTGCAAAGTCCTAGTAGGAATTTCATGAAATCTTTGTAATTGTATGATTTCCTAATTAAAGTATTTAACCCTAAGAACTGTGAGAGCTTCATGTCACAAGCAAATAAGATACTGTTTCATTTCTTCTTCCTGCATCTTCTACATATTTGACTGATGACCGCTTTGCCAATTTTGTAAAGATGCCCATGCAACTGACAAGTGTCCTGTTAATATACCAACTGTTCGTTTAGTGTAGTCACACTCATTTTAAGCTGTGATTGTTTCCTGCTTTTTATTCTCTCTTTAATAAGAGCTTATGTCCTTACAGAGACTACCAGTACTCACTTTGTTTTTTCCTAACCCATTCCTGGATTACCTCCTGGAGTAGTTCATAGGATAGCCCGAGTCTAGATTCAGGACCTACAAAAGGATTATCTGCTCTTTCATTGTCATAGATTCCTCTGTGCCCTGGCATCCACACCAACTTCACTGAATTGTGCAGAGTCAGTGCCATTAGTCTCCATTCATTTCCAATCCAGTTTAGATTTGGTTATCTACCTTTAAAAGCCTACTTGGAGAGAACTATATGCAAGCTTATAGGGACAGTGTAGAGCCAGCACTTAGTAACAAATAATAATTAATTGATTTGTGTTTCTTTGGAATGTATGATAAAGCTATAATATTACCATGGCAAAATCAGCATAATTTTGTTAAACAAAAAATCTTCATACTCGTTACAAACATTCATATCACGAATCCAAATACATTACTAATAATACCACATATTATACTACATAATAACCCAATTTGGCATTATACCAAAAATACAGCTCTAGTTTTAAACTATGCCATAATTCTAACAGAGAATATTCATCATCACATTTATTCTGATAGAATGATGATATTTATTTTTAAAAATGTGTAGCTTGTATCGGTCATTTTTGACTTGATGATTTCACTTGGGTTTTAGTTTTTATTTCGATAAAAACAAGTGCTTGGCCTGAGCCGTATGGCCCCATTCACAATGAAAATAAGCAAAGCATAATGTTAACTTATAAGCTAGACAATGTTTGTTGTAATAATCACTCACTATGAATCATATACATAAAAATAATGTTGAATTGAATGGAAACTTAGGAGCTTTGCAAGGTCCAAGATTTCAAGTTTTTACTATGCCAAACTAGCTAATCATGGAGCAATTCTCATCATGTGATTATTCTGTCATCTCACAAGATTTTCTGTCACCATCTGTTGACTCGTTAACTGTCTTTCTGTGTAAGATCACAGTCCACGAATCACTGGCATATCTAGAAAACTGCAGCAAAACAAATTGTAATGTTTTTTTTTTTTTTAATGTCCTTTAACCAGATGGCTCGTTCATTTTGATACATGTGTATAACCTCTTTTGTTGGTGGTTGTTTTGCAGGGCACCATATTAGCTCAGCTGTTTAACACTCTCTTGTGACTGACTGCTGCTTATGTTTGCATTTGTCATTATTAAGGATGACATATCACTAAGTTTACATCATTATGTTAATGCTTAAGTTTCATTGTAGATGGCCCCTGTATTTGAACAGCAAGTTGTGACAGCAGTTTTATTTTTTTTTTTTTTTTAAATATACCTTATGTGAAAAGGGAAATACAGCTTTATTTGCTTTCTAAAGGAATATTTTAATTGCAGGCTTTTCATTTAAAAATGGTTTTGCCTTTTCATAGATTCATATCCTGTTATATTTATTTGTTTGACTGTTCACACTTAAATCTTCGGGCCCCATTCCAGAGAAAACCTAACGCTAACATAATGCAGCCATAGAGGGATTTTGATGCAGTAATTTGTATCACAAATTACTAAAATGTAAATAATGATTGTAATATGAATATGCATTTTTATGTGACATTAATTTCAGATGTTTATTAATTGTAATTATTATTGGGAAATAAGTTTATATGGCCTTACTGAAACTGTCAATAATAGCGCGCAATAATGCAGCGAGGGGGTGAGCTGTTTATCATTATTGGAAACGAGGAAGTTACGTAATGTTGGCGTGTTTTCGGTAGAAACTTCTGGAATGTTTTCTCCTTAGAGCATATGTATTCATAATTTTCATTGGATATTAAAATAGACGCTAATGTTGGCGCGTTTTGTTAGCCAATAGCAGTTCAGTTATAATCTTTAGGCGTATCTGGACGAAGGCGTATAAATAGGGTAGGTTGGAGGTAAAGTCAGTCAGTCCTTCAGTTCGCCGAAAGCATTCATACACTGCACGTCATCTTCAGTCAGTCAGTTCGTCGAAAGTATTAGTTCGTCATACATCGGATATAGATTCACAAGTTACGCGCAGCAGAATTATGAAAGATCTAAAATATGGTAAAGTTAATTATACAAAAGGTTGATGGAAGTTGATTAAAAGTGATCAGTAAGAAGTTATTATAACAGTTTCAGTTTGGCGAGTATCTAGATCAATATGTAAAAGTGATAGTGAACGTGTTCGACAATAAAAATTATAGAACAAATTTCTTCATCAGTGTTCTTTTTGGATAAAAGATTCCTTTCCGTTTACACAACCCTGATCAAGACACATGTTCGACCCAAGATAAGATAATAGCTAGCCGGAGGACAGTGAAACAGAATTGAATAGAAATTAAAAGTTAAATTCTTTCAAACACAAAACTAATACTGTCGCAAATTGCTAACACCAGATGGAGCTACAAACCGAACAAATGAATGACGTCACAAGATGGCTTCAACACTGATGTAAACAAGCATTTATAAGTAATACCGTCGCAAATTGGCTCCCATACGTGGGTCAGTTAAAATTATGTAACCAAACAAAACAAAAGCAGCACAACATAAGATCTTCAAGTTCTAATAATTTATGTAAAAACATATTACGTAAACAAGAATGTTACATCAAATTGGATCCCAAACGTGGGGCTAACAAATACAAACATATACAAATATATGTTATCGCAAATTGGCACCCAGAACGTGGGGCATAGTGACCAGGAAAGGAACACGATGACCAGGAAAGGATCAGCATAACCAGGAAGGAGCATAGTGACCAGGAAAAGAACACGATGACCAGGAAAGGATCAGCATAACCAGGAAGGAGCAGAGTGACCAGGAAAGGAACCAGGACGTGGAACGAATGCAGCAGTGAAATGATCTACAAGGCGCAGATTCCAGAAACAACAGGGACGACAGACTACGATCGTAATTCCGAGATTACAAGGCAACAGGGAAATTCAAACTACAGGACAACAAAACGATGAAGATTCATCGAAGCGACATATAACCTAGGAGAGAGGGGCAGGAAGCTGAACATCAAAGTAACAGCAACAGACAGCATGACAAAGGTCAGAGTATTGTAATTTTTTTTTAGAAAACAAAAAAACAATGGCTACTAATAATATTGAAGAAACAATTATGGAGGGAGATAATGTAACAGTTAGCTGTAATTCAATACAGGATACAGAAAATAGCTTAAACAATGTAGTATTTGATGGAGGAAATGTTAGTGCAGAAAGTCAGAATAAAACAGCAGGAAATGTTAATTTTGATGCTAGTATGATGATGGAAATGCTGAAAGATATTGGTAAGAGTATTACAGATCAATTAAGGGAAGATATTGGTAAGAGTTTTGAGAAATTAGGGCATAAATTAGATCAAATCAATGAAGATATGAAAAGAAGGAATAGGGAAATAATGGAAGATATAGAAAATAGAAATAGGAAAATAATAGAAGGATTTGAAAAGAAAGTTATGAAGCTAGATAGTAGTATGCTAAAAATGAGAGATGAAAATGAGGAAGTAATAGCAAGTGAGATAGGTGAAGTTGCAAAGAAAATGCTAGACATGAGCAGGGAAATAGGTAACAAAGAAAGTGAGGTTAATACTAAAAGTGAACATGTTGATGTAGAATGTACAGAGTCAGGTAGTAGAATGAGTAGTATTTCAAGTGAGCTAAGAGAGATAAAAGAGGTTATGAATGTAGATGTGAATCAGGCGCAAGTCAATTTCAGAGGGGAGATATCAGAAATACAGAATGAGACAGTAATGCAAAGAAATAAACTGTACCAAGTGATGCAGTAATTTGTATCACAAATTACTTAAATGTAAATAATGATTGTAATATGAATATGCATTTTTATGTGACATTGATTTCAGATGTTTATTGATTGTAAATATTGTTGGAAAGTAAATTTAGAAGGCTTTACTGAAACTGTCAATAATAGCGCAATAATGCAGCGAGGGGGATGAGCTGTTTATCATTATTGGGAACAAGGAAGTTACGTAATGTTCGTGCGTTTTCGGTAGAACCTTCTGGAATGTTTCCCTAAAAGCAATATGTATTCGTGGTTTTCATTGGATATTAAAATAGACGCTAATGTTGGCGTGTTTTATTAGCCAATAGCAGTTCATTTATAATCTTTAGGCATATCGGGGAGTGGGAGTATATAAAGCCAAGTCCGAGGTAGATCGCCCCCAGTTCATCAAAATTCCTCGCACATTACACGTCGTCTTAAGTTCTTCAGTTCGTCAAAAATATTTGTATGAGATACGTCGGCTATAAATTCACCAGTTACAGAAATCTAAAGTATTACAACGTTAATTATACATAAAGTTGAAGTACGTGAATTAAAAGTGATCAGTAAGAAGTATTATAACAGTTTCAGTTTGGCGAGTATCTAAATCAATATGTAAAAGTGATAGTGAACGTGTTCGACAATAAAAATTAAAAAACAAATTTCTTCATTAAGTGTAATTTTTGGATAAAAGATTCCTTTCCGCTTCACAACCTGTATAGAGATACATGTTCGACCCAAACAGCTAGCCGGAGGACATTTGAAATGAAATCAAACGAACACTAACAGTGACGCAAATTGCTAACGCCAGATGGAGCTACAAACCAAACAATGAATGACGTCACAAGATGGCAACGCATGAAGTAAGCAGCACAATATAAGATCTCCAAGTTCTAATAATTTACGCTACACAAATTATGTAAGAAACTTATTACTTCAAATTGGCTCCCATATGTGGGGCTACAATAATATTACCACACAAGATGTTCAAAATGAAAACTCCAGTCCAGTACAGTTTAGTACAGATTTGTCAGAGTACTCTCAAATTAAAGAGATAGTAGAAGAATTGAAAATGACAGTTGTTAAAAGATGTGTAGTTCAGGAAACTTTAGATTGTTTTCAAATGTTATCAGGGGACGAAATTTCAAATGAATACTTTAAGAGGTTATCCATGAACAAAAATTTGAAGGTTAGGATACGGCTACGAGTAATGTTTAGCCACACACAATTTCATCCAGGAGGGTAAATAGCAATGAGATGTAAAGTAAATGCTGGATAGTTAAAGACGAAATGCAGAGCAATGTATTGGAACGTAAGAGGGTTAATTATTTATATATGTCATTTGTAAAGAGAAATAAATTATATATATAAAAAAAAAGAGAGAAATGTTTAAAAAAAAAAAAAAATTAAATTTTTAGTAACTGTAACAACATTTGAAAATTAAGAATGCAAAGATTGAAACTTAATATGATATTAAATTAAAAGTACGTAAATACAATTCCAAGAGTATTTTTAAAATAAAGTACAAAATAACAAAAATGGGTAAAAATAATTAAAAACAAATACTTATGTAGCAAACAGAAAATGTGAAACAGTACTTAGATTTAAGAGATGAAAATATATTTGTATAAAGGGTGAATATTTTGGTAAATATGTGTAATAATTACAAAATTCTTAAATGCACAAATTTTTGTTAACAACTTAAGAAAGTCAGCAATTTTGAAACAGTCATTAAATAATTCAGGGTACAGTATTTGCTATATATAAAAAAAAAAAATTGTAATGTCAGATTAATATCTAAATTAATTAAACCAGAGCCAGTAAGTAGTGGCGAGATAAAAAAAAAAAAAAAAAAAAAAAAAAAAAAAAAAAAAAACCATATGTCGTGTGTTAAATGCGTGTGAAGTGTTAAGTGAAAGTGATAGCGTGTGTTCCAAGATTTAGGAGACTAAAAACACAATTATAAAATTTCCAAACAAGTTGTAAATATTTATAATTATGTTTCTAGTGGGGCATATGATGCAGTAATTTGTATCACAAATTACTAAAATGTAAATAATGATTGTAATATGAATATGCATTTTTATGTGACATTAATTTCAGATGTTTATTAATTGTAATTATTATTGGGAAATAAGTTTATATGGCCTTACTGAAACTGTCAATAATAGCGCGCAATAATGCAGCAAGGGGGTGAGCTGTTTATCATTATTGGAAACGAGGAAGTTACGTAATGTTGGCGCGTTTTCGGTAGAAACTTCTGGAATGTTTTCTCCTTAGAGCATATGTATTCATAATTTTCATTGGATATTAAAATAGACGCTAATGTTGGCGCGTTTTGTTAGCCAATAGCAGTTCAGTTATAATCTTTAGGCGTATCTGGACGAAGGCGTATAAATAGGGTAGGTTGGAGGTAAAGTCAGTCAGTCCTTCAGTTCGCCGAAAGCATTCATACACTACACGTCGTCTTCAGTCAGTCAGTTCGTCGAAAGTATTAGTTCGTCATACATCGGATATAGATTCACAGGTTACGCGCAGCAGAATTATGAAAGATCTAAAATATGGTAAAGTTAATTATACAAAAGGTTGATGGAAGTTGATTAAAAGTGATCAGTAAGAAGTTATTATAACAGTTTCAGTTTGGCGAGTATCTAGATCAATATGTAAAAGTGATAGTGAACGTGTTCGACAATAAAAATTATAGAACAAATTTCTTCATCAGTGTTCTTTTTGGATAAAAGATTCCTTTCCGTTTACACAACCCTGATCAAGACACATGTTCGACCCAAGATAAGATAATAGCTAGCCGGAGGACAGTGAAACAGAATTGAATAGAAATTAAAAGTTAAATTCTTTCAAACACAAAACTAATACTGTCGCAAATTGCTAACACCAGATGGAGCTACAAACCGAACAAATGAATGACGTCACAAGATGGCTTCAACACTGATGTAAACAAACATTTATAAGTAATACCGTCGCAAATTGGCTCCCATACGTGGGTCAGTTAAAAATTATGTAACCAAACAAAACAAAAGCAGCACAACATAAGATCTTCAAGTTCTAATAATTTACGTAAAAACATATTACGTAAACAAGAATGTTACATCAAATTGGATCCCAAACGTGGGGCTAACAAATACAAATATATGTTATCGCAATTTCTAGATCCATAAATTCATGCGGAAACCATCCAAACATACTACAAGTTTAAAATTGAATAACATAACCAATAATATCCAAAGATATATTAATCCAGTCTTTATAATATGTAAATAAGACATGAAGAGTGTTCTACCAAGTAAATAACAGATCAACATCTGGCGTCAGCATTTAAAATCCCGTGACATAGCAAATTGAAGCTCCATGATTGTACAGTATTCATTCATTCATTATCTGTTTACCCTCCTCTTATGTAGGACTTACACCCCCCAGGACTTACAAGCGGGTGCCTGGGGTCAGAGGCCCGTCGAGGAGCAGACACTCATGGATCAGACAGAGCATCCAGGATGGGTGATCAGCCCGATGCCTGGTATGGGATGAAGGAAGTAGATGAAACGAAATGTTGGTGAAATGGATGAAAGGAAAGGTGATGATGGAGCATTGGTGGAATGAATGGCGGGGGAAACCGGAGAACCCGGAGAAAACCCGCCCAGACGCCGCTTCGTCCACCACAAATCCCACATGCAGGTCCCTGGGATTGAACCCGGGCCGCCTCGGTGGAAGGCGAGCGGTCTAACCACTCGGCCACGGCGCCGCCGATTGTACAGTAGATGGTGTAAAATCTCACATTGTGATTGTGTGTTGTTCAGAAGCTGGTGATGCATGGAGAAAGAAATGCAAATTTCTTCCTCTAAGCATGTAATGCAAGTATATAGTTTGGAGTTTGCAAACCCCTGCATTATGTAGGTCATTACGTGGCTATGTGAATGCTTCCACTAAATAACATGGGTGCAAAGTCTTGCATTTGTGCTGCATCTGTACTTACTTTTCATTGTGAATGGGTTTTCACTTTCACTTTGGACAAAGGATTAATATCAAAACAATTTGCTTTCAAAACTATTAAAAGTGTAAATGAAACTTTTTAAGTCTAAACAGTGACCAAATAACATTAATATATAATGCAGCTTTACTGTTAATAAAAACTCCAGTATTTTAATGATTTTATCATTTTAACATCATATCCTGTTTGTTGTTGAAAGCAGCAAATCTGATGAGACCACAAGTCTTTGCCTTTTATTCTGTATTATTGTATAATTTTTATCTGGTATCCGCCTTCATCCTCTTCTTCCTCCTTTTTTTTTTATTTATCTCTCTTTATAAAGTTTCTTCAGAGAAACATTTACAACCAGTAATTTAATAACTTAAAGAACATAATGCATAATTGTTAAATGCAGTTTTTAACTTTTTTTTTTCATAGATAGAGGAAAATATGTTTTTCCAACAAAGTGTGGAGCATATAAGAATTAGCCAATTATGTATTTTTAGCACTACATACATTATAACTTTATCGCTGCCATAACAGTTTTCAGTTCTAAAGAAAGAATCTGACTTAAAACATTGTATGTATTATTTTCCTGTTTTTGTACAATACAGAAAGCATTAATATGAGAAAGAAGTATTAAATGTAAATAATGATACCATAAATTTTCACTTTCAATTTGCAGCTTAATTTCTGTCACAAAGGATTTTGCACATATAGCACGGTCTCCTGTTTTATATATAATACAAAACATCACTATATTATTCAGAACTTTTTGACAAGAGTGCCCAATGCACACATTATAACGAGCTTCCATTATCCTCTAGCAATTGTATCATGGCACTTTGGCTTCCAGCCTTCCAAACAGACTATGGCATGTACAATGTAGAGTGATGCATTAAATAATCTGAATTAATTAAAAACAAGAATTGAATAAAGTAAGGACAGTGATGCATCACACATTTTCCACAATATTTCACAACCAAGGTATTTCTGTAATTTCCTTACATTACTATTTTAACAAATAAAAATGCTAACTTAGTAATAGTTTATAAACCTAATATTCCTAGAGTAATTAATGATATGCCTGCATGCTAAATAACTAATTTATGAAGCAGCACACTTGTGTTTATTCTTATATGTTACTTTGGTTTATAAAGTTACTTTAAAGATTCCTCCTCATACATTGGCTGTGGTTTCTCATTTGGCTTCCCTCTTGTGTTCACCATGATGACTGTTGACTTTCCTTCAGATGCATGGTGAGTCTGCAAATGATCGTCCAAATCCTCTTGTTCAGTTACTTCAAGACCACAAATGGAGCATGAGAATGTAATGCAGGGCTCTTCAGTGGAGAGCATAGCTGCAACTTTCCTTTCATGTGTACGCTCATGCTTGTTGCAGTCTCCCTTCTGCCTGAATGCACGCCCACAGATGGAGCATGCATAGGGACGTTCATCTGTATGTGTACGAACATGAGTCTCCAATGTATCTCGCCGTCTGAAGCCTCGCCCACAATGTTTGCAAGTGAATGGCCGCTCCTCTGAGTGGATAACCTGCAATGTATTCCATATAAAATAAAAGATTGTGTAGGGATAAATTTTCTAGTTACAGTTAAATGTTTCTTAGGGTAGCAAACTTATAGTATTGTATGATTTTTTTTTAAAGCAGCAGTCTGTTATAAAATCAAATAAATCAGAAAAATATGTCCTTGATTAAAGAAATAGCATTTTCTATATAAAAATCTGAGCAGTATAACCAAGGTACATAAGTGAGTGTCGAATATTTCTACTGTTAGTATGGTTTGCTAATTCACATTATGCAATAGCTTGTACTTAATGAAAATGTTAAACAGAATTGTTGAAAAATGACATAGTGTTGGGTTTTAGTTGTAATTCTACTTCTGGGGGGAGGTGGTCCATTCATCAGTTTCGTAATTGTGAAAACTCATCAAAATGATTCAAAGCCAAGGAAACTTTGATTTCTAAATAGGCATATTTCCCACAGGATGAAAATCTCAGTACAGCAGGGTTTAATGAAAGATTATTACATTAAGGCTTCATTGGGAAGAATTGTGATGCCTGCTTGTTATCTGAAAGGCAATCCTCCAACTTATTTAAACCTGTATAATATAGTACCAGTACTTACATAAGAGAAGAAAGAAAAAGAAAAGAATTGTTGCTGAGGCAATCTGGGCTATTCTGTAACTTTCTCGCTGAGAAGATTGTTACCATTACTCTCTAAGATCAAGAAGCACTAAAAGTGCATCCGTTTTCAGCCAGTAGCAGTAGTATTGCTAACGCTAATAACATGGTCTCGGCTCTTGGTATCGTTAACCTTAATTTTCTTCTTCTCAATAACATGTTGTTGACAGAATACCAAATTTTGTGTAAAAACTGGTTAGTGGCTTTAACAAGTTGTTAAACATTAACCAGATGTTACAGAATAGGTATGAATGGCTTGTACAAGTGAAGATATTTTTAAATCTTTTTTTTTGGATATTACAGAAATTACTTCTGAATGTGTAGAAAAACAATCAACAAATCCCATTTAAGAGGAAAGGTGAAGTTTTGCTTAACTTAGGAGATCCTTCCTGCATCTAGTGATCAAGATCAAACAATATAGTATAATAAATACTTTATACAAACCCAGCTTTCTTACCATGCTTTATTTTTTGTATGTAAGTGTGTCATCAACTTGATGTAAGTACAACATCAGTTGAACTAATATGACTAATATTTTTTCTTGATGTCTGAAGCACCAAGTAGAACCAAAGTATAGTAACCATGCTACTAAATCAAAGTGAATGTGGGTGAATTAAACTGGTATTGTTTTGAAATCAACAAAAGATCTATGTAATCAGATAGTGGCAAGGAATTGCCATCCATAAAGAAACATTGTATTAGGCAGACGTGACCATGTTTATGGTGTACATGGAAACTATATTCCTATGTTAACATTATAAAAAGTAATTAAATAACATTAAACACAGCAGAGACTTGATGAAGAAGATAAATTAAAAGATAAAGATTATAAGAATATTAAAGATAGGGTTGATATACAAAAAATGCCAAGGAAGACTGCAGTGGCCTTATTTAGGATGGCAACTGGCCACAATTGCCTCACAGAACATCTCTACAATTTACGATGCATGCCTACCTATACCCAAGTGCACTCTCTGTGAAGAAGATGTCATTCTGAACAAACAGCATCTCGCCAAATGCAAAGGCCTTAAAAGTGATAACTTATAGACTTTATATTGGGAAGCCAGAGGGAAAATGATGCAGATCAATTAATCCCCAATGCCATTGGTGAACAACAGCAGCAACAACATTATAAAAAGTATGTGTTATCATTAGTGAGAGGAAGAGGCCATTGTTTATCCATTTGATAAACTGTTTCTCGATACAGAGGAACATAATATAACATGACACAGCTGTAACAGTAAAAGAACTAAGGGTTCTAAAAACAGCATGACTTAGGAGCAGTATGCCCAAATCCTGAGCTGTGGAAGTTTGTCATATAAATGGTTTGTATGTTGGATTAATTCATGGATGCCTATTGGTTGTAAGAGTATTATCTTTATGCCATCCTGTGTAGTGAATATGATAAGTAATAGTTTCCCAGAACTTGGTAGAATCTATTACACCAATTTAGGATGCCAGGGAAGTTCTGCTGTTGTTAAGTTATCGTTTATTTAAAAAAGTGAACAAATAATAACAATTTAAGCATATTTTAGCATTATAATTTCTGAGGTCAGTTGTGCTTTACTAGTGCATTTCTAACATTTGAACATACATTTAAATGACTCTCCTGTATATGCAGTTGGCGGTGATTGGAGTAAATGATGTTACATGTATTCTCTAAAAGGTCCACATCTTTACTTTATGTAACTGTATCCAATTCATCCAAAAGTCAACACTCTTGTAAGTTTTCCTTCCATTTGTCTAGAATACTAGAAATATGTAAACGTAAAAACCAGAACCAAAGAACACTTCAGGAATGTTAAGTTAAAGCAAGAAGACAAATCAGCAGTAGTGCTCCACTTTTGAAATGAAAATAACCTAGACCTAGAATGAAATCCAAAACTACTAAAATTTATGACAGGACCCGCTCAAGGGGGGGGTGGAGCCATGCCACTGCCCAGGTAGGCAGGTTTTAGGGCGGCAAAATCTTAAAACATGAACAAGACACCTGAAAATTTATGGAACTACAAATCATGCTTAAAATCTAGCGACTTTCTGGAGATTTTTGTTATGAAACTGGTGACAAAATATGAAGTTCCAGTGTGATGTGGATGCAATCTTCACTGATGATTGTCAAAATATTCCATGTGTGAATACAATAAACATCACATTTATAAACAGGAGTGTTTCAAGCCACTAGCTTTAGTTCACTTGCTTACATGGTGACTCATGAACCTCTCAGGTTAGTGGCCTTATCCTGAAAGTCAGTTTGTGCGTTCAGTTACTTTTATGTGTTGCCAACCACTTTAAACTTTTACTCTAGAGAAACTCAATTGGACAACTTAGAATTAAATGCAATAAAAAGGCATATCTGTGGCTATTACCCCCAGAATGGGCACGCAAACTTATTTCTCCACTTGAAGAAGCAGAGCTATTTTAAGGGAAGTCATAGCTCTTTGAACAAGGTCCTCCACGATTTCGGATTTGAGTTCTAGACAATAAATAAGAGAATAATACTAGAAAGATCCAATATTTTAGCCGTAGTGGTTATTTTTAAGATAAATACAAAAATAAGAATTTGAAGGAAACAGTATGGTTGGCTGAAATGTGATTAAATGCTGGCCGTACCGTATTAAAGGGCTGGACTGATGATAGAATTGAAAGCTCCATGAAGTCACCCACAGGACTTTATTATTACCCATACTGGAACATCTCATTTTTATGGCCACCTACTGCTCTTCAATTCAAGAAGATTTACAAATAAAATGGTGACGTGTGTAGATCAGTATAAACTAAAATTACGCAATTTTGGCAAAAAAAACTATGTATGAAGAAACTAATAACATAAATAAGGAAAGCAGTAATGAAGAAACCATCAATGCTCAATGTAGTAATATTAGTAACAACAGAATCAACATGGAAAAGGAGAAATCCTCATTTGCTGAAACGTATAAGAACCAAACACAAGTAATGGCGGGATTAACTACAAACACGAAAACAACAGAAAGCATAGCATCGCTATAACTAATAATCGACGTACTAACCAGGGACCTATAAGGAGCAAGAGAAGAAATACAACATTTAAGAGAAAAAAACAACTACTTGGAGAACAAAAATTTGGAAAGATGAAAACAAAGGAAGACATCATGTGGGAGAAACCTCGGTATGCAGCAAGGGATTATGTGAATAAGTTTAAACATCGTGCAGAAATTCAAACAGCAAACCACTTCTCCTGTCTTAGCAACAACGAGGATCCTGAGGAACTTCAAATTATACAGGAAAAATCTGAATCTCTGAAATCTGCACCTGTAAGGAACAAAACCAAGGCCCGGAAGGTTAGGATACTGACAGATAACCATGAAGAGGAATTAGCAGCCTCCTGAGTGAAGCACTTCAAGATTATCAAGTGGAAGGAGTGGTGAAGCCAAATGCCACCTTTGAAGAAGTTATAAAGGACTCAGCACGTGTTTGTGAGAATTTAACCTTAAATGACCATGTGATTTTAAAGTGGCATCATACAAATGTAATCATGATAAACATCCCAAACAGGTATGACTTGCATGCAAACTCTCAGGTTCATGACTCAATAAGAAAATGTAATGCAAGGATAAATAGTGTATGTAGTAGATTTAGTAATGTAAAAGTTATAGACAGAGACTTGCATACCAGACATGGGCTGTATTTAAACTGGCAAAGCAAGGGATGGATTGTGAGCAAACTACTCAATATTATATCAAATAACGTAAATTCAGAATTAGGCCCAATAATAGCACTAGATTGTAGTAGTAAACAAAAAAAATATGGATCAACAGGGAATCTTGTATTAAGACTGAGTCGAAAGTGAATCAGTCTTCAAATACACGTTCAAAAAATAGAACAGGATTAAACTTATTCATCAGAATATTCAATATATAAGCAATAAAACAGATGAAACAACAATTTTTCTCAAGGAAAATAAACCCGATGTTTTTGCAGTGTGTGAGCATGGCCTAAAAGATAACAAAATAATCCACTGTCATATTGAAGGATACACGAATATAGCACATATTTCTAGACAAAGCTGTAAAGGAGGGGGTATGGCACTTTTTGTATCTAACGATATAACTAATGCAAAAGCCTTAAGTTGGATAAAAGAAATATAGTATTAATAAGATCTTTGAGATTGTAGGTATAGAACTTAGTAAAAAGCAGGAAAATATGTTAATACTGGCTTGCTATAGATCTCCAAATAGTAAGTTAGCTCAATTATTTCAAAGTTTAATAACGGTCCTCGAAAGGATTGAGAATGAAACTATAGTAATTATGGTGACTTGAATATTGATAGGATAGCAAATAATAATGATTTTAAGCAACTTCTTGGTATTGCAAATATGCACTTAAAAATTAATCAACCTACCAGAAACAGAAATTTTGGCTACAATAATTGATCATATCATAACAAACTTTCCACTAGATACTTTCCAAGTAAAAGTATTAAACAGTCACCTATCAGACCACTTAAATAAAAAAAATCAAACTCAACTAAGCTCAAGGAATTGATATTGAACTCAATAATCCACCAGGTCAGACATATAGAATAGAATTATAGAATTAAGAGACTTTAACGATGGAAATGTAAATGGCTTATGCAACTTGTTAAAAAATGAAACCTGGGCAGAAGTTTATAATGAAAAAGATACTAATGAAAAATGGGATAATTTCTATACTACTTTTAATTACTATCTAGATATTGCATGCCCATTTCAAGTAAAATTGATTAAAAAAATAATAAAACATGGCGTTGGATAGATAAAAATATTTTAATTGCTAAAGAGAAATTAAGACACTATTATGATAAATATATACTCACAAAAACCCAATGGACAAAGAGAAATACAAAAATTACAAGAAATAATATAAGGTGTTGATTAAAACTAAAAAATCCATACAAATAAATACCAAATTTGAAAATACTAACTGTATTTTTTTTAAAAAAAAAGCATGGAATATTATCAACAAAGAATGTGGGAAATTTAAAAAAATGGCCTGAAAATATACAATTAATGGAAAAAGGTACACTAGTTACGGATCCAGAAGATATAAGCAACATTTTTAACACAAACTTTACAAACTGTATTACTGATCTGTTAGAAAAAAGTGATAAAACATTTCAATCAATTAGTAACCAAAAGTATACTAGAAACTCTATATATATTAGGAAATATCGAAGGACAAGTTGAAAAAATTTATTTATACAATGAAAAACAAAAACTCTTCTGAGTACAATGGTATATCCACTACATTATTAAAACAATGTCTCATTGTCTTAATAGAGCTTTTATTAAATATAGTAAATTCCATTATTACATCTGGGGTTTTCCCCAATTGTCTAAAAACCTCCATTGTTATATCGATACGTACAAAAAAAGGTGACCGCGAATCAGTAATCCATTACAGACCTAAATATAACTAGTGTCAATCTTATCCAAAGTAGTTGAGAAAATAATAGTAATTCAAATTACCTCTTTCTTAAATAAATGCAAAATATTCAATAATCTTCAATTTGGCTTTAAAAAAAATAAATCAACTAAAGCTGCAGTTATGGAAATAATTGATTATATCATTCAGAACCTTGACAATAAAATACAATGCAATTGCATATTTCAAGATTTGAGTAAAGCGTTTGATTGCGTAGATCATGACATATTGATAAACAAATTATATAGGTATGGTATAAGAGGATTACCCCTTAACTTGATAAAATTGCATTTGATAAATAGAACACAATCTGTAAAAATCACTCATTTAAGCAAAATTACATAAAAAATTTTTATTCTAATCCCTTAGTAGTGAAATATGGTGTCCCACAGGGCTCGGTTCTGGGGCCATTACTTTTCCTGATCTATATAAATGATATTACCAATATCATGTAGATGGGAAAACAATTACTTACGTGGATGACACTATGATTGTAAATATAGGAGAAAACTCACTACCCCTAGAAAACTCCACTAATCTAAATATAAATCAGGTCGCTCAGTACTTGAACTCTAATAACCTGTTTATAAATTCTAATAAAACCAACTATATGGTAATTCAGACACAGCAAAATAGTAACATTATGAACTTAAAGAGTTACTGTGGAAGGGGAATCAATAAAAGAGGTAAGTAGTGCCAAATTTTAGGAATAATACTAGATAAAAACTTAACTTGGGATAAATACAGAAAAGATCTCAAATAAAATCTGCTCTGGTTTATATGTACTAAAACGACTATCCAATCTAGGGAGCCTAAATATCTTAAAGACCGTCTATTATGGATTAATATTTCCACACTTATCATACAGAATCACAACAAGAATTTTTATTTTACAAAAAATGGCAATTAGAATAATTCTGTGTTTAAAGCAATGAGTCATGTAGAGAAACCTTTAAAAAATTAAAAATCTTAACATTATCTTCACTATACATATTTGAAGCAATGATATTAGTAAAAACAAGATCGACAAATTGCAAATTGAACAACCAAATGCATAACTATGCAACCTGAATAAGCAAAAATTTCCATGTGCAGAGACACATAATTGAATTGTATAAAACTAACTCTAATTTTGCAGCATGCTATCTTTACAATAAATTACCTGTGGAAATTAAAAATATTCAAGAGACAAACAAGTTCAAAAAGAACTTAAGAAATTTTGTATTGAGTGCTGTTTTTATACTCTAGATGAATTTTTGAATGAATAGATCTTATTATTTGGTTCAATATGATTGTATATACTGTAATTATGTTAAGCTTAAACATTAAGATACTACTGTACTCATATACTCGTGAAGTTGCCCAAATCATGTAAGATGATCAATTGGGATGAATAAAGAAATGAAATGAAATGAAATCTGGGGATTACCATGAAAGCATTAACCATGACTACTTCTACAAATGGTTTAAGGATCTGCTACTCCTTAACATCCCTTCTTATTGTTATGGACAATGCCACATACCAAACAGCCCACAGATAAGCACACACTAACGTAACACTAAAGCACAGAGTGGCTCACTTGCATAATGTGGCATGTAACATTAATTGAAATAAGGGGAATTATTAATTTCTGTTAGTCATAAATGAAAACAAGCTCAGGTCCAAATATGTTATGGATCATTAACCAGTGCAGTCGATTGACAAGTATTTTTTATTTTGTGTATGTTTTTAGTCTCTTAATCTCCTGATGGAGTAAACCCAAAATATTGAACATTTTTTATTGTGTGACTTTGCGTGTTTTACCTTTCACCACATATATCTCTCCTTGAGTTTTATTTATTGATTATCTCTGCTAATAAAATATATTTACTTTGTGTGAGGACAAGTAGCCATAGAGGACTGGCATGACAGACAGAAATTACTTAGAATATCTCTGAAAGCATTAAGTGGGAGGGGACGGCAAAACTCCTGGAGCTGGCCCTGATTACAGACCAAATGAACTCGCAATTTGAGAAAATATTTTAATATGGAAGCACAAAGACCATCTGATAAATTTTGAAATCCTTCCAGGTGACAATTTAGTTAAGAAGTTTATTGTTCCATGCCAAAGAGAAGGCTGCAGTCAACTACAACCAGTAATGGCAGTCGGATCACCGAGGTTGAAAATGAAAGCAATGACTCTGAAACTAGTCCCTCATAAATTAAAGTGTAAGTGATGTAGTGACTCCACAATTATACAAGTATTGGTGAAACTAGTTAAGTGTAAATTCAACTCAAATGGTGTTCTATAAAATGACTATTTCATTTCAGTGTGTAATATTTTCAGTTTTAATTCATATTCTTACTTTTGAGTGTTAAGTTCTGTATCTCTTAAACTTAATTCCTGTTTCAGAGGAGACAAGATAGGTCTTGAGGGATCATCAAAGTTGATTCCATATTCATGCAGCAATTGATTTTCAGCTCTCCCTTCTAAAAGATTCTTGCATTTTTATTCTCTTTCTTGCTCCTATGCTGATACCTGCAATAGGCATTTCTTTACCATGTTTTAATTCTGAGTTGATCTACTAGTACCGGGCATTTGTTTTCTGGCCTACCCATGGATTATGTGTATGCATAGTTCACTTGCACTGTATTGTTCCACTAGTTTGTTAGCAATAAAACACCCGCTCAAGGCTGTGAATGGCAATTGTCAATTGCTGCCTTCTGTTCATGCTGTAAAGATTAGAGTTTGTTCATTGTGCATCTCAAAAGTGAAAGCTTAATTAAATATCTGTGTTGTATGTGAATTACCTTAGAATATTCTTATTATTGTTGCTGTTATTGTCTTGCTATTAGTCCAGTGAAATGCCTACCAAAAAATTCACACTTGAACAAAGAACTTTTATGTATGATACTTATGTAAAAATCCGAATCATGTAGACAGGTGTATAGACAATTTCAGGAAGCATTTCCTGGTATTCCAGTTCCAAATAGAGATACTCTCAGATTCTGGTTAATAAATTTAGGACAACAGGATTGCTAAAAACTAAATCTTGAAGCAAGAAAGACATGTTCTAATGGAGCAAAAAATTTATAAAATTGGTGCACATTTGAATGCTATCCAAAGAAATCTCCAAGACCTGCTGCACATCAAGTGGATTTTTCAAAAACCTCTGCTACACTTTTAAAAATGAAACCCTAAAGAGTGACTATTGTTCATGAATTACAATCTTGTGACGGCGAAAAACAAATCCATTTCTGTTAACTGAATTTTAGAAACTATTGTTGGCAGTACTGTTGGCCCATATCCAATAAACTTCCACAGATGAGGCTTGGTTTTATTTAAATGGTCATGTTGTCAGGTATTGGAGCACAGAGAATCCTCATTTAATTCATGAAGTTCCATTACATGATGTAAAAATTGTGCTGTAACCAAAACGGATAATAGAGGCCATATTTTATAGTGGTTCAGTAAATTCCAAAAGGTATGGCAGAAATTTTCAACAGGACTCTGCCACAGCCCATACTGTCCAAAACTCCTTGGAAGACATAAAGGCAGTGTTTGATGACACAATAATTTCTAAAAGGTTATGGCCCTCCCATTCCCTGGATCTTACTGAGTGTGACTTCTATTTGTGGGGAATCCTAAAAAATAAAAGTTTATAGGAATAATCCGTAAAGCAAAGACAAACTTAAAGACAATATCAGAACAGAAAAAAGGGAAATTACACAAGAACTTATGTGCGCGGGTGGAAATTTCATCCGAAGATGCCAGGAATGTCTCAATCTAGATGGACACTTTTCTACACCGCTTATTACAAGGTTAGTACTCATTATAGTGCATGTTACTGTTACTCATGAGTAAATAAGTGGGAGTTTTAAAATGGAAAACTCGCACGCACGCACACGCACGCACAGATGGGCCCTAAAACAATTGTTCCGTACTTCTGTGTCACAGCTTTCAACCTCATACCTCCAACTGAACAGTCTCATTGTTTTATTGGTCATTATGGTATAATATCATTGATGACAAAGGAAAACAATATACTTGATACTGTTTGGCACCAATACTTTAGCTCAAGTAGCTAATGAAAACATGAATACAAAGTATGATTTAAACGGATTCTTTGCTAAGAACATATTCTGTTCAAATCGTCTTTGTGTACTTAGAATTTGCTTAAACAAAAGCAGTATTTTAAACCTGTTTTCAGATATGGAGGAATTCTAATTCAAACAATGGAATGCAAAGATCAGTTCGATAAGATCCAAATGAAAGGAATCCATTTCAAAATGCACTCAATTCAATGATGGACTGAAACTCATATAATAGATTAAGGTGGTTGAGTCCCACATAGATTTCTATAATTTGATGATTGTATTAATGTCTTGGTGTTGTTCTAGAAGCATAAAGTGATCTTTCCAAATTATACTTAATTTGTTGAGCAATGTTACAAATACAGGGGAATTATACTTTAAAATAATGAAGGCACATACACACTAATGCAGCACCTAAATGAAGTAATATGTTTGACCCACCTTATGCTGATTAAGGGTAGCTCGACAGCGGAAAGCCATTTCACAGTCATTGCATTTGAATGGCTTTTCACCAGTATGCTTGCGTTCATGTACAATGAGCCCAATGCGTGACTGGAATGCACTGGGGCACTGGCGACATACAAACGGTTTCTCCCCAGTATGCGTGCGAAGGTGGTATTCTAGTGTGTTCTTCTTGCTTAATATCTGCAAAAGAAAGCAGTTACGCATTCAATATTTCAGATGTAGCATTGTTAAAATAAAATAAGGATAGAACAAAAGCCTGCCAATGTATGGAACACATTAGCAAGTAACACATCAAACTTAACATAGCGAATTGATAAAAACAATAATTTAATATATTACTTCTTTGTAGTGGTATGGTATTAAAGCAAGATTCTGAGATGGAAATTTTGGCTGGCAAGGCCAAAATAATGGGTATGGTGTGAAATATACTCTTTAAAGTAAAATTTACCTAAGGGATAAATTTATAGGACACTCCTCATGCTTTATACCAGATGAAAGGGATTTAGAAGTCATGCTCTTGTGGGCTGATTCTATGTACAAAGAAATAAAAAATTATAATAGCACTTTTTGTTGTCAATGCTTATTTCAGCAGAAAAAAAAGTTTATTTTGTACATCGCATTGTAATTCATATACAGAACAATAAAGGCAAGTCTTTTTGAAATATAGGATAAAACAGCAAAATATAATTTGCATTTTTTTGTTTTCATTTTCCTCCTTAATTGACTTGTTTGGCCACAATTAAGTGTTTTTGTTTTGTACAAACTGTAATTTACATGGCAGTTATGTCACAACAGTGGGTGAATAAATAAATTTTAAAAAAAATGCATGCATGAGCATTGTTTCTCCAGCCTGCTCACTATGTTGCATTCATGTCTTTGGTATATAATAGGATCGCCAATCACACCCAAATGAATTCTAAAAGCTCAACACTCAATAAAGAATTACTGAATATAACAATATTGCTATTAATATTTTAATGTCACATTCATTGCCTTTTATTGAATGTTTAAATAAAGATATCATTTTACTTTACATGTTCACACTAAAGTACCTGAACTTTTTATATAGTTTTATAACTTTTTTATACATCTTTTATATACTTATGAAAGTACTGTACTTATCTGGTTTTTACATTAAGTGCATAATAAGAAAATGCTTAAGTTAAAACGTTTACTTCCTTAAATTGATTTCTCCAAGTTTAATGTTTTGGTTTTGTTGCTTTCATTAAACCTTTTGTTGAAAATAAATGAAAGATTTAAGAGCTAAACACTACCAGCAAACTTTATATAGTTTGCTTAATGCAGTAACAACTTTGCAGCAGCATTGGTAAAAGAATGCACATTCTACTCTGTGGTGGGCAATATGCTCATCAAGATCTAGCTCTGGTTTAAAACATGGGATACCTACTCCTTGCACAGGTAAACTTGGGATATAATTTGAGCTATGTATCAGAAGAATACACTTTATAATATTTAATGGTTTCAGTTGCAGGGAACAGTTAATGTTTTTAGACATTATATTGCCCAAAACATACAAAAACAAAACATTGGCAAGTTCCATTCTCAAGAGTAGTAGCATGGCTTGGGCTATACTGAAATATGATGAATGCTTCCCCATAGTTTTTCAAACTGAGATAATGCTTATATCTCTGGAAGCTTTGTAATCGCAGGAATTCATTCAAAGCACATAGTTTGAATTTATCAGTCATGGTAACTCCAACCCTTGAACTGAAGATACTTTTTCCCTCCACCTTATTCTACTGATAGCTGAAAACACAACCAAAGGCTAAATATTGTTTCAATAGTGACTTCTTATCTGTGCCAAAAGAAAGGAAATGGATAAAGACTAGACAAAGAATATGTTGTATATCTGTTTTTTGTCAATGTAATTGCTGAAGTTATGGAAAATGTATGTGAAAGATTAAATTGGAGTCAAAGTTACTCAACTGAAATGCCCAAACATACTGGATTCATAGGAATTAATTCACCAAGTTTTACACATCAACCAACACAAACAAGAACTCATAACAACTTTGATATTATTTTTAAACAGTCTTTGTGCTCTAAATAATTAAATGGCCAATTATACTTAAGAACTGCATGATATCCTTACATGTGACATAAAGAAAACTGTGAAACAAACTTTAAATACTGCTCTAGTTGTTGGGATATTATCTTCTAAAATATTTGAGTCTATTATCTATGCTTATAGTGTTAAGCAAGGTATGGCAAGTAAAGTTATTCTGTAACTCAAGGAAAATTTGAAAAACAGTAATATGCAGGAGATGTCACATTTCAAACTTTTGGGAATTCACCTTGATAGTCAACTGTTGTAAGATGATCACTTTCACATTCTTTTAAACATACTAAGCTCAAGCTACTACATTAGCTGACAAGTTATGTGCACAGGGATGTTTTGAAAATAGTCTACTGCAGATTTATCAATGCTGCAGAAAGACAGGGAGATCCTTTAATTCCTTCTGATAATTTAAGGCTTAAAGGAAACAACCTGGACAAAAGCCTAGTGTCCAATCCCTCACTTTCCTGTGGTGCAGCTATTAGTAATCACATGATAATCTTGTTATTAACAGATAGAAGACCGTTTAATTTCTTTTGTAATTTGAAGGCTTAAAGGAACTGCTTTGGACAAAATCCTGTAATGAACTAAAGGGAGGGACTGTTCACCAATAATCACTGGTCAGCTTGGAGTGTTACAGACCTGGACTGATATTCCTTCCTTTGCATATATCAGATCCCCTCTTTAACCCTTCTTATTCCAGTCTTCCCTGACTAAATTCTCATTTTCTTCGACCCCGATGGTATTAGTGAATTCCAGGCCATGGGGATCATTTCCTTTTTTTTTTTTCCTGTCCACACCTTTTTCTCCTTAGGTTGATGTAACTGTCAAACTTGGTGCCCATTCTTAAACAGTTACAATATGTTTGAAATACTCCAGATATATTCTGAAAGTAAAATAGTCCCCCATTCAGATTTCCAGGTGGGGACCTCTTATCAAGGAAAACAACAGAATATCCATAATTCATTACAAATTTTGCAGTGGAACACAGGAGGACTATCACAAGCAAAAAAAACCGACTAAAATTATATACAACCATAATATTGATATATTCGCAATTCAACAAGTAAATCAAACATTACACCATCTAAAATATTACCAGTTCCAAGATTTTACTGTAAATTTACTTCCCAAAGGAAGACAAATAAGCAATGATATTCTAGTTGGAGACTGAAAAAAATCTCACTTCATCTTTTATAAACATTAAAGAAATGAACAACATAGATAAAATAGAAATAATTAAACTGGATATATGGAAGAACAAATCCCACTTAAACATTTATTCTGTATATATAATCCTCCAAGCAACATCCCTAACCTTGAAAATATTATAATAAATTCAAATACAGTAGTAATTGGAGATTTCAATGCTCATTCAACACAAAATCAAACAGTGCTGAAAAAATCTTGGAAGATCTACTGAATTCAACAACTGCAGAATTAATTTACCATAAAGAAGATCCAACAACCCTTATCCACTATTCTGGTGCTGATACCAATCCTGATCTACTTTTAGTGTCCTCTAATCTACAGATAAGGTCAAGGGCAAACGGTAGTACCTTGATGTGTACTAGAAGAGCATGTGGGTGAACATGGGGTTTAAAACCTAGAGTGATACACTGGATATACACCATAATAGTAAGACCCATAGTAAGCTATGGGGTAACATATGGCGGAAGAAAGTGAATCAATAAAGTGTATAGACTATCCTGGGTATGGTGCAGAGACTGGCCTGCCTTGTGATGACGGGCAATCAACACACCCCGACTACAGGAATGGAGGACCTGCTTAATATGCCTCCCCTGGATGTATGGTTACAAGAGAGGGCTGCAGTAGGGGCCTACAGATTGATACAATGTGGTGAATGGAATCAAAATATGATTCCATGTAGCCATTGGAATACTGGAAAATTGGCATCAATTCCAATCATCTGGATGCCTGGGGACTGCATATTACCTTCAATAAACTTTTTTTAAGGGGCTGATATGAAGGCAAGAAGAATGGAAGGAGGACTATCCCTGTAGGCAATCTATGGACTTGGTATGGTTCATGGGTACATCAAAGATGGAAAATGGTACAGGGGCCGGAATCTGGAGCAAACAACCAAGACTGGGGAGATGTTTTCCTCTGGGGGTCTATGCCACAGTTTTCCAGGTGGAGCTGTACGCAATTAGAAGCTGCCTGGAAGAGAACCTGCAAAGTGAATATATTAATAAAACTATATCTACTCTGATAGCCAGGCAGCTCTAAAAGCTTTACAAGCTGATCAAACAAGATCTAAGCTTGTCATAGAATGCTAGGAGGCTTTAAGCCAACTGGGAGAAAACAACCTGGTCATCCTGGCATGGGTCCTAGGTCACTCTGGGATTGACTGCAACAAAAATACGAACAGACTTGCCAGGAAAGGATCAGAAACACCTTTTATAGGTCCTGAACCTGAACTAGGAATAACCAAATCAACTGCTAAAATGACATTGCAAAAATAGACTAGAGACCAACATGCCAAATACTGGAGAAATATTCAGGCACAAAAACATGGTAAACTTATGATAAAGGAACCAATTAAGGCTATAACAACTGAATTCCTAAACTTAAACAGGAATCAGGCAAGACTTGTGACAGGACTAATAACTGGGCTTGGGAACTTTAGGAAGCATCTACACAAACTACAGTATTATAAAAAGGAACCTAAGTGTAGAATCTGCAATGAAGAGGATGAAACGGCCTCTCATTTGATTTCCAAATGCAAGGCATTGGTTAAAAATAGATACATAACCTTTTGAGCTATAAACCAAAGGGAAGATATAGTATCACATAAAAACCTAATTAGAGGCCTAGTAGACCTCTTTAAGGGTATAAATCTCAATTATTAGAATCAATCAGGGGATAAAAGCTGTACAATGAGCCGTAGGACTTCAGTGCAGAGGTGGGGATTAGACCCATAATCTACCCCCTTGCACAATAATTAATCAGTCAATCAATACACACGAACCTCCAAACAAATCTTAGAAGATTTGTTTCCTGGTTCAGGTCAAAGAACTGTAATTGCCACTGTTCAACTAAAAAGAAAAGTTTGACTCCACTAAACAATAAACCTAATTGGAACAGCAAGAAATAAATACCAAAAGAAAATAATTAAAAACTACAAACCTTTTTGGAACCCACAACTAAGAAAGATGAAAAGAGAGAGAGAGAGACCTAGCCAGTCACAGCTGAAAAATCTAAAAATCCAAAAGAAGTACAAAATTGGAGAAAACTGAGTGCCCAATTCAAAAGAGAAATTAACAGCAGTAAAAGAGAACATTTTCATAATTTAAATAAGAGCTGAAGCTTTCCTGGTGATGAACATACAAGAGATGTTCTTGGGCTTCAAGCCAAGTGAGGTGATGTTGATACATCGATGTTTCGGGAGCATGCATCTCTCCCTTCTTCAGGATGCTGAATGACTGATCAGGTGAAATGACCTGTATATATACTGTCCAACGCTGTGTCTAGCATGGACCTTGTGGAAAACGCGAGACAGTCCTACTTGGTTTGCTGGGGCGGACCTCGTAGAGAACTCATCTGTTCTGGCTGCTGCTTAGATTGTCTATTTTTGTGTTTTCTGAGCTGTTCAATTTCAATTTTGATGGCTGGTTTCCATGCTGGACTGAACTGTAGCCCAGCATCCCAGTCCAACGTGCCCCTCTCGGAGGATATGGTCAATGCCTCCTTGACTCTGCACTCCCAGTAACCATCAGATTTGGCCAAGATGATTGTGTCACGGAAGATGGCTCTATGGTTCATTTCAAAGCAGTGTTCTGCCAGTCCAGACTTATCCAAACATCAAACGGATGTCTTCTCATGCTCCTTGACCCTGGTGGTTATGGTCCTATATACAGGGCCCTGCACTCACAGGGAAGGCAGTACACCCCCAGTACATTGAGGTCTAGCTGGTCCTTCACTGTCCTCACTAGGTTCTTTATCTTTGGAGGCGGTTTGTGAATGGTCCTGATATTGTGTGGATAGTGTTCTGCTGATTCTACCGAAGTTTGTGTATGGGATGCAGGCTGTGGCGGTAGGCTTTTCCCTTTTTTTGGGTCTAGTGAGTGCTGCTGTGACATCATAGAGTAGCCATTTTGGTAGAAAGTGTATTTCAGGTGTTACAGTTCTAGTGTCAGGTGACTTGGATCGGAGATAGAGACTGCTCTGTGAGCCAGAGTGTTGAGGACATTGATTCATTGTGATTTGTGGTGGAAGCTGTGCGCGTTCAAGTAGAGGTCAGTATGTGTTGGTTTCCGGTAGACTGCATACCTGAGAGTACCATTACTGTTTTTTGAAATCAAAATGTCCAAGAATGGCATGCTTCGTCCTTTTCCACTTCCATAGTGAACTGAATCTGAGGTCGGAAGCTGTTGAAGTGCATGAGGAAGCTCAGCAGGTATCTAGTATGTGGTCATATGACGAGTGTGTCATCCACATATCTGAACAAATGAGAAGGCTTGAGTGCAGCAGTGGGAATGATTTCATGCTCCAGGTGTTCCATGTAGAAATTTGTTATTGCTGGTGACAATGTGGAGCCCATTGTCACGCTGCTTACCTGTTCATAAAAATTTCCATTGTACAAGAAGAAAATAGAAGAAAGGGTGTGCCGGAGCAGCTCAAAGATGTCAGTCAGAAAGCGCTCTGTGAAGAGATGAATGGTTTCTTGTAGTCTCATACAATTAAAGACAAATTCCTTTCAAAGTATTCTAAATGGTTGTAAAAATAAATAAGATTTTCAAAAATGGTATATGATTCTGAAATAGCTAAAAAATGTAAGAAATACTATACCTACTCCATGCACCTCCTTGGTAGGAAGACCTAGGAACCTCTTTCAAGAAAGTAGTGATAAATCAAAGAGAAAAAAATTAAAGCCCTACCCTCTACACACTCTGAACAAAACTGACTCATTGCACAAGTGTCATTGCACATGTCCGGAAATCAAGATGCTGCAAAAATTATTAAATAAACTCTAAAGCCTCCATATACAGCTATCAAAATTAAAAAGGCATATGTATTGCCAGCTGTAAAACCTGTGCCATTATCCTGCAATGAGGCACTAGCATTTTTTGTAGATGATAATTACACCAAAAGTCAATACATCAACATGCAAACAGAATGTAAAAGAGAAACTGTAATATTTTCCCATATTATCATATTATTAGAGGAACTAAAAAGAAATGCTACCCACAAGATGGATCAATAATAATAACAGAAACATCTGCTGCAATAAAATTACAATTATGATCGGCCATACAATTAAGCGCCTTACAGTGCACAGGAAGACATTTTGAAACAGACCATTTTTGGCAGTGATGTGCTTCATATAATGTTTAAATGGGGACGTGAAGGTTCAAGTGGACATAGTATAAGCAGAAGAAAAGAAAGTTGTTTATTAATGATGCTGTCAATTAAAAATGAAAAGAAAATCTTATGGCAGAATCGACCAACATTCATCAAAAAGATTTTCATTACATGTTACTGTTACCCTTTTTGTAACATTCCACTTGACTGCTAGCTTATCTGATATAAACTAAACTCTACTAGCATTGTCGAATAGCATTTTCATGGAAGCTATTAGCTACCTTAAATTTCCTGAGAAAAGAAAAAAGAATTAGAAGTACTGAACCATAAATACCCTGAAGGTGTGGTATCCTAAATCCAAAGTAGAGATTATGCCAAGGAACTGTTAAAAAATGGTGCCATAAAAACCACAAAGCATGTATAACTTTATTTAACTGTAGTTTTAAAACTCAAATAGACATTTTACCACCATTCCATTATAATTATTCAACCACTTTAAAATGCTCTGACTACAGACATTACTGTCTCTATTTGATGACAATAAGCAGTATCTTAAACAAACGCTTTAAAGTCTTTGCTTTTTGACACGCTATTTCAATTACATAATTACAAATTTGATATCTATAATGTTCAGTGACCTTCATGTGTCCTCTTAACACATGTGTAGCTAAATACGAAACTTGAATTTTGAATGTAATTACCCAAGAAGTGTTTAAAAAAATTTGAATAGTCTGAAACATGAAATTTAGCTTGGCCTTGCTACATGATGCCACTGTTGCTCTACATAAGCTTCACGCTGCTCATGCCACTGGTTTCTGTCTGTCTGAGCTGCTGTCTCCTGCGTCGGGGAATGTCTAACTCAGGATCGCTCTGTTGATGACTTCAAATGGATGTAAACACGGATGGAAAATCACATGAAAAGCTAGACACCGCAGAAACTGGAACCAACAAATCCTGATCTACAAAAGAAGGTTCCTTAAACATATGGGAAAGGGCATCAGCGACTACATTTTCCAAAATACGGATATGCTTCAACATAAAGCGAAAGGCACTAAGTTTGACAACCCATCGAGTGAGCTTTCCTGTTTTGCGAGCATGTGAAAGTACCAAACTCAAAGCTTGGTTATCACATTGTAAATGAAAAGGTCAATGTTCCAAAAATTCCCGAAACTTATCACAGGCCATAAGGACCATGAGGGCTTCTAATTCACACACTGAATAATTACATTCAACCTTAGAAAGGCAACGCAAAAAGTAGTAAATGGGCCTATGGGCTCCCTATGGTTGTTGTAGTAAAACTGCCGAAATGCAAAATGGGACGCGTCGGTCTGTACCACAAATGGCTTGTCAAAATTTGGCATGACCAATACTGGTGGATTCATAATTGCTGCCTTCAATGTATCAAAAGCCTGTTGATGTATGGGTGTCCAATAAAATTTTGTTTCCTTACTCCGAAAAGTGTTTAAGAGGAAGTTTCCTGTTTAAGGGCGCTATCAAAGCAAAATTGGGTATAAATTTAGCAAAGAAATTAAGCATTCCCAAAAAGGATGCCAACCATTTCAAAGATGTAGGCACAGGAAAATGACAAATAGCCAAAGTTCGTTCAGGATCCACCGAGATACCCTGCAGAGAAACTATATGACCTAAAAAGGAAATTTGATTCACAGCAAATTTAACCATAGACGGACTGACAGTCAAACCTGCTTCATGTAAACATTGAAAGACTAACTTAAGAGGGTAAATATGAATATTAAAATCCAAAGAATAAATGACCAAATCATCAAGTAATTAAACACAAATATAAATTTATATCGATAAAGAATCTTGTCTAGAAATTGCAAAAGAACCTGAGCACCAGTAGACAAGCCAAAAGGAGTGCATTTAAACTCATACAAATTCCACAGAGTAGAGAAGGCAGTTAATGCCCGGGAAGAAGTAGCAAGTGGAATTTGTTAATATGCCTGCTTTAGATCAAGAGTATAAAAACACAAGCATCCTGAAAATAGTCTGCCGAGGTGTGCAATTCTGGTAGAGGCATCACGTTAACCTGAATATTTTGATTTAGTTTACAATAATAGACCACCAATCTAGTGTCGCCATTCGGTTTAGGTACCAAAAAGCAAGGGCTCGAATATGAGTTGTGCGAGGGTTCAATAATTCCCTGTCATAAGAATTCCTCAACTTTCGAATGCAACATGTCGACTTTTGGTGGAGTAAGCTGATAAGGTGGCGAATGCCTGGCTGTATCTTTCAATAATTGAATTGCATACTCCAAACCCTTTACTGTACCGAGTGTATCAGTAATAATATCCGAAACCTGCTGGACCTGCTCTAGAATTTGGGAGTGAAAATCAGTAGAAAAATGCAATAATTTAAAATTTGGAAATGCATTCACCAATGAAACTGATAATGGCAATGGAGGTATGACTGATCATAAAGAAAAAGGAATAAGCTGTGAAGGTGGTGGTGGTGGAGTGGTGTTTAAGGGCCCATCGACAACTAGGTCATTTGGGCCCCAGCTGTGAAGGTGCAAATGTGAATGAAACTATAAAATTTGAAAAATTCAACATTAAACGTGTCTTGAGCAAAAAGGGCAAACCCAAAATACCTGTATAAGGAAGATTTTCAACAACCTGGAAATTTACATGCCACGAAAAATTATTAAGTCGCATGGTACCTAATATATCCAACACTGATTCTGAGATTGTCACTCCATGAGTGTTATCGGTTGCAAAACACTGCACCATGTTTCAAAAGAAACAGAAAAATTGCACATCAATCAGATTCAGAGAAGAATCCATATCAATTAAAGCTTGAGCAGTCATACATAAACAAGAGACTTTAATAGTTAATGCAAAAACTGTATCCCATGAATCGGTGCTGCAAACTTTTGGAACTGCAAGTCTGATGCTAGTCAAGAAGGCATTGATTGAAAGGACTGCATTTGCTGTGAATGACCGTGTTCATGACAAAGTGTACAAATGTGAGATACAGAACTTGAACTAGTGATAGGTTAGGAATGTACCATAGCATTAACAGAATGTGATGGCAAGAGCGAAATAACATTATCCCCCAGAAGTCTTAAACTCATTTCTGCTGATACATCACTGTCACAAAAGAAACTGATAAGATTTAAATAGAATTAATGATACAATCCAAATCCGCATATGACTGTGGCAACATTGTGAATGTTCATTTTATATGTGTAGAAGTATTCAAACCAGACCAGCATACATACCTCTTGTTCTGAATCATAGAGTTGAAATACGTGCACAAAGTTCTTGACCCATTCTAAAAAGGAGAGAAAATCCTCTGGTGCTCTCTTTGACGTGTAATAATACCACGTCAGAAAGTTCATAGAATGCAAAGTGGAAAGAAAAAATGTAGAATATGTGCATAAAAAGTTGTAAGTGTTTTCCTTGTGCTTGTGCTGCAGTAACCAAAAAGAGTAATTTACCCTCGACCATGTTCAGCAATAATGTATATACGTCCTGCCTCGCTATTACAAAATGTTCACATGCATCTAATAATTGAAGAAAAAACTGCAAAAATTTCAATGCCTGTTGCGGCCCATTAACCATAAAATGCACAGAACCTATTAACTTTTGCAAAGGATGATTAACCTATAGAGATTTAAAGACCAAAGACGATGCCTGAGGCAGCACAGGATTCAAAACTCATGAAAAATCCGTTGGAGGATTCATGCCTAATTGTGATGTGGACATGTATGGTAAAGCTGAGCTAACCCCTGAATTTTCAGAAAGTGATGAGAATAATTCAGAATATTGGCCAAGTAACTCTTGCACGCGTAGGTTATCGTCTATAAGATATTTTGACAGTAAGATTTGAATACCCTCTATATAATATGAAATCCTTGCTTTTAAGCAATGCTATGTAGCAGAAGAAAGAACTTCCGTTTGCTCTGCTAAAAAAGTTTGAAATTCTTTGAATTGAAACCAAGATTCTTGTATAAGATTGTTTCCTTCTAAATGTGAAAAATTATTCACATCTGCTCTCCTGCGTCTTTTCAAAATACGTACTAATGCTGCAATAGTATTAGACATTCCAAAAGGTAAGGCACAAAGTTTCAAGCAGAAAATAAGTTCGTCTTTATGCAATAAATCTACATTTTGCAAAGCCATTAAATCCGGAAATACATAGACATGTTTACAAGTATTGTACAGAAAGCAACAACCAGAACAAAGACGTGGATTAACATACACATCAAATGCACGAAGTCAAAGTCAATGTAATGTAGCATAAAGATTGAAAATTTGTGGTAGATATTGAGTACTAAAGTATGATATGACTATAAGAACAACAACAACAACAATAATAATAATAATAATAATAATAATAATAATAATAATAATAATAATAAAGTACTTTGCAGAATTCTGAACAAATCAAAATAATTGATAAAGCGTACTACCACTTAAGGTACCATTTACAACTAATTATGAGTGCTAATATAGTAAACGTTATTATGAGAAGCATTTGTAGCAATGTCATGTTATTACTAAAGTCCTGCAGGAATTTTGCTATACTCTATACTGCACAGACGAGCAGTGAAGTAGCTATGAACTTTGTAGTGTCACACGCTCTAGCTACCATTTTTGTCTTTACCTGTTATTGAAGTCGCTTGTTTATGTATGACTACCCAAGCTTATTTGAAAAGGAGACTGCCGAATTAACCAGAAGGAAGATTCAGTTAATTGAAAGCGAAATCCATGTCTCTAAAACCTACTAAAATAGCAAATGATGGAAATGACATTATCAATCAGAAATTATTACTGACCATGATGGATGGAAAAATATGTAATGTTATTTCAGACATATCAGCACAGAGGTGTTATATATGGTGCCACTCCCAAGCAGGGGCGGCTGGTGACTGAACTTTGGTGGTTCACAACATTATCCTTGCAATTTGAAATGTTTTAAGTAATAAATACGGAATAAGTTTCTCACTATAGGGTGATTAATTTATGCAGATAAACAAGAAATGGGAATTCACAATATATAACACATGCACATTTCATAAAGATGCTACAGATCATTCACGCCATACTTTGTCCATGTATCTTCACCACCAAACAAAACAGGGCATTTTTAATATCACAACCACCTATCCAATCATATTTTTCATATACATTGCTGTTAAAATTCCTGTTAAAACTTCTTGTTTTTGTTTGAACTACCTGAGTGATTTTTAGGTATGGTGTGGGCCTGCCAATGCATTTAATTTCATTCTTTTCCTCCAAGTTTAACATTGAAAACAGTTGCATTAAAAGAGACTGAATGGAATTCATTGTTTCTCCTTATAGCAATGTTTACCTGTATTTAGCTAAATAAACCACTTTGATTCATAAATTAAAACCCGATACACACAACACGGCACAAACCATGTGGCATACAGGCAACGTAATTATCAGAGATGCAAGGTAACTAGAGTATAGTCAGAGATGCAGTTCAGTAGATAGAAGACTGGAAGTGAAGTAAACTTTTGCTGTGAATTCAATAGATGGCTCTGTGTTTGGGATGAAACGAAAAGTACTGCTCCTGTTGATCATCCCATTCTATGCTCTCTGACTACTAGGTTAACCAACAACATGCAGCTTATGCCCCACCATACACCTCTGCGCTCCCTTGGTTCGTCATTCCCTATACTTCACCATTATACCAATGTGGGTTGCAGCCGGGAGTGCACTACTTGGCACCTGCAAACAATACAACGCTTGCCAAAGTCCACTCCACAAGATCATATCAGAATGATAACCGAAATGTATGAATCGTATACGTTATTTACATTAAAGGGAGAGCCAGGACTTTGGTTGTAGCGCAAACGTGCTACCATATTAAGAAGCTGCCCCTGCTCCCAAGGAAATGAACTATATCACACACTCGAATATAGCATCTTCTGAAGAGAATTATAAATTTGGACTATCCACTTTTCATTGCTGGATCCGATTTTTTGGCTGTCTCTCTTACAGCTTGCCTACGAAATTGAAATTATGAAACAGCAAGCAAGAGTTAGTGAAGATAAGACAAAAGCATAAAACAGAAAGAAATTAATAATAAATAAATTTAGATCACAGATGGGCCTTCGTGTTGGGCAATTGGAAATGGCAATACTGCTTACCTGTTTTTTGAGAATCCAGCATTATCTTTTCAGATTACTAGCATAAACGAAGAGTTGATCAACATTTGTGGTAGATATTGAGTACTAAAGTATGATATGACTATAAGAACAACAACAACATCAACATTTTATGTAACCTTGTTTGTTTCTTCCATTTTCTATAAATACCGTAGCTTTCAAGAACTATACTCAGGATACAACAAAATTGTACCTTAAACATTCTGCATGATATTATATGCCAGTTACTATGCATTAATTACTACTCCATAATACAGATATAATTGATTTTTGTATAATACCTATCGTGCAATTATAAGAAGAGGCCCAAGAATCAAAGAACAAAGATTTCAGACGATACAGACTTGTCATTCAGAAGAGTACAATAGAGAATCTACTGCACATGCTGCAGGTATCTTTAGACCCAGTAGCTTTTACCAAAGCAAAAATTTCATACAAAAAGACCTGCCCAGTGAAGTGATCTGCTCCTCAAGGAGCCTGACATGCCAGCTCATACAAGACTACAGCAAGAGACAGTGAGTGACTCAAGTGACGAGTCATCTATGTCATCAGGTGATGACAATTACTGAAATGTGGCAATCTGGTGTAGGCAGCGAGTGCAGACGTGCTGCGCAGAGTGGTCAAGCAATAGAAATGGGGATCGACATACGTATGTACAGAGCGAGAATTGGAAACTTTAGAAGGTTGAAGATCATGAAAACGGGAGTGATAAGATTAGTGACAAAAATAGGAGCAGCAATAATCATCATGATATTGTTGAAGATGGCAGGAGTTGAAGCAAACCCAGGATCAGTCGAGATGGGGCAGATAAGAGAAATTTTTGAGACTTTACTAGGGGAAAAAGTGAAGAAGATAGGTAAAGAAATGGAGATGAACACAAAACACATAGAGGAGATGATAAGAGAATAGAAAACTGAGACAGACACCCAGTTAGACGAATGCAAAAGAAGACTGGACAGCATAGAGAGGAGACACGAGGAAGAAAAACTGCATTTTCTATGGAGTAAGGAAAGTTTATACGGAACTACCTACAAAAACTATAAAATAAATTATAAAAGGAAGACCAGAAATGAAGCTACAAAGATGGGAAGTAGAAGATGCATTTCGACTAGGCAGAAGAAGCAGAGGACAGTGGCCAATTTTGGTAAAAATCACAATGGAAATGTAAGGAAATTAAAAGGTACCAGGATTTTCATCAAGTAAGACTATTGTAAGGAGGAAAGAGATATGAAAAAGGAATTAGTACAAAAAATGATGGAAGCTAGGGCTGAAGAAAAAAAGCACTTGTAAAAGGCCTACAATTGTTCATCAAAGAAGAGAGATGGGGTCTGAACTTGAGGGTTAATGAACAGGATGGTGTACAGAGTCAGCAAAATTATAAGGTTGATAAACGTAAGGAGACTAGACAGCAAAATTTTGATTGAAGCGACAAAGGAAGTCATGCCAAAGACTTTCAATAGGGAGAGAGGGGTAAGGAACAAAGTAGGATCAGCTGGCAGAGGAGTTTAGAAGCATGGAAGGAGAAGCCGATGATGTCAGAAGGAAGCAGTGCAGGAGGGGAAGTAGCAGCAAAGAGAAGTAGTGATGTATATGTTGAAAGATGGGGGAGTGAGGGGGGGGGGTAAATGCAGTGGCAGCAGGGAAGGAGATTAGGTTGGTGATGAACAAACAAGCTGAAGAGTTGATATGGATAGAAAACTTAAAAGTAATATCAAGAGATGAATGTAGTATTATACAAGTAAAAGGGGTTCAGGGAACTGCGAAGGAAGTACTATCAAAGAGGGTAGCAAGACAAAAGGGTTTATGGGAGAAATTAAATCTGAAAGATAAACATAGAAACAAATAGAATTTAGCTGTGAAAATTATGTTCTGAATGTGGAGAATTTAAAGGAGAAAGTGATAAGCAGTGAAATGCAAAGGATGAAAGAGGTGGATATAATATAATTGGAGTAGCAGAGACATGGCTGGAAGGAAGAGACAAAATTGAAGTGAAAGGTTATGTGTATAATGAAGTAGTAATAAGAAAAAGTAATAGAGGTAGAGGATCAGAACAGCTAGGAATATTCTCAAAGGTAGAACTGAAACCAAAGTTGTCTATAGGTGAGGAAAGTAAATGTAAAAATGTGATATGGTTATCAGTCAGGCAAAGAATTGGAGAAATGTCGAAAACAGCCATTGGGGTAGTTTATAATCCGGCAGTATCTTCACATTTCCACAATAATTTATATAATGAGTTTGAGAAAGCTATGGAGGATCTTAGTAACAAATATGCAGACAATGAGTTTATTATAATGGGTGATCTGAATGCTAGAATTGGGGAAGAGAATACTTAAAAGGGGGAGAAAGGGAAGAAGTCAGGGAAAGGACTAGTAGAGACTGTGTCATAAACAATGAAGGGAAGAAGTTGTTAAAATTCTGTGAGAGAAATAATCTACAAATATGCAATGGGTCAATGGGGGGAGACAAAGAGGGAGAATTTACTTTCGCAAATGAGAATGGACAAAGTGTAGTAGATTATATATGGGTGAGTGAAGGGATAGAGGAGAGGAATGAAAGGTTCAAAGTCGGAAACAAGATAGTGAACAGTGGCCACTTCCCACTATTTTTAGAGATAAGAGTAGCGGGGCTAGAAATAAAATCAGAAAAGGTGGTGAAATTCAAGAAATATAATCCATTTAAGTGGAAGGAGAAGAAAGGGGAATAGCTCAGAAGTTAGTAAGATAATAGAAAGAGAAATTGAGCTAGTTTACAAAAAATGACACCAGAAAAGCTTTAGAATTATTAGAAAACTTGATGGTGATAGCAGTTAAGGGGATGCAAGTGGGGATATGTGGCAAACGAAATAGAAGGTGAAAGTTGGTTTGATGATGGATAGACCTGATGAGATGGAGAGGATCGGAAAGGGAGCAGGACAGGAAAAATTGGTTGGTCAACAAGTAGGGGTACAAATGTCTATTAGAGAATAAGAGAAAGGAATTTTAGGAAAGTTAATTCTTATAATAAAGGAGACAGAGAAAAACAAGAATTATAGGAAACTATGGGAATTAGTAAGCAAAAATGGGACGATGTAAACAAAGATCACAACAGGGGAGCAGCTGGAATATTTCAGAAGGCTGATAGGAATGACAGCAAGCTAAGGTTAGACAAGGACAGGATAGTTCAAAGAGAATGGGAAAATGAGAAACTGGATGGCAGAGTCACAGAAAGTAAGGTATACAACAGCTAAGAAAAGTCAAAAGAGGGGAATGCGGTAGGGTCAGATGGTATACTAGGGGAATTTTCGAAGGAATATGGTGAAAAGAGAAAAGGATTATAAGTTTTTACAAGATACTGAATAAAGTAAAAGAAAGCAAAGAGATTCCAGAAGCTGGAAAACGAGTATAGTAGTACCTATATACAAAGGGAAGGGAAGAGTGAACAAAACCAAAAATTATAGAGGCACAAGTTTGTTATCCATACTGGGCAAAATTTATACAGGGATGCTAGCAGACAGATTGAGAGACTGGACCAAGGAAGAAGGGAAGTTGTCGGAATTTCAAGCAGGTTTCAGGAAAGAAAAACAAACAGTGGACAACATATTTATAATAAAATCACTGGTGGGCAAATATCTAAGCAAGAAAAATGGAAAAGTGAACATGTTTTACGCAGACTTTGAAAAAGCTTTTGATACAGTAAATGGAGAAGCACTAATAATGAAACTGAGAATGAAGGTGAGAAATTCATAGGGGAAATTAAAAAAATATACAAGGGTATAAAGCTTTGTGTGAGGATAGGAGGAGAAGGGATAATAGAAGCAACAGAACAAAAGTTAGGTTTAAGGCAAGTATGTAAATTAATTCCCATTCTATTTAACTTTTTTATAAATGATATAATTCAAAGAATAGGAAAAAGTAATAGGCACTGCCCAGCTATAAGAAACAAGAGACATCCCAGGCTTCTATAGGCATATGATGTAATGGCAGGAGCCATAACAGTAATAGGTTTACAGAGAACTATAAATGAGATACAAAAATTCTGTGAGGAATGGGGAATAAATGTAAATATAAATAAACCCAAAATTATGGTTTTTAAAAGGGGTATGAAATTAAGGAAAAATGAGCAATGGAACTTGAGTGGGAAAAAATTGGTAGTGGTCCAGGAATTCAATTACTTAGAGGTGCGACTAAGTAGTAATGGAAATTGGGAGGCTCACAGTAGAAAGATAGTGACAAAAAAGCAAAGCGGCTATGATAAATGTAAGAACCTGCAAATTCAAATTAGAAATGTCTACAAAATGGTTGGAGAGTGGCTATGGTGGAAGCAAGAATGCTGTATGGAGCAGAAATATGGTGGGGGGAGCAAAATCAGATTTAACAATTAAGGTGGATCAGAGTTACAGGTTATTTTGCAAAGAACTACTAGGTTTGCCACGATCAGCCCCGGGGGAAATCACTTTACTAGAATTAGGGAAAACAAGAAGGAAAGATACATTGCTAAAGAGAATGACAAAATTTTGGTATAAATGTTTGACAAGGAAATAAGGAGATACATTAAAAAGCTGTACAATATAACAGTATAAAAAATGAGAACAGTTGGGAGCAGAGTTGAAGAAAGCACTGGAAGAAATAGGACTGAAAGATATATGGTTACATGGGGAAAGGAACAGTCCAGGTTTTTTGATCCAAGTAGGGAAAGGGTAGAGGATATTGAAAAGCAGGTGATATGGGGAAGCATAGAAAACAAAAACAAAAATCTTTGAAATTTTACAGGAAAATAAAAAGGGAAAGAGAAAGATTATAGAGCAGTGTAACAAAAGAGAAAAAGAAGGGCTAGCGTGGATGACAACGGGAACAATATTTTTAAGCAGCTTAAGAGGTAATGGTAAAGGGATATGTGAATTTTGTGATGGTGAGGAAAGTATAGAACATTAACAGAATGTGAAGAGTTAAAAAAATGGAGGGAGAAAATCTGGGACAAGAAATGGAATAATATGGGGGGTGATTTAGTCGTACTGAAAATGCCAACAAGCAAGCACGAAGGAGGAAATAGAAAAATAGGGACCTTTTTTAATAAAAATGAAAGAGAAATGGATGAAGAAAGTCAAAGAGAAGAAGAGGGAGGGGGAGGAAGGGAGGTAAGATAAAATGAATTAAATTGTAATGAGGCTTTAGCAAAGAGAAGTAAAGGTTGCACAGCAGTGCTGAAGACCGGGAACTACACCTGCTGTGCAACACAAAGTAGGATACCAGACATGTACATAATAAAATAGAAGCATGAAAATAAATGTAACAAATTTGTAACTTGAAATGTGTATACAATAAACTACAAAACTACTGAAATGTACACTTAGCTGAGTTCATATATACATCTCCATCTTCCGACTGAAAGGTAAACTGAGAAAATTGTTTTAGTTAGCAAATTATTGTATGAGCTTCTGTCACACGCACTTTTTATATGTGTAGATATATAATTTTGCTTGCATATGTTTTAAATATTTATTAGAAGAAAGAAAATAAACTATATATGCCGTTTTCAAACAAATTTAAATATTAAAGCATCAAAATAATTTTGTCCTCTTAGATTTTGATCCACTGTAATGCTGTGGCCACAGTGTGAAGGAAAAGCACTATATGTAACTCTAGTAAACTGGGAGATTAAATTATTAATTGAAAATAACTCCTAAATTATAAAGTTGCAAAACTGTAAAACTGTATCATTACAATAATGTTTATGTTCATATTATGTGATTTATACTTCATAAAAGAATTTATACCCTATAAACATTTCAAAACTTTGCAATATTTTAATTTCTTAACTTCAAACGTTAGAAGTTTTGTACCAAAATCTATGCACAATAAACACCATCTAACATCTAAATCACCATCACTTAAAGCTGTGAAACTGTCACCAACTTTCGCCAGTTTGGCAGAGGCTCACCTATAAAACCTAGTTATTTGCCTTTTTTCCTGACTTTGGACCTTAATCAGGAATAGTTTTCCCTTGAAACATTTGAATTACCGAGTCACCTACTTTTTTCAACAGTCTACATGGTTATACTTCATCTTCTAGCATTTATTGTTATTTTTACAAATTCTGCAAATTGCATTTTTCATAATCAAATCCTTCTCTTTGCGATTTGCCAGTTGGTCATGAAGCTTGCCTTCTTCATTGACAATGATGCAATTTCAAAAATGGGAAGCCATCACAATGCCGAGTGTTGCAGAATAGAGTGTAAATTGGTTGATGGGTAAATTTAAATTGAGTTTTATTTATGGACACTCTTTAACTACTATGGTTGTTAGCGTCCCATTCCATAGTATACTTGGTTGCCATGACTACAGCTGTGTTTTGTGGCAGGGAGCATTCTCACAACAGTCAGTGTTCTCAACAGAACGCAGGAAAGTTTTTCACTTTTTCTGATCTATTTGAAGTGAAATAGTTGGTAGAAAAGGCAGCACTTAGAGTGAGTCCAACTACTATTGTTTATATCAGTTTGTATGGTATGCTAAAATGTGATATTTATCTTAAGTGATTAGTGATTATTATTGTGCGTTATGTGAAAGCATTCATTCATAGATGCTTTCATGAAGATGAATAATAGGAAGTTGTCTTGTGATACGGTAATTTGTATCACAAATTACTTAAATGTAAATAATGATTGTAATATGAATATGTATTTTTATGTGACATTGATTTCAGATGTTTATTAATTGTAATTATTATTGGTAAATAATAATATACGGCTTTACTGAAACTGTCAATAATAGCGCAATAATGCAGCGAGGGGGATGAGTTGTTTATCGTTACCGGGAACAAGGAAGTTACGTAATGTTCGCGCGTTTTCGGTAGAAACTTCTAGAATATTTCCTAAAGCAATATGTATTCGTGGTTTTCATTGGATATTAAAATAGACGCTAATGTTGGCGCGTTTTATTAGCCAATACCAGTTCATTTATAATCTTTAGGCATGTCGAGGAGTGGGAGTATATAAAGTCGAGTCCGTGGTAGATCGCCCACAGTTCAACAAAATTCTCAATACCTTACACGTCGGTCGCCTCAGTTCATCAAAATTTCGTGTACACTACACGTCGTCAGTCAGTCCTTCAGTTCGTCAAGTTACGCGCAGCAAAAATCATTAAAGATCTAAAATATTATACATTTAAATATACACAAAGTTGAAGTACGTGAGTTAAAAGTGATAAGTAAGAAGTTATTACAAACAGTTTCAGTTTGGCGAGTATCTAAATCAATATGTAAAAGTGTTCGTGAACGTGTTCGACAATAAAGATTATAAAACAAATTTTCTTCATCAGTATAATTTCTGGATAAAAGATTCCTTTCCGCTTCACAACCTGTAAGAGATACATGTTCGACCCAAACAGCTAGCTGGAGGACATTTAAAGTGAATTATTTCAAAACTGATGCAAATTGCTATGCCAGATGGAGCTACAAACCAAACCAATGAATGACGTCACAAGATGGCAACGCATGAAGTAAAAACACATATTTGCTATCGCAAATTGGCTCCCAAACGTGGAGCTACAATAATGTTACAATAAATACAACATTAATATCGCTACACTTGATATATAAGTAAGAAGAAGAAGTAAGTTGAGTCTTATCTTAATTAATGAATAGCTGAAGTTGTGATCAGTAGCAATTCCTTTTTCTTTGTTTTCTTTATTATTATTATTATTATTATTATTATTATTATTATTATTATTATTATTATTATTATTAATTGTGACCGTCATTAAATTTAGTCTCTTGTTTGTATGTATTTCATATAATTCAATTACCACTTAACATTGAAACATTGATGCCATTCTCTACTTGTATGCGATCAGTAGATGATTGATGCCTACTTTTAAACTGGATACATGGAGCATATAATAATAATAATAATAATAATAATAATAATAATAATAATAATAATAATAATAATAATAATAATAATAATAATAATAATAATAATAATAATAATAATGGTGATGATCATGATCATAATATAGTTTATGCAGAATGGGGATACTTGGCAAGTCACCTGATCAATTTATCGAGTGCTACCCTAATCAATGGAGATTGTCTTTCAAAATTGGGAAAATGGTAATTCAAGAATGTTCTTGCTGCAGCTTCTAAACTATGATCATCAAAGATTTGCTTGAAGAAATATTCTTAGGCTTTTTGTCAGCACAGAATTAGAAAATAATAAACAGTTAAATGGATTCAAAACCTTAAAAGCACACATTTTCTGTCTTGCTCGTACTGCATTTGTCAAGTCATCTTTGGCAAGCATGATCTAGATATGCATTGTCTTGAGCTTGGCAAGAGCATTGTAAGGGCATTGCAAGTGTCATCTGTAGAGAAGTTCCAAGCAAAACTTTTCCTAGCTGTCTGCAAAACAGCAAATGCCATTTTAGGGCCGATTTCACCAACTGATGATAAGTTTTAATACAATGTTAAACTGGATGTTAGTTAGCATTGCTGTACCCCTGTGTTAAAGCATTTAACAAATGTTAGAAGTTGGAAAGTGGCTGTTGCAAACCAAGATGCTGATGCGAATTTGTTGCATTTGGCATTTTTAATGCCATTCCTAACAGAAAAGTACCCATCATAAATATGTGAAAATCTGAAGAAAGAAAGAAAAATTAAAGCAATACAGACTGTCCAAAGGGGTCATGAGCATGGTATTATGGTCAACACGAGAGGTTAGATTACTACAAACAGAATCATGCCTCCTATACAAGTGTTAATTACTTTGAGATTTTATGTTACTGGCACTTTTCATTTAATGGCAGGTGATTATGTTAGTATTTCCAAAGCTACCATCTGTGAGTTTATCCAGAAGGTTTCTGAAGCAATTGCTTCAAGAAGCAAACAGTAGTTTTGTTCGGGTCTGCTTGACCCTTAATCAGTGATAACACACTTTTGTCCATTTTACTTTCAATGTAGTGTCCACCACTAGTTTTAAACGCTCTTCACACTTGACATTTTTAGTGCTGCACTTTATGTTAGCATAAAATTGCTGCAGTTGCTTACTGAACCTGGGAGAAATGTGCTCATTCCAATTAAATTACTCGCACATATTCTGCCAGGCGGCATCCTTATCCTTTAATGTAAGACCATTGACTTTTTCACACTCGATAATTTGTCTATGCTTAATAACCAGTTTTGTAATTAATACTTTTCAAATGGTTGAGGCAGTATTTTGATGCCTGAATAATGTTAATTGTGTTTATTATAGTTAAGTTCAATAGCAGCCCACTTTGAAAGCGGTATGTATTTAATTGTTATTTATATTGTATGTGACGCCATTGTAAATGCTTATTTTTTTATTGTAAACACATTTATTAGTGATATGTAAATGTTTTTATACTCTAATAGTGCAAAAACTGTGGGAATAATATGTTTTAGGATTGACTAATTTTGAAGATATAGAAGCTAGTAACAGTGATGTGTCATAATTTAAAATAAAGAGAGTTGAGGGTTGTTACACTACATCACTATAATATTCTTACTTTAACGCGTTTCGGAAGACGGCTTGTTCCCATCGTCAGCATTTTCTCTCAACTGATTTTTGCCGGTCATCGTCTGGGGGATGTGTGTGGTTAGTGGTGTTCTCTGGTGCTGGGCTGATGAACCTCCAAAGGCTGTTGGGTGGCGGAAGTTCGAAATTCATTAGGTGATTCCTGTGTTTGACAATATATATTTTTTCCCAGATGTCCAATTCATTACTGTCCAACTCGGCAACAACATGAGGCCCATAGTGAATAACATAAACTCTCCCACATATAAACTAGCAAAATGGCTTTCAAATACCTTCAACTCCATGCCTATATTCAAAAGTCTTAGTATAAAAAATTCATTAGAATTAACCAGTCACCTTTCAAATATAAATATATCACCCACAGACATGATGGTATCATTTGATGTCACTGCACTCTTCCCAAGCATACCAAAAGAAGAATTATTACCACTCCTAGAAAATTGGATATTAAACAATGGCACACCTAGAGCACAAACAGAAAATTACCTAAAACTAACAAAATTATGTCTGGACCAAAATTTCTTTTCATTCCATCACAAAATCTTTAAACAAACCTCAGGCCTAACTATGGGAAACCCCCTTTCACCATTTTTAGCAGAACTATATATGAGCCATTTTGAATGCCATATTACTAAATCTTTCCCACATCTATTCAAAACCTGGTATAGGTATGTAGATGATATTTTTGCTATTGTTCCAAAAAAACTTTCAGAAGATGCTTTGAAATTATTAAATTTACAAAAAATATCTGTTAAATTCACAATAGAAAAAGAAGAAAATGGCCAATTACCTTACCTAGACATCAGGATCATCAGAAATAATGCACACAACAAATTAACGTTCAGCATTTACAGAAAACCAACGCACACAGAAAATTATATTAAAAACAATAGCTACAATCCTACAAGCCACAAACATGCAATTTTAAATAGTATTACAAACAGGTTAGTACATATAACAATGGAGAAAGAGGAATACCAGAAGCAATACCAACACATTATCAACATAGCCACTATGAATGGATACCAGAAAAAAACAATAGATAAGAAGATAAAAAGGTTGAAAGACAGAAATACATCCAACAAATGACTATATGTTACTCAGACAACAAAAACCACAAGCATATAGAAAATTCACTTATCACCCTTAGACACATCATAAATTTCAAAGGATTTTCAAAAAATACAACATCACCCTGTCTCCACAGAATAACCACAATATACAGAAACTACTACGCAACAGAACTAAAGATCCTATCCCCAACGATAAATCAGCTGGTATATATCAAATTGATTGTAATGAATGTAACCTGGTATATATAGGAAGAACAAAAAGAAATCTTGAAATAAGACTTAAAGAGCATATGAGATGCATTTACCAAAAGCAGCCAGATAAATCAGCAGTAGCAAATCATTTCTGGTCTTCAAACCATGATATCACTCCAAACATAAAACTCTTAAAACCGATCAACAGCAGTAATGAATTGGACATCTGGGAAAAAATACATATTGTCAAACACAGGAATCACCTAATGAATTTCAAACTGCCGCCACCCAACAGCCTTTGGAGGTTCATCAGCCCAGCACCAGAGAACACCACGAACCACACACATCCCCCAGACAATGACCGGCAAAATCAGTTGAGGACATGCTGACGATGGGAACAAGCCATCTCCCGAAACACGTTCAAGTCAGAATATTATAGTGATGTAGTGTAACAACCCTCAACTCTCTTTATTTTAAATGTTTTAGGATGTTAATAATGAGGTAATAATGTAATTTTGGTGACAATAATGTGTCTGGAATTTAAAAAAAAAATACTGGTTATGAAAAGATCGGTAATAACGTAATTTCGCTTACAGTTTGGAATTAGCCAATCAAAAGTAAAGAAAAGTTTTAGTTTGAATACTTAAATTCTATTGGACTAGAATTAGCCAATAAGAGACTGGCATTACCGAAGCTATAAGATTTTTACTGTTGGATTTAGTCAGTTGCGGGCAAGATGTTGTAATGAGCAGACGTGAAAGTTGCGAGTAAGATGTTGTAGAATACAGATGGTAAAAATTGTGTTCTCTGCTAGAATATATATATACAGTGCTCACAGTTTTTTCTTTTATAAAGTGTTGTGTTTATAAATGTGCAAGTATAAAGAGAAATAAAAAGAAGTGAAATTAAAAAGTAAATTCTGTGACGTATTTTAATTTTTGTCTTATCACAACCTTAAAAGAACTTGTGTTTCTATAGTGTGACTGAAAGCAGCTGAGGCCAATAACTTTAATAATATTACATAAAACAAGCATCATCTTCACTATAAAGTTTTGGCATCCTAAGCATTAAACAAAATCAAAGTGTATCTTCATTACGTAACCTAAATACATTCTTCGTAAATGACGCACATACATGAGAATTCTCGCATCTCATATCCAGCATTCAGCTAAACAACTTTTTCAAAGTTGGCAACAAATACAACGAGGCTCAATTTCATTCTTCAAATTGACGTCCTCAACGTGGAGCTAAATAATTACATAACAACACTTTTGCAAATCTTACATAATAATAATAATAATAATAATAATAATAATAATAATAATAATAATAATAATAATAATAATAATAATAATAATAATAATAATAATAATATTTACGTAAGCAAATTGAAGAACATCAATACTTCTTCATGGTGAAACATTTAGTTCCACTGCATCAACACTTTTTTCACTCTAAGTTTAAAGCAGAAGTAAACAAAACTTAGCATAAACACTCCACCATGGCAGCACCACATGGAAGATCACAGGAACTAAATACCTGTGAGAGGAAATTGCTTCAGACAGAATGTGAATATGGTACATTGCACAGCTTGAGGATCATTGCTTTTAAACATTTTATGTCTTATTCCTATATTTTGCCTTATATCCTAAACTTCTAATACATAATACTAAGAGTAGACAAATAAATATGGTACCTGAACAGTTTGGCATCTGTGATTAAAGGTACTGGTTTAAATTGATTTTAACTTCAAGTTTTAGAAATCATTCATTTAATGACTAATATCAGTATACCACTTTTGCTTTAAGCTTTTATGAGTCAACAAGTTAAACTGATTAGCACTATAGGTTAGAAAAAAAAAACAAATAAATGCAACCCAAGCAATCTGAGCAAAAATTCTGCATCGCTAACAAAGTTCAATCATTGCTAAACAGCAGCCAACCCTATTCATTGTCGATTAAAGGTGGAGTACTTTTCACAGAATTTGTTAAAAACATTTAATATATTGTCTTCCTTCCATTTTCCACATTTATGTTTTCCATAAGGGCAGATGATTCTCATCATGACACTCTCGGAAGTAATATTTTCTCAACATGTTGCGAAAGTACACTGGTAGCTTATCCGGAAACCAGAAACGAACTGCAGCACCTGTGCATAGCTTCTTAAATCCTCTGCTATAAAGGTTCATTTAGTTGTAGGTAAATCTGAACAAACAAATTTTGTTTCATAAATTGAACTATTACAATACTGGATTTTATAAATTTCTCTGCACAAGAATAACTACAAAAAGTTACAATCCGAACCAAACTGTTTTATGTAGAGAAAAGACGACATTCTAGGCAGGAAAATTTGCAGTTTGCCCACCAGCCAATGAGGTGCTCTCTTGTCACATGGTTTTCTTTACAACTCCTATGAACTTACCACTTTAGATTTTTCAGTTGACATCACGATTCTAACCTCAAACAATCAGGAACATGACATTCCATGAATGTAACTAGTTGTCTACTACTGACACAGAGAGCACTGCAATACTCGAGACAAAAGTGCATTGAAGCACATTCAGAAGCCATATAGTTTGGTCACTGCCTTCTCAAAAGCTATTTTTTGCAGTTGTCTTTGACATTAACAAGATGTTAGCTAACAATTTGCTGTAAATGCTTGATGAAATGCAAGAGTTTTAACATGATGTTAAACCTTAAACTAAATGCTAACAAATTAGATGCTAGAGCATTTTTAACATTGGTTGGTGAAACCAGCTCTTAATGTGGTATTTTACATCTTGTAATATTGAAGAAAAAATTCAAGTGCTGCCATGGTTTAGGGAAGGGGGCTTGTACCATTTGTACTGTTTCCCTCTTGCTGTGCTGCTGACCCTAAAAGTTATTTGGTATATGTTAATTTTAATGTAATTTTACTTTAAAGTACAACTGCATAAACATAAATACCTTGCCACAAATGTAGCAGGGATAACTGCTTTCTGTGTGTACTGGAAAATGCAACTCCATCTTCTCTTTTGTTGGAAATATCTCTTCACAGATAGGGCACTTTACACCGTTTATGTCTCCTTCAATCCTCACCTCTTCAGTACAGTGCATATTTAACCCCAGTAGCTCTTCCCTGCTGTGGCCCCTGCAATCAAAATTGCTTTCATTAATCAATAAACAGTTGCAGAAAGATACTCTATCTACTCATATAACCACTGAGGAAATAATAGTATGATATGACTGCTTTCTTCTTCAATGTTAGGTTCAAAAAACAAAAATTGGTTGGAAAACCATTTGTGATATTCATAAATTTCAAATGGGTAATTGAAGAAAGGGTATTTTATGTTGATTCCGCATAGTTTTTAACATGCTCTTTCTTGCTGTGAACTCCATTTACATGAAATCATATTTTGTTCTACTGTAATAGACACATGAAAAGTGGCAGTTGTTACAAAGCATATTTTGTCCATATTTACGATTGGTGCAAACCATGTTATATCCACAGCAATTTTTGTCATAGTGGTAATCCAAAAATGTTTTAACTATTATGTTGGTTAAATTAATGTCTTGATCAATGCTAAGCATAAGCAGGTTTTGTTACATCAGTATAGTGTTTTATGGATGAAGAAGTAATTGTAGGAAATAGGTCCAGATGAAGCCAAAGGAAACAGAAGCTTGATGTGTGTCCACAGAAGTTCACCCCACTAAACTGTAGGTTTTCTTAATGTTAGTTTTATCAGTATTATACTATTAAACTGAGTCACATTCACTTTTACATTCATACTACCAGACCCTGTGGGGATGGGGAATTATTCTGGTTAAAGACACCTTCCCTGCTCCAGCCAGAATCGAACCCGGGACCCTCTATGTTGAGCCAGAATGCTGACCACTCAACTGCAGAGGCACTCACAAGTTAAACATTATTGGTTTTGTTACATATAAAAGTTTCACACACCTATACTGCTAAGTATATAATTATTAATTTCTTCTTCAGACACTCTGATAAAGACCTCTACTTTACAAAGCTTATTCCTACATGGCAGCACAGAAAGGCAGATGACCCTTTGAAACCATTTACTTGCATTCTGATCAAAAGTAAGTCAATAGCCCCTAATCCCTGATCCAGTATTTGTTGTGTGTCAAGAGGTGATGTTTTGAGTCTCTTATGAGAAAAGCTACAGACAAGATGACTAGAGGAATGAAGAAAAGTTGCACTATTTTGTGAGGACTTTAAATGCATTAGAGCTATTTCACTGTGAGAATGAAGTTGTATAATTGTAGATTTTTTGGAGGAAGAGTGTGTAATGAGCAGAGCGTAAGGATTGCCATAAAGTTGAAAATGATTAATATTCTTGTAGCCCATTCCAAATTATTTTTTGATTCCTTATTTAATTTATTTTCTAGTGAAGATCAGCATTGTATATCTAAATATAATTATTTTACCAATTATAATACATTATTATTATTATTATTATTATTATTATTATTATTATTATTATTATTATTAATTTGTAATTCTGTTTACAAATGTATAAAATGTATATTAAGTAAATACAAATTTCCTAATTTTGAAGGTTTGTAAAAAAAAATCATTTGTAAAACTATTCAGTTAAGGATATATATAAACATAATATTCATTACTTTTAAATTTTAAGTAAATAATTTTAGACAATTTGCTATTTTCTCTCTCCTGTAAAATTTACTTTTTGAATATAAAACCACCACCATCACCTTCTCCTCCTCTGATAATTGATTGATTCAATTTTAATGTAGCTACTCAGCTTACTTTGAGAATGGGATCAGAAGTTATGACAATAGTATTGTCAGGACCCTTTTTCTAAAAAAGTTTAAAAGTACTCTCTTCTGAGACTTAATGGATAGCCAAGTCTAAGCAGCAGATATTGTGCTATAATTATGATGGAATCACATTAAATGAAGCAAATCTTAATGCACTTATGTGGAGTCAACTTAAACACTCTTAAAATCTTCACTTCCTATTTTTTTATCAAGATATATTGTAAGCTTGTTGACTGTCTGAGCAATTTCTGAGTAAATTCATTTGTACCTAGAGTATCCTTGATGGCTGCAGAACAAATGGGTATGGCCAAGAAATAGTAGCCTAGAAAATATAAAGATTTAGGAGATAAAAATTAAACATGTCAAAGCATTATCCAACAGAATAAAAAAGATGAACTTCAGAAGATTCACATACTGCTCGGGATTCTTTCACAAATTTCAAAAGATATTTAAAATTCCATTACATCACCCTGACAACAAATAAAATTTATGAGAAAACTGAGTTGAAGTTGAAACATCACTTATACTCTTTTGTGAGTCGGTCACATTTGACAATGGGAAAAAGTAGCTTTTGAAATCAGTCAAGACACATAAAAAATGTAAGTTATGTAAGTGTTTAAACTCTTAACTTAATTTTTTCCATAAATTTAAAATCACATCACTGTCACCAGTTTATTCACATATCATACAAACCAATACAATGCCATGAACTAAGAAAAGCTGTTTCATACTATGGAGCAAAACTTAGGAATTTATCAAATTCCAGTGTGAAACTTGTGATACGGTATACATAGAAAAATTAAAAAAAATATTCTTTTTCAAAGAACATCAGCACAGCATCAAATGAAAACTAACAAAACAATCTGATATGTTGCACTCTCATAACTTTTTCTGCTCACTCTTCTACAACCTATTCTTGCAAAAAATTCTCGTTAATTAAGATAAACTTTCATTATGTATTTCATTGAAGGTGTAAGGAGGGTACAGAGGCCTAAAGCGAATCAGAATTTTAAAAAGTGGTTTACTATGTGATGGCTTTAAAATTCCCTACAACTGGAATCCAACTTCCAACTGGAAGTTTGGGAGAAGATATACATAAAAAAATTTAAAAATCAGATAATGCAGGACGACCCAGAAAGAGATGGCTATGAGACTGTAACAGGCTGGAGGGCCTAATACTTGCATGGAAGAAGAAGATGATGATGAAATTTGATATACCAAAAGCAGATGCATGTTTAGATTCACTGACAGGCTGCCAAAGATACCATAGGCTACAAAAGAATCAACATGGACATTGCACCAGCCATCAACAGGCAGCTGATGATGTAAGCGCACGTTCATGATACATGTCCTGCATTAAAAATTATCTGAGTGAAACATTTAACTGTGTTCAAGTTGACGCACATAAGTGCATTGAAACATAAATTATCTGCATCATAGCAATTTCCAAACTTTTCCCTTCTCACAAAATGCAGTTTGTTTAACCTTAAGGTCCAAAATTCAGATAGTCATTTAGCATTCATCACATGCAGATTCATTTGCTATTTCTGTAGTCCTACTTGTGGTTTCACAATTTCAATGCTATCTGAAATTTCATTGCCTTCCACAATTTCACTTTGACTGGATTTTACATTCTCAACTCTTAATTTCTTGAATGTGGGAGAGCACATAGAATAAAAAGTTTGTGATTCATTGATCTTAACCTTAAAAGATGCAGCTGTACACTTTAAATGATACATACCTATACATGATCTGATTTCCTTAACTTTAAGGATTGAGATTTCAGTAAGGCAGTGGTTTGTATTTCCAAGCCTCTAGAAATGTAAACTGGTAAATAGACATGTAAACATAACCAAAAGGAGCACAAAGTTTCTGCATCCAGCTGAACAAATGATAACAGCAACTTAACAGCTTGCAAAAATAATAGGCTTGTTTCAACAGCAGTCAACAGTTATAAAATGACCGTTGATAGTAAGCAGTAATTGCAGCCTACATGTAGCAGCTTAGTCAAATGTGCCAATACTATATTTATTACTCCACATTAAGCACACAGCAAGTGCCAGTTGCACTGAGATATACTAGCAAGTTGTAATACTAACGTTAGTCCTGCACTATGGTGCATCGGGCTGGAGCATGGTGCTCTGGTTCCTGGACATGGAATGCACCTATGGGGTGCGGATTTTAAGTCCTGGAATAGGATAGGTGCCCACTCAGCATCGTGAGGAAAGTGAGGAGCTGCAATACGTGGTGGTCCTGGCCTCATGAGGCAACTTTCTGGCTGGGGAATGCGTGATGCTGGCCACATCACCTCCCAATATTGGTTGGATGATCGCTCACCTCTGCTGTGCACATGTGGGCATGAGGCCAACAGTCGGCTTGGCAGGCCCAGGCATTTTGCGGGCTGTAGCGCCACAGGATTTATTCAATACTAAGGTTATTTTCTAACATCATTAGCTTGCTAGCTCTCAACAATTGTACTGACATGACAGTCACAAGCCAGGAGTGAACCTCAGGAAAAAGTATGGTAATCAGTAGACCATGCTGGGATCAGTCGCACAAATTATTTTTATGAAGCTAATAACCAGTGACAAAGCCCAGTTAGTTTATTTATTTTTGTTCTGTGCATCTCACTGAGATTGATGCTTAGGATACATCATAATGCACATAGCATTTGCTATGAAGAACATGACTTTGACATGGCAGTCTCTTCGGTTTATCTTTAAGGGAATTAGTTTACCGTTTTTCTTCTTTGGATGATCAAAATTAAGGGTGCACATCCCCAGCATTTCTCCAGAAAGAGTTCTATGAATTTTGGTATATTTTGTTTTATTTCGATAGTTGTCAATTATATAGCAAATTAGTCATTTAGCAGCAGTAGCCTTAAAAATATGAAATCAACAGAAAATAAAGACAAGAGCCAAAGATGCTATTGATTTAATAGCATATGAACATAATCAAGCATAGAGTTATTAATTATACATTTGTATAATTTGCCTCGGTTACAAGCTTCATTTACTATTTAATTTTATTACAAATTAATTAAATAAAATATAAATCTCCCTTGCCCATACTCAAAACTGGAGTTTCAAACTGCATGTATTACTATGCCAGAAAATTCATGACCTTTATGTATAACAAAAATGCAAAATCTAAAACCTGAGTTTAAAGCGAAGGAAAGAAGTGTGCATCAAATCTAAGAAAACACAAATTCTTTCATGGAAACAGGGATGAAATTAATATTTTTGGCATTGTGCCTGTGCTCTTGTTGATCATGCAAGTTACTGGAACAAAAGTGGGGATGTATCAGAATCCCCACCACTATGTCATTCCATTCTACTAGACTCATAGTAAAGCTTCACATAAGATAATCTTAGGGAAATGCAGTACCTCTAAACATTACTATTGTTCCCCTCAAACTGTAAACATCAACAGGAATTAAAATTCCAATGTTTAATGTTCTATAAACTTTAATAAATTTAATTTCTAAGGGTCAGATGAAGTACCTTCGATGAAGCAGCAGAGCACCCCTATTAGCAAAAACTTTGAGGCACACTCTGCAAGTAAAGATGCCCTTGTGCCTTTTCATGTGAGATGAAAGGGCACTTCTTACAGAGAACTTGCGATCACACATGGGGCATTCAATATTTATTTCAGTCATGCCTGTGTTGCAAGAATGCTGTAAGCATTTGAGTTTTGTAGAGAAAATCCTGCAGCAAGCTGAACACTGATATTGTTTCTTTATCTTAAAGCGATCTTCTCCAGACCTGCAATCAGTATAATTGTATGAGTAGAAATATTTAAATATGTACATAATGAACTATATTCTTATCAAAATATGGCCTAAAAATTTGAGAAGTTAGCAAATGTAATGCAAAGGAAGCATTGTGATTTTTATGCTGTCAAATTACAAGAATTGAAGTTTCTCAAATACATACATGGCAAGCGAGCGAATACTTTAGTGTACTGTTTGGAGATACATACCCATATTCTTCTTCTTCTTCCTCTTCTTCCATGTGGGTTTCAAGGTGTTCTTTGAACTCAGCTTCTAACTCAAACACCAGTTCGCACATGGGGCAGCTGAATACCTGGTTTTGATGTACAGATGTCTGGTGCAGCATAAAGTTTGTTTTGCCCATTATTCCTGCCTCACAGTAGTAACAAATGTATTCTAACTCCTCCCAGGCTGCAGCATAATCCATAACTTCAACCACCTCAGTGTTTACATATTCATCTGTTATCTCTGGTTTTATGTCATCATCATCTTCTTGCTCCCTTAATACACCAAAAACAAAGGAAGCATGCTTTATCATAAACAGAAGCATATCACCTATTTTTGAAGAGGAATTCTGTAAATTGTACTCCTGAGATTGCAACTCTTAATATTGCAATTTACAATCATTCATACATATGCTTTAAATAGGGCTTTTACTTAATAAAGAATGCTTAGCTTTGGTGTATATTTAACATTGCATTTATGTATGCAGTCTCTCAACAGTTTGAAAGAAAATGTAATAACTCATAATAAAATAAGCTGTCAATATTACTACAATAAATCTTTTTTCTTCTCTTCCTTTTTGTCCATTAGTCCCCTCATACATTTAAAACAGCACAACAGACAGAAAAATAACATTTAAAAGTTTACACTCATAAAACCTTTAAACATCTCTATAGCGCTAGATTTTTTAAACTACAAAACCTCATTGACTGTGGTGGTATTATTGGCAAGCATATCATGCAAGGTAAGTGATATTGGTGTTTCAGAGAGTCAAGTAAGCACAATGGAATAACTGATTTTTTATGTAATATAGACATAGGAGATAGTCAAGTATAGATAATGGAATAACTGATTTTTTGGGTAATATAGGTAGACAAAGGAGATAGACAAGTAAGAACAATGGAATAGCTGATTTTTCATATAGGCTGCAATTTGCAGTTTACGTGTAGGAACAGCATTACCTCATAGAAGATAAATATGGCTAAAACAGCAGTTTCCAATCTGCAACTCTGCTGTGGTTTCTAATTTTATACTACAAAAATGGCCATACATATCACCATTCTAAAAGCGCTTAAAGTATAGAAAGTGAAGAGTAATTTCTAAGCACAGTGATGCTAATGTTTCAGTATCTGGAAATCAATACAAGGCATGTAAGGAAAGAAACACTGTGTCTTTGTATGCAATGTCAACTTCCCTTATGTCTTACATGATCATATAGAAAATAATTTCTCGATCAAATAAATTACCATAAAAACTGAACTGGATAAATTTGAAAATTCAGCAAAACACAATTTATAGTAAGTTTTAAAGCACTGACATTTCTACAGTAAATACTATATTATTTTTCACTTATATTCAGAGTTATCTGAAGATATAATCACATTTCTATGTTATAAGCGTTAAAGCATATAAAAGATGGGTTTATGTTAGAGAGCTTGCTGAGAAAAATGGGTATTTAAAAAGTTAAACCATAAACCTATAAAGACAACTAATATCTTTTTTTTTAAACCCCCCACGGTTCATTTAGAGTGAATGATGCTTGATGAAACAATCCTGGTAATCAATAATATCTAACATGTAAATGGTGTTACCTCAATGTCATCTCCATTCTTGCCAACATGCCAAATTTGAATTTAACCAGGCTTTTTTTCTGAACAAAGAGGTGCTGGAACTCTCAAGAGGAAAGTAAATATACAAATTTTAGAACTTCTTAAAATAACAAAACTAAAAATTACAAAACTGCATTGCTACTTACATCAAATTTAAAGCAACTTCCAAACTTTAGAATGTCACCATCTTCTTCAGTTCATTTCTGGGTCTTGCCAGAAGGTAGAAACAAGAATAATGAATTCTCAATCAAGAGTCAAGCAATAGTTTAAGTATTTATTCTTGAAATAACAAGGTGATATGCAATATATCATACTATTGCCTACTTAAAACAATATTTTAATGCAAGGATTTTAAACAATAATTCAATATTGGTAATTTTATTTATGAACTTTTGATTCTAAAAGTTCAAAAAGAAGTTCCAAAAATAGGTTCTGGCACATTCTGCCAGAAAAAAAGCCTGAGTATAACCAACATTAATCGAGACTGGCTTTTATATTAAAACAATAGTTGATAATTTCAATTCTGTCTTTTATCACCAATTTTAAAATCTGGAACAAAAACAGGTTCCAAAGACTTCTTTCAGGACAATGGAAAATATGTGCAAAATGAGACCTCCCCATACTTTATAGAACATCTGAGAACTGCAACTTTAAGCTATCCACAGAGTCCTTATATCAGAGAATGATGCAAAAAATTTAGAAGAGGCAGCAGGATACTTACTGACTGATAAGAGGTTGTCACAAAAAAATAGGTATATGAAGAAATTTTTTTGATTGACTGTTTTATAATAAATAATAATTATTTTTAATAATATCCATAATAAGGCATCCCATTTTCACAAGAACTTAACTAGCTATTTGGAATTACAACAGCAAAATATAGTTAACTTTGTTCTCAAAACCAGGCCATTCATCGCAGTGAATTTTAGGAGTTAACTATTTAAAAATGTTAACGAAAAGATGTACTTACTGCATTTCAACTTCATTTTCTGTTTGAAAATTGCTTTCATTTGTGTTCAGCATCTTCACAGTCTTTTGCACCATGCCATTTTTAGCAGAATTTTTCAGTTTCATCACAGCTGTTTTATAGGCAGCCTTCCCATGAAATAAAAAAGAATGTGTACATATATCTAAATTAAAGTACTTAACATAAAAAGTACCTCATTTTTCCTAAATGACATAGATTGCAGTTTATGCATTAGTTGAATTGGACACGTTTTCCCCTTCCTTCTTTCATCTTCATGCATGTCACATGCAAATTACTAAATCAGTCTTTTTAAAAAATGTTTACATGTTATTAATGAAAAATCCATTCTGCAGTTTCACTGGTTACCTTCAAGCATATTAAAAAAGCTGGAATGGAGTCAGTCAGATTGTACCAAACACAAAAACAAAACAAAAATTAGATTGTTATCTCTGTAATTTGACTGGTTACCCTTCAGGCATATTAAAAAGAAACCCAAATTGAGTCAGTCGGGTTGCAGCAAATTTTACAAAAAACAACACAGTTTCATGGCTAGAGTTAATTGAAGGCAAATTGCATTATTATGCCTCAATTTACTTATGCAAGTTACACTGAAACGGCACTTGGGATAACATTGTTGTCCATTTTTAAAACATGCACATTTCTTACTTTTGCATTGCAGTTTACCTGGTTTATATGAACACTTTTGAAAGCCTTGTCCTCCAAAAGGTGACAACTTTGCAACAGCTTCACGCAGTGTAATATAACTCTCAACTATATCTCCAGTAAATGGAGAACTACAAATTTGTAATTCAGTGCTTGTAAACCAACATTTAATGATACTGACAGTAGCACCCACTTGGTACATTCCATTTCTGCAATCCATTACTTTTCCAAAAATGTTTTGAGAGTCCAGTGGGCCACAATTGATCTTTGGAATAGCCACAATTACTTTATCACCAACATGGAAAGGTTTAAATTTTTTATCATGTTTTTCAACCATGAAAAATGTTTCTGACTACTATATGCTTCTCTTTCCATTGCAATTATTTTCTCTTGATTGCATAAATAGCAGATTACTTTCGAAACGTAACCTTCATTATTATCAGTGTTTTTGCAAATAACATGCATAGGATGATTACAAATCACACAGGAGTGTGAGCAGCTGTTGTTTCTTTAAAGCACATGCAGCAGTTTAACCGCTTTGCAGCTATTTTACAATTCTTTCTTCTTTTTTTTTAATTCTATTACCAGTTTGTATAGCTTGCATTCCAAAGCGATTTCTATGTCTCTCGAAGTGTTTTGGTGGATGTGATTTGCTAAGGACTGTACAATACCTATTGCTGAGTAAGCTTTCACTTTTACAGTATTTTATTGTTCTGTATCCATTACCCTTCAAACAGGAATCCCTTGGTCCCTTGGTCAGAATATGTAAAGGAACAGAAATATGTAACCTAGCTTCTGCATTAAAAGTTGCACCCAGCTGCAGAAACCTGGACAGTGAGAACATTGAAGAATAGTGTGCAGTTGACTGGACACTGCTTGGTCATGTGGTGTTGATCTGATAAAAAATGTTTATGCATGTATGGGGGCAGGAAGAATGGTTTAGACAAATCTGATGATGATGATCCAGTCGTTCCAGAAAAGAATATCTGTCATTCAACAGGTCTTGAATGAACAGACAATTTGCTAAAAAATTAAATTGAGTTTTATTTATGGATGCTCTTTAACTGCTGTGGTCCTTAGTGTCCCATTCTATATTGGGCATGAAAGACTGATAATTTTGCTCAGAGGCCTCTTTATAAGGCTTGAGGTTCTTTTATGTGCTGTAAATCTATGACACGGCACCACCGGCTTTACTTTCCTTCCAAAGGAAGCCATGCTAAGCATGTTTACACCCGAAAAAATCCATCACCCTCCGTCGGGTTTGAACCTGCGACCTCGAGAGCTAGAGGCTAGCATGGTAACCACTACACCACAGAGGATGACAAACACTTTGCTAGATTACCCCGAAAAAAGGGTTTCTTGCTATCTGACAAATTAATGCTCCGTAAATTAAGAAGAGTGAATACAAAATAAAAGAATGTGCTTCTTTAAAACAAAAGTTTATTAAAGAGTTTCTCAGCAGGATATCAAAGATCTTACTGGTGTGCAGAGGCATAGCTGAGGTAGGGGGGTTGGAACCCTCTTGCTAAAAAAAAAAAAAATATGCAAAAATGAATAGCAAAAATAGCTTCATTAAAATAATAGCATCTTTCTAGGTTGGTGGGAAGGAGATACATCCTAATCATATCATTCTTAGCACTATATTTACGCTGCATGGCTTAGGCATTATTGCCAAAGATGACAGCAACAGAAACTGTACTTTAAATGGCATTGGTACAACCATGTTTAGAGATCAGGGATATGTTTATGTTCCAGTGCTAAATTTAAGGGGTTTCCCAATTTAGAACATAACAGAAACCCTAATTTGTAGTGAAATAAAATGGCCTGTAGTGGTAATATAAAATACCTACTTCACAGTGATTATTAACTCTCATATCACAACACTTTCCCACTTACAATACTAAAAACATCCTATCCTAGTTTTAAGTCCAATTGCTGTATCTTAATCTGTGAATATAAAATCAATTTATTTCAATATTTCAACTCAGGATTAATTCATATTTATAAAAATTGTTTAAAAAAGGATCCCTATACATAACCCCCCCTTAATATTTTTCTATGTTAGTGCGTGCGTGCGTGTGTGTGTGTGTGTGTGTGTGTGAAGCAGAATACATAGTATAGTTTAGTGAAGTATAAACAGCTTATTTTTGATAAGAAAGTACTATAATATTGTTAAAAACACTTACATGCAAAATGGATCAACAATGGGTGCTTGCTAAATGTACTGCACAGACAGAGACATATTCTATAAATGGTGAGTTGAATACTGCATTGTAACTATGTCAATGTGTATAAATTACTTCGCATTAGTACATAATAGAGTGGTTATGGCAAGTTTTGGAGTAACCGCTGTTTTGCCTTATCTGAGGTGGTGTTCCCCTCCATTAGTGCAGATTGTTGAAAGTATAAAAGCTTGAGAGATTGCACACAAGCATAAAATGCAGAACAAATTTCTGTTTATAACAAACAGAATAAAACATATTTTTAAAGTACATATGACAAATAAATTTATTTAATATCTTTTGTAGGTTAAAATGGCTCAGAAAGTGAAATGGAAAGCGAAGCAACAAGGAAGTTTACTGCCTTAACCATATCAAAAGAATGTAGAGTAAAATTACTCAATCAAAAAGAGGTGGTTTACACAAAAACGGACAAAGGAAACAAGATAGTTATAATGAACAAAACAAAATTATATATCCAACGTGGTTCAAATTGTTCAAGAGTAAATAAAGAATTTTAGAAATGAATTCAAATCGATATATCAGAGTAGTAAATGATATCATAAAGAAGTAAAATACAAAATCAAGCCAGAAAATCCCACATTAGCTACTGTGTAATGTGGTCTACCAAAAATTCATAAACCTGGAAACATAATGTGACCTATAGTTAACAACATTGACACCCTGTCTTACAAATCAGTTCAGTGTTTAAACAGAACTTAAAATGCTTTGCTTAAATTTGAAAGGTGCAGCATAAGCAATTCTTTGAGTTAATGGAGAAGATTAAAAATGTGCAACTTTCGGCAAATGGCTGCCTGGTACTCTTCAACATTCATTCATTGATCCCTAGTATTCCATATTGATTTTGCTGCAGAAATGGTTGCATTTATTAAATGTGGAAAATGTGCAATAGATGAATGAATGAATTTATTTGTACGCTTCTTTTACATAGCTTTTAAAATTATTTTTCATTTGTCTAACATAAACTATGTACAAATTAAATTAACTTTGTTGCTACCCAGGCTGTTTACCTGCCTGGTAGCTCATGCTATCCTTTCCCTTTTATCTTAGTTATCCCCCTCCTTCCCTCTGTCTTTTTTCCTTATACTCCTTACTTTCCTCGCCCACTTTTCTTTTGCTTTCTAAAAACTCACCTACGCTTCTAATCTTCCTTTCTTCTTTTGCTGGTAAATTTTTATAGCTACAATTTTCCCCCCTATGTTTTCCCATTTTTCCTCCCAAACCTTTTTTCTCCATAATGCTAACTCCTTACATTCCTTCATATGTGTTACACTTTCTTTTTCACCACACATTTCACATGTTCTTTATCTCTATCTCATCCCTCTTTAAAATAATAATAATAATAATAATAATAATAATAATAATAATAATAATAATAATAATAATAATCATCATCATCATCATCTTTATTTGCTTATAGACTTTTACAAGTTTCAAGCATCGTCAAACAATAAAAAGTTACAAAATTTACATGTGTATACAATATTTACAATTCATTCAACCTGTACAAGCATTTCTGAATTAAGAATGTTTTTAACCTCCTTTGAAATTCTTTGCCCTCTAAACTTTTAATGTCATTGGGTAATTTGTATTAGAGTATCCTACCCATCGTAATTGGATCCTTTTCAGTGGCCTTTTTATTTACATTATCTCTGTAGTAATTATTTTGTGTTCTAGTTTTATATATGTGACTATCTTTTATTTTTACAGAATGTGACTTACTTACTACATACATAATTACTTTATACACATATAGTGATACGACTGTTAAAACACTAGCCTCCACATAGATTTGTCTACATGATTCTCTACTATTTCGACCATAGATACATCTTAAACACTTTTTCTGCATTAACAGTACTCTGTTCATATTTACAATACCTGTGCTGCCCCAGACTTCAATCCCATATGGAAGATGGGGGTGAATTAGACCATAGTATACTAGCTTTAAATAATCAATGTTTAAATATTTTTTCATCTTTCTTAACAGATATAAACCAGTACTAATTTTATTACACACAAGGTCAATGTGATTTCTGAATGTCATATTCTCATCTATCATTACCCCTAAAAATTTTATTCTCTGTATTTGCTCTATATACTCATCGTTTAGTGTTGCATGTAATCTTTGAGTGGATCCCTTATTTTGGTGCTGGAACACGATCATATTTGTTTTTTGTAAATTTACCTTTAAGTTGTTATATTTAAGGTACTCACATATATCCTGTGTTTTTGTGGTTACTAACTTCTCTAGACTATGTATATTTTTACTTGTCAATATAACTGAAGTGTTGTCTGCGTATGATATTATTTTATATTCTGAAGATTTAGGAATGTCATTTACATACAATATGAATAGGATTGGTCCAAGTACAGATCCTTGAGGTACACCCACCTTCATTATTTCATAATTTGATCTTGCACATTTTGTCATGTGATGCTGTTGGTAATAAATTTCTGTGCATTGCATACGGTTTAACAAGTATGATTTTATGATTTCTAAGAATTTTCCCGATGCCCACTTTCTGAATCTTGTCCAGTAATTTATCATGTGCTACACTATCAAACGCCTTGGATAGGTCCAAGAAAATTCCTGCAGCTTTGTTATCTTTATCAAGTGCTTCGAGAATTTCCTGATAAAGTTCTGCAATATCAGTGGTTGTTGATAATTTGCTCCTAAATCCATGTTGTGATGAGTTAAGCAGATTATATTTATTTAGGAATCGTATCAGTCTGCAGCTCAGTATATTTTCAAAAACTTTTGCAAAGACAGAAGTAAGACTGATTGGCCTTTAGTTCCCTATTTGTGCTTTATCCCCTTTTTTAAAGATTGGCCAAACTATACTGAGTTTTAAGGAATCTGGAAAGTTTTCACTGTATAGCGAAGAATTTATTAGATGTACCAGAATAGTAATAAGCGCCGTCTTACAATGTTTTAAAATTATCGGTGATATTTCATCCCATCCTGAAGAGGACTTATTTTTTAATTTATTTATTATCTTTTCCACTTCTCGGCTGAAGTTTCTTCCAAATATATTGAATTTATGCATACTGGTAGTTCTCTTTGAATGCTTTCTATTATGCTTTGTTCCCCCCTTGTTACGTTTAGGAAATATGTATTGAAATGTTGGCATACATCTTGTGGATTATCTATTGTTTGTCCTTTTTCAACTAATTTTATATTCTCGTGCTTATTTTTGTTAATACTACTTTGTTTTACAATTCCCCATACGGTCCTAGCTTTATTGCTTGAGCTTGTTATTTTATTACCATATTGTTGCTTCTTTAGGTTAGTTAGTGCTATTGAGTATTGGTTTTTCAGGTTTTTATATTTGCATTTGAATAGCTCTAATTTTGTAGACTTCAAGCTATCCTTTCTTTTTCTTGTCTGTTACAGTAATCTACACATGGTTCTTCTCCCCAGTCTCTTTTTATTTGTTTATAGAATTGTAATGGTTTCTTGTTTTTTCTAAAGTTCCCCATATCTCCTATATTCTATTCTGCTTTTTTACCAGTTTACCTACATCACTTTCATTCTTCTAGTTTCATGTGTTTCCCATTCCTATTTTCCAGATAATTCTTCCTATCCCTATCCACCAACTGTTTCTGCTCTCTAAGCTTTTTTGCTGCTTGATGCATAACTTTAAGATTTCTCCCTCTTCTTTAACCAAACATCTACATCAGAATTTTATTATTCTCTCCATTATTATTCCTTTCCTTCTTGTTTTTTCTAGTTCTACTAAAGCTACTCCTCTTGGTGATAATCTTGGTAACCCTAATAGTTCTTTATAGAACATTCTGTACATTTGATCTACCGTTTTGCTTACATCTGTGCCCTCCCAGATCTCTACTGCATAAAGCATTTTTGATTCCACTAGAGCCTCGTACATTCTTTCCAGCCACTTGGTGGTCGTTTCTAGCTTGTTTATGCATATTCTTATTCCTGTCATTGCAGCCCTCCCTCTATTTTTCTACTATGTGCCTCCCATTCCCCTTTGTTATTAAACCTCACTCCTAAATATTCAAATTCTTTTATCACTTCTAATCCTTTCCTGTGGATGGCAGTCCACATTGAAACAATTAGGTAAAAGTAATCTGTATATTTCTATTTAATATAGTGGCCATCCAAAGCTAAAATGAGTTGATTATTGAAACAGGTGCCCTTACCTCATATTCCCATGTAAGTTAAGTGTGATTACATATATTTCTAATGAACATTTAGGCCTGCCCTTGTCAACCTCGTAGTGAATGTGAAGAAATGTAAAGATCCCGGGTTACCTCTCGCTCTACCATCTAAATTTAAGTGTTACTAATATGTGAGGTACAACATTTGGTGAAGCGCAGGTATATGATAATGTAAATTTTCTTTTCCCCACCATCCTTTTAATATGTTAGCTTAATTTGGGTGGGCCACGTGTTTCAACGTGAGGAGGTACCTTTCAGTTTCAGTTGTTTAGAAAAGGGTTTATTCATTTGTTTGGCGCTAAATTTTTAATCATGTGATTTATTTTGGCATATTTCTTTCTGATAGTGGAAATTTTTTTTGGATGTTGAAATTGCCAAATGTAACTACCATGTGTTACCTCTTCTGCCTAGTGAGCAGTGTAGTGTATGTTTTTATGTTAGTAAAGCGTGTGCTTTGTTTTGTAAATGAAAATCAATTGCACATTGTGAAGTAAATTTTCAGTGCCAGTGCTCTACGCATTAAATTGCATGTGATGTTTATAAGTGCAGTGAATGTGATCCTATGCAGTGCAAAGTGCAACTTTGGTTTCTCTATATTTGCTATTTACTGGCCGAGGTTATAGTATTTTCTACATTAAAAAGTAGTTTTTCTGTGGTCAAAATGCCTAGACGGCTACTACACAAAGTTCTGATGTGCCTATTGCACCAATTAGTGAACACAGTGAGGAAGAGTCCATTTCTAGTGCTAGTGCACCTTTTCATATACAATTACTGCCAGTAGTGCCTAATCAGCTTGCTCCTGTTAGTACAATGCAGCCAGCTGTCTCTAGACTGGTCATTGAACCGCCTTATTTTGAAAATTCTAGTAAGTTGTCAGCACATGATTTTCTCCAAAATTATGAAATGGTTGCTACTGCTAATGCTTGGTCTGATGATATAAAATTGAAATGTTTTCCATGTTACTTGAAAGATACTGCTGCATTGTGGTTTCAGACTTTTCGCCATCCTCGCCATAATTTGCTTTGCCTGACTACGTAGTTCCTGAATGCGTTTCACATGACTAATCAGAGTGATAGTTTAATTAGTTTCAGTCACCACCAGCTGTACCAGTAGCTCAGAGACCTACACAGTTTCAAAGATCATCTAACAAGGACCAGCGGGATTCATCCTCTTCTCCATTGGATGCCAATGGTGTCGCTACATGTGTATTACAAGAACTTGGAAAGTTGTATTGCAATTGTGTGGTAAATGAAAAAACAAGCTATAAGTATGTGCACATTCTCTGTACCAAAGTGTGGTATATATTCTGAACAAGTGAAAATTTCATGATGAAATCAGTTATGCTTTACTATATGGGTGTCCTATTTGTCTACAGTTATGCTAAATTTTTTGTTTCAATGACTAATGCTTAATAGTCTTTGATTTTCAGGAATGATAGATGAGATTGCTGCTTTGCTAATGATGTGCTTTATTCTGTTGTATTCTTGTGGCTTGATTTTGTGTTTCATTATGATGCTGTGATTTTTCCTTGCAGAAGTTGTTGCATAAATTTTGTGTATTTGTGCGTGTGTTAATGTGAGTAGGATGTGGAAGATTTGCCTTGGTGGGAGTGCCGAAGAGTAACCCCGATGGTGGTAGTGTCAAAGATTGATCAGTTAATGTAAGCTTCGATGGGATGGCTATAATGTACCCTTGAAGTTTAAATGTTGTGAGTTTTCAGGAGGGCTAGCACATCCCTGGAAATTTATGACGAGTTGAGAGATGTGCATATTCGTGTTGCTGAAACGTATCCAGTATAGCGTGTGTGATGTGTTCACAAAAGAGGTGTAATACAATGAGAATAATTTTTTTGAGTTTATGCAACAAGTTTTAGTACCATCTGTTTTCCAGCTTCATCTTAATCCTGTAGATGTGGATGCAACAGCATAATGCTATATTATTTGTATGTCATTCCTGAAATGCTAATATGATTTTCTGAATTTATGTCTATGTCAGGTACTTTTGCTTTCTGCACTATTTTGCAGCTAGTTGGACGAGCTATGTCAGTGAACAAATTTCTTTTCCTCAGTAATTACTGCGCATAATGAGAATGATGATGATGATGATGATGATGATGATGATGATAAGAATGATGATGATGCTAATGAGAAGGATAGGAGGATAATGATATTAATGAGAATGACAATTTGTGGTGCTATTGAGATTCGAGCATGGGCACTTGTAGTTTAGTGCATGTAATGAGATGCTTATTTTGAAGCATGCTGCAGTAATGTTGGCAATACTCTTGGTAGCCATTAACTTGGGTCTTTTCTTTTGTGTTATCTGACCTTTGGTTATTAAGAATGATTTTGTTTCATTGTTATATATGTATGAATGATAAGTGCACTTATTCATTTTGTTAATTATTATGTATCAGCTGGTTAGATTTAATTTTGGGATCCCAAATGATTTGTTATATTGTATTTGCTATATTTGTATTTTGCTTTACTATGTGTAGATGATTGATATAATTGATGTAACACTTGTACTTTGACATTTTCAAGTATCTCTACTATGATTTTTAAGAATTTACTGTACAACTTTGGCTTGTAACCTTCTCTAAAATTTAGTTTCTATGTCAGGTTGTAATTATTTTTGTTCATTACTAAGACTTCATTTTTGTAAACTTTTGCCAAACTTGTGGCATTTTCTGTTCATGCTAACTATTTTAAATGACATACTATTTTCTTTTATGTATAATTTTGTTTTGGGAGCACAAGTTATACCTGTTTGAAATTCATGTTGTAGTGACACTTTGCTGTTTGCAAAGTACGAGTGCCCACTAGAGTGAGTCTGCTGTGACGAGACATGCCAGATGCAAGCCCAGGGGAGCTGCTACCTGCTGTTTGATATCTGCACGTTATGTGGCAAAGGGGCCACCTATTGGGGCGCAATCCAAACCAGCGATTGCCCCCTCATTACCATCATCGAATTACGTCGTCAGTGAGAAAGGACTCTGCAGCTGATATTTCTTCAGTATGGGTGATGTTAGAGGTTCTCTCATAAATACCTCAAACATAGTGCAATGTAGATACAGTCTTACAGTGGCAGCAATGTACAATATGCGCGTGCACGGCCCACTCGGAGACTTGTAATATACAAGTTTGAATAAATATTGTCTGTGGCACTCAAAATTCCATGATTACATCATAGATATGACAAATATGTTAACAGGAAATAAGACACTCAACTCCTTTTGATAGACATCTGTGCTCCATTATATAAAATTTCAAACATCAAAATTCTAACCTGTGTAAAAACAATTTTGCTTGTATAATTTTTTCTCTGATGTGAAGTATGTCATTTATTTGCTTTCATGTATTTTGTTGTTTTTGTCCTTTTTGTTTCAATGGGGACGTCAATCTGGGTAGCTCAGGGGGATGCTAGTGTTGACAACACGGCAGTGTAGGTTAGTAACACAGACAGGATGAGACATGCCATAAAGGGAGGGGTTAACTTCATAAACGTGGGATGCGCGAGTAAGTGTCTTCCTCTTTTTGCAAGACACCTAAAGAGGTAACACATAGTCAACATGGCGGTCCACATTGAAACAATTAGGTAAAAGTAATCTGTATATTTCTATTTAATATAGTGGCCATCCAAAGCTAAAATGAGTTGATTATTGAAACAGGTGACCTTACCTCATAATCCCATATAAGTTATGTGTGATTTGAGAGTAGTTTTTGTGTGTTTTTGTATTTGTGTCCCCACGTGGTGGATAATGTTTCTCACGTAATGTTGTTTACCTCACTAGTGCAGCCATCTCGTGTGACGTCATTCGTTGGTCAGGCTCGTAGTTCCCTCTGACGTAGCAATCTATATGAATTAGTTTTAAGGTTATGTATATTGTCTTCCGGCCAGCTATTTAGGTAGGCATTTAATTCTTGCAGGGTGTGAAGCGGAAAAGGAATCTTTTATCAAAAAAATTACTAGTGATGAAATGTGTTTTATAATGTTTTATTGTCGAACACGTGCACTAACACTTTCACAGATTTATCTAGATGATCGCCATACTGAAACTGTTTATCATAACTTCTCACTTTTAACTCACGTACTTCAATTTTTTGTATATAAGTGACTTTGTAATATTTTAGATCTTTAATGATTTTCACTGCGTGTAATTTAACGAACTGAAGGACCGATAGGCGACATGTAGTCACGTATTGTACACGAATCTTTGATGAACTGAGCGGGAGACGATGTGTAATGCTTCGTGAATCTTGCCGAACTGGGGACGATGTGTAATGTGTCGTGAATCTTGCCGAACTGGGGGACGCTTGACTTCGAGCATGGCTATTTATAGGCTTGCCCCAAGATACACCTAAAGATTATATATGAATTACCATTGGCTAATAAAACGCGCCAACATTAGCGTCTATTTTACTATCCAATGAAAACCACTAATACATATTACTTTTATAGAACATTCTGGAAGCTTTTTTTTTACTGAAAAGGCGCGAAACATTACGTAACTTCCTGGTTCCCGGTAACGATAAACAACTCAAACCCTTCATTGCAGTATTGTTATTGTTAACAGTTTCAGTAGAGCCGAAAATTATTATTTACCATTAATAATTACAATTATTAAACCTCTGAAATCAATGTTACATAAAAATACATATTCATATGTAAATAATTATTTACATTAAAGTAATTTGTGATACAAATTACCGTCTCAGATTACATATATTTCTAATGAATATTTAAGCTCGCCCTTGTCGACCTTGTGGTGAATGTGAAAAATGTAAAGATCCCGGGTTACCCCTTGCTCTACCATGTAAATTTAAGTGTTATTAATACTCTACCATGTAAATTTAAGTGTTATTAATATGTGAGGTACGACAATATTTATTCTGATTTCCTATTCTTCACAGAATTTCTGAAATTCATTTATTGCTCTTTGTAAACCAACTACTGTTACAATTCCTACCATTAAATCATCCAAGAATTTCTTTATTTGCTATTACCGGGCAGTGCTGATTTCCTTTTTGGATTTTGTCTATTATATCACCTATGAATAAATTAAATAAAATTGGACTCAATTTACATCCTTTTCTCAATCTTATTTTTTGCTCTGTCATCATGATTTCATTTTTTTTCCCATCTTATACACAACTTTACCCCTTTATAGATTTTATTATACTTCCTTTATGTAGTTTTCATTTACCCCCTTTCTTCTTAATTTCTGTTCATCATATCAAATGCTTTCTCAAAATCTACAAAGAACATGTATATCCTTCCTCTCTTCTTACTGAGGTATTTGTCTATTATGTTTTATTATGAACACATTATCTGTTTGTTTACCTTTCCTGAAACCTGCTTGAAATTCTGACACCTTCTTTTCTTGTTCCACCCAATTTTCCAACCTTTCTACTAATATCCCTGTGCATATTTTTCCTAAAATGGATAACAAACTTATTCCCCTGTAATTTTTTGGTTTATTTGGCCCTCTCTTCCCCTTCTTCCCCTTATATATAGGTACTATCATGCTTATTTTCCATCTTTCTGGGATGCCAACACTTTCTTTCATTTTGTTTAACACCTTTGTCATCACTTCTAAGCTATTTCTTGTTTCGCATATACTTTCCAAAATTCTCCTGGTATTTCGTCATATCTTACTGCCTTTTTTTTGGGGGGGGGGGTTACTCTTTAGTTGCTGGTAGACCTCTTAAATTTGAATTGCCTGCCTAGTTCATCATTTGTTATTTCTATTGTTCCTATCTCTCTTATTTCTAATTTAGTCTTTTCTCCATCCCCAATAAGTTGTTCTATAGCTTCTTTTATCTTTTTCCCTGTATTTTCCTGCCACTTTTTTCTCTTCATCTCTAGTAGACAGTTGTATCTCCATTTCCTAGCCAACAGATTTTTCCTGTCTGCTTCTTCTTCTGTTCTCCTACATCTAATAAGGTCTTTAAATATTTCTTTTTTCTCTGCTTTACACTCTTCACCAAACCCCCTTTACTTTCATGTTTCCTACTCTGTCTTGTTTCCATTCCTCTCCCTGCTCCTGCTACTAGTAATTCTAATGCTTTTCCTGAATTTTCCTCCCTAATTTGAATATCTTTATTTTCATTGTCTGCATTTCTTTCCCTCATTTTACCTGTTGTTCCCCTACCTTTGCTTTCAGATTTATGTCTGTTATTAGTAGAAAATGTGCACTATTCGTATATAAGTTTCTGACTTTAAAGTTGTTTACCATGTATTTAATATACTTGACCATGATACGTAGTCAATTACACTTTAGCCATTTGTGTTTATAAAGGTACATTCCCCATGTTCATCCTCTCCATATTTCCTGTTTAGAATGTTAAGTGCACATTATTTTGCCCATCCATTAAATTTACATCATTTTTCCCCTATTCTTACATTGAAATCGTCCATTATTTTGATCTATATATACACACTTATCCGTTAACATCTCTATATCTTTCTCTAAAAGATGGTATAATTCTGGATTATGAAACTGTGAGTTGCTCACGGGTTATATCTACGCCTATACATATTTTACCTTCACCTAGCTGTTTATCTTGAATTATGACCCATAATATTTCCTTTGACCAGGACCACGTTTCTTTAATAGTTGTGCTCAGGGTTGTCTTAATAAAAAATTCCAGCCCTCCTGGTACTCTCCCTTTCTTTCTTAGCATTCTCCCCTTCTTCCAATATAATTATAAACTCTTTAATTCTATATCGTTCTCCTTTAACCATGTTTCTACCACTGTCAGATAGTATAACTTCTCCAGTAAATGCTGTGAAGTTGCTGTATAATTTTTGTTTTTCAAACCTTCACAGTTCCAAAAACCAAATCGTCTTACTGTCTGATATTGCAATCCTGTTCTGCCCCTGAAAGATCTGAACTTTTCAACATTTTGTTTACTTCTCAACTTGTAACCTTTCATAGTTTGCTTTTCTTTCTGCAGCACCGGAATGCTCCCGTGAAGGGATAACATGATATTTTCTTGCCCTTCCTTCTTCATCTGCTCCCCACTACTCCATCACTACTCCCCTCTTCTTCCTCACTGCACACTGCTGCCACACCTCTTTTCCCTTCACTGCCAAAACATGTGCTGCTTCACACTCTTCCCTCTTAGGTGATGCTACCTTCTTTGGGGATGTGAAGTCTCCATTGTTGCCATCTGCTCTCTCCATTACAGTTGTTGGTTCATACGAATGTTGTGATGTTGAAATTAACGTCATTTTCCTTTCATGTTGGGTTTAACATCTATCAGCTCTTGCCTCTATGCTGGACTTTGTTTTTCCTCTGCCTGCTGCGGATGTTGAATCGCCTCATTCACTTCTTTTGTGCTGACTTGTTTCCTTCCATTCCATTTCTTTCCTCTGTATGCACTTCTTGCCCACATACATTACATCCACTCCATCTATCCAGAGATGTAGATTTTGTATAAATGCTTGTTTGCCATCTGATCTTGCTTCCATCATCATCTTAATTAAATTTATTTTTACATCTCTTTGAGCTACTGTCACGTTTTTGTTTATAAGTATGTTGCTCCCTTTTAACATCTTTGCTCTTCTAAAAATTTCATGAAATAAGTTGGATGTTGCAAATTTTGCTGTTATTGGCCTTTTCCTATTTTGCCTTCCTACTCATATCCCTCCACAATCTCCCCATCCTGTCAGATCCATTTCTAATTTGTCCGTTAGAATTTTCCTTACTTCTTCCATTGGCCAAGGACCTCTTCTCTCTTCTACACCCATGAACATCAAATTTAATCTTCTCCTCCTCTCAACCATTTTCTCCATTTTCACCTTGATCCCATCTACGTCTCTCCTTATTCCTAGCACTCTTTTGCAATATCTTCTTTTATTTCTTTGGCTACTTGCTTCAGATTTTCTTTCATGCGTTCTTCCATTCCATCTATCTTATTCAATTTTTCTTCAATAAGCTTCTCTAACATTGTTTGTATTTGCTCAGGTCCTGGATTTAGTTCAATTCCACCTATCATTAATAGCATAAATATTACGCTTCCAAGCACTAACCAATTTATCATTATGTTTTGCTCCATTTTACCTTTCATAAATTTCTTTACTATAAATAGCCTTATTCTCATTCTGTATACAGCAAGTTATACTCCCATTGTCACTTGTTACACTTTTCTTCTCAGTGACAGAGCTGCTTGCACACACAACCTTTTTCCTCCATACTCACCTCACTGCTATTCATCTATTACTCCCGTAATAGATGAATACTTGCAATTAACAAAAATCTGCATTAAACAATGCTTTGTTGAGATTGAAGAAAAGCTGTAAAACTGAAATTTAGCTTATCTGTGGGCAACCTGTTATTTTAGGGGACCTCTTCATTTTCCTCAAAACTTCAATAACAATCATTCCCCTTAAACTTCAAATGCTGACATAGATATGTAGGTGACATTTTGGCAATAGTGAGTGAAAAACAGATAGATAATGCCTTGAAGCTGCTAAACTTGCAAATACCAACCCTACAGTAAATGTTCCACTAAACAATACAGAATATAACAATGAACACAACAAGTAGTTCACTCTGCAAAATACAGTGGTTTCAGTGAAGAATTGGTTAACAAGAAAATTAAGTTTTAAAGATGCAGACTACACTTTCTTGGATAAAACCAAAACAACATACATAAAATTTACTTATCATCCAAAAGTTGCACACCATTTTCAAAAAATGTTCAAAGAATATATCATTGGCACCACAAATAAATTCAGCATTAAAAACTTACTGAAATCGCATTGAACAGATAGTAAGCTTAACAGCAAAAAGTACCATGTTAACCTCTAGTTCTCAAGGCAGCAGGTTAAAACCCAGCAAAGGGTGATGATATTTTTGGGCATAAAAATCCTTAGCATGGCTTCCTTTGGAGGGGAATTAAAGCCAGTGGTACCGTGTCATAGATTTATGGCGTGTAAAAGAACCTGAAGCCTGATGAAGAGGCCTCTGAGCAAAATTTCTTGTCTTTCACTTACAAAAGGTAGAATGGGATGCTAAGGAACATAGTCATTAAAGAGCGCCCTAAATAAAGCTCAATTTAATTTTTTTCTAACAGTAAAAAATCAGGCATTTACTGTATCAATTGCAAGGAATGCAATGGAATTTACATCCTTGGGCTCAAGGAGCACTTCAGGAACATAAGGGACAAGAAAACTGATAAATCTACTGTGGCTTATTTTGGGAGGGGAAATATATCACTTCACTTTTCTAGCGTAGCTTGGTTCAATTTTCACTGTCACTTTACTTTTCTAGTGTAACTTACTTCAGTTTTCACTGTCACTTCAGTTTTCTAGTGCAACTTGGTTCAGTTTTCACTGTCACTTTTCTTTTCTAGTGTTATCTTCTTAATTGGAATAAATAATTCAATTCTATTATTAACAGTGTAATGGAATCAGCTTTCTTACAAGTGTCCAGACACCCACAGAACTGACCACATGGGAAACTCATGAACTTCAATATTGTATGTGAAGGAATTCTAACTTAAGCTTTGTCAAGCCGCCAGAAGGGGCACTGCAATCTGCACTAATGTGAGACTGCAAGTCAACTTCTGAGATTTGATAGCTGACAATGAGAACAACAGTTCATGAAACATGTACTAGATAAGGTACCAGAAATTGAGTATGTATTTTACTCAAAATCAATTTATAAATTTGTGCTTCACTGTGTTAAATTTATGCAAGTCAACTTCTGATATCCGATAGCTGACAATGCGAATAACAGTTCATGAAACATGTACCAGATAAGATACCAGAAATGAGTGAAGCATTGCATGCGTGCGTGTGTGTGTGTGAGAGAGAGATTCAAAATTAATTTATAAATTTGTGCTTCACTGTGTTAAATTTATGTTTCCTTAACAGTGTTTATACAATTGGAACTAAGCTCAACATGCCAAAGGATGAAGTTAAATTATCTCCTCAGTGAGGTCCCAATTAATAAGTGAAAGGAACAGAATGTGAGTTTGGTTGATCAAGATTCTGTTTGAAATAGGAAACTGATGTGTTATAGTAATTAAGCCATACATTGATTGCAGGTAAATTTAAAAGACCATGTTGCAGAATAAGCAATCCAAGGATTTTATCATTGATATTTTTTTATGTTATCTGTGCTTTTTTTTTCAAGTGATCAAAGAAATTAGTCTCCTGTGCACAACTCTTGTAGTAAGTTATTGAAATTAACTTGAATGATTGAGTTGGTTGTAACACTATCTTCATTTTACTTAGTCTCACTTCACTGTTTCCAACTTCTAACTTCCAAATTAATAAGTTAGTGACAACTTCGCAATGTTCATGACTTGAACCCACTCTTTTACATTTTACTTTCACTGCCACTAAAATAATTAATAAGCAAATGGATAAGAGTTAATTATGAAAAAAAAACACGCTTCCCAAATTACATTCAGCAGCCAAGTAGAAATATGTAAGTAAAATTACGCCATATATGTAGTACTTTATGATGTAATGAAGCTTCGTAATGTTCGTGATTTGAATCCATTCGCTTATTCAACATTGCCTTTTCATCCTTTTAAAATTAAAGTAATAATCAGTAAAATTAAATAATAAGCAAATGGATAAAACTTAATTATAAAAAACAAAACAACACTCTTCCCAAATCACATTCAGCAGCCAAATAGAAATATGTATGTAAAATTGCACCACACAGTAGCATAATGTAAACACAAAGTGCAATATTTCTTTGTTATTTGCTAGTTTTTATGTGTCACAAGGAAAAATGTAAATTTGCATGCTGTGTGTAAACAATACATGTCACAATAAATTAGCATCGGTTTGTTTACACTATACTTCACTTGCCAGTTAATTACTGAACATGTTTCCAGAGTCTTATTTCCATCTTCAGCATCAACCAACTAGTTGCTGCAATTTAACAAGTGAGATATAATGTAAACAAACTGACACTCATTTAATTTGAGTTCACCTCACTGTTCAAAAAGCTTCCAGTTATTAGTTAATGCATGCCACACTTATTTCAGAATAGAAAAATGACATATAATTTAAATTACATTGTGAATGAGTATTTAATAATAGTTCTGGATAGACAAGATAGTGAATGAGATGTGTGTATATGCTCAATGAAACAACACATTCACTGGGCGGCACAGCTAAGGAAAAGAAGAGAGTGATCATTCCCTCTGAGCATGATTGTAGCTTAACTCATGTATGTTTATCAGCATTAACACACACATTGCAAAAAATGGAAACAATGTACTGTGGAATGAAACAGATAATGGTCTTCATCAGTGATTCTGCCACAAATTGAATTACCTGAAATTTAACTTTAGGCATTATACTGTTACTACAAATTATGTGTATTCAAACTTTAATGCAAGCAGACCACCCAAGTGGGAAAGGGAGGAATGTATGTTGATGGCCCAGGAATTTAATAGACTGATTGTATTAATGGAAGCCTGCTAAAACATTTTAAGTCTAAGGGCATTTATAAATCTGATAGGTTATATAAGTTGATGATTTCTTTTGCTAAATAATATGGGTATATTAGTTTTTTAATCATTTGTAATTTGATGAAGCAGATCACTATCAACTGATTTACTTTTGATTAATTTATACAAATACTGGCATGGTTGTTATAATAATTATTAAATTGGTGTTAACTAATCTTAAGTTTTATAAGTAGCCATGCTCAAATGTATAAAGTTAGAACTTGAGGTTAAAGATGTGCCATAATAATAATAATAATAATAATAATAATAATAATAATAATAATAATAATAATAATAATAATAATAATAATAATAATAATAATAATAATAATAATGCCAATAAAACCCCTTGTTATTTTTTAAAGTGTATTACTGAGAAGTATGTTGTACAGACTAAAGTGCTTGACCATTAAGGAAGCAATTCAAAAGGAACTTGTTATGTTTCATCTGTGCTGAGTCGAGTATGAAAACAATACAATCTGGATTTGGATTAAAGCACTGCTCCAGTTTAAAAACATGATACTTTGTTTATTTCAGTTAATGTAAACAGTAAACTTTATGTCCATAACAACAGTATTTTAAGGCCATTTCCTTTGTGCAGAGGTGTATGTGGAGAATATATCACTACCTTCCCATTATTATACTATGTGGGTCTTTAGGAAGGTAGGGTGACAATCACAAGGGCTTTTTGTAGGCAACCCTGCTTTATGATGTGGTTTTCTTAACAAGCTATGTTACATGTACATAAATCAGGAAATTCCCCTATATGAATTCTATAATGAACACTTCCTTGATTAGAACTTTCAGAATATTTTTACCTTATCTTCAGGATTTAAAATGTTAAATGCACATTCAGAACTGGTATCTTCTTCAGCACCATCTACTTCAGGCATTTCTAGTTCTGCATACTGAAAAACAGAAACATTAAAATTGCGACAAGTTTGTAAATACATAGCTTGCAACTTCTTAGTAACCTTTTTCTCAATAATGAGCTAAAGACATATACCATGCAACTCTCAGCATTCCCCAGACCTCATTTAAGCACTCATGACATCATCATTACATTCATTGTTTTTGTAGATATGAAATCTTATAAGGGATGCTAAACTATGACTAAACAAATAAGGAAGGGATAAAGGAGCTCGAAGAGAAATCATTTTATAATAAATTATATTTTAAAATGGTGCTGTTTATGTCTGAACTGCCTTGAAATCATATAAAGGGTGGCAATAAAGAAACCACACTTAATTTTTTTCTCATTTCCTGCCACTTCGAGGAGAAAGAGGGGAGTAGGGCATTGACCTATGGATTCCCCTCTACTGTCACACAAAGTTTCATTTATGTGCAGTGGTTAGTCTGGCTGTGACAAGTGAAATAATTAGAATAATGCTGAGTGCTAGAGTAGAATGTGTTAACATCAAATTCAACACAAAACTCAGAAAATCTGCCACAGCAACTTTTTTGTACAAAGTTTTCAAGTGGTTTAAGAAATTTAAGGAGGGTAGGGAAGACACCAGGGCAATCCAAGACTGGGCTGTCCTTACACTATGAAAACTGAAGAGAATGTGGAGAAAATTGCTAAAATTATTTGAAGAGATTGCCAATTAAACATTTGAGCTACTGCTGAACTTACCAAGATCAATAAGGTAAGTGTTACACAGATTTTGCATGGTGACTGATCATGAAAAAGATGTATGCTAAAATGGTGCCAAAAATCCTCACACTCACGCAAAATGAATTGCTGTGTTGACATCTTGAAGACATTGAAAATAATACTGATTTCTTAAAAAACATAATTAAGTGCAACAAAGCTTTGATTTTTCAACATGTTCCAGAGACCATGTGAAACTCCATGCATTGGAAGAGCCTCCAATCCCCCAGGAGATTTTTATTTATGGACACTCTTTAACTGCTATGGTTCTTACCCATTCTATATTAGATATAAAAGAAGGCAATTTTGTTCAGAGGCCTCTTCTCAGGCTTGAGGTTCTTTTACATGCTGTAAATCTATGACAGAGGACCACAGGCTTTACTTCCCTACCAAAGGAAATTTAAGGATTTTTAAGCCCGAAAAAAATCCATTGTCCTCTGCTGAGTTTGCACTCACAACCTTGGGAACTAGAGGCTAGTTCCACTAGACCATGGAGGACAACAAAAGTGTGCATGAGCAAATAAAAATTAAAAGCAATGATGATTGTTTTTTTTTTTAATATCCAGGGGGTTATCTACATTGATTGGGTGCCTGCAGGTCAGACTGTCTATCAGGTTTATTATATAAATGCTTTGAAGACCAGACTTGCGAAAGAATGCCTCAGGATCCTCCACTAGGACAATGTCCCAGCCCACAATATGATATCTATGAAGGGTTATTTGGCGAAAAGCAACATTCCTGAGATGAACATCCTCTGTATTTGCTGGACCTAGCACTATGTGGCTTTTTTTCTTCTTAAAAGTCATGTCTGTGTTCAAAAGAACCAGGTTCGAGTCCGTGGATGCAGTGAAAGCAAAAGTAATACAACTACTGAATAGCACAACACAAGATGACCTGCAGCGCATCTTTCAACAGCAGAAAATTAGCATTGCGCGGTGTGGGGACGGGAGGGGACTAATTGAAGTGGGATAACATTGCCATTGTTGTTTTTTTTCAATAAAGTGTTAAAACATAAATACGGTTTCTTTATTGCCACACCTCGTACAGACTAATCACTATAATTACATGAGATAATAAAGGAAATAAAAACAAAAAACTCTCACCTCCTTGGAAGTATCAATGCCAAACATTAATTTTAGCTTGGCATCTGCTTCAATGCAATTAACAACAGTTTCATGACATAACTCCAGTTTTGTAACACATGACATGCATACATTAAGGGGCAGCAAATCAGTTTTAGTTACCTGTAACATTTTTAAAATATAAATTTAAAATCTATCACAAGGAGTGCTTGATAGTAAAGCATTCTTTATTTATAATATAAAATATACAGCCTAGGAGCTAAATATGGGAGAGCTAAAGAACTGAAGCACTAGATTTTAAGCTTTAGAGTAAGTTTTATTTGTATATAGTAATAAGAATGGAAATAAATATTACATTACATTATAATATAAATTATGTACACAATTGGATGATTCTAATGTGCAAAGCTGCATATTACATAAAAATAGAATAGCCACTTGCACTGTGAAAGAACTATGGCATATGACTACAATGGAGGTACAGTGGGAAAAGCTTTCTGAGAAGTAAACTAACAGTGTGAAGTTGTTACTTTAAATAATATTATTCCAGCATTTGCTGATTAATATAAAATATGGCATACCTTTATTATACTGACTTGTTACAAACATTTGGCAAATGGTGAACAAAAATTCAACTGCTTTGTCCCTATATTTGAAGGAGGAGCTGGCACTCGAGCTGCTTGGACAGTTTGTTCATAAAAATCAGGACAAATTTATGGATTTTAATGACAAGATAGAAGCTGCTGCTTAAGCGCCTATTTTCTTAGTTATGGAAATGTAAAAATACAATAATTTTATCAGATTCTAAGGCAGCTATTCAAGCCATAACTTCAGCTTTCTTCCACAAAACAGTAAATATTAAAGAAATCTGCAAATACATGCAGTATCTTCAAATATACTAGCTAGATAGAATAGTTTTTCAATGGATACTAGTCCATTATGGTGTTGATAATGATAATGCTGATAAAGAAAATACCCAAAATTTAGCAGAAAGTGAAATAAAGTTATTCTTATGAGTCTGTAACACAATTAGGGATGGAACCTTGATACTCTTGATACCAGTGATATCAAAGTATGTCTAATACTTTGAGATAAACCTTGGATACTTTTTTGATACTTTTAAATTTTTAAGTTTTGCATTATTGAAAGTTGTTGCATTTAACTTTATGCTAATTAAGGAATGAAAAGAGTTGAGACTTCACTTTATTGCCTTGCATGTGTCCCTAAAGAATTACTGGACTATGGTTCTTGACAGACCTTGACTGCATTTCCTGTGGGTGAATGAATGCAACATTCCATATATTCTTGTGTCTAAATGAAACCATGCAAAATGATGGGGGAAGTAGTAGAGTATTCATGTAACATGCAGCGGACTTGTGAAAGAAGCTGATTTAGCTGACATACTAAATCACATTTCTGCAATAGACTCACACTCAGTTATTACATTTGCCTACTCCGGTGACCAAAATCTGTGAATCCAGCAGAAACAAATCAGAACTTAAAGACATGAGATAATACAGTACACAGAAATATTTGTTCTTTCTTTCCATTTGTTAAGTGTTTATGCAAGTCAAATGTTTGTATTGAACATACATATGCTAATGTATGAGGATGGATAATAGACAGACTTGATTCACGAAACTTACTATATTTCTGAGGGTTATAGGCTAATTACTTATTACAGGATGAAAAACTACATATTTTGTGTGGTAGTTGCGAACAGTAGTAGATTGGTATAACACACACTTTGTTTTTAGTTGAGTTACATATAAAATATATCATCATCATCAAACTTCAAGATAGGCCATAGGCCTGTCTTGGCTCAGAAGGAATCTTCCCAGCATCTATGTGGTTGTATATACAGGATGTTTCAGAAATACTTTTACAAACTTTGGGTATGTGTTCTTTACACCACAAGAAGGAAAAAAGTTCATATGAACATATGTCCCATAATCCTTTGTTTTCTCGTTAGGAGGTGTTCAACAGTGGTACACTTATAACACACAAAACTCATAATAAATGCTCGAAATGTCCTCCTCTTGCTTCTATGCATGCCTATACTCATTGAACCATGGAATGTCGCACCTGTCAAAACCTCCGGGATGGTGTCGAATGGTTTCGCAGGCTTCCATGACATGTCGATGAAGCATTTCTGCATCCGGGATGGCTGCTCCATAAACCAATGATTTAAGATGCCCCCAGAGGTAAAAATCCACAGGATTGAGGTCGGGAGAACATGCAGGCCATGGAACTGGTCCTCCTCTGCCTATCCATCGGTCATGATAGATACCAGTCAGTGCATTTTGAACAATGTGACTAAAATGTGTCGGAGCCCCATCATGCATAAACTACATGTTTTTTCTTATTTGCAGGGGCACATCTTCGTGAAATAAGTCGGGAAAAGTGTGCTGGATAAAGTCCCTGTAGACAGCACCAGTAAGACGTGCTGGTAAAACGTATGGACCTACAATGCCAGCCCACGCATTCAGACTAAACTGTTGCTGATGTCTAGCCTGAAGTACAGCATGAGGATTATGATCTGCCCATACATGTACATTGTGGAAATTAGTAACTCCATTTCTCCCAAACGTTGCCTCGTCTGTAAACAAACCTGATGAGACAAACAATGGATTGGCTGTTTATGCTACAAACCATCGGCAAAAGTTATCCTGTGGTGGATAATCGGCAGGTGAAAGGCCCTGCACCCGTTGAATATGATATGGATACAGGAGCTGCTCGTGAAGTACCCTCTTTGCTGTCACGTGTGATGTACCAGATGCCACGGCCAATTGTCTTGTACTGATACCTGGATCGTCTTCGACACACTTTAACATCTGTTCTTTGCATTCCGGCGTACGAACAACTCTTGGTCTTCCTCGATCAATAGTCAGTGGTGCAACGGTTCCTGTCTCAGCAAGGCGACGATAAACAGCGACAAAGGTTGGATGACTCGGTTGTCTTTGGTCTGGAAACTCCATCTGATAGAGCCGTGCAGCCTCGCACTTTTGAGGTTGGACCCCGAAGGCCGTTGAACTCACACTTTCATCGTGACAGGAATAACGTGAAAACCAAGGATTATGGGACATATGTTCATATGAACTTTTTTCCTTCTTTTGGTGTGAGAACCCATACCCGAAGTTTGTAAAAGTATTTCTGAAACATCCTGTATATTAGTTTATATTTTCAAGATTACAGAATAAAGAAGAATTGCTACTATTTGTTTTGTATGGATAGAAAATCCTTTAAAAGAAAGTTTTAGCACAAAATATAGTTAATAAAAAGAAAGGCAAAGACATTATGTTGATGATGATTATTATTATTACTATTGTTGTTATAATTAGTCTTGACTAACAATAGGGGATATATAACCTGTGGTATTATCAAGATAAAAAAATTGCTGCCAATTGGGGGATTGTCAAACAGGAACAATTTAAGGATTAGCATACAATACAAAATTGGTTACATGCATTTATACACAGAAAACTGCTAATACGAACAAAATTCAGTAAACAAGCTATCGATTTTACAGTTTTTTATAAAGTGAGTATCAAGTATCGGTGCTTAAAAATCAGTATCTGTATTGAGTAAGAAATAGTGGTATCATTCCATCACTACAAATATCAGTTGGAAAAAAGATGAAGATGAAAACAAGAGGTGCTTACGAAACATGTTCTATTAATTTCAAGTAAGTGAAGTTTTAGTGTATCCACCAACTCAAGATTCAATTAAATTAATGCATAGAAAGTTAGTTTGATTAACTGAACTTATCCCTTAACAAAACTCGGAAACAATTAACTTTTTGATAGACCCCAATGTGACATCAGGTGGATGCAGACAATCTACAATAGACAAGTTCAGACTAGCTGCAGTTCATGTTTGCTTAGGTAAAGCACTTCTATAAAACTGGCATATAACTTCACCAAATTGTTTTTGTGTTTCTAAGAGTAGATGAATAAGAATGATTAAATAAATATAAAGTTAGGAAGATATTATGCCAAAATATGGGAAAGGAGGAGGAGAGTGATTTTACTGCCAACTTCTGAGCATTAGACATATGCTCATATATTTTGTCCCTTCTATTACATACTGCTTGTTAGTATTAAGAACACATCACCAACATTTGCTTGATAGCAATTGTTTGCATTTAGAACAATGAATTTGTAAGTGCACTAATCCAGTAGTTGTACAAGGTGTGATAAAAAAATAACGGGATTTTTTTTTAATTTTGTGAGCTTTACACATTTGATGTTAAAAACTTTTGTTTTATCTTGTTGGTACACATGTTCCTGATATATGTTTGCATTTGTAGCTGTTTTGAATATTTAGTTTATTTAAAATAAAGAGAGTTTAATTTTAAATTATGACACATCACTGTTACTAGCTTCTAAATCTTCAAAATTAATTAATTTAGTTTATTGTTGACAGTCGAAAACGTTATATGTGTTTTCAAGTGCTTGGCAATTTTTATTTTTGAAAAAGATGGATCAGAGAATTTGCATTAAATTTTGCTTGCAAAACAGAATAAAATGCAGCACCGCATTCGAAATGTTGACTGTGGCTTTTGGCGAATTTACTATGAGTAAGACAAGAGTTTATAAGTGTATAAACGTTTCAAAGAGGGTCAAGAAGATTTTGAAGACGACAACCGCCCTGGACGCCCTAACACATCAATTATTACTGACGACAATGTGGAAGTAGTAAAGAAAATGGTTCTGGAAAATCGCTGAATCACCTACAGAGAGCTTGCTGATGATGTCAACATATCCTTTGGCTTATGCCAAGCAATTTTTTCGAATGTTTTGGGCATGAAACATGTAGTAGCAAGGTTTGTTCCAAAGTTGGTGAATTTCGACCAAAAAAGATGTCACGTAGACATCGCTCAGGAATTTCTGAATGAAGTCGAAAACGATCCAGATCTTTAAAAGAAGGTTAATAACAGGTGACAAAACATGGGTATAGGGGTATGACATCGAAACTAAGGCCGATCGTCCCAATGGAAACTGCCTGAAGAGCCAAGATAAAAGACAAGTTCGATCACATGTGAACGTTCTTCTCACTGTTTTCTTCAATTAAAATGGGATAGTGCATCAGGAATTCCTGCCTTATGGTCATATGGTCATAGAAGTTATGCGCAATTTGCATGAAGCAATCCGAAGAAAACAACCAGAATTGTGGCAAAACCACCCGTGGAAAGTGCATCACGATAATGCACCTGCTCACACCTCAATGCTTGTTCGTGACTTTTTGGCCAAAAAAAAAAAAAAAACCATTATGCTGCCTCAGCCACCATATTTGTCGGACATGGCCTCCTGCGACTTCTTTCTATTCCTGAGGCTCAAGAGAACCATGAAAGGACAATGTTTTGCCACCATTGATGAGATAAAAACAGAATCGCTGAAGGAGCTGAACACCATAAAAAAAAAAGTGAGTTCCAGAAGTGCTTCCAAGATTGGAAAAAGCGCTGGCGCAAGTATATTATATCTGAGGAGGATTACTTTGAAGAGGATAAAGTTGGATGTTGATGATTAAATAAAAATTCTTTAAGAAAAACAAAAATTCCTGTTACTTTTTGATCACACCTCGTATATGTGCCCAATAACAGGCACGTATTTAAAATTCTTTAGTCTTTATGTAATTCCTATTGTTACAATATGTAAAAGTTTGTAATAACTTTTGATTTTATCTGTTGAGTAGGACTGTAGGTATTTGTAGCTAATGAAACCAATTGCAAAACTACAATTGTAAGTTTAAATCTTGTTTTGATCACGGAGATTTCACCTCTGCCAAGTCCATAAGACAAGACAGTTATGTAGTTACAAATATGTTCTGGTTTATTTTTATAAAAAATGTGAGAATACCATTATTGGTAGATGTATATGAATTTTATCAACGAGCTGCAAGTCAATTCCTCGTTCTCCAAATATGTGGATGATGTCTGTTGATTCTTCAGCACAAATTCTGCACAGATCACTAGCCACATTAAAGCTTCCTGTCCAGTTCTGTTCTTGGTCTTGTTCCACATTATCCATGGTATTGTCTTCACAATTCATTGGTATTAGATTTACAAGTAATGATATACTTCCTGAAACTGAAAACATAATATGTATGTCATCATACCGTTCTGTGAAAATACTGGTCGAAGCAAAATTGGTGTGTGAGATTTTGTGCTATAAATAAATACAAAAACATTTAATTCTATATGGACTGTTGACACATTGTTTGGCAGAAAGACATAATTGCTGCAGTACCTGTATTTTATGTTGTATAAGAATGAATAAATGTTTGTTATAATAATACACAGATAAAGAAAGTGCAATATACCCATCTTTTCTTTGAAGCTTTGTGACATAAAGCCTTTTTATTGTAAATGCTGCTGTACATAATTCATTTTGTTAAGGTTAAATAAATACTGGTTTTTAAACACTTAAACATACATATTTATGCTCACATTCACACTTTCAAAATTCTACAGAGGAAAAACAATAATATTAATTACAGAAAAATGTCTCCTATCAAACTTAACTTAATCTGGGACCTCTATAGACTGCAGAGGCAGTTCATCATCATAGTCGCCAAAGCAAAAAAAACTGGCCCTTTTTGTTGCATTTCTATTTATAAGGATAGGCCATGCAAAACAACATGCAAATCAATATGCTACAATAAAATAATCAATTCACCTAATTCTGTGAATGGGCACATTGAGCTAGGGGTATGGGAAAGGAATTTATTAAAAAAAGAAAAAAAATATATACCAAGATAGGGTAATGAATTTTGAAGTACTTATGGAGAACAAGCTGATACAGAAGTTCATAAAGATTCCACCAATGGAAAAGTCAATGCAACCAGGAGGGCCAGCAGTTGATTGATACTTAGGATGCAAGCTATAGCCTTTGAAACTTGTTTTTGGAAACACGTAAGCGAATATAAAATGATACTTCGTTGTACAGTTTTTAACAGTTCAGTTTTGTTTCTCCTTTTTGCAAGTTTTGCATTTTGAAACCATTTCTAAACAAACACTTATTACAATTAAAATAAGGTGGTTAGAAGAATAACATTTTATATAAATTAGTACAAAATAAAAGGGATAACTGTGAATTGATAATGAGCAGAGAAAGTCACAATTTTATGCACAAAATCTTTTCATTTTCCCTGCTTTAGTTTTCTGCTGTTATACTTGATGCCATAGAGCTTCCTAAAATGAGCATCTTAACTCTAATCATGTTGCCTGTGTTATGGTAATAAGCAGGGACAGGATTCTGTTGACATGTCATCTTTTAAATGTTGCATCATTGTCATTGCTAACGTCTACATAAATCCTTATCATTGGTGCCAGATTATGAAAATGCATATTTATTAGGTCATTCTTTGGTCATTTTGTACCATTTTCTATTTTAGGACATTTTTTTTCAATTTTACATAATTGTTTTGTCATTTTATTGCCCTTTGCGCCTTTATTTATTAATTTTCTTGCATTTACATTAAGTATAAAAACACTTTATATTATTGATATTTTTCATAAGGATCCTTTTTTAAACATCAGAATTTCCACTACAACTGAAAAATAAGTGTAACTTTGTACATCCTTTACTCACATTGTTGGGAAAGTGGCTGTTGGGTGGTATCAGTAAAAGCAAGCATTGGCTCATATCTCTTTAATTCAGTTGCTCGGTTGCATTAAATCAAATTTTTCTCCTCAACCTCCTTGTGTGCTATGCCTCTGAAACTTGCTTTTGGAAACACATAAGTGAATATACAATGACACTACTTCACTGTACAGTTTTTAACAGTTCAGTTTTGTGAAGTAGAACAATGACAAAATTGTTTTGTCACTTTATTGCCCTTTGCACCTTTATTTAGTAATTTTCTTGCATTTACTTGAGTATATAAACACTTTTATATTATTGACATTTTTCATAAGGATCTTTTTTTAAATGCCAGAATTTCCACTACAACTGGAAAATAAGTGTAACTTTGTACATCGTTTACTCACAATGTTGGGAAAAAAATTACATTACTATTTAATGGTTAGTCTGGAAAAGTATGCCTATGGGTGGAAGGGTGGCTGTTGGGTGGCATCAGTAAAAGCAAGCATTGGTTCATATCTTATTAATTCCAAACAGTTGCTCAGTTGCATTAAATCAAATTTTCCTCTCAGCCTCCTTGTGAGCAATTGCTTGCTGACCTTGATCGCTGAGCTATTGCTCACAGTATGGTATAAATAAAAACAAGCACTCCTCACTTTTAGTAAGCTACTGCTTCTATTTTTTGAGGCACCACCATAGATAACTCAGCTTGCTCAACTGCAGTTTAGTGCTATGATAAGAGTTCATGGTAGTTCCTGAGTGGAAAATAAGAATGTATACAAGACTCAGGGACTTGGAAGTAAGCAGATATAAACAATTATACCATTTTAAAAGAGAAAATGTGGACTGGCTTGCACAACATTTTCTTCCAGAGGCAAATGAAACATGGATAGAGCTCTTAAATGTTGAAAAGATGCAGACTCCTGAGGTGTTTTCACTTTGCCCGTACACAATAACGCTAGACAGTGAGTGAGGACATAGTGATCCACTCTCATTACCGGAGGACTGATAACATAAACAGAGTGATGTACAGATGTATACAAATATGCAGAACAAAATGCTCATACAAATCAAAACTGGATTATAACTAAATAATTTCCTATAAAACTGAATCTTAATTTAACTTTCAATGAAATGAAGCTCTTCCATCCAGAATAACTTAGATAGATAGATACCTTTATTGCTGTAGGCATGTTATATGTATAGCAACGTCAAATCAAACTAAAAATACCAATGAATATCAAGGTAATCACGTATATTATAGAGTGGATTTGTTGATAGAACCATTCAAACTCATATTTAAAATTTATTGCTCTTAAATCATGATAACACCTTATAAAATCTTGGAATTGCTTATTGTGATATTTCATATAGATTTTAATCACCTAGTTGCAGAGGATATCAATATAATGATGCAAAAACACAATTACAAATAACTTAACTTTCAGTACCTACATCATTTGGTAAGGGACAAGTTCTTAATATTAAATCAATTAAAGAAATCAGGGATTAAATTTGGAAAGGGGATGAATGTTATTTGTTGATAGTTGGATGGATGTCAATTTCTGTTTTGTATGTCAAAACTTTAATTTCATTTCTGTTATTTAAAATTTGTATCTCCATTAGGTTTATTAAATGTGAGTATGCTTAACATAAATAAGTATATGAATATTTAAGCACTGCAAAGATTTAAATCACCTCCTAACAGAAGAATAGGTGTGTTTGTTTACTCAGCTAATACCAATGGCCCAATGAAAAGGGGAAGTTTAATTATACCACACCTCAAGCTGATACACGGTTCTGTTTTTATTTATATCACCCATTATCAGGGGAGCAGGTATATTACATTTATGACTTCATATCCCAAACTAGGGGAGATGCAGGTTAGTCTTCCCTTTTTACTTTCTCTACTACGTATAGTAAGTAGGGGAAGTATTGTATTCCACCCAAAAATTCGATACCGAGATTTCACCACAAATACATGTTTTGAGACCCCCTGAATCCAAAAAAAAGCATTTTTGGAAACTCTGCGTGTGCATGCGCGTGCGCGGGTGGGTGTGGGTGGGTGGGTGGGTGGGTGGGTGTGTGTGTGTGTGAACAGCATAACACAGAAACGAACAGTCGGATAAACACCAAACTTGGTATTTAGGTTCAGTATCTTCCAAGGATGCGACATGAAGGTTTTCAAGAAAATACCCCCACCCCAGATTACCCTTTACATCGAAGATTTTTCGAAAATTTTAATTTTCTCAAAAATGGCTCTAACGATTTTGATTAAAATAGCATATGTTTAAGATATTTTTATGACATATAAAATGTATATCTTGAATTTCCTGGGAATGTCTCCAAAAGTATTCTTCATTGTGAACAACTTTTGCATAACTGGTAAGCCATAAGAGATAGACAAAATTTTACTACACAAAAAATGTAGATCGTATTAAAATACACAATTTATGTCATATACATTTTTTTTTTTTTGTTGAGTGAACCATTTTCGAGATATTACTTGTTATTCCCTTAAATTTTTCAATACTTATTTTCTCAAATGGGAATTCGTTATTCATTTTTTTGTCTTGGATATGCAAAGAGTATTAATCTGTGGGAAAGGGAATGGTGCAACTCCTAGCAACCAGCTATTAAGAGATATGTATGTGCTTAAAGGCTACTACTGTGTTTCCAAATTGCCCTTGTAAATATATATTCCCCTACATCTACAAGAAAATTAGCAATAAGATAGACTCTGCAAAGGTTTATCTCAATTAACATGAAGTAGATGGAGAATAAGCGTTTGTATAAATAGTTTGTACAAGAGTAGAGAAAGTCATGTGAGTGTAACACATCAGATTTTTCTCATTATAAGCATGTACAGTCAGGTTGCTTTTGTCTTTATCCTTAGTTGTGTCATAACCTGCAAAATCCTCTTCATTTGCTATGAATTTTGTATAACGAGAACTCAAAAGAGTTAACGCCACAGTTTTGTAAGACTTACTTCACAATTTTCTTAATTTTATTTTCAGATTCTTCAGACAAGGACATGGAGCAACTTTACAGATTTAATTAAATTCCAAATTATTTCATCACTGTTCTTATACATACTTTTTCCGCTTGTATAGCAGTGATACCAATGCATAAATTAATTTATAACTTTCTGTGCACTAATTTTAATAAATTAAATAAAGTTCAGTTTTAGATCATTTTTTATAATTTTTAGAATGTAATTTTTTAAAAAATTAAGTCATTTTATAGTGCTCATTTTTCAAACATTTTAGATTATCAAAACCCGGACCTTAACACAATCCTCTAACCCTAACTTTACATAGAACATTTTTCGCTAGTTTTTATTTTCTCATAAATGGCTAACATTTTGATTAAAAAGCTGCATATTATGATATTTTCGGGACAAATAAAATGTATATCTTGAATTTTCTGGGAATGACCTGTAAAGTCACCTTGGTAATAAGAATAGAATTCTCAGTTGAACTCACATTCAGAATTCTTCCCAAAAGCTATAGTTTCAATGTATCTATATGTAACACTTTTTAATCAACATTTATTCAAGTCCAAGACTGACAATTGTGCTGCTGTAGAAAAAACAATTATGGCTTCTAGTACCTACTCTGTGCAATGCTTTTAGAGACACATACTTTTAAGCAGTTTTCTCATTTGCACTTTTCCTACATTTATTTACTTTTTATTAATACATTAATTTTAGTACTTTTTAATTACCTTTTATGCTGCAATAGCAGCTCTCAAGTAAGCATATCTGCCTACTTATAATTTCTCCCACTGTAATTACAAGTTTTGCCATAATTTTGGTGTGTTTTTTATAATGTGATCCTCATTTTCTTGATTTCTATGATGGATGTAATTCTTTCTTTATTGCAGACATTTAATTAGATGTCTTATTTCTATCCTAATTTTTTTTGTCCCTCCTTTAAGAGCTTAATTTCTGCATTTCTGCCCAGCATTTTTGATTACACACTCTACACTGTAGTTGTTATAGACAGATATGCCAATGATAAATTGTGCCTATTCTCACCTTCTCTGAAAACAACCCATTAATCCTTGTGAGTAAGGTGTACCATGCTGAAAGAACATGTAAGAACTTAAAAGTTTGAAATGAAAACTTCCACTATCATTGTAAAATGTAATTTCATTTTATTTATTTATTTATATTACAAAAAGGTCCCAATGAACCTGCATGTGATATGGACAGTATACCTATAAGTATGTAGGCAATTATGCAATGGTGGAGATATACATAGAATATTGCCATACAAAATACAATAGAAACAAAAAGTACCTACTTAGAGTTAATTTCCTTAATTTAATAACAATGAGTAAGCTAATAAAACAACATAAAAATAGTATTATTGGTATAAATAATATTAAGATACAATAAGCAGTACAAGTATATGGAAATATATCTACTAAAACATGTAGGAAATTCATTATAAAAATTAGTAGGAAAGCGACAAAACATTATAGTGCACAGGTGCAAAACTAGCAAAGGGATGGAGGATAGGGTAAAGCAAAGGTGCACTCCACGTGCACATATATCTTTATGAATGTCAGCAGGACAGTAATGAATAACAAACTCTCTGAGGCACCCTTCAATATGACATTCATGTAGGCAATGAATGATGTAGTGCAAACATACTACAGTTCTGTATGTCTGATATAACGGAATTTTTTAACCTTAGAAGGTAATGCTAAATTATAATTACTACTCACAACTTCCTTTTAAAAATCCTTACTTCCTTAAAGTTCTGCATCTTATGGTATGCTTCTTGACTGAGAGTATAAAACTTTGAACAGAAAGGGAATAATTTTGGGTGCATTCTTGCCTAGACACCTACGTTGAAAGGAATGCTGAATGGAAAAGATTCAGTGCAGATATTCATACATAATATTAAGTTAAATGGTTCACATGCAGGCACAGTGAAAAGCGGGATAAATGGAAGGGGCTGGTTTCCACTTAAGGTCGCTTGGGCACAACTATTATTGAATTATCTGATTTACAACAGAAAACTAAGAACTGATTTTTATGTGAAGATAGTTCAGGGTAAAGTTCGAGAAAACCGATTTAATGAAATTGCATAACACTCAATGCTAAACGTTTAACTTGCTGCTACATGGCATATTTTTACAATTACTAACAAGATTTGGACATACTATTAACAATAACATTACATTCGATAATTTATTCATTTCTTTGAAGTTGTCACCTTCGTTCAACAACACTCTAATGGGCGAGGGTGGGGATGGTTTTTCACACTCATTGTTCAATAGTTTACGAAATTGTTGTTTTCGGTTGGGTTCTATAATTCAAAAGAGTGCGCTAGGTTAAACGCAAGATTAGTTTTAAGTTATATGTTCAGCGGTAATCCGCAAGCAGTAGACAGCTTTTTGTTTTCCACTGAATGTATCCGCATCACAAAGATATTAGTATTCTGAGTATGGAACCACAGATTCCAAAGAAAGTTTCCTCTCGTTCTTTGGGAAGAAGCTTTGGAATGAGATAATCTTTGGTGCATGTACCATTAACATCGCAGGTTATAGCAAGAGCAATGGTGATAGTTAAAGCGGTCACTTACCAGAAAGCTTGTTGATCTAACTCTTTACTTTGTATACCAACAGCGCAAGACAACTGCACTTGAATCCTGATTCAACTTGTGTTACATAAATTCTGGTATGTTTACTGCCAAGTTACTACCTTACCAGCCTTTTCCCACTTTATTTACGTTACTACAAGCCCATTTGGCAACATTGTGCAGCAAAACCAACTGTTTAAATACAGGTTATGTGTTTCAGAATTTAGCCATGCGGTGGAGTCCATCGAAAAAGATAGTGCTCATAAGTGCTGTTGCTACGGGAGTTGGCGTCTCTTGTATAGTGAAGTACGTAGCGTAATCTAATAGTTGTAAATGTATATATAAAGGTTTATAATTGCATGTTTCATATGTGAAGTTACGTCATTGAGGATGTTGGCTATCCTGGAATTTGGGGAATATTTGAAAGTAGGTTTAACAATGGGCAAAATTTTCAAGAGACAAACCAATGTTCCAAATTTTCCGGGTAGTTTGAAAAAAATCATATACATCCAGCTAAATAGTGTTAATTTAGTTTGGTTTCAATTATCTACATAAATTCTGGCGAAAAATATGATATACATTTTAGTAAGGGGAATTGATGTTTTAACAATGAACAAATAATCCCGGGTAAGCTTAACAAAACTGACAATAATGTAATTAAATGCTATGGCCATTATTCTGTATGTGGGTAATGTCCAATACTATGATGCATCTAAGCGTTTTTTAAATGGAATGAATATAGAAATATGGACTCAGAAGGGAATACAAAAAAAAAATGCCAAAATAAATTACAACTATAGGGACAGTGGTCCATACATAGTAAATATCATAGGCTTAAATGTAAACATTTCTAAAATCCATCCTGTGAAGTTTGCCAAAATGCTGTACAAAAGGGACGAAAGTGGGAGGTAGAAACAAAATAAAAATTAAATTTCACATATATATGGAAGCAGATGAGTTTCTATATTCAGATTTTGACCTAGAAAATACATGAAGTCCATCCCTGCATATTGTTGTAGTACAAACAGAATTGTAAGAGGGATAGACCCAGAACTAAGCTAAAAAGAGATCATAGAAATGACAAGAGTAGAGAGTAACTTTGAAATTGTAAAAGCACAAATTCAACAAAAAAAGAATACAATAATGAAAATATACTGAAAGTTAGCGTAAATTCTTCCTCAAAGGTTTTGCTTATTTGGAGTAGCATGCAAAATGAAAGAATATGTTGAGAAACCTCTTCAATGTAAAAAAAGTTTGTATTTCGGCCACTAAGAGAAATATAATAATGAACCAAATTGAATAAATTGTGCTAGTGATCACCAATGCTCAAAATTGTAAATCAGAAAACTTCAAATGCTACTACTATGATGAGCAAAATAAAGCTAGCCACAAACAGTGTGATAGATTTAAATTTGAACAGGAAGTACTGGATAAGTTAATGAGCAAAATGGTAGTAAAAATAACCAATCTTCACTCAATAGCTTATGTTATGTGGCAACCCAACAGTAATTAATCTAAAAGAGAGTGAGGGATTCTAAGAGATGAAAACTCAAAATTTCTCAGGCAACCAACTAACCTACTCAGAAAAAGAGGAAAAGTACAGATATAGAGGATACAAGTCTAAAATCTGAGAAAATAAAAACTTTAATGAAAAAAGCATTAATTGCTCCTAATGGAAGATCAACAAGTAGTGTTGCAAACATTTCAACATTGGAACAGGATATAAATCTAGGTGACTAAAGTAATGTAGATCTTAGAGGTAACTTCCCTGAAGAGAACATGTCCTCCGTGGTGTAGTGATTACCATGCTAGCCTCTAGTTCCCGAGGTTGCAGGCTCAAACCCGGTAGAGAGCGATGGATTTTTTCGGGCATAAAAATCCTTTGCATTACTTCCTTTGGAAGGAAAGTAAAGCCGGTAGTCCTGTGTCGTAGATTTATGACACATAAAAGAACCTAAATCCTGATAAAAGGGCCTCTGAACAAAATTACTAGTATTTCACGCCCAATATAGAATGGGATGCTAAGGACCACAGCAGTTAAAGAGCATCCGTAAATAAAACTCAATTTAATTTATCTGAAGAGAACATAGGTAAGAAAAAGAATTCTTTATTGAAGAAATTAGAAAAAAAGGACCTGTCAGTAAAAAACAAACTCCCAGAAAGATCCCTAGGAGAATTCTACTTCAAGTAAAAGCAGTGAAAAGTTCATCAGAACAGAACTAGATAGTATGGGAATTTCTCTTGCATAACTATAAATAAGTTAAAAATACCATTATGGAATTAATTTCGAAAATTTAGAAGCTAGTAACAGTGATATGTCATAATTTAAAATAAAGAGAGTTGAAGGTTGTTACACTACATCGTGATGTAGTGTAACAACCTTCAACTCTCTTTATTTTAAACCATTATGGAATTCTAGAAGCGTAACAAATAAAAAGGATGAATTAAAGGAACTTTTAAATATCAAACAATATAATGGGGTCTTAATCACTGAAAGTTGGTTAAAAAAATCAGAATTTTTTATAAATAATTAAGAGATTATAAGACTTGATCGACCTAAAGGGAGGAGTACTGGTAGGAATAAGGAAAGGAATACCCTTAAGCAACCGTGAAGAATAAATCACTTTGAACAATTTTGTTGAAGGAATATTGTCGAAACTTATGTACTTAAGATTAATAATAATGTATAAAACTCCAAATTCAACAGTATCCACAGATTTTTGGAAAAGCTCATTAAAATTAAACTCAAATGAAGACACGTTAATCTGTAGAGATTTTAATGTTACACCTTATGCAGAGAATAATTTTATAAAAATTCTTCAAAATCCATTGGTATACGAGCTTTCCAAATGAAATATTTTCTTATTAAACAATGGAACTCTGACAAGAATGGAAAGATTAAGCCAAATAGGTGTGTGTCCGTGATTTAATGTTTGCCCCTAAATCAATTGTTAACAAACCCATAGTCAACATATTGCCAGATTCCTTAGGAAGTGAATACTTTCTTATCAAAATTTAGTTAGGATTGATTCATTAAACACCAAAGAAATGCAAATTAAAAAAAAGGAATCTAAGGATAGACAAACAATTATTTAAATCTTATCTGGAAAAGGAATTTTCATACAAAGAAATTTCAAACTTGGCGAAAACCTTTTAAATTATTGCCTGAATAAATAAATTTCATCTTCAACCTACAATAAATAATAATAAACTCAGCTGGTGGAATAAAAACTAATAAAGCCTTGGAGAATAGAAGAAAGTTTTACAAATCTTTAAAAAAATTTCTGGTGTGTTACACTCACATGACTTTCTCTACTCTTGTACAAACTATTTTTACAAATGTTTATTCTCACTATGCTTCATGTTAATCTTATTGCTAACTTTCTTGTAAGTGCAAGGGGAATATGGTAGGCTTTAAGCGATAGTCAAATCTTTTAAGAGCTGGTTGCTATGTGGTGCACTCCATTCTCTTTGCATGTCCAGAACATAAAAAAAATGAAAATTTAAGGGAATAACAAGCAATATCTCGAAAATGGTTCACTCAACAAAGAAAAATGTATATGACATAAATTGTGTATTTTAACGCGATCTACATTTTGTGTGTAGTAAAATTTTGTCTATCTCTTATGGTTTACCAGTTATGCAAAAGTCGTTCACAATGAAGAATACGTTTGGAGACATTCCCAGAAATTTTGAGATAAACATTTCATTTGTCATGAAAATATCTTAAACATATGATATTTTAATCAAAATCCTTGGAGCCATTTTTGAGAAAATTAACATTTTCGAAAAATTTTCCGTGTAAAGATTAATCTGGGGTGGGGAGATTTTCTTGAAAACCTTCGTGTCGCATCTCTGGAAGATACTAAACCTAAATACCAAGTTTGGTGTTTATCTGAATGTTCGTTTCTGAGTTATGCTGTTCACAGACACACACACGGACATGTTTCCAAAAATGCTTTTTTTGGATTCAGGGGGTCTCGGAACATATATTTCCGGTGAAATCTCGGTATCGAATTTTTGGGTGGAATACAATGCTTCCCCTACTTACTATACATAGTAGAGAACCTAAAAATAGATCCTTAGATAATTATTTGAAAATGAGAAACCAGTTTGCGAAATTTAAAAGTGCTCAATAAAAAAAAAAAGAAAAAAATGGATTTCATATTGTGAAAAGATAAATCTAGAATGTCAGCCCTTGTCTCAAATTTGGAAAATAGTACAGATTTTCTCTAACAACAGAAAAGAGTATTATACCGCTATTTATGATACTAGAATAATTCAGGAGAAATTTCTCCACAAATTATCCCCTGATTACACTAACAATATAGAAAGGAAAATTGAAAATTACCATGAAACAAAAGAAATAAAAAATAAAAATAGTTTCTAGTCTCTCCAATAAAAGTGGAAGAAATTTTAAATATGTGACAAATCATAGAGATTCGTCTCTGGGACAAAATCACATGCTACAGATGCCTAAAAAAACTTGACAGAGGCTGGTACAGTAAAACCTGTCTTCAGCGGAATTGTACGGGGCTCTCAGACATTTCCGTTAAAGATAGGTTTTTGTTTAACAAAGGTAGGCCTAGGCTATTAACAAAATTAAACCATAAACATACACTTAGGAAACACAATGATTTATTCGGTAATGCATAGAAGAATAGCCCATCTCGTCGCCGTTTGCTATGTTTTCAGGTTCGTATCCTTTGATTATTGAAAGTAGTTTAGCAATCCAATCAGTGATGTTTCAATATTAATGTCATTTGATTCACCACAAAGTTCGTTAAAAACTATCTGATGTCTTTTGCAGAAACTCTCCAAACATCCATTAGATGCTTTGAACTCAGTTTTACCAGTTTTTTAGCTACCTATTTAGCATATTCCTGTAACATAGGCCCTGATATGCTGTGATTGTTTGCCCTAAGGGAGGCCGCACACCGGACGCATCACGTCGCGTCAGCGACAACCAGTAATCTCAGCAACATGATGCAGCACAATGCTAATCAATGGAAAAACAAGTATCGCCGCACACCGGTCTGTGTCGTGATGTCATATGCATCTTGTTGCAGACACAAGCGATAAGACACTGCATGCTCCATTTCTGCGCATCATGTCTTGACAGACAACGCTCCAGTACAGGTGTGTTTGTGCGTATTCTGAGCATTTAGCTGCAAAGTGACACTAAATAAGATACGTTCAGGGAATTTTGTAGGCATGAGTGAAAATCAGATCAACATTAAGTTGGTGCAATCGGTAGAAAAATATCCTATAATATATTATCATTCGCTACCAGGGCATTCGAATAAGAACGAGCTGGATCGACTGTGGCTGGAAGTGTCCAAAGAATTAAATTTAAGCGGTAAGTAGCTTACATTGAATGAAATATTTATTAACCACCTATGTAAGAAAGGAACATGCACATTAAATATAAACACTTCTTGTGTAACTAGCATTTAAAATTATAGTGCAGCAATATTTAGGTTTGTCCTGTGGTGTACTTATTTTGCCAAGGAACTGCTACATTTGATTTCATAAAGTATGAACACAAGTGAGTTCTCAATCCAACTGCCTCAGCGGTTGTTCTTCTATTGCAGGGTTGCAATCTTTGCAACACACTTAACAAACTGTCATTGTTTTCATCATTTTCTGTAACACTCAGTTCACTAAAAATGCCATCTTTAGCCTAACAAAGTTATGCAGGACACAAATTGCTCTTATTATATTGTCTGTTTTATCAGGTTTGCAGGCTATAGCCATCCCAAGAACTTTGAATTTAGAAGCAAGCATTCAGAAACCACACTACACTCTTTCTGGCTCTGCTAAGCCTATAGTTGAAAAATCCTTCTTTCATTTGTGAGTTCTCTTTGAGGATAGGATCTCATGATATGCTTCTGTAATGGAAAAGCTTCATCCCCCACGAAAAAATAAGGAAATGGGGAACAGTGGTCATCATCGTTTGGTAACTTCTTGGGGTCAGGTATATTCAGTGTGCCCTGTTGAAGCTTTCTTCCTAAAGCTGAGTTTCGCAACACTCCACCATCACTATTTCTGCCATAATTACCAGCATCTATGGCAATAAAGAGCCCATCTGCGTCAACCAAAGCTAATAGATTAATAGAAAAATATCCCTTGTAGTTGTAAAAAGATGAGCCACTGTTTCAGGGACACTGAATACAAACATGTTTTCCATCTATGGCACCAATGCAATTCGGTATATTCCAGAGTTCCAAGTATCTTTTGGAAAAGTTCTCCCATAACTCCTTTGAGGGTGCAGGCATGAACTCAGGTTGAAGTGTCGTCCATATTGCAAGGCATACCTCTTCGACAATTTTACCAATTGTTGTTTCACCTCTTTTAAATTGAAAGCTCAAGCATCTGAAGCTGCTGCCAGTAGCTAAGTACCTAAAAATAAACAGCCGCAAATAATAATAATAGTTCTTATTTTCATTGCAGTGTCCATCTGTAAATACAAATGGAGAGACTGCAGGAATTGTTGGTCCAGAAATCTAAGGCAAACTCCTGCCAGTGGTTCAGCAGCAACGACGAAAAAACCCTACTATCTTGCAGACTACTTAGCATTTTGACATCATTCACAAAATCAAGAAGACGAATAGGAAACTTGGAAAATCCGTCTGTAGAAGAACAACAGAACCTTCATCTTCGCCCATGGTAGAAGAAAACAGTGAGAAGGAAAGTACACCAGAAATTATGCAAACGCTACCTCGAACACCTAGAAGAGCCACAAAAAGAAAAGTTTTGAAAGTGAATGTTGACCAAATATTTTCTTCATATCTCCAGATGAAAGCAAAATGCATAGCTGAAATGGAGTCCGATAATCCAGATGTGTTATTTTTCAAAAGCCTGCTACTGGACGTGGCTAAGTTATCACCTGCCGCTAAAAGTGCATTCAAATTGTTTGTGCAGCAAAAATAAACAACATGCTATACGGATCAACCACCAATGTTCAGTGTAGTTCTAATAGTACCCATACCTATCCTACAACTTCTGTATTGCAATACGGTAGTCGAGAGCCTGGCTCCTCAAAAACTTCCACGCCATTGCCGTTTGCGGCGAATTTAGTAGAAGAATAAGAGCAAGAAGATGTTCACTCATATTCATATGCCTGATTCCAAATGCAGCCGCAAAAGTTAAAAAAAAAACACTCAAAAATATTGCATTATATTACTTACAGGAGTTGTCAACATGAGAAAGTTTAAAACAATGTTTATTAACTAATAAAAGTAACGCTCAAATAGATACCAACAAGTTATTATTTTAAGCTTTAAACTTACCTTGGTGTAATAAGTGGCTTTTCATCAGGGCTTATAGCTCTCCTGTAGTTTGTGTCTTGCTTTTTTAATAAAGGAGAAACGCACTGAAGAAGTTCTCTGTAGGTTTCGGGTGCATTCTGTAATACGACTGGAATTTTACCGGATCTTTTAATAAATCCTGCGCTAGGACGTAAGCACCATATTAGGTACATGACAAATTAAAATCATGAATCCATTTTCTTTTCCTCTTGCTGCGTAATTTCAATCACATGTACATCAAAACGTCATCCTCACTCAAGGAATCCATGTCAACAGCTGATAACGTGTCGCACTGATGCAGGCATGTGTTTTCTCCGGTGTGTGGCGGCAAGTCTGCATCATGCGAACGACAAACAAGGGCATCTTATTTCATGTCGTGTTGCAGCTGCTGACGCGTTTGGTATGCGCCCTGCCTAACACTAACGAACCACTTCCACACTATTTCATTCATGTCCCAGTTTTCAGTTTTCTTAAGTTCTCTCTTTATTTTTCCACTAGCACAATTTTCTTACCACTTCAGAATTTCTGTTTTCTTCTTTAGAATATCGCAAGCTTAAGTTTTGCCTATGTTGAACACCTTGATGATCTTTATCATGTTCACTAGCATAAATCACTTGCACTCTCGTGTTAAAATTTAGCAAAACCTTTGTTTTCAAAGCCATGGTGACTACTGCTGAACTAAATCATCACCTATGTAAATTTAGAGATGTACTGTTAAGAGCTGTATTCTATGCCATTTGACAAATCATTAGAGCAGGAAATGGAAAGGGAAGAGACAATAATAAAGGACAACCAGCCATGCTTATTGTTAACTAAACTATGCAGTGAAAGATGAGTGTGAAGGTTTCTCAATATTCGGACCGTCATTAGCGCACTGCCTTCCTAGACTGGTCAGGTAGGAGCAAAATGGTCATGTTTCAAGTTAAACATCATGTACTTAGAGCAAACTTTCACAGGGTGCCTGGAAATGTTCTAAACTCTGCATTCCAGAACGGGAAAGTTTCCATTAAAAGGTGTACTTTGATTTCCGTTGTCCACGTAAGACAGTTTCCGTTTAATAAAGAGAATTTAGCATGTTTTTCACCCCAAAATTCATGGGACCATGAAGTATTTCCGTTTAACAAGGGGTCCATTGAAGGCAGGTTTTACTGCATTATAGTTATTAATAAAGGGATATAACCAACTACTCATGGACACACTCATTCCAAAAATGTTTTTCAATCATGCCAATTATTAAAGCTGAAAAGGATCCTAGAAGTGAAAACAGTTGCAGACCTATAGTCCTAACTTCAGATTTTAGGTGAGTGCTGGAAAAAATATTAGCAAACCAGCCAAGTTCCTTTTTGGAAAAGTGTAGATTATGGCCTCCTGAACAGTATGGTTTTTATCAGGTTATAGCACAATAAATAACTTGCCAGTTATTACAACAGATATTCTATCAGCCTTCATGAAGAAGGAAGTAGTCCAAAAGAATTAGCCTTGATATTTCTCAAGCATACGACTATACATCTATCTATATTAATAAGATTAATAAAACTAGAATTTAAAAAAAAAAAATTATACAAATTGTATACAAACTGCTACAAAATAGAGAAATTATACTTCGCCCCAAATTTGGAAACAGTGAAAAATAGTAACATCAGTTCTTCCTCAAGGATCAGCCATCAGTTCAATTTTGTATGCCATTTGTATTGCAGACCTATCTAGTAAAATAGCAGGAAACGTTAAATGTTTATCACTTGCTGATGATTTATTTACCTATATTTCAATGCACTACAAGAAACTTGTGAAGGACAACAATGAATTTATCAAGAATATAAAAAGTTGAAAAATTCTTATTTCAAATAGGACTTGTAATTAATGACTCCAAGAGTGTTTGCATAATTTTCAAAAAGGGAAATAAAGCAACAAATATCACTTTACCCTTAGACAAGTATATCTGAAACCAAGAAATTACATTAAATTTCTGGGCATGACTTTAGATTATAGATTAACTTGGAAAAAGCATTTAAAAATCTTTAATACTAAAATTAAATGCTCAAGCAACATTTTTAGATATCTTGTGGGAAAAGAGTGGGGAGCTCATCCATCCAGGATCTAATAAACATCAATAATTTAGTGAAAGACAAGTGAATATTGTTGCTTCATAATAAATCAATGTAATAAAAAATCACTCAAAGAGATTAACAGTAGTGTATACAAAATAGGAAAAATTAATTTTTGGAGTGAATGGATGTCCCAGCTCCTCATCCACACTTAAAGAAATTGGATGGGGTCCTTTGGTCCTAAAAGAAATATATTAGCTCCAAGATTCATTAATAAAATGAGGAATCATAGCAAGGATAATTTAGCTATCCAGTTAAACAACCTTATAGAAAATCAGATAATACAAATATTTAAGGACAATATTCCCTTTATTGAATTGCTGGTAACATTATAAAGAAATTAAGGGTACTACTCTTTTACCCAGACACCCCAACCACCATGTGAATTGGGAAGTGCGCTTTTTTGAATTTCATAAAGATTTTAAAATATTAAAAAAAAAAAAAAAATGATTATGCAAATAAAATTTGAGGATTAATTAATTAATTTTAAATCGGAAGACGTAGTGAAAAGATTAAGTCTTAATGTATAGAAATGGTTGCAAATATACAATTTCACTAAAATAGGTTCAATACCTCAGAACTAGTTTCGAGGAATCACTTCCTCATCGTCAGCTGATTGCAACTGGTTGGCTTTCCTCTGATGGTTATAGACATCTCGTCCCTCTAGTGGTGGTTCTACAAGTTTCGTAATAAAATTTTTGTCCATAGGGATGTCGAAATTCATTAACCTTGGATGAAATTTCCAAAGAAATATTTTCTCCCAAATGTTTAATTCCGTAGGTTTTGTGCCTGCTTGATAAGTGATACTGTGTCCTCAATTTCATGTCCCAGTATCCAAAAATGTGCTGTAACTGCTGATTTTTCTTCTTCCCTGGATTTGATGTTTCAAAAATGTTCCTTAAGCCTCGTTTCTATGTTACGCTTAGTTTGACCAATATAGATTTGTTCACAATCCTTGCAATCTATTCTGTAAATCCCGGATTTTTTATGAGCTGGCATGTTTTCTTTTTGGTTTGCATTTATGAGGAATTTTATGCTGAATTTATTTTCGGGGATGAGTGCCACATTGATATCATTGGAAACTGAATCGGATAACCAGCTCCCCTACCTGGACCTAAAAATCATGAAGAAGAACAATAGATTAACTTTTGGAAAATACAGAAAAAACATATACGGTTAACTATATAAAAAACAATAGTTACAACCCCCCATCACACAAAGTTGCAGTTTTTAATAGTTTGACCCATAGATTAGTGAACATCCCCCTCAATGAAAAGGAATATAACTTAGAATACCAAGAAATCTTAAAAACAGCTAGAAAAAATGGCTACAAAACAGATATGGTGGATAGGTTAATCAAAAAATTCAGGGAACAAAAAATGATAAAAGAAAATACAACCCTCAAACCACACAAACAAAAGCCGACATACAAAAAAGTCACATTTCACATGGGCACATAACAAATTCAAGAAAATTTTCAATGATATTAATGTGGCACTCATCCCCGAAAATAAATTCAGCATAAAATTCCATAAATGCAAACCAAAAAGAAAAATGCCAGCTCATAAAACATCCAGGATTTACAGAATAGATTGCAAGGATTGTGAACAAATCTATATTGGTCAAACTAAGCGTAACATAGAAACGAGGCTTAAGGAAGATTTTCGAAACATCAAATCCAGGGAAGAAGAAAAATCAGCAGTTGCAGCACATTTTTGGATACAGGGACATGAAATTGAGGACACAGTATCACTTATCAAGCAGGCACAAAAACCTACGGAATTAAACATTTGGGAGATATTTCTTTGGAAATTTCATCCAAGGTTAATGAATTTCGACATCCCTATGGACAAAAATTTGATTACGAAACTTGTAGAACCACCACTAGAGGGACAATGAGACATCTATAACCATCAGAGGAAACCCAACCAGTTGCAATCAGCTGACAAAGTGATTCCTCGAAACTAGTTCTGAAGTATTGAACCTATTTTAGTGAAATTGTATATTTGCAACCATTTCTATATATTATATTAAAATTTGAGGAGTTCATCTCCAGTTTTAAAAATTGACATATGATTTGTACTGATGGCTCTAAGGATCAACAAAATGGAGTGGGAGCTGCAATTTATCATGTAAATTCAAATAAAGGATATACATGTAGATAAAATAAAGATTTGTCAATTTACTCAGCAGAGCTTATAGCTATAAGCTTCATTAATAACAAATTTAAAGAAAGTATCATACTTATGGATTCAAAAAGTTCTCGTATGAAAATTTATAAGCAAGGAATAGATAATACAAATAGACTGCTTGAAATTGAAATGAAAAACCTTTTATATAAAGCTTATCAAAATAACATTAAAATTAAATTAGTATGGCTTCCACGTCATAATGGTATAAAAGGAAACGGAATAACTGATCAATTAGAAAAATGGGCAAGAAGTCAGAGACCATTGTACAGTACTTATCTCCCTAATAAAGATAGCTACATAGTTATAGAAAACCTTTATAAAAAATGAAACAAGGAAATGAGATGAACATTGTTATGGTAAAACAAGAGGATTATATACCTTGGTTCAACAAATTGAAAATTAATCGAACAGAGGTTTCTACGATATCAAGAATCAGGCTCAATATAACAGAATTTCCTGTTTTTCTAAAGAAAATTGGACAAGCTAATGATGAATATTGTAGTTGTGAAAGTTTAGGATCCATTGAACATAAGATATTTGGATGTAAAAAAAATCTCATGTGATACATATACATGACTTTCTCTATCGTTTATTAGTGGGTACACAAATTATTCTTAAGCTCATTTTTCTATCTACTACATTTTAATCCAAATAAACCTTTGCAGAAATAGCTACATTACACATTTTTTTATAGATACAAAGGGAACAGTGATTGTTGAATGTTTTAAGAACTGGACGCTATATGCTGACCTTAAAATTCCATACTGTTTGCATGCAATCGCAAGAAACAACTGAATGTTGAAAGGACTTAGAATGATCCAGAAATGAACAATTCGAACCTTTAATAACAGAAACGACATATGTGCAAAACGTTTGCCAGTTCCCTCTGAATGAAGAGGACTTCATAGGCTGTTCCCCGAAAATTCAAGATATACATTTTGTCATGTAAATATTTTTAATATATGGTATTTTAATCAAAATTGTTTGAGCAATTTTTTAGAAAATCAAATATTTTAAAAAAAAGTTCCTTGTAAAGGGTAGTTTGGGATGGGGGGATTTTGTTGAGAATATTTGTGTTGCATCTTTGGAAGATATTGAACCTAAATACCAAGTTTGGTACTTATCCAACTTTTCGTTTTTGAGTTAGGCTGTTCACAGACAGACAGACACACACATGGATGTGTTTCCAAAACTACTTTATTTGGATTCAAGGCACCTCAAAAGATGTGAACTGTTGAAATCTCTGTATCAAATTTTTGGGTGAAATGCAATACTTTCCCTACTTACTATACGTAGTAGAGAAAGTAATAATGGAGAAGAAAATATCATTTTACGAAATAAATTAAACAAAATAGGCTTGCTTTTACAATATTTTCATAGCACTTTAAAAAAATGTAAAATGAAAATTTAGTATAAGAAAATGGAGTACTTAGCTAGGCATTCAGCCTAACCTAAAACCATTAGATTACTGTATGGATGCTATGAGAACAATGGAGTTCAAAGGCATTGTTAAATAAGGAAGAAGTTGTATTAGAAAAACTTATTTCATTTGATAAAGTTCTGATATTTGGTGACTTCAATTACAGTTTTACGGTTGATCAAAATTTATCTGGTGATTTTGACTGTCCTTTAATTCAATATTTATTGACATGTGACGTCTTGTTTTAAATGATGGATATCCCACAATAATTGGTACATAGGAGATACTGCAATAGGTCGTATATCAAGAAATGACGATTTTCGTTTTTTTATGGGTTTCTATCATTAATTTGACCAGATCTATCTTCCTGTATGAGGTCGTATGTATTAGACCAAAAGCAAAGGTAGCGCTTGTATCCTGGCAACAAAGTCAGTGTCTGTGGCCTCTAAATTTGGATAATGCAATTTCACTTCTGTCCAGACTTATCAGAGTGTCACTGCTTGCATCAACAATGTATTTTTTAAGCTGCCATTGCCTCTCGGGTTACTCAAGTGCATTATTTTGTTGCCTATTATTATGCATTGTTTACAAATGAATAATGTGGAAAATTGCTTCAAAGGTTTGAAATAATGCAAGTAATTTTGAACCTGTCTTATTAGACAGTTAGCTTTTCAGTTTTTCTAACCACTTCATGATTGCACTCAAATAACTGATATTACGTTATTCTATTATTCACTATTGCACAATGTATTACAATTGGCTTTTTCTTTGATAGTATTTACATTGTGCATTATTTAAAAAGTGTGTTCTAAAGAAATAAAACAGGATTTTGTTTTAATACAACTTGCTTTTGAGTATGTCAATTACCTTGGTATTTCACTTTCATGTTTACATACTAACTTTTGCCACTCATGTTATACTTTTATTAGTTACATACGTCATTGTGCTTTTACGGATTGTTCACCTCCTGCATATCTATTGGGACATTTAAATTTGTATTTTGTTATTTATGAAAACAAGATTAATCATGCTATGTTAATCATTATTGCTTGAATTTTTTCTTATAATTATATTTGCTTTGTCTTTTCAAATGTTTACATACAATCATTTTTCAAGGGTTTTATGCTGTTCAATTTTTGTTTTATTTGTTTATTTATGGATGCTCTAACTCTTAGCGGCCTGTCCTATATTGGGCATGAAAGACTGTAGATTTTGCTCAGAGGCCTCTTTATCAGGCTTGAGGTTTTTATATGCCGTAAATCTATGACTGTACCCCAATTTAACTTCCCATCCAAAGGAAGCCATGCTAAGGATTTTTATGCCTGAAAAAATCCATTGCCCTCCACCAGGTTTGAACCCACGGCTTCGGGAACCAAAGACTAGCATGGTACCACTAGACCACGGAAGACGACATGCTGTTCCAGTTTCTCATACAGCATTTTGCTTTTATGTCTGAGTCTCCCCTAAAATGACTTAATAAATAAATCGGTTAAACTGAATTACTAGGATCCTCCAAAGAGACCTTAGATTTCTGATAGGTCAGAGATGCTAATGAGGGCCCTAAGCTACAAAACATAGCCAAGGGATGATTTTTAGAAGTAGAGGAAAGTCGCAAGTGCGAAGCGACAATAGGATGTAGCCAGAATATGTGTGTCTAAAACTCGAATGATTTGCCGATTATGCAACCGTTACTGTAACAGTAAACATTTACTCCAAAATGCACTAATAAGGTAATTTAACCACTTTCCTTTAAGTTTTAATCATATTTTCAAACGGACCCTAGTAATTCAGAATAACCAATAAATCATAGGTGGATACAGAAGTACAATAATGTATTTCTGTTGTTTTAGACAGTTTAGCAAAATGGCTTGGACATCATTTCCAAAAGGTAGAAGTGGCTGTATCCTGCAATTAAATCTAGAATTTTATCAGATTCGGGATTAATTACTGATGGTACCAAATTCAAATCTAAAGACAGGTAAAGATAAAAAGACAAAAAAACTGAAACCTAGATAACAATTGCATTTCACTTAATACCTCCGCAGTAAGAGAGAAGGAAGAAGAAATTGTTAAAGAAAAAAGGAATGGTATTTCGTTTAAGAAACATAGACCTTAACACTGACACTGAAAGCAGAGGAGATGGAGGTAAAGACAAAGAGGAAGAGTGAATTGAAAATATAGGTGGCAATAATTGCATTTCATTTGCTAATACTATAACATAGAGGGAGGGGAGGACAATGAATGATGAAGGGAAAATGACAAAGAAGGAAGGAACAGGATCCCCAATGCAGTTCAAGTGTGTGAGTGAGATTGAAAACAGGGAAAATGGAGGTAAAGAAAAAGAGGAACAGAGGGTAGAAAATATGCGCATTTCACCTGTCGATGACACTGACTTTGGAAATAAGAATAAAGGACATGCAGCATAAGGTAGAGTTGAAATAATATACAAGGAGACCTAGTTCAATCCCCAAGCCATGACCGCAATATTTCTCAATCAGATGACCAATGTTGAAAAAGATTTGTTTGCTGAAGAGTGGCTTTAAAGCTCAGGTTCTGAGTGTAGACCATCAGAACATGAAGACTCGGAAGAAAACGGAAAACTAGAGAGGTGCAGAGGATTATGGAAAACCTATCAAGCGAAGAAAGTGATCCAAATGTTGGTAACAGGAAGAAAAAAAAGGAAAAACAAATGTCATGGCGACTTCAAGCAATGGAAGAGATTCAAGAATGCCAATGCATGACTTCAGGGAAAAGCCTACATTGGCTTCAATAAAAAAAAAATCCTTCGGAAAGTACCAACAAGTTGCAGAGAAGGATGAATGAGCTATGTTACGCAGATGCAATGGTCATCCAGGAGCTCCAAAGGGGCCAAGATAAACGTTTCAGTGTTCTGAAATAAGTGAAAACCAATGTTAAGAAGTGTTCACTACATTCTGGAACTTGTCTTCATGGGAGGAAAAAAAAAGTTTGTGACAGATCTAGTGTTACATTCTCTACCAAAACATAGGTGAAATACCACTTGAAAAGAATTCTCTCTTAAGTTGGTTTCAAATATTTCTTAAATGTGAACGAGAACACAGGTGAACAGGTGAAAAAGTGTGTATGCAAACAAATGTTCCTCGCAACACTAAGTATTGGCAAAAAGTCTGTTAGATCTTCAGTTCTGAAGAGAAATCCCCTAATTTATTCTTTAAACAAGAGAGTGGAAAATGATTGTGGATCTGTTTGCTCTATGAATGTAGAAGACGTTTTAGAAAAATAGCCAAAGTTGAATCTCGCTACTGCAGGTCATCAAGAAAAGAGTTCTATATAGAATCTCTTTGGGAGAATTACAGACATCTTCACAAGGAGTTTCTTGAAAACTGCTGAAAGGAGAATAATCAGCACCATGGCGAACGTTCATGAAGGTTTTCAGAAGAATGAATTTGGACATATTTTGTCCCCCCAAAAAAAAGATCACTGTAATCAATGCATCATGTGTGCAATGGTCACATGGGAGAAGAAGACTATCAAATCCATCTTCAGAAAAGTAGTGAAGCTGTGCTGAAAAAGAAAAAGACAAAAATTATGCAACACAAAACAAAGAATTGTGTACTTTAACAGTCAACTGTACGGCTGATCTTCTATCACCCCGATTGAATGCTTCTGCAAACAAAGCTCAAAGTGCACAACCTGACATACTATGATCTCCATTTCAAAGAAGTAAGTTACTTCTTATGGCATGAGGGGAAACTGGAGCTTAGAGAGCAACATTTTTGCATTCATTATGACAAAATTTATAAAGAGTGAAGTTGAAAAAAATCACCATTGGGGTGATGAGTGTTCTTACCAAAATTGAAACGTAAAGCTATACATTATTAGAATTTGCAATGGAACAAAAATACCTTGAGGTTGGTTAAACTCAAATGGGTGCATTCAGTTTGCAGTACGATTGAACAAAAACTTATAAGAAGGCAAGAAATTTATATTCCTGCTGATTACCTGCATATCATCGGGTCAGCAAGAGAAAATCCATCTCCTTACAAGGCAGCATCACTGTCATACAATGATTTTCATCAGTGTCACCCTACTATTTATTCTAGCATCAGATGAGAAATAAGAAAGGCCCATGTGCAAATGATATGAGCCCTGCAGTATGCACTCCAAGGAATCATAAAGTACAAGCTTCAATTTTCTGATGTGTGGACTGGGTTGCCATCTCACCGCAAATCTGCAACAGCCTCATTTCATCATCATCCTCTTTATACTTACTGGACCACTCCCTATCAATGCAACGAAGTTTGCACATTTGCAAGAACTAAAGACATTGATTCCTTCTATGACAGCCTTGTTCACTGCGGAATTCAACAGAATGTAGAAAAATCTTATGTGTTGCACCTACAAGACTTTTTCTACTCTTATTTATACAAACGCTTATTCTCCATCTACTTCATGTTAATCGAGATAAACATTTGCAGAAACTATCTTATTGCTAATTTTCTTGTAGTTGCAAGGGGAATATGGTAGGCTTTAAGAGATAGTCAAACCTTTTAAGAGCTGGTTGCTATGTGGTGCATTCCATTCTCTTAACATGTCCAGGGCATAAAAAAACAAATAACGAATTCCCATTTGAGAAAAAGTTTAAAGTATTGCAACATTCAAACAAGTAACAAGGAATATCTCAGAAATGCTTGACTCCACAAAAAAAGTGTATGACATAAATTGCGTGTTTTAATGAGATCTACATTTTTTGTGTAGAAAAATTTTATCAATCTCTTACGGTTTACCAGTTATGCAAAACCCATTCAGAATGAAGAGGACTTTTGAGACATTCCCAGAGAATTCAAGATATACATTTCATTTGTCATGAAAATATCTTAAGCATATGATACTCTTATCAAAATCATTAGAGCCATTTTTGAGAAAATCAAAATTTTCGAAAAATGCTCCATGTAAATGGAGGTGGGAGGATTTTCTTGAAAATCTTTGTGTTGCATCTTTAAAAGATACTGAACCTAAATATCAAGTGTGGTACTTATCCAACTTTTCGTTTTTGAGTTATCGTGTTCACAGATACACTGACACACACACACACACACACAGATCTTTTTTAAAAATGCTATTTTTTATTCAGGGGCCTCAAAACATGTATCTCTGGTGAAATTTTTAGGTGGAATGCAATACTTCCCCTACTTACTATAGGTAGTAAAGAAAGTAAAAATGAGTTTGTTTGTGTTAACATAGTGGTTTTTCAATAAAGGTATACTGAAGAGTTTGTGTTTTCTCTTTCTTCCTATGACACTTCTTTTACAGCAATAGGTCATATGTTGCTTTTAAGTAGCCACTCTTAAGAAGTACTGTATCTTATATTTATATAATATGATAAATAGTGAAATTACATTAAAAGGCCTAACCTCATTAAAACATAAATTACTTTAATGTACACTTTATAATATTCAAATATTTAAAATCAAAGGCAAACTAAAGTGTTTTATGGTTCTCCTGAGAACTTACAAATTTGGCTCGCACATTGCAGTATCTCTGACTCCCCCCCCCCAGGGGCCTACTACGGTAGTTACAAGCATTTACTTTTGATTGGGTTCCTATAAGAGGTGAGAGGGCTTATGCCAAATGCCCAATCAACTGTGGTCCACAAGCGTGTTTGACCAACGACTACTTGCCTCCCTGAACACAGTCTGATGGATACCGCTGCACGGGATGGAGGAGGGGAGTCACAAGGGGTGACTGGGTAATGCGTAACTCCTAGCACCTGAGTATCATGTAGGGCTGTGTTCGTATCCGCTGATCCAGGACGGGAAGGGAAGGGGTCATTACATGAGCTGTTACACTCCTGAAGGCGATTGGGTCCCTGTATGTATGAATTGGGAGGTGAGACCCTAAGGTGAGTAAGGTCCAGGCCAGGACTCACACCTAAGCTGGGGCGGCACCCAGGATGTGAGCATGCTGTCGGAGACATTTGTAATGGTGGAGGATTCAAGCGCTATGGATACTAAAAAACAAAAAAAGTGATTGTAAAAGAAGTAGCCGATTCTTGTGGTACTCGCTTCTTAGTTATCAGTAGAACTAAGGAAGGAAGGAAGGTCAGTACAATTAGTCCATTTACTATTCAGAAGGGCCTGGATAAAATTGCTGTTGCAGTAAAATCCTGTATTAGAATTCGTAATTGCACGCTCCTGGTTGAAGCACATTCAGCATCCCAGGTAGCTATTATACAGAAAGCAAACATGTTAGCTAGCTACCCCATATGAGTTGAGATGCACAAGACCTTGAAATCCTCGCACGGTGGTGTAAACACCCGTGCATTGGACGGTATATCCAATGAGATTCAAGAAAATCTTGAAGATCAAGGTGTGCCATCTGTATGTCGGGTTCAACGGAGACAAGGAGGTGAATTTGTGCCTACTTGTACCCTATTTCTTACCTTTGATCAGGTAGACCACCTCAAAGGATTAATGCAGGGTATGTAGCCATTGAAGTTAGGCCATATATCCCCAACCTGCTGAGATGCTATAAGTGCCAGTGCTTTGGTCATACAAGTGATTTCTTTAACGGTGAAGCTACCTGCGTTAACTGTGGAGAATTCTCACACGAGAGAGAATGTACATCAGCTCTAACATATGTTTGCAGTAGTGAACATCCATCTAGTTCCCATGATTGCCCCGTTTTACAGAGGAAAGTGCGATCCAGGTTAGGGAGGTTTCCTTCTCAGAAGCCCGGACTCCTACGCGTCCTTCAACTCTCTGTCCCGAAGTGCGGTACCGAGTCGGGAAATTGCGACTCTCAAACCAGCGATATTAACGGGGCCGCAATTTCAGAAATTTCACTTCCAAAGCCCACGAAATCCGCATCTACATCTGCAACACCACCTGCCAAGTTTGTTACTAACAAGATTTCTTCAGTAAAGTCAACATCAAGACCATCGACTTCAAGCAATAAGGCTGGCAAGTCCGTAATCTATAGTGCACCACAGATAAAATTCAAGACCAGCTACAACCGAACTGACTTCCTACAAGAAAATGTAAAGTCTGTACCCGGAACATCCAAGTCTACAAACATCTCGGAGATCATCTTCTGGGAAGGACTTGGATCGGCGATCTACTTCTTCGCCGATCTCCACTTCCAATCGGTTCGAGGTTCTCGAACCGAAGTTTTCAATTGGAAAGCGATCCTCTCCCGTGGAGGAAATGGAGCAGGAGGTGTCTGCTCGCACTGCCAGAACGATAGTGAAAAAAAGGCAGGAGCCTTCCTCTTCTAAAGGTGCTAGCCCATCACCGAAAAAGGGCAAATTGGTTCGACCACCGTCGTCCTCAAACTAGTGGACTCTTTGGAATTGAGAACTTTTCCCATTATGAATGCTATGGCTATCCTTCAATGGAACATCCGTGGATGTTGACCAGAGCTTGAACTTTTAATCAACGAAAATAATCCTTTGGTGTATGTTTGCAAGAGACTAAGCTCCGTCCGCAAGATAGCTTTCAAATCAGGCGGTATACCCCAGTATGCCGTGATCTTACACCCGAAGAGGGTATTCCTGCGCATCAGAGATGATATATTTGTGGAATCTGTGACCATCCAGTCAGTGGCTATAAGAATTAAACTGCCATCCCTCCGATTTACCATTTGTAACATCTGATAATCTACTCACGGATTTAGAAGATCCAGTTATCAACGCCTTTTCTGTTGGTGGGAGATGTTATTGCCCATCACCCTCTTTGGGGCTCACCTACGGCTTGTGCGAGAGGTAAATTAATTGCAGATTTTTTGGACAATTATAACTTAGCTCTTCTGAACACTGGGGAGCCTACATTTCTCTCACACTCCACAATTTTACACCTTGATATTGCAGTTTATTCACCATAGTTAGCAGTTAACTTGCAGTGGATTGCCATCTCTGATTTACACTCTAGTGACCACTTTCCATGTCTTATTAGTTTCTTAACAAAAGCTATGCGTTTGCCAGATGCCGCTTGGATTGAGCCACCTGAAACCTTTACTCCCAGTTGGCTGTGTTTACTTAAATGAGCACGACTGTGTGGATGTTTTGGTCGAACATATCACAGAGGCAATTCTTTGTGCTGCTGATCAATATATTCCTCGGTCGACTGCCCAACCTAGAAATCTTGAAGATTACAATCGCCTTTTCACTATGGAGAGTTAGAACACGCTCTTTCATCTTGGCAACTATCAGGACCAGATCGTATCCACGTACAAATGTTGCAACAGCTCCCTCCTAAAGGTAAGGCTTTCCTACTCGAGGTCTATAATCGTGTTTGGGTTGACGTCACTTTTCTGGAAAAGTGGCGGGAGGTCACTGTCATACCCATTTTGAAAGCTGGAAGGGACCGTCCAGCTACCGCCTTATTTCCCTCACCAGTTGCGTTTGCGAGGTGATGGAATGCATGATCAATGGACGGTCGGTGGTTGGAACTTGCAACCTGCTGACAACCCAGTGCGGTTTTCGAAGACGCCGTTCAACAGTGGACCACCTTGTGTCATCGACACAGATCATGAACGGATTCATGAAGAATTGTCAAACCGTTGCAATTTCTTTTGACCTTAAAAAGGCTAATGACACGTTTTGGCGATCAGGGATACTACGTTGCCTACATGCCTGGAACATACGTGGACGTTTACAATTGTTCATTCAGGAGTTTATGAAGGACGGTGATTTCCGAGTCGGTTTTTTCGAACCTTTTTGTTCAGGAGAACGGAGTACCTCGGGGATCGGTACTAAACGTTACACTGTTTGCTATAGCAATTAATTCTATCTCAAAATATGTTCCTCGAGGGGTATTGCCATGCTTATTCGTAGACGACTTTGCCGTTTATTGTACTCTGCGTACGCCATTTTTGGAACACCGTTATACAGCAATGCTTAGACAATCTCCAAGATTGGAGTTCTAAAAACGGCTTTCGTTTCTCAACTGAGAAGTTAATCTGCGTGAACTTTTGGCGCCGTAGGAGACCATTACCACCTTCGCTCTGATTCAGTCCAGATTTACTACCATTCGCAGATTCAACGATATTCCCGGGGACCTACGATAGGACACAGTTGAAAGCGCGGTGTGACCGTTCTTTGAATGTTTGTGGATATTAAATGGCAAATCTTGGGGAGCGGATTGGACTGTTTTGCTGCGACTGTATCGCGCACTGATCCGATCAAAAATAGACTGGGTGTATCATTTATTCCTCAGCACGACCATCTGTTCTGAGGAGATTAGACGCAATCCATAACCTGAGCATTCGAATTATTGATGCTTTTCCCACCAACCCAGTTATGAGTGTTTACGCGATTCTGCAGAACCTCCTCTGCGATATCGGCATGATGTCCTTTTAAATGTACGCCTCAACATGCTACTGCACTGGACGAACGTTATAGGAATAGCTCCATTAATCTAAGGCCTGCAGGTGCTTGTTTCCGGATCTTCTTAAAAAGCATTGAAATGCCTAGCAGGTTTGCTAAGGGGGAGGGGATGTTCCCCCGTTCGGTTATGTGCGACATCTCATGTAGATCTTGGGATGACGGTATACCGGAAGTCTACTTTGGCTTCTTTTAGTATTCGCATCTGTTTTTTAGAATTTCTGTCCGGTTACAGTGACCAAATTTTGATCCACATTGATGGATCTAGGTGCATCAATGGTGTTGGATGTGCTTATGTTCATGGAGCCGTGCCCTATACATTCGGTTTACATGATAGCACATCCATTCATAGTGCAGAGCTGTATGCCATATACCAAGCCATTTTTGTATGTGTGCCGTCGAAAATTGGTAGACTCTCATTTTGAGTGATTCCCTTAGTGCACTTCAGAGCCTTCATGAGCTGTACAGCTACCACCCCGTTGATCAGTGAATCCAGAATTTTTCTGTTTTATATGCTTCTGGCGTTAATGTGGAGTGTGCTTGGATACCTGGTCATGTTGGCTTGCCAGGGAATGAACTTGATGTTTTGGCAGCTAAGGCAGCAACCACAGAGCCCAGTTTTACAATACCTCGGGTAACATCAGAAGACTTTGGGCTTGTTGTGCGGAGAGCAGTGCTGTCATGCTGGCACGAGGAGTGGTTAGCTCTCCGCGGAAACAAGCTTAGATTAGTGAAGCACATTCCGATAAACTGGATAACTTCCTCTCGCGTATCTCGTCGTGAGGAGGTGATTTTGGCTCAGTTGTGTATTGGCCACTGCAATTTTACGCACGGTTATCTTTTTAAAAGTGACCCTACTCCTCGTCCACTTTTTAGTGAAGGTCTGTCGGTCTGTCACATGTTGCTAGAGTGTATTGCTCTAGCACTTCTTTGCGACACTGCAACCCCCGGCCAGTCTTGCAGAGGAGTCTTAGCAGATAATAAGCAAGCGGTTGATAGAATTTTTAATTTTGTGTCAATGGTAAATTTTCAAATGCGGATTTAGCCCTCTTAATAGCAGATGTTTCATACTTCTCAGTTTAATTTGCAGGAAATATTTGTTCTTCAATTAATTTTATTATTTTTTTTGTTTATTTTAAGCCCCACGCTTTGGAGACCAATTTGCGGGAGATTTTTGGTTACATAAATATTATTAAGGTTACGTAAAGAAGATACACTTTGATGTTATTTGAATTTTAGGATGCCAAACTTTATAGTGAAGATAATGCTTGTTTTTACGTAATATTATTAAAGTTATTTGCCTCGGCTGCTTTCAGTCGCATGATAGGTTGTGATAAGACTCAAATTATAAGATGCCACACAATTTACTTTTAATTTTTTACTTCTTTTTATTTCACTTTATATTTGCACATTTTATAAACACAACACTTTATAAAATAAAACTGTGAGCACTTTACATTTTTGGCGGAGAACACAAATTTTATCATTTATACTTTATAACATTTTTACCCACGACTTTCACGTCTCTCTTAAGTATTCAAACTAAAAATCTTTCCTTACTTTTGATTGGCTAATTCCAAACTGTAAGCGAAATTACGTTATTACCGATCTTTTTCATAACCAGTACTTTTAAAACTCCAAACACATTATTGTCACCAAAATTACATTATTGTCTCATTATTAACATCCTAAAACATAGTATTCTCACAGTTTTTGCACTATTAGAGTATTTAAACATTTACATATCACTAATAAATATGTTTACAATAAAAATAAGTATTTACAATGACTTTAGATACAATTTATATAATAATTATATACATATTGTTTTCTAGGTGGGCTGTTATTGAATTTAATTAATACAAAATACAATTAATATCATTTAGGCATTAAAATACTGCGTCAAGTGTTATATATTTATCTTTATTTATTAGTCGTGCTATGATTTTTATATTGATATTTATCTCTGACTTTTGCTATGATTTTTATATTCATGTTTATCTCTGGCCTTTGCCTTGATATTTTGTACTGATCTTTATCTCTGGCTTTAGTCATGGTCCATTTTACAAGGGCGCTAATGACCTAGCAGTTGAACGGCCTTAAAAAAAAAAAGGATCTCCGACGATATGGTCAGAATGATTCCGGAACTGTTGAAGCTGAAGATTCCTTCCAGTCCATCAGGATGCTCTAAATTTATATCTAGACACCTTTCTTCCTCTCAGTAGTTAGGAAGAAAACTTATTAAAAAAAATCAGTATATGGTGGACAGTGGATTATAACACCACCATAGCTGTTCAAAGAAAGACCAATTTTTTCAGAAATGTAAATCCTTAGAAAGTTATTTAAATTTTAAAAAATGTTAGACAGCTGCTGCTAGAAGAATAATCAAAGAATCTAAAACATCAGGTTGGATGAACTTTTGTTATCCCCTGAATTTAAACCTACAGCTCATATGGAAATCCATGCATCAGTTTACTAAATGGGACAATTCAAATAAATCTCCAATTGATGATATTGAACCTCAGAATAATTTTTTACACAATCTATCCCTGACTATGCTTTTTTAAACACATCTGACTATGAAATATAGCGAGCTGAAAAATTCAGTGTCATGCGGGATTTGAACACGGTTCTCCTACTTGGCAACTTGCAATTTGCAAGTACTTGGTTCCTGGGAATAATTAAGTTAGAACTTAGGCAAGTCGCCATCAGGAATGCTATCTCTAATATAAAATGTCTTGATTGGTCTACTTGGGAAAAACCCGAGTCAGTTAGGGAGTTCAATGTTACTACCGGCATGTTGTTATATTAGCTAAATGGTTACAGCAACCACACGAAAAGCAGGAGAACTGTGTTATAATCCCAGCTATGACATTGAATTTTTCAGCTGGTTCTTATTTCACATTCCCCAGCTGGGCAGGCCATTAAAGGTATAATGAATGAATTTCATTAATTGTATATAATAATAATATAACATGTGATTATATTGAAAATTATTCTCATAAACTTCCGTTTGGCCATGAACTATTTAAATTTTTTATTGAACCTTTCAGGTTAGCAGAAATGTAGAGTATTATGAAATCACATATTTAATGGTTCATCTTTTACCTTCTGAAGATTTAGATCCACTAATTAAATTTTATACATACATTCTAAAAACAGCAGCTATTCCGGGAATTTGGAAGCATTTTTATATTAATCCAGTGCCTAAACCTAATAAAAATCCAAGAAATAATGATGGTTACTTTTCTATTGCGTTTGCCTATGGATATTTGAAAAATTGTTGATGAAGAGATTACATTTCTTTCTTGAATGATATGGAATTTGACCTAAGGACTTACGTAGTTTTAGGCAGGGTATGGAGCAATTAATAGTAATAACTTAAGCCATAATCCTTATGGATATATACTTTTGACCTTTCAGATGAAACAGTTGATCCAAGCTTTAAGCATTGATATTGTGACGATGTAAGAATTTTTGTACGTGACCTTGGCCGCTGGATCGGGTATTACGCAAGAGAGTGGTGGGGGTAAGCAAGCTTAGATAGCGTCCCACACCGAAGTAGTGTGGCTTGGCAGTCAGTGAGTAGAGTCGCAGCTAGCAGGCAGGTTGTGTTGTTACGCGCTCCCCATACAGACATGTATGGCGTCCTCGCCGACGGGCATGAAGCCAAGGAGGTAATGTAATGTAATCCCCTTTTATTTAATAAACCCATTTCTATTCTGTTTAATCTATCATAGTAGAAAGATCCTTTCTTCCATCGGAACCATGTAGGAATCCTTTTATTTGATATTCTATAATATTTTTCATTTAGCTGCGTCCCTTGTCGTGGCCTCGCCTTATTTAAATTGTTAACTTCCTGGTACCTTATTAGCGAGTCGCCCTACCTCCCATTGAGTATTTGTTTAGAGGTCACGACAATATATCCCTGGCCTATGATTCTGTTCAGATACCTCTACGATAAAAAGCCTAATTATTTTAGAACTCCCTCCAGATATAATCTTTTATTACAGTGAATCATCTGCTTTCATCGCAGATTCAATAACGCTATAATCAGACAATTTTCAGTGGAACTTCCCCAGGGATCCTCACTCAGCCCAATTTTATATGCTATTTATATTTCTCACTTTAACAAGACCTTTAAATGTTTGTCTTATGCAGATGACTTCTTGTTTTTTCATCTGTATCCCACAAAAAACTCTTGAAAGATTAAATTAAATTTTATTTATGGACGCTCTTTAACTACTATGATCCTTAGTGTCCCATTCTATACTGGGCATGAAAGACCAGAAATTTTGCTCAGAGGCCTCTTTATCAGGCTTGAGGTTCTTTTACACGCCGTAAATCTACGACACAGGACCACCAGCTTTACTTCCCTTCTGAAGGAAGCCATGCTAAGGATTTTTACGCCCCAAAAAATCCATCGCCAGGTTTGAACCCACGACCTTGGGAACTAGAGGCTAGCATGGTACCACTAGTCCATGGAGGACGACGCTCTTGGAAGATGAATCAGATTTTGAAGTCTTTCTGAAGAAAGTTATACCATTCTTTAATGACTTGGGTTTTAAAATAAATTTCTCTAAATCTGAATGGATTATGTTTAAAAAAGGAAAGCTTTCCGTTTTAAGATTATCTTTTGGAAACAAATGTTCCCAAACCTTCTATAAAATACTTGGGAATTACTCTGGACTGCAAGATCTCTTGGAAACCCCATTTTGAAAACATTATTACTAAATTAAACAGCAGATTCAAAATCCACAGATTTCTTACTGGAAGAGATTGGGTGCTCATCCATTAGCCTTGATGGCTCTTTTTAATAACATTGATTATCAAATACTGCTGCATTATATTCCACAAGTTACCTGTAGTTCCAAAGAATAAAGTTAACTCATGAGTGTACAAAATTGCAAAACTAATCTTGAGAATATCAGGCAATTTAGAGATGCAAGCCACTTTAAATAAAATTTCATTTATTCCATTATCTGTTCAGTAAAAATTGTTTCATTAAAGTTCATTGGCAAACTAATGATAAATGCTCAAGACAGATTGTATATCTCCCTAAGAAGCATTCAATACTCTGTAATGGTAGGTTACAATTAAGATAACTTCTGTGATTTACCTCTATTCTTCACCTGCTATAAGCTCAATAATATTTGGAGTATTACAACTACTTGTCACCACCTTCAGTTTTGTACAGATTGGATTATTCATTTCCATAACTTTGATATCTGTTGGTTATAATCAAAAATGATTTTTTCTTTTCGTGATTTGTTTAATTGATTCATATGAAAAAATTTGTTTTATCGCAAAGTTGATTTTAGTTCGTTTCTTTGCTAAAATATCTGCCATTTCATTTTCAAAAACGCAGTGTGTGGGAATCCACTGTAAGACTATACTTTATTTAGGTTCTGTATTTGTTTGATCATATCATGTATTTCCTTATCTTCATCATTTTGGACCGAGTGAGCAGTTTTCAACTGTTTCTTAGGGACACTACTTTTATAAGAATTGGCAATTGAATCAGCATTACTCAACCTCCAGTATGTCTGGAGGACCACCCTGCATTTGGTTAATGAGTCCTTCAGAGCTGGAAGATCATTAAATTGATCAACTTTCCTCCTTCAGCCACTCGAGGACAACTTTGTGCTATTGAAGGTCAGCACACATGAATAGAAGGAACAGAAGATACGAGGAAATGATCCCTTAGGCCTTGAATACTCTAATACCGTAAGGATCAAAGAAACCAAGGGATCTGTCAAGGGAGAACAGGATAGGTAAGTGAAAAGAGGGAATCTGGTAAGCACTTCAAAATGGAAGAAAATTTTAAACGGTTCATCAATAGTTCCTGATTTACCAAGAAAATCATCCGTTGCTACATTCCGACTTATCACAGGACAAGACTGTTGAATAAACATCTTTACAAAATTGGAATAATAACATCTCCAAATTGTTTATTGTGCTCGAAAGAAGAAGAAATGGGCATGGAGGATCTCAAAAATTGTGACACTCTTTGAGGATTTTGAAAATCTGACATCAAAGTATTGGAAAGCAAGAAGGAGAATGATTTCGTTATTAACTTCTGAACATTAAATAACACACACACACACGCACGCACACACACACACACACACACACACCCCACCCCACCCCACCCCACACACACTGGTTGATTTATTCTGCCGAAACTGTTGCTATCAGAACTGCCATTTTTTAAACTAGAAAGAAAAAATTAGCGATATCATGCTCACAGATGCTAAGAATTTTCTAGTAAATTAATAAATCTGGATCTTTGAAAAATCTGAACCTCTTAGAAATCTAAATAAAAGGTCTTATTTACAAAGCATATACTGAAGGTATCTCTATAAAACTTGTTTGGATCCTTGGCCTCTCAAATATCCCAGGAAATGATAGAGTGGACATATTAGTAAAAGTTGCAAGAGATTCATGGATGTTTTCCAATATTTAGCTACCTGTTTAATGACAGGCTTGAGCTCATAACAGCTTAATTTTTTTTTTAACTGGAGATCTATGTCCACCAATCCAATAATTAATCACAGCAACAATATGATTCCATGGTTTAAATACGTCAAGTTTAATAGACAATATTTATTTGTATTTTCAAGAATGAAGTAGGGGAATTGCATGTACACTGGCTTTTCTGCATAACATTTCTAAAAGAGACTCTCCACTCGGATTCGTGGCAGCTACAGTAATTTTGATCATTATCTCTTTGGATGCATCAGCCATAATACTCAGAATCTTCAACTATTACAGTCACTGCACAAAATAGGTCTTCCTGGTCCTATCGAAATTAATAATGTTATAAAATATGATCCACCTAAAAATTCAGAATTATTTTACAGGATGTAAAACAATAAAAAAGGAAAATTTAAATAGCAGTTTATTACTTATTAATTTCTCGGTGCTTATTTTATTTCTTCAAAGTAAAAAGATCTATGTTCACCAATCCAATAGTTAATCAGAATAACAATATTATGCCATGGTTTAAATACATCAAGATTAATAGACAATAGGTCTAGGTGTCTAACAAATAACAATAAACTAAAATTCAGTGAAAGAAAAATTGCTGTAACTGTCCAAAGTAAACTCAATAGTATAAAGAAATTCTTTATTTGATACCCTTAATTTTAAGAAAAATATCTCAGTCCATTACATAACATTAAACATTTTTTTTACCATGTTATGTTAACCTTTGAAATCTGTTACCAGCATCCATACATTTGAGAAAGAACCCTTAATAAAATATGTGGACTGTTTGAATGTTTAACTTGAGCCACACCCATTACATAACTAATTTAATTACTATGATTTATGTAGCAAGAATTCCATCCTGCTGAAACACTGATGTAATACTGCCATAAAACAAGTTTTATTTTGCAAGTAAACAAGTTGCTTAAACAAACTGGCTGTTGTACCTGGACTACTCATACCATGGCATGTAATACTCGTACAAGGTAATTTGTGTAAGTTTACTGTTTCCAGTTCAAGTGTTGTTAATGTTGTAATAGCTTTTTGAATTCTTAATTTTATTACAAATATTCTGTATTATATTGTGTGATGAAGCTTGTTGCTTATTTTCTAAGAAATTTAATGGTGAAATGTTTGCATTGCACCAGCAGAGGGAGAAACTTTTACAGTTAGCGCAATAACACTAATAGAGCTGTGGGTTTGTCTAGTGATGTTCATGTTAAAACCTGTCATTGTTCTTTCAGGGATTATCTTGGTGGTGAAAGATTTCCATCTGATGTCAGAGTTGAAGGCAAAACAGCAGTTGTAACAGGTGCAAACACTGGCATTGGGAAAGAGACAGCAAAACAATTGGCAAAACGTGGAGCAATTGTTGTACTGGCCTGTAGAGATATGAAGAAGTGTGAAGCTGTAAGAAATTTTGAATTTCACTCTTGTTGGAACTACTTGCAATGATTTAATATATACAGTAGAACCCTGGTATTTCGAGGTTCCGTGTAATTCGAGCAGTCTTAAGAAAATTAAAATTTTACATAAAACTACAGTAAAACCCGGTTTTTATAGTTGTCGGCATGTACATTTTACGCACTTCCAAATGTGTTACATTTTGAACTTTCTTTCAATCTTCCATGTACAATACCGGTAAAACTGTCCCACTTAGGGTTTTCGCTCATAATGCACAGAAATAACCTTGACCTCAGACTGCTAATGCATTTCTATTACAGTTGGACAGGTACCTAGGTTTCGAGGAGTGAGCTTGCTCTTTCTTTTCTATCCTTCACTAATTGGGACCGCCTGACAATTGGTTGTACAGTGCATACCATCCTTATTGTTACCCCTGTTGTTGTCCCTACTCAGCGACAGTGGTCATTAAAATATACATTTTTTTACAACATAGGCTGATTGTTGTATGATGGTTGTGTAGTAACATCTGTACTATACTGAGCCCACCTGTGTCACGTTAATTTTAAAGTGTTGTATGTATGTACATATGTAACTGTGTGTTTCTTAATGTTTTAATCCATACAAAACAATGAGTGGTAGGAGTAAGAGAAAATTTATGCCATTGAATGTGAAACTGGAGGCTTTGAAAAGTCTAGACAAAGGAGAAAAATTAAAAAAACTTGCTGCTGAGTATGGAGTCGGTGAGGTGACAGTTGGAGATTGGGGTAGAAACAGGGACAAAATTGAGAAGTTTTCAGCTAACAAATGTTCTATTTTGTCATTTGAACGGAAGTCAATGAAGAAATCTGAGTATGAAAAAATGAGTGAAGCTTTGTTCATTTGGTTTACTCAACAAAGACAAAAAGGAAATCCAATTTCACAGCCTATTCTGCAAGAAAAAGCTGTATTTTTTTAGGAATGAGTTAAAGGAAGGTGAGGACAAATTTTACTGCAAGTTCAAGATGGTTGGATAGGTGGAAGAAGCGATACGGCGTAAGGCAGCTTGTGAAATTTGCGGTGAAAAACTTTCTGCAGATTCTCAAACTGTTACACAATTTTGTGGGAAATTAAGAAAAATTATACAAGAAGAAAAATATTACTCCTGATCAACTGTATAACTGTGATGAAACAGGACTAAATTATAAAATGCTTCCATCTAAAACTCGAGCCTCAAAAGAAGAAAAGGCTGCCCCGGGCTGCAAAAACGTAAAGAGAGGTTAACAGTTCTTGCTGCATTGAATGCAAGTGGAAACCATAAAGTGAAGCTACTGGTAATAGGGAAGTCTGCTAAGCCTAGAGCGTTATAAATTTCACTGCTTCCGCACTGCCTGTTACATATGTCCATCAAAAATCTGCTTGGATGAACAAAGATATTTTTAAGAAGTGGTTTTTCGAAGATTTTGTTCCAGAGACCAAAAGATACCTAAAGCAAAAATGCTTGCCTTCCAAAGCAACCTTAATGCTTGGCAACGTTGGTTTACACCCTGATGAGGAAGAATTACAATGTGACAATATTCGTGCATTGTTCTTACCCCCTAATGAGACGAGTTTAATACATCTCATGGACCAAGCTGTTTTACAATGCTTGAAAAAAGCAGTATCGTCGTCATTTGCTTCAGACGCTTCTACAAACAACAGAAGGTGAAGGAGCCATCAACAAATTTCTATTAAAAAAAAAAAGCTATGCTAAAAGACATAGTTTACTGGGTAGCTGATTCATGGTCTGAAATAAAGGCAGAGATACTAAAAAATTTTGGAAACCAGATTTTACGGAATGAAATGGATACCAACAGTACAGATGAAGATGATCTACCATTGGCAGAACTGATGAAAAAGCTTGCTAGATGTGAAAATGTGATTGTGAGTGAGGTTTCAGAATGGATGAAGTGATGAAAGTTTGATGTTGCAATTGTTGAAATGGTTAGTGAGCCAGCTGAAGACAGTGGCACGAGGAATTGCCTGAAGTAACTGTACCAGTGATCACTCATACCGAGAGTTTGGCAGCACTAGATGTGGCATTGCTTTATACCGAGCAGCAAGCAGAAGCTACTCCAACTGACACCATGCTTCGTAGAAGATGGTGCAAATTTTCTGCTATAAAATGAGGTTCTATTTTAAAATAAAGGATTTGGACAATTTCTTTAAAATATAACTTATATTTTTGCAACTTGGAAATGTGTGCCCATATATGTATGTATAGCACAGGTATGTACTAAATTGTTTTTTTTAAAACCATTTTTGTGCTCATTAAACATTTATTCATGATTTACCCATTGATTTAGTGATATATCCGTATAATCAGAGTTTTTTATAATTCGAGGTAGCCTCGGCCCCAATTAGCTCGAATTACCGGGGCTCTACTGTACTTGTAAAAACTCCATCAAGAGAAATAAATAGTTCTGTGATCTGTAAATCTTAGAACAGAGCATTATTCCTCATGTAGCATGTGTTTGTTTTACTTTGTGTTATAAGTTTTTCAATTTTTTCCTTGTAATTTCAGACATTGTTTATCATTCCAACTGCTGCTTACAGCCGTTTTGGTTGTGATAACAAAATTAAAGTCTAGAATTTCCAACAATATTCTTGAACCATTTAATTTTTAAGTGTTTTGTGTATCTAACTATGTCATTGACATAAAATCACTTAACATGAATAAATTAATAATTTGTGATAATTATCACAGGTGTAATACCTTAAAAGGCTACAGCAAGCTTCAAGTATTTCAGCTTTGGTTATAAAACATACATATGGAACATGTGGGGATGTTGATCACTAAAATAAAACCATAACAGCACATTGATGATGATGATGATGATGATGATGATGATAATAATAATAATTTTATTTATTTATGTATTTATTTAAAGCTAAGTTCATTACATAATGGAGACTATGGAAACTGGCCCTGGCCTCTTAGTCCATAGGCATCCAGTGATTACAGTTTAGTTTACACTTTTCTCTTCTCTATATACCATTTCCAATAACCTCCTATTTACAATAATGAGATTAACAAATTAACATTTGTCAACAGACCATTTCCATTTCATTCTGACATTCCAAAGAAATTCTCCTAAATACCATAACTGTGATTGATCTATTAACATTTTCTTTATCACTACAACTCTGTTACATATGAACCATTTTTCCTTGACTAGTTTTCTCCTCCACTCATTGGTTCCTCTACATTCCATCAAAATATGCACTTTGTCTTCATTATCCCCACAGATTGGGCATATGCCTTTCATAATATTTCCCCTTTGCCCCCTTAATTTCCACACCCCTAGACGGAATGATGCAATGGCTTCCCTCTCATTATTGCATATATCTTTTTTTTTTTCTGTCTTAAACATTTTATAAAAGCCTAATGATCTCTTCTCATTCATCTCAGCCCAAATGTTATGACCCTCCATATCCAAAACCCCTGTACCATTCCATATCTTTGCCCCCATATATCTCTCAATCCATTATTCTCCAGCTGGCCCTTAATTTTACTCAGCCAATTATCTGTACTCTGGTCTTTTCAAGACATTTTAAAATATTTTCTTCTGGTAATTGGCTTATTTGGTGCCAATATTTCAATACTCTTTCCATTACCATCCCTTTCATATTGATTTTCCATAATTCTAAAAGTGATCCTGCATTTTCTGAGTTTTGAGGAACTCCCAACATAAGTTTGCAAATTGTTCGTAATATGAAGTCCATTTTCTACCCCTAATATTTCGGCTCCTTATGACCATCTTGATTTCATTAAGGCTGCATACAGCCTTTCGAACCACATCACTTTTATCATAGGAGCTATGTATAAACATTTTCTCAATAACCCAATTGCTGATCTCCCTTTGGCTACATTTTTTCTGTTTTTCCCAGCCCCTTTCCTGTTTAATTTGATACCCAAAATAAATGAAGTCCTCCAGTGTTTGAATCTCTTTGGCCACCATGAGCCATTTTTCTGATTTTTTCAATTTCTTTCCTTTTTTAAACACTATGATTTTTGTCTTGCTTTGGTTCACTTTTTATAGGTCTCTCTATTTCAGATATGGCATAACAATCCAATTTATGTTGATCTCCCATTAAATCATCAGCATACAATAGACCTGGGATTTCCCTATTCTCAATTTACAAGGACTCGTTTCTGTTCAACTTCAGCTGTCACCCCATATTTGATACAAAAGGTATTCTGCTGATATAATTCAACTAATAACTCCACCATATCTTACTTAGGCCTTTCAGTCTTAAAGGAGGGCTGAACTAAATATTCACATGTCTATTTTATTTAATATTGAAAACTGGAACAATGTACAACTTACTGTTCAGGATCTGCAGGATATTTTCCACATCAGCAGCACACTGTGGTGATGTCATACAGCTAGCCAGCATTCTTGAAGCAAGTATCTCCTGCTGGAGCAGCTGATCAGTCATAGTGCTAAGTTTTGGGAATGTGTAGTCACTGTAGTGCCTTGAATATTTTCATAAGCAATTTAGCAAGATACCATACATAAAAATCATGGTGTATATGCAGAAATTTCTTTTTCATCAAAGCTCTAATACCCATGTATCGTTCTGTCAGGAACAATTTTATGAGTAGGTTTTCATTCATTTTCATTCATAGAAGTCAGTATATTTTCACAAGCAGCTTTCTCAATATCATCACTTACAGTTCCTCTCTGTACAATTATGAAGTCTAATATTTTACCTCCAGAGCACCACTCATAAGTATGCTCATTCACACAATGATTATGATTCGCATTAATGCCTCTCGTGTGTTAGATTTTCTTTCAGTGATAGGTACACCACATGTGGGACAAGTACTGAATATCGCAAGGAGAGCATTTACACGTACAAACACAAAAGAATACTTTCTGGATGTACCTACATCTTCTCCATCTTCACTGGATTCCCTCAAAAATTATTTGGTTTATAATCATCATTTGCAGCTGAAGATTCACCTTCTTCATTGGTCAAACTTTAGTTCACATAAATGCTGTTTATAGCACTAAAAGTTTGTTCCCAACTCATACTGTATTTCAGCATCATTTCAACTCCATGTGTAAAGACTCAGAAAGTAGTGCAGCTTTACTTTCATGCTGAGAATTGCTATTTCTTGTTCTTCATTATTTTTATTTTTATAACACCCGACTCATTAAAACCACTTTTTCTGAAATGAATTCTACGTGCTCTAGCATTTTTGGTTGGCACAAAGGTTTTGCTTTTCAGTGCAGCAACCCATTTGTTGTACATACATCGATTCTTATCTCTATCAGGGAATGAGTAATAACCAATATTTCTGTCTATGCCAGAATTATTTGCACAACCAAGCACTGCCCGCAGCCTTGACCTAACACCTCACACAGCACTAGGAAAGAAAAACTGCAGTACAGTCACAACATAACAGGAATTAAATGCAGTGCAAGTCTAACTAATACAACATTCAGTAGTGTGGTGCAATCCTAGCCTCCTGATGTCACTGCAAGGAGAGTGTAAAACATAAAAGTTCTTCCAGAATGAAAATGAGAGGTTGTAGAATGATGTGGTTTTCAACGAGGTGCTCAGAATTGTTTATATTTTATTGTTAGAAGTCATTAAACATTTAGTTCAGCCCTTTAACTTACACAATGGTGTCTCCCTTATTATTTTATCATATGCTTTCTCAAAATCTATAAATATTACATATATTCTGCCTCTTTCCGCCTGCAGGTATTTATCAGCTAAAGTTTGAATGATCAATATATTGTCCACTGTCCTCCCTCCCCTTTCTGAATTCTGATTGAAATGGTGACAATCTTTGGTTCTCTCCTTCCCAGTTGTGTAATCTTTTTGCGACAATTCCCGTAAAACAAATTCTCCAAATTTTACAGCAATACTGTTCCTCTGTAATTACCTAGATCATCTACGCTCCCCTTTCCTTTATGATAAGGTTGGATTTATGCTACCCTCCAACTCTTAGAGAAGATTTGTTATCCTTCATTCCATTCAAAAGTCTGGTTAAGCACGGAAGATTGATAATTCAATACCTTTTGAGTGCAAATCAAATGTTATGATTAACTATAACCTTTGAATTTGATTGAATTTAAATTTTAAGTGAAAATATTAGTTTTTCATTAAATTCATATAAGAATATAAAGTATAAGCAGCTCTAAAAATAAAAAAAATTAATATAAGGAAAAACATTACTGAGTCTATCGCTATCCTTGCACCATGCTTGAATAAATTCTTCTGGCAGGCCATCAGTACTCATTGCTTTGTTCTTTTTAAAACTTCCTACCTGTTTCAGAATTTCATCGCTTGAAAACAGTCTATCCAGGTCATTGCAACTACAAGCCAGTCTAGATCCCATTTACCTGCAAATGTATCCTCCATTTCAAATAACTGCTCAAAATATTGAAGCCATTCTGCTGGTTTTTTTAGAGATGCTTTTAGCCCATTTTCTTTTATAGTTTTACTGGTAGTATATTATGATATGAGTTTGATGAGGTTTTAGAAGATTTAGGGGGGGGGGAGAAAGAAAGTGCAAACCAAGAATCTGTATAAAATAAAAGGAATGCTAAGCAAGCAGTGGAAGAGAGTGGATGTGTGAGGAGTGAAAGAAAAGAAGGGCTCAAGAAACTATGGGAATTAGTATTGAGGTGTACAGAGCAAGAATTGGAACATTTAACAAGTTAAAATGGAAGGAATTTAAAATAAATAAAGGTGCAGAAGAGATGGTAAACATGTTTCTTCTCACATGTATAATAGGCATACTATTGGTATTTTAAAATAAAGAGAGTTGAAGGTTGTTACACTGCAGTCGTTGAAAACATGCTGAGGATGGGAGTAAACCGTCTCCCGAAATGTGTTCAAGTAAGAAAATTTTAGTGATATAGTGTAACAACCTTCAACTCTCTTTATTTTAAATTATGACACATCACTGTTACTAGCTTCTAAATCTTCAAAAGTAATTAATACTATTGGTTATTGGTGGAGTTGAAATCAACCTTGGGCCAAATGGAAATCGAAACGTCATCGAAGAAATTTTGCTAGCATAAAAGATATTAATGAGAAATTAGGAAATAAACTTAATGGAGTTGAAAAGGAACTAATAGATATCAAGGGAGAGATTAAAAATGAAATGCAAGATGTAAGAAATGAGGTACAGAAAGTCAAAAGAAGAGTAGAGCTGTTGGAAGAGAGACACCGCAGATTTAATCTAGTTATATAAGGGGTGAAAGAAAGGAATGGAGTATGGCCTGTAGACGAGGTCAGAGAGATAATAGAAGGAAAGCTTGGGGAGATTAGGGAAGCATTCAGAGTGGGGAGATCAGAGGAGCCAGAATGATGGTTGCAAGATTTACGTCAGTGCAGTTTGTTTATGAAGTGTTGAAGTAAACAAAGTAACTAAAAGGAACAAACATCTTTATAAACAGAGATTTAGCGGTGGAACAAGGGCCTTGAAGAAAAATTTAATACAACAAATGAAGCTGTCCAGAATGGAAGGGAAACGGGCCTTCATAAAGAATTTATGATTGTGGGTCGATGGGTGCATGGTGGCTGGATACGAAAGTGATACAAGGAGCAGCAGATTGCAGGAGCAGGAAATGATTCAGCTAAATGCATCCAGGACCAGAGAGAAGGAATTCAGATCAGAAGGAAGTACAAAGAGCGATCGGAGACTAGAGGAAAAGGATGGACAGAGGGAAGTTATGTCACCAGCACGTGGAACTGTCAGAGAGAAGACATGGAGATGATGTAGTGAGAACATCAGATCAGAGTGACATAAGGGCAACAGTTGGTGAACAAGGAAAATGATATCACCTAGGAGGGAGGAAGTTCAATCGGCACGTAACCTGGCTGTTGGCAAGGCGTGGTCCCAGAGTGACGGAACGGAGGGAGAAGAAAGCATTGTGTTGACACCCAATGGGAGTTTACTGGTTTTGGATTGAAACATAGCGGGACTGTCAAGGGAGACAACAGGTATAGAATTATGGAGTAGGAAAGTGCTAGATAGGTTTAGAAACAGAACAGGCTCACAATAGGGAAAGGAGTAAGGAAGGGGGAACTTAGGGTTCTGGAATTGCGAGGGACTAAAAAATAAAATATTTACGGGGAAGTTGAGACACCTACTAGAAGAGGTAGATTATCTAGAGGCAGCAGAAACCTGGTTAAGGGAGGAAAACATAGAGGTTAAGGATTTTATATACGTTGGAATAAAAGGGGAGGTGATAGTAAGGAAAGGAAGAACTTCTTGGGGAGTGGGTTTCTTTGTAAGGCAATCCATAGGTAAAGTAATACGAGATGCTTGGTCTAGCATCAAAAATGTTTTGTGGATTATATTGGAAGATAAGCTGATAAATGAGGAAACCATGTGTGTAGGTGTAGTCTATAATGCACCCGTTCCCTCACAATACCATAATCCTGAATTGTTGAATGCGCTAGAGAGTGATATAGATAGGTTAGGAGAGAAGTACGGGAATATGGAAGTAATAATAATAGGGGATTTTAATATCCGAATAGATGAGGGGGATGTGAATATAGAGTGTGATATGTTTGTTGGAAATGAAACATGTTCTAGAAGGGAACAATTCAGGCGAAGTAAAGACAAGTGTATTGATAAGCCAAGTGATAGATTTATTGAATTTTGTGAAGTGAATGGTAAATACGGAGATGCTTGGAGGGTGAGTTTACCTTTGTTAATATGAACGGGCAAAGTGTTATTGATTATATATTATGGCCGATCAGCACAGGGTACACAATAAGTAACTTTAAGTATTAAATTTTGTATCTAATAGTTGCCACTTCCCACTGATAGTGGAGATTCAAAGGTGATCAGAGGAAGTAAGGGAAATGAAATGGGAATGGGGAAAGAATACTAAGCAGTATATTAAATTTAAATGAAGGAAGGTACAGAGTGTGGAATTTAAAATAACATTAGATTATAATCTGATCAAATATGTCATCAGGGAATGAGTTTTATGATGAGGAACCAAGAAATAGGGAATGTAACTAGCACTTTCAATATGTTAATGCAAAGAGCAGGAGATGGGATGAGAAGGGGGAAGGGAGGGTAATAAACGAAATAGGGTGGTATGATGAGGAATGCAGAATAACAAAAAAAAAAAGTGGTGAAGCAGGCATTAGTAAGATGGTAAAAGGGAGGGGGTGAGGAAGAAAAGAAGGAATACACCAGCAAGGTGTGGAGAACGTTAAAATCCATGTATAATAAATGGTTAACTAAACTGAATATCACTCCAGCAGATTGGATGGAGTATTTTAAAATGTTATTTGAGGAGGAGGGTGTTATTAAGATGAAATCAGTGGTGGATCTTGGAGTGGGATACATAGATATATCAGATAGTGAAGTGAGAGATGAGGAGGTAGTGAAATAAGTGAAGGCAATGAAAAATAATAAGACAACAGGTATAGATGGAATTCTTCCAGAGTGTATCAAAGAATGTGTAGTGGTGAGAATAGAGTAAAGATGCTTACAGATTTGTTTAATGTAATAAAAACTAAGGGGTATGTACCGGAGCATTGGAGGAAAGCAATAATTCAACCTATCTACAAAGGCAAGGGGAGTGTAGATAAGCCCAATAATTACAGGGGAATAGCATTATTGTCAAATGTTGGAAAAATTTTCACAGGGATCCTAGCAAATAGAATACAAAATTGGGTAGAGGAATATAACATCCTCTCGGAGTTTCAAATGTGTTTTCGTAAGAGGAGAAGAATGGTGGACAACTTATTCATAATTAAAACTCTGGTGAATAAGTATTTAAAAGAAAAAAGTGGAAAAATATACATGGCATTTGTTAATTTGGAAAAAGCGTATGACCGCATTGATTTAAATTTGTTGTGGTACAAACTTTTGAGGAAGGGAGTATGTCATCAGATGGTGAATGTACTTAAAGCTGTATATAAAAAGAACACATTTTGTGTGAAAGTAGGAGTAGGATCGGTAACAAAAGTAAATCAAAGGAAAGGGTTACGACAAGGATGTAAGCTAAGTCCAGTGTTATTTAATCAGTACATTGATGATATCCTCACTGAGATAGGAAGAAACAATAATTGGTTGCCTGTGATAAATAAGGTATCAATTCCTGGGTTATTATTTGTGGATGACTTAGTGGTAGGATCTGTTTCAACGATCATCTTGAAGCAGTCCTTAAAGCAAATGGATAAATACTGTGATGAATGGAATTTGAAAGTAAACCAAGAGAAGTCTCAAATTATAGTGCTTAAGAAAGGTGCAAAATTGGGCAAGTATGAAAAGTGGAAGAAAGGAGAGAAGGAATATAAAGTGGTTAGAGATTGTATATACTTAGGTGTCAAATGGATGGGGGTGGAAAATGGGAGAAACAGAAGAAGCTGGTATTGGTGAAGGGGAAAGGGGCAATGTCAGCGATTAGAGGGTGCAAATATAGAATACCAGATATAAATGTTAAATGGCTAGAGAAAATATATAACATGGTAGTTGAAGCAAAAATGCTATATGGAAGTGAAATATGGGGAGTAGATGGAGGCTGAGAAGTGATAGATATGGTACACAGGAGGTTGTGTAGAGAAGTTTTAGGCCTGCCAAATGCCACAGTAAAGGAGTTTGCTTTAATCGAAATGCAGAGAGTGGGGAGAAAAGGGGTAATAATGGAGAGAGCTCTCAAGTTTTGGTATAGTATATTAAATTTATAAGAAAAGAACTTGATGAGGCGTGTCTGGAATTTCAAGAATGGAGCTTAAAGAATAATGGGTGGAGTTATAGTATACAAACTAACTTGGAAAACAGTGGTCTGGGAGAAATTTGGAGAAGGAGGGAAAATAATGTCAAGGGTTTTTGGAAAGAAGCTAGGCGGAGGTTTAAAGATATAGAGATACAGAATACATTTAGTAGCATTGGGATGAAATGCTCCTTGGAATCATACATATTAATAAAAAATGCATGGGCAAGAGAGGAGTATGTGGACAACTCAAATAAGGAACAAAGAGAGAGTATAGCTTGGGTACGAGCAGGTGTATGGGGACTAAAAGGAATGAGAAATGGGTACCCACAGAACCAGTGTCCAATATGTGGGGAAAGAGAAGATTTGGAACATATTGTGTTTGATTGTAAAGGTACATAGCATTGGAGAAAGGAAGGCATAAATGGGAAATGGTTAAAACTAGGCAGAAAAGTAGTCTTAAGCAAGATCTTCAACAAGAATAACAAAAAAGGTAGGAAAAGGGTTATGGTCAATAAAAAGAGATGTGAATTATACTTCATCATGAGATGTTAAGATATATTATTATATTTATTATCATTAGTAGTAGTATTATTTTATTATTACTATTATATTATCATAATTTTTATGTTATATATATATAAAGAAAGAAATATGGGTAGAATATGGCAAGATAACTGCCTGGGCTGATGTGTAGCCATATTCTAAGGAAGATTGCTAGTACAAATAAATAAATAAAATAAAAATCTAACAAATTCAGAATTTAAAAGTATATTGACAAATTATTTTAATGAAGCTTCAAGAAATAAAAGATGGGAGCGTCTCAACTTAAGTATGTTTAAAATTGCTGAATATCCAAGAAAAAGTGCTGTTTCATCTTTAGATTAATCACAGGTCTTGATTGTCAAAACACCTGCACAGAATTGGAATTACTTCTCCCCACTTTGTCCCTTGTATCCTCTACAGGAAGAGATGGCTCAGAGCCACTTTAAAAAATGTCCAGCTCTTTCATCCAAACTCGCAGTATATGGAAAATACTGAGCTAATGTTTGCATTGCCAAATGCTCAGCATTAGTAAACAAATATTTTTTTACAGGATGTTATTTTTTAAAAATATTAAATATTTGAATATTAAAGTAGAGTCGTTTAATGGTAACAGCTGAATGAATGGATGGAATGAATCAGGAAGATCTCTTCCCACATCACTTTCAATTGTTTTGCTTTCAGTCCGTCTACTACATGACTTCATTGAGAATGAAGTTAAGAGCTACAGTCAGTATTCTGCCCCATACTTTTCAACACGAATGTTCAGATAATATCCTCGTACAATCTGATTTGAACCCACACAGTTTGAAGCAAATTTTATTGTTATTATTTGTTCATATATTATGAAGAATGCAGCTTAATAAAGGAAACTAGGTAGCTCACATTATTATGCAATATGATTTAAACATAGCATTTTTAAAAATCATTACAGATAACATTTTTATATGCATTTTTCTCCAAGAAAATAATTGACTCGTGCATATGAAACTTTGCATCATGCTGAAAAACAGTTATCTGCACAAGTCTTGCAAATATATTTCAATGTTCAAATAAACTGAGTTTCAGACAGTTAATTGTGCACATTTGCATATTTTGGCTTCATAATTTAGGCCGAAAAGGTGCTTAAATAAGTCCATGTTAATATTATTTCTAGTATATAGGCTTTTTTTTTTTTTTACTTTTTAATTAATGAATAAATAAAATTAGTTGTATGTAATTCCATATGATTCTCCATACTTGAAAGAATAAGAACAAGGATCATTTAGCCTTAATATTTTTGACAGATATTACTTTTAGATCGATCTTTCCTGTACATTTTAGTACACATTCCATACTTGAAAGAATAAGAACAAGGATCATTTAGCCTTAATATTTTTGGCAGATATTACTTTTAGAGCAATCTTTCCTCTACATTTTAGTACACATTTGAAGCCAATACTCTTAAAAGCACACAAATTTAATGTTTTCACTGACGGGAAAATAATTGTTGTTAAAAGGAGATACAAATATTGGTATATTGCACTATCAGTCATTGAAATGTAATGTTGCACTGGCTTTTTTCAAAATAACTATAAGGAATTTGTCAATTATAATTTAGCATTCACTAGTATTATGCAAGGAAAATCCAAACCCTTACAGTATTTTAGTTTTCATTCTTTTGGGCAACACATGGACACATTTCACCTAGATCACCTGGAAAACTAGTGAAATGTGAAATCAATATTTTGAGAGCAAATACTGGAATGATGAACGTAAATATACGAGAGGCATTAGAGACAAAGGACCTGGATTTGAAAAGCTAAAAACGTTTGAAAAATTATGCTAAAATTGTTAAAAATTACATAATTAGAAAAAGTGACCAAAAATTTAAATGTATTTAGTTTATTAAAATTAGTGTACAGAAAGCTAATTAATTTATATATGGATATAGCTCCTGTACAAGTACAAAACATAGGTATAAAAATTATGATGAGATAATTTAGTAAATTAATTAAAATATGTTGATATTGTAATGAAAAGAATCTAGAAACAGTGATGTGTATTGAATTTATTTAAAGGTGAGTCGGAATTGTTACACTAACATCAGGTAAAGGTAAACTTATAAGGTAAACTTAAGTGATGTTAGTGTAACAATTCCGACTCACCTTTAAATAAATTAATTAAAATATATTGTTTCACATTCATATATAAAGAATCTGAAAAAAAAAAGCCTAAGAAAATTGTTTTTGAAGCAGTTCTTACAAAGCTGTAGCATGAGCTCACAGATTACACACAAATCCATTGCAAATGAAGAGGACTGGATATCAGTTATTTCTAAGGGAGGTCTTAAATGTTCAAGTCAGGAATGAATGAAGCAACATTATGTAGTTTGAAATGGTGTTTTGTGCATTTCACGGAAAAACAGTTTTGAACACGTGTTAAAAATGCTAGTAGCTTTGCTAAAAGCTAAATTTCCAAAGGTCCAGGAGAAAGTTATTTCACTGTATGTTCGAACAAGAACGTATACCAGACTAAGATTTTTAAATTAAAAAAAGAATAGGCAAAATGCACTAAAAAATCTGATGTGTTACACTCACATAACTTTCTCTACTCTTGTACAACCTAATTTTACAAACGCCTATTCTCCATATGCTTCATGTTAATCGAGATATCGAGATGTCAATCTTATTGATAATTTTCTTGTAGATGCAAGGGGAATATGGTAGCTTTTAAGCGATAGTCAAATATTTTAACGCTGGTTGCTATGTGGGGCATTCCATTCTCTTTGCATGTCCAGAACATAAAAAAATGAATAACGAATTTGAGAAAAAGTATAAGTATTGGAAAATTTAAGGGAATAACAAGCAATATCTCGCAAACGGTTCACTCAACAAAAGAAATGTATATGACATAAATTGTGTATTTTAACGCGATCTACATTTTTCGTGTAGTAAAATTTTGTCTATCTCTTATGGTTTACCAGTTATGAAAAAGTCGTTCATAATGAAGAATACTTTTGGAGACATTCCCAGAAAATTCGAGATATACATTTTATTTGTCATGACAATATCTTAAACATATGATATTTTAATCAAAATCGTTAGAGCCGTTTTTGAGAAAATTAAAATTTTCGAAAAATGTTCCATGTAAAGGGTAGTCTGGGGTGGGGGGATTTTCTTGAAAACCTTCGTGTCGCATCTCTGGAAGATACTGAACCTAAATACCAAGTTTGGTGCTTATCCGATTGTTCGTTTTTGAGTTATGCTGTTCACAGACACACACACAGACACACACACACACAGACACACACACGGACATGTTTCTAAAAATGCTTTTTTTGGATTCAGGAGGTCTCAAAACGTGTATTTCCGGTGAAATCTCGGTATCGAATTTTTGGGTGGAATGCAATACTTCCCCTACTTACTATACGTAGTAGAGAAAGTAAAAAGTATGCAGCTAGGAAGAATAAGCATTGGGCAGCTTCATTTTCCAAAACATAATGAGCCTACACTAGTAACATGTAAGTTTTAATTTCTTACAATAAAAATTTTACCAGCGTGTCCATTTAATGTATTGTTTAAAATACGTGTAAATCTTCCTTTATCCCACCTAAAGGAGTGTATGTTTCAAATTCTTATAGCAGTTTTCGCTCAAGTATAGCATGTGCTCCAGTAGTTTTGGTTGTATGTGAATATATTATTAATGTAATGCAGTTTTGATTCAGTTCACTTTCCAGTATATATCCACAATGTTTAGGGAAAGCCCTGAAATAATATGCCTTTTAAACAAAAGTGGGAGAATGTGTTATAACAATTGGTAGGAATTAGTGCATTCATTGCACTGTGTATGCATTCTGTGCACTCGAATTCACTCTCACTTGCGTCATGGACAGGCAGCCAATGGAAGCTTCCCACCCCAGCGTGGTCTACCTTCCCTCCACTCTACTTACCTTGGGAATAAATAAGGTATTTTATTACAACTCCTTGCACTGTAAAACTTATTGTAACATAATTCCTTCATGTACTCAATATTTACAGTCTTTTGGCTATATGTGGATGACAATATCTTAGTGTACAACACTTTCATTCTGGCTGCATAAAGATAATTGTTACCTAACAGGAGAGCCTTTAACATTTTCTATAAAACCTTAAAACGAACCAATCAGGAAAATTACCTGAATTCCCATTCCTATCTTTCCCATGGTGCAGCTGTTAGTAGTCATGCCCTTACATGATGAATGAAAGGGAAGTGCTACTCATCAACTAGCACTGGTCAGTTTGAAGGGTTAAGGACCAATAATTCTGGTATGCTTCCCCATCCTTATCAGATTGTCTCCTCCTTCTTTTCCATCCAGTCTATCTGACTGAACCCTTTTTTCTTCGACCCTGGTGGGTATTAAGAATATTCAAGGCCAAGGGGATCTTTTTCCTTTTTTACCTATTATTTTTCCTTCTATAGTGGGCAACGTTTGCATCCATTTAGTTCCTTAATCCACACATGCCCATCATGTACTGTTAAATGAGCTACAGTATGTGCCCTAATGATGCTTCTTCAAGAAATAATGGAAGAAATGAGGTAAAATAGTCCACAACTGAGATCTCCGCCAAGAGAATCTTACGAAGAAAGTCACCCAAATCTTATTAAAAACAATTGGAGGAAAAATTTAGAGCCAAAAATTGTAATAAATCTTGATATCTTATGTTCATTAAAACTGTTATCCCTGAATTACCAACTGAGGTCACGGGCTCAAACGGGCGATGGATTTTTTTGGGCATAAAAATCCTTAGCATGGCTTCCTTCGGAAGGGAAGTAAAGTTGGTGGTCCCATGTCACAGATTTACGGCATGTAAAAGAACTGCAAGCCTGATAAGAAGGCCTCCGAGCAAAATTACCAGTCCTTCACACCAACATAGAATGGAACGCTAAGGACCACAGCAGTCAAAGAGCGTCCATAAATAAAACTTAATTTATTTACATTTTCTGAATTACCAAGACAAACTGTGGCAAACTTTCAGTTGTAGACTAACATGACTGCTTGGTTGCTCATCTGCACAAAACTGGCATATACCCTTCACCTAAATCTGTACTTTGCTATGAAGAAAACTCAAACATGGATATGGACCATCTGCCTAACTGTTCAACATCAAAATTATATTGGGAAGCAAGAAGACGAATGGAAACCATCCAAGTTTACTACTAGAATGAGCGATGACAACTGCTACTACTTCAATCTTGAAGAAAAGTACAAATGAGGATTAGGACAAAATCCACTAACTCCACCTGCGGACAAAATGCTTTTTGATACAGATTCCCCCTATTTTGATAGCACTGAATCAATCTGTGCAATCCATTTCTTTTAAATAACATTACTTCCTATTGTAAAATGGCTTCAAAATAGAGCATTGGTTCAGAAAGTGCTTAGTTCACTGAGACGTTCGGAACAAAATACTGTTTTACAGAAGCAAAGAATTACTTATGTAATGGTGTGTACATATATACCTTTGACTCCTCTATTTATATTCTATGGAACTAGAAATGCATGTGTTGCTGCCAAACAGTATTAGATATCGCTTTCATGGGTCTTTTTAGCAATATTAGGTTATGCTAAATGAATGAACGAATGAAAATTAATCTAAGCAGAAAATGCATCTACTGAAGGTATGAGATAGCGAGCTGTGTCAAGAAAGCTACTAGTATATTTGCTAAAGTATTACAGCATGGAAAAGGAAATAATTGTTACAGGCAATGGTAGTGGTACCAGAAAGATAATGAAAATGCAGGAAATGAAAAGAATAAGGAAGTAAACATAAGGTAAATTGCTTGTGCCATGTCATTAAAATATATTTATTAAATACTCTCGTGCAAATAAATGCAGTAGAATGCCTGCAGAGATTATAGAGAAGACTATGTTTTGTCTTTCATACTAGTTTTAAAAATATGAGAAGTATTAAGTTCTCTTTTTCTTTCATTATCCTTCAGATAACAGCGATAAAGGTGCAGACCTAATTAACTTTTTTCCATCTAAATCATTCATATCTCCACTGAAATGGGGAATTACATTTGAGTGTGTATCACAGGTCTAAGCTTTAACACTCCAAAGCACAGTCAACGGAGCAAAGAGGAATTGACCTACTCTTACAGAAAAAATTTGGAAGTAAATGGAGACATGAGGCTGATCTGTAGTTTTATGTGAAGTTGTGGATGAAGAGTCTGCATTCTAAAGTTAAAATCAGAATGAAGAAGAGTGTGACTGGAGGAAAAAATGGGCATTTTTAAATACAGAAGTACAGTTGTGTTTGTTGAAAGAAAACATTGGCATAAAAATGTTTACAGAAAAAGTTACAAAGAAATTTGAAGACTCGCATTTTGTTTTTCAAAATATGCACAAAGCAGAGTATATAACTGCTTTTGTAAGGGGAATTGAAATTATTTATTAAAATATCAATAAATATAATTTTTGCCATTTTTTTCTTGTTACTTTCTCTACTACGTATAGTAAGTAGGGGGAGTATTGCATTCCACTCAAAAATTTGATACCGAGATTTCACCAGAAATACATGTTTTGAGGCCTCCTGAATCCAAAAAAAGTATTCTTGGAAACATGTCCGTGTGTGTGTCTGTGAACAGCATAACTCGGAAATGAACAGTTGGATAAACACCAAACTTGGTATTTAGATTCAGTATCTTCCAGAGATGCGTCACAAAGGTTTTCAAGAAAATCCCCCCACCCCAGATTATGCTTTAAATGGAACATTTTTCAAAAATTTAAATTCTCTCAAAAATGGCTCTAACGACTTTGATTAAAACACTATAAGTTTAAGACATTTTTATGGCAAATGAATTGTATATCTCGAATTTTCTGGGAATGTCTCCAAAAGTATTCTTCATTGTGAACGACTTTTGCATAACTGGTAAACCATAAGAGATAGACAAAATTTTACTTCACAAAAAATGTAGATCACATTAAAATACACAGTTTATGTCATATACATTTTTTTTGTTGAGTGAACCATTTTCGAGATATTGCTTTAAATTTTCCAATATACTTTTTCTCAAATGGGAATTCGTTATTCATTTTTTTGTCTTGGATATGCAATTTTTCTCAAATGGGAATTTGTTATTCATTTTTTTGTCTTGGATATGCAAAGAGTATTAATCTGTGGCAAAGAGAATGGTGCTGCACATAGCAACCAGCTATTAAGAGATATGTCTATGCTTAAAAGCTACTGTATTTCTATATTGCCCTTACAAATACAATACAAGGGGAACATAGTAGGCCTTAAGCGATAGTCAAATAGTTTTAGAACTGGTCGCTATGTGTAATATGTAATTCTTTTTGCATGTCAAGAACATAAAAAAATCTGATGTGTTACACTCACATGACTTTATCTGTACTCTTGTACAAACTATTTTTACAAATGCTTATTCTCCATATGCTTCATGTTAATCGAGATGTTAATCTTATTGCTAATTTTCTTGTAGATGCAAGGGGAATTGGTAGGCTTTAAGCGATAGTCAAATATTTTAAGATATACATTTTATTTCTCATGAAAGTATCTTAAATATATGATATTTTAATCAAAATCGTTAGAGCCATTTTTGAGAAAATTAAAATTTTCGAAAAATGTTCCATGTGAACGGTAATCTGGGGTGGGGGATTTTCTTGAAAACCTTTGCGTCGCATCTCTGGAAGATACTGAATCTAAATACCAAGTTTGGTGTTTATCCGACTGTTTGTTTCTGAGTTATGCTGTTCACAGACACACACACGGACATGTTTCTAAAAATGCTTTATATGCATTCAGTGCACCTCAAAACATGTATTTCCTGTGAAATCTCGGTATCGAATTTTTGGGTGGAATGCAATACTTCCCCTACTTACTATACACAGTAGAGAAAGTAAAAAGAACAACGAATTCTCAGTTGAGAAAAAGTGTAAGTATTGGAAAATTCAAAGAAATAACAAGGAATATCTCGAAAATGGTTCACTATACAAAAAAGATGTTTATGACATATATTGTGTGTTTTAACGAGATCTACATTTTTTATGTAGTAAAATTTTGTCTACCTCTTGCGGTTTACCAGTTATGCAAAAGTCGTTCAAAATGAAGAGGACTTTTGGAGACATCCCCAGAAAATTCAAGATATACATTTTATTTGCAATAAAAACGTCTTAAACATATGATACTTTAATCAAAATCGATAGATCCGTTTTTGAGAAAATAAAAATTTCAAAAAATGTTCCATGTAAGGGGTGGTTTGGGGGGGTGTTTCTTGAATACTTTCATGTTGCATCCCTAGAACATATTGAACCTAAATATCAAGTTTCTTGTTTATCCGAATTTTCGTTTTTGAGTTATGCTGTTCTCACACACACACACACGCACGCACGCGCGTTTCCAAAAAAGCTTTATTTTTTTATGTCCTGGACATGCAAAGAGAATGCAATGCTCCACATAGCGACCAGCTCTAAAAAGATTTGACTATCGCTTAAAGCCTACCATATTCCCCTTACACCTACAAGAAAATTAGCAATAAGATACAGTCTGCAAATGTTTATCTCGATTAACATGAAGTAGATGGAGAATAAGCGTTTGTAAAAAAAATAGTTTGTACAAGAGTAGAGAAAGTCATGTGAGTGTAACACATCAGATTTTTTATTATAGTATTTTCATTATAAATGTGGTAAAATTTATACAAACAAAAATGATTTTGTTGATAACAGTATTCAGGAAAGGTATTTACGCTACAGTTAGGCATGAAGAACTTTAAAAAGTGCCGGTAAGTTTAGGAGATATCACTTTTTCCTCTCTCATAAAAATTCTTTTATTATGCACTTAGTGGTTTTTGATTCAATAGTCCGTGTTATTTTCTAGTCAAAAATTGCTCCTAAATATTTTGCATCATTTGCACATTGTAATCAATACTTCCATCTTTATCATAGTAGAGGTTTAAATGTTTTGATTTCCTGCTCAGGGAGAAGTTGAAATTTAGTTTCTTCTTTATTTACTTCCATCATGTTCGCTGTATACAGTTTTGAAGTTGTTCTAATGATTTTTAATATTATCTTGTAGCTGATCAACTGCATTTGCATTTTGAGAATTCCACATAACTAGATCATCCACAAAAAGGATTGTCTTCCTTTAGCTGTTTCCAGTGCTGTCATGGCAAGTCATTTACGTAAACATTAAAGGGTGCTTTGCTTAAAACTGCTCCCTGTGGTAAATCAAAATGAGCTGTTTGAATTTAGAGATAGCATTTCCATAGCTGGTAGCACAAAACCTTTGGGCTATGAATTCAGAAATCGTTTGTTGTACCTCCATACATTGTCAAATGCTCACTTAAAGTCTACAAACACTGCTACTATATTTTCCTTTCTGTTGAAACTGCTTGTGTATCTTTGTTTAACATAATCCTTATTCATTTGTAGAATGATGTTTTCGAAGTTCTACCTGGTGATGACAGATTGTTTGTTTCTAGGCATTGGTTTAGTCTAGTCAATATCATGTCTTCCATTAATTTTGCTAAGTGATACTTGTTAAAGATATAGGTCTATCCTGGTTGTTGTATTGTAATTATGGCAGTTTTCTTCCAATCAGCTGGTACTGAATGCCCTCCAAATGTGATTATAAAATTGTAATAAGGTGTTTCTAGCTGTTTTTCCTAAAGTGTTTAATAAATTCTGGGGTTGGATTTTGTCGTATCCAGGAGCTTTCTGATTCTTCGTTTTTTTTAATTGATTAATGCCTAATGTATTTACGTGCTTCACTGTAGTTATTCCAGTCACATGGTTTCAATTAATACACTAAAATTATTAGTGAACACTTCACTGTTTTCCTCTTAAGTTTGGATATCCCATTTTGCTCATTGCCTGTGCTTTCAAAGTTGTAAAAGCATTAAACATTTAAGAAATAAATTCTTATTATGTACAATGGTATGATTAAGGTAGTATATTCAGAGTTTACTCATATAATCTGCTACATTTATTATATATATTGCATTTTTTGAGGTAACAGAGTTTTATATATTTACACTTGTATTACCAAATATTGTTTGTTAGATCAGTAAAAAGCTAAAATATGAAATTCTGTTTTCCAGACTAGACAGGAGATTGTAATGGAAACAAAAAACAAGTATGTATATTGCAGAAAATGTGATTTGGCTTCACAAAAATCTATCAGGGATTTTGCTGAAAGGTTTAATAATGGTAAGCATTCACCTTCTTTAATTGTTTCACTGTGAATATGCTGGATGAAAAGCCACTGCCAATGTACTGAAATGTTTGTACCTACTTGCAGAGCACCCTGCACTTCACATCTTGATAAATAATGCTGGTGTGATGAGATGCCCATACACACAGACCAAAGAGGGTATAGAAATGCAACTTGGAGTGAACCACATGGGGCATTTCCTGCTTACAGATCTACTCCTAGATAAATTAAAGGTCAGGTATGCTATAGTAGCAACAGTCATGCAATGCTCTTGGTTTGCAAAGTTGCAGATACTGCTTCTGCCTCCCTATCAAGCAAAAGCTGATGCTGCATTTTAGTATAAGAGAAAATGCATGCAAAGAAACGGGAACATTAAATCAAAAGATTGTATGTATTGTGGTGGTCAAAATATATGAGTATTTTATAATTTTGAGCTATGAGATCTTTTCTTTAGTATTCTGCAGGGCATGTTAACAGGTATGGCTCTTCTACTAATAATTTAATCCATTTTCATTTTTTTTATTTAACAATTTTTATTAATATCCACATTCAATATGTTTCTCTAAACATCATATCTGTTTCATTCAACTTGCCGACTAAATATAACATATGTCAGGAAATCTTATTCTATAGGTGAGCAGGTTTTAGTGTTCACTATGACAATGGTTTGATGCTAACTTCTCCTTGACAATGTTCTGATAAGTTCTTTCATCCTCATGGTAATATGAAAACAGGTGTTCTTGTTAAAATATACTTAATGATAGTGGAGTCATCCTAAACACTCTTACTAGCTTCACTCACCTATTTATTCTGCAGAACATGTATTGTGAGTATAGCTCACAATCATCAGCTGCCTATTGACTGCTGGATGAAACCTCGAGTCATTTTGTTGAAGGCCTGGGGTGTCCTCTAGTGGCCTGTGGATGAGCCTAAGTAAAGGGTTGTCAAATCAACATTCATGATGCGTTTTCAAACTTCTTAATGTAAATCTTCTCCCATATTTCAAGTTCTTTGGGTTTCTAGGCTGGTTTCAGCAACTGGATGTTGGTGTCTGTTTCGTGGTTTATGGTCCAGAAGTGGAAAGCAGCTGCTGATTTGTCAGTCTATTTGAACTTGATAGAACGCTGGTGTTCCATGAAGCAGGTGCCTATGTTCCTTTTTGTTTTTCTGATGTAAACCTTAAATTTCCACATTGGATCCGGTAGATTCCTGACTTTTTCTACAGAGGTATGGGATCAGATTTTCTTGTTTTAATGAGGTTCTTAATACTAAATTTGTTGTAAGGTGTCAGGGCGAAGTTAAGGTTCTTGAAAAATCTACTGGATCCAATGCAAAAATTGCAAGGTTTACATCTGAAAAACAAAAAGGAACGTAGGTACCTGCTTCAAGGAACACCAGCGTTACATAAAGTTCAAACAGACCGGCAAATCAGTGGTTGATTTTCACTTCTGGACCCTAAACCACGAAATAGACAACAATATCCATCCAGTTGTTGAAACCAGTCCAAAAACCCAGAGCTTGAAGTATGGGATAAGATTTACATACAGAAGTTTGAAAACTGTATCATGAACTTTGATTTGCCAGAAGCAGACATTCCTTTATTTGGGTTCATCCACAGGTCACCAGTGGATACCCCAGGCTTTCAACATTTCAAGTTGATCCGGCAGGCAACAGACAGCTGATGATGTGAGCTTATGCTCACAATACGTGTTCTGCAAAATAATTAGGTGAGTGAACCTAGTAAGTGTTCAGGTTGACTGCACTTTCATTAAGTGTATTTTATCACTTGCTTCACTGTGTGTGATTCCACTACATTTTTGAAGTATTGTTATTTACTTTTCCAGGGCTTTATATCAAATTATTCAGATTTTCTTTATTTATGGTACTAATTAAAGTTGTTCATGTCAGCTGTAAATTGTCTTTATTTTAATATTTATACTTCTAATTCTGGACATATCCATAGACAAATAAAGAAGCATCATATCCACATTAATAACACAATACAAGTGATTACAAACAGATTCAAACAATATTTTAAGAAATAACAAATATGTCTCAATAAAAATATTCTAAGGTAAGTTCCTTATTTGAATTACAACATCCATACAACAAAAAGAATTTCAAATTTAAACAATAACTCCCTTCGTTTTATCATTATTTACTGTCACATTACATTTTAGTTCGAACCGTTTGTGTTAACAATGTTTATACATTGCTTATATTGAATCGATGAGGAAATTGTGTATTATACATAATCATATTGCCTTCTTTTCCATTGTCTTTTCATATTTCCTAATACTAACGATGATTGGTGAAATTTACATTTAATTCCATCTGAAATACAGTCATATTAAGTGTAGGTTATCTGCTTCTATAATACTCATTCTTAGCATATATGTGTTTGTTAATCCCAAGTATTATGTTATGCTTTTTAGCTTAGTATCTGACGTTGGCTATTATATCCTTTGCTAACAGCATTATTTTTATTATTATATCATATTCTTCACATATCTGCTATTGTCTTTTTAGTAACAAATTTATGGTTATGACTAGGGCTAGGAAGTTGAGGACAAATCCTTTTTTTATTTAGTGTCCAAAGATGAGCCTCAGCAGAAAATATGTTCATTATGGGTCATTGTAAGCCAGAAAATGGTGAGTTTCATTTGTCCTTTTTTGGCTTACAGGTCCTTTTTTAGCCTTTTTTTTTTGGCCTTCAATGGCTTTTTTTGTAACTTCCTCTTTCAACTGCATTTTTTTGCCCAGTAGAATCTAGTCTAGTCTCGGTTCCAATTTCTTTTAACAAATGCATACTAGAGTTGTATGCAGAACTGTTAAGACTGGCAACAGCAGGTATTTTTCCTCTAAGAGTATATTGAGAGGACCGTTTCTATTGTATTCATATCATTAGCCCCAGCAGAGGGGTGACTTCCTGTGAGAAACTAGTGCAATCTCGCTAAATATCATATTATTTTTGACCAACATCATGACAATGACCTCAAGCAGGTGGTGGGGTGGGTTGATTGTATTTATATCTTATGTTTGACTGCAATTTCACAGTTTGTGGAAGAAATTCAGACCATAAACATGCCTAAATCTAAAGCCTAGTAAAACTTCTTTTTTGCGACAACTTGTATCTGAGTTTGGAGCGGAGGTGTTTTTCACTGATGGAAGTATTCTTTTCTGCAATTATTGTGAGGTAAAAGTTAGTGCAGAAAAGTGGTTCCATGTCCAAAAGCATATTGGGTGTGACACATGCGTGAAGAGCAAGCTCCTGGGCTGTGGACTAACAGAAATTACAACTTCTGTTAGAACAAATTGGTATTGAATGTTCTAAGTCGTCTCCATTTTACAAAAACCTTTGCAGTGCCTTAGATAGCACAAATATTTCGTTAGCAAAGATATGCAATGAATGCTTCAAAACATTTTAAGAACAGCATACTAATTGGAACATTCCTGACGAGTCTACCCTTTGGAAGGAGTACGTGCATTGCTGCTATAAAGACATGATTGAAAAAATCTGCGACTATGTTGCGGAGAAGTCAATACTTGTGTCTATTGATGAAACAAGTGATGAAGTGGGTCACTCCATTTCAAATGTGATTGTTAGTACCTTAGAGGAGGACAAACTTGGGAAAATGGTTCACCTTGCAGTGGTAATCCTGGAGAGTGAATCACCAATCTGTTTGCCAGCTGTTTGAAAAAAGCCTCTTTCTCTTGTGGCCACAGGGAATAAAATATGACGATATACTGCTTTTTCTCACCGATGCAGCACCATACATGGTAAAGGCAGGAAAGGCAATTAAAGCATTTTATCCAAAGTTGGTTCATGTAACCTGCCTTGTACATGCTTTGCATTGAGTGAGCAAAGAAGTGCGAAAAAGTTTTCCAGATGTTGACCAACTTGTGTCCAATGTTAAAGTATTCTTAAAATCCCCATCTAGAGTTGACATCTTTGTAAGAATACCCCTGGCATACCTCTACCTCCGGAACCAGTGCTGACATGGTGGGGTACTTGGTTAAGCTTTTGCATGTATTACTGCTCTCACTTTGATGTGATTAAATCTATAATTGATAGCAATGGATAGAGAAGATGCTGCTTCCATTGCCATGCCGCAAGATTCAATGGCTAAACCTCAGCTGAAGGGCAGCCTGGCATACATTAACAGAAATTTTGCTCATTTAGTGACAGCCATAAACTACCTTGAAAAACGTAATGCAACCATTCATTCAGTGCGCTCAAAGGTGAATATGTACAGCAACAATTGGAACAATGTGAAGGTGAAGCTGGAAAAGCCGTCAGCCAGTAGATAAAACTAATGCTTGAAAAAAACGGGGGATATGAAACCATGCACAAGATAGGTGAAATATTGAAAGGAGAAAATCACGATGTGAGTGTTTTTGAAGAGGAATTTTCTCCACGAGATATCACTTGCTTCAAATATGCACCAATAACTTCATTGATGTGGAGAGAAGTTTCTCAATGTTTTGCAATATGCTGTCAGAAAATCGATGATCCTTTGCACTTAAGAACCTGGAGATGACTATTATGATATACTGCATGGCCAACTAAGGTAAGGTTTCTGAAATTCCAATTTCTGTAACCCTGTATGGTTAAGTCAAATATAATTCTAGTTATACTTATTTCAATTTCTTTCTCCAGGATGTCCATTGCGGGTTCACTGTTTCAGAAGAAACATTTCTTTCATGTAGGTTTTTTTATTTCACCCAAATCATAGTTTTTCTCTGGAAAATCTAGAAAAGTTTGTTATTTACTGTGAAGCCAACTACGGTCTGAATATTTGAAACCACTGGTTAATCTGGCATTTATTAAATTACACATTACACGTATTTCAATGTAGGACTATATGTACTTTATACTTTACTTTTATCTTGGAAAAACTAAAAAGGTTTGGGATCAGTTTGAACATTAAAGTAGTATAATGTTTGCTTTGTTGTGCAACTGTGCATACTTTCATTTTCCTTATTTTTAATGAATAATAATTTGCTCATGTCAACGCTGTGTATTTTATATTATGTTTAGTTTTTCTGCATAATAATTTTAGGGCCTATTTTAGGTTTTATATAGCTTAAATGAGGTACTAAAAGAGCCTATTTTAGGCACCTAAAATGCACTTTTTACAACCTAAAAATCTGCGCTCTAGTTATGCTTTTGTCTGTTGGATTATATATAAGTAAATATTTTTTCCTAATGAATCAATTATATTTAATGTTATATGTTAAATACAAATTATGTGTAAATGAGTTTGTTTTATTATTTAGAGCTCTCAAATAAAATCTTATGCAATGATAAAACGAATATTCGCTTTTAAGTAACGTTTGCATGGTTACCTTATGTAAAATTTTTCAAATATTCTACGTCCAATTAATTTTAAATATCTGTTTCTTTAAATGGTTTTAATTTTCTTTATGGCTTCCCAGGCTTTTCCATTAAAATTTTGTAACTCATATATATGATCTAATTGTTTTATAATTATTAAAGATCCTACATATAATGACTCCATTTTATTATTCTTTTCCCTGGATGCCTTTGAAATGTTGTGTTTCCTCAAAAGTACTTTATCTCCTACTTTTGGAAACCATGTTCTGAAGCCTTTTAGTTTTAGTTTCTCTTTTATCTTCTAAATCTTTATTTTAAATCTAATCTTTATTTTATCTTAGTCTTCTAAAAGCTAACTGACTTTTTCCCTCTCCGTCAGTTTTCTTTATGCTGATATTGTGTGGGAATATAAATGATTACCTATTTTAGGTTTTATATTTATCATCAATTCTACATGAGCAAATTTAGTCACAGTATTGATAGTATTATTAGTAATTTCCTTTACATATTCACATTTGTGCCTGTACTGATAGAATTTTCTTGTGTTAAACTTTGCTCTGTCTGTTCACACCTGTCTATTCCATTGCATCTTGATTCCTGTGAGTTCCAGTGATTTCAATTCCTGTATTTGATATTCTTTGACTCATTAAATATTCTTTGCAAAACTTTATATTATTAATTTGATTGTCTTTGTGTGAATGCCAGCTTGTATATGTCCAGGAAATGCTTTGTTCATTCCTGGGTATTGTTTGGTGATATCTGTCCCTGATGTTTTGCAATCTTCCATTATGCTTATTTGTGTATCTATGCCTATATGCCTCCTTCCCTTCGAGGTTTTTTTTTTCAAAAGTTCTTTGTGAGTCATTGTAAGGTAAGCTTGTTGACGTGCTCCGGCATTGATTTTGTGTGAGCTTACATGTTCCATTTTTGTTTCTATTGTCTGTCTGTTTTGTATTTTGTGTTTCAAATGCTGTCAGAAGTTCAATTAAGTCCATAAAGTCTACAGATTTAGCCATTATTAATTCCATATGTACTATATCTGGAAAGTGTCTGGTTATGCTTGTAAACTAGTTCTATTTCTGACATGTTTTAGTTCCAATAACTTTCCTTTATAATCAATTTTCATGAAACAGTCCACCAGTGATAATCCTTTGAATGGATCATATTTTCCTGTGGCAAGTTCGACACTAGCCTGATCTTGTTTTGCATGACCCCAATATCTCGATAAAAATAAATTCCTAAAAGATGAATAGGATTTGTGACCAGCCAGTGTTAATCTTAATCATTCCAAAGCTTTGTTTTTAGGCTGTTCTTTACGATCATTATCTTTAACTCATTTGGTGTCCTTTTTACTTTAAAATATTCCTGTAATTCTTTTACAAATAATTTTGGATCATCCTCCTTCTCTCCATCAAATATAGGTGGTGTGATCTTATGTAAAATGTTGATTGTGTAACATGTATTGTGTGTGTTCATGTATGGATTTTCATTTCTTTGTATTACATTGTTTTGCCAAATTCATATACATTATGTGCATTAGAAACATTTTCAACTAAATCTAAATTTTCATTTTGTGCTTGCAATGCAACTACAACCTTATGTTCTGCGCATTCTCTTTTTCTTTTTGTAATTTCTCATTTTCAATTCATCATTGATTTCTTTCCTTATTTCTGTATGATTAAGTTTTATACTTTCCATGGTTTGTTTTTGTAATTGCATTACTTTAAACACTTCTTTAATTTCTGATGTTATGATTTGTTTTATACTTTCATCATTTGCAATTTCCTTTCTTATTATTTCTACGTCCTGACATAATACAGAAATTCAAGCTAATTGGGGCCGAGGCTACCTCGAATTACAAAAAACTCTGACTATATGGAAATATCACTAAATCAATGGGTAAATTATGAATAAATGCTTAATGATCACAATAATGGTTAAAAAAATAAATAAATAAAAACAATTTAGTACATACCTGTGTTATATGTACATGTATAGACATACATTTCCAAATTGCAAAAATATAATTTTACATTTTAAAGAAATTGTCCAAAGTTCTTTGTTTTAAAATAGAATCTCGTTTTTTTAGCAGCAATGTCATGCCATCTTCTAAGAAGCATGGTGTCAGTTGGAGTAGCTTCTGCTTGCTGCTCGATATAACACAATGCCACAACTAGCGCTGCCAAACCATCGATGTGAGTAATCACTGGTACAATTTCTTCAGGCAATTCCTCGTGCCACTGTCTTCAGCGGGGTCACTAACCATTTCAACAATTGCAAGATCGGTCACTTCAAACTGTTCATCACTGTTCATCCATTCTGAAACCTCACTCGCATTCGCATTTTCATATCCAGCAAGCTTTTTCATCAGTTCTGCCAATGGTAGATCATCTTCATCTGTATTGTTGGTATCCATTTCATTCCACAAAATCTGGTTCCAAGAAGACTTCTTTAATGTCTCCGCCTTTATTTCGGACCATGAATTGGCTATCCAGTAAACTACATCTTTTATCATAGCATTTTTTTTTTTAGAAATTCTTTGATGCTTCCTTCACCTTCTGTTTGTAGAAGCGTCTGAAGCAAATGACAACTTTACTTTTTTTTTTTTTTTCAAGCTTTGTAAAATGGCTTGGTCTACAGGCTGTATTAAACTCATCTCGTTATGGGATAAGAACAATGCACAAATATCATCACATTGTAATTCTTCCTCATCAGGGTGTGAACCAGCATTGTCAAGCATTAAGATTGCTTTGTAATGCAAGCATTTTTTCTTTAGGTATCTTTTGGTCTCTGGAACAAAATCTTTGAAAAACCACTTCTTAAAAATATTTTTGTTCATCCACACAGATTTTATGTAACAGGCAGTGCAGAAGCAGTAAATTTATAACGCTCTAGGCTTAGCAGACTTCCCTATTACCAGTAGCTTCAGTTTATGATCTCCACTTGCATTTGATGCGGCAAGAACTGTTAACCTCTCTTTACGTTTTTTACAGCCTGGAGCAGCCTTTTCTTCTTCTGAGTCTAGAGTTTTAGATGGAAGCATTTTATAATTTAGTCCTGTTTCATCACAGTTATACAGTTGATCAGGAGTAAGATTTTCTTCTTGTATAATTTTTCTTAATTTCTCATAAATTGTGTAACAGTTTGAGAATCCGCAGAAGGTTTTTCACCGCAAATTTCAAGCTGCCTTATGCCATATTGCTTCTTCCACCTATCCAACCATCCTGAACTTGCAGTAAAATTGTCCTCACCTTCCTTTAACTCATTCCTAAACAAACATAGCTTTTTCTTGCAGAATAGGCCGTGAAACTAGATTTCCTTTTTGTCTTTGTTGAGTAAACCAAATTGATAAAGCTTCACTCGGTTTTTCTTACATTGACTTCCGTTCAAATGACAAAATAGAACACTTGTTAGAAGAAAACTTTTCAATTTTGCCAATCTCCAACTGTTACTTTACTGACTCCATACGTAGCAGTTTTTTTTTTTTTTAATTTTTCTCCTTTGTCTAGTCTTTGTTTTTTCAAAGCCTCCAGTTTCATGTTCAACAACACAATTTTTCTCTTACTCCTACCACTCATTGTAATGTATGAATTAAAACATTAAGAAACACACAGTTACATATGTACATACATACAACACTTTAAAATTAATGTGACACAGGTGACTACAGTACAGATGTTACTACACAACCAACTATGTACAACAACGATCAGCTTATGTTGTAAAATGTATATTTTTACTTAAGCATATTTTAATGACCACTGTCGCTGAGTAGGGACAACAACAGGAGTAACAATAAGGATGGTGTGCACTTTACAACTGATTGTCAGGCGGTCCCAATTAGTGAAGGGTCGACAAAGAAAGAACAAGTGCACTCCTCGAAACCTAATGGTACCTGTCCATCTATAATAGAAATGCATTAACAATCTGAGACCAAGGTTATTTCTGTGCATTATGAATGAAAACCTTAAGTGGGACAGTTTTACTGGCATTGTACATGGAAAATTGAAAGAAAGTTCAAAATTTAACATATTCGGAAGTGTGTAAAACATACATGCGGACAACGTATAAAAACGGTTTTACTCTAGTTTTATGTAAAATTTTAATTTTCTTAAGACCAGCTTGAATTACACAGAACCTCGAAATACCAGGGCTCTACTGTACTTTCTTTACCTCCTGTATCTGTTTTGTCTCAAAGTTATAATGATTTGTCTTCATGTTCTCTACTTCCTCAGCTAACTCTATCCCCATATGAGGGTCATTCTGAAAAATGCCTCCCATTTTTTTGTGTTGACTTTGAAATCCGAGCCAGATTATATTGGCATAGTACTAATTGTTGAATCTTTCAATTTTCAATTTTTTTTTTTTCAATTTTTTATTAATCCTTTAACATCAATTCAGTACATAGTACATTGATACAGGATATGTCAATAGTTAAATCTTCCTGCTAGTGTCCTGTTAGTTTCATTGTCCTGCGACAGCAGCAGCAGGGGAGCATCCCAAAATGGCAACTGACATTGAGGTGCATACAAAACAGAGATGTGTGGTTGAATTCCTTGCTGCTGAACAAATTGCATCAATTGAAATCCATCGACGCTTGCTAAAGGTGTATGGAGACAATACAGTAAATGTGAGTAATGTAAGATGGTGGGTGCAATGTTTCAGTAGTGGTGAAAAAGATTTGTACAACAAGTCGCACCCCAGTCGAGTCTGCTCAGCTGCCACTGCACATAATGAATAGCATCTGATCAACTCGTCCGTAATGATTGACGGATTACGATCAAGGAGTTGTGTGCGGAGCTGAATGTCAACTGTAATGCTTTAGACAAGATGTTATGCAACCTTGATTATCGTAAAGTCTGTGCAAGATGAGTCCCGTGGATGCTTACACAAGACCAAGAAAAAAAAAACAAATCATTGAATGGAAAGTTGTCAGAACCTGCTGGACCAATACGAGGTTGAGGGTGACAATTTTCTGAACTCCATCATCACTGGAGATGAGATGTGTCACCACTATGAGCCAGAATTCAAATGACAGTCCATGGAGTGGTGACATGCGACTTCTCCAACAAAGAAGAAGTTCAAGACACAGTCACCTGCAGGCAAAATGATGTGTACAGTCTTCTGGGATAGGCAGAGTGTGGTTCTTTTGGATGCCTTGGAACCTAGAACAAATGTCAATTCGGAAAGCTGACTAGGCTGAAAACACGAATTTCCAAATTGAAGCCAGAGAAGAAGATAAACTTCTACTTCAATATGATAATGCCAAGCCCTACACCAGTTTTGTGACCATGGAACTCATTCCCAAATTTGGTTGGGCTATCCTACCACATCCTGTCCTTACAGTCCTGATTTAGTACCTTTGGACTTCCATCTCTTGGGCCTATGAAAGATGCACTATGTGGCCAACATTTTCCAGATTCATGCTGTCATCACAGCTGTAAGACCTCAGCTGGTTCAGATTTTTACAATTGCAGCATGCAAGCTCTTGTTCATCATTGGCAAGCGTGCATAATGAATGGTGGTGACTACATGGAAAATGACAGTATGTAGCTGAAATATTGCTCTATTTAACTGTGTTACTGTGCTTTCTGTATCTGCTGTAGTTTCCATGAAAATAAATAGGAGGCATTACTTTCGGAATGATGTAATATATTAACTTTACTCTCTATGCTGGTTTTACACTCCTTTTATTTCATTCCTACTTTTTCCTATCTATTCCTCTAACATTCTTTTATTCTCCCTCATCTCAATCTCTAAATTGCTCATCCTATTTCCAATAATTTCTATTTTACCCAAAATGCTTTTTTTTTCTATCAGATTATTGTTTATCACTTCCATAAACTTTTTACATTCTTTCCTACTTTGTTCCATTTTCTGTCCTATATTTTGCTTCAATTCTATCATCTCAGTTTTTTAAAATCTACACTTCATTCCTACCTTGTTCTATTTTCTGCCCTAAATCACGTTCTAACGCTTTCCTACTTTGTTCCATTTTCTGCTCTAAATCATGTTCTAATTCCTTCCTACTTTGGAAAGGTAGAATCAAACGACTGAAGAGAATCAGACTTCCTACTTTCTTCCATTTTCTGTCCTAACTCTTCCTTCCCTTGTTCTATTTTGTTTTGTAAGCTAGCTATTTCTCTTCTACTGTCCTCAGATTCTTTCAGGAATTTGTATAGCTCCTCCAATGTTAATTCTGTTCCCATTACATGACCTTTTTGAACTGTTTCTTTGACTACACTTTCTACCGTTTCTACATTGCCTACTTCTGTTTTTGACATTTCTACTTAAAATTTTTATTATTTCTTTCAGATGATGGTTTTCTTTTCCTATTTCTTAATAACATTAATAATTTAAAATCTCAATCCTACTATTCGTTGTCTTCTATACTTGCGATCCTCTTCTGTCAGTGCTAGTCCTTGGATGTTGTGTGAGTTGAATGTGGTTGTCTTCTGTCGATGTTCACCATTATTCCGTTATGCTGTTATCTCATACGTCTCACCTTCTGGCATTGTCGTGTTGCCATCTCGACATCTTACCATCTTCTTTCTTGATATTGAGGTAGTTTATTTGAGCCTTCTTTAAATCCATCCCCACTTTGGTTGCCAAATATGATGGTTAAAATATATCAGTGCGTTATAATTTTAAGCTATGAGATATTTACTTTAGTATTTTGCAGGGTGTGTTACGAGGTAAGGCTCTTCTACTATTAATTTAATCCATTTTCATTTTTTATTTAACAATTTTGATTAATATCCATGTTTCATTCAACTTGCTGACTAAATATAACATGTCCAGAAATCTTCTTCCATAGGTGAAAAATATGTAATGTTCACTATGACCGATGGTTTGATACTAACTTCCCCCTTTTCTGATTTTCCTCATGGTAACATGAAAACAAGTGTTCTTGTTATTCACTTTTCCATGGCTTTATGACAAATTATATACAGATTTTCTTTATTTATGGTACTAGTTAAAGCTGTAAATTGTCTTTATTTTAATATTTATATTTTAATTCCGGACATATGTTTATTAATAAATTATATATCCATAGACAAATAAAGAAACATAATATCCACATTAATAACACAATACAAGTGGATTACAAAGAGATTCAATCAACATTTCAAGAAATGACAAACATTCTCCATAAAAATATTCCAAGGTAATTGCTTATTTTAACCATCACAGTATCGTTTCTCATTTGTAAAGCCCATAGTATATTTTATTTTAGAAAATATAAAATCCTATATATAATAAAATTCAAATGTCCACTGTGTAGTTTTTGCATGGTGCAAAATAAATTTTATCTTTTACTGCATACATTAAAATGTTCAATAACATGCAGTTCAATAAAATGCAATGCATAAAGTGAACTTTAAACTATATAAACCTAATTATTATATTATGCACAGGAAGGTAAGTTCCTTTATCTTGAGCCATTTACATTTGTATGTGTGTGTGTGTGAATTTTTTTTTTCCGTTTTTTCTTTCTTTTAGCTTCTGTGGTCATATTGGGGAGCTTTTACTTGAGAAACAGCTTATGGTGTTTATACTCACTGAACTGTAGTTATACTTAACGTTTGGTTTATTAACTTTGACTGTTAAACCCACTCACATTCACACCTACATTCATACTTTGAAACTGTGTGAAGGATAGGGAATGATTCTGGTTAAAGAAAAGTCCTCAGCAGGGATTCGAATGCAGGACCTGTGAGTAGGAGATGCTATAATGCTGACCACTTGGTTACACTCTTTATGTCTTTGTATTAGCCCTGGCTCTACCACAAGCCATAAACATCTAATACAGTGGTAATTAATTGTTCTTTCACTCAAGCCATGTGTAGGTTAAGGTTAGAAAGGCGGAATCAGACTGAAAAATTTAATGCCAAAGCCAGGATTTGAAGTAGGAAAAGCAGAAGATCAAATGGCTATGGTATCATTTTTCAGTCTGATTCTACCTTTCCAGTCTAACACAATAACAGCGGTTATGAGCTAATGGAAATAATACACCAGCAATATAACATTCCTGTTATTATTATTCAATTCCTTCAACTCTTACCATAAGTCTATACTCATAAAACTAATATTCATCTGTACATGATGTTGATACGGTAATTTGTATCACAAATTACTCAGATGTAATTAATGATAGTAATATGAATATGTATTTTTATGTGACATTGATTTCAGAGGTTTATTAATTGTAATTATTATTGGTAAATAATAATATACGGCTTTACTGAAACTGTCAACAATAACGCAATAATGCAGGGAGGGGGTGAGTTGTTTATCATTACCGGGAACCAGGAAGTTACATAATGTTTCGCGCCTTTTCGTTAGAAGCTTCTGGAACATTTCCTAAAGCAATATGTATTCGTGGTTTTCATTGGATATTAAAATAGACGCTAATGTTGGCGCGTTTTATTAGCCAATAGCAGTTCATTTATAATCTTTAGGCGTATCTTGATGCAGGCCTATAAATAGTGTACGTTCGAGGTAGCTTGTCCCCCAGTTCAACAGAATTCTCAGTACTCTACACGTCGGTCTCTCAGTTCATTTATTTCGCCAAGTTACACGCAGCAGAATTACGAGAATTATTATAAAGTATTATACATTTAAAAAATTACATAAAGTTGAAGTATGCGAGTTAAAAGTGATAAATAAGAAGTTATTACAAACAGTTTCAGTTTGGCGAGTATCCAGATTAATATGTAAAAGTGTTTGTGAACGTGTTTGGCAATAAAAATTATAAAACCAATTTCTTCGTCAGTATAATTTCTGGATAAAAGATTCCTTTCCGATTCACACCCTGCAAGAGTTAAATGTCGACCTAAATAGCTAGCCGGAGAACATTTAAAGTGAATTATTTCAAAACTGATGCAAATTGCCACGCCAGAGGGAGCTACGAACCAAACCAACGAATGACGTCACAAGATGGCAACACATGAAGTCACACAACCTTAATACCGCATAAAATTGGCTTCCAAACGCGGAGCTACAATTAATGTTAAATAAATACAACATTAATACCGCATCATATTGGCTTCCAAACGTGGTGCTATAATAATGTTAAACAATTTTGTAACATTAATACCGTTACAAATTGGCACCCAGAACGTGGGGCGCGATAACCAGGAAAGGAAGGCGAAGTGACCAGGAGAGGAACACGACCAGGAATGAATCAACATAACCAGGAAGGAATGAATGGAGCAGTGAAATGATCTACAAGACGCAGATTCCGAGACAACAGGGTAATTCAACTACAAAAACATCGAGACGACGTAGATTCATCATAATACAATGCAGAAGCGACATAGAAACCTAGGAGAAAGGGGCAGAACGCTGGACATCAAAGCTACATCAACAGACAGCATCACAAAGGTCAGGTGATTGAAATTTTTTTTTAGAAAACAAAAACAATGGCTACTAGTAATACAGAAGAAATAATGATGGAAGGGGATAGTGTAACAGTTAGCTGTAATTCAATACAGGTTACAAAAAAAAGCTCAAACAATATAATATTGGAAGGAGGAAATGTTAGTGCAGGAAGTGAGAATATAATAGCAGGAAATATTAATTCTGATACTAGAATGATGATGGAAATGCTAAAAAAATTTTATGAAACGTTAACGGAAGATATTAGTAAGAAAATAGATCAGAGTTTTCAGGAATTGAGGGAAGCTATGGACAGGGATCATAGGAAATTAATAGAAAGTATTGGTAGGAAGAATGAGATATTAGAGCAAAAAGTAGATCAAAGCAGTGAAGAAATGGAAAAGAAAGTTATGAAGTTAGATAGTAGTAGGCCAGAAATGAAAGATGAAAATGAGGAAGTAATAGTAAGTGAGATAGGAGAAAATTCAAAGAAAATGCTAGACATGAGCATGGAAATAAGTAACAAAGAAAGTAAGGTTAATACTAAAAGTGAGGTTAATGTAGAATGTACAGAGTTAGGAAGTCAAGTGAGTAATATTTCAAGTGAGTTAAGAGAGATAAATGAGGTTATGAATGTAGATGTAAATGAGGCGCAAGTTAATTTCAGAGGGGAAATATCAGAAATACAGAATGAGTCAGTAATGCAAAGAGATAAATTGTACCAAGATGTTCAAATTGAAAACTCCAGTCCAGTACAGTTTAGTACAGATTTGTCAGAGTACTTTCAAATTAAAGAGATAGTAAAAGAATTGAAAATGAAAGTTGTTAAAAGATATGTTGTTCAAGAAACTGTAGATTGTTTTCAAATATTATCAGGGAACGAAATGTCATATGAATACAAGAGGTTATTCATGAACAACAATTTGAAGGTTAGGTTACGGCTACGAGTAATATTTAGCCACACACAATTTGATCCAGGAGGGTAAATAGCAATGAGATGTAAAGTAAATGCTGGATAGGTAAAGATGACTTGCAGAGAAATGTATTGGAACGTAAGAGGGTTAATTATTTATATGTCATTTGAAAAGAGAAATAAATTATATATATAAAAAAAAAAAAAAAATTAAATTTTTAGTAACTGTAACAGTATTTGAAAAGAAGGTAATAATTGAAACTTAATATGATATTAAAGTAAAAGTACGTAAATACAATTCCAAGAATTAAAAATTAAGAATGCAAAGATTGAAACTTAATATGATATTAAATTAAAAGTACGTAAATACAATTCAAAGAGTATTGTTAAAATAAAATTCAAAATAACAAAAATGGTAAAAATAATTCAAAACAAATACTTATGTAGCAAACAGAAAAGGTGAAACAATTGTCTAGATTTAAGAGATGTAAATATTTGTGTAGAGGGTGAATATTTTGGTAAATATGTGTAATAATTACAAAAATCTTAAATGTATAAATTTTTGTCAACTTAAAGTAAACAATTTGGTAGCAGTGATTAAATAATTTAGGGTAAAGTATTTGCTATAAAAAAAAAAAAAAATTTGTGATGTCAGATTAATATCTAAATTAATTAAACCAGAGCCAGTAAGTAGTGGCGAGATAGGGGAAAAACATGTCGTGTGTTAAATGCATGTGAAGTGTTAAGTGAAAGTGATAACGTGTGTTCCAAGATTTAGGAGACTAAAAACACAATTTTAAAATTTCTAAACAAGTTATAAATATTTATAATTATGTTTCTAGTGGGGCATATGATACGGTAATTTGTATCACAAATTACTCAGATGTAATTAATGATAGTAATATGAATATGTATTTTTATGTGACATTGATTTCAGAGGTTTATTAATTGTAATTATTATTGGTAAATAATAATATACGGCTTTACTGAAACTGTCAACAATAACGCAATAATGCAGCGAGGGGGTGAGTTGTTTATCATTACCGGGAACCAGGAAGTTACGTAATGTTTCGCGCCTTTTCGTTAGAAGCTTCTGGAACATTTCCTAAAGCAATATGTATTCGTGGTTTTCATTGGATATTAAAATAGACGCTAATGTTGGCGCGTTTTATTAGCCAATAGCAGTTCATTTATAATCTTTAGGCGTATCTTGATGCAGGCCTATAAATAGTGTACGTTCGAGGTAGCTTGTCCCCCAGTTCAACAGAATTCTCAGTACTCTACACGTCGGTCTCTCAGTTCATTTATTTCGCCAAGTTACACGCAGCAGAATTACGAGAATTATTATAAAGTATTATACATTTAAAAAATTACATAAAGTTGAAGTATGCGAGTTAAAAGTGATAAATAAGAAGTTATTACAAACAGTTTCAGTTTGGCGAGTATCCAGATTAATATGTAAAAGTGTTTGTGAACGTGTTTGGCAATAAAAATTATAAAACCAATTTCTTCGTCAGTATAATTTCTGGATAAAAGATTCCTTTCCGATTCACACCCTGCAAGAGTTAAATGTCGACCTAAATAGCTAGCCGGAGAACATTTAAAGTGAATTATTTCAAAACTGATGCAAATTGCCACGCCAGAGGGAGCTACGAACCAAACCAACGAATGACGTCACAAGATGGCAACACATGAAGTCACACAACCTTAATACCGCATAAAATTGGCTTCCAAACGCGGAGCTACAATTAATGTTAAATAAATACAACATTAATACCGCATCATATTGGCTTCCAAACGTGGTGCTATAATAATGTTAAACACATGCGTAAGCATTAATACCGTTGCAATGTAATGAGACTAGAAATAAATTGAATAGTTAACCTGATGTACCCATTTATTTTTAACTAGAAACAAATATTGTCCTAAACTCCTACTTGAGATTTATCTCCAAAAATGTTCTTTAATGCTATCTCAAATCCTAATTGAATCCATTTTTATTTTTTCTAATAGTAAGTAGGGAAAGTATTGTATTCCACCCAAAACTTTGTGTGATTTCACTGGAAATAAATGTTTTGAGTCCTGCCCCTAAATCCAAAACAGAGCATATTTAGGAAAAGGTTTGTGTGTTGTTTAAGTTCAGTATTTTCCAAAGATGCAACATGAAGATTTTCAAGAAAATCTTGCCACCCCCAAACTACCCTTTACATGGAACATTTTTCAAAAGTTTTGATGTTCTAAAAAATGGCTCTTAGCGATTTTGATTAAAAAACCATATATATTTATTTAAGATATTTACATGACATTCTTGAATTTTCTGGGAATAGCCTGTGAAGTTCTCTTCATTGGGAAGGAATTTTGTATAATCTTGTATAACTGGTAAACATTTAGCGATAGACGAAAATGTACATGCAAAAAATGTATATCGCTTTAAAACACACAGTTTATTTCAAATAACATTTTTAATTTGAACGATTAATATCCATTATTAATGGTTCAAATTGTTCAAGACTTTGTCATTCTTTTCAACTCCTGTCAATTTTCAGTTGTTTCTCATGATTGCATGGAAGGAATATTAAGACCAGCATATATCATCCATTTCTTAAATATTTGACTATTGCTGTTCCCTTTGTATCTATAACGAAATGTGTAATGTAGCTATTTCTGAGTTAAAATGAAGTAGCTAGAAAAATAAACTTTATTAAAAATGTATTATACCCACTAGTAAATAATAGAGGTAGAGAAAATCATGGAAATGTCGCGGTTACGTTCGTGTTATCTTATTTGCTGAGCGCCTGTTATTGTATTACTAGTTTGAATTTTGAGTTCTTTGTCCTCCAGCTAGCTATTATTACCTAGTCAAGCAAATCTCTTAAACAGGGTGTGTAAACGGAAAGGAGTTGTTACTAAAAGATAACACTGATAAAAGAATTTGTTTTTACACTTTTATTGCCATCACACTTTATTCATTTCACATAATTATTCTTGATACACACACATATACACATTCTATAATCACTTATTTACCGCTCATTATTAATTCGCGTAGTTCACATTTTTGTAACTAACTTAACGATGCGAGAGATTCTGTAGAATTGCGCGACGTGAACTTCGTGAATGATTCTGTTAAACTGTGTGACGTGTAACCCGCGAATGATTCTCTTAAACTGCGCGATGTGTAACCCGTGAATGATTCTGTTGAATTGTGCGACGTTTGCCTTGTGAATGATTATGTAGAACTGAACGTTACCCGTCTCTGGCACGGAATTTATACTCCCTCACCCCAATATGCCTAAAGATTATAACAGAGCTGCTATTGGTTAATAAAGCACGCCAACATTAGCGTCTATTTTTATATCCAATCAAAATTACGAGCACATATGCTCTAGGGAAAATATTCCCTCCATTTCTAAAGAAAAGCGCGCTACTCTGACGTCATTTGTTTGTCTCTTTTAATTGATAAACAACTCACCCCATCGCTCATTGTTACCCGCTCCTATTGTCAGTTTCAGTAAGGCCGTGTAAACTTATTTCCTAACAATGCTTATAATTAACAAACATCTCAAATCTTTGTCATACAATAATGTTAATTTACACTACAATAACTCTGGCATTCACAGTGTTGTGATATAAAATGTAACACATCAGATTTTGTCTTCATTGGCTTTCTCCAATCCCCTTGTTTCTGGACATTCAAATAGAATGTGAGCAACATTTTGAATGCAAAGAATGTGTTAATAGAATTCAACATTGGATGTCTTGTCTATATCAAGGGTGGCGAAAACGACTTCCTTCTGCGAGTCACCAAATATGCAACATGCACGGCGTCACTTAGCAGCATGTGAAAATCAAACAGACGGTTGCAGAGAGGGAACGTGCGCCTGCGAGTCAGAATAACTCGCGAGTCTCGTTTTCGCCACCTCTGGTCTATATTAAGCCAGTGATGTTTTCAAGATATCAAAATGGTCAATAAAATAGCTACAAAACGCAAAGAGATAATGAAAATCTTGCTTATAGAAAAATGTTGATTGAAACATACTTTTATGTCAGTTTCTTTTTTTAATTAATTAATTTATTTATTTATTTGACAATAACTGCATCCAAAATATATGATGTTCATTTGAGTTTTTACTTATTTTAAGCACCAAGACATTTAAATTTTAAGTGGTTTTCTTTGTTTTTCTTAAGCTCATACAAAGAGTGCACATCATCTTGGTCAGTATATAATTATCAACTAACAGTTTAGTGTTGTCTCATTTTGTTAAATATGTACTTTCACAGTATTACCTAAGTGAAACCATTTGTGGCAAATATTTATCAGGATTTGTGGGAAATAAATAGAAAAATTAGCTTTTATTAGAATAAATATTAGAAACCAGACGTATTTTCTTACTCATTTCCCTCCGCTTCGAGGACGAAGATGGGGTTAGGGCATTGACCTGTGGACTCCCCTCTACTGTCACAAAAATTTCTATCATATGCAGTGGTTAGTGTGGCTATGGCCAGTGTTAAAAGCGGGTTGTGTGTCTGAGCTCTGTTGGAAAAAACTGAGTGCTAAAGTAAAACAATGTGTTCAAATTTCTCACAAAATTCAGAAAATCTGCCATAGAAACTTACAAATTCTCGACAGAAGCTTATGGTGGCTATTGTCTATCTCATATGCAGGTTTTTAAGTGGTTTAAGAAATTTATGGTGGGTAGCGAAGACATTGGGGACAAATCAAAATTGGGCATCCTTCCACTAGGAAAACTGACAAAATTATTTGAGGAGGCTGCCGAGTGAGCATTTGAGCAATTACCGAACTTAACAACATCAATAAGGAAAGTGTTAGACAGATTTTGCACGACAATCTGGGCATGAAAAAGCTGTGTACTAAAATGGTGTCAAAAATCCTCAAACCCTGCAAAAGGAACTTGAAGTAAATTGCTGTGTTGATATTTGTGAAAGCATTGAAAGTAATCCTGATTTCTTCAAAAACATAATTATGTGTGACAAAACTTGGATTTTCCAATATGATGTAGAGACTAAGTGATAATCCATGCTTTGAAAGAGCTCCTTACAACCAGAAAGAAGGAAACCACATTAGCAAATTAAAATTCCAAGCAATGATGATTTGTTTTTCCTCGATATCTGGGGGTTAGCTACATTGATTGGGTGCCTGCAGATCAGACATTCAATCAGGTTTATTATAAAAATGTTTTAAAGACCCTCCATGAACGTGTGCAACAAAGGAGATCGGATTTGTGCAAGAGTACCTCATGGATCCTCCACCAGGACAATGCCCCACCCCATGGCATGTTATCTGTGAATATTTATTTGTTAAAAAACAATGTTCCGGTGCTGGAACATCCCCATATTTACTGGACCTAGCACCGTGTGACTATATTTCTATTCCCGAAAGTTAAGTCCATGCGTTTAAATCCTTCAAGTCTGTGGATGCAGTGAAAGCAAAAGTGATGCAATTGTGGAACAGCATAACACAAGATGACCTACAGCACTGCTTCCAACAGTGAAAAATTAACTTTTAGCAGTGTAGGGACTTGGGAGGAGACTACATTGAAGGGGATAACGCTGCCATTGACTGATTGTTTTTTAATAAAGTGTTAAGAGTACAAACCTTGTTTCTTTATTGCTGCTCCTCGATTTTTTCTCTCTCTTTCTCTCCCCCTCCTTTCTTTGTTGTTGTTGGGATACATAAGATTACTGTTTTCTAAAGAAATGAAAGTAATAGGTTTTGCATCCTTTTTGTTAGTTGTCAGTAACAATTTTAAGATGCAACTGGTGAATAATTATAAAAAGTTACAAAATAGATATAGCAATTTGCTATTGTTTATGTTGTTTGTGAAATCTAAAATACATTAAATAAAATGAAGACTGGTAAACCAAATATAAATAACTTTTATCACCTGTTATCTTTTACACATTTTGTCTTGGCCTTTCTGAAATTAAGTTTTTTCTTCTGTTTAAATTGAAAGGCTTCTGCACCTAGTAGGATTGTAAATGTTGCCAGTATGGCACATCAACGTGGCAAGATAAAAACAGATGACCTTAACAGTGAGAAGAATTATGACCCAGGTGAAGCTTACAATCAGAGTAAACTGGCAAATGTGCTGTTCACAAGGGAACTTGCCAAACATTTGCAAGGTAACTTGGTTTTTCTCTCATTCCACCAAATATCATATTATCTGGAGAGCTCTTCACTAAATTAATTTTATATATTGCCAATTATTCCTGAGATGATAAAAGCTTTTATGAATCAATCATGCAGCACAAAAATGTCCTTATTCTCCAAATTCATAACAATCATAAAAGGAGCTTATAAAATGGGATGCCAAGCAACTGGCACTTAATAAGAGTAAATCCTAAGGGATGACCGACATTAAAGCTAAAGATATTATAGGTAGTTTAATATAGGAGCTGAATAAAATTAGTTAACCCATTCACCATCATGCCTGATTATTGTGCGTCAGCCAATAACGGTTTAAATCTCAGCTGGCAATTTAACTCCATACAGGTGGGTTAAAATGTAAATTATTCCATTATTTTTTAAGGTATGTATTTGAATGAAATAAAAAAAAACATATTTACTGAAATTGTAACCAATAAGAATAAACTAATAAAAGTAAGTATCGATTACATCTGTATTTGATATTGGTGTTTTTTTCTTTTTTCTGTAACTTAAGGTAGTGAATTCAATCTTAATATGCAGAGAAGCTTGTTAGATACTTCACTTTTGCTTGGACTGTACTTTTTTCAAGCTAACTGAAGAAACAAAGTCAGCAGCTAGAGTCTGAATGACCAGAACAGACTACCAAGAATTTCATGATGTGGCATCATTTGTCCATGTTTTCTGGCAAAGATGCACTTTCTTATATCAGCCTCCATGAATCACAAAGAAATGCTGTATTGTACATAAATATAAGTAAAGACATGATGGATGATCTTTGTAACCGATACTCACTTTATTCAGGGATGAACAACAGCAAAGTTCCATGTTGTACAAAGCCTGTGTAACATTCAAAAGACAAAGAAATTCATATACATTCTGTTTTTCAATAACTATTCTTGTGATACATTTCAAAACAAGGCTCCAAACATAATGGAGTGTCACAGGGAACACACACAACTCAGACTTCTTTTTGAATGGATTTTGTCTAGCAGTATATTAGAATAAGTAGACTGTGATAAAAATGCAAACAAAAAATGTTCATATGCACATGTCATAAAATTACATGAAACATTGTGCCAACAGGGGTAAAACTCCTTCTCAGATGCTTCAGTTGTCATACTAGGTATTTAACGAATTATATTGTCCACAAATTAACTGCAAAACAATGGTTTGTTTAAATTAGCATAGCTGTAAACCACATGTGGAGCCATTCCATCCACAGCAGGTAAAGGGCATCTGGTATGACAGAACTGCTCCATCCGTAATAGCAAAGAGAATAATGAGAACATTCATAGTGGCTTATTAAATTTATCAGATAAGAGATGTAAGGTGCCATCTGTTATATCAGTATTACATAGAATATATCTCAAGAAAGGACTTTTCAACTGGATTTTAATTTTTAGATATAACATTTTGCATTTACTGTGCTGGTGAAAATTTGGAAAGGACCTATGGGGGAGAAGTTGCTTTGAAACATCATTAATTGTAAACCTGTAAATTCCAAACTGATGAGTATAGTTTACTAGAAGGATTATGTGGTCTGAGTATTGAAAAAGAAATGAAAGTGCTCCCAGGTGGTGTCTGTTAGATTTGATTGCAATTTTAACAAAATAAGGTGTTATATAAGCAATGTATACATGCATGTACATATTTTAAAAATTTTCTAAATAAAAAATTTTAAAAAAAATGAGAATCGGCTTTTGGAAAGTTGAGCAAGAAAATTTCTATTTCCATAAACCATATAGTAGATAACCCAGAAGTGAAAAGTAGTTATGAAGGATATGAAATTTTGGGTAATTGAGATCATCTTGGAAGTTACTGGCTGTAAGTGAAAGCAGATGAGGGAAATTTGGTGTGCATTCAGAGGCATTGGTAGCATAATGGTAGTGTATTGACCTGTTTGGCAAAATTGTTTGAGTTTTGGCTATAGCAGTGTGTTTTTCAAATCTGATTAAACTTTCCTCTCTTTTTATGCTTTCTATTTCTCAACAAGTGTTTAATTAATAACTATAACACATTCAGAAAACAACATAAGAAAAAGCCATGAAAAAATCATAGCAAAAAAGAAATGCAACAGAGTGAAGTTTGGGTTTTTATCAGATCTTAAAATCCCTGTTTTTATTACTCCCATTAACAAGTAGTGAATCTCAGTTAAGAAGGTTAGGGGAATTATTGTTTTTGGAATGTTAAGATGAAATAGAAATGGCCAGGGATAAGAGTTAGTAGTTTGTTAATGTAAATAGCGTTCAGCAATATAAAAATGAATGGGATAATAAATTTTTTATTACAATTTGTATGCAACCGCTTGCCTGCCACCAAAGCAGCTCGGGTTCAATCCCAGGGATCCACATTTGGGATTTGTGGTCAAGAAGCAGCATATGGGCATGTTTTTTCTGGGTTCTCTGGTTTCCTCATTCATTCCACCAGTTGCTTTATCATCATCTGTTCTTTCATCTATTTTGCTTTCATATCATATTCCCTCATTCTCATGCCTGGTTATGGGCCGATACCCTGTTCCAGAGTCTTCATTCTGTGATTTAATGTTGTCTGCTGTATAGGCCTCTGACTTAGGCACAGTTGTAACTCCTAGGGGGTGTAAGCCTTACATAAGACGAGGTTATGCCAACTAAGTAAGTACATTTGTATGCATGGATGCCTTTGAGACAAGTGACCAAGGCCAGATCCCATAGAACCCATTATGTAGTACACTTAGCAATATTTGCAAATAAAAAAAAAACAAGTAGTGAGCCTCCTCTTTTTCAGAATATAACTTATTGATAGTTATTTTGTCCATTCTTATATTTTAGCAATTAAAGATCTTTCAAAGCTCAGCATTTCTTAACATATGTCCCCCATTGTGTCATTAGGTTGTTTTGTCCCATTAATAATTTGAAATTAAACATGCAACAAGAGTTTCCGTTGTTGCCATTGTAGTTAAGATTTTGGCTAAGCAATGTAAAACATATGTGGAAGTTGTTGAGAATTAGTGATTTTGAGATATTAAATATGTTATAATCTTAGCATAAAAGCGCTGTCGTAAAAGAATATAACTGATGTTTTCCCTCTTTTTCATACAATAATGCATATGTAAAAAATTGCATAATTTTTATGTAGAAATAGATGTGTGACTTAACATAAAATATAGCCAACTTAATGAAGATATGCAATACAAGTTATAAATGGTTTACATTTTCCTTTTAACAGCTTATTGACAAAATTACTACAAAGTTTCAGCTTGATAATATTAATAATTTATGTGTTAGATGTTATATATCCTTATTTTGATTACTCCTTTCTTTAGCATGGAAAAACAGAGATTTTAAAGACTGTATGGTAAAAACTAGAGTTGGGACCTAAATATTCTCAATGTTCAGTGATATCCGCAAGCCAAAGTATGCCTAATATTTTGAGATAAATCTTTGATACTACTTTGATACATTTAAATTTTTAAGTTTTGCATTATTGAAAATTGTTGATTTAACTTTATGCTAGATAAGGAATGAAAGGAGTGTAAGGTAATAACTTCACGTTATTGCCTCGCATGTGTCCCCAAAGAGTTGTTGGACTGTAGTCCTTGATACACCTTGATTGCATTTCCTGCATGTGATTGAATACAGCATTCCATACACTCTTTTGTCTAAATGAAAACATGCAGAACAATGGGGGAAAGGTGTATACGTACTTGTAACATGCAATGTTAACTGGGTTATGAATGAAGCTGATTTAGCTGATGCACTAAATTACATTTCTGCAATAGCCTGGCTTGGTCACTCACTCTCAGCCATTACATTTACCTACTCATTGCAAACTCTATGAATCCAGCAGATACAAATCAGAACTTAAGATATGAGATAATGCAGCATGAAAATATTTGTTCTGTCATCCCATCAGATTGTGTTTATGCTAGTCAAACCTTTGTATTAAACATGTATATGTTAATTAATGAGGGTGGGCAATAGAGAGGCTTAATCCCAAACTTACTGTGTTTCCGAGTGTTATATGGCTAATTACTCATTGCCAGATGAAAAAAAATACCTAGGTACATATATTATGTGGTAGTTGTGAATATTGGTAGAATGATGTAACACACTTGTTACTTTCTCTACTACATATAGTAAGTAGGGGAAGTATTGTATTCCACCCAAAAATTCGATACCAAGATTTCACCGGAAATACATGTTTTGAGACCCCCTGAATCCAAAAAAAGCATTTTTGGAAACATGTCCGAGTGTGTGTGTGTGTGTGTGTGTGTGTGTGTGTGTGTCTGTGTGTCTGTGTGTCTGTCTGTCTGTGAACAGCATAACTCAGAAACGAACAGTCGGATAAACACCAAACTTGGTATTTAGGTTCAGTATCTTCCAGAGATGCGACACGAAGGTTTTCAAGAAAATCCCCCCCCACCCCAGATTACCCTTTACATGGAAGATTTTTCGGAAATTTTAATTTTCTCAAAAATGGCTCTAACGATTTTGATTAAAATATCATATGTTTAAGATATTTTCATGACAAATAAAATGTATATCTTGAATTTTCTGGGAATGTCTCCAAAAGTATTCTTCATTGTGAACGACTTTTGCATAACTGGTAAACCATAAGAGATAGACAAAATTTTACTACATAAAAAATGTAGATTGCGTTAAAATACACAATTTACGTCATATACATTTTTTTGTTGAGTGAACCATTTTCGAGATATTGCTTGTTTTTCCCTTAAATTTTTCAATACTTATTTTCTCAAATGGAATTCGTTATTCATTTTGTTCTTGGATATGCAAAGAGTATTAATCTGTAGCAAAGGGAATGGTGCTGCACCTAGCAACCAGCTAGTAAGAGATATGTATGTGCTTAAAGGCTACTGTATTTCTATATTGCCCTTGTAAATATATATTCCCCTTACATCTACAAGAAAATTAGCAATTAGAGTCTGCAAATGTTTATCTCGATTAACATGAAGTAGATGGAGAATAAGCGTTTGTAAAAATAGTTTGTACAAGAGTAGAGAAAGTCATGTGAGTGTAACGATGTTGTTGCAGAGAAATAAATTTAAATTTTGTTTTTATGAAGTTGTTGTTAAAATGTTCCTTGTTTTTCAGTATAATTTAATTATTTGTTGGAAATTGATAGAGTAATCATAAAATTTAGATGTTTGAGTTTCATGTAAAATATGTATTAGTTTATGTTTTCAAAAATGCAGAATAAAGAGGAATTTCTAGTAGTTTTATGGATAGAAAATTTTCAGCCCAAAATATAGTTAAATAAAAACGGAAGCAAAGAAATTATTATTAGTATTTATTTATTAATTAATTAATTAGCTTTGACTAACAATAGAGAATATATAACCTGTTGCATTATCAAGATAAAAGATTGCTTCCAATTGGAGAATGTCAAACAGGAACAATTTTGGTAGCTTGTACACAATTCAAAATTGGTTACATGCATTTATACACAGAAAACTACGAATAAGAATGTAATTCAGAGAAGAAGCAACCACCTGTACAGTTTTTTTATAAAGTGAGTGTCGAGTATTAGTGCTCAGAAATCATTAGCAGTATAGAGTATTGAGAAATAGTGGTATTGTCCCATCACTAGTAAAAACATTAAATATTTTTTTGTTCCAAGAACAGTTTGCATAAAGTTCTAGTAATGAGTTTATTATCTTCTGAGAGTTTTATCTACTTGTGCTTGTTTCCATCAGGAACTGGTGTAACAGTGAATGCTGTACATCCTGGTATTGTGGACACTGAAATAATCAGGCATATGAGCTTCTTCAACAGCTACTTTTCAGCAATATTTCTGAAGCCTTTTGTTTGGATGTTCATAAAAAACCCAAAACAAGGTGCACAGCCTGTATTATTTGTTGCACTGGATAAGTCTCTGCAAAATGTAACTGGAAAATATTTTAAGTAAGTATTCTTAACAACAAATGTAAACAAAATGATTGTAACTGCAGATGGCATTTGCTGTGACATTAAAATTTACCATCTTAAGAAAGAAGTTCTCAATGTAATCAAAGTAAATCAAATAACTGTTTCATTGTTATCTAAAACAAGTAAGGCTGTATTCTCATATAAAAGGTGTTGCTATGCGAAGTTTACATTTTTAACAAACAAAAGGCTTGCTGGTTATATGGTTAATTTAAATAAATTATCAAGAAAATGCATGAAAATTTGAAATGCTTTTACTTGATGCTTCTGAAAGCCATAAATCATTGTTTCCATCCATATTATCATTCTAAAATGAGAGAACAAATTAGAGGAATCATCAACACTATTAAACTAAGAGATTGTGCCAGCTATTTTGTAGATAACCTCTAACTTTTGCTTTAAAATCTATAGAAATCCTATAAAAACATGAAAACAAACTAAAAATTATGTACGGTTGAACAAAGCATGCATAGGATACATTTTATGCATTAGGAAAGCTCTGAATTGTAGCAGCTTAAGGCTTATAGACTTTTGTGTAGAAGATATTAATAAATATTTACAACATTTTTTATAACTGCAAAGGTGCATGATGCCTTAATACATTAGTATTAAGATATTTCTAAAGGTACTATCATAATGTTTAGTATTTTCTCCTCTTTGTCATTTTGCAGGGATATGAAAGAAGAAGATGTAGCACCACAAGCAAAGGATGATCTTATGGCACAGTGGCTTTGGTTGGTCAGTGAGAAATGGACAAGGCGTGATAAAATAAGTAAAAGTGCCTCTTAGTACACTCCTTGTGATGGTGCTGTAACTTGTAAACGTAGTGTAGAGAATATTTCTCTGTATGCGAGGACAATAATGAAGCAAGATATCATTGTCCAGTGTTAGTTATTTTAAGAAAAAATATTTTATTATTTATAATTACTACAGCCAAAGAAAATGGTCTATTTTATGACAATTTTCTCCTATCACATGCTAACTAAACTCATAAATCTTGTGTTAAGTCAGATTGGCTTTACCTTGTTTTCCTTGTTCTTTGATCCTTACAAACTTTTAATTCGTTTCTATTCAACTAGGAAATTAAAATAACTTGAGTCAATTGGGGAATTCAATGTTCCACTGGCACGTTATCACAGTAACTCAATGGTTAGAGCAACCGCATGGACAGCGGAAGAACCGTGTTCAAATCCTGGCTGTGGCATTGAATTTTACAGTTTACTCTATATTAAAAACTTGCCATGACCAGGCTAAGGTCTCTAAGAAGTATAATTAATTCCAATTAATTATATATAATAAAAAAGTAAAAGCTTAAAAAACCCATAAACAACCAGCACTGAAGTACTGAGTGCCACTGAGATGTCATCTCGAGTGAGATGCCTTGGTGATGTCTGTCTGAGAAACAGCTTGAGTCAATTAGGGAATTCAGTGTTCCACCGGCATGTTGTCACAGTAGCTCAATGGTTAGAGCAACTGCACAGACAGTGTTCAAATCCTGGCTGTGGCGTTGAATTTTTCAGTTGACTCTATATTAATAATAGTAATGTTTCTGTAACTTATACATGTTATAAGTGATATTATACTTGACCTCAGTTGACTCACTACATCACTTTAATTCCTTTCTTTGTACATCTCATCTTCATATTCCAGTAGAGGGGAAATACATATCAACCTTGAAATGTATTCAAGACTTTCTGATCATCCTACAAAGAGAATGCAGAAGTACTACTGATGGTATAGTTTGCTCCAAACTGTTTGTATGTAACTAAAAGACAACAACTAGAATAATTATTTAATTAAATCTTTCAAATTCAAGAAAGAAAGAAAAAAAAAACTCAAATAATATACTAAAAGCTTGGTTGTGACTTAACCTTCATCAGATCCAATAAAAGTGTGAAGTGTCTCCTTATCTAAAGCGCGTGTCTCACTTAAAAGACAGTACAGGTTAATTGGAGAGCACTGTTGCCACATGTACTGTACATATGTTTGCAACTTTAGCATTCAGCTGTGATTGGTCTAGCATTCTAATGTTATCTTGTGAATGATGCATCAACAAATAGTGAAATATCTGCACTGCTTTTTTTTTTTTTTTCCCTGTTGTTTAATTTTCAGCTGCACTTTATCTCTATTTTGTTTAGTACTTCGGAATAGATTTTACAGGCATAAAAATATATATTATCAAACAAATATGGAAATATAAAATGATAAAAGCTTTAAGTTGATAGGGTACCATCACTGTTTACCCATGACAAAATTACATTCAGTATGGGTGACTGATTTCAAAAACAAAGAACGTACAGAGAGATCACCAAGTCCCATTACCCCTACCACATGTCCACATATTCATAGCTGGTCACATTGTATGATGACGGATCGAAAAGTAGTGCACAATAAATTTTTTACAAAAAAGTGAATAGTTAAAACAAAACAAAAAATCACAAATAAACTTATACCTTTCACCTACATTTTGACACCGTCACCAAGTTTCTCAACACATTCCTCCCATCGTGATACTAGTTTCAATATGCCCTGTTCATAGAAGTCTGTTTCCTTGGAGTATAGTCATCTGCAGACTGCTAATTTCACTTCCGCATCTGTCACAAAGCGTTGGCCGGCCAGGAATTTCTTCATGGGACCAAACAGATGAAAGTCCAACTATACAAGGTCCGGACTGTATGGTGGATGCTGGAGCACCTTCCAACCAAATTTGGTGATTTTTCTGACGAACAGCAGCAGCAACATGGGGCGAGCATTGTCATGAATAATTTTGACATTGTCAGCATTCATGTTGTGGCGTCTGTCACGAAGGCCACGACGCAACTTCATCAAAGTTTTCATGTAGGCTGTAGCATTCACAGTGGTCCCATGTTCAGCAAAGTCCACCAATACAACACCATGCATATCCCAGAACACCGTCACAAGCACTTTCTTAGCAGATTGAGTCACTTTGAATTTTTTCTTCACTGGGGAACCAGCATGTTTCCACTCCATACTTGCCTGCTTGGTTTCGGGTGTGTAGTGATATGCCCATGACTCATCACCAGTGACGATTCCTTTCAGAAAGTCCTGTCCTTCTGCGGTGTACCACATTAGGTGATTCAAGCTCGTCATCATTCGCTGGCCCTTGTGGTTGTCTGTCATATTCTTAGGCACCCAGTGAGCACTAACTTTACAAAATTTCAATGTGTCATGAACAATATCATACACTGCACCATAGGAAATGTTGAACTGTTGCAATAAGGTTTGCAGTTGCACACGCTGGTCGTTCAAAATTGTCGCCTCAGTGCCTCTGACATTTTGCAGGGTTGCAGCTGTTACCGGTCTCCGAGAGCATGGCGAATCACTAAGGTTCACACGGCCCTCTAGGAAGAATGCACACCAACTGGAGACATTGCTACGGTCCATACAATCATCCCCATACACGCCACGTATGCCCCTGTGAATATCACTCAGTTTATGCCCTTTACCCACAATTATCGAACTACGCCTCCCTGTTCTTCACATGTGGACGACAGTAACATGCATGCCATCTTTGTTGCGTAGTTCATGCTTCTCTTGCTAGAGCTGCACATGAAACAAAAAATACCCTCTGTAGTGAAAGCTTCAAACTATATCTGTGTGAAATTACAACATTCCAGCTGTAATACCAAGGCAGAAAAAAATTATTGTGCATTACTTTTCGATCCACCCTTGTATTAATGTAGGTTCATGGCAGAGGGCAACTTTGAGGTAGTGTGACTATTATTTATTCCAGTGTGTCTGTGTGTACACCATTATTTTCATAACAGAGTATGATTCTCCTCAACATTGTTGGTGTCATGTCAGTAAATGCATGTCAAACAGCATCCTTAAGTTCAACTGTCTCATAACATGTGGCACCAACCTTCTGTTTAATGAACCCCCGCAATGCATTGTTGCAAGATGACAGATCAAGGCTTTGGGATGGCCACTCCAAAGGTGCAGGCAAATGGATAGAACCACGTCCAATCCATTTATTAGGAAAACCCTCATTGAGATATTCTCTAACAGCAATAGCATAATGGGTTGATGCTCCATCCTGCTGGAACCATATCATAACCGAGCAGTTGCCGATCTTACAGATGTGGAATAAACCAATCACATAATATGGTGAGATATGCAGTTTGATTCACAGCACTGTCAAAAAAATATGGACAGACATTGTTGCAGACATTGCAGCCCAGATCATGATATGTGATGGGTTGTGTTCAAATTCTTCATAAAAACGTGGGTTTTCTTTACTCCAAAAATAAATGTTTCTCACTCTTGCACTGTGATATATAGCACACTCATTTGAGAAAATCACTTTCCCCCTTGAAGGAAGAGTTGTAAGACATCAAGAATATCAAGCATTACCAACAAGCCTGATGATGTTTTTGCATGTCATCACTCAATTCATTTACAAACGAAGGTTGAAAAGCCTTTAACTTCAAATTCTTCTTTATATGTTTTCATAATGTCGTGTATGGAATCCCTAATTCCTGTGACCGCTTACGAATGGACTTTTTGGCGAACATTCGACAGACGCTGCAGCTTCCACACACATTTCCAGTCATGTTGGTGGTTGTCCCGAGGAACCAGTTGCTAAGAGCTTGTTCTACCACCATAAAATTGTTGGTTTTGGTGGGGAAGGTTTCTGAAACCTTACAACTAAATCATGCTGAATATGTTGTATTGATTTTCCTGTATGGGGTCACTTGTGAGTCCACATGCTCATTATGATCTGTTCCTCCATGGTTTCAGTGGACTCATCAGCCATTATTTAAATGTATATCAACACCTACAACAATAATAAACAGTAACTCATTAACTTCTATTTAATACATAGGGGCTAATGGGACTTTGTGATCATCCTGTACAATGCGCTGCTTTCTGCTTTACTTTATTTTATAATATTGCGTTAACCTAGCATATTTTTGTTTCCCTGCCCTTTCTGCTTTCTTTTTTTGATGTTTGTTTCATTTTTATCTTATACACTACTGTTTCTGAACACCCAGTAGCCTTAACTGTTTCTTTTACTAGCTTACTAACATTCATTTTACTTGAATAATGTAACACCATTATTATTTTGCATTTCTTCTTAGTTTACCAACATTTTGTTTGTTCTTAGCTTCTCCCTCCGTAACTATAAATATTTACGTAAAATGTTAAATAACTTACATAGCACTTCACAGTGTTCCACACACTTCCTTACAAGATGTTAACATTTACTGTGAGGCAGTATTTTAATACCTGAATAATTTCAATTGTATTTTATAATAAGTAATTTCAATAACAGCCCGCCTTGAAACAATATGTATATAATAATTATTTAAACTGTATGTAACAGTCATTGCAAATGCTTATTTTTATTGTAAACATATTTTAATAATGTTATGTGAATACATTACATACTCTAATAATGCAAGAACTGTGAGAATAATAAGTTTTAAGTTGTTAACAATGAGTAATAATGAGGTAATTGTGGCAATAATGTGTTTGGAGTTTGAAATGTACTGGTCTTGATTAGAGCGATGATGACGTAAATTCTGTAACAGTTTTAAATTAGCAAATTAACAGCAAAGTAAAGTTTTAAGTTAAATGCAGAAATTCTATTGGACTAGAATTAGCCAATCAGAGACTTGCAATACCGAAGCTTATGGGTTTTGACCGTTGAGGATTACTCAGTTGCTGGCGAGACTTGATAGAGTACAGATGGGAAAATGTGTTTTCTACGGGTGAATAGTTAAAACAGATATAGGCGCTAAGTGAATGTATAAAAGTTTCTCATAGTTCTTTAAAAAGTGTAGTGCTGTATAAATATGTGCAAGAATTTAAATAAAAGAAGTTAATTTAAAAGTTTAATTCTGTGATGTCTAGAATAATTGTCATACCACACCCTACCCAAGATACACGACTCTAAAGTAAGACTGACGCAGCCGAGGCAAATTCAAATATAAGTAATATTACGTAAGCATTAAATTTAAACCGACGCTCAAAGCGTGTTACAAACTACATAAAGCAACTATTATTACATAAAACAATTCTTCAAGTTTACGTAAATAAAAATTACGTAACAAAACTACTACTACAAGTTGGCTTCCAAGCGTGTGGCCAACAACAACAACAGTAAAACTTCAACTGTAGAAGAAAACACACTTCTACAAGTTGGCTTCCAATTGTGGGGCAGACAGGGTAATTTACGTAATTTAATAACGTAACAAAAGTTGAAGAACATTCCTTCTTCAACTGCCTTCTGCCTTACACCTGGCACCTGTTAGCTAAAAAGATGGGTGACGTTTGTTTGCCATACACAATGAATGCAAGAAGGGGCAGGGTTCCAGCTGTCTTCAACCCTCCGTAACATTTTTTCACTTGGTCCCCATTGTAAACTATAATAAAAAAGTGTCTTGCTGGCTGACCTTTTGACTGATAGGTATAGAATTTCCCAAAAATATTTAATTTAAAAAATTATAATGCTCATTGTATTAAATATAGGGAATTCAAACTAGGTAGGTATCAGCACTTTGGTTTACACTAGCTAAGAAAAAAAATATGTGTTCTACCCTTTAGTTTATTAGTTACTGCATTATAAGGATAGAAACAGCAAATATCGGACTTTTACTTAAAAATATATTTTGTTTAGAAATTTGGACCTATAGAAATAAATAAAGGCTCTGAATGTTATATTACCTAGTAGATAAAAATATTCTACATAGGATAATGAGCTCAAGGCTTAAAATTATAACAACTGAATATTTACACCATGTTATTAGCAACTTGGTGACAGCACGAGAGTAGAAAAGAACAAAGCTAATTATAACATGTGTGCATTAGAATTGATGGGAACAGAAATATCCCATGTACCTCTGTACTGTCTTTTAAGGTTGAGACAAGCTTTAAAACTTGGTTGGGTTGTAACCAACACCAAACCCCAGTAAAGAAATTGAGGTCCCCTTTTCCAAAACTTCACTTGCACTGTGAAAGGAAACATTGGAGATCTCTGTTCTATTCAAAATGTGACTGTGGAGAACATTGATTACCAATATGACCCCTTATCTGTAAGATGACCTAGAAGTACAGAGAGAGCCAAAAAACTACAAACCGGCTGCGTGGTGTTTTTCCTGTCCGCATCCTTGGTGCTCGTTGCTGTCTGCCACTACCATAGAAAGGCGCAGATAAAACCATACATTTTTAAAACTACTTTTAAAGGCTTTACTTAGCAACTTTATGAAAGAAGATGCTGAAACTGGCCATCTTCATTGTCCATACATTTTTGGCACCTCTTCAGGAAACTATCCATCACTCGCCATAGTTCACATTGAGAAATGCTGGCAATTTCCTGGTGGATATTTTGTTTTAATTCTTCCAGGGTGTGTGGGTTTGTGTAGTACACTTTGTTTTAAGTTACCCCAGAGATAGAAGTCGCAGGGGGTTAGGTCAGCGGACCGAGGGGGCCACAAATCTTTACCAATAAATCTGTCCTCAAACACACTTTCATAAAGTTGTTTATGAAAATTTGAAATTATGCAAATGATCTTTTTCTGCAGTAATAGTACTTCAGACACATGAGTACTGCTTCCCCATATTAATGTGCCACATGATATACTGTGAAAGAAAGCACTAGGTACATAATTCCTTAAGATTTTTTATTAGGTACCTAACTCTGGAAAGTTTTCCCATGATATAATTGATATAAGGTGCCCAGGATAATTTATTACCTACCAATAACTCCAAAAAGTTTACCCTTTCAGCACAGGAATCTAATGGAACATCCCTTAGGTCAAATATTAGTTTCTGTTTTTTAGTATCATTGAACCATATATCTGATTTAGCCAAAGTGTTTTCTGTTAATGTTTTAAGGTTATGATATTCTGAACTGATACTGAAAAATGTTGTGTTAGTCAATAATTGTGTCATCTATGCAATCAAATGCTTTACTTAAATCACAGAAACTAGCCATAGCTGGATTCTTGCTTTTGAGAGCATTTAACACATTTTTAACAAGGGAGACAATGGCAGCCATGGTAGAGCTACCTCTTCTGAATCCAAACTGTGAACCACTGATTATGTTAGCTTGTTTAAGATAGGTACCCAGTTGAGTATACAATATAATATGTTCCAGTAATTATTGTAATATGTAATATACGTAATTATTGTGTTAAAGTTGGGTATTATTTAGAACATTTCACTTTCATCTGAGTATTCCTTAGGACAGTTTTTAGGAGGGGATTATTGTAGCTGTGTTTTGCGGTATTTTTTCTGTATTATTTGTGGTAGTATTTTTATTACAACATTGTGATTAATATTCCTTTGCCATTTAAAAGATAGAGCTCTAACATCAGATACACAATTGTATTCATGTTTTTGCAGTAATGTTTCGCAATAGGAGAGTAGGATATATGCTGTTCTTGCACTACCAGTACCATATGGAAGTAGGGATTGAGTGAGGAGATTGTAAAGAGGAGGAAGGGAAGAAGGAAGGAAAAATATAGGATTAGGTGAAAACAATTTTTCCTTCTTGATGTTTTTGTCTGCTTTGTCTTCCTTGCAGTATCACTTTTTACTTTCTATACTGTGTGCTAGTAAGTAGAGGCTGCATTGCATTCTACCTAGAGATTTCACTAGAAATACACATTTTGGGACTCCTTGAATCCAAAAAAAAAAACATTTTTAGAAAAAGGTCCACATTTTTGTCTGTAAAAATTTAAATTGAGTTTTATTTATGGACGCTCTTTAACTACTATGGTTCTTAGCGTCCCATTCTATATTGGGCGTGAAAGACCGGAAATTTTGCTCAGAGGCCTCTTATCAAGCTTGAGGTTCTTTTACGTGCCGTAAATCTATGACACGGGACCACCGGCTTTACTTCCCTTCCGAAGGAAGCCGTGCTAAGGATTTTTACGCCCGAAAAAATCCATCGCCCTCCGCCGGGTTTGATCCCGCGACCTCGGGAACTAGAGGCTAGCACGGTACCACTAGTCCACGGAGGACGACATTTTTGTCTGTGAACAATACATAGTTCAAAAACATAAAGTTGGTTAAACACCAAGCTTTGTGTTTAAGTTCAGCATCTTCCAAGGATGCAACATGAAAATTTTTTAAGATAATCTCCCACCCCAACTACACTTTGCATGAAAAACTTTTTCAAAATTTGTATTTTCTCAAAAATGGCTCTAATGATTTTGGTTAAAATACCAAATGCTTAAAATGTTTCCATGACAAATGAAATGTATATCTTGAATTTTCTGGAAATAGCCTCTGAAGTCCGCTTCATTCTGAATGACTTTTGTATAGTTGGTAAACCGTAATCGATAGACAAAATCTTGGTATATAAATTTTTTTTTGTGGAGTTAACTATTTCCAAGATATTTCCTGTTATTGGTTTGAATACTTATATTTTTCTCAACTGGGAAGTCATTCGTTTTTTTTCTCAGTCATGCAAGAGCATGGAATTTCGAAGCCATCATATAGTGACATGCTCTTAAAAAATTTACTATCACTTTACCTATAGTATGCTACAGTGAAATGTGAATTGAAAGTTTACCTGAATTAACAAGAAGTGGATAGAATAATAAGCTTTTGTAAGAATAGTTTGTATAATAGTGAGTAGAGAAAGTCATGTGAATGCAACACATCATTTTTTAAAAATATTAAAATGTGAATTGAAAGTTTACCTGATTTAACAAGAAGTGAACAGAATAAGCTTTTGTAAGAAAAGTTTGTATACGAGTGAGTAGAGAAAGTCATGTGAATGCAATACCTCAGATTTTTTAAAAATATTTTTTCATGTTGATAGCCTCTTGGATGTTAGGTATCACATCAGAATTTATAATTATAAATGCACACTTCTATAATGGGATTAAATCCTGCAATCAGTTTTCAGGTATTGCACCAGAAGACAACATGCTAATCACTGGGTCACTGGAACAATGTCTGTGTAGTGGGAGAAAATGTTAAAATTTGCATTGCATGAAGCTTTATTTAAGGCCAGACTAAATGGTGAAAATTGCCCAAAAATAATATTTTGCAGTTATAATCTTGTAAATTGGGATTTCTTCCTTAATTTGATATATATTTTATCATGTGGGCACAATACTTATATCTTAAATGCATTTTTAAAAACGGTACTGCATCTGCCATTTTTTATTGAATTCTGTGCCAGTTCACAGAAAAAATCATAACTTCTATATTCTTTGGGGTAAAGAGGTAGATTTTAGCTCATTTTTTAGGGGAAGGTTTGTTCTACAAATTGATATTGCTCTTAAATATGGCAGTAATAATTTGTCCAAGCAATGTAGTTTTTTTTCTTTGTAAATATATGTGAGCTTTTTCTTCTTCCATTTTTTACTTTGATCAGTATTTTCTGTGAATTACATTTTCTGATGTAAGTGACCCATTTTGTTATGTACTATTGATAACTAAATTAAATTTTGTTATGATCGAAACAGCACCTCAATTCTGTTACAGATTTACAAGTGTTACTAAGTTTGTTAGCTATATTTTAAAAAAAAATCTGATGTGTTACACTCATATGACTTTCTCTACTCTTGTACAAACTATTTTTACAAACGTTTATTCTCCATCTACTTCATGTTAATCAAGACAAACATTTGCAGAATCTATCTTATTGCTAATTTTCTTGTAGATGTGAGGGGAATATATATTTACAAGGGCAGTATAGAAATAGTAGCCTTTAAACACACACATATCTCTTAATAGCTGGTTGCTAGGTGCAGCACCATTCCCTTTGCCACAGATTAATACTCTTTGCATATCCAAGACAAAAAAATGAATAATGAATTCCCATTTGAGAAAATAAGTATTGAAGAATTTAAGGGAATAACAAGCAATATCTCGAAAATGGTTCACTCAACAAAAAGAATGTATATGACTTAAATTGTGTATTTTAACGCGATCTACATTTTTTGTGTAGTAAAATTTTGTCTATCTCTTATGGTTTACCAGTTATGCAAAAGTCGTTCACAATGAAGAATACTTTTGGAGACATTCCCAGAAAATTCAAGATATACATTTTATTTGTCATGAAAATATCTTAAACATATGATATTTTAATCAAAATCGTTAGAGCCATTTTTGAGAAAATTAAAACTTTCGAAAAATCTTCCATGTAAAGGGTAATCTGGGGTGGGGGATTTTCTTGAAAACCTTCTTGTTGCATCTCTGGAAGATACTGAACCTAAATACCAAGTTTGGTGTTTATCCGATTGTTCGTTTCTGAGTTATGTTGTTCACAGACAGATACACACACACACACACACACACACACGGACATGTTTCCAAAAATGCTTTTTTTGGATTCAGGGGGTCTCAAAACATGTATTTCCGGTGAAATCTTGGTATCGAATTTTTGGGTAGAATACAATACTTCCCCTACTTACTATGTAGTAGAGAAAGTAATTAATTGCTAGTAAATTTTAATTAAAAAATGTGTACCTAATTAGTTAAAAGAATCCTATTTTTCTTAATACACTACACTATTGTATAAAAGTAAATCACTGAACTGAAGCATGCATCCATATTTTCTGATATCTTAAATAGTCTCTGAGGAAATGGGTGATGAAATTAGCAAATATAACATTGACAGGATAGGATATTTAATTTCCCCTTAAAAAGCAAGCAAAAATTTATTTCACTATAATAGTTTTAAGGAGTGTTCAAATTTGAGTATAGGAGGAGTCACACTACATATGTGAGGTATAAGAAGCATAATTTATTATACAGGTGATCATTTGGAAAGATAACAAATAAAAGTATGTAAGATAAGTAATCCTGTTTCTTTCTCTGTAACTTGTAAGTGCATTTTATAATGATGGGGGTTGCTAAGCGACAACTAAACTTAAATAATATCAGCTCAATAATAAGCTAAATATCTACTGGTATGCTAAATTTTTGCATCACATTTACAACATATAACTCATATATTCTCTTCCAAAATGGTGTTATCACCTCACTGGAGAAAAGGTGAGCGTGATTTTTTTTAATGACATTCGGAAACAACTGATGCCTTTCGCTGCACCAATTTTGTGGTCTCGAAATTCCCCATGTTTCATATTACTAGAGTTTGACCTCTGGGTTGTAGTGAATAATGTGTATGCACAGAGACCCAGAGTTATCCATGATATCAGAGAAAAGCTATTCAAAGCTTTGGATGAGATTCATCTAAGTTGCTAGATCATACTTGGGAGGAATTATCCTCAAAATTCTCTGTCTTGTGTTACTAGAGTTTGATCCCTGGGTTGTAGTGAATAATGTGTATGCACAGTGACACAGAGTTATCCTTGGTATCGGAGAAAAGCTTTTCAAAGCTTTGGATGAGCTTCACCTAAGGTGCTAGGTCATACTTGGGAGGAATTAGCCTCGGGAAAGAATTTTGCCTTGTATGAGGATTGCCTGTAGTCAAATCTGAATAAAACTCCCACCCTTCTAGAAACTATTTACAAATTAGAGAAAAATAAATAGAAGTGATAATTATGCTACAACATTTTTATTTTATGTCTTTCCAAATACATCATCCTGTATTTCTGCAATCTACTGCAATGTTTGTAGGCACAAGCAGCGTTTTTAGGTTTTCAATCCTTGCTCTTTTCACTATGTACAACTGTACAGTATCCAACAATGATGAAGCAACCGAGAAATCAGCAGAATCAACCAAAGATAATTGCCTTCAAGGGATGCATGGGTCTTATTCCAGTACAAAGAAAACTGATTTCTTCCTTTGATGCAATTTTGACATGAATGAACATAAGATCTAGTTTTCTGTGCAATGTAACTTATATTAAAGAAACGTATATAACAATAAATCTGTTCTTTATATTGTAATAGTTTTTTTTTTCTGTTACATGTATCAGAGAAAAAATTTTATAAAATAGTAGCATAACAAAGTAGCTCACTGTTGTATTCCTTAATAAATATAATGCATATCATATCCAATCAAATTCCAACCAAATCACAGGATTTTTCATACAGAGATTCTGCTAAAGCATCATTTTTGGCATTCTCAGATGGCTCTTGTATCTGGCAGTCCCTGAAAGCATTACATAATAAATAGAGTTGGTATAGTCTGATTGTTAATTAGCCTTTTGTAGATTTGATTTTGTTGGGCCAAATAAACTTAGATCTAAATTGATGGTTCTCTGACCACATGGGGTATTCTACAAAGTGGACTGGTAAGAATGTAAGATGTACTTCTGGAATGTTGGTAGTAAGTATTTATTTTGATACTGTAAGCACAGTTTCTTGACACAAATACAGTAATGATATCAATATAAAACAAAATTTACAATGTAATTATATATTTAACTTTCTTATTACTACACTAAGTTGCTGTAGCCCCTGGGACCCAAAAGACTCAAACTCTGTGGTTGCTGAGCTATTGGTTCCTACTTATAGCTTAAAATTTAATATCTGCTGTTATTTAACTTTCTTCTTCCTCTTGCTTCCTAATTTTCCTCAACCATTTGACTCTTACTCTGCCTAAAAGGTTCCGTACTTCTATTATGTTTTTTCTCAATTTTACATTCATAAGCTTTTTTCCCCTGAATTTCTTTTGGTATATTTGTCTACTCCTTTTTACCAATTCTCTGCATAAGTATCTTGATTTCCTCTTTCATGTTACAAAAGGACATTTCTCTAGACCGCTCCCTACTTTTAAGCCTTTCAATTTCATCACCCCTGTTCTAGCCCATGCAAAGCCTTCTGTTTTGTCACATATATCAACATATGTCCCTGCTCCAGACCACTTTCATTTCTCTATATATTCCCAATGAGCTTTTCAAATTAAAACTTGCAAATATTTCTTGTTTTTCAATATCTTCCAGTATCAATCTAATTTCTTTGCAGAAACCATCTTGTAACAATTCCCTATCTCCCCATATATCTCCAAAACCAATCTTCACTAACTTCCCATATCTTATTAAGCCTTTCTTGCACTACCAAACATTGATGTAAAACTTTCTTCTCCAATATTTCAAGACTTTTTCCACTATTTTTCCTCTGATTCCAATTTTTCCTAATTGTGCTTGTGTCACCCCATTGGGTGAAGCTCTTAAAATTTGTTTACAGAAGCTTCTATGTATCATATCTATATTTGCCCATCCTTCTTCCAATCCCCAAACCTCCACCCCAAAGAACATTCTTGCCTCAACAGTTGCCTTTCTCCAACCATTTTATTTTCATCCCTTGGCACTAAGTATAGCAACAGACATTACACACTATCTACTGTTTAAATATTTGGATATACTTGATCCAGTCCCTGCAGTGCGCCTGCAATTTCTGCATGAACTTGTGGTGCTTGAATCCTTCACTGTTTTAAAATTAAAACTCTGCATATTTAATATGCAGTAGATTCAAAAAGTTTCTAGATATGGGAATTATATTTATAATTACAAAGGGAAACAAGTTGTGTGTGTTGTCTGTGTAGGTTACCCAAGAACTTAAAAAAAAAAAAACTATTTCCTATTGACATTGTTTTTTACCCCTCATATACAAATTTACAGTTTCTGCTGTATTACAATTTTTAATACTTCCATCCTCTTAGGTATGCAACGTTTATCTGCAATACTTCATACATTTTAAATTGTACGCACACACTAAATAATTTATTCATAACCAGTTAGTTCAAGCACTACTTTGAGCAGCTGTTTATGTAAAAATCTGCTTTGGCAGTGTTCAAAATTTCAAACATTCATGTTTAAGCACACGGCAAAAACTAGAACTTTCAAGAACTATCCCCCTTACAGATATTTTCAATCTTTTGCATATAAATATGTACTGTTTAACTTATCTAGACAAAATGTGGGACATTTATACGCTAGCACCCATAAAGAATCTCAGGGTACCTTATCATTTAAAAAAATTATTCTAAAACATATTTTCAATCTTTACATGAATTTGCAGTGTTTGAGCTTTCTGGGGAAATTGAGATCATGTAAGCATAAGCGTTTAAGGTTCAGCAAAGATTATAGGCTGTCTTGAAAAATTCCACAGAAGCCTTACCTCATATTTTTAACCCCTTAGAAACAAGGGGTTAAGACATTTACACTTTGACTCAGCAAAAATTATATGCTACCTTATTTTTAAAACTAGTCCATATTCTCATTTTCTATCCCTTGCAAATAAATCTACATTGTAGACCAATCTGGACAAAAGATTTAGTATGGTTGTATAGCCCTAACCGGATCAAGGGGTGTTGCCCCAAGCTTCAACAACCATGGCAAAGACCACACTGCATGGTGAAGAGGATCAATGATGTCTACCGCTTCCAGGGGCTGTCCTGAGGAAAGATGTTGGTGGTACACCTAGACAATCTAGCCCGCTATGACAGTGCTGGTTGGGATGATCAACCCTGAGGAAGGGGCAGTGTGACCACGGCGCAAAGCTGCCTACAGGCTGGCAGTGCAGGCGCATCGTGGCTCATCTACCTGGCAATCTGGGTGGTACTACTGCTGGTCCTCGGAACAACAGGCTTTGCAACAAGCCCATTTGTGTCACTTGCCCACAGTTTGGGTAATTACTGCTCCAGAAGATTCCTTTCAGCAGGTTCTAGTAACCTCTCTTTGAAAATGTTCCACTTTGTATCCGGGGCCTATATAAGCAGATGCTCTACCCAGTGAGTAGGGTTCAGTTGTGATTTGACAAATTAGTTGTTCTGTTCTGAGTGTATGTCAACAGTGTCTCAAGGGTAACATTTGTGTTACGCTGAGCACCTAAGTGATAAATAAAGTGTGTTTAGTTGCAACTGTTTTCTCATTTGTTAGACTGTAACTATCATAGTCAAAATCTTACATGTATTTTTCATGTATTTTTATTGTGCTAAGAGTTTTACAAATTTGATTGTCTACTGCACTTTGACCCTGATCACTCATTCAGTAGACAATCACTAAATTTTATTTACATTTTACAATTTCTTGTCAATAAATTATCTTGCTCTTTTTTTTTTCATGTCCCATTTCCACTGGTTTTTCACTTTTCATTTATTGATTACTTAACCATCACACATTCACTATAGTTTTCCATTCAAAGTAAGATGCGCTACCTCTTACTTTTCTCTTTCCACTGTCCAAAGCCATTTATTTTTTACTTTACACAAAAACTGTCCAATGCTTCTAGCGTCCTTGCATATCATTTCAATCATAAGTGTATTTCTATCCCCCTTCAACCACTTCTTATTAAAAAATTCTTTTCTCTAATTTTCTGTTCCTTGGCACTTAAATACTATGTGTTCAATGTCTTCATTACCACCACATATCGGACATTGGTTCTGAGGAATACCCTGTCTTAGCCCTTTTAGCCTCCATGCTCCGGTTCTTACCCATGCAATAGATTCTCTCTCTTCTTTATTTACTATGTCTATATATTTTTCCCTACCCCATGTATTTTTCATTGGCCTATAACAAACTAATGAGCTCTTTTCGGCAATCTCATTGAACATGATTTGTATTTCTATATCTTCCAGTCTTTTCCTCGCCTTTTATCAAAAATTTTTCACGTTATTTTCTCTCCTTCTCCACATATCTCCTAACCCATTTTTCTCCAAAATGTTCTGTAATTTACTTACCCATCCATCATTCATTAAGCTATTCTCTTGGTATCAATACATTGTCTTAACACATTACTCTTTCCTAGATTTAAAGTTCTGAACCAAAATTTCAAAGCTCTTTCCATTATCTTCCCCTTAGTTGCCACCCTGCCCATCTCTAAATTGTGCTACCTGTCTTACAATTGACTTTGGTAGCCCTAGTATTTCTCTACAAAACATCCTGTGCACCACATCTATACTTTCCCATCCTCTATCTAATCCCCATATTTCTATGCCATATATCATTTTTGCCTCTACAACCATCTCATAAACTTTTTCCAGCCATTTAACATTTATATTAGGTACTTTATATTTGCAGCTTCTAATTGCTGCCATTGCCCTTTTACCTTTTGCCAATGCAAACTTCTTTTGTTTCTCCCATGTATTACCTCCATCTATTTTTACTCCAAAATAGATACAGTCACGCACCACCCTGTAATCTTTATTCTCTCCCTTCCACTTTTCATATTTGCTTAATTTTCCCCCCTTTTTGAAAACCACAATGTGTGTTTTCTCTTGATTCACTTTTAACCTCCATTCTTTACAATATACATCAATTGCTTGTAATGATTGTTTTAAACCACTTACTGTAATAGATCCTACCACTAGGTCATCTGCAAAAAGAAGTCCTGGGATTTGGATGTTGTTAATTACTGGTGCACAGTTATTATTCCTTCCAATTTCTAATAAGACATCATCTATGTATAAATTAAATAAAACTGAGCTTAACTTACATCCTTGCCTAAGGCCTTTCTTTTGTTACACAGCCTGTCTCCACCCTTACACAGAAAAGGTTTGCTCTGCGCCATTTTTAATGCAATTATTATGTCATTTTGTGAAACAAATGACCATGGAATGACTCCACAGAAAAAGATGCCAGCATGGTGTTTGTGTTTATTGAGCTATAGCTTCCCAGTGGAAGTTTTCCTTAGAAAAGACACCAACTTTGTTAGAAGAAAGAAACCATGATATTGAGCTCATAGAAATGCAAGGGGAATATACAGAAACTTACCCAAAATATTTGCCAGAGTATTGGGTCAGTTCTGGTGCTACAGCAGTATACACAGAGGTTTGGGCTCCTTGTTCTGGACTTTTCATAAACAACCACATCCAGGGCCACATGGAGAGCTTCATCATGAATGAATGGTTAAATGGAGAGTGACGCATGTGCTTAGTGCCACGCACAAGTCCAGGGTGGACAGCATACACTTTTATATTTGTATCTGTGGAAAAATCAATTGCTTATTTTTAAAACTATTATTATTATTATTATTATTATTATTATTATTATTATTATTATTATTATTATTATTATTATTATTATTATTATTTACTAATACTACTATTTTATCTCCACAGAATGTGCAGAGTGGAAGTATGAAAATAAAGTCCTCTCTGCAGCTACTCTCCTAAAATGACTAATCCAATGTGTACTAGACTCTGCCATCTTCCAGTGATGTCAAGTATGAGTTCATTCTTCAGATTCCATTGACAGGAATTAACAACAAAAACCCAGGTGTTAGGACATTTCTTCCAGAAAAAGAAATTTTGTCAAGAAGTACACATTATAAAATTAAAGCTTTACTAAACTTAAAAATAACAAACTAATAGGAAAAACTGTGTTAACTAAATTTAAGATTCCAATTACTTAACCTATAAAACTAACTCCTAATATCTATTAGTAATTGTAGGGCTGCAACAAATCCAATCTGTCCTGTTCTTCTCAAATTGCTTGCTTTCCTGAATGGACCTAATACACTCCACCAGCTTCTATATTGACTATCATAATTTCAATACGAAATATGACTAACTCAGTCTTGTTTTATTATTTTTACTTTCAGCCAGGAACAGATTTGTAGTGTAGGCGGCCAATCTCGTAGGATAATTTGGGAGACACTTTTGTCTTAAGTTTATTTCAAGTATACAGATAAGTTTTCTGTTATTTGTCCATTTTGCTTCCCATTCCATAGTGGTCTAGGAGCCTTCTGGTCTGTCCCTCCATAGGTATGTCCCTTCTTTCAACTTCATTCCTAAGAGGTCCTAACCACTTTTCTCATACTGTGCAGACTCTCCAGTAAACTCTGCTGCCTTATTTTAAAAAAAAAAATAATGCAAAAGCTGAGAAAACAATGGGTAGAGAGTCAGTAGAAATTGGTAAGAGTACTTTCTTATATTCTGTGGTAGAGAAAGAACAATAGGGCTAATGGAGTGGTGGTATTCCCACTCTGTTAGAAGTAAAAATATTATTATTAGAATTAATAATAATAATAATAATAAGATTAAAAGCCAAATTATATCTTATTCATGGGTGAATGAAAGAATAATCACATTAAAATAAGAACTGAGAGATCACATTGCTGGACTATTGCAACATATGCCCAATTGAAGCAGATAAAAATAACACATAGATCATTTATAAACAACTACAATACTGTGTAAATAAAACCAGTAGTAATGATTATGTCATAGCAGGTGACATACATGCAAGAAGTGGAAGAACTCCAATTTAAAATTTTGTTGGAACTAATGGAGAAGAGACATTAAGTAATAATGGCAGGCAGTTGAGAGATTGGTGCACTATCAATAAATTAAGGATATGAACAGGCTTTTTTCCCCCCCCAAAAAGAGAACCATAAATTTACTTTGGGATGTCAGAGCCACAAAATCAATTTACACCATATCGCAAACAAGTTCTGGCCACATACAACCGATATAAGAGTGTATAGAGGAATGGAAATAGGCAGTGACCATTATTTGATCACATTAAAAATAGAAATACCGAAAAAATGTATTAAAAGGAAGAACATCTTGGAAGGAACTAAGGTGAAAAGATGGAAATACAATTACTGGAGGAAGCAAGTATCAGGGGATTGTATCAGTAGAGTAGAAGATGTGTGGATATAAATAAAGATTGGTATGAATTAAAAAAAGCTCTTAAAGGGGCAACCAAAGAAATACTGAGAACAAATATACGACAAACAAAAGAGGATTACAATTCTGGAAAGAATTAAATACAGCAATAAAGGAAAACACCTCATGTGTTATATTGCACAACTTTCTTTACTCTTCTACAAAATATTCATACAAATGCTTATTCTTCTACTTCCAATGAAGAGGGTTAAATTTTCGTTAAACATTTACAGATTTCAATGTAGGTATAAGAAGAACACAATAAACTAAAACAATAGTTAAGTCTTTTAAAATTGGGTTGCTATGTGATAGCATTGAAATTCCATTCTCTTTGCATGACCACAAGAAAAAAAAAAGAAATGATTTGCAGTTGAAAAAATCTTGTGGGTATACAAACTATTCTTACAAAAGCTTACTTTCTGGCTACTTAATTTTAATTGAGATAAACCTTTGCAGAAATAGCTACATTACACATTTCATTATAGATACAAAGGAAATAGCAATAGTCAGATATTTAAGAACTGGCCACTACATGCTGGCCTTAAAATTCCACACTCTTTCCATGCAATCATGAGAACCAACTGAATATCTACAGTTGGAGGTGGGGGATTTATTTTCTTGAAATTCTTTATGTCGCATTTTTGGAAGATACTGAACTTAAATAGCAAGTTAGATATTTATCTGATTTTTCATTTTTGAGTGATGATGTTCACAGACACACTCAGACCTCTTTCTAAATTTTTTTTGTTTATTTATACAGGGGGCCTCATTTCTGGTGAAATCTAATATTAAATTTTTGGGTGGAATGCAATACCTTCTCTACCTATGATGTGCATGGTAGAGAAAGTAAAAAAAGAGATTATATAAAAAATGGCTAGGTATGAGAAACATTGAAGATCATGTTAATTGTAAAACACAGAAAATTAACTGGACAGAGTAAAAGAGAGAGCTGAAATTAATTTACAAGCCAAATAAAACAGGATATGAATTGTTGGTGAAAGACTTCGAAATTTGAATCTGCCAAAAGGAATCTTCTGGAGCAGTAATTACCAAAACTGTGGGGAAGTTGCACATAATGAACTGATGTGTGGTAGGGTGTCCCTTATTTTCCGACTTTAATGTTTTTGAATGCTCACCCCTCCAATATTGTTTGAATGACTCTAAAACATGTCTATACAAGATTTTGTTATGATGAAGCACCGTAAACTGACTTGAGTGCGAACTTGCATGAGGAACATGATCTTTCACATTGTTCGCAGATGTCGCGCTGTCACCTCAGTTTATCAGCATGAGCACGTGCAGTGCAGTCAGCTATTTGTTAACAAATCATGTTGCATGTATTTTCCAGTTGCTACTCTTAAGATGTCAATTACACACTGCCAAGGAACGTGCATTTTTAATAGGAGGTATAAAACACAAATTACCATCAAATAGACAAGTGCTGGAAGTTTTATTTTATAACATATGGGAAGTAAAATTAACTGTTAGTGAAAGTGCATTATTTTATTTTGAGAGGAAGCAAGAATTCCAACAAGAGCTATTCAGCATTGTTCACAAAAGCTTATTAACTTGCATTTGTAGTGGAGAAAATTGCAGAAAAAATCAAGATATTTTTAAGTGCTGTGAAGAGAAGTTTATAAATAATTTGGACAATTTATTTGATATCACACATGCCAATGATCTACAAACAATCAAGTTGGAAGAAGGCAGAATATTTTTACTTCGACAGAGAGAGCCACAGTGTAAAGGCTACCTTGCAGGAGTAGACCAAAACCTTGTGGATAAAGAAGAAACGGCGATGCAGAGGAAATTGAAAGAAGAGAAAAGACAGAGAAACAGAAGTGTGCAGCACCTACATCTGTATCTTCTGCTGCACCTTTTTCATAATCTGAAGAATCAGATAAGGCATTTTCAAGTTCAGATGAAATTGACAATGGTAATGGTGAGTTTTTAGAACAGACTTCTGAGAGTAGTTCATTGGAGAATCCAGCAAGGCGAGGTAACAAAGACTTTATTACTGAAAAATTAGCAGCTGCCTTGTATAGATGCCAGCTTGAGTGTAAGAGATTCTGTATATATTCTTCAGGCAACAGCAGAAGCATTTGATCACAATACTGAAGAGCTCTGTATTAATAAATCTCCTCATAGACTCGGACAGAAGAAGAGAACAGTCTGAAACAATTGCGGGCAAAAGTGACACAAACGAGGGAAACAGTATGACAATTTACCCATAAATATGTACAACTAAACCAATCAGTTTGAAAAAACTTGGCATTAAGATGACTAAATCCGGATTTGGAAATTTACCTTTGACACAAAATTAAAAATCCTATTAACCGCTTCTTGTCATCCGCTAAGACCTCCGCAAGACTGGACGGCAGTTGCAGAGAGTCCCGATGATATGCTAGAGCAAACCACTCTCGACAGATCCTCGCCACAAAGTGGACAAATAGGAGCAGCGTCACCCTTAAAAAGATAACCGCGTAATAGACTTGCAGTGACCAATTCGCAACCGAGCCAAACTCACCTCCTCACGACGAAATACGCAAGAGGAAGTTACCTGGTTTATCGGAATGTCCTTAACTACCCTAAGCTTGTTTCCGCGGAGAGCTAACCACTCCTCGCGCCAGCACGACAGCACCGCTCTCCGCACAACAAGTCTAAACTCTTCCGACGTTACCCGAGGTATTGTAACACTGGGTTCTGTAGTTGCCGCCTTAGCTGCCAAAACCGCAAGTTCATTCCCCGGCAAGCCAACGTGACCAAGTATCCAAGCACACTCCACATTAACGCCAGAAGCTGCGGTGGTTTAATGTTATTTTCTTTAACATTATTGTAGCCCCACGTTTGGGAGCCAATTTGCGAGTGTAATTCTTATAATTGTTATTACTTGTGATATTTGTGTATGTGTGTTTATTTCATGTGAAGCCATCTTGTGACGTCATTCATTTGTTCGGTTTGTAGCTCCATCTAGTGTTAGCAATTTGTGGTAGTATTAGTGTTTGAAAGAATTTTTAAGTTTTGTTTACTGTCCTCCGGCTAGCTATTATTTCTCAGTCGAACATGTCTCTTGAATCAGAGTGTGTAAACGGAAAGGAATCTTTTATCCAAATATAACACTGATGGAGAAATTTGTTTTACACATTTATTGTCAAACACGTTAACTATCACATTTATACATTGATCTTAACACTCGCCAAACTGAAACTGTTATAATAACTTCTTACTGATCACTTTTAATCCACGTACTTCAACCTTTTGTATAATTAACCTTACAACACTTTAGATTATTCATAATTCTGCTGCGCGTAAATTGTGAATCGATACCCGACGTTTGCCGTACAAATACTGACTGACTGAAGACGACGTGTAGTGTACACAGATTTTTGATGAACTGGCCGACTGAAGGCGACGTGTAATGTATTGAGATTTTCGATGAACTGCCTCAAGTTACCTCTAACCTACCCTATTTATACTCCTTCATCCAGATACGCCTAGAGATTATAACTGAACTGCAATTGGCTAATAAAACGCGCCAACATTAGCGTCTATTTTAATATCCAATGAAAATTATGAATACATATGTTTTAGGGAGAAAATATTCCAGAAGTTTCTACCGAAAAACGCGCCAACATTACGTAACTTCCTCGTTTCCAATAATGATAAACAGCTCACCCCCCTCTTTGCATTATTGCGCTATTATTGACAGTTTCAGTAAGGCCGTATAAACTTACTTCCCAACAATATTTACAATTAATAAACATCTGAAATCAATGTCACATAAAAATGCATATTCATATTACAATCGTTATTTATATTTAAGTAATTTGTGATACAAATTACTGCATCATATGCCCCACTAGAAACATAATTATAAATATTTACAACTTGTTTGAAAATTTTATAATTGGGTTTTTAGTCTCCTAAACCTTGGAACACACGCTATCACTTTCACTTAACACTTCACACGCATTTAACACACGATATGTTTTTCCTCTATCTCGCCACTACTTACTGGCTCTGGTTTAATGTGTTTAGACTTTAATCTGACATTACAATTTTTTGTAGCAAATACTATACCCTGAATTATTTAATTACTGTTACAAAATTGTTTACTTTCTTTAAGTTGTTGACAAAAATTTGTGCATTTAAGAATTTTGTAATTATTACACATATTTACCAAAATATTCACCCTCTACACAAATATATTTACATCTCTTAAATCTAGTCACTGTTTCACATGTTCTGTTTGCTACATAAATATTTGTTTTTAATTATTTTTACCCAATTTTGTTATTTTGAACTTTATTTTAACAATACTCTTGGAATTGTATTTACGTACTTTTACTTTAATATCATATTAAGTTTCAATCTTTACATTCTTAATTTTCAAATACTGTTATAGTTACTAAAAATTTAATTTTCCCTTTTTTTTTAAACATTTCTCTTTTTTTTTATAATTTATTTCTCTTTTCAAATGACATATAAATAATTAACCCTCTTACGTTCCAATACATTTCTCTGCAAGTCATCTTTAACTATCCAGCATTTACTTTACATCTCATTGCTATTTACCCTCCTGGATCAAATTGTCTGTGGCTAAACATTACTCGTAGCCATATCCTAACCTTCAAATTTTTGTTCATGAATAACCTCTTATATTCATATGAAATTTCGTCCCATGATAACATTTGAAAACAATCTAAAGTTTCCTGAACTTGATACGGTAATTTGTATCACAAATTACTCAGATGTAATTAATGATAGTATTATGAATATGTATTTTTATGTGACATTGATTTCAGAGGTTTATTAATTGTAATTATTATTGGTAAATAATAATATACGGCTTTACTGAAACTGTCAACAATAACGCAATAATGCAGCGATGGGGTGAGTTGTTTATCATTACCGGGAACAAGGAAGTTACGTAATGTTTCGCGCGTTTTTTCCGTTTAGAAGCTTCTAGAACATTTCCTAAAGTAATATGTATTAGTGGTTTTCATTGGATATTAAAATAGACGCTAATGTTGGCGCGTTTTATTAGCCAATAGCAGTTCATTTATAATCTTTAGGCGTATCTTGAGGCAAGCGTATAAATAAGCCAGGCCCGAGGTAGCTTGTCCCCCAGTTCAACAGAATTCTCAGTACTATACACGTCGGTCTCTCAGTTCATTCATTTCGCCAAGTTACACGCAGCAGAATTACGAGAGTTATTATAAAGTATTATACAGTTAAAAAAATTACATAAAGTTAAAGTATGCGAGTTAAAAGTGATAAATAAGAAGTTATTACAAACAGTTTCAGTTTGGCAAGTATCCAGATAAATATGTAAAAAGTGTTAGTGAATGTGTTCGGCAATAAAAGTTATAAAACCAATTTCTTCGTCAGTATAATTTCTGGATAAAAGATTCCTTTCCGATTCACACCCTGCAAGAGATACAAGTTCTACCAAGATAAGATGATAGCTAGCCGGAGGACAATATACAAAACTTTAAATTCTTTCGGAAACTAATTGATACAAATTGCTACGCCAGAGGGAGCTACGAACCAAACAAAGAATGACGTCACAAGATGGCAACGCGTGAAGTAAAAACATATATATGAAAACTTGCTATCGCAAATTGGCGCCCAACGTGGGGCTAACAAATACAAAACATAAATTTGCTATCGCAAATTGGCACCCAGGACGTGGGGCGAAGATGACCAGGAAAGGATCAAAATAACCAGGAAGTAGCAGAATTAACCAGGAAAGGATCAGCATAATTAGGACGTGGAACGAAAGCAGCAGTAAAATGATCTACAAGACGCAGATTCCAGAAACAAAAGGAACGACAGACTACATGGATAATTGGACATCGTAATTCCGAGACTACAAGGCAACAGGGTAATTCAACAACAAAAACATCGAGACGACGTAGATTCATCACAACACAACGCAGAAGCGACATACAAATCTAGGAGAATGGGGCAGAACGCTGGATATCAAAGTAACAGCAACGGACAGCATTAGTAAGGTTAGAGTATCTTAATTTTTTTTTAAAAAAAAAGGGTAAATAAATGTTAATGAGGAGTGGTAGGATAAAAAAAAACAATGGCTACAAATAATACAGAAGAAATAATGATGGAAGGGGATAGTGTAACAGTTAGCTGTAATTCAATACAGGTGACAGAAAATAGCTTAAACAATGTAGTAGTTGAGGGAGGAAATGTTAGTAAACAAAGTCAGAATAGAATAGCAGGAAATATTAATATTGATGCTAGTATGATGATGGAAATGCTGAAAGATATTGTTAAGAGTAATGAGAAATTAGAACAAAAACTAACTCAGAAAATGGAAATGAATAAGAAAGAATTGAGGGAAGATCTTAGTAAGAAAATAGATCAAAACAGGGAAGATATGCAAAAGAGTTTTGAGAAATTAGGGGAAGCTATAGACAGGAGTCATAGGAAATTTAGGGAAAGTATTGGTAGGAGGAATGAGAAATTAGAGCAAACAGTAGATCAAAACAGTGAAGAAATTGAAAAGAAAGTTATGAAGCTAGATAGTAGTATGCCAAAAATGAGTGATGAAAAGGAAGTAATAGCAAGTGAGATAGGAGAAGTTTCAAAGAAAATGCTAGATATGAGCATGGAAATAGCTAACAAAGAAAGTGAGGTTAATACTAAAAGTGAGGTTAATGTAGAATGTACAGAGTTAGGAAGTCAAATGAGTAGTATTTCAAGTGAGCTAAGAGAGATGAAAGAGGTTATGAATGTAGATGTGAATAAGGCGCAAGTTAATTTCAGAGGGGAAATATCAGAAATACAGAAAGAATCAGAAATGCAAAGAAATAAATTGTACCAAGATGTTCAAAATGAAAACTCCAGTCCAGTACAGTTTAGTACAGATTTGTTAGAGTACTTTCAAAGTAAAGAGATAGTAAAAGAATTGAAAATGAAAGTTGTTAAAAGATGTATTGTTCAAGAAACTGTAGATTGTTTTCAAATGTTATCATGGGACGAAATTTCCTATGAATACAAGAGGTTATTCATGAACAAAAATTTGAAGGTTAGGTTACGGTTACGAGTAATGTTTAGCCACACACAATTTGATCCAGGAGGGTAAATAGCAATGAGATGTAAAGTAAATGCTGGATAGGTAAAGATGACTTGCAGAGAAATGTATTGGAACGTAAGAGGGTTAACTAAATGTATATGTCATGAGAAAACAGAAATTTAATAAAAAAAAATAGAAAAATTAAAAGAAATAAATATTTAAAATAAAAAAATAACATTTTTTAGTAATGTAACAGTATTTGAAAAGAAGAAGGTAATAATTGAAACTTAATATGATATTAAATTAAAAGTACGTAAATACCATTCCAAAAGTGTTGTTAAAATAAAGTACAAAATAACAAAAATGAGTAAATATAATTAAAAACATATACAATTTGTTCCGCTACAAAGTAATTAAAACAAATATTTATGTAGCAAACAGAACATGTGAAACAGTGCTTAGATTTAAGAGATGTAAATATTTGTGTAGAGGGTGAATATTTTGGTAAAAATGTTAAACACTCACAAAAATCTTAAATGTATAAATTTTTGTCAACAACTTAAGAAAGTAAACAATTTGGTAACAGTGATTAAATAATTTAGGGTAAAGTATTTGCTATAAAAAAAATTTTGTGATGTCAGATTAATATCTAAATTAATTAAACCAGAGCCAGTAAGTAGTGGCGAGATAGGGGAAAAACATGTCGTGTGTTAAATGCGTGTGAAGTGTTAAGTGAAAGTGATAGCGTGTGTTCCAAGATTTAGGAGACTAAAAACACAATTTTAAAATTTCTAAACAAGTTATAAATATTTATAATTATGTTTCTAGTGGGGCATATGATACGGTAATTTGTATCACAAATTACTCAGATGTAATTAATGATAGTATTATGAATATGTATTTTTATGTGACATTGATTTCAGAGGTTTATTAATTGTAATTATTATTGGTAAATAATAATATACGGCTTTACTGAAACTGTCAACAATAACGCAATAATGCAGCGATGGGGTGAGTTGTTTATCATTACCGGGAACAAGGAAGTTACGTAATGTTTCGCGCGTTTTTTCCGTTTAGAAGCTTCTAGAACATTTCCTAAAGTAATATGTATTAGTGGTTTTCATTGGATATTAAAATAGACGCTAATGTTGGCGCGTTTTATTAGCCAATAGCAGTTCATTTATAATCTTTAGGCGTATCTTGAGGCAAGCGTATAAATAAGCCAGGCCCGAGGTAGCTTGTCCCCCAGTTCAACAGAATTCTCAGTACTATACACGTCGGTCTCTCAGTTCATTCATTTCGCCAAGTTACACGCAGCAGAATTACGAGAGTTATTATAAAGTATTATACAGTTAAAAAAATTACATAAAGTTAAAGTATGCGAGTTAAAAGTGATAAATAAGAAGTTATTACAAACAGTTTCAGTTTGGCAAGTATCCAGATAAATATGTAAAAAGTGTTAGTGAATGTGTTCGGCAATAAAAGTTATAAAACCAATTTCTTCGTCAGTATAATTTCTGGATAAAAGATTCCTTTCCGATTCACACCCTGCAAGAGATACAAGTTCTACCAAGATAAGATGATAGCTAGCCGGAGGACAATATACAAAACTTTAAATTCTTTCGGAAACTAATTGATACAAATTGCTACGCCAGAGGGAGCTACGAACCAAACAAAGAATGACGTCACAAGATGGCAACGCGTGAAGTAAAAACATATATATGAAAACTTGCTATCGCAAAATTTATGTTTTGTATTTGTTAGCCCCACGTTGATGCGGCATACTACTATCTAGCTTCATAACTTTCTTTTCAAATCCTTCTATTATTTTCCTATTTCTATTTTCCATAGCTTGATTTAATTTCTTTTCTACAAGATCTATAATGCTTTTATTCCTCATTTCAAGAAAATTTCTCATCATTTCCATCATCTTTCTAGCATCACATTTAACATTTCCTACTATTCTATTCTGACTTTGTTTACTAACATTTCCTACCTCAAATATTACATTGCTTGAATTATTTTCTGTAACCTGTATTGAATTACAGCTAACTGTTACACTATCCCCCTCCATCATTGTTTCTTCAATATTATTAGTAGCCATTGGTTTCTTTATCCTACCACTCCTCAAGTACATTTGAATGTTATAATTTTGTTTTCTAAAAAAAATTACTATACTCTGACCTTTTGTGATGTTGTTTGTTGCTGTTACTTTGATGTCCAGCTTCCTGCCCCTCTCTCCTAGGTTATATGTTGCTTCTGCGTTGTGTTATGATGAATCTACGTCATCTCGATGTTTTTGTGTCCACTCATCCGCGTAGTCTGTCGTTCCTATAGTTGTTTCTGGAATCTGCGTCTTCTCGATGTTTTTGTAGTTCAATTCCCCTGTTGCCTTGTAATCTCGGAATTACGATGTCCAATCATCCGCGTAGTCTGTCGTCCCTTTTGTTGTTTCTGGAATCTGCGTCTTGTAGATCAATTCACTGCTCCATTCATTCCACATCCTGGTTAATTCTGCTACTTTCCTGGTTACTTTGCCCCTTTCCTGGTCACTTTGCCCCACGTTGGGCGCCAATTTGCGGTGGTTTAATGTTATTTTATTTAACATTATTGTAGCCCCACGTTTGGGAGCCAATTTGCGAGTGTAATTCTTATAATTGTTATTACTTGTGATATTTGTGTATGTGTGTTTATTTCATGTGAAGCCATCTTGTGACGTCATTCATTTGTTCGGTTTGTAGCTCCATCTAGTGTTAGCAATTTGTGGTAGTATTAGTGTTTGAAAGAATTTTTAAGTTTTGTTTACTGTCCTCCGGCTAGCTATTATTTCTCAGTCGAACATGACTCTTGAATCAGAGTGTGTAAACGGAAAGGAATCTTTTATCCAAATATAACACTGATGAAGAAATTTGTTTTACACATTTATTGTCAAACACGTTAACTATCACATTTATACATTGATCTTAACACTCGCCAAACTGAAACTGTTATAATAACTTCTTACTGATCACTTTTAATCCACGTACTTCAACCTTTTGTATAATTAACCTTACAACACTTTAGATTATTCATAATTCTGCTGCGCGTAAATTGTGAATCGATACCCGACGTTTGCCGTACAAATACTGACTGACTGAAGACGACGTGTAGTGTACACAGATTTTTGATGAACTGGCCGACTGAAGGCGACGTGTAATGTATTGAGATTTTCGATGAACTGCCTCAAGTTACCTCTAACTTACCCTATTTATACTCCTTCATCCAGATACGCCTAAAGATTATAACTGAACTGCAATTGGCTAATAAAACGCGCCAACATTAGCGTCTATTTTAATATCCAATGAAAATTATGAATACATATGCTTTAGGGAGAAAATATTCCAGAAGTTTCTACCGAAAAACGCGCCAACATTACGTAACTTCCTCGTTTCCAATAATGATAAACAGCTCACCCCCCTCTTTGCATTATTGCGCTATTATTGACAGTTTCAGTAAGGCCGTATAAACTTACTTCCCAACAATATTTACAATTAATAAACATCTGAAATCAATGTCACATAAAAATGCATATTCATATTACAATCATTATTTATATTTAAGTAATTTGTCTGCATCAAAGCGTATAAAACATGGAGGGCATCCTGGATTCGCTGAACAATGGGGTGGTAGTTGTACAGCTCAATAAGGCTGTGGAGTGCACTTAGGGACTCACTCAAAATGAGACAGTCTCCCAATTTTCGACGGCGCACCTGCAAAATGGCTCGGTATATGGCATACAGCTCTGCAGTATAAATGGATGTACTATCATGAAACCGAATGTATAGGGTTCGGTTCCATGGTACACAAGCACGTCCAACACCGTTGGTGCTCTTAGATCCATCGGTGTAGATAAAATTCGGTGACTGTAACCGGACAGAAATTCTAAAAGAAACAAGTGGGGAAACTAAACATACGCATCGTAGATTTCCGGTATACCGTCATCCCAAGATCTACGTGAGATGTCGCACATAACCAAGAGGGGAACATCCTCTAGCCCTTAGCAAACATGCTAGGCATTTCAATGTCGTGCTTTCTAAGAACCTCCCGAGAACGAACACTTGCAGACCTTGGATTAATGGAGCTATTTCTATAACGTTGGATGTTGAGGCATACATTTAAGCGCACAGCCATAATTTCCCAAGAGGATTTCAGGCCGATAACGCAGAGGAGGTTCTGCAGATTCTGCGTAAATACTCATAACTGGGCTAGCGGGAAAATCACCAATAGCCACTCGAATGCCCCGGTTATGGACTGCGTCTAATCTCCTCAGTACGGATGGTCGTGCTGAGGAATAAATTATACACCCATAGTCTACTTTTGATCGGACCAGTGCGCGATGCAGTCGCAGCAAAATAGTTCAATCCGCTCCCCAATATTTGCCATTTCATATCCGCAAGATATTCAGAGAACGGTCACATCGCGCTTTCAACTGTGCTATATGCGATGACCAGCTAAGTTTCCTATCAAACGTCAACCCCAGGAATCTCGTTGAATTTGTGAATGGTAGTAAATCTGGACCGAATCGATCGAAGGTGGTAATCGTCTCCTATGGAGCCAGAAGTTCACGCAGATTGACTTCTCAGTTGAGAAACGAAAGCCATTTTTAGAACTCCAATCTTGGAGATTATCTAAGCATTGGTGCATACGGCTTTCCAAAAATGAAGATACCCCTGGAGGAACACATTTAGAGATAGAATTAATTGCTATAGCAAACAGTGTAACGCTTAGTACCGATCCCTGAGATACTCCGTTCATCTGAACAAAAAGGTTCGAAAAATCCGAGCCGACCCTTACTTGGAAAACGCGGTCTTTCATAAACCCCTGAATGAACAATGGTAAGCGTCCATGTATATTCCAGGCGTATAGGGAACTAGTACTCGCCAACACGTATCATAAGCCATCTTTAGGTCAAAAAATATAGCAACGGTTTGATAATTGTTCATGAATCCGTTCATGATCTGTGTCGACAATGACACAAGGAGGTCAATTGCTGAACGGTGCCTCCGAAAACCGCACTGGGTGTTGGTCAGCAGGTTGTGAGTTTCCAACCACCATACCAATCATCCATTGATCATTCGTTCCATCACCTTGCAAACGCAACTGGTCAGGGAAATAGGACGGAGATGGCGGTCCTTTCCAGCTTTCAAAATGGGTATGACAATGGCCTCCCGCCAGTTTTCTGGAAAAGTGGCATCAACCCAAACACGATTATAGACCTCGAGTACAAAAGCCTTACCTTCTGGAGAGAGCTGTTTGAGCATTTGTGCGTGGATACCATCAGGTCCTGGTACTGATAGTCGCGCAGATGAAAGAGCGTGTTCTAACTCCGCCACGGTGAAGAGGCGATTGTAATCTTCAAGATATCCTGAACGAAAAAGGAAACCTTGAGATTCAACCCGAGTCTTAACAGGAAGGAACTCGGGCGAATAGTTATCTGAGCTAGACACTTGAGCGAAAGCACGGCCAAATGTGTTAGCCACGTCAAATGCAACAACAACAGCTCCTGCAGCTGTTTTAAAACCGGCAATTGGCATGTGGGTCGATTTTCCTGCCACACGCCTTAACTTATCCCAAACGACAAAGGAAGGTGTATCTCGATTAAATGAAGCTACAAACTTGCTCATGATGTCTTTTTGCTATCCTTTATAATATACCTAGATTTGGCACGCATTTTGTTGTATTCAATTAGGTTACCCAGCGTGGAGCGACGCTGGAAAACCCTAGGAGCTGCCTGCGAGCACGAATGGCATTTCGGCACTCTTCCGTCCACTAAGGGACTGGAAATCGATGAGGGTTGGCAGTCGACCGTGGAATAGCTTGCTCAGCAGCAGAAAGAATCTTCTCTGTGAGATGTTGGACCAAAACATCCACACAGTCGTGCTATCGTAATTAAACACAGCCAATTGGGAGTAAAGACTGCAGCTGGTTCGATCTAAGCGCCATCTAGGTAGGCGTGTGGAACATATATCTTGTATTAAGAGACTAATAAGACATGAAAAGTGGCCACTAGTGTGTAAATCAGAGATGACTGTCCATTGCAAGGAAACTGCTAATTGTGGTGAACAAACTGCAATATCAAGGTGTGAAAAAGTGTTGTAGGAGTCTGAAAGAAATGTAGGCTCTCCGTTGTTCAGAGGAGCTAGGTTATTATTGTCCAAAAAATCAGCAATTATTTTACCTCGCACACGCCCGAGGTGAGTCCCAAAGAGGGTAATGGGCATTAACGTCTCCCACCAACAGAATGGGCGTTAGTAACTGGGAGACTAGATCTTCTAATTCCATGAGCGAGAGGTCATCGGATGGAGGCAAATAAATGTTACAAATGGTAAATCGGATGGATGACAGTTTAATGTTTACAGCCACTGACTGGATGTCGAACTATATGGATACAGATTCCACAAATACATCATCTCTGATGAGCACCATAGTGCCCCCGTGTGCAGGAATACCCTATTCGGTGTAATATCACATAGTGCTAGGGTATATCGTTTAAGTTGAAAGCCGTCTTGCGGATGAACATACGACCAAAGGCCCAGACTTGTTGAATAAAAGTTCAAGCTCTGGTCGATGTGTTCTAATTCTACGGATGATCCATTGTAGGATAGCCATTTGAATTATAACGGGGTAAGTTCTTGATCGTAGAAGTTTACTACGTTGTAGAAAGCGGTGGTCGAATCAATTTTGCCTTTTTCTTTGTTGTCGGGGTAACACCTTTAACGGAAGATTTATTCTGCCTCTTTTTCACTGTCGTTCTGGCAGTGTGGGCAGAATCCTCCTGCTCCATCTCCTCCACGAGGGAGGACCCCTTTCCGATAGAAAACCTCGGTTCGAGAACCTCGAACCGATTGGAAGTTGAGATCAGCGAAGATGTTGATCGCCGATCCGAGTCCTTCCCAGGCGATTCCTCAGAAGAGGATCTCAGAGGAGATGTTTGTGGACTTTTCCTTCCCTCGAATGTTCCGGGTACAGACTTTGCATTTTCTTTCAGAAAGTTCGGTTATAGCTGGTCTTAAACTTTATCTGTGCTGCATTATAGGTTACGGGCTTGCCAGTCTTATTGCTTGAAGTAGATGGTTTTGATGCTGAATTTGCTGAAGGGATTTCTAAGGTGTTGTAGCAAATATAGATGTGGATTTTTGAGCTTTGGAAGTGATTTGGCTACGAGAATCCTTTTTGAAATTGTGGCTCCGTTAATATCGCTGGTTTGAGTTGCGATTTCCCGACATGGTACCGGTTTAGCTGCAACTGAGCTATAGGTACCGGACCTCGGGGCAGAGGGTTGGCGGACACGCAGGAGTTTCCGGGCTTCCGAGAAAGAACCCTTCTCCCTAACCCGGATCTCCTGGATCCCCTTTCCTCTATAAAACGGGGGCATTCTCAGGAACTAGATGGATATTCACCACTGCAATTAACGCATGTTGGAGCTGATGTACATACTCCCTCGTGTGAGAATTCTCCACAGTTAATGCAGGTAGCTTCACTGAAACAGAAATCACTTGTATGACCAAAGCGCTGGCACTTATTGCATCTGAGTGGGTTGGAGATATACGGCCTAACTTCAATGGCTTCATACCCTGCCTTAATCCTTTGAGGTAGTTCTACCAGATCAAAGGTAAGAAACAGGGTACGAGTAGGCACAGATGCACCCCCTTGTTTCTGCTGAACCCAATATGCAGATGTCACACCTTGATCGGATGTTCTTTAACTACTATGGTCCTTAGTGTACCCTTCTATATTGGGCATAAAGACCGGCAATTTGGCTCAGAAGCCTGTTTATCAGGCTTGAGGTTCTTTTACGTGCCATAAATCTACGACATGGGACCACCGGCTTTACTTCCCTTCAAAAGGAAGCCATGGTAAGGATTTTTGCGCCTGAAAAAAATCCATCGCCCTCCGCCGGGTTTGAACCCGCGACCTCGGGAAAATTGGAATTGTGATATATCCTTCTGGAGACCAAGGTCAAACTACAAGGAATTTAGCGCCACAGAATAAGAAGAAGAAGAAGATGATGAGTATATAAATAGAGAATCCAAAATTATTAAAACAAATTTAATCATAAATTATGATCAGTTAAGACAGTATTTAAGAAATTTTGTAAACAAACAAAATCTAATTAGTAGCTTTGAGTACTTACTGAGTTGTGTAAAATACTGTTATGTCCACAACTATATGCAAGAAAGAGATAGTAAATAGAAGTGTACCATGGATTTCTAAGCAATTACTTGCATTGATAAACCAAAATGAATTACTTTATGAAAAATCCAAGTGCTTAAATGCATCTTATTAAATAACAAAAAAAAGAGTATAAAAGCATATCAAACCAAGTCCTTGAAATAAAAAGAATGCTAAAATGTAAATTTTATGACAATAGATTAATAGTGTAGGTGAGAATAAATGTAAAATATGGCATGAAATACACAATATTCTTCATATTAAAATTAAAAGACAAATAAGAGAGATCCCAGAGATTAAATACAAGGTAAAGTAACTAAAAAGAAATTGAGATTTTAAACGAGTATTTTATTGCCATTGCTGGCAACTTGGCACAGAAATTTTCAACAAGTATTAATATAACAAGTGAAAAAATTCAGAACACCAGAAAAAACCTAGTTTTGGAACCAACTAATGAATTAGAAATTCAAGAGATCATAGGACCATTAAATATGAAAAGAAACAGACCTTTCGATGGAACCAGCTATAAAACATTAAATAAATGCTCAAATGAAATTTCAGGGGACTTATCTGAATTAATAAGTCTCTCTTTCTTAGAAAGTTAATTTCTTAATACTTTAAAAATCACAAAATTAAAACTAATACATAAAGAAAGGAACAGATTGGATCCAAACAATTACCGACCAATAGTAAAGACACCAATAATTTCAACTATAATCAAAATGGTATTCAAAGGTAGACTGCAATATTATATGGAAAAGAAGCAATACCTTTAAGTTTCAGTATAGATTTCAAGCCAAAGTCGGCACACGAAACTCTATCATGGAAATAATTAATCCCATCCAAGATGCTCTTGAAACAGAAAGATCAGAAGCTATATTCAATGATCTAAAAAAAGCATTTGATACTGTTAACCATGACATATTAATAGAAAGGCTAGATGCAATTGGGGTTGAGGGAAAGCCATTAGTTTGGAATTAAAGCTATATAAATGGTCAGAAACAGTATGTTAACTGTAATAATTACAACATTAAAATGTTAATAACAAAGCATGGTGTACCTCAAGGATCAGTCCTTGAGCCTTTACTATTCTTAATATATGTCAACAATATTGGAAGCTTAAATTAAATGACAAAGTTGTATTGTTTGCAGATGACATCACTGTATTCTACGTAGGCAAGAATATCTAAATCTCTTGAACGCAATGCAACAAGATGTAAACTATCTTCTTAAATGAGCAATAGAGAGTAATCTAACAATAAACGTAAAAAAGAAAAAAAAAACCCAAATATATAATATTTACAGGCAAACAGGAAGAAGCTACAAATTGTAGAATTAAAATAAATTCCAAAATTTTGGAAAGAGTTGAGAACATTACTTAGGATTATTAGTAGTTAGTTAAGCTGGAAGGAACATGTAAATCATATCAACAAAAAAAGTAATTCCTGTTATTGGTATCTTGTTTAGACTCATTCAAAAAGGTTATTAAAAAGGGACAAAAGGCATTTATTATGCACTTATAAATTCCCATTTCACTTATTTGAATCAGGTCTGAGAACATGCAACAAAAGTTTAATAAATGAATTAGAAATATCACAGAGGAGAGCAATGAGGATATATGGGATATATGAAATCCCAAACTTACAATTACATTTAATCACAAAAATCTCAGCCTTAAATATAGGAATAAAACCCAAACTAACAACTTTTATTTATAAAGTTGTAAATAAAATCACCAAATTAAACTTTTACATTTACATAAATACTGAAATATACAACTACTATAGGACAACAAAATAATATTACATTAATGATGCCAAATTTTACTAAATGTGGCATCCAATCTGTACTTTACACAGCTTCCAAGTTTTATAATTTATTGCCAAGTGAAATAAAAGCTGTATCAGAGCTGCGTATGTTTAAAAAGAAATGAAAGCTATATTTAAGATATTGTCACGGTGCATTTAGCAGCAGCATTATTATAGTAATTAATGGCTTTTGGCCATATAATCCTAAACTGTTAAACCTGGTGCATAAAGCTACCATACGGTAGTCAAGTGGTGAGACATGGAAGTTGCTATGTCAGATTTAGGATAATGATCAGAAGCTCTACGTTAACCTATTGAGTGACATATTACCTGAGTGGTTGGATTTTACTTTAAAAACCCTCGGTTTTGGTCATTCAGGGAATTCTATTTTGTGTTGCGGCGGAAGCCCGCGTCAGTTGATTTCTTGAAAACCCATGTGTTACAAAGTTTCACTTTATCACAACGAGGTGATTACCCTTGGACACAATGCAGCAGCACACCACCCCTACCACTGTAAGGGCAGCTGTGACAATTGGCGGAGTAGCCGGTCTCTCGCAACCATTATGGCGAGAGACATGGTTTCGTTTCCAGTACCTCCTTTTTGTTCCCATCCGTTCAAGTTCTACAGATATACTTTCTCCACCTACTCTCCTTCTCAAGCTTATGAGATGTTTTCTGTCTCCCCACCCGTGCAAGATTTAGAAGTCATTGTTTATCTTTTCCCCACCCTCCCACCTTGTAACCAGGTGTGGTATAACCAGGTTAGAAAAATAATGTCTCTGTAAGTTACATTGTGTTAATGTTTTTAACTTTAGGGTAGCCAACCAAAAGAACTTCCCCCCCTGAAATTATGTAGAATTTGAGAAATTCTTAAGGTGCATTAGGTGATTTTTAATTTTTGTTGTCTCTTTCAACTGGGACAGTTCATTCTTGTTAACCTTGGGGAGGGGGCTATGACAAAAAGTAATAAAGATTGTTTTTTGTGGTGATGTATTAAAAAGGCTGGCATTATTGGTATTCATGTAAGGAAGAGAAATTAAAGAAACTGAAGTGAAGTCTTCAGCCAGTGTTGAGTATGAAATATTTCACTGAGGCGACAACACGTGCTTCCAGCCATTGAACTCGATCAGCAGAAGTAAAGAAAACAGGAAAAATTATGCAGGCTAATGTGTGTATCTGAACATTTTTATTCCGGTTGTGCAGGTGTTGCCTGAACTGCACTACAAAATCTTGTTGTTTATATAAGATTGCTTTCTTCTAAAAAGTAATGTGTGAGGATTCATTAAAATTAAGTATGGACTGAAATTCTAGGTGTAGGCACATGTAGCAGTGCACTATGTCGGTAAGTCTAAGTAAAAGCAGAACTGTTTCCCTTTTGTGTCTACAAGGGATAATAGATGTAACATGTGTTTGGTCCCCCTTTGAGTTTACTTGGCTTAATTTGTGAGTCCACGAGCTTTATAAATTTTAGACGAAAGCAGTGATGATTTGAATATCTTTTCTTTCTGGGTGCATAATAATGTGTAATTGGGCGCATATACATCGATGGCACGTCAGGAACTCTGTGTAAGTGTGGTCATTTAGTCACTCTACCAAGTGGATGAACATGGTTCAATCCCACCAAAAATGGGGTAGAGATAGTTATAAGTGTTGCATTGGGGTTACCACCGTCCAGAGAAATCTGAGCAACAGAAGGAGTCGCCAGTAGAGCCCTGGTGGCAAGAGAACTGCAAGGACCTGTCAGGTAGGACTCTTTGTTGTAGAAAATGGATCACTCTACAGTGTATGAGGAGAAGCCCACAGGAGTTGGGTTAGTTTTATTGTACGGGTATTGCAACTTGGTTAGCATCAAGGGTATGCTAACGCGCAGGACTATGGAGAGACTTGCCGGCGATGGTAACCATAATGTATAGGTCTTCGGAATGACCTAGTTTAGAGTAGTAGTAGTATGAACCAAATTTTTTCTGACCTGTCCAATGAGAAAGAATAAAGGGTACACAGTCTTTGAATGTTCCCTGTTAAATTTTGTTAAATGCTGAGCTGCTCAAGTTTTGGAAATTGTGGGTCTTGGACCATAGTTAAGTCCCTATGGTTCCGGCCATATTGGAAATGAAATTTCTGTGCTATGTTATGTGTTGATGCAAAGCTTCATGGAAGCTGACCGAAAACTTAAAGTGCCATTCCAGAAATAAATTAGGTTACTAGGAGTATACTGGAATAGGAAGAAAATGTGATGAAGTTAAGACATAGCTAACTGCAACCAGAGTAAGAGTTTACATCCCACGCCAGGACAGCAAGAATGACAATCATTCCAACATTTTTTTCTTCTATTTGTATCTATTTAAACTCATGTGTTATGCATGTCAGTGTGTAATATATGATGTCTTATTGCATACTGATTCAAATTCATTTTGAAAATTTTGATACTTTAAAGTTATTATAGTACATGTGCTACATAATTATGTTAAATTTTATTGTGAATTTCTAGCTTTTTCTTGTATTAAATTTAAATTTGATGACACACCACCAGAGCATAATTTTACCATAAGCTTATTCTTATGCTTGCACTATTATAAGTAAAGTATGTTCAGATTATTGCTAAATATTTTTGCATGCTATGCATGCTTGCAGTTTGAACAATAATTCTTTTTCAGCACTGTGATTATATGGAGTTTTATTAACCCCCTGTGTAATGTATTACTACCCTAGCTATAAGGAAATCATTACTTTATGTTTTCATAAATTTTAGATAACTTTAACTTATGTGAATTTAAATATGGAGTACAAGACCTTGCACAGAATAAGTAAATCTCATTTTTTGTTGCTCTGAAAGTAAGAAAGCTTTCCTTTACCTGTTTGTGGAGGATGAAATGCTTAAGGTTCTAGTGTTAGTTTTCCTAGTAGTAAACCAAAGGTTAGTAATGTCAGTATTATATAGAGATACCCCCCTTTATTTTCACGAAGTTGTTTCTTTATTGCAGGTACTCCCCTCTATGTCCACAGCTATACTTGTGTCTGTACAAAATGAATAAGTTGTTTCTCATTTTCTCTTTGTGAGCATCATGTATCTCTAATAATTGTCCTCTTTATTGGAATTTACAATTAAGACATTTTTCACATCATCCGACAATGAGATCCTGGCACAAGAACTGGTGACATATATTTTTCGTTGTGTCAGCTGTAAGTGACGTGAGATCTGGACAGGACACATGTGACTCTACAAATCACCAGCGGCAAGAAAACATCTATGGACGGCAAGCGGAAACTCTACAAGGTGCTATGTCAACTCTTCAAAAATCATAAGTATCCGATGCTAAATAAATTATAAGACCAGGATGACCTTGTGATCTAGTATATTGCAACCACTTAGGTGTTTCTAAATTGTCTTTTTTTGGGGGGGGGGCATTTTTTGACTCATCCCTGTGGACGTCTTGGGCCACCTTTGGGTGAGTCTCTTTAGTCATTCTCAGTTGTGTGCTGGTCATGCATGGCATTTAATTTTTTTTCTTGTCCAGGCCTCAGCGTGAATTCTAGTAAATGTTTAGGAACCAAACTTTACTTAAATTGCTCATGAAGAAAAGAAGAAAACACAAATAAATACACTACAGGCACAAAGTCAATTTTTTGTCTGTCACACAGTTGAGTTACCTTTACTTTATTTTGTAAACATGAAATCCGCTAACTCTGAAACCTGGTTAAGAACAATCCATTCTTTTTTCATTCGACTCCTTTTAGTAAAAAATTTAAAGTAATTGTTATGCACACAATTCTATAGAGTAGAAGAAGTATATATAGAGTAGAATAACACAATAAGTTTTATTTGTTCCAATAGCTCACACTTCAGTCACTTGCTTAGGAAGACTTTCTCTCTTTTTATTTTATATGTGCCAACAGTGATCAAAATAGTTCGATATTCCTTTATAATTTTAGGATGTGACCTATCAGACATCAACATATTTTTGCTTTGTATATTTTGTGGTCACATGTTTAATGCCTCATGGTCGATTTTGGACCGTCTTGTAGCGAGAGCCCACGCCGCTCAATACCTGAACGACCACGTGTTGCAAATTATTATTTTAAGATGTGATAATCAATGAGCGCCATGCATCATCACCCTCCACGACAGGTAAGGCACATTTCACTTATTTATTCTGTAATCTTTCTGGTCTTGAGCCATGTTTATAATAAATTATATATTTTTATAGGCATGGGGGCTATCATGTAATTGTTTGGGACCACTGGTCATGCTAGCAACCCTTCTCTTGGGCATGTACTATAGAGTATAGGAAACCTTAAAGACCTTCCCCCTCCCAGGTTTTCTTCCTCGGTCAGCAAGTACTCTGGGTTCGTAGGTTTGAGTACGAATCCCTAAGTCAGAAGTAGCAAGTGTAGGAGATGTATAGATTCCTGCCACAAGTCAGGGCTGTCACACCCCTCTAGTTACCTGGACATTTAGTGACCCTAAATCCCAACACCTATTTCCCTGTGACATAATTGCTGGAGGCGCTTGAGCACCTACCAAACCCCATTCCTATCATCCCCTATTTGGTCCGTCATAATACTCACCTACAGTAGAGTGTATTTAAATGAGTCAGAGTTGCATTACTGCAAATGTATTCTGTAAACTTTATTTTTTAGTTACCAACAACTACCAGAAATTGTATATCTGCTGCCTGGGTAGAGCCATACCTCATTAACAGCAAATTTTGAAGTAAATGTAAGTATATAAAAAAAATCCATTCTGACAAACATAATAATCAGAGATTTGTAATTGTCTGTATTTTTAAATATAAAATGTATACTTATCTATCTTACTTCTCATATAATCCCCATCATCAATAAAACATATTCAATTTTTAGTTCTGTAACTTTTTCAGTATGCAATAGTGCTAGATATGCAATAGGAAATATGCCCTAAACTTACTCACACCTTTCTAATGGCTAGTAGAATATTTGGCCTTGTCTGAAGGTTTTGTAGCTTTCAGAAATGATTGCAAACATATACCAGTGGAACTGTTACCTTTCAACAGCTTGGCCATATGATGCGCCATTAGGATGAGTGCCAGCTTACTTTGAGCAAAGGCTTCTCTGGGAGCATAACTGGAGCTAAGATTAAGGTCATCAAGGTGTATGTTGCTTGCATGATGAGCTTGTGCTGCCACATTAATAACACGAGCTGCTTTGGATGCCTTTAACTTTGGTAGTAACAAATGTGTCAAGTAGAAATGTCCTGTTAAACAAAAGACGAGATCTTAGTTGAAAGATCTTATGTGTTACATTTACATGACTTTTTCTATCCTCTTTATTAGTGGGTATACAAATTATTCTTACAAAAGTTTATTTTCCTATCTACTTCATTTTAATTGAGATAATTCTTTCCAGAAATAGTTGCATTACAGATTTCATTATAGTTAATACAAAGGGAATAGCCATAGTCAAATGTTTTAGAACCAGCTGCTATACAATAACCTTAAAATTTCATACTCTTTCCATGGCATCACGATAAATAATTGAAAATCAACAGGAATCAATTAAAAATGGCTAAGCAATGAACAATTTGAACCATTAATAATGGATATCTCAGAAATGGCTGACGCCACAAAAAAGTTATTTGAAATAACTTTTTTAAAGCATTTTTTGTATAGTATGTTTTTGTCTATTGCTTAGTGTTTACCAGTAATGCAAGATTATGTATAGTTCCTTCTAAATGAAGAATGGAATGGAATGTTGGTTTACGGTGCTCAACTACCGGGGTTATAAGCGCCATTCTAAAACAGAGGAAGGTAAAAGCCAAAGGTATACACAAAAGTTAAAAATCACAGCAAAAGCTGAGGATAGGAATCAGAATAAAAGCAAAGTAAAAGTCAAAGGTAAATAGATATAAAGAGGAGAATAAAAATGAAACACCGAACGGTGAAGCACCTCAGGTAGAAACATTAAAAACGCAAGTGTAAGGTAGCCTCAATTAAAAACTTAAAAAGCTTATCAACCCCGTGAGGAGTGTCCGCCAAGACCTCTGCAAGACTTGCCGGCAGCTGCAGAGCGTCCCGAAGACGCTCCAGGGAGGCACACTCCAACAGCAGGTGGCGGACCAATAGACATCAGCTGCACGTGGAACAAAGTGGAGCAGAGTCACCGCTAAAAAGATAGGCGTGGGTAAAATTGCAGTGGCCAATACGTAAACGGGCTAAAATAACTTCCTCATGGCGAGAAAAACGACTAGAAGTAATCCAGGGAACAGGAAGGTCCTTCACTACCCTAAGCTTGTTGCCGCGGAGAGCCACCCACTCCTCGTGCCAGCACGAGAGGACCGTTCTCCGCAAAACAAGCCGAAGGTCACTCTAAATGAAGAGGACTCACAAGCTATTCCCAGAAAATGTAAGGTATACATTTTATTTGTCATGTAAATATCTTTAATATATGGTGTTTTAATCAAAACTGTCAGAACCATTTTTCGAAAAGTAAAAAAAAATTGAAAAATGTTCCATGTAAAGGGTAGTTTGTGGTGGGGGGATTTTCTTGAAAATCTTTGATTCACACCTTTGGAAGGAACTGAACCTAAATACCAAGTTTGGTATTTATCTTACATTTTGTTTTTGAGCTATGCTACTCACAGGCACACATACAGACATTTTTCTAAAAATCCCTCAAAACATGTTTTTCTGGTGAAATCTGATATCAAATTTTTGGATGGAATGCATAACTACTCTACTCACTATATTGGAGGCAGAGAAAACAAAAAAGAGTATGTCAAAGGAATAAATCATAGATTGGCTATTGTGCAGCTAAACCTTGAAATTTATTGTAAAGTGATCTAACTGGATTTCTCTTGCCCAATATCTTCATTTCAAACTCACCAAGATAATTCGATACAAAGTGCATTTCAAAACCTTCCTTGGTTTTTTCGTATGGGTAAAATGCAATGCCAGCATTGTTGATTAATATGTCTACACAGTCCACCTCTGAAACAAAGAAAATAATTTAAAACATTTTAAATGTTTCAAATATTTTATATTCAAATGCTCATATATTTTTAATGCAAAAATGACAGTGTTATAAACAGTATCTTACCAAGTTCTTGAACAAACTGCTGCACTGACTTTAAGGAGGACAAATCTAAGAATTTTGCTTCTACACATGCTCCTTTTACTCTCTGCTGTATAGCCATAACAGTCCTTTGGGCAGCTTCAATATCTCTACATGCCAAAATTAATCTACCGCCTGGAACAACTATAAAATGTGATTTAGGTATATACAGCCATATGTTGTAACTTAGTTTCAGTTCAGTGTCTCCATTGATATTGAAATGGTAATGTGGTGTTTATACCGAACAATTTGTGTGCTCTCTCATTATTGCTTTAACATAACACATGTTTACAAGAATCTGCATTAAAAGTCCTCAATTCCCTATTTCATCCATTCATAGAAAACAGTGAATCTAAATTTTTGAGAAATTAAGAACATCTTATGGGTACAAAACAAAGTGTCTATAAATAAGTGATGCATATAGACAACAGTTTTTGATGTTGAGATAATGCTGAAACTGAAATAAAAGAAGACAAGAAATGCCAGATTAGTTTATGTATTAGAGGTTTCAAATTTTGTTATTGGTCATGGGTACTGCCAAGGGAGGCAGGGGCAAGGAGTGGCAGGGCCTCCCCTATTATATTATTAATTAATTATTATTTATTATTGTGGTGGTGGAGTAGCACATTCTGTTTGGAAGACTGTACAAGCATTGATTCCTGGAACATTTAAACAAACTTCTGTAATAGTAAAACAGTGTCAAAACTTGCAAAACATAAACTTATGCATGGATTACTCAAATCCCAAGAATAAGTTTTACAAAAATACCACTACTTCTTATGTCACTGCAAATTACTGTGCATGTTTTCTTTGTGAATTCGTTGTATTAACTCATCTCCACTTACCTCTTCGTGCAAGTTCAAGAGCAGTTTCACGGCCAATACCACTTGATGCTCCAGTCACAATAACAGTCTTGCCATCAATTCTTTGTTTACTGGGACAATGCTGTCCTGCCATATAGTTTCTAAAATAGAGTGCAAAATATATAGGTACATAATTACAACCATTTCCTGTTAATTCTATTCTACTTTGCTAATAATAAAAGTGCAAACAGTTTCCTGAGAATATAGCATTTCGATAAATTCATAATTGGCTGATACCGTTCTTATGTGTTATTTAGAATAAGAATAAGAAAATGGAATTAGGTACTTTCTGTTTTTCCTCCCTTCCTTTTCTGGTTTGCTGTCTTTCCAAGCAGCTTGATCTTTGTGGAATAAAATAATTTAATTTGCTTACCGAGACTCCTTTCAGATGTCATTGTCTCAGCTGGAGCTAGTTCATGTCTGTCATGAATGCCTTCTGTGCTTAAATGCTAGTACTCTTATTTGTTATTGTCCTACTGTAATGCATGTTGAGATGTTTACTCTTTGAATGGTGATGGTTTGCAAATTTTCATTTCTTAAATAATGCAAGGTGTGGAGAGAGAGAGAGAGAGAGAGAGAGAGAGAGAGAGGGAGAGGGAGAGAGAGAGATGTTCTGTGTTGGGTATGTTGTTAGTTAAACACGTTCTTGGTGCTGGGTATGTTTATTAGTTATGCTGCATATTTCATAATTGTATGACGTGTTCAATGTCTCTGAGCATTGCTCACAGTGGGACCAAATGAATGAACAAACAAACAAACAACTGCTCTTAGACTATCCAGATAGACACCCATTACATTTACAGTGTTGTGTATAAACAATTGCAGGGGAAACAACCCTGCTCTGTCTATTATGATTATTAGTCACACTTTTTACCAATTAAAAAAAGCATGAAGGAAATATATATATGTGTGTGTGTGCCAATATAATTTAAAATCAAAATTATGGTTTCTGAGCAGCAATACCAGTTACATATGTTAAAATTGTAATATTCGTATTAAATAAGTTTTATCAAATAGCTTACCTAATGCAAGTAATGATGCCAACTATAAGAGCTACAATATAAGGCAACCAGCTATCACGCAAAGGATCTGATAATTCAGGAAATGCCATTTGAAGTTAGACGTTAACACACGTAGAGAACTAAACGGAAGAATCAATTTAGTGCCGAAGCTGCTGCTATACAGTGGCACACCCTTTGTGGTTTGTACCCTCATAATAAATTAAATTAAATTGACATTTAAATTAGGCGGAAATTAAACAAATGAAACGCAGCAATTAGTTAGCTTAGCTAACATAAGTACAGATGGCGTAATAAGCAAGTGCGGCCAGAGTAACAAACTTTCAAATTCAAATAAAATGATTGTAGATAGGAAGTGTTACTTCCATTTTTTTAAGCAAATTGGCCTTACTGATTTCTTCAGACTATCGAAACAAATGTAATTAAAATGTGAAAGTCTGTAATAATATTGTAACGATTTTATTGACAGATTATCACATGGAGATCTACTTTGGTGTTCTGTGATGGAGATGATGCGGTGTAGGGGTAGCATTAGTTTGGTATTCTGTGACTGTTGTAGAAAACAAGCGCTTGCAGAAAGCCACCCGAAGGTGTACGAACACCACGCTTCCAAAGCGAATGTCGCGACCTCTGCCATGCTGATTGCCGAGGCTTGAAACTAAACTAAGATGGAAGGCAGCTCATAAAATAGTAATGCCGAAATTATAAAAATAAAGCAGAATTTTCGTATCAACAAGCAATTGTGTAAATGTAGGAGTTTATAGTGATACCTTATTTAATATTGAGTACCAAATAACGCGCATTCGATGTTTAAAACTGGAACATGACCTGAAAACCTAGTAAGGTAAAAGACAGGTTATGAATCGAAAGTTTAGTTGGTTTTAATGAAGAATTGAAATATATATAGCGAAAACAAGCTAACCTTAAATATAAACTATAACTTAGTATCTTAAGGTGTTAAAATGTGTTCGAATTAGGGACTGTGTTTCGAAAAGTTTATTTTTATGGATTGCACACTAATATCGTAAAACGAACAAGAGAACTCGTGCTCAAAGGTTATGTCTGATACCTATTTCAATTTTGAATGTGATGTAATGATAATAGTTTTGGATCCATAGTTTGATTTTAGATGTGTATTAGTGTTGTGCTCAAACACTATTTCCTGCTGTTATACCAAATAAATAAATTAGGACATAATGCTCTTTTCATTGCAAAATAACTTAAAGCATTTCATAAACAGAAAATTCTCCATATGTACTGTATATCTTTGGGAATTTTTTGTCAATCTGGGTAACTCGGTTAAGCGCTGGCCTTGGAAGCACAAATAGTTACATAAAACTTGTGTATTACCACATTATTGCTGAATGATTTCTACATATCGAAATGTCAGCTACCATATTTATGACAAAACACCCAACTTAAATTATATAAATGTATAATATATATTGCATGGCAAAATATCTGCTGAAATAGTTATTCTCTCATTTGTGAAGTCATAGTGGGAGCTGCCTTGTAAAACAACTTCTTGGTTTCATTACTTGATAGTATTGAGTAATGCTATCTCTGTTTTAAATGTTGTCTCATTCATACTTCCAATTGGGCAGCACTATGGCCTCTCACAAAAAAGCCTGAATTCAATCCTAGGGATCAGAGGTGGGATTTTGTGGTAGATAAAATGGCACTTAGAATGAATGTCTGGTTTTCCCCACCATAATTCCATCAATTGCACCATCTTCATCATTGTCATCCCCCCTCCCACCAGTCTCGAATCTCTGTAAACCTGTGAAGTTAAAAGGGACATTAAAATTAAAAATATTATGGAGGACAGAGAGCAATAGTAATGAACGAGTGTCTCATCCAGCCACCCAAATTTATAAACCAGCATGTGCTGTTACATTCTTTCTGCAGTCAACATATGAAAAAACAATTAATACTGCCACACTAAACTACATGTTAAAGTGATTGACAATTATGAAGGATGGGTGTGATATGGTTAAACACAAAGAGACATTGTTATTATTTAGAGACATTGCATTCACATTCATATTTAATAATACTGTATAATACATTTGTATGTATTTTAAGGAACATGTGCCTACATTAATATACATTTGAATGGCCTACCCAATTAAAATGTCCATTAAATTCTAACCTCTTGAATGTCTGTTATTACAATCTATTGGAATGATCTTATAGGTAATTGCACTTAGTCACTTATGCATACACAAAGCCAGTTCTAGTTAATAAAACACAGTTATTGAATAGAAAATACACTTTGATTCCTTTTCCTGGGAAAGGTTCTATATATAACATTTGGTATAACACAGTGGAGGTCCTACAGCACATGGGAACTTTAAATTTATTGACAGGTCATATGGGAAAAAAACAAATTGAGCCCATACAGTGATGTTTGTTTGTGTTTGTTCATTTGGCTCCACTGTGAGCAATGCTCAGGGAAATTGAACACATCATACAATTATGAAGTATACAGAGTAAGTAGGAATATACCCAAAGCCAAGAACAGCCTTTGGGGGGGGGGATGCTCCCCTCCCCATCATGCATTATCTAAGAGAGAAAAATTTGTAAACCATCACCATTTCAACAGTAAACTTCTCGACACGCATTACAGTAGGACAACAATAGCAAATAAGTGTTAATCACCATCACATGCAATCTGCCCTACATAAAGTGCTTACATGAGGTTGATACTATTATGATGATTAATTCACTTTGAATAAGCTCGAAATTATAACTTTATACTTATGTTATGCTTAAATTTCAATTTCCCATGTAATTTCTATTACCTTGAAGACATGTTTGAGAAAGACATCACTTGAAATGAGAAATTCTCATTATTACTGCATGGGTATTATTTGGGAAGACAGTATACAGGGTGGAAGGTACTGCTTGAACTGTACGTTAATCATGGATTCTATATAATGATTAGTGCAAATATGTCCAATACAATTTTTGTCATTAAACCTACAAAAATGAAACATAGTGATGTTCCTTGTGCCTGTGTCTATTAGCCATTTTATTACAGTTCAAGCAATACCTTTCACCCTGTATAAGAAAACAGTTAGAAAATGGTGGAGTTTGCATATACATAACACATTATAACATATAAAACTGGGATGCAACAGATCCATCTATCCCATTGACTAACAATTATACAATCACTGTGTGCTACCGGTATTCCTACTACTTTCTATCCAGCAATAATATTTACATGGTAGCTTAAGTATTTAAAGTCCAATATCAAACCTGCTACGTCTATAGAGACTGGCACTGTAGCAAGATGACAATATCACAAAAGACATGTCAGGAATGTGGAGGAGTATAATGGTTATTTTGGGTGGGGAATTTTCTTGAAAATCTTTGTGTTGCATCTTTGGAAGGTACTGAACTTAAACCGATTTGTACTATGTATGTACAAATTCATGCTTTGAAGCGCATGGCTTTATGTATTCACTTTCAATTGCCAGTCGAAATGCGCGCGCCAACGTTCCACGTTACGTGTTTGACCACAGCCAATGGGAGCAAAATATGCCGGAATGGACTACCTTCTCCCTTGAACTGGAAGATCGTTCCCTTTCGTTCATTTTCGGCATTCGCTCGAACTTCGTCGGGCAACTTCGGGTGGCTTTCTGCAAGCGCTAGTTTGTAGAAAAGGCAAGGCTTTCGGATTTGTGTTTAACTCACGTGTAGAGCGTCTGCTATAGGAAAGTTGTATAGAATATGTAAACATCGAATAAATTTAAAGGTAACTAAAGATAAATCGTATGTGTTGTTAGACTATTTTTGGTTACGCTTTTATGTCTTTTGAGCTTAAGTAAATGCAAATGAAAGATTACATGTGCACTGGCTTCGTTTAGCGTATCCTGCCTTTTGGCGTTTCGCTTTTCTGAACTATCTAAGTAGTATAGCTGTACGATTGAAGGAAAGATTACAATATAGTCACATTAATGATGTGTATCCGCGCACTACTGGCTGTTGTTAATGTTGAGGCAAAGTAAGGTCATTGAATTTAGGATATATCTTGTTGGGTTAAATATCGATATGAAACTAATAACGTTTAAAATTCATTCATGGAAGCATGATGCTCACAGTTTTCGTCTTCGTCTTTTAATTTAAGGGGTTTGTGTTACACTTGTCCATTCAAGTATAGTTGATTATACTGCGTTTATACGCGTTAGACTGCTAATTTTAATATATTTATAACCAATAATTAACGATGGTGATTTATAATTTTGATTTGTACATTTAGCGTTTTGTAGACTTTATAAACTTGGATGTATGGTGTTTTATGTCTATCTGACGTTACGCAACAATGAGACGCCTTGGCAGCAACATTACCACATTTTACAGCATTTTGGAAAAAAAAAGTTGTTATGAATTAATTTTGATAAACAGGTAATGTGTTTTGAAATAACATCAAATTGAAATTAATTAAAATTATGTTTGTAATGGGTTAATAGTGAGGTAAAAATGCATAAAGTAAATTTTGAATTTATTTGAAATCAATATAGGTTGAAACACAGAAAACGGAAAGAAATGTTGCAGTCAGTACTGATAGTTTAGAGCATAGCTCAGAAAAAAGATAAATTTATATGATGCACAACTATAATAATAAAAATAAAGTGCACACAATTAACTTACTCATGCAGGGTTTTATGAATCAAAACACTGTTGAAATCAAGGAACATAGCTTAACATGTTTTTGCCATTCAATTCTCCTGCTGCAATTAAATTGTGCCTACTGGAATATCTTGCAGCATCTATACTGTTGGTAGGACATTGAATATATTGCAGAACTGCTTGAGCAAACTCTGGGTATTTGAGCTTTAACAGTGAACAGCATTTGCATGCAGTCAACATCTTTGTTTTTATACATAAATTTCGATAATCTGCTCTTAGTTCTCTTCCTGAGTGAGGAAAATACTGTGTTATATGTCCAACAGATGTCGCTCTGTCATACACTAGCTCAACAGATGTCGCTCTATATCATATGCTAGCTCTAAGGCAATGCTGGCAACATATGAATAACTAATGCTGCCAAAGCCTATAACTCCCCTACCTAAAGAACAACCGCCATCCTGTAACCCCCATATCCTGTCACTACGTGGTAAAGCCCTAATTAGGGAAGGTACACGCCTAAACACATCATCGGGTTGCCCTCAACCTGCCATCTGACGCACAGCACAAAGCCTATAAGATACTCAGCCTGAAGGCGTAGCCGAGAGATTGAGGGCCCTCAGCCTCAAAGCGTAGCCAAGGAATGTTTTTTTTTAGAAGGAGAGGAGTGTAGCAGTTGCGTTCCTAAGCTTAAGGTTTCTGATTCACGAGAGTTTAGGTTAGGTTTACTTTTTTTTTATATATATAAGTTTAGGTTACGTTTACTTTCTTCTTTTTTTTATATAAGCTTAGGTTTGTGATTTAATTTTATATATATCCTTGTTTTAATTTGTTACCAGTGGTTACATCAAAGCACGCGAGCGAAGCGGGTGTGCGTTCCTAAGCTTAGGTTTCTGATTCACGGGAGGTTAGGTTTAGTTTTTTTTTATATAAGCTTACGTTTCTGAATTCACGGAAAGTTAGCCTTAGGTTAGGTTATTTTTATGTAAGTTTGCATTAACTATCTACCACTGTTACAGTAAAGGAACTTTTTTATTTAATGGAAATAACACTAATATAACAAACTTTCACAAAAAGAATATAAAAATTACAATTTTGGTGCATAGTCTTTCTTACTATGAATGCGTTGCATTTTTGTCAGCGGCAACACTAAACAAAGAAGAAGAAGAAATTCTAGTAACAACACAATGCATATTTAGCAGATTTCACCTTTTCATTTAGGTTGGCAGTTCCTACTTTGCATGTGATTTAGGGAAAAAATGGCTACATTTGGTGTGTCCATAACACGAATTGCCTATAAAACTAAAATGCCTTAAAAGGGGAGGGCAGGTGGGCACCAGCTATTGTAGAGATAACATCCACTTCTAAACTCACTCTTAAGGTAATTTATTCACATTCCTTTTGCTTTTATAACCATTTCCCAGGAAGAGAACTAAGAGCAGATTTGCCATAAATTTTACCAGGTGGGAATAAAAATACTATATCCCTCAACAAAACAACCTTAAAAAAATGGGATCATGCTTTTACTTTCACATAAATCATCTTTGAAATCTGTTGACAATACTGAGCAAGCAGTTATAGGATTAAAACACGTACTAACCTCTTGGGGGGGGGGTAGCATTTTCTTTTGTGTGATTGTGTAACGTTTTTTACTAATGCTCCATAAACATGCTTTTTTTTTTTTTAAAAAATCTTACTTAAAAATAGTCAGTGAATTGCAGCATATCTGTGGGTAACTGACCTCCAGCATACCTTTAGAGCACAGTGCATAAAGTTAACAACTCATCGAATGACTTATGTGCAAAAGGGTAGAAAGAGCACTCCAACTGGGTAATTAATTTACTAATACCTGAATCACAAGTTTTAGAATGACATTGTATTTGAAAATAATAGTATCTTTGTCATTAAGGTCACAGCTGTAAATTACCCTATGCCCCAAAATTAAGATTTTATGTAGATTTGCTCATAGTTTAACTTATTTTAAATATAATGGAACAAGTAAAATTTATTATATTTATTTCACTTTATAATAAAGAAGTGCTTCCTTTTTTTGCATTGGGTATCTTTCTGCACTCCAGAACAGTGGTCAAGTGCTTCAAAAACATTCCAAGGGTGTACAAACTTGTATGAAGTTTCAAGAAAAGAAGAAAATTATATTTGAAAAAAATGTAGATTTTACATTTGATAGTTTAAGGTGATGGAAAATAAAAGCACAAGAAATCCTGTGCCTTTGTAAGAAATCATTATCCGTATTATTATTATTAATAATAATGATAATAATAATTAATTAATGAAAGCTCCAAATCTACAACTAGGCAACCTGTTTGCTCCATATATATTTATCTCTCCATCTCAATTCCATTTCAGAAAAACTACTTTTTTTAAATAATATCTGTGAATCAAACTACATGGCTGAAGTCCTTAGGATGAATTTTTGGTATCTTTAGAAATTTAGGTTCTTGAATCCCTTTGCACATTCATTGGGTATTAATTTATTCATTGACCAATATGACATTCTGGCAACAGGATATTACTAAGCAAACTTCTGTTTAAGCATACCACAAAAAATGGGTTAACTGACATTAAAATGGCATAGAAGTTACTTCAGGGTATTTGCCATAGTTGAAAAGCTCACCATTATTGCATTGGAACGACATATTTATTATTGATTTTGGCTACATTTGCTATAAGAATGCTGACATGACAGTCTGAGGTGTTTCTTGCATGTTCCTGATTTGGTTGACACTTGAATATTATGATGTCACAAGCCAGATGCTTCAATTCAATGGCAAGCGACAGTTTGTATCTATGCTAGTAATCAAATACATTTTAAATATGTCCTCAGTGAGTTTAAGTACTTATATTAATATGACAGTTTCTTTAGAGTATTTATTACGTTCATATATTAACATGCTGAAATGCAGTGGCTTGTTGCTTGTAAAAAGTATTGTTAAAGAATTAAGGTTATGTGAGTATTTAGAACCAAAATGTAACATAAGTATCTGATATTAATTAGTGGATTTATTTATTTCAGCAGTTTTAATTCCATTTGTCAGTGACTTCAAACTAATATAACTCATGTAAATAATTACTATAGTGTGTTTATGCATTATAGTGTAATTATTAAAGTGTCATCGTTTTACTGTTTTGGCATTTTCAATATATGAATTTTTATTAACATCTATGTTTATAGGTTTTGCTTTACAGAATTGGGCGAGTGTGTAGTGTGCCAGGTTGCATTTCTAATTACTGCTTAGAATATTTTCATTTCCCTCTGACAAAGAGAGATGAGAAAAATGGATTTGTGCTATACAGAGAGCTGATTTTGTACCTAGTAAAAATGTTTTGTATATGTATTAAATCTCTCTTTCTCTCTTTCTATTTTTAAAGTGACATCAATAGAGCAGACTTTGTTAAGAAAACAGATGTTACTGTTTTAACTCTCCAAGACCAAATCCAGAATTAATGGATTTCATATATCGAATTGTTGTGGAAGGTTATTCATTATTTCAGGCTTTGATCTCATTAGAATTTGAAAATGCATTTTTAAATGGCAGCAATCAAAGAGCTATTTTTATGAACACTTCAGAAATGAAAATTGAAGAAACTGGTGTTGATTTTGTGACAAGTGGTGACAAGAGGTATAGACACAATTTCTGTGAGTAAGGTCTGTTATACTTTAGGGAACATATTTGGAAATAATTACACAAAAGTAATAAATAACAAAACTGTATGCAAACAAATGCAAGAGAATGTCATTTTCAGTACAATGATTCTCCCACTGTCTGTTATACAAACTCAGATAGGCGTCTGCAACTAATTTTATTATTTTTTTTATTGATGTTGTTTGAAGTGCATATTTTCTGTGAATTTTATGTTCTGACAGTTTCTGGTTTTGGTTTCTATATTGATGCAGAAATTAATGTGAGATATGTTAAATACAAGCACCCGTGACGTCACTTCGTGATCCTTGTGTAAGGTCTCTCTTATCCCAGATGCCACAGTACAGTGCATTCTAGTCCACCTAACTTAAATCAGGTTAAAAAGGTGGTTGACCTCATACAAAAACCTTCCTTAGCAATGTTTTATTAGGCATTAATGCTTAGGGAGAAATGTAATGTGAGCAGCAGTTTCAAATGACATTTCATGTTTACATAGAGAAACAGGTTTATGCATGACAGTGTGTGGTTACAAATTGTCAACTTTTTGTGTGAACAAGTAATTTTTGTCATAAGATTTTGTTAGGTGGAAAGGGGTTTTAAAGCATATAATATGAGACCTTGTTTTGTTTTGTATGTTGTAATAACCTTTCTTCATATAAGAAATTCTAGTAATGGTTTTTCTTGTTGCAGGTTTTTTAAATATGCAGAGAGCTATTGCTTTGAGCTGTGTTGCTGCGGCTGCTTTGTATTTCACAAAGTAAGTAAAGAACAATTCAGGACCATAATGGGTGATTGCTTTTCAATTGCATATCTTTTATTTGATTAATTTAGGAAAATGTTTATACATTAAATTGTAGTTTACACAGGAAATTGTAGTTCAGAATAATAATAAAAACTTTAAATGTAATTCTTTCTGTATACAACAAACTAATTTGGGGTAAGAGTTGTGTGGATTGCGAGGAACAAGTAAGAAAAATAAGACATTCCTGTGTCTGTTTTCCTTATTTTAAAGGAATGTGTTTATTTTGCAATTTGGGCAATAGTAAGCCAGTTTTTTAAGTTTCCTGACACCCAAGGAGAGACATTTGTGTTTGTATTTTCTTGATAATATTGATGATTCTCCTCTAGATTTTGTGCTTTTATTTCAACATTGAGCCAAAGGAAATGTGTGTTAAAATGAATCTACCTTAAGTTATTTAGTAGATACAGGTATATTTTAAGAAGGCTATAAGTTTGGAAAATTGGCATCATTTACAATGCTTTGTTATCAATAGTAAATTCTGTGAATTCTTAGCAAAGAAAATCAGCTATACATTAGTGTGGAGGGAACTTAAAATCATGTATACGGAATTGTATTTTCCTTAGGGATTTTTATGTGTGTTTGCTATGGTAGACCACTGTTAAGAGTTGCTTTCTCTGTCTCTCCTGTATATGTGAAACAGGTCTAAACTACTGCATGTATGGAAATGAAATTTTGTGTACATAAGCTTGAAGAATATTTGTCCACACATTCAAATTTGTTAAAATCTGTACAAAATCGGGGGTAGTTTATATGGCGAGCCTCCGAAATTTATGATTTTGAAGAAAATTATTGCTTCTAAGAAACTGAAATTTTTTATGGAGTAAAAAGAAAAACTGCAAATATATTTCAAAGTGCTTGAAAGTGGTTTAACCAAGGGTATGGAGATCCTCTTTATTGGAAAGCTGCTGTATTTACAGATGTGGAATTTTATATTTAAGAATTGATGAATGTTTGTTGACACATTTAAAATTTAGTTGTAATTGGTGCAAGTTAAGGGCATTAGTGATAGGATATTATTTTAGGACACACAACAGCGTAGCTCTCCACGTAATCATGTAGCCTACAAGATCTTGCTTGTGGTGTGTTCAATTGTTCATCCATTCATGGTTATGTTGGCATCATGCACAACACAAGTGGTTTGGTGGGTTCATCTTTCCACATGGTTCTCAACTTAAAATTAAGGTATGTAACTCGAGTACTACTGGTCACAGTGAAGCTGGTTCTGTATTTCATATTACTAAGTACGTTCATTTTCCAATACTCTACATTGCAGTTTTTTTGCTTTCTCTACTACATATAGTAAGTAGGGGAAGTATTGTATTCCACCCAAAAATTTGATACCGAGATTTCACCAGAAATACATGTTTTGAGACCCCCTGAATCCATAAAAAGCATTTATGGAAACATGTCCGTGTGTGTGTGTCTGTGTCTGTCTGTGAACAGCATAACTCAGAAACTGAACAGTTGGATAAACTCCAAACTTGGTATTTAGGTTCAGTATCTTCCAGAGATGCGACACAAAGGTTTTCAAGAAAATCCCCCCACCCCAGATAACCCTTTACATGGAACATTTTTCGAAAATTTTAATTTTCCCAAAAATGGCTCTAACGATTTTGATTAAAATATCATATGTATAAGATATTTTCATGACAAATAAAATGTATATCTTGAATTTTCTGGGAATGTCTCCAAAAGTATTCTTCATTGTGAACGACTTTTGCATAACTGGTAAACCATAAGAGATAGACAAAATTTTACCACACAAAAAATGTAGATCACGTTAAAATACACAATTTATGTCACATACATTTTTTTTGTTGAATGAACCATTTTCGAGATATTGCTTGTTATTGCCTTAAATTTTTCAATACTTGTTTTCTCAAATGGGAATTCGTTATTCATTTTTTTGTCTTGGACATGCAAAGAGTATTAATCTGTGGCAAAGGGAATAGTGCTGCACCTAGCAACCAGCCATTAAGAGATATGTATGTGCTTAAAGGCTACTGTATTTCTATATTGCCCTTGTAAATATATATTCCCCTTACATCTACAAGAAAATTAGCAATAAGATAGAGTCTGCAAATGTTTATCTTGATTAACATGATGCGAGCACGCGCGTGCACGCACACACACGCACACGCACGCAAACACACACTCTCTCTCTCTCTCCCTTCTCTCCAAAGTTTTACATTAGAGTGACACTACTCTGGCTACAACTAGATCCACGCTATAACTCACACGCTCAGCACACACACACACACACACACACACACACACACACACACACAATTGCCTTCACCCCGCAACTAGGTAATGGAATTGCCAGGCCAGACAATAATTAATACACAAACACAACAATTAACTCAACAATATTATATACAGCAATAATGTGTCCGACGTGACAATACACACACATACATTAGAGTATTACAAGTGATTTATTACAAATGGACCCAAAATCACTGTTTGTAATTCAATAGTGGTTATGGCACAAATTTGTGCTGCGCTCTTTGGTTTCTATTAGTGAATGCTACATCGCATGAATTTTGTTGTCACTGGGGCTTATGTAATTCAATATTATTTCCAATCTTAATTTTCCAGAACTAACATTTTTAAACATGTATATATGTACCTTTTTCTCAAATTACTATTCAAGATAGCTGAATGAAACTTTCTACACTGCTTACCTGAACATAATTGAAGATTTATGCTGCATGAAATTAAAATAATATGCACATTTTTCTTATATTGCATGCCTATTTTGTAGTGAAGAAACATTACCTAAGTTTTAAAAATTTCTAAAGATTAAAAAGTTGTAAAATTAAACATAGAAGGAATTCATACAGTGTAAATTAATGTCCATCTGTATATAGGAAATATATAAATTTACAGTTTTATTGCATAATTTATTTCCCAGCAAAAGGTACACTAATAAATGAAAAGAATTTGAATTTAAAAATGTAGGTTGGGGGAGTCTTTGTACTTAGATTTTTAAAAAAATTGAGGGTGTTTCTTATTGGCTCTCAAATACATATGCGAAATTTCATTTGTTTATAATAAATAGTATGGCAGATAAAAATTAATTTGCTTGAGCTTGTAATTAACCATACATCTCTCCTTAAATAACAGAAACAAAAATAGATTAATGCCAATGTGGATTCTACCATAATAAGAACACAATAGACAAACTTTATTATATGGCAGATAATGGAAACATTTTATGAATATTGCTTAATCATAGATTTTCAACAAGCATTTGACAGTGTTTATAGAAAGAAATGAAGCAATGACTCATATGAAAACCCCCAAAAAGCTGATAAGTAAAAATATGAGAAATACCAGAGCAAAAGTTAAGATTGACAACAAAATAAGCAAATGAATAAGCAAATTTAGAGTGGATAAAGGGGATGGATTATGCACTGCATTGTTTATTTTAGTTCTACACTACACTGTAAACAATGTGGGTCAAAGGGGTACAATAATGTTAATAAGAAAGACTCGGAATTTGATGAAATATCATCTTTATACTGAGACAACACAGACCTTGCAGGTTGTATATAAATGCATTTCTCTTAAACGCAAACCAATATAGTTTAATTTTATCTTGCCTTTTTGGGTGGTTTTTAGTGTCTGTCCATTGTTTAGGATATGTTATACTTTCTGTTGCATTTTTTTTTATTTTTGCTTTTGAAATGTTTTGTGACAGTCATACTTCATACTGAACTCTACTGTTAATTTCCTGGTTGCAGTAATTTGGTCTCCTAATCAGTCATGGGATACAGTGTTTACAGTGAATGCTGATTAAGTAATGAAAACATTAGTGTTTACTTAATTTATTTGTTTATTTCATCCATAATAACACATATACGTTGTGGAACACATCCAAATAGTGGAGAGAAAAAAAAATCATACATCTTACACAACTCTCTTAAAAACTTTGATCCAGTGAAATTGTTTTGTCCAAAGTACATTCATTAATAGACCATAAACATTACACTGCACTAATAGATATTTGCATTGCTTTATACCTAATTTACAAGCATTAAGCTCTTGAATATAAGGGCATATAAAAATTACGTTGTAAGGTAGACCCTTGTTTAACCGAATTCCAAGGGACCGAAAAATAGCCAATTTGGTTTAACAAAGTTTGAATTAACAAGGTTTTGTAAAAATAGTCCCGTGTTATCTGAAATGGTAAAATACGACTGTTGAGTTCACTTTTTCTGTTGTTATGCATACCAATGAATGAGGTGTTCCACTTCTAAGGAAAAGTAAAAATAACTATTATATATGGTATATGTGGCATTTGTTTAATTGAGAAATTATACTGTCAAATGCTTGTCGTAATTTTTTTTAAAACAGTACTATTTGGAACAATATTATACTCATTGAATTAGGAGTAATGCAATACAACAAACAATAACCTTAAGAAACACTTTAAATATACCATTCTTTTAACACTAAGTTTTAATCGAAATACATGTTTTAGTTGAAACTCTTATCCATTACACATTTTAGTTCTATAATTTGAAACAAATCGCTAATTGTTGGTTGTAATATTATGGCACTCTCTTGAAGATACCTCATCCAGGGCAGCCTGAAATGCCATGGAGACATCAGAAGTGGCAGCAAATCTCTCAAGAACAGAAATTGCAGCTGTAACTTCAGCGTGGGGTCGCGGTGTCGTACCTTCATATTCCTCCTCAGAAGATGACAGTAAGGAATTATCATTCTCTTCTGCATCAGCAGCAAATGACTGGTTGTTCAGCAGCACAGATGTTGTCTACCTACGTCCATTCTTCCATAAAGATGGTATAAGAGGGCACCAACCGGGTGTAAGCGTGTAGAAGAGCATTATCAGAATTCCAATTGTATCCACATTATAAGTTCAGATGTGAATCATTGGTTACCTGTTCAGTTTCAGCAGCGTCATCAGTTGCTGTCCAGGCCTTATTAAAACAGTTACTTATGGTGTCTGTTGTAACTTCATCCCAAGCAGCATATATGTTGCGGATAGCCTGCAGTACATTCCAATGTGGAACTGTTTCTTGTAGTTCTATTGCACTGATGGCTGCCTTAACCAATAGGCGTCTGTAATTATGCTTCATTGATGCGATTAGTCCTTGATCCAATGGTTGCAGATGGCTCGTAGTGTTAGCTAGTAAGAAGACGACTTCTATGTTCGGAAGTTCCAGGTCATCGAACTGATGTGTCGAGCAGTGGTCCCAAGTTTTCTCGCAGCCATTTGTTGTTGAATCTTCAAGAGATTTGGTCTTTCAAGCTTTATTGTTATTTTCATAGTGACTTGGCAGATTGAATAGGTTTACCTTTTTTAAACAATGTGGATTTTTCTATTTTCCAATCACTAATGGTTTGAGCTTCTCAGAACCACCTGAATAACAACACAGGACCACTGTCAGTCTCTCCTTGCTGCATTTTCTGTCCTTGGCATGTAGCATTTTTTCAGGCATCAAGTTATAGAAAACGCTTGCTTCACCCATATTAAACACATGAGAGAGCTTAGATTGAAACTCCTGCGCCCACTCATTGGCATCTTCCTCGTTTACTCTATGTGCCTCCCCACAGACACTGACAGCACTGATTTTATGCCTCTTCTGAAAATGCCATAGCCATCCCTCAGAAGACAAACCCAGAAATTCCTTCGTTCTTGGGGATTTCCCGAGCCTTCTTTGAAGCATGGCGCTGGACAGTGAAAAAGAAAATTGAGAAAAATTATGTGAAATGCGTAACAAAAAATATTGTAGTGCACGCACATATTTTATTTAAACAAAGAATATATGGAATATCTAATGAGGGGACCAAAGTTTAGTTCGTAGTACGAATTATCCAAAATTCGGTTTAAGCGGTAGATTTTTCCATGTAATTCGGCAGGGAACGTGCAGTTATTACAGATTAACCAAGTTTTCGGTTTATCCAATTTTGAATTAGCGAGGGTTTACTGTACTATACTAATAGGTAGGTATTACTACATTTTTCAGTCAACGTCTCATAGTTCACTCTTATATTCAAGGTAATCTTTGATGGAGTAAAAGCAGTGGTTAATTAAATGTGTCTTGAGACATGATTTCAAATGGTTTACATGTTTTATTACTTGATGCTAGAGTAAAATACTCTGTAGCAGCTTCTGACCTCGCTGTATAACAAGATTAACATAACTAAGGTTACAGTAGGTCCCCACACTTCTTTCTGTGGGTTCCTTGTGCAGAACACAATTATTGTGCAGTCACAGTCAGTATTTTGCTTCTCAAAGGTCAAGGTGTAAAAATGCTGAAAGTAAAGCAAAGCAGACTTAAATTTTTTGCAAAAGTTAGTGACTAAATTCATAACAATGTATTTTCTACAGATGGGAGTATCCTATTTTTCAGGGTGAAATTAAAGTAAGAGCAGAGAAACATTTTACTCTGCAGCAGCAAATTGGGTGCAAAAAAAAAAAACTTTAAGGCTATTGCATGTGCAAAGGAAAGAAAGGAATTCCAATTACTTCTTAGTCAAAGTGTGGGGGAATCATCCAAAACATCAGGTTTTTAAAGAGATCTTTGCAAAGTATTGGTTTCTTCCAATATTCCATTATCAAAGATCAATAATGCTACATTTCAGCAGTTTCTGCAGCAATATATGGGGCAGAACATTCCAGATGAATTCACCCTTAGAACAGTTTACTTGCTGGGCTGTTATGAAGACATAATAGGGAAAATATATTGTGCGAAATAGGAATATGTTTGTTTCTATAGACAAAACAAGTGATAAATAGGGGCATTATGTTACAAATGCTGTTATAGGTATATTAGAAGTTGACACTGCTCCGAAGATATTTTTTCGTTCGACCAAAGTAATTGCACTGAACGACTGTTTGTGCACTGGCTGCAGCTGTTAGACTCCTGCCAAAACATTTATAATGTCCCTGCAACCACCTCACATTCTCATAATTACTATTAAAATTACAATAATAATAAACACATACAGTATCATAAAAGATGTTGCAAATGTTGTCCATTTCTATCTGCATATTTCTGGCATATTTTCAGGAAATTTTCATTCACACTGGAGAGTTCAATATCCGAACCTAAGTGACTCTTTTTGCTGTTGTTTTCTTTTAGTTTCCAATATATGGGTTTGTTGCATACACCTTATTTTTCATGTGATCATCAGAGTCAGCTAAATTTGTTATTGGACTTTGTAAAGTGATAAAAAGTAATTGACTCATGTTTAATATTCTTCTCTGACAAAGCATGATTCCATTTACATGGCCAAATTTTGTCACAAAATATCAGATATTGGAGCACAGAGAAACCTGATGTTATACTTAAGATTTCCTTGCATACACGAAAATTTGTGCACAGTAAATGCATACAGAATAATAGGAACTATATTTTTTGAAGACACAGGGAGGCACAGGAATAACTTACACCATTCTTTGAACATCCTTACTTGAATGTCAGTCTGAATTTTTCCAACAAGACTTCATTACCACGCATACTGCTGATGAGTCATAAAATTTAGTTCAGGTAATTTGTGAAGATATGGTAATTAGTAAAGAATTATGGCCCTCGCGATCCCTTGATTTAATTATGTGATTTTTATCTATGTGAGGAACTTGAAAAAATAGGTGTATGTAACAAACGTCATACATTGAAAAAAAAAAACTAAAAGAAAACAGGCAAGAAATTCACTCATTCTTGGATATTGAACTATCCAGTGTTAATAAAAATTCCCTGAAAAATGCCAGAAATATGTGGATATAAAAGGAATTTCCAACATCTCTTATGATAAGTTATGTGCTTATTATCATTGTAATTGTAACTGTAAATATGCGAACTTGAGGTGGTTGTGGGGATATAATAACTTTTGGCAGGAGTTCGAGCTGCAGTGGCTAGCTCGTGACCCATTGTGGTGGCCACAGTGTGAAGGAAAAGCGCTTGCAGAAAGCTCTCCCGAAGGTGTATGAACACCACGCTTCCAAAGCGAATGTCGCGACCTCTGCCATGCTGATTGCTGAGGCTTGAAACGAAACTAAAATGGAAGTCAGCTGATAAAATAGCAATGCTGAAAATATAAAAATAAAGCAAAATTTTCGTATCAGCGAGCAATTGTGTAAATGTAGGAGTTTATAGTGATACCTTATTTAATATTGAGTACCAAATAACGCGCATTCGATGTTTAAAACTGGAACATGACCTGAAAACCTAGTATGGTAGAAGACTGGTTATGAATCGAAAGTTTAGTTGGTTTTAATGAAGAATTGAAATATATATAGCGAAAACAAGCTAACCTTAAATATAAACTATACTTAGTATGTTAAGGTGTTAAAATGTGTGTTTGTGCTATTTAGTGTTGAAATGTGTTCGAATTAGGGACTGTATTTTGAAAAGTTTATTTTTATGGGTTGCACACTAATATCGTAAAACGAACAAGAGAACTCGTGCTCAAAGGTTATGTCTGATACCTATTTCAATTTTGAATGTGATGTAATGATAATAGTTTGGGATCCATAGTTTGATTTTGGATGTGTATTAGTGTTGTGCTCAAACACTATTTCCTGCTGTTATACCAAATAAATAAATTAGGACATAATGCTCTTTTCATTGCAAAATAACTTAAGGCATTTCATAAACAGAAAATTCTCCACATGTACTGTGTATCTTTGGGAATTTTTTTCAATCTGGGTAACTCCGTTAAGCGCTGGCCTTGGAAGCACAAATAGTTACATAAAACTTGTGTATTACCACATTATTGCTGAATGATTTCTACATATCGAAATGTCAGCTACCATATTTATGACAAAACACCCAACTTAAATTATATAAATGTATAATATGTATTGCATGGCAAAATATCTGCTGAAATAGTTATTCTTTTTTAAGTATCTACTTTATTTACATACACCTCATTTGTGAAGTCATAGTGGGAGCTGCCTTGTAAAACAACTTCTTGGTTTCATTACTTGATACTATTGAGTAATGCTATCTCTGTTTTAAATGTTGTCTCATATTCACACTTCTAGTTGGGCACCACTATGGCCTCTCACAAAAAAGCCTGGATTCAATCCTAGGGATCAGAGGTGGGATTTTGTGGTAGATAAAATGGCACTTAGAATGAATGTTCTCTGGTTTTCCCCACCATAATTCCATCAATTGCACCATCTTCATCATTGTCATCCCCCCTCCCACCAGTCTCCAATCTCTGTAAACCTGTGAAGTTAAAAGGGACATTAAAATTAAAAATACTATGGAGGACAGAGAGCGATACTAATGAACGAGTTCTCATTCAGCCACCCAAATTTATAAACCAGCATGTGCTGTTACATTCTTTCTGCGGTCAACATATGAAAAAACAATTAATACTGGCACACTAAACTACATGTTAAAGTGATTGACAATTATGAAGGGTGGGTGTGATATGGTTAAACACAAAGAGACATTGTTATTATTTAGAGACATTGCATTCACATTCATATTTAATAATACTGTATAATACATTTGTATAGTATTTTAAGGAACATGTGCCTACATTAATATACATTTGAATGGTTAAACACAAAGAGACATTGTTATTATTTACAGATATTGCATTCACATTCATATTTAATAATACTGTGTAATACATTTGTATGGTATTTTAAGGAATATGTGACTACATTAATATACATTTGAATGACCTGCCCAATTAAAATGTCCATTAAATTCTAACCTCTTGAATGTCTGTTATTACAATCTATTGGAATGATCTTATAGGTAATTGCACTTAGTCACTTATGCATACACAAAGCCAGTTCTAGTTAATAAAACTTACAGTTATTGAATAGAAAATACACTTTGATTCCTTTTCCTGGGAAAGGTTCTATATATAACATTTGGTATAACACAGTGGAGGTCCTGCAGCACATGGGAACCTTAAATTTATTGACAGGTCATATGGGAAAAAAACAAATTGAGCCCATACAGTGATGTTTGTTTGTTTGTGTTTGTTCATTTGGCTCCACTGTGAGCAATGCTCAGGGAAATTGAACACATCATACAATTATGAAGTATACAGAGTAAGTAGGAATATACCCAAAGCCAAGAACAACCTTTGGGGGGGGGGGATGCTCCCCTCCCCATCATGCATTATCTAAGAGAGAAAAATTTGTAAACCATCACCATTTCAACAGTAAACTTCTCGACACGCATTACAGTAGGACAACAATAGCAAATAAGTGTTAATCACCATCACATGCAATCTGCTCTACAATAAATTGCTTACATAAGGTTGATACTATTATGATAATTAATTCACTTTGAATAAGCTCGAAATTATAACTTTATACTTATGTTATGCTTAAATTTCAATTTCCCATGTAATTTCTATTACCTTGAAGACATGTTTGAGAAAGACATCACTTGAAACTAGAAATTCTCATTATTACTGCATGGGTATTATTTGGGAAGACAGTATACAGGAAGGAAGGTGCTGCTTGAACTGTACATTAATCATGGATTCTATATAATGAGTAGTGCAAATATGTCCAATACAATTTTTGTCATTAAACCTACAAAAATGAAACATAGTGATGTTCGTTGTGCCTGTGTCTATTAGCCATTTTATTACAGTTCAAGCAATACCTTTCACCCTGTATAAGAAAACATTTAGAAGATGATGGAGTTTGCATATACATAACACATTATAACATATAAAACTGGGATGCAACAGATCCATCTATCCCATTGACTAACAATTATACAATCACTGTGTGCTACCGGTATTCCTACTACTTTCTATCCAGCAATACTATTTAAAGTCCAATATCAAACCTGCTATGTCTGTAGAGACTGGCACTGTAGCAAGATGACAATATCACAAAAGACATGTCAGGAATGGGGAGGAGTATAATTTCCTCTGCTTCCTCACCATGTGTGTTCAACTACAAGTCGACAGACAACCAAGGAATTATTGCACTTTGCTTCTACATGTGTTCAAACAAGCATTATACAAACTTATGCAACTCAACTAGGTGAAGTAGCACACAAAAGCTGAAATGGCAACCCTGTACTCTCTAGACTACTTCATTATCACCATTTGGAAACGGAAGAAAGGAATTTCAGTTACAGTTGCGTCCATGTGATAACTCTGCATAGACCAGCAGCAGAAGACTAGTCATGATGTACAATCAGAAAAGCAGCAGAACAAATTCAGCACACCAGAAAAATCTGGGCACTACCCTTCTCTAGCTACTCAGTGATTGGTGCAAATCCACTACTGAGCTGTACCGCTAACTGGTTACATTCTTCATGATTGGGCTTTTTAAAACATGAAGATAATTTATAGTTTTCTTTTTTGTAGAGTAAAACATGACGTTTCTCTGTGGACATACCTTTTTGTTAGCTGGCTCTTTTAAAGTTCCAGCTTGGCAAATGAAATCTGTTGTATGTTCTTGTGTTTGCTCTGCATTTTTCCACCATTATCTCAAGAGGAGTGGCCCATTTCTATGAGGCAAAAAGCCCAGCTTTTGTTTTTATGCCATCTATAATTTTCATTAGCCTTTCTGATCCACATTTCTTCCTCAACTCTAAGTCCGTACTTTTCCTCCTTGTTGACAGCTCCTTGGCAAGAAATTCTGTATTTTCAGTGGGTAGATGCACTTCAGTATTTATTTCAGGCTCCTTTTTTTGGGGGCATGCAAGTACATACTTATATGCTTGGCATACTAAATGAATATATTTACACATATTCCACAGGACAGCAGAATCTGTGCATGTGCATTTTCCATTTTCCTCTGTTGCTTAAATTTACCAGTTACACAAGATTATACAAAATTCCTTCCGAATGAAGAGGACTTCACAAGCTATTCCCAGAAAATTAAAAATAAACATTTTATTTTTCATGTAAATATCTTGAATACAATGGCATTTTAATCAAAATCGTTTGAGTCATTTTTCAGAAAAAAAAATTGAGAATTCTTCCCTGTAAAGGATTTTTTTGGGTGGAGAATTTTCTTGAAAATCTTTGTGTCGCATCTTTGGAAGATACTGAACTTAAACCAATTTGTACTATGTATGTACAAATTCCTGCTTTGAAATGCATGGCTTTATGTATTCACTTTCAATTGCCAATCGAAATGCTCGCTCCAACATCCCACGTTACGTTTTTGACCACAGCCAATGGGAGCACAATGTGCCGGAATGGACTATCTTCCCCCTTGAACCGGAAGATCGTTCCCTTTCGTTCATTTTCGGCATTCGCTCGAACTTCGTCGGGCAACTTCGGGGAGCTATCTGCAAGCGCTAGTGAAAAGCACTGTGTATGCAAACTGTTTGATTGAAGCATGCTTCTTTTGTAGCCACAAGTATAAAGCATGAAAATGTTTTGCTTTTCATAACAGATGCAGCTAGATACATGGTGAAATATGGCACAGCAATTAAATCATTTTACACAAAAATGGTCCATGTTACATGCATTGCCCATGCCCTTCGTAGATTATGTGAATTAGTGCACAAAACATTTCCACTAGTTAGCAAGCTCATATCAAATATAAAAAAAGTGTTTCTGAAATCAAGGATAAGGCACTTTGGTGAAATTGTTCCTAACCCATTCTTGCCTCCTGAATCAATAATAAGATTTGGGGTACATGGATCATTCCATGTAGTTATTATTGGAAAAATTTTGATGCAATGAAATCAGTGGTTGACACTTTTTATAGAGAAAGTGTTGTTTTTATAGCAGTTTCTTAAGACTTCTAGTTCTAGTTTGAGAAGGGGTGGGTTTTATGCCCAAGCACTGCGACCTTAAGATCTATTGCGCATCCCCCCTTTCATCAGTTAAGTAGTCTGTTGCTCGATATGAACTTAACCAGACTGCTAACAGAGGCTTTCAATAGTTCATCTATCTTTGGAAAGTGACTGCCAAAAAATCTTGCTCTTTGACTCGCAAGAGCAGGGCAATCACATAGTAGATGAGTAACAGTCTCATCTCCTTCTAGACATCTAGATTGTTAAACAATCCCATTCTGTATAGATTAAACTTTAGGGCACAGTGTCCTGTAATGAATCCTGTTGCCCATGCAAGTCTTCTTCTACTTAGACCGCGCAAGTATTTTGCCCGGCTGTTATCCAGGTCTGTAATGAACAACTTGGAATGTCTGAACCCTCAATGGAGTTCCAGTAGTTCTTGTGTTCTGCTTGAGCCCAGCACTTAATAGCCTGTTTCACTGGTCTGTAGGACACTCCCAGTACAGGCTCCGGACCAAAGAATGGGATTTCATTGCCAATCTTGGCTGCTTCATCTGCTTTCTCATTGCCTGGTATACCTATATGTCCTGGCACCCACATAAGTTTCTTAAGACTTACTAACTGATCTTCAAATTAAGGTAAGTTTGGCATGTATCAATGGTAACTTTTTAATTTTGGCATAAACAATAAAATGGCTAGAAAAACAAGATGCAAACATACATTCAATAGTCAAACAGATTAAAGGTGTCAAACATTTGCAACAATGTGTACAAAAAGTTGTACAAGAAGTTAGTGAGAAAATGAAAACTGTTTTGGAAGAGAACATTGGTTACCAACAATGTATAAAATTAAGAAAGTTCTGCAAATGTTTGTGAAGAAGATTTTTCACCAGGGTACCTTGGACATTTCAACTATGTGCCAATGACATCAATTGAAGTAAAGAGAAGTTTTTCATTGTATAGTAATGTTCTTCAAGAACCTGTGGATAGTGATGGTTCTTCATTACAATGCTGAATAAGAGGTATGTTTAAAAATTTCAATTTATCCTGATACTTAAATGCGCATTTGCATACATTTATCCAATGTTATTTATTATTATAAAAAGTAGAGTCATTTTTAAATATTTTAATGATACACTTTCAAAAATTGAAGGTCATTTTTTAAAACATTGTAATATATATATATATATATATTTTTTTTAATTTAAGGACATTTTATAGGTAATTGCCGATTTTTACGTCATCAACTTCATGACAAAGAAATCTAAATATATGGTTATATCAGCCTCTCAATCCAGGAGAGGGCCAAAAGATCTAGAAATATGACAAAAAATCTTTGAAGGAGTACCCAAATTTAAGTATTTGGGGATTATTACAATGTGGGAATGAAGCTAAAATAAGCAGCACTGTTATAAACAAAATCCAGACTGGGAATAAAGCATGTTTTGCAAATCTGAGACTCCTGAAAAGTAAAATGCTAACTAGATCAACCGTAAACTTGCTGTTATCTGAGCTAATTGGGAGCGAGGTTACCTCAGATAATGTGGAGATGACATGCTGGGTTGTAAATGACATAAATGCACTTAAAACTGTATAGTAATTGTTTATTACAACATAAATCCTTAAAATGTATATTGAGTACTTTTTACAATTTAATTAAAAGATAAGCATATTAATCTTTCTAATGCTAGGTGGGTTCATCTTAGGGTTGAGAAAAACCGGGTGTTTTTTTAAAAACCTAACCTGGGGGGTTAAATTGGATTTTATTTTTTTATTTATTTAATTCTTTTTATTTATCGTATGATTAATTTATTCAAAGCACTAATGCATTCTTATAACTACTTCATTAATTAAAAAACAATTAAGCAGGTAAAAACTGGTAAATTAAATATTCTTATGTTGGCAGCCAGAACCAATGTTCCACTTCAGCTAGTTTATAGTTAAATTTAGCTGTTTGAGCTTTCATTTAGCTATAGAGAATAATACAATTATACATTACGGAGATAGGGATTTAATTATTTTTAAAAGGCTTTAGCTATGTGTATAATACTATTTTTAATGATAACATGCTGTTTTAGCTATATGCATTAGCTATATTTCCGATGATTGTGTTGGCATCACTGGCTTGCACAATTATCACAATACTTTTTTTAAGCACATGGTTGTGAATGGAGTGTAGTTATGAAAATTCATGCTTTGTTCCAGCATTGTATACATATTATAATTATTTTAAATATGTAGAAATTGTAACAGAGAACTCTAAAGAAGTTCCTGCTAACATTAGTAAAATCTTGGATAATGTTATAATTTATAAGGATGCCACTCATCTTTCCGACAACTGTCAGAGGTTTGTAAAGTCTGGATCATCTTCAAGCAAACAGCACAAATATTGCACAAGCTGTGGAACTATGGATTGATTTCTTAGAAAATCCTGATATTATACCCTATAAGAACACAATAAAGAAATGAGGGGAACAAGCACTAGAACTCTTTCACTATTTTGCTAATATGTTAGGTCCAGGATTTAGAGGGAGAAGATTAACTGCAGAACAAGAGGAAAGTGCAGAAAACTGGCTCATAGAGATTCATCCAGAGTGAATTACAAGTATTACGTCTTTTAGGATTGCTGATTCTGATTATTTTCCTGCTATTATGTTTCCTGAGGCAATAGTAACACAGATCCATCCAAACAAATGGTAGAAGATAATGGAATTGAAGAAGGAAACTTACCAACAGGATTTTTAGTTTTGTAAAAAGCCTCATTTATTGTCCTGCATCCATTGAGAGAATCTTCTCCACCCACAGGCTTTTTGGTCAAAATTTTAGAGAGAAAAGAGCTGAGAAATTAGTGAAGATTTACAAATTTTGCATGTTTCCAAAAGGGACTAAATTATAATGTACAGTCAGTTACAGTCACACTTTACAATAACAACACATCAAGTTTAACATTTTTACTGGGAGTGTAAATGTTATTTAACAGTCTTTTTATATTGCAACAAAAGTTAAAAAACAATATTAACAGAATAACTTTGATGAAAATAAATATCTCATTTAATACATACCTATGATGACTCTTTAATTTGTATAAGTCTATGTAAAATTTTGTATGTGAATTAAATTTTTGTATATAAATATAGATTGGTTTTATTGGGGTTTTGGCATGTCTTTTAAATTTTTTTTTAAGCCCTCATGGGTTTTTTTTTGGGTGGAGGTTGGGTTAAATTACAAAACTGGACAGTTGCAGTTCATCTGAGCTTAAGTCTTAACTTTTTAATGAAATAATTTAGAAAGAAATGTGTTCAGGGTATGCCAATTTTTTAATATCTTAAGTGTATTACATTCAGGATTATTAAACATTCTTTCAAAATATATGAGCAATTTTAACATTAAATATTAATATAGGAGTTGGGGATCCACTTAAACTACTCATAGCCTTTGGTGTTGCATAAACATTTTTTGAAGTTGGTAATAATAAGTGCACTATTCTGGTTTATTGTGTGCCCATTGTTGCCACATTATTTCTCAACACAACAGTTTATATACATTGATAAATCATTTCATTGTTGAGTTCAAACTTTACATTCTGTCTCTGAAGATAAAAGCTGACTAAGCTGTCTGTCTTGTTCATGGTCTTCGATTAAATTGAGGTGACATATTTTTTAAACAAGAAAATGGGGCATTTTAAAATTTTTCTCAAAGAAACAAGGGACAAAAGGGAATGCCTAAAAGTGTTTTGCCATGAATACTAAGGTTTTTAAACTAATAATAAATAATTAATGTGTAACTTGTATATATAGTAGCCCTGAATACAGTCCCGGCCAAGCAATCCTATAGAATTATTAGTGCAAGAGTCATTCCTCATACATTGGATAAGTTTAGAAGTGCAGTCCATTGATCTGAAAATTGGTTGTGGTGGACAGTATGGTAAGTGAACGCTCCTTTAACAGCTGCTAATTCCATATCTTTATTACCAAAACTTTCACTTTTAAAAAAAATTAGTGAATACTGTGCTAGCAATTGCATGCACCATTCTTTCATGTTTTTCACTGTTTATATGTTGTGATATATCCGATCGCCCCCCCCCCCCCCATGGCTTATACTGAAGGTAGTGCTTATTGCATCGAACATCTGAGTCAGAAATTGTGCCTTTAATGTATGGATATTCCTTTTGTAGGTCGCTATTAAAAATCCTCTTCCTTTTCAGCAGTGGCATATTATTAATTTCAAGCATCTTAGCACTTGCAGTTTACAAAAGTTCACTGTATTTTATTATTTTACAAATGCAAAACACAGTACTGTCTTCTACCAAAGTCACAACTGTAATGGATAGCATATGTGTTTACAGTTTTTGTTATTGTTGGTGGCATTGGCACAATTTGTTTGTTGATAGTGCAGACCAGAACAGTTCAATTGTCGTCTGCAACTGCACTTTTCCAAGCAGTCTCCTCGCGGTTTCAGGTACATATGTATTGTAGATCCATAATATAAATAGTGCTTTGCTTTGTCAGTTGTTAGTGTCTTTAAACCTTTCATCAAACTGGTGCAAAACAGAACATTTTGAATTTTTGAGAACTGTAGTAAACAGTGTTTTATGCCGATAAGTCATTGCCACAAAAAAGACATTTTGGTGTCCCATTTCAAACTTTAAAAAAGATGGGACGGTTAATACGAGACATCTGGCACCTTAAATTAAATAGTAGTACATATAGTTGTACAGTCAGCCAGTAAAATGTCAAAGAGAAGAAGAGAGATGTATAATTTGAATAAATAGATGATGTAGAGGAAGTTTTAATTATAGTTCACTGTAGTGGCAATGGAAATCAGCAAGATATTTCTCAGATGCTTCAGAAGATGAAAATGCTTTAGAAATAGATGATGATGATGTTACAGATGGCCAAGAATGTGATTCAGATTACAGTAATGATATAACAGGGTATGTAATAATGTTAATAATTTTATTTCCAAGGATGGTACAGTCTGGTCAACTTGCCTACCAAAAGTATCACATCGCATAACACACAATATGATTGCAGTTCCAAAGTTTTGATGAATTCATCTAAAAGTGTCCTATTTATGAGTGATTCATTCAGATTATTAGTTTCTCTACTACGTATAGTAAGTAGGGGAAGTATTGTATTCCACCCAAAAATTTGATACCGAGATTTCACTGGAAATACATGTTTTGAGACCCCCTGAATCCAAAAAAAAACATTTTTGGAAACATGTCCATGTGTGTGTCTGTGTGTCTGCCTGTGAACAGCATAACTCAGAAACGAACTGTCGGATAAACACCAAACTTGGTATTTAGGTTCAGTATCTTCCAGAGATGTGACACGAAGGTTTTCAACAAAATACCCCCACCCCAGATTACCCTTTACATGGAAGATTTTTCGAAAATTTTAATTTTCTCAAAAATGGCTCTAACGATTTTGATTAAAATATCATATGTTTAAGATATTTTTATGACAAATAAAATGTATATCTTGAATTTACTGGGAATGTCTCCAAAAGTATTCTTCATTGTGAACGACTTTTGCATAACTGGTAAACCATAAGAGATAGACAAAATTTTACCACACAAAAAATGTAGATCGCGTTAAAATACACAATGTATGTCATACATTTTTTTTGTTGAGTGAACCATTTTCGAGATATTGCTTGTTATTCCCTTAAATTTTTCAATACTTATTTTCTCAAATGGGAAGTCGTTATTCATTTCTTTGTCTTGGATATGCAAAGAGTTATAATCTGTGGTAAAGGGAATGGTGCTGCACCTAGCAACCAGCTATTAAGAGATATGTATGTGCTTAAAGGCTACTGTTTTTCTATATTGCCCTTGTAAATATATTTTCCCCTTACATCTACAAGAAACTTAGCTATAAGATAGAGTCTACAAATGTTTATCTCGATTAACATGAAGTAGATGGAGAATAAGCGTTTGTAAAAATAGTTTGTACAGGAGTAGAGAAAGTCATGTGAGTGTAACACATCAGATTTTTTTTGATAATATCATAGAAGTAGTTGGTGATTTTTACCAATAAAAAGGCACAATACAGTTATGATTTGAGAAAAATCTAAATAAACAAAAAATAATGGAAGGTAACTGTGTTGAAATGTATGCACTTTTAGGTATTCTCATAAGAATGGGGACATTGAAAGCCAAGCAGGAAGCTCTGCAGTTTCTGAGGACACACAAGAGATATATATTCCTTGTTATAATGTGTCATGTTAGATTTCAGCACTTATCATCTTTAATTAGATTTGATTACATAAGAAATAGGGATGATCGAAAAAAGGCAGATGAAACTACAATCCAGCATCACGTGTAAGTCTGGATGAACAATTGGTTGCATTTAGAGGGCAATGTCTCTTCTGTGTGGGTGTGCGCGCGCATCCAAAGTACAAACCTGTCAAGTAAGGGATAAACATTTGTATTAGGCCTCATGCACAATGAAAATTAACCATAAGAATTTCGTAAACTTACAAGCTAGGTGCTATGTATTGTAATGGAACCATTCACAGTGAATCACGTAAGCGTAAAACAAAATTGAATTAAATGTAAACTTAGAAGCTTGTAAGGTCCAAGCTTTTAAGTTTATGTCTATGTCAAACATAAGAAACTAGCCAATCACAGAGTGATTCTCATCACATTATCATTCTGTCATTTCCCATCAGATTTCCCGTCGTGTATTGATTGCAAATACCTTTTCCTGTGTAAGATCACATGTCAGGAATCACTGAGATATCTATAAAAATCACAGCAAAACAAATTGTGATTGTAGGTGATGCTTTTTTGTGAGTTTAACGTCCTCTAACCATGTAGCTAGCTCTTGTTTATTTTGATACATGTACTGACCTCTTTTGACGGTGATCGCTTTGCAGGTTGCCATATTAGCTCAGCGTTTAAGGCTCTCTTGCGATTGACTGCTGCTTAAGTTTGCATTTGTCGATGTGAATGACAACACACCGTGTTACGTTTATGTCTTAAGTTTTATATTTTATGTTAATGCTTAATTTCATTGTGAATGGTCCCTTATGGTAGATGTCAATATTTTGTAGGCTTTGAACTCTGGGAAGGATGAAAGCATCAGTGAAAAGAATCAAGGGCCATGAGTTGTACTGGGTTTGACACTCTCTTTTAGGAGGATATGGAGTGACTATTGACAACTTTTTCACTTTGGTACTACAAAACGACTATACTAAAAGAACAACATTATGTGGAACCCGAGACAAAACAAGCCAGATATACTGAAAGAAATGCTTCCTGATCCATTAAGACCAGAGGAATCCTAAGCACTGAGCTCATGACTTGAAAACTGGAAATGAAAATCAGGATCATAAACCTGATGTAAAGGCTGTGTGGGTACGATGAACAAAATAGTAGATGAGTACTCTGTGAAGCACACATGGCCATATATTTTCTTGAAATTGGTTGATACAGGGGTCTAAATGCTTTCATTATATTGCGGACTAAATATCCCAAAGGAGGAAACAAATTACTTGAATTCTAGGGGATTTTTACTTTCACAACTTGGAAAAGAATTTGAAATTTTACATGTGATTGCAAAGTTAATGGGCTCAATATCACCATTGTAAATGCAATGAATAATTTTACCTCAAGAAGTCCCAAACACAAGAAAACCACCAGAAAGTAAAGATTTGATGCTAGTTGTGTCCAAGGAAGACAGACAGAAAGACGAAAGTGAAGTGTGACAGTTGTCATAAATTTGTGTGCACAAGTCACTCTGAGACTATAAAGAAAATGGTGTGTCTATACTGTGTGTATATACTATACTGTCAGCACTAAATATAAATACCAACAGAAATTTTCATGCAACAGAAGCTCTACAACCAAGAAAATGTAATGGGATTAAAATATTAGCACCAATTACTGTTTTTGGGGGGGTGGTTTTGTATCAAACAGTGAGAGTAGAGGTTAAGATTATATGTATTGTTTAGTATTTGATGTTCATTAAATGTTAAATATTAGTATATCATGTAAGAAGCTATGATATAGTTTTTAAAATGTTCATGTGGGATCAAATATGACTCCTGTTGGTACTTAACATAGATTCCATACCATAGCATTGGGAAGGTTAAATGAGATTTCTTTTTGAAAAGGTCTTTCATAATTTTTGAGGCTAAACTGTTTCCTCTCTTGGACTGCAATGTAATTTCAAAGCTGTAGAGACATTAGATCAAGCAGCATAGTTTTTTTGCTGTTCAGTGTGGGCTATATCAGCTTCAATCCTTTTTTCAGGGTGATCTCATTGGTGGCATGCTCCTCTTCAGGACTGATGACCATATCAGCAATAGCATCGTCAATCAGCTCCATTTGTTAATCTTGGTAACACCACTCGAAGACTTCTTCATTAATATGAATTCTTTATAGATTTGTTATAACATAATGAAAGAGAAAGTCCTGTGGCTGTTATTTGTTTCCTAAAATGGCGACTTCAAATGTAAGCTAGATTGAAGCAAAATAGGGGAATAATTCGTCTTTTTGATAATTTCACATAATAATGAAGGGAGAGGGAACATTGGCAAGAAAACAATTGACAATTCTTACACAAAACCATGAAATACAGAAATAATAATACATTTTTTTGGTTAATCCAATACAAAATCTATGTTATACCTCTTAATGTACAGCTAGCAGACATAAGTAAAATATGCATATTATGTAATAGTGTATTTGCTACATGTAGTGGAGATTAAGAACACAGTAAAACTACTAACAATCCAAAGGACATATTGCACTTTCCTTTTTGCACTTCTTGACTAAGTTGTCTTCATTTTGTGCTTAGATTCCTTATATCTAGATATAGTAATGAAACCTTTGCATGCTCTTTACTATCTCATTAATATACTGGCGTCAATAGATTAACTTTTGCTACATTAGCATGATTTGAGAGCATCCAATTATTTTAAGTATATGTAACTTGGTATTATGTAATAATCACTTGCTACTGACATAGATTTCCTGGCAGATTTGTACTCAAGCATACTCACATTGCATGCATAAATATGGTGCCATATTTTTAAATTCTATTACAAGTATTTTTACAAGGTGTCTAAAAAGCAAGTTGCAGTAAAAAGCTGAAATTAATTAATGAACATGTTGTGAAAGGATGAACGTGCAGATTTGGAAGTACTGCAGTGTGTTTGAATAGCACTGTGTTGAAGGACCCATCAGGTGAAACATTCAACTAGTGTTTTAAATCAGACAGAGTATAACACTGAATATCTTGAAATGTTGACAGATTTTACTGGAGCACTAATTCGTTGCATGCCACTTATTGAGGTACTGCTTGAAATTGGATTCAAAATAGGATAGGAATCCACAGAAATTTACTTGGTTGATCCACTATTGAAAGCTTCAGAAACATGGATTGTTCACTTCTTCAAGGGACAACTAATGATGAAAATAGTGTTATGAAAAGGATGGCCAATTTGATTCATGCTTTTTGATTGCTGGCAGAAAGTTTTAGACAGGAAACATGGGGAAATTCAGTAGCAACTAAGACACTGTTGCTCTCAAGATGAAACAGAACGTGTTGAAACTCCAAAATAAATGACTATCTTTTTACATTCTCTGCCGTCTGCCTATAGCAAGTAAGAGGAAGTATTGTATTTCCCCAAAAATTTGATGTCAAGATTTCACTGGAAATACATGTTTTGAGCCCCCCTGAATAAATAAATACATTTTATAAAAGTTTATTCCACAGAAACTATAGAACTCTTTAAAACAGTGGATTTATTTAAAATAACTTTTGTGGGATCTGCTGCTGTTACTATTCAATTGCTTTTTTGTGAATTCATGGAATGAGTATGGTATTTCAAGGCCAGCATATAGCAGCCCACTTTTAAAGATCTGACTATCAATTCAGCTTCCTCTATCCCACGTGTACCTATATTGAAATGTGTAATTAAACTATTTCTGCAAACTACTTCATCAACATGAAGTAGATGGAAAAATAATTTTCATAAGAATAGTCCGCAGAAGCTATATAAAAAGAAATTATATTTGGTAGGGAAAGTCATGTGAATGCAACACTCGGAATATAGCATTCATTGCTGAAGAACAGCATACTATTTGTCGCTGTAGAATCAAATTACACCAGCCCTCTAAGGTTTTAAAATGTTGGGACTTGTATAGTAACCAAGATAAAAGGTAAGACTTCTCATATACCATAATAGTGTTTCCATCCATGCAGTTGCAAAGTAGGTGGTGGTGGCGACAGCTTGGTGCTGGTGGTGGTTCGCCATTTCATTTCACCAAAAATAAAGCAAAAGAATGATGGAGATAACAGGCAGCACAGAAGAAAAAGATGTCTCCATAAACATTGAATAAAAAATGAATCGGTAGATAATACTTCACAAAACTAGTGCCCCATGCAATATCTAACACTATAAACTAGTCAGTTAATTTAAGATTAGATTCAAGGCCAGCTGTGAATGCACAAAATATAGGTCTAAATCAAGCATTAAGATAATTTAATTCAGGCCTTCTTCCTTTAGGCAACGTGTGTGTTTCTGTGCAAAGAGTTATTCTCAAAATGGTTACCTGTGAAAGCTATAGGACATGCAAGAAAACTTCATCAGACTAATGTTCAAAATGACATTGACAAATTTGTAGGTGAAGGTGCATACATTGAAAGTAACAAGACTTACGTTTGTGCATTTTCTCCCATAGTGTTTGTATGAAAGAAAATAAAATACTAATTACAAGATGCATTTAATTCTCTCTTGCTGTAATGATGTACACTGATGTACATAAAAAGTGGCCCATTCCCTTAGAACACAATAGTGTTTTTCCCTCTGAGATTTTCATCTTCAGGTAACCAAACATGGACTCCACCCAGCCAGTAAGAGTTCCCTATGTGTCTGGCCTGGAAAACAATTCGGGTGCCTAAAAAGAAACCAACGAACCAGGTTATAATCAATTTGAAATGAGAGGGTGGTTTGGATACCGTCTCTATGAAAGAATTTCAGTACGATTGATACACAAAGAAAGGCTTAACCAGTACAACATAATTCAGTCTTTTAAAGGAAGGGGTGTAGAATTATTTGCATGTGACTGTAAACTGGATGACAGCATGACATGTGTATGAGAGCTTTCATCAGTGGCATTAATTCTATGTTTTTGCTTTCTCTACTACGTACAGTAAGTAGGGGAGGTATTGTATTCCACCCAAAAATTCGATACCGAGATTTCGCCGGAAATACATGTTTTGAGACACCCTGAATCCAAAAAAAGCATTTTTGGAAACATGTCCGTGTGTGTGTGTGTGTCTGTCTGTCTGTGAACAACATAACTCAGAAACCCGTCGGATAAACACCAAACTTGGTATTTAGGTTCAGTATCTTCCAGAGATGCGACACAAAGGTTTTCAAGAAAATCCCCCCACCCCAGATTACTCTTTACATGGAAGAGTTTTTGAAAAGTTTAATTTTCTCAAAAATGGCTCTAACGATTTTGATTAAAATATCATATGTTTAAGATATTTTCATGACAAATAAAATGTATATCTTGAATTTTCTGGGAATGTCTCCAAAAGTATTCTCCATTGTGAACGACTTTTGCATAACTGGTAAACCATAAGAGATAGACAAAATTTTACTACGCAAAAAATGTAGATTGCGTTAAAATATACAATTTATGTCATATACATTTTTTTTGTTGAGTGAACCATTTTCGAGATATTGCTTGTTATTCCCTTAAATTTTTCAATACTTATTTTCTCAAATGGGAATTCGTTATTCATTTTTTTGTCTTGGATATGCAAAGAGTTATAATCTGTGGCAAAGGGAATGGTGCTGCACCTAGCAACCAGCTATTAAGAGATATGTATGTGCTTAAAGGCTACTGTTTTTCTATATTGCCCTTGTAAATATATTTTCCCCTTACATCTACAAGAAAATTAGCAATAAGATAGAGTCTGCAAATGTTTATTTTGATTAACATAAAGTAGATGGAGAATAAGCGTTTGTAAAAATAGTTTGTACAAGAGTAGAGAAAGTCATGTGAGTGTAACACATCAGATTTTTATTATGTTATATTTTATTTTTGCACCAAAATTCAATGAAGCATTGTCTTAATGGTACTCCACTAGTGAGAACATAGATAACTAGCTTGTAATGTTACCCTTTGGCAGTCCGGCCATATGTTGTGGAAGATAAAGTATTCTGTTAATCCAGTGGCTAGAATTATACTCAAGGAACAGAAGTGGTCATCTTGGCAAAGGATGAGTGGGGCTGGGTTTGTCATATTAATATGAACAGCTACATTCCATTATGGGCCACATTTTATGCATATCAATATATAACTGAAATAGCCGATATACTTATGATGTATAATTATTGTAGCACATTGCCTGCAACATCATTTCTATGTCTCTGGTAATACTGGTAATTATTTCCAATCCATCTGGGCCTATGGGAATAATTTTGCATATAATGTCTCATTTTCAGTGTATTTTCATGTTTTGCCATGCACCTTAAATCAATGTTTAAGCATTTACACAATGTTTACTTTCTAGCACCTACTTAGATGCTACTAGAGTAAGTATTGCATTCCACTCAAAAATTTGATATCAAGCTTACAATAAAATACATGTTTTTAAGTCCCTTGAATCTGTATGTGAGGGAGAGAGTAAAGAGTATACTAAAAAAATGTAGTGCTGGATAAATACCAAACTTATGTAACTCAGCATCTTTTAATGATGAGACTTAAGTTCTAAAAGAAATCCTGTCTCCCCAAACTACCCTGTACATGGAAAAAGTTTTGTTATTTTTTATTTTCTGAAATAAGCTAACAATTTTGATTAAGTATGGAATTTCAAAGACAGCATATAGTTGTATACCTTTAAAGATTGACCATTGCTTCAGTCTCCTACATCCCCCTTGTACTTACAATGAAATGTGTGTAATGAAAGCATTTCTGCAAACATTTATCTGATTATCATGAAGTAGACTGAAAAATAAGATTTTGTAAGAATAGTTTATAGAAGCTATATAATAGTAAATTAAAATAGCTAGAGAAAGTAATGTGAATGTAACACATTAGATCTTTTGCTGTATAAGTTGGGCCTATGGGAGAAAATGGCAAGACATACAAACGTTCAATACTAGTTTTAGTTTATGGATCTAAATTTTGAGCCTGGAATATAAGGGATGCAAGGATTAGTAAAAAATCCTCAAGTATGTAGGGGTAGTGGGCTTACCAGCATGAGAATATAGAACATCAAAACTTAATAAAGTTGTAATACAATAAAACAAACAAGACTAGACAGATCCTGGCAAAACAAGCATTCCAAGATAGCTTAAAGAAAAATGAGATTAAGGAAAGTTCAGACATTATTTGGAATATTGCTCCTGTGGTGGCAAAATGCATAAATTTGGATTGTGCAGAGTTGATCATAAAATTATTATAGTAATGGATGTATGTAACACCTAATCTCGGCAAGTATGTTAAGATGTGGATAAGATTATTAGGATATAATGGGACAATACTAGTCTTGAGCGGGTGTTTAATGACACCCTTAGAACTTTTAAGATGCTGTATTTTTAATCCTGAGGAGAAGATATTTAGCAGTATTAGAATTTAATGAACAGTTTGTTGAGGAATCCCAGCAAAAGTGCTTGTAAAGAATATATTTAGGCAAACCTATGGAGATCACTAGGAGGAGGAACTAAAATGAGAGAAACAAATGAAACAGCTCTTTTTTTTTCCCCCTCTTCAGTCCAGTATTAAAAAATGTGGCACCAATAAACTGACACTTAATGTAATGAAATGATAGTAATAGTAATTTGTAATGCACTGCACTGTTTTTATTTGGTTTTTAATAGGCGGCACTTTGGTGGGAGAGAATGCAAATGCACTACGAGGCTTGATGGGAAGGTGATTATCGTGACAGGGGCAAATTCTGGCATCGGGAAGCAACTAGCACTATTGCTTGCAGAAAGAGGTACTCCAAAGGCATGGGCTTTCACTAATTCTAGATGTAGAAATGTATCCTTGTTACATAGAACTAATTATAACAGTCTGTAGATAAAGAGTAAAAAAAATTGTTGTACTTACTCCCAGTGGCAATTGTTTGAAAGCACTTTGTTTGTGCATTTTCACTATTTTTTATTTTATTGGTCAGCTACACTTAATTTATACAATAGTTATATTTGTTTATTAAAACACGGCAATAAAATTTAGAAGTCATTTCAAGCAGTAAAATAGAACAATTTTTACAAAATAATATGCAAGAGCTGTGTACAATGACGGAAAATACCAAAATTGCATTAGAGCTCATCAGGCAAAATGGCCCATGAATGGCAAAATAATAATCACAGTTGTAATGGAAGTGTGTCGTTAAATTTTGCAAGAGTTCCATTTCACTCTGTTTCAAGGAAGAAATTGATACACTGATTGTATTTTGAACAGTGTTCATACATATTTTTGTCTTGAAAATGTAACTTAGATGGCTTACAAAAAATAGTAACTTTTTTGAGTGTAACTGTTGCCCATTTCAAAAATTCTTCTCTGCCTGTTGGAGGTTTTAAAAGCAAAGACCACTTTTTGTAACATTACTGCAGCTGGATCTGTAACCTAGAATATGGCACATTTTATCCGAAATGAAGAAAGGCTTTTTACTTTCTTTAGCACCGATTTACATAAGCAGATTTAGTAGTGCATTCTGCATAAAAACTCAATATGAGGATTTCACTGGAAATACATGTTTTGAGGTCCCTGTGTGTTATAAAGAGAGAGGTGTGTATTGTTCAGCATCTTCCAGGGATATGGCACAAATATTTTCTAGAAAATCCCCTTACCTCAAACTACCCTTTGCATGGAAAATGTTTAGTATTTGTTATTTTCTCAGCAATAGCTCTAATGGCTTAGATCAGGCATGGGGAGCTCTGAAAGTGAGGGAGTGGTGGTACTTTTCTACCCTTTCCACTTAGCAGATAGTATTTGTCTGGTGCTAAGCTCAAATGTCAACATAACTCTGCTTATGAAGTTACCAGTGGCATATAATTGTAATGTCTATTGTCTTAAATTGAATACAATACCATACTTGGTACTGAAAACATTCTATACACACAAGTTCATACGAGGGCTGATCAATAAAGACTGAGACTGATTTTTTTTTCACAATATTTATTACTCCATTTCAATGTTGACATGATCTTTTTCAAAGTAGTCCCCTCCTACTTGAATGCACTTTTTATAGCGCCTCTGGCAGTCCTTGAACACATGGTGCAGGCCATTCTTTGTCAGGTCTTTGAGAATCGCCTCACTTTTCCTCAGCACGCTTCAGTGCTCTCAAATCAAATGCCCCGGAGCTTTGCATTTAGTGATGGGAATAAAAAAGAAATCACAGGGGGCAAGATTGGAGTTATAAGGCGGATGCAGTACGCAGGTGATGTTGAATTCCTGGACGTGATTTGCGACGTGAGGCCATGTGTTGTGATGAAGTCGCCACCCATTCTGATGAAGTTCTGGATGTTTCCTTGCAATGTGCTCCCTCAGTGTAGCCAATACTGGCGGTAGTATGCTGCTGTAGCAGTAGTGTGAGGAAGAACTACAATCACAGCAGCTGTGTTGATGTTGACTTCAGTCATAGCAGAAGCCGAAGCACCAGGCCCACCTTGCTTAGCACAGAGGACTCGCCCTTCTTTGAAGTCCTTGAACCACCTAAACACTGTTGCACGAGATAGTACATCTTCACCGTATGCTTGCTTCAGCTTTTCCAAAGTTTCAGAGGCTGTATGATTTAAACGAAAACAAAATTTTATTGCTCCTCTCGTGTCGAGTGGTATGCGAAATTCAAGTAGGGTCAACAATATACAGCATTACTACCAACCTACCGATACAAGAATGCTGCCATCTATAGACATTATACATGAAACCCCGCTCTTTTCAAATATTCATGGTAGAGACAGGAAACTACCAAGGAAGCTACAAGAAAAAATCAGTCTCAGTCTTTATTGATCAGCCCTCGTACATTAATGCTGGAAAACAAATGATAATATACTGTGAATATAAGATTGTATACATAGGTGTTAAACCCTTTTAATATGCTCAAAATCATAATTACTGGTGCTGAAAACAATTAAAAGCACACTGGTGCTGAAACAGTTAAAAGATGTCATTCACACTTGTACTGAAAGCGATTGAAAAAATACTTTATGGTAGTAACAAACATTTACATACATACAAAACACCTAGGTATGCACATATATGTGCTGGAAGCACATGAAGATATGCAGTACTCGCAAAATCCTACACATTAATACTAAAAAAACATTGAACTGAGAAATTTCGAAAAGTTATTCTTTAAAGGGTAGTTTGAGGAGGGGGAATGTTCATGAAAATCTCTTTGTCATGTATTTGTAAGTTTGGTATTTGTTGAATATTTCGTTATTTTTGAGTTATGCTGTTAATAGACACAAATGGGCACACACATTTTAATTTTATTTTTTTTTTATTTAGGGAGTCTCAAACTGTGTATTTCCAGCAAAACCTTTTCATCATGCAATTTTTGAATGGAATTTATTATCTTCTTTATATCTATTTACCTCTGACTTTTGCTATGATTTTATTTTGATCCCTATTACTGGCGATTGCTGTGATTTTTAACGTTCATCTTTATCTCTGGCTTTTTCCTTAATCTGTTTTAGAAGGACGCTTATGATCCAGTAGTTGAATGCCCTAAAACAATATTCATCATCATCATCATCATAGAAGGGATGGACTTGAAATCCTATGCACCTCAACCTTTACTGATCCATTGTACATCCCTTTATATTTCTAGACTCTCAGATTGCCTGCATCCTTTATAAAGGAGGCTAGCTTTCTTACTGAGACCTTATTATGTTCTGCAATTGCGTGCGAGTTGTGGCAAGTAAATAACAAGACTAGTGTCAGAAATGTGATTTATTGAAAACAAAGTTACAACAGACTCTTATCCCCTTAACATACTCCCCTCCCCTATCTATACACTGCGGCATGAGTGTCTTCCATTGAGTTGTTCCATGGCATCAGAGCAGATGTTCTTCCTATGGTGTTTTTGTTCCTGAGAGAGGTTTTTTCGGAACCAGTTTTGCACAAAGTTTTGTCGTGTTTAATTCATCATGTGAAATTTCTCTTACTGTCTCTTTGTTCATGTCCACATGTCTTTATATTATCGGAATGTTCAGATGTCAGTCTTTCTGCACAATTTCATTAATTTTGTGAACATTTGCTTCACTTCTTCAACTCACAGATCGACTGGGTTGTTCATCTTCAACCTCTTCCCAACTTTCTGAAAACAGTTTGTGCCATTCAAAAACTCATGCACGTGACAAAGCATTATCACCAAACACCTCCTTTAACATATGAAAACATTCGGTTGGTGACTTCTTTAATTTCATGAGGAACTTGAGGTTAATGCTTTAAGTTCACCATACTTGCAGCACTACTACAGAACAACATCCTTGACAACCAAGGCTCAAGGCAAACTAAAGCAGACAGAAAGACGAAACGAATGATGGCTGCTCTTGAAGTTTCAAGGCCAACATGCCAATACCAGCCTCCCCCATGCATCTGCGTGATAGGAGGTGCGCAGTCTCATTATTTAATTGCCAAACCTTATAAACTCTTGGTGTAAGTGTTTAATCCTTTAACCTGCAAGTGGCACGTAATCACACTACAGATGACTTGCCATTTCATCTGCCTTTCTTCATCTCATACAAGTTGAATAAACTTCTTTATCCATCTGGTAAAGTGTCCCTTGAGATAGTTATGTCCTGCTATCATTCCAACCGTCCAACAAAGTTGGACCCAATTCATAGAAAGAGGTTCCTGCCATTGTTTTAAGTCAGGGGGGTTGCATTTGAGTATCTTTGTCATACAGTTGACTCCCAGTACTCAGTATATCTCTGCATATCTCATTCCTTGAGATAGAGAAGACATTAAACATTGGATCAACAGCAGCACAAACAATTGTGCAGCAGTATCTTGGTCTTAACAAGAGATGTGCGCATTGGGTCCCACATTCCCTCACCGATCATCAAAAAGCAGTCCAGGTGTATTGGTGCAAATTTATGCTAAAAAAATTTAATACTGGTGAAAGTCGGGATGTATATAACATTGTTATGGGCAATGAAACGTGGATATGCCTTTATGATCCAGAAACTAAACAGCAGTAGTGTGTGTCTGGTGCTTTGAAGATGAATCACCTCCAACGAAAGCCAAGAGGGGCCGAAGTGTTGGGGAAAAAAGGGTCTCCTCTTTTTTCTCAAGAAAGGGTCCCATAGCAACCATTCCACTTGAGAACCAACGCACAGCCACTGCGCTATGGTACACCGAGTCCTGCCTTCCAGAGGTCATCAAGTGGTGGAAGGAACAGCACCCAAGGTCACGGAAGGGACATCTCCTGCTGCACCATGACAATGCCTCCTCTCACACTGCTGTCAGAACGATGGATTTCCTGAATGAAGAGGGCATCAGGGTGCTACTCCATCCACCTTTCTCACCAGACTTGGCCCCATGTGACATTTTTGTGTTCCCCAAAATGAAGGAACGGCTGTGGGGGCATCAATTTACATCAGTTGGTGAAGCCATTAGTGCATATTTGAAGGCTGTGAACAGTGTCAAAGATAAAGTGTGGCAAGAAATGTTTGCAAAGTGATTTGTGCAAATGGATAAGTGTATAAGTCGCAGGGGACTACTTTGAGAAAATGTGAAAGAGTTTTGAAATTTAGTTGTGTTTTTTGGGAACAGCTAAAAACTTTCAGCATGACCCTCGTATAACCATAGGATAATCCAAAAATGGGTTCTGGTCCAATTGGAGCAGCTGATCCTTTTTTAACCAATTGATGTGCCCATTCATTGCCATGAATGTGCTATGTTCGGTCAGTTTCATGAAGGACTCTCATCATCCCAGAAAAGTTTTGACTTCATTTGCTTCAAGAGCCTTTAAGGCTGCATAACTATATGAAAGTATAGTATATGTCTATTGACATACGCCTTGCATATACTTTCCCATGTACTAGCTAAAACAGCATATACTTCTACCTGGAAAACAGTGGCATATTCACCAAGACCATGCCACAGCCAAAGATTTCTTTTCCTGTGCCATGATTAGTCTTAATTCCATCTGTGAACCACATTGGTCCATGACAAATCTTCTGACCAATCCTTTTTACTTTCTCTACTACGCATAGTAAGTAGGGGAAGTATTCCACCCAAAAATTCGATACCGAGATTTCACCGGAAATATATGTTTTGAGACTCCCTGAATCCAAAAAAAGCATTTTTGGAAACATGTCCGTGTGTGTGTGTCTGTGAACAGCGTAACTCAGAAACGAACAGTCGGATAAACACCAAACTTGGTATTCAGGTTCATTATCTTCCAGAGATGCGACATGAAGGTTTTCAAGAAAATCCCCCCATCCCAGATTACCCTTTACATGGAAGATTTTTCGAAAATTTTAATTTTCTCAAAAATGGCTCTTAACGATTTTGATTAAAATATCATATGTTTATGATATTTTCATAACAAATAAAATGTATATCTTGAATTTTCTGGGAATGTCTCCAAAAGTATTCTTCATTGTGAACGACTTTTGCATAACTGGTAAACCATAAGAGATAGACAAAAGTTTACTACACAAAAAATGTAGATTGCATTAAAATACACAATTTATGTCATATACATTGTTTTTGTTGAGTGAACCATTTTCGAGATATTACTTGTTATTCCCTTAAATTTTTCAGTACTTTTTTTCTCAAATGGGAATTCGTTATTCATTTGTTTTGTCTTGGATATGCAAAGAGTATTAATCTGTGGCAAAGAGAATGGTGATGCACATAGCAACCAGCTATTAAGAGATATGTATATGCTTAAAGGCTACTATATTTTTATATTGCCCTTGCAAATACAAAACAAGAGAAACATAGTACGCCTTAAGCAATAGTCAAATATTTTTAGAACTGGTCGCTATGTGTAAAATGCACTTCTCTTTGCATGTCAAAAGATCGTTTCTGCCATTGTTTATCTTGATTAATATGAAATAGATGGAGAATAAAAGTTTGTAAAAATAGTTTGTACAAGAGTAGAGAAAGTCACGTGAGTGTAACACATCAGATTTTTTGTATTCATTCATTGCACTCCTGGTAAGATACAGAGAATGTATTTCTGTTGCTTTTCTGGTTATCATTTTTCTGAAATCATATTTAAACTATTATCTAGGCAACTGTCCCCAGGAAAGTTCAGATATCCATAGGAGTTTGAATTTAATTCCATTATATTTTAGTCTGTAATATCCAACCCTAGCTTTTGCCTCTATCTATAAATGGTTTAACAAAACTTCCCATACCAATGGGAAATACCTACTATTGTTCAGATCTATAATCAAATAATTCACAACAAGGTTCCAAAGCAGTTGCAAAAGAACACTTCCAGCAGGCAACCTCTTAGCTCAGAAATGTGAATGATGTCCTTGCATAAAGTGGAAATTATATGTTATATTAAAACAGAAGAACTTCTTATTGTGATGTTATCATATGATAATTTAAACTCGAGTCGTTATATGTTAATTCCCATCACATAGGCGCTAGATGTTAACTAAGGAGCGCTTTCGGGAGCTATGTTTCTCCCATCTTCAGTCGAGCAGGCAACCTCTTAGCTCAGAAACGTGAATGATGTCCTTGTATAAAGTGGAAATTATATGTTATAATAAAACAGAAGGACTTCTTATTGTGATGTTATCATATGATAATTTAAACTCGAGTCGTTTTATGTTAATTCCCATCACATAGGCGCTAGATGTTAACTAAGGAGCGCTTTCGGGAGCTATGTTTCTCCCATCTTCAGCTGATTCCGACTGAAGATGGGAGAAACATAGCTCCCGAAAGCACTCCTTAGTTAACATCTAGCACCTATGTGATGGGAATTAGCATATAACGACTCAAGTTTAAATTATAATGGAAATTATATTTCTGTCTTTTAACATGGAGCTGATCCATCTACAAATATATAAGGTACTTCATGTTCTGTTGTAGCTTTTGTGATAGTCTTACTGGACCTTCTGTCGAAGGCACCCTTGATATGAAGAGATGGTCCTAAAGTAACTTTTCCATGGTGCAAAACCTTTTGTGTGTTAGTTATAAAATTGAATTAAATATTTATTTGTGTCGAACATCATACAAAAAGTTTTAATTACATTTATTTCAATATTCAAACTACTTACATGCTAGTACAAATTTGGTCCAGTGTTCCTTCTGTGAGGGTAATCACAAAAGTAAGGTCTCCAATTTTTTTTAAAATACAAAGAAACTTTTATTGACAACAAATGGTGCATAGTTTTGAAGCTTTAACATTTGTCTATTTTTCCACATAATCACCATTTCGGTCGATACATTTTTGTAGACGCTGTGGTAGTTTTTGTATGCCCATGTCATACCAGCTTGCCGCCATGCTCTTGAAAAAGTGATGGACCTCATTTTTCACTTCATTGTTGTCACCGAAGCACCTTCCTGCCATGTGTTCTTTCAACTACAAGTGGTAGTCATTGGTTGCTAAGTCCGGACTATAGGGTGGATGGGTGATGGTTTCCCATCCAAACTGTTGCAGAAGATTCATGGTTTGATGGGCGGTGTGGGGGCGAGCATTGTCATGGAGGAGGCTTATGCCCTTGCTCAACATTCCTCGTCTACGGTTCTGAATTGCCTGTCTGAGTGTTTTTAATGTCTGACAACCTGTCAGCATTTATTGTTGTCCCAGGATCCATAATGTCGACCAACAATATCCCCTTTCGATCCCATGTTGCCATGACTTTACTGGCAGACTGTGTTCTCTTGAATTTTTGCGGCTTGGGTGAACCGGAATGCCACCACTCACGTGATTGTTGTTTGGTCTCAGGTGTGAAGTGGAAAGCCCAGGTTTCATCACCCGTGACTATTGAATCCAAAAAATTGTCCTTTTCATCTGCATAGCATTGAAGAAATTGGCGGGAAGTTTCAACGCGTTGCCTTTTGTGATCTTCTGTTAGCATTCTTGGGACCCATCTTGCCACACCTTCCGAAATTTCAACTCTTCAATCAAAGTCCGATGAATAGTGCTTCGAGAAATCTCAGGAACAACAATGCAGAGCTCATCGAGAGTGATCCGCTGATCTTGAAGCACGAATTGTTCAACCTTTGCGATTGTTTCGTCAGAAATGGACGGTCTCCCGCTTCTTTCCTCATGAATTTCCGTGCGACCATTTGCAAATTCTCTATACCACTTGTGGAAATTTTTGACATCCATACAAGACTTTCCATACACTTCCATCAACTGTCGATGAATTTTGACAGGTTTAACCCCTTTTGCACTCAAAAAGCGAATAACTGCGCAAACTTCGCACTTGACGGTAATGGCTAACGGGAGCTCCAGTATAACTGGCTGCCAAGCCAAGACTGAGGACGCTAAGGGATGTGCGGTGGTTTCTGAAGAGAGTGTAGGGAGGAAGGAAAAAAGCAGTATGGCCAACATCCACACAAACAGTTTCCCTGCGATCCCAGCACTTTGAAGACCTTGCTTTTGGGATTACCCTCGTATTTTAAGAGCTACTTTATACCTGGCTCCCTGGCTTTAGTTAGCCCTTTTTCAAATATACCCATCCCTCTCATGGCTTTGCCTTTATCATGTATCTCGCTTGCATTTTTTCTTACACCCATCAAGTCTTTTAGCTGTAATGTCTCCTTCCCTTCCATCCATGTCTGTCACTCCAATAGTAACCATTGAGCTTATCCCCTTTGTATTTCTCCATTGGTTATCTTAGTTTTTTAATCTTTCCACATTCCAGAACAATCACTTTTGGTTCCAGCCCCTATTTTGAATTTAATCTTTCCACAACTTAAATTTCTCCGTTTTTTTTTTGTTTGTTTGTATACCTTCTTTCTCTTGGGCTTGCCACCCCTTCTCCCTCCTTTTCTTCCCTTATTTGTAACTGACTGCACCTTTCCACAGAAACTATTTTTAAGCTTTTTATTTTTACCTCTTCCTTTAAATCCCTCACTTGTAAAATCCCCCCTATAATTTGACCTGATTTTGCCCCACTGACACCTTTTAACATGCTTCGATGCTCCCGCCAGTGCTCCCCTATTTCTTCTCTTTCCTCCCTCCATCCCTGTCTTGGTGATGCCATTGCTTGCAACTCTTCCCCTACTGCTGCTTCATGTTCCACTTCTTCGCTGCCTTTCCTTCCTCTCCCCTCCCACGGACATTGACAATTCTGTGACATGGATCTGTCCAGCTGGCATTTCCTTTTGTTGGTCCGTATATTGACTCCCTCGCTCTTCCTGCTATTCTTCGCCTTTGCGAAACTGCTGATGTCTATACATTCCTAGGCGGTTGTTTTGCTTTACATTCAAACTCCATTTCTCTTCCTCCACATAGTCCTTTCAAATGTGCCTTTTTTTCTTTCTGATCTGGCTTCTTTCATTTTTATAAGTAGTGCTTTTCTTAAAGTTTGTTCTTCCTCCCGTAATCTATTTAATGAAACTTGTGTGCCTTTCACTTTTCTGCGTTTATCAGTATCTGCCATTTCATATCCATATATCATAAATTTACTATTATTGGCCTAGATCTTTTCTCCTTTCAACAAAAATATATTTTCAACAGAAATATATATTCTCTTAAATATGTCTTAATTCAGGCTATTTCATAATCAACCCTTCTTTTTTTAATTCTGAATGCATCCACAATTAGGGAGGGTTATTGTTTCTACGTTGGTAGCCAAACTTGAGATAGTTTAAGCCCGCCCCAAATTGGTATTGCAGGAGATATGTTTCTTGGAGTGTTCGCCCCACATACGATACAAAGTTTCCGGTGGCCTTCATTCCAGTGTTCACTTTTCCGGTGCCCTTCGCCACAACAATTAGAAAATCAACTTTATATTGTAATGTTTATTTAAATATTATATATGTATGCCTTGGCTGCGTCAGTAGTAATTTGCAGAAACATGTATCTCTTAGCAAGGCTGGAACGGCTAAAGAACGAGGCTTACACAAATTATAATTGTATTGTACTTTGTTTTATTAATCCTTCACGCGAATAAATAACACTTCACTGAAATATCTTACTTTAGAGCTGTGAGATTTTTTTGTTATTTGCACTTTTTAACATGTAAACTTTATATTATTCACGCCGTAATGAATTTTATTTGTCTCACACTGAATACCTACCGAGCAAACTGCTCGGGAACACTGCCTTCTAGCAGTACATTTACTTTATTTCAATTTCTGATTGGCTAATCCTACTCCAATGAAATATGTTTATTTAACTTTTAGCCTTTCTAGTTGTTGATTGGCTATTTATGAACTGTTTTAAATATTACATTATTGTTCCAAGAATTATTAGTAGCATTATTAAACTTTCTAATTTATTGTCTCAAGACTACCTCATGTTACCTCATTGTTCGCAACTTTTGGCTTCTAATCTCACAGCTCCTACATTGTTGAATTACATAATACATTCACATAACATTATTATACATGTACATAATAATATAAACATAATACAATGACTGTTACATACATTTTATATATTATATTGTACACATTGCTTTTAGGCGGGCTGTTATATATATATATTTTTTAAATATATATATAATTAGACTGATTTCATTTAAGTTTAAAAATACTGCCTCAAATTGCCCCCTTTTAGAAATATTTAAAAATTATGTTCATTTTTGTTTTGTCTTTTAAATATTTTCTGAAAGTCTCCTGAAAGAAAGAAACATAACCTTTTTATTATTATAACATTTGTTATTTTTCACTGTCACTATTTAACTCACTGGTTTTCACTACACCTGTATAACAGAGAGTTTACCTCTGATCTGCCACATATTTGACACTTTTAAGGTCAACGATCTTGTGTTCAATGACCTGGGTGAAGTTTGTTTATTCGCTAACACAGCCACTATTAAGTATCCTGTGTGCTAGACATTTAAGATTTAATTAGGTATATTAACACTTGTTACCCTTTTTTTACAACTTATTTCTTAAACATATTTATAACAATTTATCTTATACATTATAAATATAGTTGCTATTCAGATTTATTATGTTTTCCTCACTAACAATGGATTTTCTTCTATTACTTCATTTTATCTATACTCCTTTTTGTTATATTGACAATTGGTTACATTTAGTAAAGATATTATACATTTTTAAATTACATTGCTTTCCCCTTTTATGTTCCAGTTACTTTATTTTCTTTTCTCTTCTTTTTCTGTTTCTTCTTGTGTCACACATAACCTGCATACTTATAAGATAATCTGTCATTGATAAGTTGTCATCTCTACTATATTGTGAATAACTTAGGCTTGCCCTAATCTTATGTTGCACAGTAGTATTCCAAAACTTATTCATAAATAAAACTCTAAATGTTTCAAAATAATTCATTTCACTATCTGCTACCATATGTAACCATTCTAAGGTTTTATTGTCCAAGCATTTTCTAACAAGTATCATTTTTAATGCTTCAGGCACACTCTTCAATTTAAAATATTCTACTAGATCATGAATAAATTGTACTGGACTTGAGGAAGCATTAAAATAAGGTAAAGGTAATTCATTAAGCACAGAATGATAGTTTGACATTTGATTTGTTACATGCACATGTGTGTCATCATTATTGTTTTGTGTTTGAGAGGCTGATGCTATGGAAAAAGCAGTAGTGTCTCTTGTATTATTAGTTAACAAAGGTGATACACTTCTTTCAGCACTTATATTATTGTCATGCATTTGATTAGCATTTACAGAACTAGTTATATTTGCATTTACTTTTGGTACACTGGTACTTAAAGCTTCAAAACTATTTCTAAGTTTATCTATTTCTTTGCTTCTTTAATTGCATTTGCGTTTGTTTTAGCCATTTCATGCATTTTATTTATTTCCTGTGTTAAATGTATTTGTATTTGCACAAGATCTGCATATGTATTTTCCACCATTGTTCATAATTCTTCACCTGGTTTATCTAACTTATTACAAATACCCTGTTTAGTATTAGTAAGTTTTAACTCCATTTCAGTTACATTTTTATCAATATGACTTGACAATTTCTGTTCTAGCTGCTTACAACCTTTATTTAGTTTTAAATCTATATCATTTTGAAGTGCTGTAGAAGATTGTTCTATTTTGATCTCTAACCTCCTACTTTCAGCTTTACTTTCTTTCATACAATTTTATATTTGCTTAGCTAGATCATTTTTTATTTGCTTCCTGACTAGTTTCTTGTAGTTTATTTAAATCTGTTCTCAGCTCTGTACTAGTTTAAGTTAATTTATTACTTAACTCTACTATTAGCTTTGTATTAGTTTCAATTTACTTATTATTATTTTCAGTTAGTTTATTATTAAATTCTACTCTCATTTCAGTTAACTTATTATTTAAGTCATTTCTCAGCTCTGCATTAGTTTCAGTTACTTTTCTCAGCTCTGCATTAGTTATTGCTTTTAAAAGTCACATAAAATTTTGTTATGATAAGTTTTCTTGCTCTTGTTGGGTTAGATGTGTGAGGGATAGTGTTTCTTTAATTTATTGTTCCCTGCACTAACATATATAAAGGTGATTGACCTTGCATACTACTGCTATTTCTTTCTATACCTAACTGTGAATTTACAAATGATTGTTCTTCTACATCTAACCTATTTCTTTCCTCTAGCTCTGATTGTAATCTGTAATGGCTGACTTATCCTCTTCTGTTTCCATTTTATTTTGTATATTTTCTTTTGTTATATTTGGTTTGGAATAGCTGAATTTTAATTTTCCACTTCTTAACAACATGAAATTATTTTAATAACAATATATATTTTCTTAACTATCTTGACAATTATATAAATATATAGTATTGGAATTTTCTGACCTTTTCTCTGGCTGTGTTAGTAAACCTTTTTATTTTGGTGTTCCCTCGTAGATTCTAGTTGAATTGTTGACTGTATGACCTGTACTCCTGAAAGAATTTTTGCTGTCCTTGGATGATGTTGTATGATGATTTTGAAATTCTCTTAAGTTCTCGTAGTGAAGTCTTGCAGTTTCGGCGATTCTGGGTAGCTTTATGATGTTCGTTAATTTCTTCTTTTCACCTATTCTTGCCTATTCCTGTCCCACGTTGGGCGCCAATTTGGGAAGGTTATTGTTTCTACGTTGGTAGCCAAACTTGAGATAGTTTAAGCCCCACATTGGTATTGTGGGAGATATGTTTCTTGGAGTGTTCACCCCACGTATGATACAAAGTTTCCGGTGGCCTTCGGCCCAACGTTCACTTTTCTGGTGGCCTTTGCCCCCACGTTTATAAAATCAACTTTGTATTTTAATGTATATTTAAATATTATATATGTATGCCTCGGCTGCGTCAGTAGTAATTTGCAGAAACAGTATCTCTTAGCAAGGCTGGAATGGCTAAAGAATGAGGCTTACACAAATTATAATTGTATTGTACTTTGTTTTATTAATCCTTCACACGAATAAATAACACTTCACTGATGTATCCTACTTTAGAGCTGTGAGATTTTTTTGTTATTTGCACTTTTTAACATGTAAACTTTGTATTATTCATGTCGTAATGAATTTGTTTTGTCTCACACTGAATACGTACTGAGCGAACTGCTCGGGAACGCTGCCTTCTAGCGTCTGCCGCCTAAATTCGTACATTTACTCTATTTCAATTTCTGATTGGCTAATCCTAGTCCAATAGAATACTTTTATTTAACTTTTAGCCTTTCTAGTTGTTGATTGGCTATTTATAAACTGTTTTAAATATTACATTATTGTTCCAAGAATTATTAGTAGCATTATTAAGCTTTCTAATTTATTGTTGTCTCAAGGTTACCTCATTATTAGCAACTTTGGCTCCTATTCTCACAGCTCCTACAGTGTTAAATTACATAATACATTCACATAATGTTATTTACATGTACATAATAACATAATACAATGACTGTTACATACATTTTATATATTATATTGTACACATATTGCTTTTAGGTGGCCTGTTTTTATATATATATTATATAATTAGACTGATATCACTTAATTTTAAAAATATTGCCTCAAATTTCCCATACATATAGTTTAATTTTCAGCTGTTTCCCTGTAATTTCACCTACAATTTCTCCAAGCTTTTTGTCTGTAACCTCCTTTACTCCAAATATAACCTTATTTAATCTGCATTATCCTGCTTCACAATTTCTCTTCATTGTATCCATTCTCTTCCTGCTTTCTTCTAATTCCTGGTCCACCTCCTCTTTTAGCTTTTTCAGTGCACCTTTTAATTGATTTGTATTATTATCCATTTTAGTGCCTAGCTGTTTCTCCATTGCCTTTAACTCAGATAATTCGATTATTTTTCAGCATCAATAACACCTGTTCTAGTTCTGCTTGTCCTATTCTTACATGGTAAACTTGAGGCTCCACTCCCATCTTTTTACTTTTGCTGAATGTGGCGATTAACATGTCCGCACTATACTGCTGACACCGAACTCCTAGTTATAACATAGTGCAATGTAGTTTCTACATACCTTCCATGCTGATATGCCGTTGGTACATGTGTAAGAGACTCCTAATGTGCATGTCATTGCTTTCAATTAAAGCAATGAGTAATTAGATGATAAGCTTTGTGTTGCTATAATCATCTAGGCTTCATTATATAAGTCACCCTTACTTGCCTCCAGGACAAAGGAATGTACCCAAAAGCTAGGCTGGCTCAGAATATATAATGAAGTAGGGATGATATAAATCAATCCCTTGTTGTAACAGGTTAGATATCAGTTGATCTGGCCCTACTGATTTAAAGGTTGAAATGAATTTATAGCACATTGTACTCCAGTTTGATTGATGACAGCCTATACAGCATCCAGCCCTCTGAGTTCTTTTTCATAAACTCCAGGTAGGGCTGTGTCTGTCCACTATTTGCCCAGCAATCACTGTAGAACCTGGAATGTGAACTCTTTAAACATTTCTGCCATAATATCTCTTTTCATTCTTGTGTAGTTAGTAGCTTCACTGTGCCAGGTTTATTTATAGTGCCCTTTGCTATCACCTTCATGAGTTTTAACTCTGCTAGATATAGTTTCAATATTATGGCAGTGCTCCTTCCATGAGTACATTTAGCCTTCTCAATATTTTTGTAATGGGTAATCAAGATAGATATGCTATTTTTGTAGCTATTAGCTATTTTAACAGCCTCCTAGTGTTTTGCTTACTTCTTTAGACCACCAAAGAACACTTGAATTAGCAACCTTAGCCTTACAATTGTTGTGGTAGGTTAGTAGACTTTATTGTTGCAGTTGGTCAAGAGCAAACTCCAAATCCTCCATAGAACCTATGTTCTTTTAAATTCTCAACACAAGTGATGACAGATCTCATCGATATGATACCCAGTCAGTGTTTTTAGGATTTCTGTAAATCATTGGTTCAAGTTAATTTACTTTATATTGAGACATATATATCTGTGATCAGACAGCGTAGTGTCTTTTGATACATGCCATTTTCCAATGTCTACAAATGCAGTTCCTAGTGTAATGTCAATGACCTTCTTCCTAGAGTTAATGAAGGTTGATTCATTGCCTCTGTTAAGTACATAAATATTTGCACTTGCATATAGCCAGTCAGTAGCTCTTCTCTAAATTGATGTCAGTGCTGCCCAATGTAGTATGGTATGCATTGGCATCACATCAGAGTGTGAGCTCATGTCCTGATATTCCTTTGTAGGCTATGAGGTCACTAACTACTGAAGATGGTGTGCCCCCATTCATTATAGGGAAGATAGGCAAAGGTCACTAAAAGAGCTGCTCTGCATCTATCTACTCCTAAGGTTATCTCAACTGTTGTTATGTTTCTGAAATTAAATTTTAAAATATGTATAGCATTTAGCGAATTCTTGATATAAATACAAGTCGTGGGACTAAGAATATTACTGCAGCTTACCAAGTAGTCCCCTTTAATATCTATTCCTCTTACTCTATACTTGTATATACAAGGTTTCTGTTTAAGCACTTTTTACAAAAAAGAGTAGTAGTTGCCTTAAAATGATTTAAATCAATCTGAACTATTGAGATTCTCCCCATAGATTCTCATGCAGCTTACCTATTTATCCTCAACACCTTGGCTCTCCATGGCTTCTGTTGCAATCCCAGTTGCCATGTTATTCCAACTGCCTCAATTCTTTCATCCACTCAGGCCTCTACATGTTTTTACAGGATCAGCAAGGACCTTAAAAAGACCCCTGTCCAGTTTTGTGTACGTTGCCACATTAGCTTCCTTAATTTTCTGGGGAGATATCTGGTCAACCAAGAGTATAAGATGTTGGCGCACAGTGTCCTCCTGCCTTTCCAGTACTTTCCAGTCCTCTGTGCTTAGTCCTGGATTTAGCATCTTTATTTGCTGTAAAATTACTTAGTATCCTTGGTCCTAAAGGCCACTTTCATGTGTTTTGGTAGGTCATTGGCCTCTGTAACATTAAGAATCATTCCCTCTTTGAGCTTAAGCCCATTGAGGTTAGATCTTAACCAGATACATGTCTTCTCATCACAATAGTAGATGAGAGTACCATCTTGAAGGAGTAAGTCCTTAGCAGTGATAATGGTTCTCCATCAAGGATCCCATCGAACCTGCTGGGTATCTGTCTTAAAATATCCTGTCAGCACCTGGGTTTCTTCTGTGTGGTCTTACAGAAGATGGGATTCCTGATGATGCTCTGGTTCTTTAGAGAGTCCCTGGAACTTAGAGATACTAAGGAAGTGGGTTCTTCCTGTCCTGATTGTCTTGAGCCTCCAATACAGGTTGAGCCACTGCCTTTCTTAGTTTCTTTAGTTTTCTTCTGGCTGCTCCTGACAGCTTTGGAGAGATGCAGCCAATTTACATTAGAAGCCATATGCCCCATTTCCTTGTTTTCAGGCATGCTGGAACTGCCAAGTTTGCTGAGCAAGAAACAGACCTCTTTTAGGTCTCTATCCTCTGGGCCTTTTTAATTAATTCCCTCCCCCCCATTTGGTTTCATTTTCTTCCACTTTTGTTCCACAAGCATTGGGCTATACCAGAGCCCTTTCAGTATTTCAAGTTCTCCTACTGGGAGTCCAGGACTATCTTCTCCAACTGGGAGCCCCTTTCTGTTAGATTTCTGGTAATTGCCACCTCCAGTACAGGCCCCAGGGTAATAGATGCTTGGTAGAGAAGTAAAAGTCAAGCACATCATTTAATATTTATTTTCATTAAATAAATGTGTTTAGTATTTAATGTAACTTATAATGGCAGAGCTGTTACAAGCAAAAGTGTTCTTTCATGATTCATGGACCATTTTTTGCACAGATTCAGTTTTTTCCTGACTGTAGTAATGGTTTTATTATGGTGAACAGCTGCTGGCTATGTAATTTAGCTTAGGGTACTCAACTGTTTCGAAGTTCTAAATTTACCCCTGCAATGTATCAAGCTCAAAGTGTGTCTACCATTTCTGCATCGAATCTTGAGCTGCTTGATGGATTCTGAAATAATCACTTTTTCCCACATTAATAACACATTTTGCAGGTTTTACAATGTTTTTGACTGGCGATGATCCTTCTAAACTTGCAAGCATAAATTGCTATCCCCAGATGTGAATTGAACTCGCGCAGAGATGCGGTACATATCAAAGAGATGCTAACAAGTAGAATCTCTCCCCTATCCATAGTCTTTTTTGCATTGCCATGGTAAGTCATTCAACAAGTACTGTGAAGGATCTCTATAGGCAGATTTTTAACCAATAAGTTTTTCCATAACTGCTTTATATTAATGTTGGCTATGCATTTCACAAATGCTTAACATTTTTCTTTATGCTTAATATTTTTCTTTTAATTTGATATTTCTGACATTTTTAACTATTGTAACTATATAAAAATATTTCTCTCATTAAACAAATAACACTTATAATTTTCTTTCTGAAATAAAATTTTAACACAAATTATAAAATTATTAATACTCATCTACTTCACAACAGTCACTCCGTCATGAAATATTCCCTTTCCATCTTTACTTTACAAGTAATTTTCTTTTATTTTAAATTATTTAAACCCTTAATATCTGTCTCAATTGCCTCTATTAATTAAATTAAATTCCTCTGTATATTTACTATTTATATTCCTAAAATTAATCGAAGGAATAATTCCTCTCAATCATACAATAACATTTACATCATCTTTAACATTTTCATTTACCCACATGAGTGTTTTTTATGTTTGTGTTCTTGTTTCGTTTATGTTAGTATTCATGTGTCAGCTGACTTCTTGAAATTCCTTGTGTAATTTTGAGGTTAAGTTAGCATGCTTTCATATCGCCTTTATTTATCTTCTTCGCTTTGCAGGTATTGGTAATTCTTTAGTAAAATTCATTATATTGTGTCTGAAATAGTTATTTTCAGGCATTATTAGCATTTCTTCTCTTCGCATTTATGTTCATCAGTAGAATAGTTAATTCAATTTCTTTCCCAAACTTCCTATACTTTTGCAAATGCTTTCTGCTTTAATCTTTTTCACCTGTGCTATCTTGTTCTTTCTTCTTCATCTTTCCCACATTGTTTATTTCTTGTTTTCCTCCAATACCTCTTGTTTATTTAGTTGTAGTGTTAATCACCACAAGAATATCACTTTTCGTTCTTCTATATTATTTCATTGTAGCATTATTTCTCTTTATTCGTCGACTATCTTATTTCTCTCTTTATTTCTTGTAGAATTCTCCTATTTTATTTTATTTATTGTCACAGCTCCATATTATATTGAACAAAAATAACGGTATTCAAAAAGGGTAACAAACTGAGAAAGGATGAAAATTGGAATTGGAAAGGGAAAGAAATTGAGGTTGTTAGGAATTTTGATTATTTGGGAGTAAGACTAAGTAGTAATGGTAGGGGGGGTGAACAAAAGAAGCAGGTTTTAGCTAAAGGAAAAGTGGCAATGAAAGCTATTAGAGCATGTTTAGATAAAATAATTGGGATGCACGTAAAATGGATAGAAAGAGTATATGGAGCAGTAGTTGAGGCAAAAATGCTGTATGGTGCGGAGATTTGGGATATTGAGGAGGGGTGGGAACAGGTAAATAAAGTGCATAGGAGCTTTTGTAAATTAATTTTGGGTCTACCAAGAGCCTCGCCCAATGGGGTTACACAAATGGAGCTAGGGAGATTCAGTAGTAAGGCTAAAATTATTGAAAGAGTAGTGAAATATTGGTTGAGAATTGAGGAATCAGAGAATAATAATGTTTTAAAACAATGTTTGGAGGTTCAGCGAAAGCTAAATAAAGAGGATACTTGGTACAAGCAATTCTCAATGAAATAGGATGTGGGGATATTTGGAGATATAGACGATCACGTGAGAAGGGGTGTTGGAAAAGAGTCAGATTGAAGATATGGAAAGACAGGAAATAATTGGTAGTTTCAATTCAAAAAAGTCATTATGTGTATATACAGAGATTAAAAGGACATGGGAAAGAGAAAACGTTTGTAATAAAACAGCAGGAGAGGGCTATGCATGGGCTAGGTCAGGGGTGGTGTGGTTAAAAGGCATAGGGGAAGGAGAAAATGAAGGCAAATGCCCATTATGTAATAGTAAGTTTAATAATTATTGGCATTTAATGTTAGAATGTGAAGGAACAATGAATATGAGGAAAAAAATGCAAAGAAACAATTGGTCTAGATTACCAAATGAAATTATAGGTAAAAGGATGTTAAGAGTTAAATCCAAGGAAAGTTTATTAGAAATAGGAAAATATTTAGGTATAGTGAGAAATAAATGGCTGAAAAAAATTAGAAATAGGGAATAGAAAGAAAATGTAGATTGGTGAAACATAAAATTAAATAGGACAACCATGGTGTTGGATGTTACGGGCCCTTAGAAATGCAGCAACTTGGTATAAGAGAAAATTGTATGTAAAGAGTAATGTGTAGAGAAAAAAATTAAGTATTATAGAACTTTATATGAGAATTAATTTATGTAATTAATGAAGTGAAATAAAATATCTACCTATAATATTGATTTTTTTACTTTAGTACATCAAAACATTGTACAATTCTTTTGTCGTATAATTTTTCTAGCTTGGATTATTCCCCTTTCTCTTCTGCAATAGTGAATGTGGAATCTTAATTCCCTTTAATCTCTTTTATCTTAAGCACTGAGCTCCTACTGCTATTTCTTTTCATTACCTTATTTCTGCAATAACTTGGTTTTACAGAGATTTCCTGTGTTTATGAAATTTTCAGATTATTTTATATACTTTGTTCCAGTTTTCAGCTCTTAGATTTTTTGCTTTGCTTGAAGATGCTAAATTATTATATTTAGTTTAGTTCTGTTTCCTTTCCAGAAATCCTATTTAACTTTTAATAAAAATTATATTCTCCTTATCCCTTTTCCTAATGCATGTTAAGTGTTTTTATTTATTTGCATGTTTTATTTGTTTAGTAATTCAAGTATTGTCCTAAATACTTGTAAAAATTTGGAATTTTGTACTTTTATTTTTATGCTGTTGTGTTTTCAGTAATTTCTTTAAATGGTTTTTAGCTTATGTTTGTAATGCCTACCCATTGGTTTACCATTTACATTATATAATTTATAGGTGTGATCGCCTAATTGTTTTGTGATTACTAATGGTTCAGTTTATAGTAGCTCCATTTTACTACTCCTTTTTGTCGATGCTTTGGAGATGCTGTGTTTCCTTAACAATACTTTATCATCTATTCTTGGTGACCATAAATTTTTGTATCTTTTCAGCTTTTCCTTTCACTTTTTCCTTGGATTCTTCTGAAAGCTAATTGGCATTTTACTTTTTCAGACATTTCCCTCTGCGCTGAAATTGCTGTCAGTATATCTATGACCAAAGATTTAGGTTTGACATTTAACATGAGTTCAACTGGTGCAAATTTTCTTGTAGAATTCATGAAGTTATTTATTATTTCCTCGATGTAGTTACATTTGTCTATCCAGGAGATGTTATCCTTGTGTTGTTTCCGGTTGGATGACAATGTTCGTTGAGGTATTGTTGGTGCTTTCAGGGGTCAAATTTGACTCTGTTCTCTGTTGTTATTGTTTACAAATCTGGGTTCCTGAGTTTCAAAAAAGATGGATCAAAGAATTTGCATTAAATTTTGATTGAAAAATGGAATAAAGTACAGCACTGCATTCAAAATGTTGACTGTGGCTATTGGCGAATCTACTATGAGTAAGACAAGAGTTTACAAATGGTATAAATGTTTCAAAGAGGGTTGATCAGACGTTGAAGACGACGACTGCCCTGGACGCCCTAGCACATCAATTACAACAATGTGGAAAAGAAATAAAAATGGTTCTGGAAAATTGCTGAATCACCATCAGAGAGATTGTTGATGATGTTGGCATATTCTTTGGCTCATGCCAAGCAATTTTTTCAGATGTTTTGTGCATGAAACATGTAGCAGCAAAGTTTGTTCCAAAATTGTTGCATTTTGACCAAAAACAACGTTGCATAGACATACTCAGGAATTGCTGAATGAAGTTGAAAACGATGCAGAACTTCTAAAGAAGATTATAACTGGTGATGAAACATGGGTATATGGTTGAAACTAAGGCCCAATCGTCCCAATGGAAACTGCCTGAAGAGCCAAGACTGAAAAAAATTTGACAAGTTCGATCACATATGAAGGTTCTTATCACTTGTTTTCTCTGATTACAATGGGATAGTGCATCAAGAGTTCCTGCCTTGTAGTCATACAGTTAATAAGGAATACTACTTGGAAGTTATGCGCCGTTTGCGTGAAAAGCAATCTGAAGAAAACAATCAAAATTGTGGCAAAACCACTCATGGAAATTGCATCACCATAATGCACCCGCTCACACCTTAATGCTTGTTTGTGACTTTTTGGCAAAAAACAAAACCGTTATGCTGCCTCAGCCACTGTATTCATTGACCTGACATGGCTCCCTGTGACTTCTTTCTATTCCCGAGGCTGAAGAGAACCACAAATGGAAGACGTTTTGCCACCATTGATGAGATAACAGAATCGTCGAAGGTGCTGAACACCATAAGGAAAAGTGAGTTCTAGAAGTGTCTCCAAGATTGGAAAAAGTGCTGCCACAAGTATATTATATCTGAGGGGGATTACTTTGAAGGGGACAAAGTTGACAATTAAATAAAAATTCTTTAAGAAAAACAGAAATTCCTGTTAATTTTTGATCACACCTCATATGCAGTGAAATTATTAGTTCCAGGACAAACAGGGCATTCTAAAAGATAAGAATTCTGAGATGGAGGATTGCAAACTATTTGAATATGATATCTTTATAATTATTAATAACTGTTCTTTCATCAGTAAGTTTTGGAGTATTTGCACCGTCAATCATCTACTTAAAATTTTCATGGCAGGCACAGATGCACATGGTATGAATTATTAGATCAAGGTAAAATACACTATTTGGGTCCCAACTTGACAAATTTAGAAAATCCAACATTTATGCTGGGTACTTCTCCTTAAAATGCTGGTAGGTTTCTCTCAGAGCGCATAACATTAGTCTCTTTTGTTATTGTACCTTTTGTCGTTCTCTATCAAACTAACAAGATTCTTCTTCCCTGGCATTTCTCGCCTTACTTCATCTGAAGAGTAAAATTCGAGGACTTTTTGCACTGCCAATGGTTCCTTGTTTACACTTGACACTCAGGTGTTGCCAATATTTCCTTCTCTGCAGCAAGTTATTTTGCCTTCCTAATCATGTATACTGATGCATTAAAGTTTATGAATTTTTTTATATAGCCAGTTTTAAAAATTGGTTAGTATTTGTGGTTTTAAATTCTTATCAGTGGAATGGTAAGAGTCACAGTTTCTGTATGATAGCGGAACTGTCACTTGATTTTTCATCGGAGGTTGGACTTTGCTTTTACTCTGTATAAAATATTTTCTTTTAAAGGGACATTTCTATAGTTCCCAATTTTTGCTGGATATTGTATGTAGGTTATTATCTATTATTTGCAATACTCAAAACCACTTCTGGATTATTCATTGCACTGGTACTTTGTAATACACAATCACAGTTAGCAGTGGGAGGTACTTTGGGAATTTTTTTTGACACACGCCACATAGTTAGCATATTGCAGCTTATCTTAATGAGTCATGCTTGGAAACATTAAATGGATTGAAACAATAACGTTTCTTCAGTTCTCTCCTTATGCACTTTCATAAACTACAGAGCTAAATATGAACTTCTAACGCAGAAAGCTGAACACAAAGTAACATTTAAAATAAAGCAGTAGTGAGAGGCTTCATAGATTATCAGATTCCAGTAGCTAAGTTATACCAAACACCAGAAGTGATAGCCTATCATTAGGGACCCCGACTTTTCGCGAATAGTTAATTCGCGAAATTGGCCGAAAATTAACAATAAGGAAAACCTTTAATCAATTATTTTTAAATTCCACATATATATCCATTCTGAGTCGCGAAATAACGCGACATTAGTTCTATATTGCGAAAACGCGAAATAACACCATTATCAAAAAAAATGTGCAAATTAACCCGAAATTTTTCTCTGTCTCTCTCCTTTTTTGGCGTTTGTCTCTCCTTTTCACATAAACAATCGGATATTTGGCTTATCAATCATTTACGGATACGTGTATTGTCATTCGCTACGGCCATGCTGCACGGTGATTTAACCAGAGCTTTGGCAAACATCGGTACTGCTTCGACTACCTCGTCCCCTTCACTCTTCACCTATCGCATGCACAACAAAAGGAATACCATGTTTATCGGAACTCGGCAACACCGCATCAGTGACGGATTTCTCATTTCACTCAAATTATTCTTTGGATTTAAATGACAATACTACCTGCAATTCTTCTCTAATGCCGTATTTTAACGATTCGTGCTTGCATCGCCCCATTTCATGCCGGCTGGAAAAGACTCGCAAAAGTATCGTTAAATAATGCATGAATTTCTAAGCCTGGTTCAAGTCAATTCTGACAGTAGACAGCCTCTTCTACCAATCACTGTCTCCGTTTCCTGTACCCCTCGCACGAAAATTGTTGCTGTCTCGCGACGTTGCCGTAATGTGAACACATGTCTAGGTATATTTTGTGTCCGCTATACTGAAAGATTCGTTTGGAGTCAAGTTATATTCTTTAAATTACGTTACAATTTAGCGCAAGGAGTCTGCTCTGAAATAGAAAAGGAATTATGCGATGGAGCCACGTTTCAAATTAAGCTAGCGCATGCACAATTCAGCTGACGGTGGAGTTGGCAACGTGCCGTTCGCGCGCCGTACAGACAGCATGTGCAAGACGTTGCCAGGTCAGTTTAGTTTTGCGGCACGCGGGAATTCAAACCGATTCCACAGTAGTACTTCAATACGGTCTCAAAATATAATAAACTGCCAAGCATCTTTCCTTCTTGAACACTGCAAAGACACCATTTGCCTTATTGAAGTGCTTGAGGGATTTAAATATCCATTTGTTCATAAACTATATAGCAAACTTAAAGATATATCAAATGGGCTCACAAGTAGCTGAGGGCTTGTTTGGAGAGAAAACTTCAAGTCTTCTTCAGAGACCGCCAACCCTCAAGAAGTCTTATGTTATCAGTCAGTTCAAGCAATTGGGCATAAAGTCAGTTACCAAGCTGAATTCCTTAATGTCAGCTGATCCAGCTGATGATATTCATTCTGCAGGTAAATTGTTTGATGTACGAAAAATAGTATCAAATGAGGCATCTACTAATATAACTATAGAAAAAGCAAGAAGAATGTTACCTTTTCTGCGAGACTTGCCAGAGAAGACATTCGAGGAGGGATATGCTGCTCTGAAGAACATAGTGTGTGAGAAATTAGATGATGCTGCTGAAGTGAACATACTGGATTTACTTTCTGGACTTCAATGTGATCACTTGTGTTTCAGTGAGAAGTGTATGAAACTATTGTGGGTACCCATGTCCAATGTGGACAGTGAAAGACTTTTCTCTGCATATGGGAACATCATGACAAACTTAAGAACAAATCTTAAGCCAAAGAACACCGAACTTATGGTGGCTTTGTCTCTAACAAAGTAAATCAGTTGAAATGTATACTATGTAAATATTTTCATGCTCCTCTTTTTTAAGTTACATGTATGGTGCCCTTTATTCCACAGTAAAATAGTTAAACTGTGTTTTTGTTTTTTCCCCCTTTTTTTTTTGCACGAGATAACACCGTTAAGCAGTTTTATTTACCGCCCAAAACACCGCTCACTATAATATTTTTACACCGATATTATATTATTTTATTTACCGACAATCTGGTGTCCCTACCTATCATGTTCGTACTGCGTAATGCATTGGCCGACACACCACTGCGACGTAAAGCTCCCAATTGCAGTTTGTGTTCTCTAATGTGCACTAACACAAATAAAGTGTGAAAAAGCATAATTCTAAAGAAGATCCCATCCTGATATTAAGAGGTGTAAAAGAAAATATATTACAGATTCCTTCTGCATTTTTTAAATTTTGATATTATGGGGTTAAAGGTGATTGCAGTTCAAAATATTCATAGTTAAAAATGTGATTTTTTTGTATTCCAAATAAATAGTATTTTGAATAAGTAAAAATACAGTGTTTTTACTTACAAAATGACATATTGTTCTTATCCATGGACATTCTTTCTGCTCTGAGAATAAATTGCTTTTATGTAACGTGCACGTATAAGAAAACTGTTGAGTATGCAGTAAATCCTAAAGTAATTTGATTTTCTGCAAAATATAAATGGGTACCATGCTTGTTATAATCGGCGCAACAGTTCTAGACACGTGAAAATCTTAATGAGAGCTATGATGCGAGTTGCTTACCACATCAGGTGGTGACCGATCGACTGAATGCTGCAGGAGTGCGAGGGACAGTCATCGTCAAATATCCACAACGGTTCTGCACTGTGTTGCGCTGATAAACTTAGTTATATACGTATATTAAAATCCACGCTGTAAAAAGCGCTTAATATAAAAAACGCTGTCAATCATTGCCTCCAATTCTTCCACATCTAACAACCCTTCCTCTTCTGCGGAATCACTCACATTATTGCCGTCATCACTGCTGTCACTACTTTCTGCACCAATATCCTGCATGAGAATTATTTCTGTTTGATTTTCTGCAATTCTGTATTTTTCGGAATAATGATTCTTAATTTATTCAGCATGTCGCCATACATTTTCCCATTCTGGCCTTCCAATTTCAGAAAATTGCTGGCGTTATAACTGCTCCACATATTTTAATTTAAAAGTGATATTTCTGCATGCCACCCATTTTTTGACATCAGCCCAGATTAATTCGATTGGGTTTAGATCTGGGCGATACGATGACAGTCTAAGTACATTATGGCGATGTTGTATTACTATCTGGTCAAGTATGTATGACTTCTGAAGCAGTTTGTTGGCTTTAATTAAGTTATATAGCTTTGTTTTACTCATACTTTCATCTAAAGCTTTATGTCTAAGTAACCAAGCTCTCATTTCTTCTTTCAAGGAAGTTGAGGTAGGTGGTTTGTGAATTTGAGTGTTGACGCATTGAGAAGCATTGTCGATGACCAGAACAGACCCAGCAGGCATATTAGGTATCAACATGGCATTGATTCACTTCATGTAATTTTCTGTATTCATTTCTTGATGAAAATCTCCTGTTGTTTGTTGCGACTTGTAAAAGAAGGGCATTTGGAACGAAGCCGATCTTTCCAACAGCACGAACGATAATAAGTATTTGCCCTTTGGCAACAGGTGCCTGCAAACCTAATTCGCTATCGTCACTCCAACTTTTAGATGCTGTATAACTGCTGTGTATGTATGACTCATCTTCATACATTATAGTATTTTTCTGAAATTTGTAGCACCACCTTGAAAATTGATGCTGATATAAGTACACACTGATATAAGTACATATAAAGTTATAGTCATTTGGAAAGGTAGAATCAGACTGAAAAATTCAATGCCATAGCCGGGATTTGAACCACGGATCTTAGGCTTTCCGTGCCGTTGCTCTAACCGACTAAGCTATCATGGCAACATTTACTTTTTATTTTTTTTATTTTATTATTTTTTTATTTTATTTATTTATTTTGCTTTTCTGTTAGAACTCTTCTATTTGATTTCGGTTTCTTCCATTTGAACCCTAAATCTTTAATAATTTTTCTGAGATTTGTAGCACCACCTTGAAAGTTTCTGCTGTCTTTCAGCTGGATGAGCAATCTGCTTATTTTATTTAAAGGTGAGTCGGAATTGTAACATAAACATCACTTAAGTTTACTCACTTAACATGTTTCGGGAAACCGTTGTTCCCATCCTCAGAAGGTTAATTCGACTGGAATTCCAGTCGAATTAACCTTCTGAGGATGGGAACAACGGTTTCCCGAAACATGTTAAGTGAGTAAACTTAAGTGATGTTTGTGTTACAATTCCGACTCACCTTTAAATAAATTCAATACACATCACTGTTTCTAGCTTCTTTTCATTACAATATCAACGTAATCTGCTTATTGTTAGCACAGTTTTTTCTTCCACATAGGAATTGTGAATCGTGCGCTGAATGACGCATTCGAAATCGTCTATTTCTGTAATACGTTTAGGGACCTTATGTTTCTTCCCAGGTGTGTCAAATGGTACTGTTTCATCCATATGTTTTTTTCTCTTATCTTTGAGAACTCTGGAAACGGAACTCGGTGAAACACCAGTTGCTTTGACTACTCTTTCTTTCACTCTCTAAAGGCTTTTGTGGAACTCGGATATAATTTCTTCCTTCATCTCTGCTTCTTGCTTCATGAAGTCGATGAGATTTGCAATTATTTCCCTACTTTGACTATGTAACACCTTACCACTTAACTTTGAAAACATAGGAGCCATGGTTATAAATATAACAAATATAAAATAAGTACTATTTAGATACTGCAGCTCTCTTTAAAATTACAACCAGATGCAGACACTTTCTATGCAGACTGTATGTGTTACGCACTGTGAGTAAGCAAAGGTGTTATATCGCTTTCGTTGATAAAGCTAAACATAAACCATTCCTAGGCTCGGCAGCTGGGTTGGCAATCAAGGTCACTATTCCAGAAGTTTTGCGCGAGTAATAACAGCCAATTGGAGGTGCATCTGAATGATCATCTCAGTGCTTGGACATGTTGAGATGCAATTTGACTGACTTTTTGCAATATTACATCACTGTTGATCAAATATGGCTTCACCAGCACATATCAGAGATGAAGCAGCAGTCCAATGGGTGCATGAGGGTGAAAGTGGTTCTAAAGAAGGCAAAAAGTGTTCCTTCAGCAGGAAAGGTGATGGCCACTGTTTTTTGGGATGCCTAGGGTGTGTTGATGGTAGACTACCTGGTTGAAACCAATGAGAGAGTATTGTGTAGCTTAGCAGGATCAGTTGAAGGATGATCTGAAAGCAAGACATCCACATTTGTTAAAGAAGAAAGTCCTTTTCTACTAAGGCAAAGGCGTCCAAAATAGGACTCGCTGTTACATCGTGCATCACGATTACATCCCCATAATCACTGGTAATCACCAATGTGTTTCCTCCCTTTGCGCATGATCAAGCTGTTTACTTTAACATACCACTACCGAGAGTCAGTCTTATCAATAGCCTTGAGAGAGGCATATACACACACAGAGTGAACAGTGGGTGTGCTATGAATAATGACATTGTCAACTCCTTTAACATCAAAGAAGAGGAAGTTCCAAACAGATTGGAAAGAACTGTTTTTCTGCTCTGAATATAATGAAAACATTAAGTGTCTCATACGTTCGAGAATTATACATGGCATATTACAAAGTAATATACAGCGACAATATTGCACATGTCATGCTGAATATGCAGAACTGAAAGGTATTACTACTACTCCTGCTGCTGCTTTTCAGGATCAGAATGAGCCAAGAAACTAACTGAGCTAAAGGAGAAACACACTGTTCCTGCTACTAAATCACGAAAAATGGCTACTAGCTAGTTACGTTGTGGCATGGAACATTGTTAAAGCCCTTAAACCTTTTCAAGAAGGGGAGTTTGTTAAATAATGTATGATGGATGTGGTAAAAATTTTGTGTCCCCAGGAACTAACTACTTTTATAAACTTGCATCTTTCAGGACAAAGTATCTCCCAAAGAATTGAGTTGTTGTTCACTGATACAAGTAGACAAGTGAATGCAAAATGCAAAAATCCGTAAATTTGTGTACTTCTCTCTAGCTCTTGATGAAAGCACAGATTTGATTGACACAGCTCAGTTGGCAGTATTTGTAAGAGAAGTTGACAAAGAATTAAATGTTGGAGAATATGTGCTAGAATTATTTCCTTCGGAAGACACTATAAAAGGAGAAGACATATTCAGTGCTGTTTGTATGTGTGTAAATAAACACAATTTAGATTGGTCCAAGATAATGTCAATCGCAACGGATGGAGGTCACTTGATGATTGGAGATAAGAAGGGGTTAGTCGCCAGGCTCAAAGCCTTTCTTAAAGAAAAGGGTGTAGGAAATGTTTGTACCTTGCATTGCATTCTACACCAAGAAGCTCTTTCTGCAAAATCTGTAGACATACCAACTGTTATGAAATGTGTAAATATAATGAACTGTGCATTGAAACACCGTCAACTTAGACGTTTAATGGCATCCTCCAAACAGAAATTTGAAGATCTACAATACTTTTGTGACGTCAGGTGGCTGAGTAGTGGTCAGATGCTTTGTAGATTTTTTGATCTTCAGAACATTATTGATGAATATATGAAGCAGCACGGAAGACTAATAGAGAGTTGAGTAATGACGAGTGGATATGTGATTTAGCATTTTTGAGTGACATTTGTGAACACTTAAACACACTGAATATTTTTTTGCAAGACCGAAAACCAAATGTTGTCAATATGTACTCCTCAATTAATGCATTTGTTAAGAAACTTGAAATTTGGACTAAACATGTCCAGGAATCTCAATTTCACTACTTTCCCTGTTTGAACTTTATCGCATGTATTCCTCCACACAAATTCAATAGCTACAGTACAATGTTAAAAAATCTGAAAGTCGAATTTACAGAGAATCGATTTGCAGATTTGAGAAGTTTAGAAACTATATCGCTGTGTACACCAGTTCATTCTCTGTAGACGTCAGAAAAGCAAGAATAGATATTCAGCAGGATCTTATTGAATTACAAGAGGACATATCAGTGAAACAATGGTATGCAAACTGTTACCTCTCTGAACTATATACAGGATGGCGTGGTAAAAAATACGGTTAGAAATTTTGTGCGTTTCATGGAAGCTATTTTTGGAACAACCTATGTATGTGAGCAACTGTTCTCACAAATGAAAATTGTAAAATCTAAATGTAGTAGCCATCTCTCAGACAGACATTTGTGTGAACTGCTGTGACTAGTGATGTGACCCATGTGATATAACCCCTGACTTCAATTCCGTAATAATGCAAACAATACATGAGGAGGAGGAACCTTAAAACATGTGCAATGTTAGGTCAAAGGTTAGTTGTATTTGCCGAGGAACTTCTGTATTAAATAAATATTTCTAAGTATACAGTACAGTACATCAGCTATTAGCAGATACATGACGTTTGGAAACATAATGTTATATGTATTAATTGCAAGTGTTTCTTTGTAATTATACACTGCTACTGTATAACTCTACAAATAATACAGTTCTCTGAATGAGTACATTCATTTCGAACAATCATCCACTCTGAACTCGTAGGACACCTCTTGCTGTCTGTGTCACGCGCAAACAGTGCAGCCATTGAAACTGCTTTGTGGAATGCATTTCCAATATGACTCTGAGCTGAAAAACACTTTACTTACCAACTTTATGAAAGGAGATGTTGAAACTGGCTATAGTCATCGTCCACACATTTTTGGCACCTCTTTAGGAAACTATCCATCACACGCTGTAGTTCATGTTGAGAAATGCTGGCAATTTCCTGGCAGATATTTTGTTTTAATTCTTCCAGGGTGTGTGGGTTTGTCTTTTACACTTTTTTTTAAAGATACCCCAGAGATAAAAATCACATGGGATTAGGTCAGGTGACCGAGAGGGCCACAAATCTCTACTAATAATTCTGTTCTCAAGCACGCTTTCAATTGTTCTCATCGAAATATTGGCCATATGAAATGTTGCAGAGTCTTGTTGAAAAAAGGTATAATCACGCTCCCTGTCTGTTAATTCTCAATAAAAAAAGGGGGGCAAAATTGTATTCACATATGTACGGGTATCAACTGTTGACTCAAAAGCAATTGGCCCTATAACTCTTTCTTGACGCATGGCGCACCATACACCAATTTTTTTGTCATAAAGAATATTAGGTTTACCAGACCTCCAGTAACGATTATTTTGTGTACACACACATCCATGAAGGTGGAACCAAGTCTCGTCTATGAAAAATATTAAATATGAGTCTCACTCACAAAATGTATGCCTAATTACAGGATCACTTGGCTGAAGAGCATTTGCCACAGTTATTTTATATGATTTTAACTTCAGCAATTTGGTAGTTCTTTGCACAGAGCCATAAGAAATGCATGCCTGTTGTGAAAGATGCCTAAGTGATTTTTGGGGGGAATTCTCCAAACGATGACCGATGTCTAATGTTTCTTTGGTAAGAACCATATGTCAATTTTTAGATTTTTTGGCATGAACACTTCTTGTGGCCTGATCTTTAGTGTAAAGTTCATGGATTGTTGCACCTCCTGGAACTTAATACACCTGTAAATCTTTCTGCAAATTGTACTTTCGAGCTGACCAAGTTAACACATACGAATCATAAATAAATACATGCTGTGCAGTAGAAAACATATTGAGCCATAATATTCTTTGTAACTAAATACAGGACAAAGTAATAAATAACTTGTAATAACTCAATCTACATCACATTACCGTCAACTCAATACTGCACTTTACACTGCAGAGCATACCATGTCAACAGTGTGACCTTGTTTATAGCAGCAGTGCGTTATCATGTTTCCACATGCCCAGTGGAAAAACACAGCGCAGTGGGTTCATAGTTTCTTGGTTCTCCCGTTATAAAGAAGTTAGAGATTGTTGGTCCAAGTGCATAGAGTTTAAAGGTGACTATGTTGAAAAAGGAAAGGGAAAAAGAGTCTGGTTAACAACTGTGATGTATGGTTAGCATCGTGTAACAATTTACTATCATCTTCTCGAAACAAGTAAGTTATGTATTGTAATGTGGTAATTTAAAGGTGGTAAGTGTTTTTTTTTCAAGTTATACCAGCTAGCAAACATAAGATATTATCACATGCTGGTCCCATTTTAGAATGCGTCAAATAATATGCGCATCCCAGAGTAGTAAACTGCTTTGAAACTAAGTGGCTTTACAAATAGGAAATAATATAGAACAGGTTTAAAATATTTCCCTGGAATGAGAACACTATTTTGCTTGCAGCTGTATAGTAACTAATATATTCATTTGAATTTTAACAATGTTAAAAGAGCATTAAAAATTTCAATACACTTGGCATACATATTGATACGGTAATTTGTATCATAAATTACTTAAATGTAATTAATGATAGTAATATGAATATGTATTTTTATGTGACATTGATTTCAGAGGTTTATTAATTGTAATTATTATTGGTAAATAATAATATACGGCTTTACTGAAACTGTCAACAATAACGCAATAATGCAGAGAGGGGGTGAGTTGTTTATCATTACCGGGAACAAGGAAGTTACGTAATATTTCGCACGGTTTCGATAGAAGCTTCTAGAACATTTCCTAAAGTAATATGTATTAGTGGTTTTCATTGGATATTAAAATAGACGCTAATGTTGGCGCGTTTTATTAGCCAATAGCAGTTCATTTATAATCTTTAGGCGTATCTTGATGCAGGCCTATAAATAGTGTAGGTTCGAGGTAGCTTGTCTCCCAGTTCAACAGAATTCTCAGTACTCTACACGTCGGTGTCTCAGTTCATTCATTTCGCCAAGTTACACGCAGCAGAATTACGAGAATTATTATAAAGTATTATACATTTAAAAAATTACATAAAGTTGAAGTATGCGAGTTAAAAGTGATAAATAAGAAGTTATTACAAACAGTTTCAGTTTGGCGAGTATCCAGATCCATATGTAAAAGTGTTTGTGAATGTGTTCGACAATAAAAATTATAAAACCAATTTCTTCGTCAGTATAATTTCTGGATAAAAGATTCCTTTCCGATTCACACCCTGCAAGAGTTAAATGTCTACCTAAATAGCTAGCCGGAGAACATTTAAAGTGAATTATTTCAAAATTGATACAAATTGCTACGCCAGAGGGAGCTACGAACCAAACAAGGAATGACGTCACAAGATGGCAACGCGTGAAGTAAAAACAAATATTTGCTATCGCAATATTTAAAGCGTTGTTCTTCTTGCATAGTTACTTCAACATTATATATATATATTCCATTACTCTGAACTGCTCTGCTCAAGTATATGTCTCAATGCTCCATGCATAACAAAAGATTGAATTTAGAGATTACTTACAAAAATACAAATGTAAAATTTAGACTAGTCTGAAAGGTGTGGGCATGGTCACTTCCTGAGACCTGAAACTAAAAAGGTATTTCCACGACGTTCGCTGAAATTCAAATCTTCTTCTGTTCCTTATGGTTGCCTCTCACTTGAGCCAGCCTGTGGAGAAGGTCGCGTAACGTTCTTCTTGCAGACATAGCACCACCAATACATGCTGAAAGCATGCCATCTATTGAATGCTGGTAACTGCATCCTCCGGCAGGTAACACAAGCAATGTCATGGGAAGCTGCTTCATTGGCATACCAGGGGCAGAGGAAGCTTATCTTAGTTGAAGTTCCAGATGATATCTTATGAACTTTCCTCTGTTCAGCCAGATACAACAAACTGGTATAAGAAGGGAGCCATCCATGATTCCAAACTTCGATTTCTTTCTTAGGCCAAGAACTTTCCGAACAACCCTCATATGTTCCTCAGTAATCCATGTCCAAGTTTGACACCCAGTATTACTTATCCTTAATGTTATCTCTTTGTTGTAATATCATTCAGAAAGGAAGATAATTAAGGGTGATCACAGTTGTTTATTATTGCCAACTTCCATTTCCTAAAATTCATATTTTAACTTGTGTATTCAAAGTTTTTGCAAAATTACACGTATTTCTTTAACAAGACCTGTTGAGAACTTTTTGGTAAATATATTTTTTCAAAACAGATAAACTCCTTGTAATTTAATATAACATTTTCTGCCTGGAATTTTTATTTGCTTTTAGCAGTTACTATAGTTGCTTTTAGGTTTGTTTGATATTCTATAAGAATGTATGAATATTTTTAGCTGGTATTACACAATGCACAGGTGTTTTTAAAGCTAACTGAAATAAATCTTTTGCTGTGGAAGAATATTGTAATTTTTTACTTTCTCTACTACGTATAGTAAGTAGGGGAAGTATTGTATTCCACCCAAAAATTTGATACCGAGATTTCACCAGAAATACATGTTTTGAGACCCCCTGAATCCAAAAAAAAGCATTTTTGGAAACATGTCCATGTGTGTGTCTGTCTGTGAACAGCATAACTCAGAAACGAAGTCGGATAAACACCAAGTTTGGTATTTAGGTTCAGTATCTTCCAAGGATGTGACACGAAGGTTTTCAAGAAAATCCCCCCACCCCAGAGTACCCTTTACATGGAAGATTTTTCGAAAATTTTAATTTTCTCAAAAATGGCTCTAACGATTTTGATTAAAATATCATGTGTTTAAGATATTTTTATGACAAATAAAATGTATATCTTGAATTTCCTGGGAATGTCTCCAAAAGTATTCTTTATTGTGAACAACTTTTGCATAAGTCGTAAACCATAAGAGATAGACAAAATTTTACTACACCAAAAATGTAGATCGTGTTAAAATACACAATTTATGTCATATACATTTTTTTTGTTGAGTGAACCATTTTCGAGATATTACTTGTTATTCCCTTAAATTTTTCAATACTTATTTTCTCAAATGGGAATTCGTTATTCATTTTTTTGTCTTGGATATGCAAAGAGTATTAATCTGTGGGAAAGAGAATGGTGCTGCACATAGCAACCAGCTATTAAGAGATATGTATGTGCTTAAAGGCTACTGTATTTCCAAATTGCCTTTGTAAATATACATTCCCCTTACATCTACAAAAAAATTAGCAATAAGATAGAGTCTGCAAATGTTTATTTCGATTAACATGAAGTAGATGGAGAATAAGCATTTGTAAAAATAGTTTGTACAAGAGTAGAGAAAGTCATGTGAGTGTAACACATCAGATTTTAAATTGTGTGTTGCAGGTGCACACCTAGTGTTAGCTTGTCGTGATGTGAGAGCTGGTGCAGATACCTGTGCATGGATCATTAAGAAAACTGGAAACACTTCACTTATCTCACTTCATTTGGATCTCAACTCCTTTACAAGTATAAGGAATTTTGTGAAGTACTTCAAGGGCTGTGAGTATTTTGTTAAGCTGCTGCAATTATTATTATTATTATTATTATTATTATTATTATTATTATTATTATTATTATTGTTGTTGTTGTTGTTGTTGTTGTTGTTGGTAATGCGTATCGAGAGCCTTGAAGATAAGGGCAATTACTTTACAGAGCACTTTGATCATTTGCTTAGCATAGCAGCCCTAGAAGGTAATGAAGAGTTTAGATTCTGTGTCTGTCAGAGTTAGTGTAATCACTGTGAAAGTGCTAGGGAGAATGTAAAGATGAACAGAAGAATAAATTTTTAGAAAATTACCATTGGTAATACTGTACGCACATATTTAAAATTTATTTAGAATAAAGTTGTACATAAGTTTTACAATATTGTCTTATATAAATTATAAAATGCAAGATATATTAAAGGTAATTATGTACAATAATTTAAATATTTATAGGATATAATGGATCTAACATTGTGTCTCTTTATATTCCTTTAATAAAAGTTATTCTTGATTACTAAAATATTTACTTGCTGTTATGTTATTACAGTTTGTCGAAAGAAATTTTGTTGCAGAATTTAAGAAAGCTCTTTGTGTATTTAAATATTAATTGTTACTTACTTATAGGCCAGTTTTGTCTTTTTAGTAGTGCTGCTATCATGGTATCTTGTTCGTGATTTAATATTTGCCATTGAAATAGTAAGTTTTCAACAGTTTGATCTTCTAAACCACATGGACACATGGAGTTGTTGATAATTTTGAAACAGTTTAGATACTTCCGAATCCTTCCATCTTCTGTGACCATGGCAGTTAAGTTAGATGTAATGGTAAACTTTAATTTCAGACGATCTTGGGTAAATAGGATTTAGTAATTTCTCCTTTAATAGTTTGTTCCCATTCACTTTGCCATTTCCTTAATGTGTTGTCTGCTAAAATTGTTGCTATTGCACTTTTTGATGTCTTATTAACTTTTTGGGATGTCTGTACTTGCCGCTGCTTCCTTCGCGTGTTGGTCAGCTAAGTCCTCCCTTGGTGTCCTGCATGGCTTTTATCCAATTGAATGTTTCCTTCTGATTCCAGTTGCATGACTTTCCTCCTGATTTCATCAATGAGATATGTGTTGTTTCGCAGGTTCTTCGGAGAGTCCAATGTTATTTTGCTGTGTGCATACATGTGTGAGACAGAGATGAAAGCTTGATAGTGAAGTCATTATTCTTAACCTGAATAATAATTTAAGATAAATAATTACAGAAATGCGTTACTATTTCAGTCTGTACTATTTAAATAATTAATACATAATACATTTAAAATTTACACAAAGTTAAAATAGTTTAGTAAAATATTACAATTTCAAAGTCATTCAGTTATTTTTCAGAATGCTATAACATATGTACATCACAACATAAAATAAAATAATTTGCATTAGGTATACAAGTGCTACAATTCGTTGACAAACATCTATCCAACAGGTAATTCTTCAAAAACATCTTAAATGAATTACCTAGTGAAGATTTTGTGTGTTGTGGTAACTTGTTAAATAATAATGTGCCTCTAATGTAAGGATCTTTATCTGTTGCAACTTTTATGGTGAATGCTCTATAATAATTATTGTTGCTTCTAGTGTTACATGAATAAGGATCTTTATTCAAGGTGCCAAAATTGGCATCCCTTGTAATTAACAATATAGCTTTATATGCATATAGTTACACAGCCGTCAAAATGTGCTGATGTTTGAGTATTTCTCTTACTGACTGGCAATGTTTGATATTATATGTATATACCTCAAGCATTTTTTTTTAATTACCAATACCCTGTTCATATTTGTAATGTATGTTCCACCCCAAATTTCAATCCCATACTGTATAAGTGAATGTATTGTTCCATAATACACTGTTTTCAGGACATCTTTTCCCATGTGATTAGCTAATTTACGTAGCAGATATAACCGTGAGCCTAACTTTTTACAAAGAATCTCTACTTGTTCATTGTAGATAAGGTTTTTATCAAGATGAATTCCAAGAAATTATGTACAATTTACTTGCTCAATAATTGAACCATCATATATTATTTTGCATGCATTTTCTTGTTCCCTAGGTTGAAATAAGGTGCACTTAGTTTTGTTAACATTAAGTTTTAAGTTGTGATGCTTTCAAATACTCAGTCAATTTCTGTAATGTTAAAGATGCTTTAATTTCCAGTTGGTTTAAATTCTTGCCTGAACAGATGAAATGAATAGCAAAGCAACATTTGAAGAAAAACAGTTAAAAGCCTTTAAAGAATCAATGATAAAGCATGCAGCACCTTACAACCAAAAAATTCAGACCAATAAAATGAAAATACACATGGTACTACTTTAAAATCAGCAAAGTTTTTGTCTGGTATCTTAAATTTAAAATACCAAAAATTAATTAATTTAACCTGCAAATCAACAAAAAGAAATAAATATGTAAATATATATATATATATATATATATATATATATGTAAATTGAACAACTAATAATGAAAATCATAAAATTAAAAGACATGCATGTAAATGAAGGTAACTTTATAATTCAACATATTGTTTTTGTGCATCACTTTTTATTCTTTTTTGGGACCAGACACTCCAGTAACTCTCTCTTCCTGGTAGAGTTTCCATTCCATAAACTGCAGAATCAGATGCATGCTGAACAGTAGGGTTGGTAGGACATGCACATCTTGCTTGCATCCATTTTTAGGATAGTCAATTAGTATTGAGCAGTTGAACATCAGGCAGGTCATAAGTTTTTAATTAGGTGGGAGGCTGTCCATGTACAATATATAAGAATTTAACACCAGCCTGCCAATTCCTTCTTTTGTTGTGGTAATCTCTCGTGTATCTTTTTTTTTTTTTTTTTTTTTTTTGTTTACTTGGTGCCTGTTATTGTTTTACTATTTTGAATTTTGGGTTCTTTGTCCTCCGGCTAGCTATTATTCCTCAGTTGAGCAAATATCTCTTGAACAGGGTGTGTAAATGGAAAGGAGTTGTTACTAAAAGATAACACTGATAAAAGAATTTGTTTTTACACTTTTATTGCTGTCACACTTAATTAATTTCACATATTTAATCTTGATACATGCCTGACTGAAACTGTTATATTTCTGAATGTAACTACAATCACTTATTTACTACACACTATTAATTCACGTATTTCACATTTTGTAACTAACTTTGTAGAATTGCGTAATGTGTACCTTATGAATGCTTCCTTAGAACTGCCTGACATGTAACTCACGAGAGAGATTTCTTAGAACTGCGCGACATTTACCTTGTGAATGATTCTGTAGAACTGCGTGATACTTGCCTCTGGCTCAAGAATTTATACTCCCTCACCCCGATATGCCTAAACATTATAATCGAGCTGCTATTGGTTAATAAATCGCGCCAGCATTAGCATCTGTATTATAAGCCAATCAAAATTACAAACACATATGCTCTAGGGAAGATATTCCCTCCATTTCTAAAGAAAGGCACACTACCCTGACGTCATTTGTTTGTCTCTTCTAATTGATAAACAACTCACCCCCTTCCTTCATTGTTATCCACTCCTATTGTCAGTTTCAGTGAGGCCCTGTAAATTTATTTCCTAACAATGCTTATAGCTAACAAACATCTAAAATCATTGTCATACAATAATGTTAATTTACACTACAATCACTCTGGCATTCAGTGTTGTGATATAAAATACTGCCTCACTTTCAGCGTTTTACTCTGATCTTCTTTCATCTAAATATGCATAAATCAGTCACATCTGATGTGTCTACACCTCCCATAAATTTAGTATAGTCAAAAATCACATCAGTTTTTTTTAATTGCTGGCTGGTTACAAATGAATTTGTTAGAAGTGGTTGCAGGTTCACAGACTATATTTTGGTGATTTTTCTTTTCCTTGAAGCCACAAAGAAGCAGAAACCTTTTTTTATGAGGAATCTGATTTGGTCTATTGAGAATTTTGAAATTAGTGATGAGGAAGGAATTTTTTGTTCCTGGATTGTGCTGATTAAAAATGTACCAACAGAATACAGCTTTTCTGCTAGGGAAATTGATGTAAAATATTGTCACAGAAGATATGAATTGATAACCCTTGTTTAAGTAATTACCAAGCTTCAGAAGCTTAGTAATGATATTCCCTAAGGCATTTTCTTTAATATCTGCCTTTTCAATATCTGTTCTTGCACCACAGTATAATACAGAGCGGTTCCTCAGCTAACTGGCCGTTAGTTGCAATGCGTGTTCCACGTGCGATCCCTCAGCTATCTGGCCGGTAGTCGCGATGCGTGTTCCACGCGCTATATTGAGTGTATCTGTTTATTGTTCTCATAATTGATACTGATACCATATTGTTACTGATTTTATGATGATTATTACGATATATTGATTACCTATTGAACAAACATAATTACTTTTTATTTTATCAGTACCACCTTTTTCACAGTCGGTGTTGAAAGTGGTGTCCTTCAGCAAATAAACATTCTTGGCATCTTCTGATGAAATTACCATTCACACGCATAAGTTCTTGTTGCATAATTACCCTAATTTCTGTTCTTATATTGTTTTTAAGATCGTCTATGGTGCGAGGATTATTCCTATAGACTCTATTTTTGAGAGTTCCCCACAGATAAAAGTCACACACAGTAAGATCCGGCGATCGAGCCGACCATAACCCTTTAGTTTTTCTTCCGTTAGAACCCTTTGTTTCTTTTTACAACTTAAAACATTAAATCATCCCGTTCTCCTCACTTTATTCACTAGATATCTGTTTCTCTACTCGGAAATTTATCGTGAAATTGCCTACACACCTGTCTACATGAGTCGGTTTTCACATACGTGTCATACATAAAAAGTCTTGTTCAAGCGAAAATTTGAGTACCATTTCTGGGTTGTAATAATCCGATAATTCAATCGCACACAAATACACACGCGTCTCGCGTCTATACACAAGAAGCAATAACAGCTGACTGAAGCCCGCTGCCACATGTCCGATAAGTGGAAGAGCCTGTGGTCTTGAGTTCATTCAGATGTGTTGCACAAGATTGCCATGCAATCCCCGGCCAGAGCACTGAGGGACCGGTATCTAGAAACCAAGACAGTAATTTACTACTAGGTCATACAGTATCCATAAGTTCATTCCCCATCTGTGGCATTGCTTATTAGGCAGATACTGCAGTAACTTTGAATGGAGTTTGGTTCCCACAAGACTTTCATCCACACAAAGTTCCTTGTGGTGTATAGTGATGTCTAAATACATTATTGGCATAGTCAGCCAATACTTGAAATTTGCCAGTGGGATTATAGGAAGGAGTATCTGAGGGGAAAGTTTAGAATTATCACCAAGCTGGAAGAATTTGAGAAGTAATTGAAATATGTTTGTGGAAACATTTGAGAAAAACTAAGCTATATATATGTTTGATTCTCATGACCAGTAGCTCTATATTGTAGGCTTTTTCATAATTCCCATGTTCAATATAACAGCTACAAAGGCTCTCATTTCTGCCAATGTAGTTGCTACCCACTGTTTCAACATAAGATGTGCTGATACACTGGCTGAAGTTTGGAGAAATTGGTTAGCATGCCTGTTGGTTTTAGCAACCATAGTTGTATGAAGTTAACAGTGAAAAAAAAAGACCAAAGCAGTCAATGGTGATGGCATTAGCTAGTGTGTGCATAGGAACTGGTGGTTCTGCATAGTTAAACGGATGATTTACACTGTCTGCATCATGTGGTTGCACCTCTGTAAATCTGTTTTGATAAGCAGACTGATTATTTACATGTATATGAGTGGCTCTGATATCAGTTGTATTTTCTTCACTGTCCACTCATGTAAATAAACGTGGACTTGAGAAATTTGTTTGGAGTTGATTTTGTGTTTTGGAATATAACAAGAAGGTTGTGAAACATTTCAGAAAACTATGCATGACATTTACATCACGGCAAGGATCATGGTTTGCACAAAAAGAGTTAATGTTATTTAATGTCAGGTCCTTCGGTTAATAAATGCTGTAACAATACCATGGTAGTTTTTCATACAATTCAATTTCATTTCACTACAATTATTTATATAAGGTGGTGCAATAGTGAGTTTTCCCAAGAGACAAGAAATGTTTAGATTTAATTTGTTGGCAACATAGTATAAACACACTCATTTTTGTTCAAATTGTCTACCGCCTTGTCAATACATTTCATACAACACCTTATGACTGATCCACATAAGATGATAAAGATTTATGTGCATTGATGGTATGAAATGCATTTCTGAATGGAAATTTTCAGATCATCTAAATTACTTGGAAATACACCATATCCTTCATAATCCCCTATAGACTAAAATTACAAGACTGTGATGGTTAAAAAGTCTCACTCTGTGAATGTTTATTCAAAAAGTTGTGAACATTCAGTCCAGATTGGGTTGGAGCTGTATTTGTTTGCCAAATGAAATGCTGCATCTGATTGTTTTCCAGCCTAGATACTACAAAGTTTTGCAGTATTTCTCAATAAGCCACTGAAGTAGCTGAACCAAAAGAAATAAAGTTCCATTAGTTCAGTACTTGAAATTCCTACCCATGCAGGAATATCTGAAACATTGAGCTCTTTCTCCATTATCTCATGAGAGTTTGTGTTAGACCAATAAACACAGTAATGGCGAATAATACGTCCAAATTATACCCACGCCGCTGAATCTTTGCACTTGACAGTTCATGTGGCTTCGCGTAAAGTTGGCTATGTTGTGGTTGCAACGTTGCCAGAGTGGCTAGTAAACAACAACAGCTGATAGTTCTTTCTATCGTGCCGCATACAAAAGTGTAGTAAGTAGCGAACGTTAATGAATAATAACTTTTGTATTATTATTGTTAATTGAAAATAACTCTGCATAAACATTGCAGCGTATGTAGAATAAATTACGCACTTTTGACAATATAGAAACAGAACAATGCAAACTTGCCTGCTCAATGAGGAGAAATAAAACAAATTATAAGCATGCGATAACAAAGTTATTTTCATTCACCGATTTAAAACTGCAATGGTTCAATTCCATCCAAATCCCTGTCGTCATCATTATCTTCACCAAGGCATGTCATTAATGGTTCACACTCACTAATAATTCCGTCTATTTCTTGTGTTTTTCGTATTAGCTTATTCACATGATCTACTTTCTTCTTCCACGAAGCCGCGTCCACCATCACCACACCTTCCCACAAAAGCCTTTCCACCTCGGTAATGGTAAATGACTCATTGTTCTCCCTCACATAAGCCTTAATATCGCACCACACTAATTCGATAGGGTTGAAGTGACAGTGTACGGCTTTATCAGCAGGAATAGAGGGATGGCCATGAAGCTTCACATACTCCTTTTCCTGTTCAAAGAATTCTCGGGTCCTCCTTAATAGTTCCAATGCCTGACTATTAAGTGGCACACTTCGGCGCAAAGGATTTTCATTTCGTGAATCATCACTCGGCGATCGATGTCATTTTTCAGACATTGTTGCACTTAAATTTTGTATAAATAAATAATATGACTTAAATGTATATAAAATAGATAAATATATATTTATAAAGGAACAATAACAACACTATAAAACAATAACCACAAATACAAATAACAATGAACAATATGTAGCCTGCAAAGAACATCCCGACGCTCGTGCTAGAGATTCACAAACTGAAGCATGTGGTTGGGAATAGCTACATTCGGCAACAGAGCTGCTTCCAGCTCCCGTTCCGCTTCTGCTTTGTCATCGATCATCCGGAATGCTGCCTTGTGATTGGCTTAGGAAGTTAAACGGTTAAAGCTTTTCATCTGGTTTTTTGCGAGTGTACCAACTTAAACGCTAACTGCCAAATGCAACGTTACGGCGGTGGGGGTATAGTTTGAAACTTGCCTAATCTATGCATTAAATTTACTGCCATAAATTAGGGTCTGCTTTGTTGTAGATAAAAAACAACTTATGGAACTCAAACCTTCGTATTATCTTCATGCAATACATGAATTAATTTTGGACAACAGGACTTGAATTTTACTCCTTTTGGGATTATTTGCAGGCTCCTTCAAGATGTGCCCAGCTGAACCATGCCTTACTAGTTCACTTATGAGACTTGCTACAAATACCTGAGCAATTAATTGAGCATTTTCTTCACAGTGGAGAATAATATGGCCAATTGGATCTTGAAGCATCAGCAATGTTCCCAGTTCTTTCAAGCTTTAAGTTTCAGCAAAGGTTGTCGAGTTGGTAATGGTGCATCAGGAAGTCTTATCTGAAGTCATTATGAATTCTGGCAGGTCTTTGTCATGCTTCCACTGTAATTGAAGTGTGTAAATTCGTTGTTCATGAGTAAACTTATGTGCCATTGCAAAGAAAGTTACATTCACAAATTTCACTCATTAATAACAATAGTTAACTGACAGGCAAATGAACATATGTATACCTTGTTGTCAGTGAAACAAATCTAAACCTAAACATGTCTTATCTCATTGTTATTATGTAGTGCTGCATAAGGGGAAACTGACTTTTGCATCTCCCAGTATCTTTTTACATATGTAATTAATTTTTAAATTGGATAATTAAGAGATTTAAACGTTATTGAAGAATTGTTATTGTGTAGATGTTTGACATATAAGAGGCAAGATAGATGGCAATTTTTATACCTTTTGAATATCCAATAGCATTGTGCTTGCTCTTGTAGGTGTCGCTCTCAGAATTAGCCAAAGACAAGGAATCTGTCGCACCAATATTTGGTTACTGATGTCTGATTAATGTATATATTTTGTTTTGTTGCGTGTTTAGCTACAAGGATATAACTAAACAAGTACAAACTTCCATTTTGAATAGGTACATAATGTACCTGGTGCTGAAGCCAGGTATATTTTCTGTATAGTTTTCCTAAGTGAAGGAGATAAGTAGGGAAATAAATAAATAAGATCTTTTTAAAATAATATTTGAGTCAATTGAACTCTTAACTTGTCAAAACTCCTTACCTATGGTAGGACATTCTTTGCGAACTGAATCAGATAATTCAGTTATATTTGGGTGCCTAAAGCATTGTGTTCCGAGTGGATTCTTGAAGTTCCTTTGTTTGGAAGTCTAATAAATCTACATAAAGAGTTGTCTTTGGTGGGAATTTAAAAATTCATTAAGGCTGTATGAATTGAAGAACCTTACATGAGGCATGAAAGAAGATCTTTTAAAAACCTACAAAACAGTCTTCATGAACTCGTATAGAGTGGTGGTCAGGACATTTGCCAGTGTATAATTCAGTGTAACTTGACTCAAACAGGTTGAGCCTCACAAATAGGCGTGCAAGGAAAGCTTTTGCTATATAAAGGCTTAAGTACGCTCATTTGTATTTTTCATGGTAGCTGTTGAACATGAAGCTGTTAAATGATATAAAAAATATACTTCCTTTGAACTTGCGTGAAAACTGCTTTCCCCATTTCATGAATCATTTCCAGTGATTGGTATTGTCTTGTTACTATGTATTTCGGCTATACTGCCTCAAGCGTATTAACGAAATAAATATATATTGACCTTTATTATGATCTATAAGAAAGTCAGATATTTTAATGAATGTGCGGGTTTCCACCTTCAGCAAAATTATTTGATTGTGCTTTTGGAAAATAAAGTGTATTTCTTATAAAATGTGAAAAAATGCTCTTCTTATAAAATTGTATGAATCTGTTTTTCCCATCTTGCAAATCATTTTATGTATATTATTGCCCTGCTTAGGTATAATCCTTTGAACATATTAATGGGCTTTTACTGTATTATAACAAAATGAAAATGTGTAACAAAATACAGTGTATGTCTTCTGCTACTTTTTCCACAGAATCTGTATATGCTTGTCACAGTTGCTCTAATGTAATGAATAAATCACAGTTTTTACCTTGAGCAAAAGCATTTGATTTTCAATCCATGAATGCAAAAGCATATTCAGTTAACTCAAAGTTTTGTTTCATCTTTGCGTTCAGCAAGAGCAATCAATTATGAATCCTCTTATAAATGCAGAAGAAAGTGTACTGTACCTTTTACTTGAATAAGACTTGCTAGAATTTAAGTAAGTAGAACTAACCGTAAAAGGTATAACATTAGTCAGGAAGAAAGGGGAAAGGGAAGTTGTGAATTTGTCTGTCATACAGTGGCCTGTAGAGGTAATTCATTTGCTAAATTCTAAGGAATGTAATCATTAATGATAATTGTTACCTCTTTTTCCAGTGGGATACCCGTTGCATGCACTTGTGAACAATGCTGGAGTGTTCTATCATCCACAAGCTGAAACTGAGGATGGATTTGATGTAACTTTCCAGACTAATTACTTAGGTAACATATTTCTTCAAAGTGGTTGACACAATAGATACATCAAAATGATATGATATGGTGTGTATTATAAATATTCTGTCCAAAAAAACAATAAAAATATGTTACATACATATGTTTGTTGTTTGATGACTAGTTCAATTCGGAACATAAAATGCTTATGTCAGTCTCACATTTTCAGCCATAGACACGGCAGATAATAGTGCTAAATTCATAAATCTTGACATGGCTAAATGTTTTTTGGCCATCTACCTTGAAATAAAATTTTAATAAAGAGTCAAGTGAAAAATGCAATGCCACAACCAGGATTTGAACACAGTTCTCCTGCTCTCTGTGCGGTTGCTCTAGTCATTAAGCTACTGTGACAACATGCTGATGGGGCATTGAATTCTCCAATGGACTGCATTTAAATGGGACTGGCAATCGCAAGTATTTTTATTACTGGTTACACAGGTTTTTAGGTTGGCACATTGTCACATTAGATCAATGGTTAGAGCACTGCACAGAGAGCAGGAGAACTGTGTTGAAATCCTGGCGTGGCATTGAATTTTTCACTTGGCTCTTTATTAAAATTTTATTTCAAGGCAGATGGCCAAAAATCATTTAGCCATGTCAATCATTTATGAATTTAGCACTATATCTGCCATGTCTTTAACAAGTATAAATAATTTCCTTAGTTATACATTTAAAATGTTTATATTCAGTGGACAAAGTGTTCTAAATAAAAAGGATAATATTGTGCCCTAAACACTAGTATAGGAGGTGAGGAATTCAAACTGGGTAAGATCCAGTAGCAGAGCAAGTATAATGAATATGCCGAATATTTACAATTACTAAGATAGTGTTGGCGCATCACTTACAAAAACTATTAACAGTAAAATACAAATGTAGTATAAAAGTGTAACCATCAATCATTTAAAAACTACACTTTTTATACTTATTGTAGTTAACACAATTTTGGATCTACTTTAAAACATAAAATATGCATAGCACAGATGGATAGTTGCCATTTATTTGCTGCAGTTTCATCCTTTTTAGCTTAGTGTTGAATGTGTGTGGCACTATCAAGCACATAGATCTTTCCTGCTCCAGTTAGTGGGAATACTAGATGATCTGCACATTATTTTGCTTCTTGCATCAAATTTATATAAACTATGATTTCCAAAATTCCTTGGCATTCATATGTATTAATAACTATGCCATTATTGATTATAAGACGCATCACTTGTTTGGTATTGATCATATCAGCAGCACAAGTGATGGTGTTCATTCAAATCAGGTAAATGAAAGAACACAAAGAAGAGTATTATGCAATGAAAATAGATTCTAGTTCTCTATGTTATGTATCTAAATCAACCACTTTTTGCTTCAAATGGCTTGGTGCACTGAAACGTTTTTGTTTTGTAACACTGCACAGCTTGTGAATTTCCTAATCAGATTTAAGTTTAAATTGTTTGCCTCGTCACATTGTATCATCCCCTCATTGCTGTGTATGTTTTCAGCATTCACTGCTCTAAAACTGCATATGACATCACCAGCAAACATGGGAACAATTTTCCCTGTGAATTTGTGGTTTTGATGATACTTCATGCATGTGATGTAATTGAGTGAAGGCAATCTCATTCAATTTAATGTAAAAAATTGTCCTTTTTCAGTGCATATCTCCATGAAATTTCAGAATCCATTTAATTTGTAGAGTCATATCAGTTGGAAAGTGTTTTTATTTAAAGTTTGATACATCACTACTTTTGATGAGTCCATTGTATCATTCTCTATTTGAGGCTTAAATGTTTGCTCAACATTTGTATTTAACCAGCTCGTGTATTTTTAGGACCCTTTCTTCTCACATACTTGCTGTTAGACTGCTTGAAGGAATCTCAGCACAGCAGGATTGTGAATGTGGCATCAGCAGCTCATAAAATACCTAAAGACTTAGACATATTTGACAAGACTGAAAAGCAAGAATACAACTTTTTGGAAGAATATGGAAAATCAAAACTTTGCATGGTGTTATTCTCTCATCAACTTGCTAGTATTTTAAAAGGTAATTTGAAAAATAATCATTTTAAATCTTTTTAGAATACTCTTTATTAGAAATGCATTATGACTTAGTTACAACACTTGCAAATGCAAATTACATTTTATGGTAGACTCTTGATTACCTGACACTATATCAGCAATCTTCCTGAAGTAATACATGCAAGAAAGACCTCTCTGACTATTACAGCAGAATTTTAATAACTCAGCCACAGAACTGCTTTATATCCTGTATGCTTACAACATGTTTGTTGGTGTTGGTGCAATTTCAATTTTTAAATAATAATAATAATAATAATAATAATAATAATAATAATAATAATCGTTGTTGTAAGTTTAACTTCCTTTAACTGGGTAGGTTACATTGGATGATGAGTGAAATGAGTCTGGCGTCCACAGAGCTTGAAGTTCCTGGACATTCATCTTTCATCATCTTTTCAGGATAAACAAAAACCTTGGAAAAACCTTATTTGAATAAGTCACCCTGATCAAGATTCGAGGGACCTCTTGAATGTGAGTCAGACATGGAGGTGGGCTAATGCCAATTTTATCATCTTTGTGGAACACAAAATGATGAGCATGCCATTCCATTAGATATTGCTGTAAAGCATGCAGAAAAGTTTGTGAAATGTGCTTCTGAAATTCTAAAACCGAAGAATTCAAGTATTGTAACAAAATTATAAATATTCTGGGAATTAAAATATTTTCCATTTTGGAGCTCAATTATTGTTTGTGGCACTCTGTAAATACCTGTTTTGTGTTTATATGTTTTTTATAGAGAGAAAGAGAAATGAAGACATGTAGTCTTTTGTACCTTCTTTTATCACATTTATACTAATTTTCAAATAAAAATGAGGAGTCGTTGCTTTTTGGCATGAAATTGTTCTTATTAAAAATATTGGAAGTAATATCTGACTTGTACAACCCAGAGTCTACACATTCTATCTAGAGAATGTAAAAGCTTAGGAATTGTAATGGATTATCAGCTAAAAAAAGAAAACATTTTAATGTAATATTTAAATGTAGTAAATATATCGGCAACTCATATGTCATAATTTGTTTTAACAGGAACAAGTGTGACAGTGAATTGTGTAGATCCAGGAAATGTTGAAACCAATATCTACCGATATTTTCCATATTTAAGCAACACTTTGCTGTTTGTCATACAGAAGCCCATACGTGTATTGGTTGTGAAAACTCCTTGGCAAGGTGCTCAAGGAGTGTTGCATGCTACTGTCGCCTCTTCACTTGTCAATTTATCGGGAAAATATTTCAGGTAAGTTTAACAAAACGGAGCAACTCAGGAATATATCTAATAATGTGCCATAGAATCTAATAGTGATTGTAAAGTTAAATTAGATTTTAAATATGAGTGCTGCAACCAGGACTTGAACCACAGATCTTTAGCTCTTAAATCTGATTAAATTTGCTAACTTAAGCCTATACACATATTGTGGAATAATAAGATACTGCTAACTTAAGCCTATACACATATTGTGGAATAATAAGATACTTTTGATTGGATGCCAACCATATTTTGGTATTTGACAACCATGATAGAGCTTTCATCATATGTAATTATAGAAACAGTATGTACAGTTGGTTGGGTCTGAAAAGATCTATTTGAGTTTCTGAGCAAAGGGATAAAATTGTATGCAGATTTCTCTGAAAAAGTCGAAGATTATATAGCAAATATCCAAATTGCCACCAAAAACCTAAATGAAATAGAGAGGAACACAATACAAAGTGAATGTTTCAAAATAATTGAAGAAAAAATAGGAAAGAAAAGGATAGCTAACCCCACAAAAAAAAGTAATAAGAGCACTAAAAAGCAAACCTGTGATTTATACAAAAGCTGACAAAGGGAACACAGTGGTAATTATGGAAAAAACTATCTAGAAAGATGGAAACGTCTTTGGAAAAAGATGACAACTCTTAAGTACAAAAAGATCTCCTAAATAAGTGTATAATGAAGTGTATTTGAATGAAACAATTGATGATTGTAAATTAATAGACAAAAAGAAGCGACACAAAATTAGAAACTTGATGCTGCCCAGACTCTATGGCCTTCTGAAAATACACAAACCAGGAAAAGCAGTGAGACCCATTAAAAGCAATATAAACCTTCCCATTAACAAATTAGCAAAATGTCTTGCACACAGATTTTCTTCCTTTCCTAAATCTGAAACACAATCATAAAAAATTCTCTGATCTAATTAAAAAATAGAAGATGTAGAAATAGATAAAACAGATACTTTGGTTCTCCTTTGATGTCATGGCTCTCTTTCCAAGCATACCAATGAAAAACCTACTAATACACATCAGAAACTGACTGCTAGCAATAGGAAAAATTTGGAGGAAACCCAAGAATACATCACCACATTAACTAAACTGTGCGTAGAACGGAATCATTTCACTTTCAATGAAAATATTATAAACCGAACTCAGATTTAGCTGTGGACAACCACTATCACCACTATTTTTTTTTATTTATTTATTTATTTGTTTATTTATTTATTTATTTATTTATTTATTTAGCTATTAGCAGACCTCATTATGAGCAATGAACACACTAGAAGCAAGAGTCACGAAGGCATTCCCCTGGATATTCAAACTATGGTACTACTTTGTTGACAATATTTTTGCAGTAGTCCCAGAAAAGCACTTTAAAAGATGCATTGAAAGTATTAAACCTTCAGAAAAAATCTATAAACTTCACAATGAAGAACAGATATAATGGACTTCTTAAAATCATCAAGAAAAAAAACCACTTAACGTTTGGCATCTACAGGAAACCTACTCACACCAATGTTACATAAAGCAAAACTATTATAATCCTGTTACCCACCAACATGTAGTACTGAACAGTCTTGTGCACAGATTAGTTAATGTACCCATGAGCAAAGAAGAATATAACTAAGTTAAACAATATAATAGATATAGCTTCAGAAAATTGATTCCAGACAGAAACAGTACATAAGAAAATAAAGACAGTTATGAATAGAAAGAGAGTAAAGGACGTCAGCACAATCATTCCAAATAAAAAACAAAACAAGATGTTCAAGAAATTCACATACTGCATAGGATCTTGAAACAGACATTATCATGTTGGCTGCAAAAACAGTTACTCCATCAAGAACACATTAAATTCTAAATTAAAAGATGACAGCCTACAGGAGAACAAGTCAGGAATATACCAGATCAGCTACAACAACTGTAAAAAAATGAATTGGGTAAACTAAAAGAAACATAAAAACAAGAGCAAAAGAACACATCAGGAACATAAAGCAAAAGCAGGAATAAAAATCAGCAGTAACTTGGCATTTTTGGAGGGAACAACACACTATAAACAAGGATCTGCAAATACTAAAAAACATTTCAGGGAAAATAGAACTTGCTGTTTGGGAAAATATTCACACTTGGAAGAACAGAAAGCGCATTTTCAATTTTGAAATCCCAAGACGACATAGTTATGCAAAGGTTCATCCAACCACTACCAGGGACAAGGCCACCCACTATGAGGAGTGATGCCAGTGGTTGACCAAGAAATGATGATTTTAGCAAGAAGCTCCAGAAACATGTTTTCCATTTCTAAATGTAGTAAATGATATAGTGCTACAAAATTGACCAGTAATTAATCTAAATGATTTATGCAAAATGTTGTCACTAATAATGGCAAATGGAAACATGAACAGCAACCAAGCGCAAGAGCATGAAATGGCTGAGCTAATATGGCAGCCTGTAAAGCGATCGCTTACACATAATAAAGGAGATTATTTACAGGTATCAAAGTGAACAAGAGTGAGCTAATCTGCTAAAGGAAGTTAAACTGCAAAACAGTAATACCTATCATCACAATTCATTTTGCTGCAATTTTTCCCAATATTCCAGTGACTCCTGCTCATGATCTTACACAAAGGCAGTCAATAAGTAGACACATGGAATGGAAAACCTGATGCGAGGTGGCAGAATAATCGCATGTTGAGAATCACTCTGATTGGTTTGTTTCTTGTGGCGTTTCTTTGATGTCGACATAAATTTAAAAGCTTGGACCTTGCAAGATTCTAAGTTTACACTTAATTCAATGTTTATTTGTATGTTTTTACTTCATACTTTGTAAATGGTTCCATTACAATGCATGTCATCTGGCTTTTTAGCTTACATTATGCTTACACTTAATCTTCATTCTGAATGGGGCCTTGTGTGCTTACTGTTTATTTGGCATATAAGCAGGGACAGGAATTTTTGGAAATCATGAAAATCACCACAAAGTCATTAAGCCCTTTTTTGTCGAAATATTGATGAAAGATGGAATTGTACGCATGATTTGGTGCATAAAACAATGGCGATAAATTGCAAAATTAATTAAATGCAAAATATCATAAAATCATGATATATTCACAAGATTGTAAGAAAAGCCTAAATTTTCCCTTTTCTTTACATTTTGAAGCCGTACCCTTTGCTTCACTACCTGCTGTTGATTCTGCTACCGACTGCTAGTGGTTGGCAATGAGATCTTTCTCTCAGGGTATGTGTGGGCATATTTTGAAAGGATAACATCAGTTTAAATTGTCTGAGAAATTTAATGTGATCTAAATACTTGAGCTATTGAAGGGAGTTGCCGACCATTTGAAAATAAAGAATGAAACTGATTATGAACTGTAGCACTCGAAACTATAGCAATTGAATTATTATATCTGCTAACTTCAGTATAAATTTTACGGTTTGAAATAACTGCTTTCACAATAAAAAAACTAAAAATATCTGAGTTACTAAATGCTTACCGGCGAAACTCTCTGTGGCTGCTGCTAAGTAACTGATAACCCAGCGTGGTCTTAGGCGCTATGAACTGCCAATCACTGTAAAAGACTGTAAGCCCCTAAGGCTGTACATGAAGAAAAGAAAGGATGACAAGATGCTATTTTAGCTATACACGCTCTTCTATTACTTAGGTTCCGCATACCTTAGAACTTTCCCACCAAGTTTCCTTCTCATGTGGGCCAATCTTAAACTATAAATTCCTACATATGTGTATCTGACACTGTTATTATGTGGTACCTCCCCAATTTTGAGAATTTCCCTGACTTTTCTCTTTTACAGAATTTCTGTCTACGTGACTTTGGAAATGTACTGAACCGAAACCATAACTGCATTCCAAGAATCTTTATGCCTAACGTGTTCGCTAATCGGGCTATTACTAATAATTTTTCTCGTCAGTTACCTTTTTCTTTGGACAAATCTTTTTAACTCAAGCTTATTACATTATGCATTGATTTAATATACAGAAATTATTTATTGCAATTATTTCTCCATAATATTATTATTTCTTTATTTAATTATTTATATCTTCCTGTCAATAATTACGGTATCAATTTTAAAGATATAAATGAAGAATTGCAATTTACCTCGGACAGCAACTGTTGGATTGTGAAACTGGGTTGTAACGAAATGTGATGCTCCTTCATTCCCATCATGCCAAGGTCATTTCATCTATATATCCATGGTGATTGGGTCAGAAGAGTCTTTTCACTGCTGGTTACATGTGTAGGAGGACAGAAGTGAAAGTGAAGTTCTATTCGAAAATGGGCCGTACACAAATTCCTAAAACAATGAAAATGAAGGATTTTATGTGAACAATTAAAGCATACCGATTTGCAAATTCTCAAGAGAAATTATATGTGTGAAAAACCTTCGAATTGCAAGGCCACATGGCAAAGAAGAAAAGATGAGAACAGCAGGAATGTAACGACAAACATCATTTAAAGAAATACCAACGTCTGCTAAAAGAGAAAACAATAGTAAAGTGGAATTTATCATGGATACTACACAGATGTTACTACAGGTAAGGGAGTGCTTTTAATTGTAATGGTATTATAACTATCCACTGTAAGAAAAGAAAAAAGAAAAGGAGAGGGAATGTTTGTCTCTGGCTACAGTTTCTTTTGCTTGCTATTGGCTCACGTACTTAACTAAAAAGTTCTAATACATATTTTTTTTTTCTGTTCCGGAATTCGCTGAAAAAACTGTGTAAACAAAATACCATATTTTGTGACGGAAATTACATTTGATTTTAGTTTATGCAAATAAAGTGGTTCTCTCTTTCAACCATGAACTACGTAGTGAGTAAATGTTTTAAAAAAGGAGAGATAAAGAGAATGTTGACCTCACAAACACTATGTGCATGGCTAATGAAATAAGGCAGGCTGATGCACGAATAGAGTTACACATGTAGAAATGGTATTCTTAATTGGCCAACACTAAATAGCTTCATATTTTCAATAATGCAAGTTCCCACCAATTTAATAATGGATCAATTTGCTTTTAGAATGTGGATATATGTACACTCCATTTGCTGGTGTTTTTAGCTGATCACAAGGCACAACGTATATTCATATGCTAGTAGAGTGGAGAATAATCTGAACCCCAGTAATCTATAAGTTAAGGTGTAATAACAGATCTTTGCTAAATATATACTGTATATTGGTCTTTTCATTTTTCCAATATGTTTCACAAGCATCGGCAGTAAGAGATTTTTGTCCAAGGGGGCAAAAAATTGCAGCATCTCTGATTTCTGTTTCAGAGATGGCAGGGAATGATCAGAAACATATAGTATCCCAAAAAATTTACCACAGAGAAAGAATCTTACAGAAACATTTCAAAATAAAATTTGTAGCATGCATGTACTGTTCTATCGTATGGGATAATCTGGTATTTAAAAATCTGAAAGAAGTTTTTAGTTTTCTCTGGCAGTTTTGCTTTGCTTATAACTAGGGAAACAATAATTCTTTTAAATGCTGTTTCAGGCTAATATTCTGGTAGAAAAGATTGACCACGAACGAGTACATGCATGGCTAGAGAAATGATTTATCAATAGCATCGCAATTGAGACGTCAGTATGTACCCAGGTGTGCAGGAGAGGTGAAAGCAATCATCAGTGAAGAGCTCAAGATGCATCTGTGGTGATATTCTGTTATGAAACTACAAACTGAAAAGTACGGTGTGTTTTGCCATATTTTTCAGTACTTTGGATGGGAATTCCAGTCAGAAGCTCTTCCTTGTTTCTTGTTCATTTTTGCCAGCTGCTAATACAAGCACATGTTCTGAGGCAATTTTGGACTCTTTGAAAGACTTTGATATAAATTATAACAACGTTAAAAGTATCTGTACAGACAGTGTCCTGCGGCCGTCACCTCCTTCATCCGTTGCTTTAGGCTTACCTTGATGCTTCTCCCGTTGATTCCAGAAGTTCGCCGTGTGTTGGTTCTCTTCAATTTTATCCTCAGCTAGCTGCAGTAGTTTTCTTTAACCTATATGGGAGCATGGACTTGTCCTCGGTAAAGGAAGCGTAGATCTCGGGTGGTGATATAGGAAGACATAGACGTGCTTTGTTTATGAAAAGATGACACTGCCGTTTCTTTTTATTCAATTAACACTCGTAGTATACAACACTGGTATTGCCGCCGTAAAATACTGTCCACCGCTGTTTAACTACGGCGCAGATATGACACGAAGTTTAAATATGCTTATTATCTCTTTACGAGTAGCGGATCTTAGGTGTGTTTCTAAAACTGTCTTGATTCCCTTTTTGGCGCGATATCTCACACATCCTGCAGCATCTCTCCCTGACCACACATGACAAAAACTGTCTAACAAACTGCAATGCTAAACTGTGAAGTAGTTTACTTGATGTTATATTTAACATTATTGTAGCCCCACGTTGTGGTGCCAATTTGCAATGGTATTACTTATAATGTTTGTGTATTTGTGTTTACTTCTCGCGTTGAAGCCATCTTGTGACGTCATTCATTTGTTCGGTTTGTAGCTCCATCTGGTGTTAGCAATTTGCGACAGTATTAGTTTTTGTTTGAAAGAATTTTAATTTTTATTTTTTATTTAATTCTGTTTCACTATCCTCCGGCTAGCTATTATCTTATCTTGGGTCGAGTACTTCTCTTAATACAGGTTGTGTAAACGGAAAGGAATCTTTTATCCAAATATAACACTGATGAAGAAATTTGTTTTACACTTTTATTGTCGAACACGTTAACTATCACATTTATACATTGATCTTAACACTCGCCAAACTGAAACTGTTATAACAACTTCTTACTAATCACTTTTAATCCACGTACTTCAACCTTTTGTATAATTAACTTTATAACACTTGAGAATTTTCATAACTCTGTTACACGTAACCTGCAAATTGATATCCGAAGTGTGCCGTGCAAATACTTTCGACGAACTGACGGGAATGCGACGTGTAGTATACAAAGAATTTTGATGAACTGACCGACTGAAGGACTTTACCTCTAACCTACCCTCTATTTATACTCCTACATCCAGATATGCCTAAAGATTATAACTGAGCTGCAATTGGCTAATAAAACGCGCCAACATTAGCGTCTATTTTAATATCCAATGAAAATTATGAATACATATGCTCTAGGGAAACGTTCCAGAAGATTCTCAAGGAAAAACGCGCCACCATTACGTAACTTCCTCGTTTCCAATAATGATAAACAGCTCACCCCCCCTCGTTTCCAATAATGATAAACAGCTCACCCCCTCGCTGCATTATTGCGCGCAGGTTGTCAGTTTCAGTAAGGCAGTATAAACTTACTTCTCAACAATAATTACAATCAATAAACATCTCAAATCAATGTCACATAAAAATGCATATTCATATTACAATCATTATTTACATTTAAGTAATTTGTGATACAAATTACTGCATCATATGCCCCACTAGAAACATAATTATAAATATTTACAACTTGTTTGGAAATTTTATAATTGGGTTTTTAGTCTCCTAAATCTTGGAACACACGCTATCACTTTCACTTAACACTTCACACGTATTTAACACACGACATATGTTTTGTCTTTATCTTGCCACTATTTACTGGCTCTGGTCTAATGTGTTTGGACTTTAATCTGATATTACAAATATTTTTTTTTATATAGCAAATACGGTACCCTGAATTATTTAATTACTGTTACAAAATGGTTTACACTCTTATATTGTTGACAAAAATTTATACATTTAAGAATTTTTGTAATTATTAAACATTTTTACCAAAAATATTCACCCTCTACACAAATATATTTACATCTCTTAAATCTAAGTACTGTTTCACATTTTCTGTTTGCTACATAAGTATTTGTTTTTAATTATTTTTATCCATTTTTGTTATTTTGTACTTTATTTTAACAATACTCTTGTAATTGTATTTACATACTTTTACTTTAATATCATATTAAGTTTCAATCTTTACATTCTTAATTTTCAAATACTGTTATAGTTACAAAAAAAATGTTATTTTCCTTTTAAATAAATTCAATTATGTCCAAAATTTTATTTCTCCTTTCACATGACGTACATATTTATTTAACCCTCTTACGTTCCAATACATTTCTCTGCAAGTCATCTTTAACTATCCAGCATTTACTTTACATCTCATTGCTATTTACCCTCCTGGATCAAATTGTCTGTGGCTAAACATTACTCGTAGCCGTATCCTAACCTTCAAAAATTTATTCATGAATAACCTCTTGTATTCATATGAAATTTCGTCCCATGATAACATTTGAAAACAATCTAAAGTTTCCTGAACAACACATCTTTTAACAACTGTCATTTTCAATTCTTCTACTATCTCTTTAATTTGAGAGTACTCTGACAAGTCTGTAATAATCTGTACTGGATTGGAGTTTTCAATTTGAACATCTTGGTACTCGTTAACTTCAGAAGTTAGCTTTTGATTATTTGTAGGCAAAACTTTAACTTCTTCGGACAATTTATTTCTTTGCATTACTGACTCCTTCTGTATTTCTGATATCTCCCCTCTGAAATTAACTTGCGCCTGATTGAAATCTACATTCATAACCTCTTTTATCTCTCTTATCTCACTTGAAATGCTACTCATTCTACTACCTGACTCTGTATATTCTTCATCAACATGTTCACTTTTAGTATTAACCTCACTTTCTTTGTTACCTATTTCCCTGCTTATGTCTAACATTTTCTTTGAAACTTCACCTATTTCATTTGCTATCATTTCCTGATTTTCATTTCTCATTCTCATCATACTACTATCTAGCTCCATGAATTTCTTTTCAATTTCTTCCCTGTTTTGTTCTAAGCTTTTACCAATATCTTCCCTTAATTCCCTATGACTCTTTTGCATATCTTCCCTGTTTTGATCTATTTTCTTTTTTCTAATTTCTCATTATTCTTACAAATTTCTTCCCTTAATTGATCTGTAATACTCTTAGCAATATCTTCCCTCAATTCTTTCTTATTCTGATCTAAACTCCTATCAATATCTTCCCTCAATTCTCTCTTAATCTGATCTAATTTTTCACCAAAATTTCTAAACATTTCCATAATTTCCATCATCATACCAGCATCAATATTAATATTTCCTGTTATTCTATTCTTACTTTCTTTACTAGTATTTCCTCCCTCAAATCCTACATTGTTTGAGCTATTTTCTGTAATCTGTATTGAATTACAGCTAACTGTTACACTATCCCCTTCCATCATTGTTTCTTCAATATTATTAGTAGCCATTGTTTTTGTTTTCTAAAAAAAAATTACGATACTCTGACCTTTGTGATGCTGTCTGTTGCTGTTACTTTGATGTCCAGCTTCCTGCCCCTCTCTCCTAGATGTATATGTCGCCTCTGCATTGTATTATGATGAATCTGCGTTGTCTCGATGTTTTTGTGTCCACTCATCCGCATCGTCTGTCGTTCCTCTAGTTGTTTCTGGAATCTGCGTCTTGTAGTTCAGTTTACTACTCCATTCGCTCCACGTCCTGATTCCTTTGCTCCTTCCTGGTTATTTCACTCCTTTCCTGGTCACTCTGCCCCACGTTCTGGGCGCCAATTTGATGTAGCTTAATGCTTATGTAATATGTTTTTACGTAAATTATTAGAACTTGAAGATCTTATATTGTGCTGCTTTTGTTTTGTTTGGTTACATAATTTTAACTGCCCCACGTTGGGCGCCAATTTGAAGGTGTTTTAATGTTATTTATATTTAACATTTTTTTTGTGTAGCCCCACGTTGTGGTAGCCAATTTGAAGTGTTTTATGGTTTGTTTGTTAGCCCCACGTTGTTTGTGTATTTGTGTTTACTTCACGCGTTGAAGCCATCTTGTGACGTCATTCATTTTTTCGGTTTGTAGCTCCATCTGGTGTTAGCAATTTGCGACAGTATTAGTTTTTGTTTGAAAGAATTTTAATTTTTATTTTTTATTTAATTCTGTTTCACTGTCCTCCGGCTAGCTATTATCTTATCTTGGGTCGAGTACTTCTCTTAATACAGGTTGTGTAAACGGAAAGGAATCTTTTATCCAAATATAACATTGATGAAGAAATTTGTTTTACACTTTTATTGTCGAACACGTTAACTATCACATTTATACATTGATCTTAACACTCGCCAAACTGAAACTGTTTTAACAACTTCTTACTAATCACTTTTAATCCACGTACTTCAACCTTTTGTATAATTAACTTTATAACACTTGAGAATTTTCATAACTCTGTTACGCGTAACCTGCAAATTGATATCCGAAGTGTGCCGTGCAAATACTTTCGACGAACTGACGGGAATGCGACGTGTAGTATACAAAGAATTTTGATGAACTGACCGACTGAAGGACTTTACCTCTAACCTACCCTCTATTTATACTCCTACATCCAGATATGCCTAAAGATTATAACTGAGCTGCAATTGGCTAATAAAACGCGCCAACATTAGCGTCTATTTTAATATCCAATGAAAATTATGAATACATATGCTCTAGGGAAACGTTCCAGAAGATTCTCAAGGAAAAACGCGCCACCATTACGTAACTTCCTCGTTTCCAATAATGATAAACAGCTCACCCCCTCGCTGCATTATTGCGCGCTATTATTGTCAGTTTCAGTAAGGCAGTATAAACTTACTTCTCAACAATAATTACAATCAATAAACATCTCAAATCAATGTCACATAAAAATGCATATTCATATTACAATCATTATTTACATTTAAGTAATTTGTGATACAAATTGCTGCATCAACTGACATGATAAAACTGTCTTGCTTAAACTGCCTTGACAAAACTGCCTCACTGCAATGCTAAAATTCCATGACAAACTGCCCCGAATTTGCTCCAAACAGCTCCATTTATAGTCGCAGGCTTCTGGGGCTGCTTCCTTTCCTATTGGTCCATTTTTAGCGCCACTCGACGCGTCTAACTATTTCGAATAAACTTCCAGGGATCTCATTGGTCCAAGTTTAATATAAATCGCGGCTTTTCCTACATTTACCGTTAAGCTATCTGTCTCGCTCACTTGGTCATGGCGAATTATCATATAAAGGGACAAAGGCGTTACACCCTCGCTGTAGGAATAATGGCACTGCGACCGAAGAGATGTCATAAACTAGGTTTTCTGCCTTCGAAGGCACTATTCCTGTATCTAAAACATTTCGTCGTGGACAGTATTTTAACATAGCGCTTAAATTATTTACATTAAACCATTTATAACTCTACTAATATTAGTAACCTAGATAGATACATAACGTTAAATCACCCTTCTTAAAATATACAAGCAGTATGAGAAAAAGATATTTACATAGTACGATTTAACATCAATAAAAGTTAATTAATAAATTATCTATAATTACAGTTCTCGGGCTCGGCCTAGAGTTGCCGTTTCAGCCCCCTACATGAAAAAGTGTGTAGACTGTCTAGATGTTGTGATTGGAGAACATTTACTTCCCATCACTTGTTGGGCACACAAACTCAATTTAGTTGGTGGGTTGTGGAGGGAGAGATTAACAGATTTAAATGATGATGTGGCAAAGCTTAAAGTAATGTTTAGATACACTAGGAAGCTGAGGAATGCCTAGCTTAGCTTTCTGAGGTGCAAATATCCTGAACTTTCACCTAAGTTGTTTCCAGTACCAATCTAACCTGCTGGTCAAGCTGGTTTCAATTGGTGTGCTATGTATCAGAATACTTGGATGCTTTGGTTGCATTCCTTCAGAACCAAAATAAACTGTCATCTCAAGCTTAGAATTCCCTCCTAACTTTACTTTAAGCTAACTCCTAATATGCAAGCCAAAATTGCCATTCAAGCGAAATTCATGAAGAACAACTGTGGTCTTATTTCACAACCCATTTTAAAATTACAATCAAAGGAGTTTCCTGTAGCACACCTGTTGAATGAATGGCTAGAAGTACTGAAGAATAAATGCAAGCTGAATGATGGATGCTAATTTTGCAGAAGCTGAATTATGAAGCTTGCCTTTAAAACTAATGGCAGAAATATTGAGTGAAATTAAAGCATGTGGGCAGCGTGCATTTTCTAAAATAAATGTAATGCAACAGGGCGAAGAATCAAAACTGTTAAGGCTCTCTCATATTTATTTGATCCAAGTATGGCCATGATAACCACTCAAAATCCTGAAAAAGTTAAAATGTATCAAGGCCAGATCCCATTCTTCACAGGATTTGAAGGAGATGTTTTGCTTGCTATATGTCACTCTATGAGTTGATGAAAATGCAGCTGAACATGTATAACGCTTCAGTTTGGAGATACATGGGTTTTTATGATCTTATGATTGTTAATGAGTTGACACATTTGTGTTTTGCAATATGTGACTTCTGTTTGTATTTAGTGTATCCCTAATTTTAACTCTATTAAATTTATTTAATCCATATCCACCTCTCATTTGTTTTAAAGCATAAACACCTGACTGCTAATTCTCAACTATTGTTTACAAGCATAACTGTAACAAGGATAGCTGGTGAACCAGCCGGCAGACAAGGTGCAAGCAGGGTTAGTGATGTTATTGTAAACTGAAGTTCATTAATTAATCCATGTTATAAATAACATAAGATAGGTAAATGCTAGGGGTAGCATTATTATTTTTGTCTGGGATGCAGTTTTGCTTTGCTGCAACCATGCTTGCAACAATCGCCATGAAACACTACCAAGACCAATTGTAAAAACCACAAAGGCTTAAATCAATCGCCATAAATTCTTATCCTTGCAAATAAGTTTAATCTGTTGTTGGGATTGGTGAATTGAGAAAACTCTTTTCTATATTTATTTTCATCAACTCCTCTTTAAAAAAACAAAAAAATATAAAAGTTATAATCTCTCCGACCTTAGAATAGGTAGAATGAGTTTGCATATAGTTAAGGCTCCTTATATGACTTCATGATATGCAGCTGATGATGCCATGCACTGGAGGTAAGAAAAAAGTCATGTAACCATTGTTTTGGAATGGTACCTAGGATGGAACAATTTCAAAAAATAACTGTAGGTCCTGTTGTACAATTCCTTTATAACAGTCGTCCAACTTAGGAGTAATGCTATTCAAGTATTTTTTTAATCATTTTCAAAAGTAATGCTCTGTTTGTAAAGAATATGTTGCATTACAGTACAATAATTATAAGTTATATGATGTGAGACTTCGGAACAGTCCCAGTTTCCAAGTTCCAGTAGAGGTCAACTCCCACTAAAAACCTTCTGGCCAATCAGATTTAATTATGCTGTAGAGCTCTTGCAATGTACATGCCAAAGGCAATTACCCAAAATAGTTCTGTAACATATAATAATTAGTCCTGGAAGCTAATGCAAGACATTTACTACAATGGTGACAATGAAGTGAATTGCTTTAACACAAGTTAAGTGAACAATAATTATAATAAATATTTAAATTATTATTATAACACAGCGTATGAATTATCATTAACAGTATGCTTCAAATTTGTGCATGCATGGATGAATTTAGGCTGGAAGGGAGAGAAAGGAAAGGAGGGGATCGTCTCTTGCTGCTTGGCAATATTCACAACAAAATGAAGAATCCCACTTGATGTGAAGGAATGCAAGTCAGTCATGTAACAGTGGACCAAAAGCACCTTGCTGTTACAATAATGTGTAAAAGTTAATATTTGTGGATGCACATGACTGTTATTTTGGAACAATGATTTGGAACTGGAGTGATCAGAACTGTCACTGAGAAATTAACCATGAGAAAACCTCTACCATCCATCAGCTGTCATCTCCAACTGCCTCAGCCTGTTTACCTTATAATGTTATCATAAAAGCATGCTGTATTGAGGGTTAAACAAATGTATTCATTATTGAAAAATTGAGTTGGAGTTGAAATACTGATCATTTGCATGTGTTTTGTCTTGACCAGTTTTGAGAGCTTTTTTTGGATAATTTCAAATTCACATCACTGTTACTAACTTATCTATATATTATATAAATGCATTCATATCACTAATAACTGAATGAACCAAGTAATAAATTAAGAAATTTTTGGGTATACAGTGGAATCTCGTTAGTATGTTCCTCAGTAACAAGTTTTCCCACATATGACATAGAATTACAGAAGTCCCAGTTACCAAATGCACCAAATGCTATAAAAAATGTTCGTTTAGCACGTTTCCCAGCTCACGCTTACTACGTTCAAAGTTTGGCATCCTTATTCACTATTTTGGTCAATCCGTGGTCAGTCCAGTTGGCATAGGGACCAGCAACCAATGATATGCACGCATCTGTATGACGTGATTTGTATGGGTGGGATAGAGAATGCTTTAACTTGCCTTGGGGACCAGCAGTCAAATTACATGCATCCATCTATGTGACACAATTTGTATGGGTAGGATAGGGAATGCTTTACTTTGGCATAGTAAATGCTGTTTGATAGTTGCTGGTGTTGACTAAACAAATGTACATTATATTTTAAATTTGTGATGGAGAAAAAGAAAGTACGCCTAATAACAAACCGTGAAAAGCTGAAAATCCTTCAAGAAGTAATCATAATCCAAATATGAAACATGTGGATATAACATGGAAATTAAAAATTCCTCTGTCAACCTTAAACACTTGTTACCAAATGTAAACTGATTGAAATTGCTTTTGAAGAAGGGAGAACTGCTAAATGAAAATGTAATCTCAAGCCTCAGTTTGAAAAATCAGTAGACATTTTACTAAAGTGGTTTGCACAAGCTTCAAATGTACCAGTAAACAACAATGTTGTTTGAGCTCAGGCTCAGACTCATTTAACACAGAAGATGGGACTAGATGATTTTAAAGCCCAATGGCTGGATTGAAAGATTTAAGAATCGACATGACGTAGTTTACAGGTGTGTGCTAGGTGAGGTTGCTGTCCTAGATAATGAGGCTGTACTGTGCGAAAATACAGAAATGTGGAAAAATACAATGCTCTTGTCAATTTTGAAAAACTACAGCTCTGACAATGTTTATAATGCAGATAGAATGGACTTATTTTTTCCATCTTCTGCAGATAAAACCCTGTATTTTAGGGGCACTAAGTGTCAATTGGGAAACTTGACAAAAGAGGCTTACAGTTCTGCTGCACTATAACGAAAGTGAAATGTAGAAATTGGTACTGCTGATTATTGGAAAATCATGCAGTCCACAATGCTTCAAGAATGTGTGATCTTTTCCATGTAAGTAAACTTCCAACACAAAAGCTGGATAACTTCTACGGTATTTGAAAATTTCTTATGCGCATGGGATACAAGACTGAGCATAAGAAACACAAAAATTGCATTCTTCATTGATCACTGTGCTGCTCATCCACCAATTGTTTAAAATTTAAGAAACATAAAGATCATTTTCCTCCCAGAAAACTGTACAAGTAAGCTACAACCTTTAGATCAAGGCATAATATAGTGCATGAAGCAAACATATCGTAAGAGGGTGTTACAGAGAAGGTTGGCTGCACTGGAATTGATGGCAAGGAAACTCAGTCTTAGAAGCCATGCATTTTTTAATGCTGCCTGGGATTCTGTGACGCAATATACAATTCAGAACTGTTTCAATAAAGCTGGCTCTTGTTGAGTTCTTGGTGATAACATCACACTAGATGATGAGTTTTCCGAGTGTGAAGAATGGCACCAAATATCAGATGACATATCATTTGAAAAGATGTAAACATTGAAATTCCAGTTTGTGAAACTGTGACAATAGATAAAATATTTGAAGAACATGACAGAAGGTGAATGAAAGTGAAGATGAACCAGATCCTGAGCCAATTGGTACAGGCCAGAAGGGAGTATAGACATAATGAAGCAATATGTGTATGTAGTTTTAAAGTTAATGACGACATAATGACTTTTCTAATCAAGATAGACAGTAAAATATTAGCATTAAAACCAACAAAGCAATCAACCATAGATATTATTTCAAACCTGTGTAAATATTGTACATATTTTGAATACAATTGTGGAGTAAGATGTATAATCAGATTCTTATTACAGAGTTGTACTGTTCTTAAATGGCAGATTTTGTATTTTCGTTTACACATTTTCCTGTCTATGACATCCAAATTCTTGGGTTCCTGCAAAATCGTACTAATGAGATTTTACTGTGTATTTTATGGGTAAAACATTCACATTAATGGGAATCCTTGGATAATGTGCAACACTAAGCAAATAATCATAAGAATCAGTATGAATGATTTATTCTCTACTTTGAACTTACATGCAATTTATATAATGTTTACAATACAATGGAGTTGCTTATTATTTCTCTTCCCCTTATATTTAACATTCGGTTGTATACATAATGGGGAAGTATAATTTTCCACTATTTACTTTTTTTGCCTTGTTACTCTTTTTCCAAATCTTTTCCAATTTGCTTCACGTCTCTTTTAACCACTTTAACCTAATTTTTCCTAAATATTTTCCAGCTTTCTCCATATATTCATTTGATCTTGTATTAAACACTTCCTAACTTTTTGCTCTATTGGTAAATTTGTCCATTTCTCTAGTATTAAATTCTTTCTTCCTTTATCCATGTCCTCGCAGTTCAGAATATAATGTCAATTAGCAAATAATTATAAGTGACAGTTTCGCTAGATGAAATCCTAAATTTATAACTAAATAATCCTTAGGCTGATTCATTTTAATTTGCACAAACTGAAAACCAATATCCTTCAACAATGTGAAGGACAAGCCTGGTTTAAGACTTGCAAGTCTGGGACATTTTACCCCAAGACACCCATCAGTCTGCATCTAAATGTAGGCTACACACTTCAAAATGAAAAAAACACTTAAACGAAATTGTTCACTTCCACTAGTGGACTACATATTATTTCTCTTCTTTGATTTTCAAAGTTTTTTCTGCCAATTTTCCTCCTTCACTCCCACTTGTTTCATGTTAATTTCATTACATCTTTCACAGCAACTGCAGCCTAACATCCGAAAGCACAATTATTTTTTCACCACATATGAAAGTTTTGCCACTTTTATGTTAAATTAAACTGCTTTAACTACTGCAAACACTGCTGTGATCTTGAAACTTCATGAGATGGAATTGAAACCATTGCATTGTTCCAGTAAATGCTGCTATTGAGAAAGTACAGATGGTAAAATTTATTGTGATATGTATAAGCATGGAGCTTATTTAGCAGATTTATTACTTGAAGTACAGCATAAATGAAAATATGTGTGCTGTAGTAAAATAACCTGTGTTACAATTGCTCTACTCACTCTTCATAGAAATATTCTCACAAAAGTTTATTCTTCTATCTGCTTCATGTTTCGAGATAAACATTTGCAGAAGTGGTTTTATTATCCATTTCATTGTAGGTACAGCAGGCTTAAACAATAGAAAATCTCTTAAACGTGGATTGCTATGTGAAGGTTTTGGAATTCCATTCTCTTTGCATGACCATGAGAAAAGATGAATAGCAACTTACCACTTGAAAAAAGTATAAATATTTGAAAATTCAAACCAATAATAAGCCTAACTAGAAAATGGTTGGAGCCACAAAATATTTTGACATAAATTGTGTGCTTTAACAAGATTGCAATTTTTGTTTAATAAGAAATTTATCCATCTCTTATGGTTTACCAATTATACAAAAGTCATTTGAAATAAAGAGGACTTTACAGGCTGTTCACAGAAAATTGAAGATACACATTTTATGTCATGCAAATATTGTACACATACAGTATTTTAATAAAAATTGTTTCCAGTTTTTAGAAACAAATAAGTAAAAGCTTTGAATGTAAACGATAGTTTTGGATGGGGAGACTTTCTTGAAAATGTTTGTGTCACATTCTTGGAGGATACTGAACTTAAGTACCAAGGTTTGTATTTAACTGACTTTTCATTTTTTTTACAGTTATAGTGTTCTCACACATTTGTGTGCACGGACCTTTACTAAAATTGTTCTTTTTGGATTCAGGGCACTTCAAAATCTGTATTTCCAGTGAAATCTCCATATCAGATTTTTGGGTGCAATGCAAAATACATACCATAGGCAAGTAGTAGAGGAAGTAAAAATTGTTTAAATTTGAGTGACGTGTTTCTACAACATAACTGTATGTGTTTATGGGCATCTGAATCCTGCTTTAGTAAACTTTGAAGTCCAACATATTCTGGATAAATTGGTGTCATTGTATCATTCATTTTTTTAACATCTCAAAACATTTCTGATTATAGCACTTGTCGATAAGTAATATCTCTGTAAAAATAATTGTATTGGACCACCTGTTTGGTATAGTGGTTAGCATCTAGCCTTTAAATCTACAATGTTCTATATTGTTTCTGATTGGAGAGGAATGTTCTCTCTCCTTGCTTGTGCGAGTCTCATGACCAAGTGCACCAGTCTCGATCAAGGTTTGACCGTGTTCAACATGTTTTTTTGGTACATCAACAATGATCAAAGTTAACCGAGGTAGTTGATTGTGGTCAGGTTTGACCGAGGGTGCTGGACCGATCTATTACGTTGATTGTGCTCTAATTGTAGAAAATGGCTACCTGTTTCTGATTTCCTTGAAGGCATTGAGGATGAAATAATGTTATCTGGATTACTTAAATCGAAACCAATATCAAAACCAGATCATTGTATACAGAGGCAACCCTCTTGAGGAGTATGGGGTCAAGAAATTTGAAGAACAATTCTGGCTATCAAAAGTTATAGTGTGTTAGCTAGTAAATGAAATGACTGAGAGGTTAGAGTGCTTAGATCAAGAAAAAACGGTTAGAAGGAAAACGCAGAAGAAGGAAAACAGAATGAGAGAGGGCGCAGTGGAGATGAGCCTCCTCTGACTTAGAAGCTAAGATCCATGCCGAGGGTCCCGCGATTACGAGACCAGCTAATGCACAAACGATGAAGCCTGCGAAATTTGATGGCACATCGTCGTGGGCGGTGTTTACTCGGTAGTTTGAGGTCATTGCTACCCACAATGGACACCGGCGTAGTTGACGCAGCTTTTGCCTGCCCTGCAGGAACTAGCAGCGGAAACCCTTGCACTTTCCCTGCCGGAGGATTGGTCGAAAGCTTAATTAAACTGTTGGAGAGGTGCTATGGAGAACATCACCTGGCTTACCGTTCCCAGCTGAAGGCAAGAGTGCAACAACCACACAAAACCTTAAAAGAATTTGCCATGGAGGTAGAACGGCAAGCACATCTGGTTCTGGTCGTCCTCCGTGGACTAGTGGTACCATACCTCTAGTTCCCAAGGTCATGGAGGGGATGGATTTTTTTTGGGCGTAAAAATCCTTAGCATGGCTTCCTTCGGAAGGGAAGTAAAGCCAGTGGTCCCGTGTCGTAGATTTGCGGCATGTAAAAGAACCTCAAGCCTGATAAAGGGGCCTCTGAGAAAAATTTCCGGTCTTTCACGCCCAACATAGAATGGGACCGTGGCTGGGATCGGTGAGGATGGTCTGGCAGTGCATGGATGGATTCGGGACCGTCCCAGAGGTACTAGTAGACAAGGGCCTATCGCCAGGTCCAACGTGGGACTACCAGGAGAATGCCGGTCAGGCGCTCTGAGCTACGAAGTACCTCGACTGAATCCCTAGCCGTGAGAGAGGAAGCAAGAGTAAGCTACGATTATTGCGGGATTTGTTGCCACAATCACCGAGGAAGTAATCCTGGGCTAGGACGGGCTAGAAGGTGGACGTCGGGGTCATCATATTCCATCTGGGCCGTGATGAAATCTGCTTAACCATCCGGAGAACAGGATGTAGTCAACGAGACTTTTATTTAGAGAGGGAGAGGTGGTTCCAGCATGGAGCGGAAAAATGGTAACGGTGTGGGCAGAGAAACCCCTAATAAGGAACAATTCTGGACGGAAGAGAACTCAGTCGAGGTGGGCTTTACGTTGCAAGTGCGCTGCTTCCAGCTCAATAGATTGTCTTGGTTAGGATCCTTAATACCACCAACTGGTTTGCTTATAGGGACTGTCTTCAGGAGTTGAGCCCGTTGCCTGTGGCCAGAAACAGAAACCAATCAAATACCAAGAAACTGGTTGGTCATCTGAGTAACATTTTCTAAGGCGGCTGAGAGCTTCTCACAAGGCGAGAAGAATGAGGTCCTTAGCCTGCTCGGATTTTCCAGATCGCCTTAAGTCTGTCAGATGATTATGGCTGTACCGATAGTGATGCATCACATCGGCACTGGCCATATTCGGCAATCGCCTCACCTTGTCCCGCTAGCAAAGCAAAAGGAGATGGACAACCAAATAGCAAACCTGATCAAGGGCATTATAGAGGAATCCGGTCCTCACGGTAGTGCTAGTGAAAAAGAAGTTACGGAGTGCGATACCAGAAGCTGAATGACGTCACTAAAAGCTCTGCTTTCCTCTGCCACGTATTGACACACTGGGCAACTCAGTGGAAGTGCTAAGGTATCTACCCATACCTGAAGATGGGGTACTAGTAAAGTAGCACTTCACCCGATGACAAGGATTTCTGCTGGACATGGACTGAGGCAGTTCACGGTGATGCCTTTCGAACTTTGCAATGCCCCCGCAACTTTCCCGAGACTTTGGAGTCTGTGATGAGAGGCCTCATCTATAACACTTGCCCACCCCTTTATTTCAAAGTTGTTGTTATGGGCAAGGCATTTGAGGATGAGACATAGGACCGATCGTGGCAGATAAAGAATCCGGCTAACGATCTGCGTGGCCAAACGTCGCTCGCAGGGATTTGATCTATAAGAGCCATTGAGCGCGGAGAGACTCCTTGGTGGTTAGGAATGAAGTATGTAAGAGAGTATGGGAGTCCAAAGATAGGAAAACCAAAGTGGAACAGCTGGTGCTCTGAGGAGTTCTCAAGGAGATCCATGTTTGGTACTACCAAGGGCACCTGGATGAAAATAAGACCTTGGGGAAACTACGTCGCTGAAGTTACATCTTGTAAGTGATGCGGAGAATGGTGTGACATCTCCACAGCAAGTCTAGGGTCCCAGACCCCCGGTCAGAGCTAAATACAACATTATAACATCAGAGAGCAGTTTGAAAGAATTGCCATCTATATGGCAGGCCCTTTTCCAAGGACAGACTTCTGGAATCGCTACCTGTTACTGGATATGGAACATTTCAGCAAGTGGCCAGAGGTTTATGTGATTCCCATTCAAGAGACTTCAACTGTGGCTAATGCACTAATGTATTTGGGATACTCTGGGACTAATTTTGAATCCAACCTTATGCTAGAGTTTCTCCAGCGGCTCAGGATATGCAAGACCTATACCACTCTCCTTCATCCACAGTCTGACATTCCACAGGTGGAAAGCTATATCAAGAGCACCTCTGGAGAGTGGTATCCAGCCATTAGTGAGATTATGTGCATGTGCAATTATTGCGCTTGGCCTACCCAGCAACAGTACACGAATCCACTGTCATGATGCCAGCTAATATGGTATTTGGACAGAACTATGACTACTCTGATCTATTCGGCTTGCCATCTAATGCTGACCAGCTGGCAATGGAATAATGTCGGGGTGCTAATGGACAGATTGGAAGGCATCCACCATCTCATTTGAAGCTGTCAAGTCACTAGATGAATGCACACTATGGCCGTTTGGCAAACATTACTGGATTCCAAGAGGTGACCTCTTGTAGCTCTATTGTCTCACAAGGACTATGGGAAGTCGCAGAGTTGCAACATTCCTGGGATACATTAAGGTAATCACCTGTATCAATGATGTATTTCCATTTAGTGTTAACCCCGAGGGAAGTTGATGATGGGTCATCTTGTTAGCCTTGCTCCATATCGCAGAGCTGTTCGGGACGACCAGCTCTGAGGAGGGAGCTATGTTACAAAGCCCCTTCCAGTAAGGGGGTGGTGATGTGTCCTTCAGGTTGAATAGTTGGTAAGGGAGAAAGGAGAGTTGCTCTGGCTGACATAAACTCCAATAACGCCTTCAAGGCGCAAGGACATATTTCCAGATATTCCTTCGCTCTCTCAAAATTTCTCGAAGCACCTGCAATTATATACAAGTGAACGTGCTTGCAACAGCGAGTTGGGTAGTGGAGTTGTTGAAATCTACAGCAAGTACTGCTTTGCAATCGAAGGGAAGTCCTTTGTTCAACAGTTGATGAAGAGGAAGATGAGTCCTATTTTCGACACTCCACAAGTGAAGTGAAAGGAAGACAAGACTGCTTCGCACATATTCATTATACCGCTATGTGCAAAGAAAAAAAAAGTGACAAAACTAAACTGAGTCACATTAAACACTTCACAAATTTCTGTAGCCTAAATATTTGAAAACATGTGCCAGATATTGTTTTCTAATTTGTCAACCATATGGAGATTTGTTGCATAAACTTTGTCTTTAAGCATTTCCCTCAGATAATAATCACCAATTTAGATCTGAGGGCAAGCAGGTCAGTTAATCATTCTATCATAAAAAATATGTAATGTTATGCAGCAATTTCCTTGGACTCCTTTCCATGACAGCTTATCTCGTCTAATTTTTCCATGTTTAAAACTGTTGGCTGTCATCATTTCTTTTTATCTAAGGTGAACCAGTATGTCTAAATTTTATAAGCTATAAATTGTGCATTTGTTAGGGACATTGACACCAGAGAATTTCTGTACAATGTCAGTTCACTTATTACTCCATTCAAACAAAACTTAACACAATAAACACATGCCGTTCTGTAGTTTACATCATAGTAACTACACAGAGGAAACACAATCATTAGGCAGCTTAACATAGTATTATTCCCACTATACACAATGCCATTCATCGTTAGACTGAACTGCAAATGCTGTTACCTTCCATAGGCTGTTACTGCAGAGCAAGGTCATTCAACGTAATATCTGTTACAAGTTAGATATGGTGGCCACCAGTGATGTCATTCAAGATAAACTTGGTATAACTGAATATTCATTTTTTATTTTTTTAATTATGGCAAGTTTTGGCATATAGGACTCCTTAACATTTTTGTTTACACAAATGGGGGGAAAAAAAGTCTAATAGGCCAATAAATATGGTAATTATAGCAGTGCTTGAATTTTTTTAGATGAAGTACATACATTGAAATTGATGATTTCTGTTTTAGTGCTAGCTCCAAAAGGCCAGAAAAAATGCTCCAATTGCTTATGAAGCATTGATAACATATCACCACATTTATGACAGTAAAAGTAAATTAAAAATTAAATAATATGTGTCTCTCCTTTATTCCTGAGGGCCAAATAAAATGAAGATAAATATCTGTTTCTATTGGTTTAACATCCTTCAACTGGGTAGATCATATCAGACGATTGAATGGATTCCTCAAATGAGCCCAGGATCCATAGAACTTAAAGCTAAGTGACATTCATCTTTACAGGATAAGGGGAAACTCCAGAGTAACTTACCTAGGTAACTTACTTTAACTGAGATTTGAATTCGGGACCTCTTGAATATGAGGTAGACATGGTACCCCATACTACAAAGACTACTATATGTTGTTACTGAAAGATAATGCAACTAATTTGATTTTGGTCCATATTTCTGCTCTTTGTTGCTATCATCCACTCCATGATGTTCACTGATTTTGCAAGGTCTTCTTGTCAGCTTTATTTTTTCTGTATAAAATTCATTACAGTTGTAACTAAACATATTTTATTTTTTACAGCAATCTGGAGGAGGCGAAGCCCTCAGAGCTAGCTTTTTCTGCAGAACTGGCCAACAAGCTGTGGAACTTTAGTCTAGCCTGGTGCGGCATTAAAAAGAGCCACAAAGTTGCACAAGATGGATTTGAAGCCGAGTGAAATACGTTACCAGAAAGTAGTGGAACACAGGGGAGTTTGGGGAAATAAAGCAAGGGAGGGAGCCAAATGCAGAATTGTTGTTAGTGACGTAATTATGGAAGGTATTACTTTGTTTGATCTCAGCCAGTACAATGCAAGTGCATACCTCAATACCGACTTTAATGGTACTCTGGTTGTGGGTGAAAGTGACACTTCCCTTGACCGTACTATTGAAGAAATTGTACAAACAATGTTGCCTCAAGAAATGTGTTTAGTGCTTATTTTTTTCCAACCAAAAATAGCTGCCTTTGGGCAGGCACTTGTGAAATTTAAAATGTCATTGCTTGGCATTGAAAATGAACCACCTTTCTTTGAATGGGATGATGAAAGAAAGTTCCAAGCTGCAATGCACCACAAATTTCAAGGTGTGAAGCTGCATAAGGCTGGACAACATTTGGATGCATTCTTTCGCTTCAGCAAAGCACTCAAGATGGTGATTAGCATTGCTCCAATTGGTGAGGCTGATGACTCAAAACAACAGGCTCCTCATTTAGCTCAGCTCCGAGCAACACTGTACAACAATCTTGCAATGTGCCAGTTGCGTTACAATAACTTCACATATGTTGTGACTCTGTGTAACAGATCACTGGCATTTGATCCCAACAATGTGAAGGCACTATACCGCAGGGCAGTGGCTTTAATAGGTAATGAAGAGTTTAATTTGGCAAGGAATGATTTGAACAGGGTGTTACAATTGGAACCTGACAATACAGCTGCAATAAATAAACAGCTGGAGCTTAAAGCTCAGGAGAAACAATTGGATAGCCAGTTTGCTGAGGTTGCTAAAAAGATGTTAATGTAATTGTTACCTAATTAATGTTTTACAATAAAGATAAAGCTGACATTTCAGTTGGTTGTTAAAATAGAAGAAAAAAAAAAACAAACATAGGGCCAAATTAAGAATCTTTGCCTACTTGAAGGAAACCCTTAAGAATTTCCTATTATGGGTTCCCAGTTCATATGAGTCACTTGCTCGTACGATAAATTCCTCATTCATATAAGGAAAACAAGGCAACAATGCCATGCATATTGCAGACTAGCATTGAAACTTAAAGTTCATTTATGAAGGTTAGGTAACTACAATTTAGAGAATCAAATTAAGTGTTACAACTAACTTATTATTATTGCACAATAAGCAGTGTTTACATGAAGTATGGAATGTGATTTATACATGTTCAATATTGCATGTATATGCCTACCTGCTTTACAACTTTCCTTTTACTTTATCTACCACATACATAGTAGATAGAGAAGGTGTTGCATTCCACCCAAAAATTTGATACAGAGATTTCACTGGAAATACATGTTTTGAGGCCCCCTGAATAAAAAAAAACATTTTTAGGAAAAGGTCTATGTTTGTGCATGTCTGTGAACAGCATAACCCAGAAACAAAAATTTGGATAAATACCAAACTTGGTATTTAGGTTCTGTACCTTCCAAAGATGCGACACAAGGCTTTTCATGAAAATCCCACTACCCTTTACATGAAAGATTTTTCAAAATGTTTGACTTTATTAAAAATGTCTCAAACAATTTTGGTTAAAAATACCATATATTAAAGATATTTACATTACAAATAAAATGTGTATCTTGAATTTTCTGGAAATAGCTGTGAAGTCTACTTCATTTGGAAGAAATTTTGTATAATCTTATATAACTGGTAAACATTGAGCAATAGAACAAAGCATACTACACAAAAAAAATACACATCTCTTTAAAACATGCAGTTTATTTCAAATAACTTTTTTTGTGGCATCAGCCATTTCTGAGACATTTGACTGTCGCTGTTCTATTTATATTGATTAAAATGAAGAAGATAGGAATTTAAACTTTCATTAGAATAATTTGGATATCCACTAATAAGCGCTAAAGGTTAAGAAAATCTGATGTGAATGTAACACATCAGATTCTTTATTTTCTCTACCGTGTACATAGTAGATAGAGATGGTATTGCATTCCTACAAAAATTTGATACAGAGATTTAACCAGAAATACATATTTTGAGACCTTCTCAATAAGAAAAAAAATTTAGAAAAAGGTCCGTGTGCGTGTGCATGTGCGCATGCACGCGTGTGAATAGCATAACTCAAAAATGAAAAGTCAGATAAATACCAAACTTGGTATTTAGGGTTACCTTCCAAAGATGCGACATGAAGGTTTTCATGAAAATGCCCATACCACAAACCACTCAAAATTTTTCAAAATGTTTACTTCCTAAAAATGGCTCAAATTTCTTTATTAAAATACCTCATATTAAAGATATTTACATTACAAGTAAAATGTATATCTTGAATTTTCTGGGAACAGCCTGTGAAATTCACTTCATTTGGAAGAAATTTTTTATAATGTTGTATAACTGGTACACATTGAGCAATAGACCAAAGCGTTTTATGCAAAGAATGTAATCTCTTTAAGAAACATAGTTTATTTCAAATAACTTCTTGTGGCATCACCCATCTTCAAGATATCTGATATATTTCACTTTTGCTATTCTATTTATATCTATAACGAAATGTGTAATGCAGCTATTTCCGGAAAGTGTTTTCTCTATTAAAATTAAGATAGGAAAATAAACTTTTGTAAGAATAATTTGCATCTCACTAATAAGCGCTGGTATTAGTATTTAGATTCGGTACCTTCCAAAAATGCGATGCAAAGATTTTCAAGAAAATCCCCGCACCCCAGACTACCGTTTACTTAGGACATTTTTCAAAATTTTTGATTTTCTAAAAATTTGCTCTAACGATTTGATTAAAATACCATATATTAAAAATATTTATATGACAAAGAAAATATATATCTTGAATTTTCTTAGAATAGCCTGTGAAGTCCTCTTCATTTGGAAGGAATTTTATAGAATCTTATATAACTAGTAAACGTTAAGGGATAGACGAAAACATACTACACAAAAAATATCTCTCTCTTTTAAACACACAATTTATTTTAAATAACTGTTTTTGTAGCATCAGCCATTTCTAAGATATCCGTTATTAATTGTTCGATTTGTTCAATACTTTTGTCACTCTTTTTAAGTACTTGGATTTTCAGTTGTTTCTTACGATTGCATGGAAACAGTATGGAATTTTAAGGCTGACATTAGCGTCCAGTTCTTAAATATTTGACTATCATTCTCTTTGTATCTATAAAGAACACTATCTAATGTAGCTATTTCTGCAAAGGTTACTTGGATAAAATTGTAGTAGATAGAAAAATAAGTTTTAGCAAGAATAGTTTGTATACCCACTAATAATAGAGAAAGTCATGTGAATGTATCACATCAGATGTTTTGAACTAAAAATTGCTTGGAGGTAGATTGCATAAATCATGTGAGGAGTTAAATAAGGATGTTATATTGCATTAAATTGTTGCCATTACTTCGCAACTCTCTGTACATTTATCAGCAGTTCCTTTACAGCTTTGAAGAACTTTCCATTTTTGACAAGAATTCTGGCAGCAGTGGGAAAGCCCTTTTTTGCGAGTACCACAAATGCTTCAGAAACACCAGATTCCTTTTCAGTGGCATGGTTCCCATTTTCCTCCACATATAACATCACATTATTTTAAAACCAGAGATATAACTATTATTTTTCATTTCTTGATGATTCAACCTTTTGTGCATTAAGAGTTGGTAAGTTGGCGAGTGAACACAATACACTGTAAAATGTATAGCTGAACTTAATGCTTGACTAAATGGATGGAGTGGAAGTTAGAGAAAGTATTCCTAAACTCCAGCAGCAGCCCAAGGATGCTCACAGTTCCAAGAATTCCAAAGCCAGTGTGCCAGTCCATCTGACCAAGCCACTCTACTTTTACGTTTGCCACTATTAACAGTATATACCGAGAAGGCATGTTGTATTCACCAAACAACTGATTTTGAAAAAATACAATGTATTTCACAAAAATTGAATAACTATATACCCATATTTAAAAAGAGATGAGTAAATTATATTAGTGCAAAACATATGTGTAGAAATACGGTGTATATGTATATATTTCACTTTTTTTGTTGCATAATTATAAAACATAATGATGGGAGAACTGTTGGGAGGATAGGAAATGATTGACATTCCAAGAGAATTTATTTGAGGTTATGTGAAATGCTATTTTACTGTAAATGTAGTTCACTCTTTAACAGGCATATAAGTTATACACAATAATTATTAACTATAATCCTGCCATTCTTAGAAGGGAGATAAGCCCAATACAGTGCTGCTTTATGCAAACTCTTAAAATTCAGATAATAGTTTTGCAATTAAAATTGTTCCAACTTATATCTTCCTAAAATTCTTAACTTCAGGCTGTTATAATTCTGAAACCTTTAAATCCAATTATATAAATTGAGCTTCATTTTGATTCCCTAAACTTTAATTTCATACTGATAAGCAAACAGGTTCTTATTTTTGTTTAAGTGAAGAAATTTCTATTTTTTCAAGTGTAGGTGGTAACGGATTAAGAAAAATAATTGTTATTATATATGGTAAGATTCCGTAATTTAAATACAATCAAACATATATTTTAGTAACGATGATAAGGATTCATATGAAATAATTAAAGAAGTAAACTACTTTATGCGTGGAGTAGTAAAATAGATGCTCATTGTCACTCTCGCATGCTTGTTTTGAACTGAAGGTCAAGCAAGCTGCTGTGTATAAGCTTAAACAATGAGAACTCTTACTAGCAGTATGCGGTTCTGAGTATTTTCTCACAGATTCACAGAGCGCTTAGTGATCATTGTGCATCAGCCATGTAAATCACTGTGTTTATTCAATTTTTGTTTATAACTACGAACACCCTAACATTACCACTTTACCAATATTCCGGCTTTTCTTAATAACACTATGGATTATTCTCAATCTAATATTTTAGTTTTATAAACATCTATAACATTTATAAATATCATTTTTATGAATTTTATAAAAATAATTAGTATATGCTGTAATTAAATGCAAACTTTTATCTACAAAATTATATTTGGTACAGTATTCTGAAATAAAGGTTTCCGGAGCTATGTGCATTTAAAATGCAACAAAATTAATTAATACTATACATTTATTGTTCAATAACATGACAACTGTAGGGTTTTAGATGCTAATATTTGATGAATATGCTTTTCTTAACACCCCTTGTTAATAGGGAAAGCCTGGCAGGACTATAGTTGCATATTCTGAATAAGAAACTCATTTCATTTTCTGTTACTGCAGGCAACAAAATGTGTGCACTCATTGCATAAATATTCCTTTATTACAGTACATTTTATTTTAAAATAATTTAGCTGAAACTTAACGAAACTGTAGCTGAACATAATCACTACCTATTATGACTATGCAATGTTTGGTTTTGTTGCAGAGTTTCTCATTTATTCACTTTGCTGATGACTATTATGTATTTGTACAAGCAGAATGTCCTATCCTGTTTTTCAACATTTGGCAGCACCCAAAGTAAAAGTAACAATAATTTAATACTTCACAGCACTATTGGGAACTAGCATCAAGCTCTCATGTAATCATCTGTACCGTATTGCTATTCGATTGTAATACTGATAAGATTTACTTCTCAACTTAGGCATCAAATCTCTAAGCTGGCATCTGTATTTGTTAGAATATTGATTTTCTTACTGCATAATTCATCAATTTTAATACAAAATTTAAAATGTGGTAAAAGTTAAATTATTGTTTTGGTAATTTGAGTCAGTTCTCTATAACTTATTTTTAATTGCTTCTAATTAAATTTTCTGCAAAGTGAAAAGTCTTATGGTTAAATAAATGACTGTTGTATGATAAACACTCACTTGAGCAGACCTTTTCTGCTTGATTCAAGTGTTAATGAAGGAAATAGTGTCTAGAGACAATATTTGCTTCAATTATGGACTGCAGAACATTTGTAGAAGAAACAGAATGGCGTTGTCATGTCTTGTTTCTGATACAAGGACTGTGTATGTATACCAAACACTGTTAAGTATTTCTTTATTAAAAAGGAAATTCTTCTGGCTAAGGATAAATAAGCACTGATTATTAATTTGGCCTGTAGCGTTTATTTTCCGAACAAAATATGTTATTTTTAATTCTGTTTGTTAAAGACATATGCTATTAAGTACCATGCTGTGCCAACTCTCAACTTTTGGTATCTATACCTGTTTGATATATATGATGTCATTTCTACGTATTTGAAAACAAAAGAGTTGATGGCTTTTTGGTCAAGATGAAGTGCCCAGTCTTGTGGAAAGAAAATATTTCACAAAAGATATGAGTACAAATGAACTTCATTTGCAAAAGATGTAATAAATGTTGAATATTTAGCAAATACCAGAATATACCACCTTTGCTTTTATACATTCCTACAGTGAATTGATACTTTTATTTTCAAAGCACTTATGAATTTACATATGGGGATCTGAAGCCTGGGATTATGGTGTAGCTGAATGAAATCAGACTATGTACCTCATAAGGTACATCTTAATATTGTAATAGTTGTTTAATAAACACTGCTCTTGCTTTAAACTAATACTTTGCTAATAACAATTTTGAAATCATTGTTGGCAAATAATATTGCAGCTGCATGGTATCTTCATTGCCAATTGGATGTGCAGCATTGTATGTATATACAACTTACCATTAGCTTTAAATTCTTTTGGGTATTTAGTGTTGCTTTAATTGCAAGGCAATATCACAATTTTTTTTTTTTCGGGTCAACAGTTGATGCCTGTACATATGTGAATACAATTTTGTCCCCCCCCCTTTTTTTTTGAGAATTAACGGACAGGGAGCGGGATTTTGCCTTTTTTCAACAAGACTCTGCAACAGTTTATATGGCCAATATTTTGATGAGAGCAATTGAAAGTACATTTAGGGACAGAATTATTAGTAGAGATTTGTGGCCTCCTCGGTCCCTTGACCTAACCCCCTGCGATTTCTATCTCTAGGGTATCTTAAAACAAAGCGTACAAGACAAACCCACACACCCTGGAAGAATTAAAACAAAATATCTGCCAGGAAATTGCCAGCATTTCTCAACATGAACTACGGCAAGTGATGGATAGTTTCCTAAAGAGGTGCCAAAAATGTATGGACGAGATGGCCAGTTACGGCATTTCCTTTCATAAAGTTGGTAAGTAAAGCCTTTAAAAGTAGTTTTAAAAATGTTGTATGGTTTCATCTGTGCCTTTCTATGATAACTGCAGATGGCAACAAGCGCTAAGGACGCGGACAGGAAAAACACTGCGCAGCTGGTTCATAGTTTTTTGGCTCTCTCTGTATTTTCTGGAGGTTCTAGAGTGCACACAGTATAGATCAGCTGGATATTCTTAGTTTCCCTGCCTACTTCATCATCTACTTGAGGCATGAGTTACATGTGCCATCTATTACATTGCTGTTCATTTAATTTGAATGAGGAATTTTTGGAATCAGACTATTTTGCAGGTGTACTTGCAGACAGTGTGATACTGGACGAATGGCCTTAATTGCCTTATGACATTGTTCCATCTCTTTGGTTTCTCTCTGTTATTCTGTAGTTGGAAATTTGGATCATTGTGTTGAAATATTCAATCCAGTATTTTATGTAGCTAATGAGAAAAAGCAGGGAAAAAAATGGTTGGATTGACCAGTACATGGGATCTGAACCTGGGACTTCTTGAATTTGACTAAAAATGCTACTGCCTGTGACTTCTTGCCTGCTAACTTTATTCTAGTTTGAGTTTATTAAATGATTAAATCAGAGGAAAATTAGGTAAATTCTGTGAAACTCATAAACTTAAAAATGTTTATCTGACATGATTGTTAGTCCATAGCATAGACTTTTTTTTTATTTGTGAAAATACCTAATGGTGCTAACTGCTCCAAGGCAATTATTATTCTCATCATTACGTAGATTATTGAAATGATGTGCTGTATCTTCCAAAAACCTGTGAGCAGTTAAAGGAAATCAAGCAGAATCTCCATAATTTTTAAGCAGTTCCCAAAACAGTATTTCTCAACACTGCATGCAACCATAACATTAAATCTATAAATGCATTGCTTTAAACTTGGGGCCTTAATTTCTTTTCACTTTGAACTAATAGATACGCTTCTTACTTTCTCTACCATGTACATAGTAGGTATTGCATTCCATCCAAAAATTCAACACCAAGCTTATACTAGAAATACATGTTTTGAGACCCTCTGAATAAATAAATAACAAAAAGCATTTTTAGAAAAAAGTTGTGGATGTGAGTGAACAGCATAACTCAAAAACGAAAAGTCGTATAAATACCAAACTTGGTATTTAGGTACAGTACCTTCTTTACATAGAACATTTTTCAAAATTTTAGATTTTCTAGAAAATGGCTCTAATGATTTTGATTAAAATACTACATATTAAAGATATTTACATGACAAATAAAAATGTAGGTCTTGAATTTTCTAGGAATAGCCTGTGAAGTCCTCTTTATTCGGAAGGAATTCTGTATAATCTTGTACCTATAACTGGTAAACATTAAGTGATAGGTGAAAACATACTACACAAAAAATGTAGATCTCTGTAAAGCACACAATTTATTTCAAATAACTTTTTTTGTGGCATAAGCCATTTCTGAGATATCCCTTATTGATGGTTTGAATTGTTCATTACTTGGTCATTCTCTTAAAAGTTCTCTCAACATCCAGTTGTTTTTTATGATTGCATGGAAGCAGTATGGAATTTTAAAGACAGCATATAGCGTCCAGTTCTTAAACATTTGACTATTGCTGTTCCCTTTGTATCTATAATGAAATTAATATAGCTATTTCTGCAAAGGTTTATTTGGATTAAAATGTAGTAGATAGAAAAATAATAATACCCATAATAAACGATAGAGGTTAGAGAAAGTTGTGTGAATGTATGACATCTATTTTACTCTTCTTTGTCATGATAAGTTATGATAGCGTAATAATTTGATCATATCAATAGTAACAATTTTTAATGTAACATGATATTCAAGATGTGCATTTTATTTGTCATGTAAATATTTTTAATATGTGGTATTTTAATCAATATCGTTAAGAGCCACTTTTTAGAAAATCAAAATTTTCAAAAAATGTTCCATGTGATGGGTAGTTTGGGAAGGAGGGGTTTTCTTGAAAGTCTTTGTGTCGCATCTTTGGAGGACACTAACTTAAATACCAATTTTGGTATTGACTGACTATTCATTTTTGAGTTATGCTGTTGACTCGCTCACACATACGCACACAGACCTATTTCTTAAAATGCTTTTTTTTGGACACAGGGGGCCTCAAAATATGCATTTGTGGTGAAATCTCAGTATCAAATTTTTGGGTGGAATGCAGTGCCTTCTCTACCTACTAAGTACATGGTAGAGAAAGTAAAAATGAGCGTAATAAAGCAAAAGATTGTAAAATGTAACAGCCAGTTATTATCACCTGAAAATTATAAGTAAATAAAATAAGAAAGAAAACAAAGCATCATGGAGTACAATATTAACATATAATGCTCAGAGTGCTTTTGCGCCTGATACTGTACGAACCTGTTGATGCAAGATGACAGCAATAAATAGCTTGCATAATTTGTTTAAGAAAACTAACACCAGTCCTTATGCTTAGAGATATATAAGATGTTTTACATTGGGGGCACAAAATGATTTTTGAAATAGAAGCATACTCAAAATGTTCATAATTTACTGCAGAGATAAAACCTTAATGTTAATCGAGATAAATCTTTACAGAAATAGTTTACATTTTTCATTGTTGGTACAAAGCGAATACAGGAGGCTAAAGTGATAGTCAAATCTTTAAGGGGATTGGGAGGTGTAAAATGGCAAAATTTGAATTTTCTTTTTTTAAAAGTAAACAATTCTGTGATTCTTTCTTGTTCAGAATGTATATTGTTTGTCATTTAAAACTCTTTAACTCTTAAAAAAAAATGTTTAATGTACTGTGCGCTGGCTTAAACTTCTGGAGTTCCACGCCCGTTTTGCTAAAACTTTTTAAAATCTCAACATGTTTTTTCAGCTAAAGGGCATCACAGGCTTCATCTAAGGAGTCCCAGGTCAAGAGACATAAAATTGCAAATCAGAAGGCAACATAGATTGCATCTAATGATTACTACTCCCCTGTAATGCAGTGTTAGTAAAATGTTATATGAGGGTGGTCTGAAAAATTTCCAACCTAATAAAGATACAAGACATTTTTTCAGATTATTTTTTTTCTTTTATTTTTCAACATACTCTCCTTGTAACTCTACACACTTCTCCCAGTGATGCTCCCATCTCTGTAACACGTCCAAATAGTACTCGTCGTTTTTCTCTGCAAAATAATTAATTGTTCACGAAGGTGATTGCCTCTTAATTTGACAAAAATCTCTGTCCGAGCGCAATTTTCAGATGAGGGAACAAGAAGAAGTCGCTTGGGGCTAGATCTGGCGAGTAAGGTGGATGGTCAAGCAACTCAAACCGTAATTCGTGGATTTTCGCCATTGCAACCTCCGAGGTGTGAGGTTGTCTTGGTGAAACAGGACTTTCTTTTTCTGGAAATGTGACCGTTTTTCCGCAAGTTCTGCCTTCAGCTTGTCCAGTAATGATGCGTAGTATGCTCCTGTAATGGTTTTTCCTTTTTGAAGATAATCGATTAAAGTAACTCCATGACTATTCCAAAAAAACAGTCGCCATCACTTTCCCAGCCGAAAAAAACAGTTTTTGCTTTTTTTGGAGCCGGTTCCCCCTTTGCAGTCCACTGTTTGGACTGTATTTTTGTTTCGGGCGTATAATGGTGTATCCAAGTTTCATCTACAGTAATTAATCGGCGCCAAAACTCGGATTTATTGCGCCTAAACTGCGCCAACAGAGCGTTGGAAATGTTCATTCGAACACGTTTTTGGTCAAACGTGAGCAAACGCGGCACTCAACGCGCGGATAGCTTTCTCATGTCTAAATGTTGATTTAATATGTGACAAACACGTTCTTTTGACATGTTCATAGCCTCTGCTATCTCACTTTAATTCGGCAGTCATCTAGCACCATTTGGTGAACTTTGGCGATGTTTTCGTCGGTAGTTGCAATTTTTGGACGTCCTGAACGTTCGTCTCCGAAGCTCTTACGGCCTTGTTTAAATTCATCTGCCCAAAATTTCACTGTCGTAAATGATGGTGCAGAGTCCCCATACACAGAATCCAACGCATCTTTGATTTGCGTAGGCGTTTTGCCTTTCAAAAACAAATATTTAATGACAGCTCGATACTCGATTTTGTCCATTTTCATAAAAACACCCACATCACCTCACTCAAACGACTGTTACATAACAACTGAGCGTCCAAAATGGCTGAAACTTTGGTGAGTAACTGTCAAAAGATGAGCAACGAAATTCACTAGCTTTTATTTACGAGTGCTGCCATCTTCATGTTGTCGGAAACTTTTCAGACCACCCTCGTAACTTCAATTATCTCAAAAACTACATTTTTCCAAACACATGTTCCTTTTTCTCAAAAACTATAAATGCTTCAAGTCTGAAATTTAGCACACTTGTATGAGATAATCCATTACATGCACTGAATTAGAATCATATTTTTAAGCATAATAAATTTGAGGATTTTGTTTATAAAATTTAGATGTAAATTTTGATTTAATTTCTTCACTGAGGAAAAACAAAATGTACAGGAAATATTATTGGCATCTTAATTTCCAGGTTAAGTGATACGAGCTAGAATGTATGCATATGTGATAAAAATTTTGGTCCTTTGCTTCAATTGGTTTCTGAGAAAAAGGAACATAAAGATATTACATTTTTGTCCTTTATTTTGCAAACCTTATTTTAGAAGTTAATACTTTTTTTTTTCTATCAAACTAAGAAAGAAAAAAAAACAATTGTGAAAATTCAAAGAGAGATGCAAGTAAATGTTCCAGCAATATATATAATTTATGCACATTGACCTGTCAATTACATCCAGAGATATCTATGTATTTTGGGTTAGCCGCATGTCTATATAATGCTTATTTCCCATTCCCTTAAAAAGCAGATCGCTGCGTGTTGGGTCTGAAAATCCGATACTCTTCCCATGACATCAGAGAAACAGCTGGTGATAGCACTTTGATCACAAATTACTTAAATGTAAATAATGATTGTAATATGAATATGCATTTTTATGTGACATTGATTTGAGATGTTTATTGATTGTAATTATTGTTGAGAAGTAAGTTTATACCGCCTTACTGAAACTGACAATAATAGCGTGCAATAATGCAGCGAGGGGGTGAGCTGTTTATCATTATTGGAAACCAGGAAGTTACGTAATGTTGGCGCGTTTAGAATCTTCTGGAACATTTCCCTAGAGCATATGTATTCATAATTTTCATTGGATATTAAAATAGACGCTAATGTTGGCGCGTTTTATTAGCCAATTGCAGTTCAGTTATAATCTTTAGGCATATCTGGGTGAAAGTGTATAAAAGGTAGGTTAGAGGTAAAGACCCCGTCATAATCGAGTGCTTCATAGGCGCCTTTGCCGGGAGGTCCGTCGCCGACTACGCGAGCACAGAGTGCAAGCGTGGAAGGAGACGATGAACCGTATGAACCTCGAAGATGGCGACGTGTGGAGGATAGCCAAACACCTCCGCAACCGCAGAGATCAATACTCCTCCCCTCTCCACGGCACCCAAGGCCTGGCTTACCTCCCCCAAGCCAAAGCAAATGTGTTTGCCGACTACCTTGAGAGGACCATGAGGCCTCGAGATGACCCCCAGGACGATGCTTTTTCCGAACGTACTCGGAGGGAGGTACGCCGATTCCTTCGACGTCCCCCCGACGATGCGGATCGATATCCCGTCATAAGACCTTCAGAAATCCAAGGCGCACTCCGGCGTCTCAACCCCAAAAGGGCACCGGGGCCTGACGGGCTTACACCCGCCATGCTACGACGCCTTCCCTTCCGGGCCGTGCTCTTTCTCACCAGGGTCTTCAATATGTGCTTCGCCCTAAGTCACTTTCCACGCGAGTGGAGAGAGGCTCGGGTTATCTGCATATTGAAGCCGGGGAAAGATCCGGTACATCCTGCCAATTACAGATCCATTAGCCTCCTCTCTGTCCTTTCAAAAGTGTTTGAAAGGACCATTCTTAACCGCTTGTCTCCCACCTTAGGGGACATTCGAGCCATCCCACCACATCAGTTCGGCTTCCGTCCTGGGCACTCGACCTCCCAGCAATTGCTGCGCGTGGTGGAAGCGGCTGCCCTGGGCTTCCAGGACAGGGCTTACACCGCCGCAGTTTCACTGGATGTCGAGAAGGCCTTCTCGACGACCTGGCATGCGGGGCTCCCTACACACTTAATACACCTGCTACACACATATTTAAAACACCGCACTTTTGTTGTTTCGGTAGCGGGACACAAATCTACACTAAGGCCAATACGAGGCGGAGTCCCCGAAGGTTCTGTTCTATCCCCCACACTTTTTAGTGTATATGTGGCCGATCTACCCACAGAGCAGCACGTCAACATGGCACAGTACGCTGATGACGTGCTCCTGTATTGTACAAGTAAACACCCAAACAGAGCCTTCAACCCCATTCAGAGACACCTCCGCCTCCTCCAAGAGTGGTGCAGGCGTTGGCGATTATCCATCAATCCGGCAAAAAGCCACGCCATTCTCTTCACCAAGCGCCGCTTTCCCGCAATCTTCCCCACATTCAGCTATCTCGGAAGAAGGATAGAATGGACAAATGCCATCTCCTACCTGGGGGTTAAGTTAGATAAGGGTCTAACTTTTCGGGGACGTCGCGCGTCGGGGACATGGGGCTGCGGCTTCATTGTACCCGATGCTGGGGTCTGAGATGCCTGTCCCTTTAAAGTTACACCTTTTTCGGGCGCTGATAATCCCCTTCCTGCTTTATGCCTGCGAGATCTGGGGCATGGCCGCAGATTCCAACCTGCTGCTCCTGCAACGGGTACAGAATAGGTGCCTTCGGGCCATCTATTGTGTAAACCGCTCCTTTCCCGTGAGACTGCTTCACGAAGCCTCATCTCTTCCTTACGTGGAGGATGAAATTAGGCGCCGGGCCGCAAAATTTTACGACCAGTTGCCATACCATCAGAGCGCCCTAGTTAGGTCTCTTGGGGATTATGACCCCAGAACACGCCGCTTGAGGCATCACCGGCTTCCCCGCATGGCTTGCGGGCATATCCGGTAACAGCGGAGTAATTCCAACAGCAGCTAAAGCTGAACTCCAATACAATCCATTCAAGAGTAGCTTGGACTTCAAAATTAAAATCCCAACAGGTTTATAATTACAAAATTCATACCACCAGCGGTGCACAAGGGTAGTTGCACCATGACCGGCTACCGTTGAGGAACAAACTTTGTTACCTCCTTTCTCTCCCCCTACCTAAAGAACAACCGCCATCCTGTAACCCCCATATCCCGTCACTACGTGGTAAAGCCCTAATTAGGGAAGGTACACGCCTAAGCACACCATCGGGTTGCCCTCAACCTGCCATCTGACTCACAGCACAGCACAGACCCCGTCAGTTCATCAAAATTCTTTGTATACTACACGTCGCATTCCCGTCAGTTCGTCGAAAATATTTTGTATGATACACGTCGCCTTCAGTCCAGCAGAAATATTACACGTCGGCTATAGACTCACAAGTTACGCGTAGCAGAATTATGAAAAATCTAAAGTGTTGTAAAGTTAATTATACAAAAGGTTGAAGTACGTGGATTAAAAGTGATCAGTAAGAAGTTATAACAGTTTCAGTTTGGCGAGTGTTAATATCAATGTGTAAATGTGATAGTTAACGTGTTCGACAATAAAAGTGTAAAACAAATTTCTTCATCAGTGTTATCTTTGGATAAAAGATTCCTTTCCGTTTACACAACCTGTATAAAGAGAAGTGCTCGACCCAAGAAAAGGATAATAGCTAGCCGGAGGACAAAGAACCAAAATTAAATAAAATAACTAGCAATTTTTAGTTTTTTAAACAAAAAAACTAATACTGCCGCAAATTGCTAACACCAGATGGAGCTAACAAACCTAACAAATGAATGACGTCACAAGATGGCTTCAACGCGTGAAGTAAACACATACACAAATAACATTATAAATTTAACACTCGCAAATTGGCGCCCAACGTGGGGCTCAATAAACAACAATATAAATAATACCGTTACAAATTGGCTCCCATACGTGGGGCAGTTAAAATTATGTAACCAAACAAAACAAAAGCAGCACAATATAAGATCTTCAAGTTCTAATAATTTACGTGAAAACATATTACGTAAGCACTATTGTTACTTCAACTTCAAAACATAACCAAAATATTAAAAAATTCAAACAATTAAATTTAATTTAAGAACGTAAGGCTTGTGTCACAGAAAGTTATTCTAAATAAATAATGTATTTTAAAGAAATAAACATTCTTTTATTGAGTAAGTTTGTCTATCTCTAATGGTTTACCTGTTATACAGAATTCACCAGAATAAAGAGAAAAATTCAGATTATACATTTAATTAGTTATGTGAATATTTTGAACATCCTGCATTTCAATAAAAATCATTAGAGCAAAAAATAAACAAATGCTTTTAAAGAACCACTAACAGGTGGATATTGGAAATATGTGTGGTGTGCTGTACACTTACTGTAAACTTCTTTTTTTTTCACTTAATATTTAATTTGTAACTTTATTTAGCAGTTTAATATTTATTGGCTGATAAAAGTGGAAAAGAACATCACTGGATGTTACGTTCCTTCAGCAGAAAGCCGCATCTTTTGAACATAATTTTTTTGTGCCTGGGTAAGGTGGGAAACTCATTACACTTGAGCTGCCAGTGTGCTGTTCCAGCTGGAATCATGCTGCTTAAATTTTCTGTCTGTGTGGGTTGTTAACATGGGGAACCTGCTACACTTAAGCTGCCATGCTATGCTTATGCTCTATCACCAAAAACATTTTACCTTGTACAGCGTAATTTTTTTTTTTTTTTTTTCCATTCCTGGACTGGATGTGGGAGAGACCCGCTGTCAGGGTGTGCTATTCCGTTATTAGAAAGCCACATTTATACTACTTGATGAGGTTGATGAGGTGCAAGGATCTCCAAACTAAACTATTAGAAAGCTAGCATATCAGCTGATGTTTTGCAAAAGATGTTACATATGAAGTTAAATATATAGCTAATAATCTAAGGAACAGAATTTACTTCAGAAGCAGGATTTGAATATACAATTAAAGAATGGGGTGAGTTGAAGTAATATTGCCCAGAAAGGAACTTCAAGGTGTCCTCAACTGATAATTTTTTGCGAAGAAGAAAACTGCATGAAATTTAGGAGTTAAAATGGAGTTTATTCTAGTCGAATTTCAAATTTTCTGTTCTCCTTAGAGTTGATTATGGTGTGCAGTGCATACAATTTTTATCTACACTACCAGACTTCGCTGCTACTGGGATTGCGGTTTACTTTTCTATGATTCATCCTAAGTGCTCAACCTTGTTAGTCGAGGATTTCGTTTATAAAGAACGTGTTTGGTGGTCAAAGTATCCGCGCCATGTTTTTAATATAATTTTACATCTATGGTAATAGACATTTAATGTGGAATATGTAAAAGTATTATAAGGTTACCCAATCTGTAACTTTCGTGGAGGGAAATTTGTGTTACTGCCAGTTGCTACATAACAATGTCAGCTTTTCTGTTCATTTGTTTTTATTTCTAATTTCAATGTTCAGTATGGCGGAAACGGAGGAACACAAATATAGTAATAGCCGTGTTAGTATTGTGTCTGAAGTTCTGTATGAAGGTAATTAATTTCTTTAATTGAATATTTTCCACTGCTCCAGTTATTTAAGTTCGCTATACAATGATGTGTGCTTTTTTTTTGCAAATACTTTAAAAGGAAGCACGGGATAATAATGCTGAAGAGTAATTTACTGCCTTATCATTGCGTGACACCATGGCATAGGTATGCATTATATTTTGGCAATATCATTGCACAGTTCACACAAGTATGAATGGCTGTGTCATTTGAAAAACAATTAAATACGTGAAATTAAGTGTCCTATCATGTTGATTTTGTTGTAGTGATTAACCTATTTTATACGCAGTACGGACAAATATAATTTTTTCCTCCCTAAGAAAGATAATATTTTAACGCTTAGAGAAGTAAAATTCAGATTGCGTACCTCTATGTGGCATGCATACGTTTATTTATGTTGTCATTCGCTTCACTGTGTTAAAGTTTAGGTTAATGTTTGGAAGTTTCCGTCAGTAGTCATTGTACGAGCGCTGCGAAAGCACTGAATAATAATCGGGATAAAATATCAGTTGCACCAAGCATTCAATCGTGTTTATGTAATAAGAGAGTTAAAATTAAATGATATATGTGTCATTGACAGTATCATTATGTTGCTATTCCACAGAGGTATTGTTGCATCTGCGCTAGATATAACTGACTTGAATGAATGAATATCACAGTGGCATGAATTTTGCATATTAAACTATTTTATCGTATTCTCGTAAACCGATTTTAAGTGTTGACTTCGTTGAAGCAGCCATGAGAAGAGTAGAACAATTTTAGTTTTGATGCAAGGACTATCCTAAACTTAACACATACATATTTTTTTTTATTTTATGTCGATATCAATGTAATTTTAATGCTGTAGTTTTATGGTGCAATGGAAGATGCACAAATTAAAGATATAAAACATTCTTTAAACCTAGATGTGTTTGCAAAATGCATTCCTCAAATTTGTAGGCAATTAGTAAAATTAGAGATTCGGGTGTAATGTGAGGGTCCATTACTTTATTGCTTGCTAAAAGTTAATATTTCAATTTGGATGCTCAGTTGCTGTAGACCTCTTTAAGTCTAGTTAATTTTGTCATAGCCATACTCATGTTTGAATATAATGCAGTCTCATTATCTTGTATGCTTTTTGGCTTCAATAGAAAGAATGTCATAGAATTGCATGATGTAGGTAGGCATTTGCTCGAAATAAATTATGAAGAGCTAATGGAAATACTTAATGGAATTGTTTCAAAGTGATTCTTTTAGTGAAAGAGCTAAGTATAAATCAAATTTTGCATGATTAAAATATTTACTCTCAAGTTGTTTGAAGTCTGTTGTAGAAGTTATAGTTTATATGCATTGTATAACTTGATTCATCCAAATAGAATTATGCAAAATATGAAGGTGTACGAAGTACAGGATAATATATTGATGATTTTTGTAGGCCATATTTTTACTTTTTTCATTGATTATCTATAGTAGCAGGGAAGTATGGTATTATATTGCAAGCCAAAGATTGAATATTGTGATTTCATCATAAATACCTGAATCCCTCCCAAAATAATTTTTTTTAGCAAGTTGTACATGCTCAGAATGTTTGAAGTTGTGTATGAAGGTAAATTAATTTGCTTACTAATATGTTTTTAACTGCTTGATTTCTGTAAAATTGTTTCACAATGCCTTATGCTTTTTGGCATTTAAGGGGGATTTGGAAAAAGAATGATTTTATGGCCTTCAAATAGAAAAACTTAAATACCAAACTTTATGTATATAAACATCTTAGAGGATTTGTGGTTTCATAAAAATCACACATGACAACCCATGTTATAGAGTTTATGTATGCAGGATCATTAGACAGTATGTAATTTTAAATTTTCTCTGACCATATTTTAAATAATCATGATTATGATCTATTTTTCTAAAAGCTGAGGCAAAATTTTCAGTATATACAATGTGTTACCACCATTCATCTGAATCAATGAAATCAACAGGGTGTGCTACTAAAAGCTTTAGAAGCATATTCAGATGAAACTAATAGGACATAGTGTGTAGTTATGATATTTGTAAGCTTTGTGGTTATCTGTGTTAAGATCTTTAAGCATTATTTTCAAATGGTATTTGTTCTTGTTAGTGTTTTCATCTGGCTGTTAGCAGCACTCATTGACGTTGAACACACAATACAATTATGAAATATGCAGCATAATAAATAATATACCCAACATCAATTTTCTTTTCTTCATTTAACTAATAACATATCTAGTACCAGCCCTGTATTTAGGTAATGTTACACCCATGGGCCCACAACTTTTCTGTCCCCCTGACTACGTGACACCACTCAAAAACAGCGCAGGCAGCATACAGGAAGGCCGTGTTGCCAGTTGCACCATACACGCAAGATCTCCATCCGTCTACCTACAATTTCCCTCTCGCTAATAAGAATTCGCAGTATCATCGCTGCTCTTTTTTAGCGCATGTGAAAATTTATTTTATACACACACACACACACACACGCACACGCACACAGGGTGAGCCAAAAGACTATGAATCGGCTGCGCTGCATTTTTCCTGTCCTCGACGCTCGTTGCCGTCTGCCGCAATCATAGAAAGGTGCAGGTGAAATCATACAACATTTTTAAAACTACTTTTAAAGGCTTTACTTAACAACTTTATGAAAGTGTGTTTGAGGACGGAATTATTAGTAGAGATTAGTGGCCACCTCGGTCCCTGGACCTAAACCCTGCGATTTCTATCTCTGGGGTAACTTAAAACAAAGTGTACAAGACAAACCCACACACCCTGGAAGAATTAAAACAAAGTATCCATCAGGAAATTGCCAGCATTTCTCAACGTGAACTACGGTGAGTAATGGATAGTTTCCTAAAGAGGTGCCAAAAATGTATGGACAATGACAGTATAGTTTCATCTGCGCCCTTCTATGTTAGTGGCAGATGACAACAAACACCGAGGAGGTGGACAGGAAAATACCATGCAGCTGGTTCATAGTTTTTTGGCTCTCTCTCTCTCTCTCTCTCTCTATATATATATATATATATATATATATATATATATATATATATTTTTATTGTTTACTCAAAGTTACTGCCCTGGACCTGGGCCTATGTGGCCCATGTATGAATATGCAGCTGCCCAACATCAAGAATTTTTTTTTCTCTCTCTCTCTCCAAATCATGTATTATCTAAGAGATGAAAATTTGTAAACCACGGCCATTTCAAGAGTAAACTTCTCGACATGCATTACAGCAGGACAATAATAACAAATAAGTGTAAATCACCATCACATGCAATTTGCCCAATGTATTAAATATTTACATGTTATATGACATATTAAAAAATCTGTGTTACACTCACATGACTTTCTCTACTCTTGTACAAACTATTTTTACAAACACTTATTCTCCATCTACTTCATGTTAATCCAGATAAACATTAGCAGACTCTATCTTATTCCTAATTTTCTTGTAGATGTAAGGGAAATATATATTTACAAGGGCAATTTAGAAATACAGTAGCCTTTAAGCACATACATATCTCTTAATAGCAGGTTGCTAGGTGCAGCACCATTCCCTTTGCCACAGATTAATACTCTTTGCATATCCAAGACAAAAAAATGAATAACGAATTCCCATTTGAGAAAATAAGTATTGAAAAATTTAAGGGAATAACAAGCAATATCTCGAAAATGGTTCACTCAACAAAAAAATGCATATGACATAAATTGTGTATTTTAGCGCGATCTACATTTTTTGTGTAGTAAAATTTTGTCTATCTCTTATGGTTTACCAGTTATGCAAAAGTCGTTCACAATGAAGAATACTTTTGGAGACATTCCCAAAAAATTCAAGATATACATTTTATTTCTCATGAAAATATCATAAACATATGATATTTTAATCAAAATCGTTAGAGCCATTTTTGAGAAAATTAAAATTTTCGAAAAATGTTCCATGTAAAAGGTAATCTGGGGTGGGGGGATTTTCTTGAAAACCTTCGTGTCACATCTCTGGAAGATACTGAACCTAAATACCAAGTTTGGTGTTTATCCGACTGTTCGTTTCTGAGTTATGCTGTTCACAAACATTCACACACACACATACACGGACATGTTTCCAAAAATGCTTTTTTTTGGATTCAGGGGGTCTCAAAACGTGTATTTCCGGTGAAATCTCGGTATCAAATTTTTGGGTGGAATACAATACTTCCCTTACTATACGTAGTAGAGAAAGTAAAAATTTCTCCATAGTATATGGGGAGTGAGTATATAAGAAAGACTTTAACTCTTTCTTAAAGATTTTACATTGATTAGGACTGCCTAATAGTTTTAGGTAACATGGAAAGTAATTATAAATTGTTATTGCAGAATAGTAACATCCTTTTTGGAACAGATTTAAGGTATTTGCTAGTCTATGCAAATCGTGTGCGTGCCTTGTAGTGTGGTTATGCTTAGCAAGGTTTGTTGTCAAGTTATAATTATCTGTAAGGTAGCTCAAAAGAGAATGTATGTATTCAACAGTAAGAGTATGAATTTTTTAGTTTCGAATAAGGACCTGCAGGAATGATGGGACCCAACACCACAAATAATACATATGGCCTTTTTTGGTAATATAAATACTTGCTTGCTGTGTAACAAATTACCCAGAGGATTATTCCATACAACAGGAAGTGAAAGTAGTAAAATATTCTGTTCTTAAGGCATTTTTGGTTGAGCATATTTTTTTAAGCTTCTTAAGGCAAAGCAAGCAAATCTAAGTTTTGGTTGCATGATTTTTATGTGTTTTCTCCAGTTGAGCTTTCCATCTACTTGAAGCCCAAGAAATTTTATATTAAATACTTTATTTATGGTGAAATTGTTGTATGGTCATCGCAGCCTTCGGATCCCCAAGCGGCGACCTTTGTGCAGTAGCCAAACACTTGTTCCCTACCCTCCCTAACCGCAAGCACCATAAAATCTTAGTGACATCCATGTGCATATGCGCGTTGTTGCCAAATGTACAGAATACAATCATGCAGTTTGTCTGCTTGCTTTACACACAAAATAACTATGCAAATAACTATGAATCGCATAGTAATTACATTTAAGTTGCAAACGCTTTAAAATATAACTGAACTAATGAATGATCTGAACTAATATACTGCGCTACAAGAATAGAAATGCATGTTAACATATCCGAGAGAAACTTAGAAACATGTTCCGAATAAACTATACATTGTTGGACTATCATTAAATAATTAAAATACATAAATATTAATTTATTTTGAAAGGAACTCTTACTCCCAAATCAAAGCATCATTTTTGATTATGCTGTGCGCGGAGCTATGGTAAAAAGTTTTTTATCACTTGTATCACAACAATGTTTTATTAAAATAAAGCTAATACAAGAAGTTGTGTATTGTTTAAGGTGTAAGATTTATAAGCATGACATCTTCTGTTTACTTAAATGAATAGCTTTATTATAAAATGCAGGATAAGTAAAAATACGAAGGCAAAAGAAAGAAAATAAAAAAAAAAATCTTATGTATTATATTCACAAGATTATCTCTACTCACTCTTCTACAAACTACTTTCACAAAAGCTTATTCTATTTACTTCTTAAATAATAAGATAAAATTTCATTGCACATATCGTTGTAAATATAAGGATGCATAGGCTAAAGCGATAGTCAGATTTTTAAAATACAGATGACTATATGATGACTTTGAAATTCCATGCTCTTAGCATGACCACGAGGAAAATACAAACAGAGACTTCCAACTTGTATTTCAAAATTCAAACCAACAACAAAAAATTTTTCGGAAATGGTTAACACAATTTGACCTAAAATTTGTCCTTTACCGAGATTGCATTTTACGCAGAGTAAGATTTTGTCTCTCTCTTAGAATTTACCAGTAATACAACAAGTTGAGAACGAGGAAAATTTTACAAGTTATTCCCAGAATATAAAATTCATGATACAAATTTTATTTTTCCTGCAAATATCTTAAACTTGCGGTATTTTACTAAAAATCGTTAAGCTGTTTTTGAGAAATTCAAAACAATAACAAACATTTTTCCACATAAAAGGTTCTTTTCTACATGTTCTTGAACATTACACATAAAAATCTGGCTTTGCTTATTCAGTTTTTGTAGCCCTTTTCTTCGTGGTCTTGGCATTACTGATATTCGGCAGAGGGTCACTTGCTGGTGCGACCGGAGGGGCATCAACTTGGTTCGTTTCCCAAGGTCTCCACATCTTAATTAAACTATTAAACGCTAATAACTATTAAACACTGCTAAACTTACAAAACTGCACTAAGTAAAACACTATATAACTTCTCTGAAGAAGTAATATAGAAGCTTAGCTGAACATGGAAGAAAAGCACGAGCGAACAGTCACAGCTGCTAAAACCGGCAACAACGCTTTGCTTTGGAAAGCTGGAGAAAGGACCACGTGTTGTGTTTAAGGGATGGGAAGACCCTACTAATCGTTTACTGATGGGTTTATGGTCAGGCTTCAAAGCTTTCCGTTCACTTTGAAGCCGGTTGGGGAAAGGATGCCCAGGACTAGTATACGTGGCAGTTAATTCATTCACTTGTTTTAAATCCTTCGTTTGAAATTGAATAAAGTTTGTTTTATCATAGTTTAATGAAAACTTATTAGCTTCAAACCAAATGTTGAGCTGTTTGAACACACTACTGAAAGAATCTCATAATTGTTGATGTGATTTTTCAGATATAGGTACACTGGTATCATCTGCAAAAAGCACAGCTATTGAATCTTTGCTAAGATAATATTAAAAATAACAAAGGGCCAAATATAAAACCTTTTTCTGAACACAACCATTGATTCTGGTTTTTTGGATTCTATTTGTTAAGTAAGATCTGAACCAATTTACAAAGCTACGACTGAAGCCGTAAACTTTTAGAGGATGTGATCTATGCTGTCAAATGCCCTAGCTAAGTCAAAAAATATTCTTAATGGTAGTTCCTTTTTATCTAAGGCTGTTAATACTTCAAAGTGACCATGTATGTTGCATTTTCTTTAAACATTTTTTTCCTAAATCCGAACTGGAATGCTGAGAGAATGTTGTGAACTCCAATTATTTTATAACCCGATTATACACAACTTTTTCCATTACTTCAGAAAAGCCTGCCAAAAGAGAAATGGACCTATAATTGGAAGCCCGGCTTTTGTCTCCTTTCTTGTGTGTTTCATTTTTTCCGGATATACCCCCAACAAAAGAGAATGATTGCATATATGAGTAAGAGGCTTGCTCAACTCTGTTAGGCAAAATTTTAAAATTTGGTACTTATCTCATTCCACCACGAGAGGTTTTGCTTTGAGCCCACAATCTTTTCTATCTCTCGGGGGGGTTGTGCAGTCCATCTTAAACTTACAACTGATTTTGGGATGTGCCTTTTTAGCATTTTAAATGCGTTTGAGTTTGGGTTGAATCTGTTTTTTTTTTTTTTTCCAATCATCATTAAGGAAGTTTATGTTAAAGGCATCAGCAATGGCGCAATAATTACTGTCTTCTTTATTTCCAATAGTTATATAAGTAACTTACTATTTGAATTAATTCTCCCCTTTCAGTTTTTATTATATTCAACATTGTTTTAATTTTATTATTGAATTCATCAATAGCTAATGAGTAATACCTTCTTTTCGCTTCATTAGTTACTCTTTTAAGTATTTTACAATATGTTTTGTAACCTGCAATATGGTAAGAACAAATTTCTTTTATTTGCAAGGACTTCCTTATACCTGAAGTATTCCAGGTTTTGACCTTTGTTATCTGTGATGGGATTATTGTTTTCTTAGGGAAAATAGCTTCAAATGTTAATAGTATAATTATAAGGAATTCATAAAATTTCTCATTTACTTGAGTGTTGGAATAGATAGAAGCCCATTTTTTGTCAAAAGTAATTTAAATTTATTGATATGCTCATCACTAATTATTCTTGTTGAGATTTTAATTTTTCTATTACTATCAATCTGTTTGCTAGCTATTTGCAGGCACCAATAATACCTGGGCATCATGATCTGACATGACATTTACAATAGGAATTACGGCAAAATTTGAAATTTTTTCTGAGTCTAGAAATATGTTATCTATAGCTGTTGCAGTGTTTATATAAGTTCTGGTGGGAAAGTGAATCACATATTCCAAGTTAAATGTATGTAACAGGGAAGTGAGGTTAGTTTTCACTTCGCTGTCATTAAGTGTATTTCCATTAAAATCTCCACAAGCTATTATTTTAGCATTTTCAGTATAAATGTATATGATGCTTCTTTCTAATCTATTTATAAATCCTTGGAAATTTCCTGTGGAAGCTATATATACTGCTAAAATGATCTAAGAAATTCTATTTTTACTGAGCAGCATTCAAATTCCTTTTCCTCGCAAAAAGATGCAACATTTACATTGGTGAACTTTAATCATGCTTTTGGCAAATATACTCGCTCCTCCACAATTTAATCTACTTCAAACAAACTGGAACATAATGTGTACTTTGAAGTTCACACTTTTAAGCTTTGCTTCTGTCATGTGGTGCTCTGTTGTGCAAAACACTGTGATATAATTTATATCTTGAATATGTATACTTAGCTCCTCTACTTTTATTTTTTAAACCTGGTGTGTTTCGATGATATAAACGAAATTATTTTTTTTATATTGAAGAATAGGTAACAGTGTGTACATATGAAACAGATTTTACCCTGTCTTTTACCTTCTCAAAAAACAAGATCTAGCACTCACAATAACAAAATTCCTCTCATGATTATTACACTTTAACTCCTCTACCACGCAACTTCCCTCTTGTCTAAGAAGTTAAGATGCAACCCGTGCTGTGTGAAATGCTTTCGATGGAGGCTGAACATTGGTAAAACATCAACGTGATGAAAGTTAGTACTTCTCTTCCAAGGCCTCCTTCACTCAGGCTATCATGTGACGAAGTGCTGGCTTATCATGTCTCTGAAATGGCTCAACAAATTTAATATTAGTGCAAGTGCTTACCTTGGCAATGTGGTACAGGTTTTCCTTGATTGAATACCATTAATCAGTATCAATGATCTTCTGAGATCTCGGGTCACATTCTCAAGATTGGCACTTGGTTTACATATGCATTCCACTTTGAAGTTGCTCCCGAGTTCCTCCTGCAGCAAGGGTTCCATCTTTCTAGCAAAGCTGCTGCCTAACACAAGCACCCTCTTCTTGTTGGCCTTCCCACTGTCTACTGTAACATCAGGTTCTGCTTTCTCCATCCCTGAAACATCATCTTCCAAAACAGGAAATCTATTAGTAGTCGTATATCACCTGTCCTGACTTCTGGTGACTTCAAACTTCTGTTCCCTTATCACCCAACTTCTACAAACGAATCATCTGTGTGCCTTCCATTTGCATCATGTAGTTTAGTTTTCAGCATCTGGATATCCTCCTGTTTATTTATGGAAGAGTTATTTACAGCCCCATAGTATTGCAACATAGACAATATGGCACATCAGTATGGCTGACAAAGACTTAGGAAGTTTGCAGATAGATGGGAATGTTTTTTGATGATCTCTTATCATTAATATTTTAAGAAACAGTTGTGTTTGTAGTAGTTTGTGTTGGTCATGTTTAATTACCAAGAAACTTAGATTTAGGATTCTCATCTAGTGTTGATAACGTGTTTCTCACCAATTATAACACAAATAAGCAAACAAGTGAGATTTTTTAAAAATTCTTTCAATTATTTGTGGACAGTCGTTATATATTGTAGGTGTACAAAATATATGCCAGTTCATTACAGATGGATGCTTAATGATTTGTGAAGTGCATGGCTATTTTAGTCTAGAATTTTTTAGACAATTCCTGGCTTGAAGCCATGTGATGATCATGGAACATATGCTAGTCATTGTACAGCAGCGCCGGTTCTCAGAAGATTGGTAGTAGGTTTCTTGAAATAAAGAAAAAGCAAAGCCTCTCTAAATCTACAAGAATATTGTGCAAAAACTTGAATGCATATTTGCAGACATAATATAAATAAGCATTAATACAGGGCAACAGGTGCTGCTAATTGATTTATTAGTGATATACTGGATAATATATTTTCTAAATATAGGAAAGTTAGTGGCATATGAACTGACCCAAGGGTTCATAATGTGCAAAAGACAAACGCTTATTCCTACGTTATAGTTGGGTGCATTTGTGACGTTTGTTTTAAGAAACGTACATATAAAAGGGGACAAATGGATAAACATATGTAGTTGCCACATCTTTCTAATTCCGCTACCCTTACTTTCGTTTTTTTTTCCTTCCTTCCTTTTCTTTCTTTACCTGCCCTTTCTGGGTTGTTTCGTCTTTTAAATAGGGTATAAAATTCGCGTTTCTAGTGTGTAAATAAGCACCCTGTTAAATCTCCATTCAGTTTACAATACAATCAGACAAGGGCGCCCGCAGGGACGGGGACAGTAGGTGCAGTTGCCCCTACGGAGAATTCATTTAATGTTGCACGATTCTTATATGGTACTCATTTAGATTATTTGTACTGTGTAGAATATAACAATATTACCTATTTTTTATGTTTCTAACATGACCATGTATGAAAATGCAGTGCAAAAACTGATAGGGGGAGAGTATGACCGTAGAATAATGTTCCATCATTAAACGTATAGTTTATCGATAAAGTGTTTTTCACCTACTGAGATGGAAATACTGCAGGCACCCCTGCAATCAGAGGAAAATACTTTGGTCGCTCGTTCATAATGCGCAGATAATGCATTACGAGTGCAAAGGTGAATACACATGGATGGCGATAAGCAGCTGGAAACTGTCGGCCTTGATTTGTTGGCGGAGAAAACCGCTAATACCTACTTCACATCAACTGTGAGAAAGATGCAGGTATCACAGAAGTGAAATTTATTACCAAAACGGCCCCCACTCCCAAAAAAGGAAAACAAACAGGAAAAGTTTGAAACTCTTATAATATGAGAACCGCTAATACAAAAAATTAACATGACCACCTTGTTAACGAATGATCATTTCCTTATATTCGGTACTCGCCAAAGAATGAAGCCCAGGTTTGCAATATTACATGGGTGACCGGGAATCACTTCGACAGTGTGTGTTCTGTGGTGTGAGGTAGGTAACACTGGCCGGCACCGAAAGTCCTCTTGAGGAAAAAAAAAAGAAAAAAAAGAAAGACCATTCTTATGGTCTTCATTACACTGTATCTGAATTTGAAAACCAAATTGCTCTATCATGTACCATTTTTAAAAGAACCATAAATTTATATAAACAAAATTAAGATTTTGTCTGTACATTAGAAATTTTGGCCTGATACTTTGTTTTTATCTCAGATTAGATAAGTAATGACGAATGGCAACATTTGTAACTAAACAAATACATGTGCATTCCAAATATGCATAAATAGAGCTAATTTCACTTTTATCGCTAAAATGAAAAATGAATAGCGCACAGTGTGCACAATAACATAAATATTGCCAATCTTAACTACAGAAAGCTGTTAGTGTCTCGTGCCTATGTTTGCAGCTCATGACATGGTGTCTCTCTCAGCTTTTGCCACAACGCTCACAAACACATTGTGAATGATGAAACGTTTTAACTTTGCACAGCTTATAGTGAAAACCATGTACGGCAAACGTGTAACCAAATGTTTCATCTCGTAGCCACCTTCCCTCCAGTTGTAGATCATGACATCAGTAAAAATTGAGTTTTATTTATGGACGCTCTTTAACTGCTGTGGTCCTTAGCGTCCCATTCTATATTGGGCGTGAAAGACCGGTAATTTTGCTCAGAGGCCTCTTTATCAGGCTTGAGGTTCTTTTACGTGCCGTAAATCTACGACACGGACCATCAGCTCTACTTCCCTTCCGAAGGAAGCTATGCTAAGGATTTTTACGCTCAAAAAAATCCATCGCCCTCCGCCGGGTTTGAACCCGCGACCTCGGGAACTAGAAGCTAGCATGGTAACCACGGAGGACGACATATGGCATCAGTGGAGTAGAATTCGCTCCATATGTCCCACCTCTTTTCATATAGATTTTCCACCAACTTCACTTCGGTGTAGATGGCAGCCGTGAATGAATCCGTAGTTCCTCTACGCAGAACATCTCGCGGGTTAGCTCATATATGCAAGTCTTGATGGTGTGCATTTTTAAACACATAAGGTCCTTTTCAAAAAGGTTACTTTCAGTTTTTACAGTTCTCTAGGTGTTTCAGTTTTAGCTGATGCCAGCCATTTTCCAAACCGTATGTGGTCACAGGCGAGACCTTCAGTTCGATAAGTTTTAAGACTGTTTTGATGGATATTTAATTCAGAATCTTGTCGTTTATAGCTCTAGTTACTGCATTGATTCTATCATTGATGTGTATACTGAAGATGGTACCGGTAGTCTGCAACGTGATTCCTAGATGCTTGAAGTTCGAAACATTCTTTAGAGATTTTCCCAGTGTGTGGAACATTGTTGGTTTTCCACCTATCCTGAATGTCATTGAGACAGTCTTGTCCTCATTTAGTTGAAGTGGGTTTTCTTCTGCCATTTCACCAGCAAGTTAAATATAGCATATAGCTCCACTCTGGATCTCGATGCCAGTAACATATCGTCAGCATACACATATTATTGCGCCTTCCGGAATGATCTCTGTGATATCAGCCGTGGCAATTATAAATAACAATGGACTTAGTGGGTCCCTTTATAAAACTCCCGTAGTTTGTTGAATTTGTCTAGCTTTTATAATTTCATCAATTTCTATTAAGTTTAAGGTAAGTGTATTCTGAATGAGTAGTTTCGTGTTTGTATTACCTCTGATTTGTTTGTCTAGCTTCTCTTATCATTCTGCTGATACAGTCAAAGACCTTTAAGAAGTCGATAATATGACATATTGCTTGCCCCCTGGGATTGCTATGGCTGCCTCGATATCCGCTTGCAATGTCTCTCCTGAATCCAAGTTGTGCTTCTGGTAAATTGGTATCTACTTTACTGATAAAGCATTGCCACAGTGGCTTTGTTAGTGTTGTGAGCATAGTGCATTCAAGAGCAATGCCTCTGTAGGCGTTTGGGTCTTCGGTGCTTCCCTTCCCTTTATATATCATTTTTATTGTAGACTTCCTCCAAGTATTCGGTATCTATCCTTGTTTATGGCATTGGTTCAATATATGGGTAATTGATTCCTTCAGGACCGGCAATACAATTTTGAGGTGCTCACTATAAATGTTACCTGGACCACAAGTTTTATTGTTCTTGGAACTGTTGATAGCATACTCTACTACCTTATCTGTGAACATTTCTGGTTCTACCTCAACCTCCTGGCATACTCGCTGATATGCTTACAAAGACGGGTGTCTGTGTTACTCAGCACACTTCTTATATGGGTCTCCCACACTTCCATTGGTATCTAGTCCCGGGCATCCTTTCCCCAACCGGCTTCAAAGTGAACGGAAAGCTTTGAAGCCTGACCATAAACCCATCAGTAAACGATTAGTAGGGTCTTCCCATCCCTTAAACACAACACGTGGTCCTTTCTCCAGCTTTCCAAAGCAAAGCGTTGTTGCCGGTTTTAGCAGCTGTGACTGTTCGCTCGTGCTTTTCTTCCATGTTCAGCTAAGCTTCTATATTACTTCTTCAGAGAAGTTATATAGTGTTTTACTTAGTGCAGTTTTGTAAGTTTAGCAGTGTTTAATAGTTATTAGCGTTTAATAGTTTAATTAAGATGTGGAGACCTTGGGAAACGAACCAAGTTGATGCCCCTCCGGTCGCACCAGCAAGTGACCCTCTGCCGAATATCAGTAATGCCAAGACCACGAAGAAAAGGGCTACAAAAACTGAATAAGCAAAGCCAGATTTTTATGTGTAATGTTCAAGAACATGTAGAAAAGAACCTTTTATGTGGAAAAATGTTTGTTATTGTTTTGAATTTCTCAAAAACAGCTTAACGATTTTTAGTAAAATACCGCAAGTTTAAGATATTTGCAGGAAAAATAAAATTTGTATCATGAATTTTATATTCTGGGAATAACTTGTAAAATTTTCCTCGTTCTCAACTTGTTGTATTACTGGTAAATTCTAAGAGAGAGACAAAATCTTACTCTGCGTAAAATGCAATCTCGGTAAAGGACAAATTTTAGGTCAAATTGTGTTAACCATTTCCGAAAAATTTTTTGTTGTTGGTTTGAATTTTGAAATACAAGTTGGAAGTCTCTGTTTGTATTTTCCTCGTGGTCATGCTAAGAGCATGGAATTTCAAAGTCATCATATAGTCATCTGTATTTTAAAAATCTGACTATCGCTTTAGCCTATGTATCCTTATATTTACAACGATATGTGCAATGAAATTTTATCTTATTATTTAAGAAGTAAATAGAATAAGCTTTTGTGAAAGTAGTTTGTAGAAGAGTGAGTAGAGATAATCTTGTGAATATAATACATAAGATTTTTTTTTTATTTTCTTTCTTTTGCCTTCGTATTTTTACTTATCCTGCATTTTATAATAAAGCTATTCATTTAAGTAAACAGAAGATGTCATGCTTATAAATCTTACACCTTAAACAATACACAACTTCTTGTATTAGCTTTATTTTAATAAAACATTGTTGTGATACAAGTGATAAAAAACTTTTTACCATAGCTCCGCGCACAGCATAATCAAAAATGATGCTTTGATTTGGGAGTAAGAGTTCCTTTCAAAATAAATTAATATTTATGTATTTTAATTATTTAATGATAGTCCAACAATGTATAGTTTATTCGGAACATGTTTCTAAGTTTCTCTCGGATATGTTAACATGCATTTCTATTCTTGTAGCGCAGTATATTAGTTCAGATCATTCATTAGTTCAGTTATATTTTAAAGCGTTTGCAACTTAAATGTAATTACTATGCGATTCATAGTTATTTGCATAGTTATTTTGTGTGTAAAGCAAGCAGACAAACTGCATGATTGTATTCTGTACATTTGGCAACAACGCGCATATGCACATGGATGTCACTAAGATTTTATGGTGCTTGCGGTTAGGGAGGGTAGGGAACAAGTGTTTGGCTACTGCACAAAGGTCGCCGCTTGGGGATCCGAAGGCTGCGATGACCATATATTTCGAGGGTATCTTGGCTGTCTTGAGTTTAGGTCTTTGTGTGGACGTTGCTCAGCTTCTTTTTATCAATTTCTGCTCCTCCTGTTCTTGGTAACTTTTTTTCGCTTCTCTAATAAGTGTTTTATAGCTCCGCCTCCTATTGACGTATTCTAGTAAAAGATTTGCATTTGGAGCTTTTAGGACTGCGTGCAAGACTTCCAATGCAGCCTTTCTTGCACGTATCAGGTTTTCCCAAACCAAGGTTTTGCTTTGCGTTTTTAAGTACGCCCGGGGAATTAATCCTCCTTGTAGTAAACCCTCAAGCTTGTTTGCTGCTTCCTCCAGGTTACCTTCCCGAGCTATTTCAATAACTGCCTGATTGTCTATGTCACATCTATCCTGTTGCAGGAATTTCATGGAGATCTTCGGGATTTCAATATCTTCCTGTTTAATGTTATCTTTGAACTGGAGCACGGTTTTTACCTGTTGGTGTTTTGTAAAACCACGTTATTTGCATGTAGAAAAAAATTACTACTGGTGTCATGCAAAACCTATCAACATCGTTAAAATGAATTAAGTGAAATAGTTAAATGAACAGTACTCGAAACACTGATGAGCAGTTGAGCTGAATTATTTCAGTTATGAATGTTTTTGTTAAAATTTAATATGTTGTACACTTGAGCACCACTCCATAAATTTAGTAACACATAAGTACACGTAATACTGCACTTTCGTCTGTTTTTATTTTAAACCCTAATTATAATTTATCACTATCTTAACAATAACATATACAATTGAAGAAAATTTCCACGAATGGAAAACTTATTTTGTTGTCCTTGTTCTTTTATACAGTTCTTCAGATGTGTCTCGCACAAGAGTCCAACAGTAGTCGACTAACATGTTTTCGTTCCATTTCCCGCACGTTGTACCTCCTTTCCATTTTAGCTATATCTTTGAAATCTTTCACCGTGCTCATCAGATGCATCTCCCATATTTGCGGGGGGAAATTCTAAATGAGAACTTAAAAAATGAAGCTTCAGAGATATATTACAGCCCATGTTACAAAATGAGGTAAGTAGATACTCCACAATTTCTTCATAATTTCTAGTTTTCTTGTTTCCCAGAAAGTTGCAACAGTCACTTTCAAATGCATTCCAGGCTCTTATTTCGATTAAATTAAATTTATCTTTGAATACGGTGTCCTGAAATGGTTGCTTTATTTGAGGTCCAACGAAAATGCCTTCTTTTATTTTGGCCTCGCTAATTCGTGGAAAATTTTCCTTCTTTATCCATTGCCTTCACAAATTGTTTTATTAACCAACCATAATGTGAATGGGAGACAATATAATTTTTGTCTTCTCTACTAACCCTACAGTATATCATTTTTGACATAGTTTTTTTTCTTCTCGGGGTGGCCATTTTTTGCCCCCACAATATAGTGTTTGCTCTTTGCGCGACTGTTCAGCTCACACATGAAATAGTTCAATTTTGTATACCCCTGTTGTAGCCCCGTCGACAATGCTACAACTTTATGTACCATTGATGGTCTTCGTAGTTTATTTTATGTAAAAGATATTGCATATTTGCATGTGTTTCTTGCATGTTAACTGAATGTGGGACATTCCATTTCAAATCGTCCGAAATAGAAGGGATATCGATATTGCATTTTTTAAACGAAACTTTTTATATTTGGAGACAAGCCCGATATTAGGCTTTATGCAAACTCTTAAAATTCAGAACATCGTAGTTTTGCAGTTAAAATTGTTTAAATTTATCATATCTTCCTAAAATTCCTAACTTCAAGCTGTTATAACTCTAAAACCTTTAAATTTAATTATTTAAATCGAGCTTTATTTCGATTCCCTAAATTTTAATTTCATACGGATAATTAAACATGTTTTTATTCTTATTTAAGTGAAGAAATTTCTATTGTTTCAAGTTAGACGGTAACGGATTAAGAAAAATAATTGTTTTTATATATGGTAAAATTCCGTAACTTAAACACAATCAAACATATTTTACTGTAAACGTGATGATACGGATTCGTATAAAATAATTAAAAAGTAAACGACTTTATGCGCGGAGTAGTAAAATACATGCTCATGGTCACTCTCGCACGCTTGTTTTGAACTGAAGGTCATGCAAGCTGCTATGTGTAAGGTTAAACAATGAGGGCGACGTGTACCAATGTAGAGTAACTTCTAATTTCGTAGTAAACTACTATTCAAGTAACACTCGGCGATTTCCTTACGAGAGTAAACTACTTCCGAAGCATTTTACTCCTTTCAGATACTCCCAGATTACCGCAGAAGTAAATGTCGGAGAACACCATCATGTAGTATGTTTCTACGGAATTAAATAGAGCACAAATATAGGTTAGAATTTACTCTCGCGACCTGGATGGAGCAACCAACCTGTCGATTGAACTAGAATACCGTATCGTATTTGGAGGAAGATATTTTGACGTGTTCATGTATTAGATTACAATGATCTCGGTGAAGAAAACAGTGATTAGGTTACGTTGATGATCTCGACGAAGAAAACGGAAATGCTATAGTGGTATGCGAGAACCATATGATACAGAGAGTTTAACGAACGTTTCAGTGTTAGGAAATAATCTTTTACATGCCTTTTAAACCTGCTTAGAGAGCATTTACAACAAAGCTCAGACAGGAATTCAGCTATATAACCTAAACTGCAATTATTGTTATGCGCCCTACGAGTGTTTCGTACCGGTACATTTCAGATACTTAAGCCGGAATTACAATGAATTTAACGTAACGTGACAGTTTAAGACTGTATTAAATTATATTTAGGATTGGCTTAACACAACGTAACTTAAGAGTTTGGCAATGTCGAACTTTTTCCTTCCCGTTATGTCAAGTTCGATGTCACATGGTAATTAGAACCAATCGGCGTGAAGCATAACTCGAAATAATAAAAGAACTATCAATCAAGAGCCATTACCATTACGTTAAGTGCATGCCAATTAGACCTTTATTTTACATTACAGCATTTCTTAACTTCATGTCACGTTGAGTAAAGCTCATAGTAATCCGCATTACGGCGATCTTATAAATAAACATTCACATGCGTCTGCTGGTCATGTATTTCACCGCGTTGTCAGAGCACTTTTGAGGTTAAGAGGAAGGTACATACATACCTACACATGTGAATATGCATGAGTGCTCAGAAAATAAAAGGCAATTCTTCTTCTCTTTTGCAGATTTCCCACACATTGTGGATGGAATTGATTGCACGCATGTTACTATTTTGTGCCCATCTGTGAATATGGTGAAATTTTCCGAAATGGGAAGGGGTATTTCTCCATCAACACGCAAGTGATCTGAGATGCAAAATAAAGATTAGAAACATTGTTTCTCGAATTTTAAGGTGCTCTTCAGTAGGTTTCCCGTCGCTCGAAGCATTAAACGCGTCCGTCACGACTTTCCAGCATCTTTATAACACTTTTTTTTACACTCATATTGTTTAAATGGATTTTCTTTATCTCTGCCAACAAACATTTCTCTCTTTCGCTGACGTTTCCCCCCGCCTTTTCCTATCGCACACAAGACACAACCTTATCAATGGTCGCATCAAGTAAATCGCGCAAGCAAAACAATACCTCCGGGAGTAATGAGCTCTTACTTCCGTAGTCGTAACTAAAAGAGTAAATTGCATTTGAGCTCTCCAACGTTACTTCCAGAGTAAATTGCTCCCGTGGTAACGTACTTCCTTAGTACAGACTTCTTTAGTAAACGTTACTTCCGAAGCAATATACTCCAACATGGTGCACGCTGCCCTGAGAACGCTTACTAAGCAGTATGCAGTTCCGAGTAATTCCTCACAGATTCACAAAGCGCTTGGTGATCATCGTGCATCAACCATGTAAATCGCTGTGTTTATCCAATTTTTGTGTTATAATTACGAACACCCTAACATTACCACTTTACCAATATTGCCGGCTTCCCTTAATGGCACTGTGAATTATTCTCAATATAGCATTTTAGTTTTATAAACATAACATTTATAAATATAATTCTTCTGAATTTTATAAAAATAATTAGTATATGCTGTAATGAAATGCAGGCTTTCATCGACAACAATTGGTACAATATTCTGAAATAAAGGGTTCCGGGGCTATGCGCACTTAAAATGCGATAAAATGAATTAATAGGATACAGTTATCGTTCAATAACGTGACAACCGTTGGATTTAAGATGCTAATATTTGATAAACATGCTTTCCTTAGCACCCCTTATTAATAGGAAAAATTACAGCGGCAACAGAAAATGCTAGTTTTTTTGCCGTTCGATTTCACATGTAATGTCCCATGTGCGAGAATGTCCCATTGCAATGTCAAGGTATTCATCCCGGCACCATTATGAAGCCTTTATGATTCTATCGAAGGATTAAATTATTGATGGCAATTATCATTTTTACATTAAAACGAAAATCTGGGAGAGAAATTCCTGATAAAATTCATTAAAAATGCAATGTTTTCCAATTTCGGTGATACCTGGCCCCAAAGTGGTACGTGTTAGAGAAATATGACTAACATGCTTAGATACAGCAATGTCTAATACATAAGCAAAACACTCCTCCCCCCCGCCCCGACGAGTAATCGAGATTTTGTTCAATTAGGTGACATTCTGTATTTTAAGGGATAGTTCTCTCTTTCAAGTTTATCGTTTCCCCCCTTTTTATAGGTTCGGAAAAACGCGTGTGTTGAAGTAAAATGTTTTAGTAATACTTTTTTTTTTTTCGTATTTATTTTACATCCTTTAACTATGTGGCCATATCGCGACGGATGTTACGATATACCTGGTGGCTCAGTGTACGGCAGACAGTTTTCTAGGTCTCATCCCCGTACCACATCTGGCTTCCTCTCGCGTCCACAGAGACCTTAGTGCTAGGCAGTGGTACATCTGCTTCTGTGACGGGCAGATGGCAGCTTCGACACATATCCACAGACCTTAGTGTCAGGCAACTGTATATCTGATTCTACACGTGCCGGGCAGATAGCATTAAGGTGTTGTCCAGTCTACCTGCTTTCATTATTATTTTAAACCTAAGGGGGAATTTTGAGTCATGGTATTAGTAAGTCAATTTGGTATTTACCTTGTCGACTGAGGAAAACCACGAAAAAAACATCTTGTCAGATTGGTTGGCCAACGGATTTGAACCCGGGGCTTCCCGAATGCGGGCCACAGACGTTACCGCCTGGGTCATACCACTCGGTAGTAATATATTGGTGAATAAATAATTGACATCGCATTGCTCAGAATATTTGTTACTGAACTTATGTTAACGTTATGCAGGTGTTTCTTTGTAAATAGCTTGTTTTCTAAGTGAGGTGAAATTAGTTAAATACCGTTAACAATGTGCACATCCGTACGTATTTCATTGTCTTGCAATCTGCAGTAAGATATAAATTCGTTGACAATAGCGCGAGTACATATTCCGCCACAACATATGTGCTTATAGTTTAAACTCGCGATTACAATATGAGGTAGACAAAAACTTCACCAAAATGTAGATCGCTTTAAAATACACTATATTTTTAATAATTTGTTTGTGGCAACAGCATTTTTCGATATATCCGTTATTATTGGTTTTAGTTTTTGAATACTTTGCCATTTTTAAAGTGCTGTCGCTAATCAGTTCTCTTGCGATGTCGTGAAGAGATTATGACATTTAAAGGCCAGTATATAGCGACCAGTTTTTAAAATTTGACTATAGCTATTCCGTTTGTGCCCATAACGAAATGTTTAATGAAATTATTTTATGCAGACGTTTATGTCAGTTTGAAGAAGAAAGAAGAATAAGCTGTAGTGTGGGAATTTTTCTTTAGCCAGGATTATTACCTATCCTCGCGAGAGTCCGGAAGTATTATGATTGAGGGGGAGATAGTGTGTGAGTTGAACCGAAGTATCACCACCCCAAGATTAACACCACTGTAAATCGAGTGCGCCCTCTGGGAAATTAGAGCCAGAGTTCTTCCAGCACCTACTAAGTAATTCAGTAGACGGTTAAATCAAGTGTTGACAAGAATGGAAATTAAACAGATGATTACAATAATGTCTAATAAATGTGTACTCTTTGAGAGTAAAAAAGCAATGTATTTTAGTTTTACATTATGATGCCGTTAAACTTTCTTCCCGTGGAGATATTGTGCAAAACGGGATTTTATTTAGTTATATATTTAAACATGGTCACTGTTAGTAAAGTTATTGTTCAAAGTCATATATCCATATGCGAATAACCTGGAATTGTACACTTAAAACACTGCCATTGCGTGGGCGAAAAGGTAAAAGAAAAAAAACACACACACACACACACTCCTTGCTATATATACATACTCCACCTGTGACGGTCAGTAGAATGCCTCCAAAGATGCAATCACGGCATAAATGAAAGTGAGTGTACTAAAAATAATTGAGATATTTAATAGTAAGGAAAAAGCTAAACAAAAAATTTAAAGGAATTAGAAATCCGAAGTGCACACTCCCAAGACCTTTAACTGTTAATCATAAGTTGGTAAACATTCTTGCATAGGAAAACAAAGAAGCAGGTACTTACGCAGCAATTATACTTTTAAAGTACAAGCTTTTGCAAAGAAAAGGAAATAAGTAGGAACTTAGGCAGCAATCACACGTTTTAAGTACAAGCTCTTGCAAAAGAATAGAAATAAGCAGGAACTTAGGCAGCAATCACGTTTAAAATACAAACTTTTCCAAAGGAAAAAAATAATTAGAGACTTGGGCAGCAATAATGCGCGTAAAGTAAAAGTTCTTGCAAAGGAAAAGATAGATGCAGAGACTTGGCAGCAATCAGTCATGTGTTTAAAATTCAAGCTATTGAAAAGGAAAAGATAGATGCACGGACTTGGCAGCAATCACATTTAAAATACAAGCCCTTGCAAAGGAAAAGAAATAAGCATGGACTTGGGCAGCAATAATACGTTTAAAGTAAAAGTTCCTGCAAAGGAAAAGAGGCAGCAATCATACGTTTAAAGAATATTAGCCATGGGCTCTAGGGCAAATGAACATCGTCCATGTTCGTACGTTATACGTCCAAATTAACCTCAGTCTTGGAAATCCAAACTTACACGATGGATATTTTGGAAATGGTTAAAGCCACAATAAAGTTGCTTGACCAAGTTTTACATTCCAATGAACTCTTTGTCTCCTGTAGCAAGCAAATTCAGCTAGATAAAATCTGATATGTTAAATTCACATCTGTATTATTAAAGTATTCATATAAAAAGTGATTCTTGTATCCACGTTACGTTACTCATATATTGCGTATATATTTTTGCTTAAGGGTTATTTACAACTTGCGGAAACAGTATTCAATAGTTTATTAATGGTAATAAGTTAATGCGATGGAAAGAAAAGGCGAAAAAAGCGAAATCACAAACTTTCAAGAATGACCGTTATAGACGTGCACGATGGAATGTTGAAAACGGCTAACATTTATAACACAAATTGTGCATTTTAATGATGCCTAATTTTTTCCTGTAGCAAGTTTTTAAAAAATGTTAAATGTTTTTTTGCAATTCAAAATTTTACAAAATTCAATCAAATAAAGGCGATTTCAGAGGCTATTCCGGAAAGTTTACTATATACATTTGCCATGCAAATATGTTAAACATTGTAATTTTAATCAAACTCCTTAGAGCCGTTTTCAATAAAATAAGTAAATAACAGTTTTTGCATGCAAAAGATAGTTTGAGGTGGGAGGTTTTGTTGAAAATCTCCTACCTCTCTCCCCCCTTTTTTAATCACATTTTTATTCAGGGATCCCAAAACGTGTATGTCCAAGCTATTTGTAGAAAATTCGAAATATACAAACATTTAATATTTCAAACATGAGTCCTTTTAATCAAAATCGCTGGAGACGTATTTTAGAAAGCAAGAAAATGGCAAAATTCTTTTGTGTATAAAGGTGGACTGGATTTTCATGAAAACCTTCGCCTGATATCAAACGGTTGCTGATTGAAGTATGAATTTTATATTTATCCGAATTTTGGGTTATGCTGTTCTCTCTCTCTCTCGCGGATCTTTGTCTAAAGAATTTTTTTTACAAAGGACCTCAATATTCCATTTTTTTTTGGGTTGGAATATATAGAGTGAGCCAAAAGACTTCGAACCGCCTGCGCGGTGTTTTTCCTGTCCGCGTTCTCTGCGCTCGTTGCCGTCTGCTACTATCATAGAAAGGCGCGGATGAAACCATACATTTTTAAAACTACTTTTAAAGGGTTTACTTACCAACTTTATGAAAGGAAATGCTGAAACTGGCCACCGTCGTTGTCTATACATTTTTGGCACTTCTTTAGGAAATATCCATCATGGAATTTTTGGGGGGAATTTTCCAAACGATGACCAATGTCGTCTAATGTTTCTTCGGTAAGAACCGAACGTCGTCTTTTAGATTCCTTAGCCTGAACACTTCCTGTGGCCTGAAATTTACTGTAAAGTTCATGGATTGTTGTACGGCCTGGAACTTTTACACCTGGAAATCTTTCTGCAAATCGTACTTTCACCCAGCAAGCTGACCGGGTTAACACATACGAATCATAAATAAATACACGCTGTGCAGTGGAAAACATACTGAACCATAATATACTTTGTGACTAAGTACAGGACAAAATAATAAATAACTCGTAATAACTGAACCGCATCACATCACCGTCAACTCAAAACTGCACTTCACACTGCAAAGCAAAACCAAACAGCGTGACTTTGTTTATAACAGCAGTGCGTTATCATGTTTTTATCACATTTCCACACGCCCAACACCGCGCAGCCGGTAATGTTGTTCATAAAATACCCCTCCGGGGTTACTTAAAACATAAAGTGTACAAGACAAACCCACACACCCTGGAAGAATTAAAACAAAATATCCGCCAGGAAATTTCTCAAGAAATCTTGCATTAAGATAGTTAATCACATACGATTATACGCGCACGACTTTTTTTATATCGCGGGTAGAGAATATGAATAAACAGTTAATGCTGTTTAGTAATATGCGCGGGCCGCTAGCTCAAACAACTGTACTTAATTTTAACAGTGGTGAATCAAGATCCAGAATTGCACAATTTCAGCGACTACCTTCTAAGTTTGCTTAAAGAAACGTGAAATTTCTACAACTTTAGAATTCAAAACGCACTTGTGAAGGTGTGTGTTTCCACTCTTTTGAATTTAACATGGATAGTTACGACTTAAACCTTGTATGGCAAAAAACACCGAAAGGCCGACATACACGACAGGGTTGAAGTACTTCCGAAATCAAACATCGGAGTTGAAAGGGCTGCCTGATTACCAAACACACCATAATTGTAAGTTGAACACTCTTTATTAACATTGTGCAACTGCATGCTTCCGACCTCGATTTGCATGAATGTAATGATGTTCACTTTCTCTACCATGCACATGGTACATACAGAAGGTATTGCATTCCATCCAAAAATTCGATATAGAGATTTCACGGAAACACATGTTTTGAGCTCCCGTGAATCCAAATAAAGCAAATTTAGAAAAAGTCCGCGCGTGTGTGCGTGTCTGTGTACAGCATAACTCAAAAACGAAAATTTGGAAAATACCAAACTTGGTATTTAGGTTCAGTATCTTCTAAAGATGCGACATGAAGATTTTCAAGAAAATCCCTCCACCCAACTATTCTTTACAGGGAGCATTGTTTTTAAATTATTAAATTACTAAACTATTAAATAACGATTTTGATTAAAATAATATACATGAAAAATATTACAATGACAAATACAATGTATATCTTGAATTTTCTGGGATAGTCTATGAAGTCCTCTTCATTCGGAAGGAATTTTGTATAATTTTGCATAACTGGTAAACGTTAAGTCATGGACGAAAACGTACTACACAAAAAAATGTAGATCTCATTAAAATACACAATTTATTACTTTCTCTACCACGTACATAGTAGGTAGAGAAGGTATTGCATTCCACCCAAAAACTCGATACATATTTCACCGGAAATATATGTTTTGAGGCCCCCTGAATAAAAAAATCATTTTTAGAAAATGGCCCGCTTGTGTGCACCTATGAACAGCATAACTCAAAAACGAAAAATCGAATAAATACCTAACTCGGTACATTCCAAAGATGCGACACGAAAATTTTCAAGAAAATCCCTCACCCATACTACTCTTTAATGGAACATTTTTAGAAACTTTTTTGTAAAAAAGCTAGTTCCTGTATTTACATACCAGTGAAATAGATGAGTATCATTGCTGAGTAAATAAATGAGCCAAGGGTTCAGAGAGCTTGGAGCTGCCCAGTGTTTGTTTAGGATAAGAGAAAAACCTGATGCATCACATTCACATGCCGTTTTTTACCCTCTTATCATTTATTAATGGGTATAAAAACTATTCATACGAAAGTTTATTTTTCTACTTCACTTAAATCGAGGCAAACCTTTGCAGAAGTAGCTATATTACACATTTCGTTATACATACAAAGCGTCGGCGATAGTCAAATGTTTAAAAAACTGGACTTTATGTGCTGGCCTTAAAATTCAATACTGTTTCCACACAATCGCTAGAAACATCTGAAAATCGACAGGACTTGGTATTTATGTGACTTTTCGTTTTTGAGATATGCTGTTTCTCCTTCCCCCTTCCACTCCCTCCCTCACACAAACACACACGCACGCGTGCACCTTTTTCTAATCATCCGATGTTACATTTACATGACTTTCTCTACCCTCTTGGTCAACTCTAGTGCTTATAGTAGGTGTACAAATTATTCCCCTCTAGTCAACTCTGGTTACGAACGTTTATTTTTCTATCTGCTTCATTTTAATTGAGATTAACCTCCCCGGAAATAGCTGCATTACAAATTTCGTTTTAGATACAAAGGGAATATCAATAGTCAAATGTTTAAGAATTGGACGCTATATCCTGGGGAGAAATAACTGAAAATCGATAGTACTTTAAAAGAATGGCTGAGTCTTGAATCGAACCATTAATAATGGATATCTCGTAAATGGCTTATTGCACAAAAAAGTTATTTCAAGTAAATCCTGTGTTTTACTACATTTTTTTGTGTACTACGTTTTCGTCTATCGTATAACGTTTGCCAGTTAAAGCTTATACAAAGTTCATTCCGAATGAAGAGGACTTCACCGACTATTCTCGAAAATTCAAGATATACTTTTTATTTGTCGTGTAAATATCTTCAATATATGGTATTTTAATCAAAATCGTCATAGTCATTTTTTAAAAAAGAAATTTCAAAAATGTTCCATGTATGGAATGGTTGGTGGGGGGTTTCCTGAAAATAGTCGCTTGGCATCTTTGGAAGGTCCTGGACCTAATAGCAAGTTATCCGACTTTTCGTTTTTAAGTTATGCTGTTTAGGGACACACACAAACACACATACATACACTCACACGCACACGGACCTTTCTATAAAACAACTTTTTTTGGGTTCAAGGTGCCTCAAAACTTTTATTTTCGATGAAATCTCGGTATCGAATTTCTAGGTGGAATGCATTATTTTCTCTACCTACTCTTTACGTGGTAGGGAAGGTAAAATTGTAATGGTTTTCTTTTCTTTTTTTCTTTCTTTTTTTCCCTTTTTTTTTTACATTCAAGAGACCTTAAAGTATTTATTTCTGGTGAACTATCGGTATCGGTATCCAATCAATACCTTCTCTACGTGTTATGTATGTGGTAGAGAAAGTAAACAAAAAGTTATTGTGGTTGCACGTATAAATGGGATCGAGGAAACTGAATCCATAGGCATGTGTTTAAAAGCGGCTCACTATATGCTGGATTTAAAATTCCATACTATTTCCATGACAACGCGAAAAACAAGTTAATCGCGACAGCACTTTAAAAATTACAGATTATTGATCATTTCAAACCAATATTAATGGATATCTCGAAAACGGCTGATGCTACAAAAAAGTTGTTTGAAATAAATTGTGTTTTAATGAAGCGAACCACAAATTGAAATGTGGCACGAAAAACGCAAACAAAGAAAGTTATGATAGGGCGGGCATCATTTTTACATCATAGCGCGTTATCAGTGTGTTTTGAAACAATGCGTAAAACACGCAGATGCATAGACATCACCAAACGTCTTTCAGGAAGGGCATTTAGCATTACAATTCTAAACAGGTAACGAAAATATTTTGAAATTTGAGATCCCTAGCAATGTTTTGGCCAGAAGCGCCTAACCATGATACAGATAAATGGGATTCCTGTTGTTGATGATGAGCATCATGAATATCTCCGTGGTGTAGTGTTAACATGCTATCCTATAGTTCCTGAGGTCGCGGGTTCAAACCCGGCGGAGGGCGATGGATTTTTTTCATGCTAAAAATTCCTTCGGAAGGGGGGAAGTAAAACCAGTGGTCCCATGTCGTAGATTTACGGCACGTGAAAGAACCTCAAGTCTGAAAAAAAGGCCCCTGGGCAAAATTTCGGGTCTTTCACGCCCTATATAGAATGGGACGCTAAGGACCACAGCAATTAAAGAGCGTCTATAAATAAAACTCCACATGAACTACAAATGTAACTACTTGCATTACAGAATTCCACACGAACTACAAATGTAACTACTTGCATTACAGAATTCCAAGACCGTAAAATGTTCTGAGAAAGAAGGGTGGGAATTGTTTAAATCTTTGCCCTGTGTTGGATATCCGAGATTACGTTTGTTTGCATCTGGTTTAATGACAGTCTTTGGTCCACTTATATCTGGAACAAACATTTTAAGAAATGAACTACATCAAAAGTGAGTATCGCTGCAAGATAAATGACAATCACCTTGCTTATCTTTTGAGACTGTGCACTTCATCTTTTGCACCAAATATTGAAGACCTTGTAAAAGTAAATCGTATCAAAGAAGTCATCCTCAGAAATATCACGTGGGAGTAAAATATGTATGTGTAAGCTCTTGGTTTCCTGTATGTAAGAGTGACACCGCAGTGCCGCCACTGGAACTCAGTAAGAAAGAAGGTGATTTCAACCTCCGCTTTCATGCTTGTACTTGAGCACCGCTGATCTACCCCTCTCCTATAATACATACCTTTCCCATCCCGGCGAAATAAGCCAACTCTTATCAATCTTAGAACTTTTCTTCAAAACCTTAAGAATTTCAGAAATCATGGATGATTTCAAGATTTTTTTCCAATTCTAGAATGTCAACCAAAACCTTGAAGTTGACCCTGCTTTCTAACCAGTATTTGTAAATAATGTGAGTTGCCTACGTAGAAGAGACAGCTTGATTATTTTGGATCCAGAAACTAAGTTTAAGATGTTGCAACGACCTCTGTTCAAGAAAGATTTGAGCAACTGGAATATCATCGTTTTTAGTTTTCTTTCTTATATAATATTCATAAATTAAAATTTGAGACGAGGAATGAACAGAAACAAATGCAAATAGAAACTAAAAGTGGTTTAAGTTATGTAGAAAATATTGACGCCATTGAACTAAGCGATAAACTGAGAATGGTTGCAAACTTAGTAACAGAAAGCACGACCAATTGAACTGTTCCGTTGTATTATTAAAAATAACTGTGCTCATAATATCATCATAGCCATAAGAAGTGGCGAGAGAAGTTTTTCTAAATTAAAGCTTATTTATGAACTGTATGAATCTCGATTGGAGATCTCATTTGGACATGAAATCGGTCGTAAATTAGACTACAATGACCTTTATTTCTGATTTTGCGAACAAGTACAGCCATATTTTAGATTTAGATTGTAGTCCTTTCTGACATAGCTATTTAAAAATTCTTGATTTATATTTTACATTTTAAAAACACGCTGTACATTCAATTAAGTGCGTGTAGTTTAGCAAGTTCTTCATTGTATCTAGGATGAGAGCATCCTATTACATGTAACACAATTGTGATTTTCTTGCACTATCTTGTAAAATATGTTCCTACCTTTTCGTTTATGTATTAATAATGACCATTAATGGTAGCAATTAAAATTAATTATCGGGCATACTATGAACCCGCGACCTTGGGAACTAGAGGCTAGCACGACACCACCAGACCACGGAGGACGACTCCATAACCTAAGGAACGAGCGCGCCCCATCCTAATTGTTGCACATAAATTTTTGAAATTAGTAATTATCATCATCTTGTTCTTCGTTTCAAGGAATAGGCAAGAACGCCGTTCTGATTTCAAAATGCGTCTGACCATCGTTTCGTCGGTTTTTCCAGATTGTCTTCTTCCTTTAGGCCTGCAGTAAAATACTTTTTTGGGGGATCCGTTCTGGTGACATTCTGTCGACAGCTTTTCTAGGGGAGAAAACTTCAATTAAAAATCCTGCATGTCTGGAAGAAAGCAAGGTGTCGGCCCCACTATCAGACGTTACTTGCATAGGGCTTGTAACCGTATAAGGCAAGATTTCCATGACTAAAAAGCTTCAAAATATTGTGTAATTTAAAGGACAATACTAAAGTCATGATTACAAAACACTACGTTTTTCTGTAAAGATGCGCACCTGGCATCCATCTCACATGCTGTTATAAACGCAAACTATGTGGATGAAGTTTACGGTTAATTTTCATATCGGGAGTTGGAGATGAGTTCCCATAACTCGCCTATCCCGGTCCTTGGCAAAAACTTGGCATGGTAATGCGGATGAGACGAAAATATCACGATGAGTGTGAGCTAGCAGTCTGCCAGTCTCGGCGAGAACGTGATTGTGATGTGAAACTGCACAGTACCGGGGTAAGTCGGTTTCAGCTGATCACCGTGTGTATGAAAAAAAAAAAAAAAAATCACCAGAGAGATGTCTGCAAATTTGCTTCATAGAACTAGTTCAAATGCAGATAGTCGTACAGTTCGACTAATAACATTTACTTTGTATTATTTTGATTTATAGTTACGGCGATAAATTGAGTGTGATGGTAGAAAGTGGATCTGTCATGGACTCGACCAAAGAAAGCAAGATACTGACAGGTTTGGATTTCAGTCGATTGCAATACTTTTTGGTGTGGGGGCAGTTGATTGTTGACAGTTTGTATTGATACTTATGAGGTGTGTTTAGAAACACGGTGCAGCAAGCAAAATGTGTGGTATTTTACAGCAAAGCAGGTCGAGGACTTGTTAAACATACTTTGAAGTACATACGTATGGTTGTCTCTGGGTGGGGATCAGCATAGCTCATTGAGCCGTATCATAATTTCATTGTCTTTCATATCTTGATGCGTACACAATACTAACATTCATTTGCGGGAATTTTTGTTAGGTCGTCAGAGATCTTATGTGGGTCATCACTCACTCCTAACGCTGGGTTATATTTTGATTGTTCATTGTTTTCTACTCGAGGTGCCTCCCTGTGCAAACTACGTGATCATGTGACATGGCCAATATCGAAAGTAGCATTCTTTCTCGAGTATTGGTGCAAGTTAAAACACATTTTAGGGTTTTATCTAGTAAATGTGAGTTGCAAAGGGAGAGAAAAAGGTAAACTTCGTTACCTAAACACAAAGAATACTTTGACGTTTAGAAACCTAATGTTTTAAGCAAAAATATTCAGAATGACTACTTCCCAAGTTCATACCGTTGATGAAAACTTTCACCAACATTAAGGAATGAAAGAAAGAGAGAGAAAAAAGTAAACGCCTTAGAATGCATTTGAGTTCAGCCTTCAGAACTATAATTTTTCTTATGGTGGCCAAAGATTAGAGATATTCTCATTACAATTTATTTGGCTTAAATAGTCATCCTGTTGCAATTATATAAACAACAGTTTTTATCAGGAAAATTGTTCCCATACTATCCATACGCCATGTATGTGATAGTGACTAATCCAGTCTAAGAGTGGTTTCAGTTCCAACCAATCAAAGCCGTTTTTAGCTCTAATCTTGTCGAAATAATCCAGCCGCAACGGATTCGCAAATATTTATATGTAGTGGACAAGCTAAAACCAATGAAAAACGGTTCTCACATGCTGGATTGGATGCATGAGTGCACAATTTAATTTTAATGCAGAATAAGCATAATTTATATCTGAAATTCTATTCACCAGTCAAATAGTTGCCGTCCTCCGTAGTGTAGTGGTTACTGTGCTAGCTTCTAGTTCTCGAGGTCGCGGGTTCAACCCCGGCGGAGGGCGATGGATTTTTTTCGGACGTAAAATCCTTAGAATGTCTTCCTTCGGAAGGGAAGTAAAACCGGTGGTCCCTTGTCGTAGACTTACGGCACGTAAAAGAACCATAAACCTGATAAAGAGGTCTCTGAGCAAAATCACCGGTCTTTCACGCCCAATATAGAATGAGACGCTAAGGACCACAGCAGATAAAGTGCGTCCATAAATAAAATTCAATTTTCAGTCAAATAGTCGCAGTAATAGGACCTTGCTGGTGTTGCACAGTTTCGTAACACCATCCATCATCACATATGTATATACACAATAGTTATATATATTTTGCATACATTTTCATACTTGAAATACCTTCATATGTAGTCACATTTTCAGATACAAATTATTTAACGATTTGGGGGGAGCAATCTGTATGTGTTACGTTATGTGGCTCCCTTCATTCATAAACCTTTTATTAGTTGCAATTACTTAGTTACTAATTTCATCAGCATATTTTAAAAACCTTAATGGCCCAGTTCTTTCTACTCTGGCTCAGTTAATCTCTTCCCCCTCTCCCCATATACCATTATGTGTTCAAGACAAGCGGAATATACTGATATTTCTGTAATGTTTTTGAAGTGTTTTGAAACATTATATCCGAGATTTGGGTCCGTAATACCTATAGATCCTTAAAGCATTAACTGCATGTGTCAAATTGCACAATGCATTGCTTTTTCTCAAAGATACTTTGGCATTGTTTGAAAACATTAATGTGCGGCGAGGTGCCCAATTGGTATTTATGCATGTGGTACCGATCACAATAAAGCAACATTAATATATTAATTTAATGTTTGTCTTAAGACTTTTTTTTTAGCTTCATGCAGTGCCATAATTATTTCTTTATTTTTTAGGTAATTTAATGTTCTTTATAACTTCCCAGATCTCTAGAACCGATATATGAAATAATGAATTTAATGACGAATGAGTGTTAAAATGTGAACACTACTCGAGGTTTATCTATTCAGGTTAAGGGAAAACTTCGAGAAACGTTGTTACCCAAGCAGTTATCCCAACCAAGGATCGAACTCAGTCCCTCCAGATTACCATGTAAATGCCATGAAATTGGGCAGTCGCTTAAATGAACGTATATGAAAGCAACAATAGTAATAAAATGAAAACGAGCATTAGATACAATTTTTCTGGATCCGCTGTGAACTAGGTCAAGGACTAAGAGCGAGCGCAGATTTTACTCTTAACTGAATAATGCTTACTACTTAAGTTCCTCACCCCCTTGTGTGTATTTAATGCAACAGGTAGGAGACTTGGTCTCACGTCATTCATGCAACGTTGGCACAGGTGATGAGCGTGCGACACGCAAACGTGTTGCGTCATATCGGCAATGATTGTCAACCAGAGGTTACGCTCGATTTCCGTAGGGGGGAAATAGCAAATAGCTGCCTATTAATTGGAAAGTGGTTGTCTTTTCCTTTATTCGTGTTTCAGTACATTGGAACTTCAATTATCTTGGATAGGTAAAATCAGTAAAACTGGTAAATATTGCAATAAATAACTAAAGCACTCATTTTCGTTAGTTTTATTCATGGAAATTGAACCTTTTATTACAGTTTTCAGCAAAGTTTTTCCTTCTGTTGAACAGCATAACTAGAGGGGTTCCAAAAATTTCATAGGTCCAGTTACAGAGTTCCAAAGTAATATTCCTTCGACATTTTACTAACGCAACCGTTGAGTATTTTTATAACCAGTTTAAAAAGTAACACTCGTACCATGCAGAGTATTTGATTATAACACGATAGTTGCAAGAATGTAAATGACGGGCGACCTTGAAATCGTCCCTGCATTCAAGTTTCAATAGAGGACAACGCCCACTAAAAATCTTCCCGTCAATCAGATTTAATTGTGCTACTGAACTTTTGAGGTGCACATGTGAAAGACAATCGCCAGAGATGGCGTATGCAAACTGATACGATATCGAGATTTCACCGAAAATAAATATTTTGAGGTCCACTGAATTAAAAAAATTGGGTTATGCGGCGTACATAAAGCATATTGGGCGATTCTTCTTTTTTTCCTGCATGGATTTATAAGTTACAGAAACTGACGTAAATATGTGAGCAGTTATTTTGTTTTACGTATTATATACGCAACCAAGTCCGCATCCAGATTATTTCCAGTCAAAAATGGATCATTACGTGAATACGAGTAGAAGTCAGTTTTTATATATCTACTGCAGTATATAAGGTATTATGTTAATTGTAATGAGAGGAAAAAAAAAAGTCGTGCGAGTGTGTCGCATCAGATTTTTTTATAGCTGTTCTACAAGCTATTTATAAAAATTTGTTTTCCTGTATACTTCTTGTTAAACATGATAAATGTTGACCAAAATGGTTTAAATTAACACCTGGTTGTAGCTACAAAGCAGCCACAGGAGACTGCAGTCAAATGATTAAATTGCCAGTTTGCTGGCCATGTTACTGCACACATTTTGCGCGACATAACCAGAAACATAAGAACTGTTACTTAGCATTTAAAAATCCATTATTTTAATATTGGAATTCAAGACAATTGCAAGTAACTCATAAACGATTAAAGCTACAAATACGCAGTATAACACAAACTGCGTATTTAAATATTTTTGCGATTTTCTTTTTCTGTATTGCTTACCTATAGTAAGCAGAAGTGTTTTATATCACCCAAAAATTCGATATCGAGATTTCATTGGGAATACATGTTTTTAGGTTCCCTGAATAAAAAAAATAGAAATAGGAGAGAGAAAACAGAAAATTTCCTGTTTAAGGATACAACACGAGGATTTTAAAGAAAATCCCTCCACCCCAAACTACCCTTAACGTGGAGAAAATTTAATTATCTTCGATTTTTCCAAAAATGAATATTAACTATTTAAATTAGATTAATATGTTTTAAGTTTTAAGCATGACATATAAAAGAGTATTTTGAATAACCTGCGAACCTCCCTTCATTTGGAATAAATTATTTATAACTTGTAATCTGTAAGATTTAGACAAAAACTTAACACCCAAAAACTGTAGATCTCGGTAAAACACAAATATATGTTAAATTTTTGTGACTTTACCATTTTCGATATTTTCTTTGTTATTGGTTTGAAGTTGCAAAATAATAAATAAAGTCGGCATTGTTTTTACTTTCTCTACCACCGTATCTAGCAGGTAGAGGTATTGCAATCCACCTAGAATTTCGATGCCGAGATTTCACCAGAAGTACACATTACGAGGCCCTCTGAATCCAAAAAAGGCATTTTTAGAAAAAGGTCCTTCATCCCTCCAACCGTCCGCGCGCGCGTCCCCTTGTGGTAAACAATATAATTCAAAAACGAAAAGTCGGATAAAGACCAAACTTGGTATTTAATTAAGTTCAGGTATTTAATCAGAAAGTTCACTGTCTACCAATGATGCGACACGAGAATTTTAAAGAAAACCCCCCCCCCAATTCTAAACTACTCTTTACATGGAAAAGTTTTCGTTATGTTTTTATTTCCTCAAAAATGGCCAACGCTTTTGATTGAAATATCATATATTTAAGATATTTTCATGACAAATTAAATTTATATCTTGAAATCCCTCCGAAGTCCTATTCCATTCGGAATTATTTTGTATAACTGGTGAACCATAATGGACGTAAGCTTATACACAAAAAGTGTAGATCTCTTTAAATCAGAATTTATTTTAAATAGCTTTTTTGTGGCATCAGCCATTTCCCAGATGTCCATTGTTATTGGTTTGAAATTTTCAATACTTTATAATAGCTTTGAAGCGCAGTCACCATTCAGTTGTTTCTCGTAGTGTGATGGAAAGCGAATGGAACTTCAAGGCCAGCATATAGCTTTTAATACTGGACTATCATTTCGATCTCCTGTATCCACAAAAAAGTGTAATTAAACTATTTCTGCAAAAATTTATTTCGATTAACATGAAGTAGCAAGGAAAATAAGCGTTTTGAAGAATAGTCTTTAGTTTATAATAATAAAGTGGGTAGAGAAAGTCATGTGAATGTAACTACAGAGAAACATTTCTCGTGGTCATGCAGAGAGGGGAGTTTCAAAACCATCATACGACCCGCTTTTATCGATTTGATATCGCCTCTTATACCTACAACGAAATGTGCAATAAAATTATTTCTGCGAAGGTTTACCTCGATTAACAAGAAGTAGATGAGCGCCCTTAAACAAAACCAAACAAGAAGTAGAAAGAAGAACAAGTTTTGTAAGAATAATTTGTAGAAGAAAGGGCAGAGAAACCCATGTGAATGTAACCATACGATTTTTTTATATTAAATTTCTGTCCGATTTAAGGCTGGTTCTCAACCAACGAGAATGGTAACCAGAACGAGAACGAGAAAGTTAAAGTACATGTATTCAAATGGGAATGTTCACAACCGACGGGAAGCCTTCCTGGGCCCCGGGAACGGGAAAGAAGAGTTGCCCAACTTTTAACTTTCTCGTTCCCGGGCACGGCATATTAGATCCCTATTGTTCTGCATATTAGACTCTTCACTCTAGAGGTTATTCTAGGCGGCCGTGACATGAAACAGCCACTAGTGCTCTCTATAGTCGTAAGCTGGAAACATGAAACTGGAAGACATTAGTACTAAATGTGCTTCCTAACCTCATCCCGACACCCGCAAATCTAATCAGTGTTGGTTCCTCTGGTGAAGGGATCATTTGTAGTTTGTTTATATGCAACTCAAAGCTGGCTATTACCTAAGAAACAATGGCAAAAACTACAAAGAACAGCTAAAACCGGTGGAAATGAAAAAAGAACAATAAACAATTTTAATGTATGCCATTAAATAAAGGAATGAAAGCTTGGTATAAGTAGAGGGATCGGAAATGTAATGGATATGCATTTAGATAATGCTTATCTATCGAATTTTGACGTTGGCTTGGCTACTGTCATTGGTCAGTTAAAAACAAATGAAATCCCAATATGCAAAATCGACTTTCACTTTGTGATCGATATGCATTCCTGTTCTCGTTACCGGGCTGTTGTGAACCATTATCTTGCATGGTGCATAGCTTCCCGTTCTCGTTTCCGTTCTGGTTACCGTTCTCGGGTGGTTGTGAACCAGCCTTTAATTTCTCAGTGGTACAATTCTGTCTCAAATTCAGTAAGAGTGAAGAGGACTTCACAATGTATTCACAGAAAATACAAGTCATGCACTTTGTTCGTCATCCAAATATCTCGAACATACGCCATTTTAACCAAAATCGTTAGATCTGGGTTTGGGAAAAGAAATATTAACGAACATGTAAAGGTTAGGGGTGACGGCATATGTTGAAAATCTTCGTTTTGTATTCTTGAAAGATGCTAGACTTAAATACGAATGTTTGGTGTTAATTCAGCTTTTCGTTTTTGAGGTATGTTTCTTTCTCTCGTTCTTTCGTACAAACACAGGGATCTTGTTCTAGAATGCGTTATTTTGTTGATCAGAGGACCTCAGAACGTGTATTTCAGGAGGAATGTATGTACTGAAAATAAGTGGAATACAACACGAACCTTCTCTTCGTATCACAGACAAGCTGTAAAAATACTATCACATTATTTCCGTTAACAAAACGGACTTATGTAGCTGCGATTAAACGATGAACATACATGTACGATCCTGTTTTTATTTCCTTTTATGAAGTTAGGTTGTAAACTAAACTGTTAAACAATCATGTAGCTTTTGGGTAACGTCATATGTTAACGTCGTTGACTTCAGTCTCAAGAATTTTTAGCATCGCGAAAATGCTTATAACTGAGTACCTTTAGATATTTGTGTGTACACAAATGCTATTCTCGGCTCATCCAAGCGTAGAACCCCGAAGTCCCGGAGCAGCGAACTTAATAAAGTGTACCGTTATGTAGAGGGGAATGTAGGAAGCTGTGATATTTTGATTTATGGAAACTAAGAAGGTGATAGATACTATTTGAGGCCTCTCTCGACCTCAAGGCTTGCTGCTCAAGTGCAGCTTGGACATTTGGAATAGAACGAAATAAATACTACCGCAGGAGTGTAGGCGAGAATGACGTGAATTAAAGGGACGCATTATATCTTGTCAGATGCTAAGGTTTTATTCTACCAAACAGTTTTTTTTACAGGACACAGTGTGTTTTAGCTGACATGTTATGTAACATTGATTTATGAAGCTTGAAACACAAGCTTTGGTGTGTTCTGTGTGCCTGTGTACACCATAACTCAAACGCGAAGAGTCGGTTAAATACCAAACTTGGCATTTAAGTTCGTCTTCCAAGTATGCGACACGAAGGTTTTCAGAAAACCCCCTACTTCTTTACTTGGAAAATTTTTCGTTATTTTTATTTTCTCAAAAATTTATCGTAACGATTTTGATTAAAATACCTTATATTACAAATATTTAAATGACAAATAAAATGTATATCTTGAATTTTCTGGGAATAGCTTGTGAAGTGTTTTTCGTTCGGAAGGAATGTTTTATAATCCTGTGTAACTGGAGTTAAGCGATTGACGAAAACGTGCTAAACAAAAAAATGTAGATCTCTTTAAAACACACAATTTATTTCAAATAAATTTTTTGTGCCATCACCCATTTCTGAGATATCCATTATTGATGATGCGAATTGCTGAATACTTTTCGTGCTTTTCAAGTCTGACGATTTTCAATTGTTTCTTGCGATTGCATGGAAAGCGTATGGAATTTTAAAGCCAGCGTATAGCGTCCAGTTCTGAAACATTTGACTAATCGCTGTTCCCTTTGTTTCTACAACGAAATGTATAATGCAGGTTTTTCCGGAAAGGGTTATGAACTTCTATGACTGAAGCCATAAATTTTTAAATAACGCAGTGTAGAAACCTTGGTTCGAATCCCTGTTGTTTCAGTGGGGACCTATTTTCATTTTTCTTCGTACTTGAACTACGTTAATGTTGTAAGCGTATACACATTTAACATAGAGAATTAAGAGTGAAAGGGATATTGACGCAGTAATTTGTATCACAAATTATGTAAATGTCACAGTGATTGTAGTGTGAATATGCATTGTTGTATGACATTGATTTGAGATGTTTGTTGATTGTAATTATTGTCGAGAAGTAAGTTTATACGGCCTTACTGAAACTGACAATAATAGCATGCAATAATGTAGCGAGGGGGTGAGCTGTTTATCATTATTAGAGACGAGCAAATGACGTAATATTGGCGCGTTTTTCTTAGGAATTTGCGGGAACATTTTTCCCTAGAGCATATGTGTTCATAATTTTCATTGGATATAAAAATAGACGCTAATGTTGGCGCGTTTTATTAACCAATTGCAGCTCGGTTATAATCTTTAGGCATATCGGGGTGTGGGAGTATAAAAAGGGCTAAGTCAGAGGTAGATCCCTCCAGTCCATCGGAAACATTTGTACATTACACGTCGGCTCCAGTCCATCGGAAACATTTGTACATTACACGTCGGCTCCAGTCCATCGGAAACATTTGTGCATTACACGTCGCTGAGTTCAACGAAAGCTGTCATGGTGAATACAGAGCATAGTTTATCGATTCGCAGGTTACGCGTAGCAAAGTTATGAAAAATCTCAAGTGTCGTAAAGTTAATTACACAAAAAGTTGAAGTACGCGAATTAATAATGTGTAGTAAATAAGTTATTATAACAGTTTCAGTTTGGCGAGTGTCAAGATTAATATGTGAAAGTGCATAATGTGTTACGACAATAAAAGTATAAAACAAATTCTTTTATCAGTGTTATCTTTGGATAAAAACTCCTTTCCGTTTACACACCTTGATTAAGAGATTTGCTTGACCGAGAGATCATAGCTAGCCGGAGGACAGTGAACCCAAAATTAAACAAAATAACGGGCGCTCAGTAAAAGATAACACGAAGTGACCGCGACAAATTTGTCTTTTATACGTGCGGCAAATAAACAGTAGCATTCTTTCAAACTTAACAAAGAATACTGTCACATATTTGGCTCCCAAACGTGGGGCTCAATAAATATAACAAAGAATACCATCGCAAATTGGCTCCCAAACGTGGGGCTAACAAACAAATATACCATCACAAATTGGCTACCACAACGTGGAACTTAACAAAGCATATCGTCGCAATATTCTTCCTGACGTCCTCGGTTCGATTACTGTTTCGATTGAATTTAATTCTAAATTAAATAATAACCCAGTAACCAGTTGGTTTAAGAAGAGCTGATAAAAACGAAAAAAAATATCTCCAAGCAATGCATCTTACAGAGCTAGAATAAACTTTAAATATTATCTTGTATTATGGATATTTAAATCAATGGATACTTTTATTGATAACGCATTACTTGGTTCGAATCTAGAAGCTTAAGGTTGGTTTAACTTAAAAAATAATATTAAAAATGAGTAAAACTAATGAAAAGAGATAACATGAAATAATGAAACTAATTAAGGGAGGGAAATCCTTTACGTTACTTTTGATGTTAATAGATCAAGAGTAACGTTGGTGTTAACGTCCTCAGGAGGAAGGGGTGATGAAGTGAAACCACAGGCAGCTACAGGCCGCAGGTATACGGAACACGGAGACGCGTGGAAGTCTCCAGCAGCTCTAGCCTCGAAGACCCATCCCATTACTCGAGCTGTTAGAGAGAGCTATCCAAGTAACGTGTACTGTCTGTCACTAATGAGATAGGAGGAAGATGAAAGAAAAGGAATAAAAATAACAGTTAAAAAGGTTTAGAAGGTTTAGATAAAGGTTTAGAAATCTGAGAAAGAATTAAATAAACAAATCGTGTGCATTAATGCATATATACCTACAGAGCAAGCGTGTATGGAAATTGAAGTTGAGTTTTATTAATGGACTCTCTTTAACTGCTGTGGTCCTTAGCTCTCATTCTATATTTGGCGTGAAAGGCCGGAAATTTTGCTCAAAGACCTCTTTATCAGACTTAGGTTCTTTTACGTGCCGCAAATATGGGACACGGGACCACCGACTTCACTTCCCTTCCGAAGAAAGCCATGCTAAAGATTTTTACGCCCGAAAAAATTCAGCGCCCTCCACCGGGTTTGAACCCGCGACCTCAGGAATTAGGGGCCAGCATGGTACCCCACGTAGGACAAGTGTGTAGAGGTTGATATCACTTCGTATGTTGATAGTTTTCTGTAGTACGTTGGTTTACCTTTTTTCTCTCTTGTTTTTATGGTTATGGTGAATGGAGTTTATTGCTTTGGGTTATGCTGTTTGGATGGAGATGAATGTATAGGGTTTTATGGTGACCGTTTTCTCGTACTTTATATACTTTTTCAGGTTAAAGGTGGATGTAGAGATTTTCTTGGAGTCAGTTCTTATGACCCTTGTAAATATAATGCTTATGCTGAGTTTCACTGATATAGAGATCGAAAGGATAGAATAGGAAAGATTAAAGAAATATGAAATGTATGGAATCAACAAAAAATCAAAGGAAAAAAAAAGATTTAATGAAAGCAAACAGAAAAGAGGAATAAATATGTCTAATGAATGAAAAGAAGGAAGAAAGAATGGACAAAGTGGTATTCAATGGTTGGAAGCGGAAAATATAATGAAAAGAGCTGGTTTTTACGTTAGGTTTTAGAGTCGAATTCACTGCTTGTATCTTCGATCACGTGTTATAAGGATAAAAAGAGCGTTGATATGCTAGTGAAATACCGAATTTTAGATACTTAATAACAATTACATTGCTAAATTCATTGGGCTGAAGCATATAAAAAGATAAAACACATGGGTAATTATGTATAAATGAAGTTGAATATATAAATTATCTTCTTAAAATCTCGAAATACTTAAAATAGAAAACCCTTACACAAGGATCTGAAATTTCGAGACGTTAAAGGATCATGCCCCTGCTGTAATATAGATTCATAAATGAGAGGCTTTATCTTGTACAGAGAGAGCCAAAAACTACGAACCGGCTGCGCGGTGTTTTTCCTGTCCGCGTCCTCGGCATTCTTTGCCGTCTGCCCCTATCACAGAAAGGCACGGATGAAACCATACAACATTTTTAAAACTACTTTTAAACGCTTTACTTACCAATTTTATGAAGGAGATGCTGAAACTGGCCACCGTCGTCCATACATTTTTGGCACTTCTTTAGGAAACTATCCATCACTCCACGTAGTTCAGTTGAGAAATGCTGGCAATTTCTTGGCGGATATTTTGTTTTAATTCTTCCAGGGTGTGGGATGTGTCTTGTACACTTTGTTTTAAGTTACCCCAGAGATAGAAATCGCAGGGGGTTTGGTCGGGGGACCGAGGGGCCCACAAATCTTTACTAATAATTCTGTCCTTAAACGCACTTTCAGTTGTTCTCATCGAAATATTGGCCGTTTAAGCTGTTGCAGAGTCTTGTTGAAAAAAGGCAAAATCAGGCTCCCTGGCTGCTTATTCTGTAAAAAAGGGGATGCAAAATTGTATTCACATATGTACGGCCGTCAACTGTTGACTCGAAAAAAATTGAAAGTGCGTTTGAGGACAAAATTATTAGTAGAGATTTGTGGCCCCCTTGGTTCCCCGACCTAACACCCTATGATTTCTGTCTCTGGGGTAACTTAAAACATAAAGTGTACTAGACAAACCCTTACGCCCTGGAAGAATTAAAACAAAATGCCCCTCAGGAAATTGCCAGCATTTCTCAACGTGAACTACGGCGAGAGATGGATAGTTTCCTAAAGAGGTGCCAAAAATGTATGGACAACGACGGTGGCCAGTTTCAGCATCTCCTTTCATAAAGTTGGCAAGTAAAGCCTTTAAAAGTAGTTTTAAAAATGTTGTATGGTTTCATGCGTGCCTTTCTATGATATCGGCAGACGGCAACGAGCGCCGAGGACGCAGACAGGACAAACACCGCGCAGTCGGTTCGTAGTTTTTTGGCTCTCCCTGTAGATGTATTGAATGAATGTAGTAGTGCTGATGGTGACTATGGCAGTTGGTAGGGGCTTAGCGATGATAGTGGTAATAGTTGTGGTGAAGGTTGTAATAGTGATGTTATGGAAGGGTTCGATGTTATAGTGGTGACCATGTCAGCGTATTTTATGCGGTGTGCATAAATGACTGTAAAAATGAAAAAAATAACTATAAGACGCTATAAAGCTTTATAAAATTTACTAGTGCAGAATTGTCAGATTCTGTTTAATGGGTAAAAGTGAAGAAAAATGGCTGAAAACTGTAAAAATGACCGTAAATGTACCTCCATAATTACTGATTAAAGGATTCGTTTAGGTGATAGACTTTATGGTTAAGGTTTAATGATTATGATAGTGATCGCTATAGTGGTGGTCGTCGTGAAAGTGGTGGTGGCGGCGGCGGCCATTCTAAATGCTGATATAGGTTGTTTGTATGTGTATAAGAGGGTTCGCCATAATTGTAAAAATATACATAATACTTTAAAATATAACGAAGGGCTGCAAAGAAGCAAAGACATGTCTTAGTTTACAAAATGGGTTCAAAGTACTTAAAGTATCTGCTAGCAGAATGGTTATAAAGCGGGGAAAAAAGGCTGTAATAGTATGCAAATGCTATCAAGATCCTCCAAAATACCTTCAAAATATATTAAATACCCCTACGAGAACTCCCCGAAATGCCTGCAAACGTTTTAAAATATTTCAAAACAGCATAAAATACCTTCATAGTGTTCTGAAATGTCAAAAAACGTGCATCAATAGCGAAACTGATGAGCGTAAGGTGTAGAGGATGTGAAAGAATGCCATAAAGATTACTGTAAAAGAAGTGAAAATGGTAATAATATCCTGACAATTTACTGTAAATGAACACAAAATTCTCCTGAAAATATAGTCAAATGACTGTAAAAATACACCCATAATGCCTGTGAAAAGTGTAGAAAAGACTTTGGATAGTTACAAACCACTGTGAAAAACTAGAGAAATACTTGTGAAATATAACAAACGAACTCTCCAATTAGACGATAAGAGGGTTCTTCCAGACCAGGTGAGGGTGGACAATGACAGGATAAATGTTCCTATTAGGCTAGGTTAGCATGGTTTGGAGTTACAGTAGTTTTAGGTTATGGCTGGATAGAAGAGATGATGAGAGACTGGGTTAGTTTAAATGGGTGTAATCAGGTTCAGTTAGGTGATTGAATGACAAACCTGAAGACAGCCAAGGGTACCATAGGATAAGCTATGATGTTTGCGGACTAGTGTTTATTAGATGGTCTAGCTAGTTAGGGTGGAAGATGTCAGTATAGAATAGATGATAGGCTTTGGTTGTGATGGTAGTAGTGTTAGTGGTGACCATGACAGTGCTTGTGGAAATGGTTATAACACGTTACAATAGCTCTTAAAACACAAGGATGGGTTCATTCAGACTAGTTCTATATGTCTCAGGACTGCTATCCATACATAGTTTATCACATGTTAGCATTAGATTATACAGAAGTTCTAAAAGGATTCAATATGACTGATGAACGAGAGAAATTACTGCGAAACATCGCAAAACAGGCATAATACGTGAGAAAGTCTATAAAACATTATAGAATGTCTTAAAATTATCCTAAATACCTGCTCCAGCGTTCTAAATGCTCATAAAATTACCCGGAAATGCTGATAAAAATAGCCAAAAAATACCATCAAATTACTCTGGAAGAACCATAAAAGCGCCCTAATACCTATGCGGTGTTCGAAATGCCTATAGATTTGTCCAAAATACCTGTGTAAATACCTGAATTACCTATGAAAATACCTGTATTAGTGCCTGAATTACCATGAAATTATCCAAAAATACCTGTGTTAATACATCAATTACCTCTGAAATTACCTAAAATACTCGTGTTAATACCAAAATTATCCATGAAATTGCCCCCAAATACACGTGTTTATGCCAGAATTACCCATAAAATTCTACGAAAACGCCTGTTAATGCCTGTATTACCCATGAAATTGCCTCAAAATACCTGTGTTTATACCAGAATTATCAATAAATCTGCCCAGAATACCTAAATTAGCCACGAAATTATCCCGTGTGTTAATACTAGAATTACCCATGAAATTAACCCAAAATACTCGTGTTTATACCAAAATTACCCATGAAATTACCCTAAGTACCTTTTTAAATATCAGAATTATCTACAGAAATTGACCAAAATACCTTCAAAATGTCCTGAGATAACCTAAACCTGTACCAGTACCGTGAAAATGTCTGCTCCAGTTTCCAAAATATCTTTGAAACACCTGAAATTTTCCTACCAGTGTTTCAAAATGTCCTAAAAGCCTGTGCCAATACCTGATTCATAGCTTAAAATACCTTTAAAGAGTCCTAAATACTCCTACCAGAAACCACGAAAATGCCTGCAGAAGAATACTTTAAAACAAAATAAAATACCTTAAAATGTTCAGAAATATCCTAAATACCTGTGCCAGTACCTAAAATACCTTCAAAATACCTCGAAATGTCCTAAACCCCTGTGCTAGTACCATGTAAATACCTGGACCAGTTACTAAAATACCTTCGAAAATGTTTATTAAGTGCCTGAAATACTGCCAGTGTTCTGAAATGTTTTAAAAGTTTGTAAAAGGATGCTAAATGCATATTGCTCTGTTACAAAATACCTTCAGAATCCCAGAACAATAACCTAAAAGTGCCCCAAAATGGTCTATAGTTATAGCTGTACCAGTGCTCTAAATACCTCCTAAAATCCTACCCTTCAGCCCCAGCCTGGCTTGGCAGCTCCTCGTTTTCCGTATCTCTTTCCATACAAATGCAATTTCTGCGCCATCTCTGTCTTAACTACCCTACTTAGGCTCTGTAAAGACCCCCCTTTTTTTTCGTCCCATGCAAAGTTTCAGGAATATAATGTTTTAGCCTAAGACTCCATTCAGTTAGAAAATGTTAACTCTTTTATTGGCTATTCCTTTATGCTTAATACGCGGGTTAGGTACACAGACATGTCAACGCTTAGTATTGTAACCATATGACCGCGAAGCAGAAGGAATTGCTTATCGCGTTTGGGACCGAAGACGTGTTGGGACTGCAGAGATGAGTATTACAGCTACATCGTCAAATTGAGTTCTGGAAGCCAAATTAAAGTATTTCAGATGGTTTTGCAGTGAAAGAAATGAGATGAAATATTAGTATTCACCTTGAAAAACTGATTTCCATTTTAGCTCGATGAATTACTTGAAAGATGAAACACCTGAAAGCATAATGCTTACGATCTTTTTCTTGGGTTCGGGCGGTGCAGAAGGGACACATCGAATTGTCCAGCAGCACAACTTTGATTTAAAAAGCAATTTTTGTCTTTGTTCCCATATGCTCACACTGATCAAAACAGTTTAATTTGAAGGATGAAAGTTCCAAATGTCTTAGCTTCGTCGCAAGGTAACAAACCTGATAAACTATCATAATCCGAAAAAAAGCAAATCTACAATCGAGAAACGATGCTTTGAAAATGAACCACGACCATTAAAACAGAGGGGAAAAAAGTCACATAACCACAGTTTCTCTTGAAACAGCGCATTATGCGGAATGATAAGGCAGCTGCAGTTATAAGTCTTCAAACGATATGAGTAATACTTTCAAAATCTAAGAGGAAATGTCTCATCTTGATGATGGATATTATTCATGACATCGCTTTCGTCTACACTGTTGTTGCTATTGTAATATAGTATGGTGATATGTTAAATCATTAGTTTCATTACAGCTTTCGTTGGAAGCTACAAGATAGACAAAAGAAACAGAATCAAGAATCCGAATTACTATATCCTGGTCTAGAAATTCCATACTGTTTCTATTAGGTACATCACAAGAAACAGCTAAAAAGCGACAAAGTATTGAACATTCAAACCAATATCAATGGATATCTCGGATATGAAACACACTCAAAACAGTGCCCCGTAAATTAGAAACATCTCCGTGGTCTAGGGGTAACATGCTAGCCTCTAATTCCCGAGGTCACGGGTTCAAACCCGGCGGAGGGCGATGGATTTTTTTTTCGGGCGTAAAAATCCTTAGCAGACTTCCTTCGTAAGAAACGAGAACTGGAGCCTGGCCATTAGCCCGGGAAATGGCTCTGCTCTTATCCTGGACAAGGACCGGAGCTGGTGGCCGACGCGTGATCTTAAGATTGCGGCGGAGGAGAATCCCCTGGGATACCTCTGCTAAATATCTCGGGGTCCTGCTCGACCGCGGGCTCACTTTCGCTCCACATGTCAGGGCGAAGGTCGGTCTCGGCCACGCCGCACTCAGGCAGCTGTATCGTGTTTTTCGCACCAGTATGCCTACTCACCTAAAACTACGCCTGTATCAGGCAATCATCTCGCCCCTGATTTCCTACGGATGCCAGGTATGGGGATCGGTGGCAGCGTCCACCATCCGCAGACCGTTCAGAACAGGGCATTAGGGATTATCTATGATACTGGGCGTAGATTCCCGTCACACATCCTACACACCCACTCCGGACTCAAATACATCGTGGATATGCTGCGCGAGAGATCCCGCACCATGCATACGAGACTTGCAACCCATCCAATCAGCTGGTAAACGCTCTGTGTCACTATGATCATAGGGCCCCCAGAAGACCGTCTACCCAAGCACGCCATGGGACCGCTTGCATAAGGGCTATCAATCCATTTCTACTCTCCCCAAGTTAAGCTGTATTGGGCCTGTCGCCAGCCGGCGACCCGTCCAATAGCTTACTTGAATACCCCCAGTTAAGGAAGCATTGGGCTTGGCCACTAACTGGACGAGTGACCGTTCAGCAGTGATCCGTCCTCTTATTAGCTTGGTAACCCCAAATAATATACCTACATCCTATCTTGGTTCGCTGCCAATCGGCCTGTTTATTTTCACAACCACGCAAGCGTTGTAGATGTTAGCAGTATTGGGCTTGGTCGTCACCCGAACGCTTATCCGCTCGGGTGATTCGCCAGGACTCAGCGAATGGCAGCACAGGAAGCAAGCTCTGCCCACTGACACCTGACATAAAAGCTTGCGAAAACTGAAAACCCATTATATCTGTACCGGCACCAGGTAACTTTTCTTAATAAATAACCTTAGCACCTTAGCACCCATTATATCTAGTGTTAGTGTATACAGTTTGTGTGAGTGCGTCCGTTTGAACTGGGACGTGTTAAGCAAGGCCAGATGTGTGTGTGTGTGTGTGTGTGTGTGTGTGTGTGTGTGCGCGCGTGTGCGCGCGCGCGCGAGCGCGTATGTATATTTGGTGTGTACATATCTTTATATATTGGAAAAAAAAACTTGTTCTAAACCTAGGACGAAAATGAAAACCCTCAATATACAGACAGACTGTTCTCTGCGACCTATGCTTGGCCGCCGCATGGGGTTTGGTGACAAACAACTGTTTCTCACAGTAACTAAGTTCATTATAAAAAAATGTAAATTTTTGCCTGTTAGCCGGGTCCCATGTACGGGCACCAGGTCATTTATTTCTCATAAATAAACCTGAACCTATTATATGGCACAGGTAAAGCCGCGCTAACGGCTAGATACTGTGGCGACTTTACATTCCGCCCAGGTAAACTTGGGCGACCTGCTGTCGATTTGCTGGATTGCTTCGGAAGGGAAGTAAAGCGGTGGTCCCGTGTCGAGATTTGTGGTACGAAAAAGAACCTCAAGCCTGATAAAGAGGCATCTGAATAAAATTTCCGGTCCTTCACGCCCAATATAGAATGGGACGCTAAAAACCAAAGCATAAATAAGTTAGTTTAATTTCTAAAAGCACCTCAGCCTGGTAAAGGAAGCCTTGAGCAAAATTTCTGGTATATCACGCTAAGAACCATATCAGTTAAAGAACGTCCATAAATAAAGTTCAATTTAATTTCCAAAACAGATGAATGGCCGAAACTGCCAAAGTTTTAAGCATTAAAAGCGCAATCTGGGTGATGGCATTACGAGTAAATGCAAAAATCTGCGGGATGGTACCAGTCTAATGACCGCATACCGTTTGAATAAAACCGGACATTTTCCTTCTCATTTTAAACAGGCTTGCGTATATCCTAGCATGGTTATAATGTAAATAAACTTGAAGCTTTTAAAATGCTGCAGGAATAAAGTCATAAATTTATATAGTGCATTCTACATACACAACCGAGTTATTCTTCCTTCTGTACATTTCTGCCGATAGAAAGCAATGTTAAGTTTTTCTCTGTAGTTTCTTTTATTATAATGTTTCCCTCCCTTAACCAACAGTTGAGGATGACGGAAAGCTTTTAACTATTCAGTCATACTGCTTTCGTTTATATAAATAGTTGCATTACACTTAGAATGTGCATTTAAACGAAAGTACCGTTGTTTAATCGACTGTTACAGTTTTGCATTTATAAGCACATTTTCCCAGTCTTGTATTGTTATTTCCATCCTGATACTTCATGTATATCATATGTGCACTTCATCAGCTGTGCTAAGGGCTGCCCATATGACTGGAACGTAATGCTTTTAATTAGATGTATACATTTCCTATGTAGCCAACCGTTAAAAGAGTGGTTCAAATAATTCATTTGGATCAAACTTACTTTTTGCTGTTAAAGGATACCGTTTGTGATTCAAACTTTCAACCCGAGCACAAGAGCCTTGAATACGCAGGGTACAGTGTTGGTGAAATTAATGTTCACATAGCTCTCTTCCTTTTGTTTAACGTCCTCAGGAACCTCTTGAACGTCAAAGCAAAAGCATCTTACAGCATCCACGCCGGCTGTTGTTTTCCCTCGAGGCAATCGTAGTGTTCTCTTAAGTTCTGTATATACATTGTACAGCAACTGGTTTATCTTGCGAATGCCGCCAATACGGCTTGCTGATTTGCGGAGAGCTATCACGTAATATCCGTGCATCATTTTGGGCTGGATGCCTCAATATAAACATGAGGAAACACCTGCGTCGAAGCTGATATATGAGTGAAAATGCCAGAATGCTGTGCTTTCGAGTGCACTGCAGGGCGCTCAAGGGTAATAAATTATATAGGTTATCGTCGAAACTCAGAAACTTGAAGAGAAGAAGGATTTGGTTGGCTAAATACTGTTTCTAATATCAACCTTTCTGATTTATATCAGTTCTGTTCAAATATTTTACTGAAAATGGAACCAGTTTTATAGTTTATTTGTTTCATGATTATTAGTATAAGCAACGGTGGCACAGGCTTCTTTATACCGTTTATCACTGCTAGCATTGACTATGATCGCAATTTCACTGTAGTGACAATTTGAAAAGCATGAATGCATCAACTTCCATTTACGTTTTCTACTCTACTTATCAAATGCATTTTTACTTTCTCTACTACGTATAGCAAGTAGGGGAAGTATTGTATTCCACCCAAAATTTCGATACCGAGATTTCACCGGAAATACATGTTTTGAGACCCCCTGAATCCAAAAAAAGCATTTTTGGAAACATATCCGTGTGTGTGTCTGTGTGTGTGTCTGTGAACAGCATAACTCAGAAACGAACAGTCGGATAAACACCAAACTTGGTATTTGGGTTCAGTATCTTCCAAGGATGCGACACGAAGGTTTTCAAGAAAATCCCCCCACCCAGATTACCCTTTACATGGAACATTTTTCGAAAACTTTAATTTTCTCAAAAATGGCTCTAACGATTTTGATTAAAATATCATATGTTTAAGATATTTTTATGACAAATAAAATGTATATCTTGAATTTTCTGGGAATGTCTCCAAAAGTATTCTTTATTGTGAACGACTTTTGCATAACTGGTAAACCATAAGAGATAGACAAAATTTTACTACACGAAAAATGTAGATCGCGTTAAAATACACAATTTATGTCATATACATTTTTTTGTTGAGTGAACCATTTTCGAGATATTGCTTGTTATTCCCTTAAATTTTTAAACACTTATTTTCTCAAATGGGAATTCGTTATTCATTTTTTTTAGTCTTGGATATGCAAAGAGTTATAATCTGTGGCAAAGGGAATGGTGTTGCACCTAGCAACCAGCTATTAAGAGATATGTAGTGCTTAAAGGCTACTGTTGTTCTATATTGCCCTTGTAAATATATTTTCCCCTACATCTACAAGAAAATTAGCAATAAGATAGAGTTTGCAAATGTTTATCTCGATTAACATGAACTAGATGGAGAATAAGCGTTTGTAAAAATACTTTGTACAAGAGTAGAGAAAGTCATGTGAGTGTAACACATCAGATTTTTTTACTTTCTCTACTACGTATAGTAAGTAGGGGAAGTATTGTATTCCACCCAGAAATTCGATACCGAGATTTCACCGGAAATACATGTTTTGAGACCCCCTGAATCCAAAAAAAGCATTTTTGGAAACATGTCCGTGTGTGTGTCTGTCTGTGAATAGCATAACTCAGAAACGAACAGTCAAACACCAAACTTAGTATTTAGGTTCAGTATCTTTCAAGAATGCGACACGAAGGTTTTAAAGAAAATCCCTCCACCCCAGAGTACCCTTTACATGGAAGATTTTTCGAAAATTTTAATTTTCTCAAAAATGGCTCTAACGATTTTGATTAAAATATCATATGTTTAAGATATTTTTATGACAAATAAAATGTGTATTTTGAATTTCCTGGGAATGTCTCCAAAAGTATTCTTTATTGTGAACGACTTTTGCATAACTGGTAAACCATAAGAGATAGACAATATTTTACTACACACAAAATGTAGATCGCGTTAAAATACACAATTTATGTTATATACATTTTTTTGTTGAGTGAACCATTTTCGAGATATTGCTTGTTATTCCCTTAAATTTTTCAATACTTATTTTCTCAAATGGGAATTCGTTATTCATTTTTTTGTCTTGGATATGCAAAGAGTATTAATCTGTGGGAAAGGAAATAGAGCTGCACCTAGCAACCAGCTATTAAGATATATGTATGTGCTGAAAGGCTACTGTATTTCGATACTGCCCTTGTAAACATATATTCCCCTTACATGTACAAGAAAATTAGCATTAAGATATAGTCTGCAAATGTTTATCTCGATTAACATGAAGTAGATTGAGAATAAGCACTTGTAAAAATAGATTGTACAAGAGTAGAGAAAGTCATGTGAGTGTAACACATCAGATTTTTATATTTATAGCCAAAAATTGCAGGTGGCTAAATATGTCCAACTAGAAGAGTTATTAGCTTTCAGTATGTTTTCAGATCCTAATCTAAACGGTGTTTATTTGCAATATTATTGTGCATATTTTAAAAGGTTATTTTATAATTAGTATCATTTAATAAAAGAGAGATATAGTAATAATTTAAACAAAAATCTTGCATAAAAACTGCAACTTTCGATGCAACAACGTTGTACAACACATCGGTAGATTTCCTTGCGAATACAAAGTTTCATACAGTATTTGCTTCATACCGCTTCTGTAGTTAATAAATGTTTGTTAGTAATTCTCATAATGCTACGAAGCATTTCTAAATTATTATTTTATCCTACGATTTAAACTGTGGACAGGATAATGTCATGAATATCATTGCAAGTCATGTACATGCAGCGCAGAATTCTTTTATTTTACAACATAATTTGCGAAAACAGCGTTATCACAGACCTAAGTAAAGTAACATGTTTTATTGCCGCAAATACCAAGTGTCCTGTGCATGATTTTTGTATTTTATTTCGGTTTTTTCTAAGATCGTTCAACCAGTCCGCATTACTTGGGAAGAGAGGCGAGACTTCAGTCCAACATGGCTGCCACGCTGACAGTTGCTGTATTTTGTAGGGGTGTTTCAGTGGGATGCCCCACTTTTTAATTAGCTATAACTCTGCGTCCTTACATGACTTTTAAATTGTACGTACAGTGCAATGATGTACGAAGTCAGGAGTTTATGTGGACGCCAGCAGATGGCAGATTACTGTCGATTTCGATACATACCGATGTTTCCGTTGTCACCTAACCTTTATAATGAAGTACACAATTCAACAGCGTGTATTCATTGTGAAGAATTGTTGGCTCACCAACTGTGTTACCACCATATAAAGAGCTTACCGACGTGATACGGTGTTCGTAATGGTCCTGATCGAAAGACACTTCTAAGGTTAGTGGAGAAGCTGGAACCTATTGATTCATTAGTCAGTGAAAAAGGCAAGCTCATCCGCCGTCGTTAGTGCCACAGCGCTCAGGGGATGTTCGTGAGCGATTGCTTCCTTCCCCACAAAATTTTTTACGCCGTCTGTCACAAGAGACCGGCTACTCGGTAACGATGTGCCAAAGAATGGTAAAGCATGCAAAACTCTGGCCATATAAAGTGACAGTAGTACACGAGCTGAAGGAACCCGACGAAATGAAGCATGTGCAATACTGCAATTGGTTACTCTACTTTGTGGAAAGAAACCAAGACATATTGAAAATGACGTGGTGTTTACCGATGAAGCTTGGTTTCATCTCACGAGCCACGTAAATTCTCAAAACACAAGGTTATGGGCATCAGAAAATCCTCATATGTACCATGAGATATTACTTCATCCGGAATAAGTTGAAGTGTGGTGTGCATTATCCGGTCACAGGGTCATAAGAACATTTTTACGGAATTCGTGGAGCAGCTAGATGACATCGAACTTAAGCAGGGATATTTTGAACAGGATGGCGCCACATGCCACACCTCTAATGAATTCATGGTACACATCAGTAGCTTCTTCGAGAACCGTGTTATCTCTAAAGGTATGCGGCCTCCAAGACCATCAGACTTGACGTCAGCGGGTGTGTGTATGTGTGCGTGTGTGTGTGTTTGTGTGTGTATGTGTGTGTGTGTGTGTGTGTGTGTGTGGGGAGGGATCTCAAGGAAGGAGTCTACAGAAACAGACCATGAACCATCCAGGATCTCCGGACAAACATCACAGCCGAAATAAAGAATATCGACGTAGACATGCTCAGACGTGTGTCTAAAAACATGATGAAACGGGCAAGAATATGTCTCTAGGAAGAGGGGGGGCACTTTCAGCACATCTTGCAGCTGTCACTTCTCCCATAGATAACCTCTCATTTACACTTGGGTATGTTTATTTTGTGTTATTTAGTCCAAGACTAGATCTAATTAAAAAGTGGGACATAACACTGAAACATCCTGAATATGGGGAACTTAAATCTTCTCTCACTACAAGAGCCACCTATTTGTACTTTAAGGTGTCATGCATTTGCCTACGACAGAGGTGGCGAAAACGTGACTCGCGAGTCATTTTGACTCGTAGGCGCCGTTCCCTCTCTGCAACCGTTCCTGTGTTTTTCACATGCTGCTGAGTGATGCAGTGCGTGTTGCATATTTGGTGACTCGCGGAAGGAAGTCGTTTTCGCCACCCTTGGCCTACGATATTTCCGCGCCAACATGTCAGTAGGTCCACCATGCACTTTCGTTCATCGACCTCATATATGAGAGAGAGAGAGAGAGAGAGAGAGAGAGAGAAATGTGACAGGATAGATCATGCAGTAACCAATAGCTTGTCTCCAGTTGTCTTATTACTTACTTGATTATTTATTTTAAATATTATTCATTAAAATTATTGGATAAGTAAGTGGAAGATTTCTGTCAGTACGCTCCTTACAAGCAATTCGGTTTGACCAGGCTTTCCATCCAGCTTTACGTGGTTACCATGCTAGCCTCTAGTTCCCGAGGTCGCGGGTTCAAACCTGGCGGAGGGCGATGGATTTTTTTTCGGGCGTAAAAAATCCTTAGCATAGCTTCCTTCGGAAGGGAAGTAAAGCAAAGCCGTGGTCCCGTGTCGTAGATTTACGGAACGTAAAAGAACCTCAAGCCTGATAAAGAGGCCTCTGAGCAAAATTACCGGTCTTTCACGCCCAATACGGAATGGGACGCTAAGAACCACAGCAGTTAAAGAGCGTCCATAAATAAAACTCAATTTAATTTGCAGCATTACGTCCATATCCACAACTGTTAGTCATAATGCCTTCGCATAGAATTGTTACGTCGGCAGGTTGGCATTACACCTGCCGGATAGTGTGTTTACATTTCTCTTATCCTGAGACTGTCAATGCGTACAGCTCTGCTATTTGACACCACAATATTCCTATCATCACTTATGGGAGAAATTAACCATCACCTGGCAATTTCCTGGCGGGTATTTTGTTTTAATTCTTCCAGGGTGTGTGGGTTTGTCTTGTACACTTTGTTTCAAATATCCCAGAGATAGAAATCGCAGGGGGTTAGGTCGGGGGACCTAGGGGGCCAAACATCTGTACTAATAATTCTGTCCTCGAACACACTTTCAATTTTTCTCATCGAAATATTGGCCGTATACGCTGTTGCAGAGTGTTGTTGAAAAAAGGCAAAATCACGCTCCTGGCTGTTAATTCTCTAAAAAAAGGGGAGGGGGCAAAATTGTATTCACATATGTACGGGCGAAACTGTTGACTCGAAAAAAGTTGACGAATGATGGATAGTTTCCTAAAGAGGTGCCAAAAATGTATGGACAACGACGGTGGCCAGTTTCAGCATCACCTTTCATAAAGTTGGCAAGTAAAGCCTTTAAAAGTAAAAATGTTGTATGGTTTCATCCGCGCCTTTCTATGATCGTGGCAGACGGCAACGAGCGCCGAGGACGCGGAAGGAAAAACACCGTGCAGCCGGTTCGTCGTTTTTTGGCTCTCTGTTGAATGGGACGTTAAGGATCACAGCAGCTAAAGAGTGTCCATAAATAAAAAAAAAAGTAAAAAAGTGAATATATATGTTCATCGCTATGTTTATGTATATTTACGTGGGATAATAATTATACATATTAGGTAAGTCATTTGTATTATTTTATATGAATAGGCTTGCCTTAAATATATTTTCTTAACGTTGAAAGTTTCTTTCTTCCTTGTACTTGGTCACCATAGTTACGTATTGCAAAATTTTCAAACATTTATATTTAGTTGCTATGGTGTCCAACTTCATAATGCTATACGTTATAGTTCTAATTAGCTTATTTTATGCCTCATTAAAAGGTTTTAGTTTACTTTTGCGATATCTTCCTACTGTTTTACAATTAAAATTTTGTACCTCAAAAGTATGATCTCCAAATTGTCTTATGATTAATAGCAGTCCTGTATACTATAATTCCATTTTAGAATTTCGTTTTTCAGAGGTTTTGAGATACAATGCTTTCTTATGATGCAGTAATTTGTATCACAAATTACTTAAATGTAAATAATGATTGTAATATGAATATGCATTTTTATGTGACATTGATTTGAGATGTTTCTTGACTGTAATTATTGTTGATAAGTAAGTTTATACGACCTTACTGAAACTGTCAATAATAGTGCGCAATAATGCAGCGAGAGGGGGTGAGCTGTTTATCATTATTGGAAACGAGGAAGTTGCGTAATGTTGGCGCGTTTTTCTGTAGAAACTTCTGGAATATTTTCTCCCTAAAGCATATGTATTCATAATTTTAATTGGATATTAAAATAGACGCTAATGTTGGCGCATTTTATTAGCCAATTGCAGTTCAGTTATAATCTTTAGGCGTATCTGGATGCAGGAGTATAAATAGGGTAGGTTAGAGGTAGCTTCATTCTCAGTTCATCGAAAATCTCAATACATTACACGTCGCCTTCAGTCGCTCAGTTCATCGAAAATCTCAATACATTACACGTCGCCTTCAGTTGTCAGTTCATCAAAAATCTGTGTACACTACACGTCGTCTTCAGTCAGTTCGTCATACATCAGATATAGATTCACAAGTTACGCGCAGCAGAATTATGAATAATCTAAAGTGTTGTAAGGTTAATTATACAAAAAGTTGAAGTACGTGGATTAAAAGTGATCAGTAAGAAGTTATTATAACAGTTTCAGTTTGGCGAGTGTTAAGATCAATGTATAAATGTGATAGTTAACGTGTTTGACAATAAATGTGTAAAACAAATTTCTTCATCAGTGTTATATTTGGATAAAAGATTCCTTTCCGTTTACACAACCCTGATCAAGAGACATGTTCGACCGAGAGATAATAGCTAGCCGGAGGACAGTAAACAAAATTTAAATCACATAACAGTCGCATTCTTTCGAACACTAACACTGATGCAAATTGCTAACACAAGATGGAGCTACAAACCGAACAAATGAATGACGTCACAAGATGGCTTCAACACGTGATGTAAACAAACAACGTGGGTTATACACAAACATTACAAGAAAACCGTTACAAATTGGCTACCACAACGTGGGGCTACAATAAGTAAATAATGCAACAAATTAAACACTAGCAAATTGGCGCCCAACGTGGGGCAGAGTGACCAGGAAAGGAACACGATGACCAGGAAAGGATCAGAATAACCAGGAAGGGGCAGAGTGACCAGGAAAAGAACCAGGACGTGGAACGAATGCAGCAGTGAAATGATCTACAAGACGCAGATTCCAGAAACAACAGGGACGACAGACTACGCGGATGATTGGACATCGTAATTCCGAGATTACAAGGCAACAGGGAAATTCAAACTACAGGATAACAAAACAACGCAGATTCATCATAAAACAACGCAGGAGCAACATATAACCTAGGAGAGAGGGGCAAGAAGCTGGACATCAAAGTAACAGCAACAGACAACATCACAAAAGGTCAGAGTATAGTAATTTTTTTTTTAGAAAACAAAATTGTAACCTTCAAATGTACTTAAGGAGTGGTAGGATAAAGAAAATAATGGCTACTAATAATATTGAAGAAATAATTATGGAGGGAAATAATGTAACAGTTAGCTGTAATTCAATACAGGTTACAGATATTAGCCCAAACAATGTAGAATTTGAGGGAGAAAATGTTAGTGCAGAAAGTGAGAATAGAATAGCAGGAAATGTTAATTTTGATGTTAGTATGATGATGGAAATGCTGAGAAATTTCATAGATCAAAACAGGGAAGATATGCAAAAGAATAATGAGAAATTAGAACAAAAATTAACTCAGAATAATGAGAAATTAGAAAAGAAAATAGATCAAAACAGGGAAGATATGCAAAAGAATAATGAGAAATTAGAAAAATTAACTCAGAGTAATGAGAAATTAAGGGAAGATATGCAAAAGAATAATAGGGAATTAAGAGAAGACATTGATAGGAGTTTAGAACAAAAACTAGATCAGAATAAGAGAGAATTAAGGGAAGATATTGGTAAGAGCTTAGAACAAAACAGGGAAGAAATTGAAAAGAAATTCATGGAGCTAGATAGTAGTATGATGAGAATGAGAAATGAAAATCAGGAAATGATAGCAAATGAAATAGGTGAAGTTTCAAAGAAAATGTTAGACATGAGCAGGGAAATATCTAACCAAAAAAGTGAGGTTAATAATAAAATAGAGCATGTTAATGTAAAATGTACAGAGTTAGGTAGCCGAATGATTAGCATTTCAAGTGAGTTAAGAGAGATGATGGAGGCTACAAATGCAGATTTAATTCAGGTGCAAGTTAATTTCAGAGGGGAGATATCAGAAATACAGAAGGAGTCAGTAATGCAAAGAAATAAATTGTACCAAGATGTTCAAATTGAAAACTCCAATCCAGTACAGTTTAGTACAGATTTGTCAGAGTACTCTCAAATTACTAAGATAGCAGAAGAATTGAAAATGAAAGTTGGTAAAAGATGTATTGTTCAGGAAACTTTAGATTGTTTTCAAATGTTATCAGGGGACGAAATTTCATATGAATACAAGAGGTTATTCATGAACAAAAATTTGAAGGTTAGGATACGGCTACGAGTAATGTTTAGCCACACACAATTTGATCCAGGAGGGTGAATAGCAATGAGTTGTAAAGTAAATGCTGGATAGTTAAAGATGACTTGCAGAGAAATGTATTGGAACGTAAGAGGGTTAATTATTTATATATGTCATTTGAAAAGAGAAATAAATTATAAAAAAAAGAGAAATGTTTTTTTTTAAAAAAAAATTAAATTTTGGTAACTGTAACAGTATTTGAAATTAAGAATGTAAAGATTGAAACTTAATATGATATTAAAGTAAAAGTACTTAGATATAATTCCAAGAGTATTGTGAATATAAAATACAAAACAACAAAAAAATGGGGTAAAAATAATTTAAAAAAAAAACAAATACTTATGTAGCAAACAGAACATGTGAAACATTGCCTAGATTTAAGAGATGTAAATATATTTATGTAAAGGGTGAATATTTTTAGTAAATATGTATAGTAATTACAAAAATTCTTAAATGCACAAATTTTTGTCAACAACTTAAAGTAAATAATTTGGTAACAGTAATTAAATAATTCAGGGTACAGTATTTGCTATAAAAAATTGTAAATGTCAGATTAAAGTCTAAACACATTAAACCAGAGCCAGTAAGTAGTGGCAAGATAGAGGAAAAACATGTCGTGTGTTAAATGCGTGTGAAGTGTCAAGTGAAAGTGATAGCGTGTGTTACAAGATTTAGGAGACTAAAAACCCAATTATAAAATTTCCAAACAAGTTGTAAATATTTATAATTATGTTTCTAGTGGGGCATATGATGCAGTAATTTGTATCACAAATTACTTAAATGTAAATAATGATTGTAATATGAATATGCATTTTTATGTGACATTGATTTGAGATGTTTCTTGACTGTAATTATTGTTGATAAGTAAATTTATACGACCTTACTGAAACTGTCAATAATAGCGCGCAATAATGCAGCGAGAGGGGGTGAGCTGTTTATCATTATTGGAAACGAGGAAGTTACGTAATGTTGGCGCGTTTTTCTGTAGAAACTTCTGGAATATTTTCTCCCTAAAGCATATGTATTCATAATTTTAATTGGATATTAAAATAGACGCTAATGTTGGCGCGTTTTATTAGCCAATTGCAGTTCAGTTATAATCTTTAGGCGTATCTGGATGCAGGAGTATAAATAGGGTAGGTTAGAGGTAGCTTCATTCTCAGTTCATCGAAAATCTCAATACATTACGCATCGCCTTCAGTCGCTCAGTTCATCGAAAATCTCAATACATTACACGTCGCCTTCAGTTGTCAGTTCATCAAAAATCTGTGTACACTACACGTCGTCTTCAGTCAGTCAGTTCGTCATACATCAGATATAGATTCACAAGTTAGCGCAGCAGAATTATGAATAATCTAAAGTGTTGTAAGGTTAATTATACAAAAAGTTGAAGTACGTGGATTAAAAGTTATCAGTAAGAAGTTATTATAACAGTTTCAGTTTGGCGAGTGTTAAGATCAATGTATAAATGTGATAGTTAACGTGTTTGACAATAAATGTGTAAAACAAATTTCTTCATCAGTGTTATATTTGGATAAAAGATTCCTTTCCGTTTACACAACCCTGATCAAGAGACATGTTCGACCGAGAGATAATAGCTAGCCGGAGGACAGTAAACAAAATTTAAATCACATAACAGTCGCATTCTTTCGAACACTAACACTGATGCAAATTGCTAACACAAGATGGAGCTACAAACCGAACAAATGAATGACGTCACAAGATGGCTTCAACACCTGATGTAAACAAACAACGTGGGTTATACACAAACATTACAAGAAAACCGTTACAAATTGGCTACCACAACGTGGGGCTACAATAAATAAATAATGCAACAAATTAAACACTAGCACTTAGAAGGACTTATCTCCCACTTTAGGTAATCATTCATGTTATAATTTCTTAATTTTTCCCTCCTCTTTTATTTGCTTTTTCGTGTAATCTTTTGAATGTAAGCTCACATTTTTGTTTTTCCGTTATTTCCCTTTGTTGCCATGGTTGTAGGAAAATCGATAGTAAAACTTTTTGGTTTTACATTTAGCATTAATTCTATCGGAGTAAATTTTGTAGTAGTGTTGATAGAATTATTAATGATTTCTTCAACATATGCACATTGGTCAACCCAGGAAGTGTGATCTCTGTGTTACCAGGCTATTTGAGAATTCTATGCCACGTATTTGACCTTGACCTCGACCTCGTTTTCCTGTGTCTTGCGCATGGAAGTGTCATTTGAATTTATCCGTGTCTGCGTTTGTTCTGCGTGTTTTTCTGCCTGCATCTTCCTTTCCCATCGCGTTTTGATTCTTCTGTATTCCAATGTTTATTATTTTTGTGTCCTTCTGGCATTGTGTGTCTATTTTTCTCGGTGATGTTTCACTCTACTTTTATGATTTTTTAAGTGTCTTCGTTTGTCTACCTCTTTCCCCTCTTGATTTTTCTTTCTTGAATTTGTTTCTCTTGGCAATACTCTCACGTAAGCTGCGTGTTGTGTTCACGTGCGTAATAAGTAGACTTCGGATCTTTAGGTCCTAAAAATGTGATTTTAGGCGCCTAAAAAGGTTCTAAAAAGTAGGGAAACAGGTCTTTAATAGGCACAAATAAATGTTATGCATCACGCCATGCAAAACACAGTGATTAATGTTTTATTTCAAAACACACTTAAATACAGTAGGATAGATAAGATAATATAGTAATTGAGCAATCATTCTATAAACAAATCTGTGTCACTGCCAGTTAATTAAAATGTAAAGGATAGAATTATGTCTTAAATGAATTTTAAAAAATTAATGCAACATTGTTATTTTTTAAATGACAGATTCTTCAATTTCACGTTTGGCCGTAATTTTGTCCACAATAAATAGCAAGAAGCATTTCCAGATATGAGGGATAAGTTAATGTCTTTTGTCGGACAGAATTGGCTGAAATGCTGAAAAAGATCTCACAACGTCTGCGGTGGTAACTGGAACATATTTGAAAACAGAAACCATATGCGGATTAAATCCTGTAGGGAGATCTGCCTCACATCCGCTTAAAATATCTGATACTCCTTTCAGAGCCGTATATCCAGGAGTTTTGGCGAGCACCATTTGTAGTTTTTTGGAAACAATTTTCCCAACCTCACCAACAGCATTGTTTAACTGACTTTCTGCTCTTGTAACTAATGTGATTGATTCAGTGAGACTGAGCTTTGATGATTCTAATCGTTCTATAGTATCTGCTAAAAACTAGCGCGAATATATGCAGATCCTGTCTCAAACCTTTCTCTCGTAGGACATTCTGGGCAACCTTAACATATGCAATTCTTCTTCCGAAAAACTATTTACAACCTCTCCAACACTGTCAATGTTCTCACTGTAATACTTCACAGCCTGCAGCCACGTACCCCATCTTTTCAAAATAGGCGCTGGTGACAAAGGCAGATTGGGACATCTTTCTTTGAAAGCTGCAATTCCAGAATTTGACTTTTCTTTATGGAGGATATTAAATAATTGATTTTGGGGAACTGGTTTCGAACCTCCTCCTGCTACTCGATGAAGTGCATTAGCCAGATAAGCAACGTGCGCTAAATGCCCCCCCCCCAAAAAAATACCTTCAAAAGTTTCCCAGCTGCTATCATAATGGTGTTGCATCACTGTACAGTAACAACACCCTTTCATCCTTTACAAGTTTACACCATTCGGATATAGTACTTTTAGTCCGGAATTTACGAAGTAGGCAACTGATTGAGCATTAGTTTTCTCCAACATCTTCCAACAAATCAAATGCGAATTTCCATAATTTTCTTCATCTAATTTTCATCCAATTACAGTTAAATTTGATATACTTAGCCCCGGGGCGTCTGTGGTTTCATCTACGGAAATCCAGATGTAGGAATCTCCTATTTCTGACCTTATTTCATTCAGCTGTGATTCTTACACCATCTCAAGATAATTTTTTCTAAGTGTCGATTCGGAGAGTATTCTTTCTCTGCAATACTTTACTAAAAATGACTTCATTGTTGTATTTTCAACTACACTCCAAGGAATGTTGGCTGCAGCGAATGCTTTACACATATCAAAATAGAACTGGGATTTTATTTTTGAGGGCATGGGCTGTGTAAGTAAAGTTTGCTTCTGAGAATATTTCTTTTTAGAATTTGCTTGATGCATTGAAGTTTTCTCGTGCTGTATGAAGTGACTCCTTTTTTCGGCAGAAACCTTAAGTAGAAGAATATATTTATAAATATATTTTGTCGGTAAATCCTATTTTATTAAAATAATTACCATTTTAAATGAATAACCAATATAATTTACATAAAAAATTAATATAACTTAAAATGCATCAAACAAATTTGAGATTATGTTCAGATAGAAGAAAAAGTCCTACGGTACAATTAATCGCGGTAGTTAACATACATGGTCTCATGTGAATAATAAAAATGACAGAAAATACAGTAAAAAGCTTGCCTCTTTATTGCAGATCTGACAGAAGATTATTTTCCCACCTGTTGTATAAGACTGGAAATCCGAAATCCATGCTCTTATTAATGCACTTTTGGTAGATTTGTTCTTAGGAACTAGCGGAAAAATTATCATGGCAACCAAAGACTTTAATATAGTTATATAATGAACACGAACCGACACTTTGCCTTATTTTCAAATAACTGTTTATGAGAACCAGACGTGGGTCAATTGTTATTGTATTCCATTGCCGAAATTCCAGTTTCGCATGCGCCACCTTAAGATTTCACTGTTGCTTTATTTATTGTTGCGCTAAGTATTTTAAAAACAACATCACGCCGCATTTTATCAAGCAGAAATCAAATAAGTATCCAGTCAATGAAAGGTTTGTTGTTGATTGAATACAACAGTAGTGAATAAATTCATTGGAATTTAAAAAAAAAGCATTTATAGGCACCAAAAGACAGAAATAGGCATTTATGTTGAAATAGGTGCCTATAGGCACTATAAAAGTTGGTTAATACCTTTTTAGGTCAATTATATGTGTATCTATGTTAGACTCAATAGGATGTAAAGGAAAACAATAGGTAAAGACCTAAATATTCCAAGTCTAGTAATAAGTGTAGAGTGAGAGCGTGTGCGTGTGTTTTCGTCTCTATACATTTCTTTTTTTATTTCATATTTTCATTACTTGAAATATTTTCTTTTGCGATTTCTACTTCCTTATATAATTCCTTTACCTCCTCTATTTGTTTCACCTCAAAATTATTTTCACATGTTTTTATTACTTTAATTTCCTCTGCTAATTTTATCCTCATGTTCTTTGTACATTCTATCATTTTCTCTCTGTGTTTCATCATATCTAACATCCTTTTATTCTCTTTTACTTCAACTCCTAAGCTACACATTTTATTACTGAATGTTTTTATCTGATTTTCTAAGCTATTATTTACTTCCCTCAAGTTATTATTTATGATTCCCATATTATCCGTGAATTCTGTTCTTCCCTTCTCTATCTCACGCTTTAATTCTATTTCCATTTTCCTGCTTTCTGAATCTTTCTTTCTACCTTGTTCTATTTTCTGTGCTAACTTTCGCTCTAATTCTGCTAACTCAACTTTCTTACTTTCTGAATCTTCCTTTCTACCTCTTCCTATCTCTTGTCTTAATTCTTTCAACTCAACTTGCCTATTATTCTCAGATCCTTTCATGAATTTAAACAAGTCTTCTAGTGTTAATCCTGTTCCTTTTCGCTGATTTGTTTCTTTTGGCTTTCCTCTACCATCTTTACACTTCCTGCTTCATTTCTAGCTGTTTCTGTTGTATGCTGAATGTTCATCTTAGATACTACTTTTTATTTCTTAATAACATAAAATTTTAAGATGTCTTTTCCCTACTATTCGTCGTCTTCTACATTTGCGATCCGGTGTCCACGGTTTATTCCACGTTGCCGTCGTCGTTGTCCTTTTCCCTGGTCGATGGGCCCCGTTATTCCGTTGCCGCAATCATCGTTTCATCTTCTCACTTGTCGAGATGCCTTCCTGACCTCTTCTTTATTGGTGGTTATATTTGATTTTTTTTATCTTCTTTTCAATTTACGTGCTCCACGTTACAGAAGCCATATTGGCGGAAGTATTAAAGGGGTCTCTACTTCGGCGGAAGATAACAAATCTTATAATTGTAAGATTTCGTCACGAATTAATGGGTTCTTGGAAAATACCTACTTAACAATGTTAAGTAAATGAGCAATGAGATCTCCAGTATCCTCAAGGCGTGTTATGAGGAAGATTTTATCTTCTTTGATATACTGTCAAAGATGAAATGAATTCAACTTTACACAAGTTAATTTTTACTTTCTCTACTACGTATAGTAAGTAGGGGAAGTATTGCATTCCACCCAAAAATTCGATACCGAGATTTCACCGGAAATACATGTTTTGAGACCTCCTGAATCCAAAAAAAGGATTTTTGGAAACATGTCCGTGTGTGTGTGTGTGAACAGCATAACTCAAAAACGAACAGTCGGATAAGCACCAAACTTGGTATTTAGGTTAAGTATCTTCCAGAGATGCGTCACGAAGGTTTTCAAGAAAATCCCCCCACCCCAGACTACCCTTTACATGGAAGATTTTTCGAAAATTTTAATTTTCTCAAAAATGGCTCTAACGATTTTGATGAAAATATCATATGTTTAAGATATTCTCATGAGAAATGAAATGTATATCTCGAATTTTCTGGGAATGTCTCCAAAAGTATTCTTCATTGTGAACGACTTTTGCATAACTGGTAAACCATAAGAGATAGACAAAATTTTACTGCACAAAAAATGTAGATCGCGTTAAAATACACAACTTATGTCATATACATTTCTTTTGTTGAGTGAACCGTTTTCGAGATATTGCTTGTTATTTCCTTAAATTTTCCAATACTTATACTTTTTCTCAAATGCGTTATTCATTACTTTCTCTACTACGTACAGTAAGTAGGGGAAGTATTGCATTCCACCCAAAAATTCGATACCGAGATTTCACCGGAAATACATGTTTTGAGACCTCCTGAATCCAAAAAAAGCATTTTTGGAAACATGTCCGCGCGCGCGCGCGCGCGCGTGTGTGTGTGTGTGTGTGTGTGTCTGTGAACAGCATAACTCAAAAACGAACAGTCGGATAAACACCAAACTTGGTATTTAGGTTCAGTATCTTCCAGAGATGCGACACGAAGGTTTTCAAGAAAATCCCCCCACCCCAGACTACCCTTTACATGGAACATTTTTCGAAAATTTTAATTTTCTCAAAAATGGCTCTAACGATTTTGATTAAAATATCATATGTTTAAGATAATGTCATGAGAAATGAAATGTATATCTCGAATTTTCTGGGAATGTCTCCAAAAGTATTCTTCATTGTGAATGACTTTTGCATAACTGGTAAACCATAAGAGATAGACAAAATTTTACTACACAAAAAATGTAGATCGCATTAAAATACACAACTTATGTCATATACATTTCTTTTGTTGAGTGAACCGTTTTCGAGATATTGCTTGTTATTTCCTTAAATTTTCCAATACTTATACTTCTTCTCAAATTCGTTATTCATTTTTTTATGTCCTGGACATGCAAAGAGAATGGAATTCGCCACATAGCAACCAGCGTTAAAATATTTGACTATCGCTTAAAAGCTACCATATTTCCCTTGCATCTACAAGAAAATTACCAATAAGATTGACATCTCGATATCTCGATTACCATGAAGCATATGGAGAATAGGCGTTTGTAAAAATATATTGTACAAGAGTAGAGAAAGTCATGTGAGTGTAACATATCAGATTTTTTTTATGTCCTGGACATGCAAAGAGAATGGAATGCGCCACATAGCAACCAGCGTTAAAATATTTGACTATCGCTTAAAAGCTACCATATTTCCCTTGCATCTACAAGAAAATTACCAATAAGATTGACATCTCGATATCTCGATTAACATGAAGCATATGGAGAATAGGCGTTTGTAAAATTAGATTGTACAAGAGTAGAGAAAGTCATGTGAGTGTAACACATCAGATTTTTTCTTATTTATTTTCTTTTCCTTTTACATTTCGCATATTTCTTGACTATTTGTAAACTCTCTTAGCGTTTTACAATTAAATAAGACCAAGTTTTAACGCCGATGGGTGTAAAAATGCTTAGTATGGCTTCCTTCGGAAGGGAAGTAAAGCTGGTGGTCTCGTGTCGTACATTTACGGCACGTAAAAGAACCTCAAGCCTGATAAAGAGGCCTCTGAGCAAAATTACCGGTCTTTCACGCCCAAGATAGAATGGGACGCTAAGGACCATATTAGTTAAAGAGCGTTCATAAATAGTAAAAAATAAATAAAAAAAACGCCGATAAATATTACTACTACGATTAATGCACTGATAGAATATACAACTGTACTGTGTGAGTACTAATGAGATACTGAACTTCCTACTGAAGAGAAAATTATTTGTAGTTCCATGGCAACATTCATTATTCTAATCCTTCACTTTTCATGGAATAAACAAATTTGTTTATTCCATGGCCATGTGCACTTTGCACAGATTTTTTCACATATAGATTTTTAACGAAAGTTTGCCATGGTTGTTACCAAAATAGATAAATTCAATTTCCAAATACAAACATAGCTTAACATAAGACAAATCCACAATTCCTCAATAAATTAAAATAACAATCATGATAATGATATCAAGAACATGCAAATAGCACAATACATACATAACTGTAATATCAGATTAAACCAATTATGTCTTTCCCATACATTAACTTAAACAGGTAAGTTAAATATGTTTTATGTTTGATTTTACTGATCCTTTCTGCTTCAGAGTTCTGCGACCTTAAACAAGAACTTAAAAAAAAAAAAAAAAAAAAAAAAGCTTCTACCATTTACAGATCCATAAAACAGAGCACTGGAGAAAAGAAGACAGAAGCAAATACTAATATGAGTTCTACGCAACAAGCGCAATGATTGACAGAAACTGGACTAAAGAAATCGGGACCTAAGGCATATAGTTACAAGATTCGTTACATATGGATTTCATCACAAAATATGTAAAAGTAAGAAATTCCATAGCCGGGACAAACATGCGTAGGTGTGAAATGTGATAAACCATGTGATCTTGTCATGCATCAAAGTGCTCCAAAGGTTCAATCTCACTGACTGTCCTTTGAAGGATTGAAAGAAAATATATAATGTCCACTCGGACGCACCTTCTTTATTGTATTATCCTGAAGAACGACTTTACAGTTCGATCTGCTTTATGTATAGAATCCATATACCGTTTACGTTGTCTCTGTGTTTTTTATTATGTATGTCGGCTGTTTAAGGTGATTGTTCTAGATCTGGATTTGTTCCCCAGCCGTGGGTTTTTATGGCTATACACATCAAGCTATATATATATATATATATATATATATATATATATATATATATAATTTTAATTAAGCAGGCTCCGCACTATTACTTTACTCATTTTCAATTTTGATTTTTGTTTGAATTTTTATGTATTTTTAATATTCGTGGGTGTCTAAACTCCCTGGACCTCCCCCTTATCTATACCACTGATGGAAAAGCACACTCGCCCTACCGGAAAGAATTATCAATGGAGATTTGAAAAAGGAAACCTGTCATTTTCCGTAATATTATTGTTATGTTATTTTCTAATTTGAAAGAAGTACTCCAAGTTAACTGACGATCATCTTTAGAAACAGATTTTACAGAAATTGGTGAAAAAATCGGAAGCTATATAATAATAGCAGAGTATGGTTATTTTGCACGCAAATAGTTAGTATAAACATCTTATTTTTCTTGTTAACCCTTTGATGGAAATCTAATGTAGCTAAAAACATTGATTTGCATCTTCGTACATGTGTTGCAAATTTGTTATGTTAAGCATTCGGGAGAAGTGACATTACACACCACACACACACACACACACACACACACACACACACACACACACACACACACACACACACACGCACGCACGCACGCACTCACGCGGGTTGAGTCAATTTTTACACAATGTGAAGCTGTAGAAAGCAGTTTCTTTTGCATTCTGCCATTGATGGACAGACAACCCTCGTCGCTATTTCTAGGCGTTATAAAGTAGGGAGATCGTTCATAAAGGGTTAACAATTTGCACATTTGAATTCAGGTTATTAGCTTCATGGCGGTTAGAAGATAATCGGCGAATTTTCAGGGTGTAGGTCTCATAGTCTTCTTGAAGCTTTGTGCACAAAACATACTGAAAATGTAAAAATGAACATTGCTTTTCGACTTGCAGATACGACTTTTTCATTGCTCATAAAAATATGTTCATATATGGCCCCTTTCTAATGATTTTAAATTCATAGCACTGTTTGAAACAATGCATTCTGAAAGGAAACTATAATACAGGGAGGTTAATGGTTTTGGAAATACTATTTCCTTTATGCATTTTCTCTCGTAAATAGAATGTTTATCATTTATTAGATACAATTCAGATAATTTTGGTCCAAGAAAACGTAATTGGTTATCTTTAACACGCGAGAATAAGATTTGTTTGGTTCACAGATGGTGGGTGTTTACGTTTGACTGGCATGATGATAAGCGTAAGTGTGCTAACAATTCATTTTTTATGTTGGCTATGTTATTTTTATCTGTAGCTCTGCATTTGCACAATTAGTTTGGTCAAACAGTGACCTAACTTATGCAAACATCGCTGCAGAATAATAATCTAACAATAATTACTGTTGCCATGGAACAATGTCGCAAGACAAAACACTCGTTGACATGTAGGTTAAGCATTCCTCAAATGATAGCCGAGGTATTTAAGGTACAAATTACAACAAATAGTGCTTGTTTCGAAACTTGGCAGCTCGATGGGTAAGGGTTGCGGTGATTGCCAATCCGGCACGTGTTTGGTTTGAGCCCTTCCATTGCCAAGATGTGACATTTGACAATCTGCAATAATAGAGAAACTTATCTCGATGCTGTATACATTCTGCATTAACAGCTGAATTGCTTTGGTTGCTATTGTTAGAAATAATTGGTCTTTTTCGTTTTTTGTTGGCAGATCCTGAAAATCTTCCCTTCTTGGGCAATGGCCAAGTTGGCTAATACAGGTGACATTGAACCCAACGTTCAGACTAGTAACTGTCAATGCGCCAGGATACTGTTGTCTTTGTGGAATGCATAGTCAGCCGATGTAATTTGTTTCTCCATGTTCTTATAAGCGTTTATATTCGTGCTATGATTTTATTTCATAGTCAAATGGAAAACTGCACCATCTTGATTCGAGTGGTTGCATGCAACGAAGCTTTGTGTTCACGTGAGATGAGTGATGTTTGTGGTTAATCATACTCTGACATTGCTACTCTGCCGCTTGTTACTAAGGTACAAATCGGGGCACCTCTTGCTGGGCACGTCGGATAATTGCATGAAATATTTAGGTGTGTTCGCTACTGACGGAGTACCTATTAGTGTCGTTTCTGGCCACATGAAACGATTTGGTAACTGCTGCATGTACGAGTTCAAAATTTCTAAACGATTTGAACATTTGTTGACAAATTTCAAGTTTTACCGAAATCAGTACAAAATGTATATGCAGACCAACCTAAGAGCTTTTACTAGGCTAATGGTTGCAGGGACAGAGTTGAAATGTTATAACTAGGGCCCTGATTTTTAGGTGGAATAAACCTTCATTTTAGGTTTCTTATATGCTAAATATAATTAAAATAGGTGTTTTTTGTTTTGTTTTTTGCTTCGTGGAGCAATAGAGGTATCAATAATTTTGCTTTTCTGGTACTTAGTTGTAAGATTTATTTTTTGGCTTGCAGTAAATAGTTACATGCATTCTCAAATTTTCTGACGTAAACGATTTCCTATCATCACGTAAGACATTCTTGTATGAAGCAAAGGCTCTTTTAACAGAACATGACGTCATTGGAGCGTAGAATATAGATGTCAGTGCAGCAGGGTTTAGGGGTAGTTTTTCTGTATACTTTTCTCCCTGCAATACTGAATTGATGATTTTCATATCTTCAAAACCAGGATTTCGTTGAAGAATTTTCTGCAACTTCGAAGAACATGCAACTCCCACTGGTCCAGGTATTTATTTACTGGAAACATTGCCAATGATATCTAGAGCACCTTTCAGTGGCAAAGTTGTACTTTACAGCCAGAGAATAGCTTCTGGTATAAAACAAAAAAATGTGTCTTAATATACGCAAGGGAAGCGGCAAGAGTGGGGCACTCGAGTGATTTCTTAGCCTTGGAAATGCAGGAAGCTTCTGTTTCATCCAATTCATTGACAACATTTTTAATGTCTTTTAAGTGCCCGGCATAGTAAATGGCAGCAGACAGCCAAGTTCCTCAGCGGGTAAGTATCGCCTCAGGTGGAAGAGGGGTTGCCGCTTTCTCTTTGAACAATTGTATATGTATTGGGCTTTTAAGAAAACCTTATTGACCAAAGATATCAGGCTGTTTACATCATTGAAGTGGCTTCTAATCGCCTCTGCAAGGTGGTGCAGGCCGTGGTCCAAGACGTAACATGTAGCATGGTCGGGTGGAGGGACTGTAAAACCCCTGCCCGGCCTTCAACATGTAGGCAGCACTGTCTGTGACTAAAATAAGTGAAGTATGGATCTGCAGCAGTCCACTTTTTCAATAATGTGATTTAGGCATTGTTTCACTATACAACAATTACATTAGAAAAGCACTCTGTGTATTCTGTTGTACGCTCGGCGAACGATTGGATCCGATCCCGTTACGCAGGTTACGCCCCTTCTGACCATCATCTGCATCCAGGTATCACCACATCACATGTGTTGCGTTAAACTGTAGTAACTTGAATTATAAGTGGTGGAAATAATTTTACAATGAGTTTCAATCCGAAAATAACATTCATTTCGAAAAAGGAAAAACAACTATTTAGGTTATTTTAGGTGTCAACCCCTCATTTAGGTTTTTTTAGGTGTAATAAAATTATCATATTCTGCTCCAGGAAGTGTGAAACAAATGTATATCTTGAAATGTGTTAATTAATTAGCGAGGAAAAATATACGTTAAAACCTAAAAATCCGGGCCCTAGTTATAACTTATAAAGAATTTGAAGACGACACATTTCATAAGTGCAGTTTGTTTGGAGAGACCCCAAAGGGTAATGCTTTTTAGGATTATTTTCTAAAATATCCGTAAAACGTTTTACCGATGTTGCCGCATTATTTCCAACCAAAACGTAAACCTTTTAAATTTAAAGCTCTGTCGTTTACGATATTGCTAGGATCTGTTGCTGTCATTTCTCCTAATTCGACAGCTTACAACTTTGCAGCTTAGCTGGAAGACTGCCATAACTACATTTTATGGGCTGCGCTTCCCATTTGCATTGGTGTGCTTATTCCATACTTAATTGTTTAAATTCTTGTTTATCACAAACGTAAGTGGAAAAAACTTCCAGAGACAAATTACACAGAAATGTCTCTACTTCAGTTTATTATAATTCCGTATTTGTTATTAAAAACAACAGTCAAATGTTCAAAAAGTTTTGTAGAACTTCAACAACTTAGAGGAGTAAATATATTAATACAGACTTCGGTCGTGAAATAGCCCATGCCATTTAATTTAGGGAGAGTTAATAAAATTAAATACTTGTTTCATACTCGGTAGTTAATACATTTAAAACAATACTGAAACTGCATTAAAGCGTATAAGCCCATACACTGAGATTCGGTGATCTTTAAAATCACACTCAGTAATATAGTTTTGGAGCATTAAGATGACAATGGACAAGAGGTCACCGGATAATGTTCTGTAAATATTATACACTGCCTTGAAATTAACCTATTCCTTTTTTATAGGGTGGCCAGCTATGTCATTAATTTGATTTACTTTTAGATTATTGCTTCTTCCTTGCAAAGGCAATTCTTTGTCCTCAATTTTCAGAAAATAGAATTTTATCTGCTTTTAGAGAATATTAAATAAAAAGAAAAACCGTACACATGGAAGAAGCTGCTAAGAGACTAAAATGCAAACTAAGAAGAAAGCTAGCAAAGCGAAAATATAGATAAGCAGCAATTTAAAGAACGCAAGAAAATTTACTGCACCTTGAAGTGACTTCTTAAAAAAGTACCGGAATAATATGAGGTGAAGGAAAGATGAAAAACAGGCAACAAAATGACGGACAGACAAAGAATGGTGAACAAATAGAAATCATGTGCAGAAGAGTTTTAGGAGATAGGTAATCACACAGTTTAGATCACCCCCTAGAAGATGAAACAAGTGTATCAGAGGAGAAAAACTATTTCCAGTTTTCATGGTAAAAGTAAAACTGACGCTGAGGAAGCTTTGTTAATGAAATGAGTGCTTACGTAGATTGTTTTCTGATATAAGGTTTGTTAGCTTGGTATCCTATTCAGCTGAGATTATACTGAGGGCTAGGTGCACCAATCGTCGTTAGTGATTAAGCCTATAACTCATTACTTTGTGTATCAACCGTAACAGGATTCAAATAAATGCCTAATACCGTAAAGTTTAAACGGGAATATTCTGCCAATTAAGAACTTCACAAACGTTAAATGTGAATAAGACGGTGGAGTTGTTTAGGGGAAATTATTTTCAAGATGAGCTATTGTACATCAATTATTTAAATCAGCGTACGAAGAGCGAATTCGACCTCTTGTATTTGAAAAAAGTGGTCCATTTAACTATATGAATGATAGAAAATTCCATGAAGGCCACAGGTTATCTAAACCAACAGTGTTGTCACTATAATCCTTCCACTCTTAGAACCCAAATTGATGTAAACACGTGACGTCATTAACTAATCCGTGATACGCGGGAAACCACATCATAATATATAGTACCTGAAATATGCACGATTATCTGTGGGTTTTCAAAAAAAAAGTTAATCAAACGTATTTCGAAACTTTTTATTAATATGGAATAGTAAATAATGTAAACTAAAGAAGGTTGTGGATTCCTTTAATACTGCATGGCGTCGTTCACTCCTTTTCTCCATTCATATCAGTGGTGGCCGGTGAGTAAATGTATCTTAGGTGTTGCAAGTATTAATGACGATCACTTACACTGAATTCCCATACTTGAGAATTTAAAAATGAATAAAGTATAAACTATCAGTGGGTTCAAACTACTTATTTAAATATCCCATGAACGCATATGCCGATCCGCGCCTGGTGGACAATCAAATGCGCAATATTCAATAGCCATCTGCCGTTCCGTTGTTGGCATTCCAAATTTGTTTGCTAATTTTGTCTGTATAAATCACGCAGAAGATGATTGAAGAAAAGCATTTATTCGAGAAATCCGACATTCCTAAGTACTAATAATTATTTGCCGAAGTAACCATGGTTATGTAGACAATACTGCAAAAAAAAAAACAACATCTTATTGTTAAGGAATCTGTAATTGGCATCTGAAATTGCTAATTCTGTCTCTGTCTACAGAATTATCGATCATGCAGAAGGGGTTGAAGTAAAATATCTCTTGTTCGATGGATTTTTTCGGGCGTAAAAATCCTTAGCATAGCTTCCTTCGGAAGGGAAGTAAAGTCAGTGGTCCCGTATCGTGGATTTACGGCAGTAAAATAACCTTAAGCCTGATAAAGAGGCCTCTGAGCAAAATTTCTGGTCTTTCACGCCCAATTTAGAATGGGACGCTAAGGACCATAGTAGTTAAAGAGCGTCCACAAATAAAAACCATAAATAAAACTCAATCTAATTTAATTTCCTTTTGTTCGAAAAATTTGTAGTTTCTGCAGCGAGAAACATGGAAAAAGCTAAGCTCAGATTTTTAAGTTTATTCGGCAGTTGTCGCACAGTTTGACGTCACGGGGCACCGTTTTGAACACGAAAACAGCACTTTGATCACACAAGTCCAAGTAAAGAAAAAGCGCGGGAGTAGCCAATTTTCTATACCTACATGCTCAGAAAGATCTGGTACTGGTCAGGTTATTGGCATGATGTGATATCAAGTAGCTGTGAGACCCTCAAGTTGCTCAACAGTTTGTACCTACATGAAGCTCCTCAAGGTCAGAAGTGACGTAGACTCACATCAGCTGTGTGGATTCCAAGACGGTGACATGGGCGCGACGAGTTGATGGTTACGCCCAAGAGGAGAAGGTGAGCCCTTAGGGCTCTGAGAACGAGGATAAAAGGAACGTAAGGGATGGGAATGTTTATGACACCCTCTTATTAGACTGTTAACACCGTTTAAGCTGACCACTTATTGCATATCCGCAAGAATAAAAAGGATGCACTTATTTAACATAACTAGACCACTGAAAAATCCGACATAAAGTAAAATATAACAATATAATTTCTAAAATATACAGCCAAAACAAAAGGAAAGAAACAAAAAACGAAAAACACAAAACTTTTTACTGTGATGGCGGGATACCAGAGCAATAGTAGGGGTCTTGGTTTTTACGTCATTACTACGGCGACACTATGCATACACCACTTGCGATGATTAGGTCGGAATCTGCAGTGGAGGAGGTTAACCCATTAATTGCCACTTATTTTCGACAAAACTTGGTTGCGACCCGTAAGTGCTTGTGACCTTAGAATCTGTTACTACCTCTTCTCGGGTTTTCTAGTACAGTTAGCCAAGCATTGAACATTGCTGAACAGGATTTAAGCGTCGGGGCCTAACACGGTTCAAATCCGGCCACAGTGCTACCATGCCCTTTGGCAGGATGTTGCAGCTCTTTGTTCATATGAAATAACTGGATGTTGATGGGATTTTTGTTAAAGTAAAACAAATGTGTCTGAATCTTTTTATTTCCACTTTATTTTGCTTAAACCATGCTAATATTCATAAATTTAAACAAGCTTTCCGAACAGGTAGCAAGAACTGTCCAAGCAAAAATTTTCTTGTTGTATTTTATACTGTGGGAAGTTGAACTACAAAGGAATCCCCATTATAATGGGAATGTGGAGTGAAAGGATTAAATGGCAATACATGCTGAGATATTAGGCATGGTATAGATTTAATTAAAGTTCGTACACCACATGGACAGCTTAAAGCATGAATTCTTTTACTTGAAAATTGGTAATTGGGCTTAATTAAATAATAGAATTAAAATCTGAAAGCAGTTTTATACATTCATTAGTTTTGCTGCAAGTGTCCCCTGTATTATTTTAAGTGAAAGCACTAATTGTTTTTACATGAATGAATAACGCTCTTAGAGTGTTCTTAACCCTATAGTGTTGACACACTAGATTTATTTTGTCATTACTAGACTACTTATGAAGAGCATCACCTTCCTTTCAGTCAGATACTCTTAACTAACATACTTAAGCAGCAACCCACCAGTTTTTGCTTAACAAAGCTGGTCTATGGTTATTTAGATAGATAGACAGACAGACAGACATACCTACCTACCCACCCACCCACCCACCCACCTTCTATTTCACTTCGTTAGTTACATTACCCTTTACATATCATTTTCACTAAGTTGCTGCATTACTAAGGGCCCGCAAACATCCAACACCATGGTTGTTGAGTCATTGGGTCCTATTTAATTTATGATTCAACAATCTACATTTTCTTTCTATTCCCTGTTTCTAATTTTTTTTCAACCATTTATTTCTCACTACACCTAAATGTTTTCCTATTTCAAATAAACTTTCCTTGGATTTAACTCCTAACAACCTTTTACCTATAATTTCATTTGGTAATCTAGACCAATTGTTTCTTTGTAATTTTTTCTCATATTCATTGTTCCTTCACATTCTAACATTAAATGCCAGTAATTGTTAAATTTTCTATTACATAATGGGCATTTGTCTTCATTTTCTACTTCTCCTATGCCTTTTAACCTCACCACCGCTGACCTAGCCCATGCAAAGCCTTCTCTTGCTATTTTATTACAAACATCAACATAGTTTTCTCTTTCCCATGTCCTTTTAATCTCTGTATAAACACGTAATGATCTTTTTGAATTAAAACTACCAATTATTTCCTGTCTTTCCATATCTTCAATCCTCGAATCTAACTCTTTGCCAACATCCCTTCTCACGTGATTGTCTATATTTCCAAATATCCCCACACCCTATTTCATTGAGAATTGCTTCTAGGCGCTTATACCAAGTATCCTCTTTATTTAACTTGCGCGGAACCTCCAAACATTGGTTATTTATGTGAATGTGTTGAGGGCATCTATCTTGTTGTAGGAACCAGTAAATGAAAAGTCATAACCATTTTTGTAACAGAATTTATTTTAATGTTGTGTTTAGGTTTTGACAATGAGTGGAAAGGAGAGAAGGTATAACCTTTCTAATACAAATGATTGGAAGTTTACACAGAGTTTGATAGAAGAAGTAGATAATGATGATATGGATTGTAAAATTGATGCATATGAATGATGTTGTGGAGTAAGAAGTGAGTCTATGGACACTGAACAAGAAGCAGACAATGATGATGAGTTAATCAATGTAATAAATATTTCTTTGTTTGAGATGAAGTCTGTAAATGGAATAAAGCTAATCTGCCATAAAATGTTCACACCTGTAAGATTTGGTTAAAATTAATAAAAGTACAAGTGATATTATTATTGTTCTTCAAGTATTCTCTCAGCAGAATATCATTACACATTTACCTGGTGTGAAAGTGTGAGCGAAACAGGAAAAATCTCCAAAAGAATGCTGGGAGAAATGCTTTGATGTGGATATGAGATGTGCAAATAAAAAAAAAAAAATTGACTGGATCCAAATTAACTATACTATAGGAGAATCTCTACCTAAAGATATGCTGGAAATAAAAGCCATATTTGGAATATTATATCTTTGTGTTGCTAGAAAAAGTAATCATACACACACAAAGGATATATAGGTAAGAGATAAAATGAGCATAGAATTCTACCAATTGATAATACTTGAAGCATGTTTTAGATTTGTGCTTTACTGCTTAGGGTTTGATAGCAGTGAAATAAAAAGAGAGGAAAAATTACAATCTAGTTCCAGTTCAAGAAATTTTTACTTCATTTTGTGAAGAACTGTCAGAAGGTCTATCCTGTTAGAGAGTACTGCACATTGGATGAGAAATTGTGAGGTTTTAGGGGAAAATGGTTCACACAGTACATTCTGAGCAATCCACATAAGTATGGCATAAAAGTATGTGCTCTTATGGATGCTTGTGTGTTACACAATAAATCTAGAAGTGTACTGAGAAAGCAGTTGTAGGGACCATTTGAAATAAGCAACAATGCTAGTGATGTAGTGAAAGTCTAACCATATTAATTTGTGATAGATAACTGGTTCATGAGTATTGAGATTATTAATTATCTATATGAATGCAACATTACCGCTGTTGGAACTGTAAGGAAGAACAGAATACAGTTTCCCCCTCAAGTCTCTATCCCCTATCGTTTATTGGTGGGTATACAAAATATTATTGTGAAAGCTTTTGTTGCTATATATTTCATGTTAATTGAAATAATCCTTTGCAGAAATTCCTACAGTGTACATGAAATATGAGCTGAAGCTTTCATGCCGTTGTGAATGCTTTAGATTTTCTTGGGCTTCCAGCCAGGTGTGGAATTGGCTAGAAACCAACGTTTCGGGAACATACATCATTCCCATCTTCAGGGTAGCTGAATGATGCAAAATGATGAGTCCTCCATATTTATATTAACATCTGTGGAGCTAAGCCCGGACAGCACAGAAACATAAAATCATCACCTCAGACAGCTACTTGACTAAACCATTTTCTATAACATCCATGCCTTTTATCACCTCAGTGCACACGTATGCGCGCACACACACCACACACACCACACACACACACATACACACGCACCCACGCACGCACGCGCACACACACACACCACACAGAGACACTCCCTCCCTCTCCCTCATTATGCTTTATTGGATTCCAGGACCTCAATACGTGTATTTCTGGTGAAATCTTGACATTGAATTTTTGGATGGAATACATTACTTCCTCTACTTACCTTAAGTACATACTAGAGATAGTAAATTTACAAGTAGAAAAAAGCTATATCTCTGTGTGTGAACAGCATAAATTAAAATTTGTAAAATATTAAACTTTATATTTGAGTTAGATGTTCAAGTATGGCAGATGAAGACTTATCAAGGAAACCTCCCTCCTCTACTCCAAACTATCTTTTTGCATGGAAATGATTCATTATTTTTCATTTTCTCAGAAATAATTCCAATGATTTAGATTAAATACTATATGTTTAAGATATTTACAGGACTAATAAAATGTATAACCTGAATTTTCTGTGAATAGCTCTAAAGTTGCTTTCATTTTTAATGAATTTTGTGAAATTTTGCATAACTAGTAAACTACAAGACATAGAAAGAAATGTAGAACTCTCTCGCATGTAGAACTCTTAAGACACACAATATGTGTTAAATAATTTTTTTGTAGGCTTGGCCATTTTGCAAATATTGGATACTCTGTTTCAAACATAAGGGGCATCATCTGATAGAAGATGCTTGAAAGTTTACGATTCTTGTTATCTTTTACTTTTCGAGAGGTGGTTACATACTTCTGAATTTATTCCTACATGGTTCTGAAAAGTATTTGAACATTGTTTTCAATGTTGTATATAACTGATTACTTGTGGGGAAATGTTATATCATTAAATACAACTATTTTCTGAACAACAGAAAGTTTTATTCAATCTTGTTTACACCAGAATGTTTTCCTAACTATACAAAAGTTTTGATAGACTAGATTGTTAAAGTTCTAGCTGCCACACCACCGCTAATGTTGGAAAAATTATATCATTGAACTGTAATCACTTAAATACAGGTAGTTGTGCACAACAGAAAGTTCTGTGTGGTGTTCATTACACCAGAATGTTTTCGAAACTAATAGTTTTGATAGCAACTAGATAAGTTACACAGATGAAGTTGTAACTGACACATACTTATTGCTTAATTTGAAATAATTTTTAAACAATAATGTATCATGAATAATTGAATATGGACAGAAGAATCACTTTTTAATGAATTATGTTAATACATAAGGTATACTTGAGAAATTTTAATGAGGAGAGAAGGACCTGTGACAATTAGACATATTTTTATTATTATGAAAGAGAAGTCATAACAAGTCTTGCATAGTAAGCAAGTTGGGAATTTAATTATGTTAATACACAAGGTATGCTTGATAATTTGTAATGAGTAGAGAAACACCTGTGACTGTTACATATCAGATTTTTATTACTGTGACGAAAGAGGACCCTTAATAAGTTGTGCATAGTAAGCAAGTTGAGAGTTTAATTCCTTTCTGGTTTTCAGACATTTGAAACATGTTGAGGGTTGTTATATAAAATGATTGAAAATGTTGAAATAAAAATAAAAGTTGATCCTGGTATTCTATAAGCCACATAAGCAGAACACACACTTACAGCAACTGAACTTATTGGAGCAGAATGGAAGCATTGTTTCAGTGTCAGATAACAGCCTTGTTTCTTTTTTATTTTATCACTTGAATGTTATCTTACACCAGTATGATGGCTGAGTTACCTGACTAGGTCACACCTGGGTGAACATACCACTTTTGAAGCATAGCGTCTATGTTCATTTGGTAGAAGTTGCCATTTTGTATGAAACTCTCAAGTTTGTTATTATTTAAGTGTTTCTTGATGAGACTCTTCAATTTAAAACAAGCAAGAATGAATGAAAGGAAAACAAATTTGGCACATAATTTAATTTCCTATGCCGTCTTCTTTACTAATTCCCTCCGGTGTTTGAGTTAGGTGTTAACATTCTTAGTCTTTATTCAGATTTTAATTTGGGTTATGTCAAATGTAGCATGCAATAAAACTCATCATTAATCATCATTATAATCTAAGTATGGTCAACAATCTTATGAAACCATGTATCTGCAAGTTTGCAAGGAGGGAAAAAATTTCTTGTGTTGCAATCATATGACTTTCTCTACTTACTCTTCTAAACAATTCTTACAAACGTGTATTCTTCTAACTACTTCTTATTAATACTAATAAATCATTATTATAGAGGTTACAATATATGAGAGGTTACTGGAGTGCAACTTTGGCATTTTTTCACTACTATGGGATAAGTCACTAGAATCGTGTTACACAATTTGTCAAGCTCCGTTTATAACTGGCAACTTCTCCACAATACGCATCTGTTACAAGTATTAGGAAGTTTAGTTATAGTGTATCTGTTACGTTGGCACCTTGATTTTATATTCAAGGTTTTCAAACTTTGCATGCCAACCATTTAATCAGCAACTAATGCATTGATTATAATATTAATTATACTACATTGATCATATTATATATTAATTATATTACATTAGAAGGTTATATTAAGTGTATATAACTAATAAGGCTATGAACATTATATTATTAATTATTATTAAGGTTATTAGGCTATTATTAATTATTGGATGTTACTTTGCAGTCAACTAGAAATTTGAATTGTTTTTGCAATTTTTGGTGTAAACGCCTGTTTGTGTGGGGTTTTATTTTTACAGGAGAAAATCTGCGTAGAAGAAAACACAGAAATTTGTTTGGTTTAGACAAGTAGGCCTAAATCACATTAAAACATAACTATAAATTGCTCTTCATACTATTACAGTACAGTAATTTGCAGCATTTAATAATATACACATGTTATATAAATTAAGTCCATAGCATGGTTCAGTGCTTAACCCATTATTCCAGAATTATTTGCACTGCATATGCCGTTCTTCCTGCTAATTCCTAAACTAGCTTTTATATCCGTTTCACCGGCAACACAACTGATGCGATTCGAATAGCCATGATCATTAGAGCAGGATGAAATGGATTGGCGATCCATCCAAAGCCAAACATCGTGAGTTCAAGTCGCAGCGACTGCAGTCAAATGTGGCTGTGTTAAAGGATGGGGAGGACCCAAGTAAAAGAATCAGTGTGATACTGGGATACTGACACAGCTACATTTGTTTATTTGATTGTGGTTGCTAATTTTTGACAGCATTTGCTTAATATTATTATTAAAACAAAAGTAATACTTTTATAATATAAAACAGCTATAAATAGCACAATTTTATTGGGAAGGTTAGTATAATAAAAAATTAGAAATATGGCCCATTAAAAAAACCCTTATAAAAATACCTTTGCTACAAATATGGTGGCTATAAAGGGCTATTTAACACTTAGGGTGCATCCAGGTTATAGGTAATCACTAATCAGCGATTATGGCAGAGAAGGGAGGTGATGACCAAAAGCTATGTGCTGAAGAAAAGAATATTACAGAGCAGTATATATGATACGAGGGGCACTATTTATATTTTGAGCCTTGGCAACCCTGAATGTTGTAGGTGGCTTCTGACGTTTCCAATGGAAAGTTTGACATTTTCGACCAAAATATACTTCAAACATTTTGTCAATAGAGCATCATTTGTTTTGTTTACACTAACTTGAAAATTGTGTGTCATCAAAAACATGGAATTAACTCGTGAAAATCTTGGTGCAATGATTTATTACTACTTTCGGCGTGGATTATCAAGACAAGAGTGCAACGATCAACTAATTTCCACATTTGGCGACAAAGCTCCATCCTTTGCCACTGTGAAACGCTGGTATAACGAATTTAATCGTGGCCGCCGTTCGCTCAATAATGAAGTTCGTGAAGGTCCAAAATCAGTTGTTGTGCCAGAAAACACTGATGCTGTGCAAAAACTAATAATGAAAGATCGTCATGCGACATATTGTGAGATTGAGGCAATCCTAGGCATTAGTTCCACCAGCATATATAAAATATTACATGATTATTTAGCCATGAAAAAGCTTTGCTGTCATTGGATCCCACATAATTTTACGCAATCTCAAAAATATGCTCGTGTCGATTGGTGTACAAAAATACTCAAGAAGTACAATGGCGGTGTCTCAAAAGACGTATATAAGATTGTAACAGGTGACAAATAATGGATCTATGCGTATGAGCCGGAACGTAAACAGTAGTCGACTGTATGGGTGTTTCAAGATGAAGCAAATCCAACAAAAGTTGTTCGCACTCGAAGCACTTTGAAGCAAATGGTCGCCTGCTTTTTCAGCAAAACTGGCCATGTGGCACAGTGCCTTTAGAGGAACGTAAAACGGTCAATGCCGAATGGTACACAACCATTTGTTTGCCGGAAGTCTTCGGTGAAGTAAGGAAAACCAAAAAAACAACAAGAACCGTAGGATCGTTCTTCATCAAGACAATGCGAGTGCACACACATCTCGTCTAACAGCAGAGTATTTGAAGGCTCAAAAAATCGAATTGATGGGTCATCCGTCATACAGTCCTGATTTGGCACCCAATGACTTCTTTTTGTTCCCGAACATCAAGAATAAATTGCGTGGACAACGATTTTCGTTGACAGAAGAAGCCGTTGATGCCTTCAAAAACCATGTTTTGGAGGTGTCTCAAGAAGACTCGAATAAATGCTTTGACAAATGGTTCAAACGGATGTAAAAGTGTATTGATCATAAAGGAGAATATTTTGAAAAACAATAAAGCAGTTTTCAATCAAAAATTACTTTGTTTTAATTATTAGGCTCAAAATATAAATAGTGGCCCTCGTATGAAAGACTCCTAATACAAGCAGAAGACCAAAATAATGCGACTTTTGTAAATATGTTCCTGGTTTTATATAATTAGTGACTCAAGTTAGAATGTTGACCACCCTGACATATAGTATCAGCCATATTTGTTTTGTAGTAACCTGAGTTATGCTGCGTCCCCTATACTCAGCTATTTTGTGTTTGGCGTAAAAAAAATACATTAAGCTAAAGTGATAGTCATATCTTTTCAAGCCAGTCATTATGTGATGGCTTTCAAATTTTGTTGACTTTACATGAACACAGAAATTAAATAAATTAAAAAAAAAACATAGCAATTTGCAGTTGGAAAAAGTATGGGTGAGGTACCTAAAAATTCAAACCAATAACAAAAATTATCTCGGAAATGGTTAACCCCACAAAAAAAATGTTATTTGACATATATTATTTGCTTGAACGAGACCTACATTTTGTGCAGTAAAATTTTGTCGGTCTCTTATGGTTTACCAATTATACAAAAGCATTCAAAATAAAGCGGACTTAAAAGGCTGTTCCAAGAACCTCCAAGAACCTTTTTTTTTTGTCATGAAAATAGCTTAAAGATATGGTGGTTTAATCAAAATCGTTGAGAGCTATTTTTGAGAAAATCAAAAATAATGAAAACTTTTGCATGTAAAGGGTATTGTAGGGTAGGGGGATTTTCTTGAAAATCCATGTCGCATCCTTGGAAGGTCTTGAACTTAAATACAAAGTTTCATGTTTAACTGACTTTTTGAGTTGTGTTGTTTACAGACACGCAGACACACTCTTAGAGCTTTCTCTAAAATACCTTTTTGGAATTCAGAGGCCTCAATCTTGAAATCTTGATATTGAATTTTTGGGTGTAATACAATACTTCTTCTACTTATTGTAAGTATTAGAGAGAAAAAAAATCTTTATCACAGCTGGAACTTAAGGTTGGTTTCTAGGTTACAAAAACTGGAAGAAAAATAATATTTGCTCCCTAGAAATTTGCAATGAACTTAAACAGAAGATTGTTGCAATTACATTTAGTTTGCATTTGTGAATATAAACTCTATAAAATAGCTGCTGTGAACAACAACAACAATAATAATAATAATGATAATTATTGCAGAAATAAAATGCAACTATTTAGTCCTGGCGGTGAAAAAATAGGATGTATGGAAAAAATGCTGACAGTGCTTAGTATTTTGGGCGTGACATTAAAGTGAAGATTTTTCAAAAGGGATCCCGTGTCTGGAAATATATGGTTTGGATGCCATGGGGTGTTGAAGTTTGCAAATGGTTTGGATGTATTGATGGGTGTGTGTTTAACATTTTGTTAAGAAACCCATCAATAACATCACACTGTGCAGTAAATTGCACAACTGTTGATCTCCTACTTGAATGCAGAGTGTACATCGGCAATGCAGAGGCAGACATACATGGTTAAATAACTGTGGCTGTGTGCTCAGTATTTTCGTGCGATAAGGTCCTCCGATGTTACAGGGGTAGCATACACCATAGCCTTCATGGTACCCCATAGAAAATAGTCAAGAGTTATAAGATCAGGTGATCGAGGTGGCCATGGCACAGGCTCCCCTCAACTAATCCATTAATTGGGGTATGATGTACAGGTGTTGCTGCACATTTGCATCAAAGTGAGCTGGAGCTCCATCATGTTGGAGCTCCTGCGAACCTGTAGTGGCACCACATCAAGTAGAGTAGGATGAACATCTCTGACAAAAGTTAGGTATGTTGGTCCTGTTAAGTCTGGTTGGCAGTAGATATGGCCCAATGATCTGGCCATCTATTATCCCAGCCCATACGTTCATACTGAACCTGTATTGGTCACTTCTAACCATTTGCGCATGCAGATTTTTGTCTGTTCAAACATGAATGTTATGCAAACTTTGGCACCCCAAGCGCCAAATCATGAATTTTGGGACATGGGTTCCCTCTTGAAAAATGTTCACTTTAATGTCCCACCCAACATACTAAGTGTTGTCAGTGTTTTTTCTCTACACATGGGATCAAAGCACAACTTTTCCTTTGATATACTTACAGCCTTCAGGATAAATCCCTCGGGTTACAATCATATACATCCTAAGTCAGAGAAAATTAGCAATGGCCATAAAATGAGTCAGTTTCAGAAAATATTGGAAGCATTCATTGACACTGTGTTGTATGACTGATGACAGAATGAAGCTGATGGCTTGTGTGCAGAATGCCAATGTGAATGGACTGCAGAACTGAGTGTAGCTTGAGCAAAATTACCTTTCTCTAAGGGCACACCTCAGGAAAAATTGTTTTTCTACCTTGATTTGTAATATTCTCTCATTGAATGTATTAATAATGAAGGTGATGAAGTTCCGAATGAATAAAGAATAATTTTATGTTAAAGCACATAGGGTAATCATTATTGTTATGTTAGAATAATTGTTATATTTGAAAAATGAAATTAAATACCTTTGTTTTTTGTTCTAATATGAAATTATGTAAACATTGTGCTGCTTTTCAAGCTTGTAGATAATATCCATTAATTTTTAGTAGATTTTAAACATACTTAAAATGCAGTTGAATGAATTGCTGCAGATTTTGACAAAATAGAAAATTTCTGTAACATGGTAAAAAGGGGAAAATTAAAAACTTAAGGGATGTTTTCCAATATTGTGCTCTCTTTTAACATTTTTAAGTAATTTTGCACATTATGGGAGGAGTTTTATTACAGACTTGTTTATATTGATACAGGTGGAGAGAGTAAATCGAGGCAGAAGATGGGAGGCAGGGCAGTGCAGGTTGTGGTCACAAAAGATGACCACACGTTCGAGCTGGATGAAAAGTCATTGGAGGAAATTCTGCTCCAGGACCACATCAAGGACAAGAACGTAGTGGTAGTGTCAGTTGCAGGTGCCTTCCGGAAAGGGAAATCCTTTCTTCTGGACTTCTTCCTGCGATACTTGAAGGCCCAGGTATATCAGCTTTGTAGAGTATATAAAAAACTGTACAAAGTTAAAGTGTTGATGTTAATTAATTTTGTTATACTTACAGTAAGATAAAATAACTAATGTTTCATATTGTTGAGAAGTTACTGTTGTTGAGCAAGTTCTCACACATGGCTTATGTATGAGAAAAGAGAATAGGGATTTAAGGAATTTCTTGAATTCCTTAAGATTGCAGAATTGGTTTTGAGAAAGTAACTCAAGATTCTAGCAATAAAATTATCCTATAAAATATAAGAAATTCTATGAACATCATAATTATTAAATTTAGCCATACCATTAAAAAAGAGAAAGCCCTTTGATATGAAAGGGATTAATATTATTTAGGCCCATGAAGCATTCATAAAAAAGAGTACATAGATGAATTTAATCATGTGACAGTTGTTTGAAACTTTATTACTTTCTTCAGTCATTACTAAGGATACAGGAAATATTTCATTTGAGCAAAAATGTACCCAGAAATACTTAATTTATGGCCTAAAGTTCAAAGGTGTGTTGCAGGGTGGGATCAGAGAGAGATAGAAAAGGTATTGACTGGCAAATACAATTTATATCTTGAACTCTGTGTTAAAGAATTAAGTATTAATCTTTTTGGGGGTTTTCTGTTACTAGAAAGCTCTAAAATAAAGGAAGCCTAGATCTTGTTCATTTATATCAGATGGCCATTTCCAAAATATTTGCTATTTATTATGTCTAATATTGAATTATTATTCTTTAGTTGTCTACTTTTGTTTCTTAAAAGCACATGGTTAATATGTAAAAATATGTGTATGGAACTAGTAGAAGTGCTTCCCATTCACACTAATATTGTGCAAGCTAAATATAGAAAGCTAAATCAGATTTGGAAAATTCAATGCCACGGCAAGGTCTTGAACCACAGGTTTACATGTTACATGCCAACACTTTCACTAGGCTACTATGGGTCTAGTCTATGAACGCATACAGGACGCTCTTGTTTGTTTCAGATATATTCCCTGATAAACTTAAATATAGTCTTGGTTGTCTGAGTGTCAGGTGGTTGCAATTGAATTAATACTCTGACACATTCCATGTATATTACATAGAGGATGAAATGCTGTTAATAATTGCAAAGGAATTGCCATTTAAACAATAGTTCTTTTGTTTATTTTGTTTTGCTTTTTTTATCTTGTTTGATTAAACATGTATTTTCATTTAGAATTATATTTCAGAATTAAGTGTTTCCCTTTTCAGTTTCTCTAGCACCTACTTATAGTAGGTAGATGAGGTATTGCATTCCACCCAAAAATTTGATATTGAGATTTCACTAGGAATACATGTTCTGAGGTTACCTGGAGGAAAAAAGCTTTTAAAAAAAGTTTCCACCTTTCTGAGCATTTTTAGAAAAAGGTGCGTGCACATGTGTTTGTAAGTGTGTACAGCATAAGTTATAATCACCATACTTAGTATATTTTAGTTTAGCATTTTCAAAGGATGTGACACAAAGATTTTTGAGAAAATACTCCCAAACTAAACTACCTTTTCCTAAATGGAAACTTTTTTGTTAGTTTTGATTTTCTAAAAATGCCTCTAATTATTTTTATTAAAATGACATATGTTTAAGATGACCATGTGATGTAATTAAATAGCATGACCATTACATGAATTAAATGAATATCTTGAATTTTCTGCAAATGTCCTGTGATATTTATTTAATTGAATGTTGTAAATTTTGTTAAAAGGAAATCATAAGATAAAGAAAAACTTACTGTGCTAATAATATAGAGCTCTTCACTTATCTTTTTAAAATATAAATTCAGAAACAACAGGACATGTTTCATAATCAATCAAACACATTATTTATCAAACAAGTAACAAGGAAGAAGAAGGTGAAGAATTGTCACAAAATATTTATTGTAATATAATATTTGTGTTGCCTCACTGTTACTAGCTTCAGTTTTTGCATATTATTAATATAGAGCTCATTAATATTCACAATTTATACCAAATAAATTCTTTTGCAACATTAGCCATTTTTGAAATATTTCATGTTGCAAGTTTGTCAAATAAGAGACATGCTTGAAAGTTTGCAATTAATTTATATTTTCTTTCCATTGTTAGAGCTTGTTACACAAATCAGCATTCAGTTTTTCCACAAGTTGTAAGCATTTCTTAATTCAAAGTCATTCCTAAGCAAAAGTATATCTTGAGTGTTGTAAAATAACATGGAGAAAAGAATCACATTTTATATGAATATTGTGGTATATAATGGATATATGTAAATTTGTCATTGATAGAGAAATTGGTGTGATTATCCAATCAGATTGTTTTATTTTGTCATATATGGTAGCATATTTGCAAGAATTTGATCAAGGGTGCATCTATTTATTTTTTATTTGATAATTATGTTCAGGGGAATCCTGATTGGATGGGAAGTGAAGATGAGCCTCTGGAAGGTTTCTCATGGCGAGGAGGTTCGGAAAGAGACACTACAGGTATCCTGTTATGGTCTGAAATCTTTCTTATCAAGCTGCCTGGTTTGAAGGAGGAAGTAAGTTTCGGCTTGCTCAGGAAGACAAAAGTGATAAAATTGTTTATACCTATATGTAGCTCAATAAAATAATTAGAAAAGCAGAAATTTAAAATGGAATTTATATAGGTTGTAGCATAAGCTTCTAATAATTGAGTGGCTGCATGGACTAACAACAACAGGTATGTTAGGCTGTTAGTTTGACATTGCAGTTTCTGATTCTCTGTGTGATACTTTATAATACAATAAAGTTTTGTTTCCATATTGCGTTCCTAGAGTCCAGGACAAGCCAATAAGGCATACTTGTCACATAAGCTGTTAGTCCATAAAGCAGCAAATGACCACATTGCAGTTACGTTTAATGAAGGCTGTGATGCTTTAAGTGATACAGATCAATGAGTATTCCATACAGAGAAGAGTTTGTATCTTATTTGGAAGTAACAGTCTAGTTTGACTACTAACTTGCCCTTAAAGTTGCTTCAAAGTTTAGTTTATACTTTCTATGCATGCGCTAAAGATGCAATTTTATACAAATGTAACTTTTATTTAGTAAAATTCATGTTCATGAATTAAAAAAACAAAAATACAGATCTCCACATCCATGTTAAACTTTATTTTAGTTGAAAATGCTATATTTTTGTTTTTACAGACAATTAATTCTCTTTAGCTTAATGTTTCATTGTGTTTTCTATATTGTAGTATTTTACATAGGAGCATTGCAAAGTTATGTTCTTTAGACTAATGACTTATAAGAAAAAATATAAGAATAATTGTTATTTGTTTGTATTACATATAAATGTAAATTACTAATTTCCATGGTATATCAAAGAAAGCAATGCTCTCAATTAAATATAAATAAAAAATTTCATTCATTGGATGGACTTAAAATTATAATGGCAAACTTAATTCCACCGCACTCAAACCTATAGTTTTGCAGTTAAATCCACCCAGTCCCTCAATTAGTCTTGGAGTAATTTTCAAAATGGGTAGCAAAACATAATATTGGAAATTCAAGAGTTTGATGTCTAATGAATGCAATTCTTTATTTATGATTATTATGATATTGACTATTTAAGAACTAACAAAATCAGCATCTTTTAAAGAACTCTTAACTGAGATGCAGTGACTTAATGTTGTGTTGTAGGTGGCAGTACTTTTAATGGACACACAAGGAGCATTTGACAGTGAAAGCACAGTACGTGACTGTGCCACAGTATTTGCTCTTAGCACAATGCTCAGTTCAGTCCAGATATACAACTTGCTGCACAACATCCAAGAAGATGACCTACAGCATCTTCAGGTAAACACTTTTTTGAAGTGTTTCTGGGTTATAACTTCATCCTCTTTTCCTCAATTTGCACTCTTTTCAAGTTGAAAAGATTTTGCCTATTTAAATTATTCAAAATACAATGAAATGTCCTTTTTAGGTTCCAAGAAGCAGGAAAACAGAATTCAAAAATTGTGCTGGCTGTAATGCATTGGTAAATATCAAGCACATAATTGATCTCTCCAGCATGTCAAGAGAAACTACTGTGTCTTTGTTCTTGATGGAAACTGTAAATGACAAGTTGCTTAATATCTCTACAGGATAAATTACTTACAAGCCAATTTTTTTGTTGTGAAAAGGCAGAAACGCAGAGGAGGAGAAGGTAGTCTAGGGTGAGGGTAAAATGGCTGGCATAATTCCCCTTGCGTGGAACAAACGCTCTCTTGGAACTATAGTGATGTCACCTTATCTCACTTTATGTACATGCCTGCTGCTCTGTTACAACTGAACCCAGAAGATAAATGGACTTGCCCAATTACTGCACATACAGATAAGCCTGTCACAATGAAAAAATCGTACTGTACCTTCATTGAAGTGCACTGTACACACAAGAACAGATTGTGATAAATAGAAAACATCTTGGAGCATGTAAGGACCTGAAGACCAGCAGCGTAGCATAACATCACATCACATCACATCACTTCATTGAGAAGCCAAGGAAAATTATGCAGATTAATAAACTCCAGTACCATTTCATTATTATTCATAACTTCTACTACAAGTCTTCCATATTTTTACAAATGCAAGAGTGTGCTTTTTATCCAAAATATTCTCCCTCAAGAACAAACGTCATCTTTCATTCACCATTTTGTGACTTTGTCTAGTTTTTAACTGTTCTTCACTAAGTTCTCACTGTGATTCCGCTAATGTGATCTAGTTCAACTTTCACTGTGACTTCACTTAGTACTTATCTTTTCACCAATGTGATCTAGAACAGCACATTTTGTGGCACCAGAAACACTCACTAGCTTACTTTCTCAGTGCCTGACTCGTGAGAACATTCACTTATATAGCCACTGAAAATTTCTGCAAGGAGGGGGAAGGGTAGAAGATTTTGGTTATCAGATATTAGCACTTCTGGTGTTTACTCTGGGTGAAAGCACCCTTTTCTCTGTTTATCTCTAAATGCCTGGCATCGACCTCCCGAAGCTTGGGCCCTAGCCTCTGTGTCACAATATATACATCCTGAATAGCAGGTGGAAAGAGATACATGCAGGAAATGCTGAAGATTACTATCAAGGTTATAGCTTGTCAGGATTGTATGTGTTTCATTTGTGGCATTAAGTTAAGCAGTTTACCAACAAGTCTAGTGGATTTTAGATAATATTTGAGATATTATAAAGATTTTCATTGGCACAAAAGCTTTCTTTACAGAGACAATTAAATTACAATTTTTTTTTTTTTTAAACTCTGGTTGAGCAACTCGTGGCTGCACAGAAAGAGATTTTGCAGTGCACTGCACTCCATTCACTTCATACATTTCTGCACAAATTCATTATGACAATGTGTTAAGTGTTATATCTCCATATTATTATAGTTTTTTAGTCTCTTAATGCATCTTAAAATTGCTTCCATCATAATCATCTCTTATTCTGATGGCTAAGTATGATTTCATGAAAAGATGGAAGGGGAACAATTACAACTGTATCACATGAGCTAAACTTTTGATTAGGCAAAGTGTTCTGGTGGTGGTTACTGTTCTCACTACACACAAAACCATTTGCAAATTTAAAATCACATTAACTATAACAGCCATTTCCATGGTTATGTGGACTGCCACCAACACCACCGCTACTGCCAACACCACCACTTGCACAAAAATTATGCACAATTTGATTTTAAATGTTATTTAAAAATTTAAATATGTATTTATTTATTTCATTTGCAGAACCTATACATTAAGTTTTACAATTTTTCCTTTACATTATTTTGAGTTCCTATTTTTATCCCTTACTCCCCCATATATTTTAATTCCATGGTTATTTATTTATAGTGGACTTTAACTTATATCATATTATTGTTGTTTTTCTCTACCATTTTTCTTGCTCTCCTGAGAGTTCCCCTAACATTCTTATGTCCCTTTCCTTCTTCACCTTCATTATCTTAATTTTTAGAACTTCTGTATTAGTATTTTCCCATATTTTTGGTTTATTATACTGTTTCATCCACATCCTTGTTTCTCTGCACTCTAATGTATAATGCAAGTCATTATCTGCCCTCCCCACTTAAAGGGCATATATCTAAGCTCATTTCTTTTCTATCTCCTCTTAGCCTATGCACTCCTAATCTTGTCCATGCCCAACCTTCTCTGCCTAATCTATTACATACTTCCCTCTGCCAAGTCCATCTTCATTTGTCTGTATAGTATTAAAGTTTTCTTATCATTAAGACTTTGAACTTTGAAAAAAAATTCTTGATTCTCTATATCCTCCACTCTGTTCTTAGTTGTTTCCAAAAACCTTTAACTTGCCCATCTCTCTCCTTCCATATGTTACCCATTCCAATTTCCTGTAAGATTCACAAGCTCTGAGCTCAATTTTCCCCATAATCGGTTTCCTCCTACATTATAAACATTTTCTCAGGATATTTTGATCATCTAATGATCTTAATCTATGCCAGTATTTCAGCAGCCACTATCATACCCTTGCAACCCACCCTTCCCACTTCCAACAAATTTAAGTAATTATGTCATTTTCTTCTTTTTTGTATAACATGCTAAATTCCTAAATCAGCTTCTGGAAAAAGAGAGGCATTTTGCATTTGGGATTGTTTTATATTCAGAGAAATATGATAAATGGAATACCTAGAAACATGATCATTGTCAATTTTTACCTGTAGATACCTATTCTCCTATTACATTTTGCACATACTACATTTGTCTTCATTTTTTCCTAGCTGTATTCTGTTCATAATTATCTATAGCCAGCCATGTGTGTCCCCGCCACCTACAAGCATTTTCTATATGGTTTAGAGGTTGTAGATCCTTTTGTGTAATTGTTGTTTGTGTAAATCTGCTTTAAGAAAGCTGGAGATAATTACTGATGTTGTGATGGTCAACCAGATTGGTCATGAAAGCCTTGCAATCTCAAATTTGGGAATGCAGTTTTCAGTACATCTGATTTTTAAGGCAACAAATTGTTAGTGTTGTGAGTCTTAACAGAATGGAAAAATGAAAGTTCCGTCTATTGCAGTTTCTCTGTTTACCGTTTTACTATAAGACTCTAGGAAAAGCTGTACTGAAGAAGCTTCCATTCAAATTACCATTTGATGTTCTATGAAATCCAAGTGTGCTTTAGGCTGAGTCCTTTATTTTCTAAAATAAAATCAGCATTAACCTTAAAAATCATCCCTGCCTTTTTAAAACATGCATACATCTCTATGCTGTTACTCAACAGAAAATTTTCACTTTTTGGCATTTTGTTGTAGACATGAGGAATAGAAAAACACATCCTGAACATACAAAACTTGAAACTATAACTGGAAGCAGAATTTAATATTGTACAGCATTGCCACCCAGCTTCAGTTTAGACAGCGGGAATGAATAATCATTAGTGAAAGGACCTGGTTATTTTGCTAAATTCTAAAAATATAGCTAAACCAAAATTTTAATCCTGAGGAAAAGGATTCGTCTATGAAAAACAAGACACACCACAACCTTTTTGGAATATAAAAATTTTACACACTTTGTACTCACATTTTCTTTGAGTTCAGAACTTAACCTTAATTATAGGGGAAGCAACTTAATGGAAGTTCCCAAGAATTGAACATGGCTGACTTACACTGAAATGAAGTACTACCAACCTTACAATGGGTATTACTATTTCCAAGGCAGTCAGCATAACCTATGGAAACAGGGCATGCATTTTCATATACCTGGCCCATTTTAACAGCTGTGTAACTTAAAATGGGTGATTTAATGAGTCATAAAATTTATAAAAGTTAAAGTTACATAACTTAACATTTTCAGTATAAACCATATACCAGAATATATCTAATATAAAGAAAAACATATTTCATATTCAAATTTATCAATGAATTATAGCCCCACACTTACATATACTTACTAAACGTAAAAAAAGGCTTTACTCTGCTTCTCCACTGTGCAGTGTGGGGGAAAAAAAAATAGTCAAAGCATAATTTGTTAACAAAAAAAAAAAAAAATATTCTAGTGTGTTGTAAAACAACAATTAGAAAATGTGGAGCACTAATGTTAGCACTCAAGCAGTTCCAAATAAATGCACACGTGGATGTCCATGGCATCTGCACAGCTAAAGATTCTTTACTTAAAATGCAATAATTTACATACCTGCAAGATGAGGCCTGTGTCGCCAACATAACAGCTGTGTTTAACACCAATTATGGTCCTACCTAATTAAATGCATGTTTTAGGAGGAGCTGGTGGTATTGATGTCAATTGAATGTACTGAATGTCACTAAAAATAACCAGAGAGCACTATCATGGAAGAAATATATCACATTTGACTTTTGGTGAATTCCATAGCTTGTGTTCTCTATACTGTTCTGTTTGCCTATTACATAAGTAAGCATCTTTCGCTGTAAGATGTTGACTAACGATAAGTTGTTACAACAGCTTTTTACAGAATATGGCAGGTTAGCTTTAGATGACTCAGGACACACACCTTTCCAGAAACTTCAGTTTCTTGTACGAGATTGGAGTTTCCCTTATGAGGCTGACTATGGAGTTGAAGGAGGAAGAGTAATTCTCAACAGGCGGTTACAGGTAAGACTTTGCACTGTTAAGTTATGTAGTGGAGTATCAGAAAGGGTTTATGGTGGATTTTAGGAATGAAATATCTGCAAAAATCTTCTTACTTTCCCTACCATCCATCTATGTTAGATGTAGTATGGAAGTCCATCCAAAACTTGGATTTCACCAAAAATATATGTTTTGAGATTTGCTAAACCTAAACTAAAACATGAACAGTTAAATACCAAACATGGTGCAGTAAAACCCTGTTTTTTACTTTCCTGCCATTTACGTAATTTTGTGCATTTATCCTATACTGACAAATACTGTTCCAGACATCTACAACTTTTAAACATGTGTATTTCCTGCCATTTACGTGTTATCTCTGTTGGCAACATTGATTTTCAATGAATATGAATGATGAAAACCACTTTCACAAAGCCTCTGTTAACTACATCTTCCGCTATCTTGCCAACTCTCTTAGAAATGGTGTTGCTTGCTATTTGCTTTAGTCCAGGTGAAGTTGCTTTCTTTTGTGCAGGTGCAATTTATTGCATTTTATATATGCAGCATACATATGCATGTATTATGTATGTTGTTATTATAATTATATAATTATTTGTTTTACATTGTAGTTGTCATTGTCATTACAAAAATGAGCATTTAACACATGGGTGATATAAATAAAAACAAGCAAAAGCTTGTGAGCTGTAGCTCCAAGCAAGTTGAGAAACGAGCAACAGGTCGTGGTTTGGTATAAATAAAAATTTCCCCTCTTCGTTGAGCTATTGCTATCACCTACCAAGCTTATGCTCAGTGACCTTCACCACGACACATCATTTGAGTAAACAAACATGCCCATTCTTTGTCAGGAGGCGATTTAAATCTTTACTGTATCTAAATATACATATAATCATTCATGTTAATCATACTCTCATTTATGAAATCTAATAGACATGCAAATTTTAAATAGCACAATTATAATTAAAGATTTCGCAAATTGAGATTCACCCAACTTTCAACAGATAACGCTCATCCCCTTTCTAAATCCAATCCCTCATTTCCTTATTTGATAGTATTACAAACGTGTCACCAACTGATATATTGAAAATACATTATTTGTACTTCTGTTTTTGCACCTTTATATTGATATCCTCTAGATCTATATAAAATATCACTACGTAATTCCAAGAATTTATAAGATGTTATCATGAATTAAAGTTAAACTGGATTAAAGAGTTTCATTTGAAAGTTAAATTTAAGTTTGGTTTTAATTGAAATTCTTTAGTTATAATCCGGTTTTGATTTGTGTGAACATTCTGCTCTATGTAAGTGTTTATTTGTATATCGCTTTGATTATATTACCGTCTGTATATCACTTTGATTATATTACCAGTCTTCCGGTAATAAGAGCGGCTCGCTATGACCTCACTCACATTCTGTTTAGCATTGTAGTACCCAGATGAAAACACGTCAGGATCTTTTCAGCAATGTTAGAAGGTCCACCTCGTGTTTCATTTGCCTCTGGAAGAAAATGTTACGCAACCTTTTACATTTTGTCTTTTAGATAACTGTTTATACCAGCACACATCCGAGTTCTTGCATCTTTAAACTTGTTTAATTTCACTATCACTTACGTATATCAAGTAGAGGAAGTATTGCACTCTACGCAAAAATTCGATACCGAGATTTCATCAGAGATACATGTTTTGAGAGTGCCTGAATTAAAAAGAAACATCTTTAGCAAATGTGTGTGTGAACAGCATAAATAAAAAAAACTAGTTCACACTTAGTATCCTCCAAAATGTGATAAGATTTTCAAGAAAATTCCTCTACCCCAAAACTATCCCTTTTCTCAAAAATGGCTCCAACAATTTTTAATTAAAATCCGCTATTGTTTAAGATATTTTAATGGCAAATATAATTAGGTATATCTCGAATTTTCTGGGAATAGCCAGTGAAGTGCTCTTCATTCTGAATGACTTTTATGTAACGCTAAACTGTAAGAGATTCTACTACAAGAGTCCTACTCGCATCTGTGTCTGAACAGCAAACTCAGAAAGGCAAAGTCGTTAAATAACAAGTTTGGTATTTAAGTTCAGCTCCTTCCAAACATGCATCAGGAAGATTTTAAAGAAAGTTCCCCCGCCAAAATGCCCTTAACATGGAAACTTTTTCCAAAAACTTTATTTTCTCATAAATGACTCTTTAACGATTTTGATTAAACACGACATGTTTAAAATGTTTTCATGCAAATATAAATATAAAATGCATATATTGCGTTTCCTGGGAATATCCTCTGAAGTCCTCTTTTTTCTCAGTAACTTTTGCACAATTGGTAAACCATAAGATAGGCAAATCTATCTACAAAAAATCTTACTACAAAAAGAAAATTGTTCTCATTAAGCACACAATTTATGTCAAAGTATTTCTTTTTTACTTTCTTTTTTAACTTAATCATTCCTGAGATATTCCTTGTTATTAGTTTAAACTTTCAAATAAATACTTATAATTCTCTCAAATGGGAAGTCGGTATTCAATAATTTCTCGTGGTCGTCATGCAAAGAACATCGAATTTCAAAGCCTTCATTTAGCCAGGCGCTCTTTAAAAAGCTGACTCACTTTACCTACTGTATCGTATAACAAAATTGTAAATGTAAATTGAACGTTTATCTGGATTAACAAGAAGAAGCTGGAATAATAAGCTCTTGTAAGTATAGTTTGTAGAAGAATGATTAGAGAAAGCCATGTGAATGTAGAACATCAGGATTTATTTTCTTTTTTTCCGCGATGATCTGAAAAGAACGGAATTTCAAATCCATCAAATAGCAACCCACATTTAAAATATTTGACTATCCCTTCAGTTTACTGCATTCTTCTATTCCTACAATGATAGTTTATCTCGATTAACAAGAAGTAGCTACCAAGAATAAGGTTTTGTAAGAATTGTTTGTAAAATGAGTGATAGAGAAAGTCGTGTCATTTTTATTTTCCTCTCTGGAACCATGATCATGAACTCCACCAATGTATTAAAATGCAGTTGAGCAAGCTGAGGTGCCTCAAGAAATAGCAAGCAAAAGCTTCTAAAGGCGAGCAGGACTTGTTTTTATTTATACCATATCGCGAGCAATAGCTCAGCAATCAAGGTCAGCAAGCTTTTGCTCGCGAGGAGGTTGAGCAGAAAAGTTTTATTTATACGAAACCTAGCAATGCTTGGAATTAGTGAGAAATGAGCTAATGCTTGCTTTTATTTATACCACCCATGTTCTCAGAACTCGCAAGAACCCTAGAAATGTGAGCTGGAGACAGTGGTGAAAATGTGGAATTAAGGCTGACTGCAGTGCATTCGTGCTGTGTAATTTGTCATAATTTGTAGCAGCACCAGTGTTTTTGTGTTGCATGATTTTTTAAACCACAAAAAATGCACTTCTTTGCTGAAGAGTCGGAAAATCTACATCTTGTTGATTTGTATGTGGAAAGAGCTTGGACTCTCTGTGTCAACTTTGAATATCATAGTTAAAAATAGGTTGACAAACTTAATGCCAACAAAGTGGCATTATGTCCAAAAAATGCAAATGTATACGCACATGTGATGAGATGGACAACTTGTGGCAGAGTGGTTTTTTTCTATGAGAGTGGCAGGAATTCCAGTTGATGTACCATACTTGGAATGAAAGCTGTTCAGGTTCCTATGTTTCGCCAACATACACAAAGTAACAACAAACAAAAAATGAAATATTGAAACCAGAAGGAAAGAACACTTCAGATGTATATTCAACAAACAGATGGACAGATCTGCCATAGTAAACAATTTCTGGATCACAAACCATGACATCAACTCCAAAGTCGGACTCCTGAAATGCACCATCAACTAACAACTAAAGGTTTAGGAAAACATACACATAATCAAATGCATAAAAATGGTAATGAACTTTGAAATACCGCCACTCAGCAATAACAATAAAATAATAATAATATAAATAATAATAATCTTTATTGCGGTCAATAGACTCTTCAAAAGCATCTGATATTGTCAGAGTATTAATATCAAAAGTGAAGTTATTGTAATCAAATGGTAATTATTATGAATATATACAAAATGTAATTACAGATATGTACAAACATTTTAATTCTGCAATACTATATAGACACTTCTTAATTAGGTAGGATTTTAAAACACTTTTGAATTTTATATTTACATAATTCCTTACTTGCACTGGTAGTTTATTATAAAATATGGCACCAATTTTATAAGGCCCTTTATTAGTTTGATTTTTATTTGTGCTCACCCTATGAAAATCATTTGCCCTCTTAGTATCATGGTTATGGCAGTCTTTATTGAGCACATTAAATTCTTTCTTATTTTTGACGAGTAAGATACTTTTATATACATATAGAGAGAATACGGTTAATATTTTTTGCTGTATAAATGTATCTCTGCAGGACTGTCACTAGTGAAGATTGTACATGCATCTGATGCATTTTTGTTTTTTGTATTTTTAATATCCTGTCAATATTGGATTTATGTACCCCCCAAATTTCTATTCCATATGCTAAATGTGGGTAGATAATTCCATAGTAAGCTGTATTTAGAATATAATCGTATTTCACCCATTGTCTTAGTAGAAATAGTCCTGAGTTCATTTTTTTGCAAACATTGTCCACTTGTGTATTATATGTTAAGTTTTCATCAATGTTTATGCCTAAAAATTTAAAGTTGTTTACCTGCTCCAAGGTACAGTTGTTAATAGTTATATTTAGTTTATCTGTAAGGTTGTTAGACTTTTGGAATATCATAATTTTAGTTTTATCTGCATTTAGTTTCAATCCACTATATAGATGATATTGTGAGATTTCCCCAATTGCATTTGTTACTTTTTGTTCTAGTGTATCAATGCAATCAGTCCAACATATTAAGGATGTGTTATCAGTGTACGAGATTACTTTACTGTTTTGTGGTGTAAGCAAATCATTTACAAAGATCAAGAAAAGTAAGTCCAAGACCTGATCCTTGGGGTACCCCCATCTTTACTATATTGTACTCTGATTTGACAGTATTTATAACATTCCCATTTTTTCCAACTTACTTCAGTAAACTGCACATGATTTTTTTTAAGTTTGATGCTCATAATTTGTTAACATGTCCTCTGAAACCATAGTACTCTAGTTTTGCAATTAGGTAATCATGAGAAACAGAATCGAAGGCTTTAGAGAGGTCTAAGTAGATTCCTGCAATCTAAGCAGCTTCATCATGGATACACCAGATGACATCACTTCCACATCATCTACATATATGGACCCGAATCCTGGCATACTCAATCAGAAAAGCTGTAAAGATGAAAGCAAGTGCCACTTTCGAAACATGTTTGATTAATTTCAAGTAAGTGAAGTTTTATTGTATCCAACGACTCAAGATTCAATTAAATATTGCTTCACTTTACTGTCTCTAACTTTTGAATAACGCTTCAACATCAGTGGTGCCTACAGTAGAAGATGGTTTCCAGCCACCTTGAAGAAGTAGATGAGGTAGACCAGGAACCCACAATTCCTACCAGCAAAGATGCCCTGGAAGCAACAATTGTTTTGAGGCAGTAGATTTGAGTGCCTCAGGTGAGGATGGGGCATTTGGTGCCCTATATAATACTATGGAGAGGCAGATGGAACTAATATAAATGTGTAAGAAGCAAAAGAGAGTCAACCATTTTAGACTTTTAATTTTTTGTCTTGGGAAGCACGCCTGTGTTGTAGTCCATTTAGCATTACCCAGGGAACACCATGTGGAGGTGGACAACGTTGTCTTGAAGATATGTCTAACTTTCAAAACATCTTCAATGAGCCATTCACACTCCCAGAAATAAAGCAAGCAATAAGGACACTAAAAAAATAAAAGGGGCCCACGTCCTGACAACATATATCCAGAGCTGCTCAAGAATTTAGGACATAAAGCACTCCATTCTTTATTAAACATTTTCAATAAAATCTGGACAACCAGAAATAACATACCAACACTATGGAAAAAAGCAAAAATTATACCCATTAAGAAGAAAGGAAAACCAACTCAAATGATAGATAGCTATAGACCGATATCCTTAACATCAAACATAGCAAAACTCTTAGAAAGAATGGTAGCTACAAGACTGACATTATTATCTAGAAACTCAAAATCTATTAGTCCCCGAACAAGCTGGATTTAGGAAGGACAGCTCAGCAATACACTCACACAGAACATTAAAGAAAATTTCAATAATAATAATAAGACTACACTAGCACTGTTTATCGACTTCAAAGATGCATTTAACACAGTATGGCGAGAAATGCTACTATACAAGATGAAGACATATGGCATATCAGGCGACATGCTAAACGGGTTTCAAACCTTCCTATCCAATACAATACAATACAAAACAGCCACATCTAAATGGAAACAAATGAGAGTTGGACTACCTCAAGGATCTGTTACAAGTGCTATTCTGTTCAATATATATATATAAATGACCTAGTAGATGTACTAAAGAAAATAGGTAACATACAAGTAGGAATGTTTGCTGACGATGTGGTAATATGGACTTCAGAAAAGAACATAAGATCTGGGAAACATTACAAAAAACTACAAACAACAATGGAAAATACAATCATAACCCTAGAACAGTGGACTAATAATAACAATATGGAAAAACTCAATATCAACTATTCACAATGCAGTATAAAACAGAAAATATATGCCTGCAAATCAACAACAAAAAACTACAACGTATCTAGAGATAGAATTAGATAAAAAAACTATCAATGAAAGAACATGTAAACAATGTAACAAATAAAATCAACAAAAAGAACAACATTTTAAAACGTTTAGCAGGAATAAAATGGGGTGGAAACATACATACATATAAAACATACATAAAACCTAACATATTCTATGGAGGAGAGCTACTAGCAACAGTAAACAAGAGACTTAAAAGTAAACTGGAAATTTCACAATATAATTCACTAAGAATAATAGCAGGAGATGTAAAAACAACATCAATCACAGTACTACAAAGCTTCACAAAAAACATGGCTATAGAATTGGAACATGAGTTGAAAGCAATTACTCTAGCACAAAAACTACAAGTCAATAGAAACAGATACAAGTGGTACCACACAGCAGATACTGTAAGTAATTTAAAAAGTCAAATAAGCTTCAGAACATATATTAATAACTTAAACTACAAGAATATAATTACAACAAATATAATTGCGACAGAGGTAATGAGTCCAATAGAATACATTGATATACAATATCAGAATGACCTGATATATACAATACACAAACAAAACAATATACCGGATGAAATGAGAGCCATAGCAATAGCTACGGAAAATGAAAGATACCCAGAAAAAGAATGGCTCCGAATATATACAGATGGATCCCTCACCAATAAAAAAAATGCCGGTGCAGGAGTATACTGTAAACATTTTGCACAGTATCTAACATTAGATGAAACGTCAAACCACTATGATGGAGAATTAATAGTTATAAAAGCAGCATTACAGAACATTTTATATAGACCATACATAAAACAAAAAATAGTCATCTTATCAGACTCAAAATCAGCCATAGATGAAATAGTAAATTACAATAATAAAACAACAAGAAATATTAAAGAAATAAGAAGCCTAATTAAAGCAGTTGAACCTAGAAATCATATCACTCTACAATGGATCCCAGCTCATGTTGGACTTTTGGGCAATGAACATGCGGTTCAATTAGCAAAGAAAGGTGCAATACAACAAATAAAACCTGTAGAACAAATAGAAATAAATAAACAGTTAAATAACATAAAACAACATTTCAAAAGACAGCAGAGACTTGATGAAGAAGATAAATTAAAGGATAAAGATTATAAGACTATTAAAGATAGAGTAGTTGATATACAAAAGATGCCAAGGAAGACTGCATTGGCCTTATTTAGGATGACAACTGGCCACGATTGCCTCGCAGAACATCTCTACAAGATATGATGCCTACCTACACTCAAGTGCACTCTCTGTGAAGATGTCATCCTGAACAAACAGCACCTCGCCAAATGCAAAGGCCTTAAAAGTGATAACTTACAGACTTTATATTGGGAAGCCAGAGGGAAAATGATGGAGATTAATTAATCCTCAATGCCATTGGTGAACAACAACAACAACAACAACATTTTAGACTTTTTATTTTAAATAGGTAATGTAACTGTATAGGTATACATTGTATTTATTTTCATGTATTAAATTTTGCAAATAATGCAATGTATAGCATTATAGCTTAATAGTAATAATAATAAATTAATATTTTAAAAATGTACATTTCCTGCCATTTTCACTTTTTTGCACGAGTCCCTTAAAACATGTAAAAAGGTTTTTTTTTTTACTGTATTTAAGTTCAGTATTTTCCAAGGATGTTTTACAAAGATTTTCAAGAAAATCCCCTCCCATAAATTACCCTTCATAGGAAAAATGTTTTGTTATTTTAGTCTTTATCAAAAATGGCTATAATAATTTTTATTAAAATACCATAATATTATTTAAATAAAATTCTAGTGGCAACGCACTCTTAACTTCACTCTTTCTTTCTTCTTTCTTGTAAGAGTGAAGTTAGAGTGTGTTGCCACTAGAATTTTATTTAAATAATATTTTAACTACTTCACTGTGTTTCCCATTAATTGTTATGTTAAAATACCATAAGTTTAAGATGTTTGCATGACTTGTATAAGGTATATCTTGAATTGCTTGTGGTCTGTGAAGCCCACTTCATTCTGAATGAATTTTGGGAAGAGATGGACGAAAACCTACTACACACAAAAAAATGTAGAGCTTATTGAAATAATAACATTTCGTTGAATCAACTTTTCTGTAGCATTAGGTATTTTTTATATATTTGTTACTACATCCTCCCCCTTTCTTCTGTGCTTGGACTGTAATTTGGCATCTATAAATTATCTTACACAATTCTTCTTTTTTTCCCCACATCAGGTTCATCAGTAACAATCACTGGTTTGTGATATGCAAACACTTGGAAAGTTAAATCAGATTTGAGAAATTCAGTGCCACAACCAGCATTTGAATCAACCTACGCCTAGCTAGTTTGAAAGGATGGTTATCAAAGTACAATTAATCCTAAAATCCGAATAGTTGATTTTTTTCCTGCATTAGGCCTTCAACAGAGTCCGAATTGCTTAATTTGAAATTATTTCTGGTAATCAAACTATAGCGAATAATGTAGCACAAATAGAAGAGTAACTTTTTATATAAATACTGTAATACATACAAGGGATTATATTAACTTATATTAGTAAAGAAAGTTGTATGGTTATGACACCAGATTTATTTCTATGTGAATATAAAGCTATATCAAGCGAAAACCATATATAGTGATTACAATATAAAATAATCGTTTTGGGTGTAATCGTTATTTCGAACTGAAGCTATTTGTTAGCTGTCATTGATTTACCCTGTAGCTTCGGACGTAACCTCCTTCGGACCTATTCTGAGGCTGTAAATTTATAATCTTCTTATGGAAGAATAGTGTAGGAGTGCAATGCACATTCACCAGTTATAGCTCAATGAGTTAATGTTGCACATTGGTGTCACTTAATATCCTCTCTGTATAGTTCTATTTTTGCTGGGTAAATTCATAGACACTGAAAACCAAATCAGTGGAAGTAACTGAGACAAGTAATATGGGCAGCAGGGTGTTCTGAGGCTTAAAACTATTGAAATTTGATGGAATGTCAAGTAATTGAATAACAATAACTTTTATAAATATACTAATATATTACTTTTATCAATAAAAAAGCTTGAGGGTCAAGCATAAATTTCATTTTGGAAATATAACAACTAAAACAACACTTAAGGTGGCATTCACCAACCTAGAGTAAGCTCTCCTTCTGTAGTAAAGTATTATTAAAGTTACTTTCGGCAAATTCCATACGAGAGTAAACTACTTTCTAAGTATTTTACTACTACAGGTACTAGCAAAATAAATAATTGTAGAAGTCAATGTCAAAGAGTACCGTCATGTAATATTTTACTACAGAAGTAAATAGAGCACAAGTATAGATTAGAATTTACTCTTGTGACTTGGTTGGAATAACTCACCTGTCGATTGAACTACAATACTGCATCGCATTGGATGGAAAATATTTTGATGTCTTTATGAATACCTATATTAATTGATGATCTTAACGAACATAACAACGGAAATGCGATGAAATATGTATAGTACAGGAAAAGCGAGATTATGTGATACTTGTGCAGAGGGAGAGAGAAATGCTTCAGTATTCCTTTGGAAGCTACCTGGAGAGTAATTTGCAACAAACCCGGAAAGGAATTCAGCTGTTTCACCCTAATTGCAATTGTTATGCGCCCTGCGAGTGTTTAGTACCGGAATATTTCAGATAGTTTCAGGTGATCTTATAAGCATTCACTGTATGACTGCTGGTCATATTTTTCATCAGGTTGTTAGGGCATTTTTGAGGTTAAGAGCAAGGTACATAAATATACCCACAAATTATTAAGTTTAGAAAATAAAGACAATTCTTCGCTTTTGCAAGTTAACCACATATTGTTGGTGCAATTGACTGTACACATGTTCCTATTTTGTGTCCATCTGGTGAAAATGGTGAACTTTTCTGAAATTGGAAAGAGTATCTCTCCATCAATACACAAGTGATGTGCGATGCAGATATGAAAATTAGGAACATTATTTCCAAAGAATTTTAAGCTGATCTGTACATTTTCCATCACCTGAGGCATTAAACCAATTCCAGGGGACATTGATTAAACTTGTCCATCACAACTTTCCTGGCATTTCTTTTTATTCACCATCTTTACATCGTGTTCACTCTATACTACATATTTACAACATTTTCATTATTTCAACCATTATCTCTCTTATGCTGATGGTTTTCCCCCCTTTTACTCTGCCATCTATCATACATAACCTTATCCATGATTGCTTAAAGTAAATTGCACAAACAAACCAAACTTCTATAGTAGTAACTAAAAGAGTACATAGTAGTAACTAAAACAGTACATCGTAGTTGAGCTCTGTGACACTACTACTGAAGTAAATTACTCCTGTGGTCAGCTACTTTTGTAGTATGGACTTATTTAGTAAACGTTACTTCCAAAATAATTTATTCCAACATGGTGCACGCTGCCCAAGTGTTTGTGTCTTTAATACTTTCATAGTATCATGATTAAACAAATCTGATGCCACTTACATGCCTTTCTGTATCCATTACAACCTCATAAACCCTTATGCTTTAAGCTATTCATATAAAATTAAATTCATGTTGTTAAAAATAAATTTTTCTAGAAATAATCTCCAATTAAGCTTTTATGGATTTGGTTGCTTGCACAATTCACAAAGCAAAACACAACTGTTACATTGTAAGTTAATTTTTTGTTATTAAGGAACCCATGCAGGGAAAAAATAAGAATTGCATAAGGCAACGCTGCAAGATAGTTCAACTCAGAGAAAATTAAAGATGTAACAAAGAATATTTCGAAAAAGGCTACAACAATTTTCATTTGATATAAATTATATACTTTAATGAGAACTGCATTTTTAATGTAATTTTTTTTCTACCTCTTAAGGAGTTACTTTGTCGTATTTGTGGAGAATGCTGAACTTAAATATTAACATTTATCCAACCAGTATTGGCTCATGAGTATACATTTTGGGTGTTTATGAAATTTTAGTCTGAAAATGTGAAATAGCATCTGCTGCATAATAGCTATGATTATGAGTAAAACTGATACAACTGCAGCCACTCCCAACAACAACAACAACAACAATAACAATAATAATAATAATAATAATGCATAAGTTGTCTGATGAAAGAAAGGGTTGTTGTTCTGTACATAGTTAAGTACAGCATTTTAAGGAATGAAGTAATGTGTAAATTAAATTGTAGTTGAGAGTATGGATGATATAGAATTAGCAGGAGAAGTTTTAATGCTCATGCAGGTATTCTATTATTCTACTACAGTACTGCCTGCTGCAGTTACTACCACCTAGTCACATTGTAGTAGAATTGTAGTGTAAGTATGGAAACAGCGCAGGAGAGGCTTTGTGCACGCCTTCAAATGTGTACGATCTGAATGCGTTTGACCCATAAGGTAGTTATGTCATACCATTTGTGCACGCGCAAAAGCTCCTTAAAGTGTGTGCAAGTTAAGATATGTTACCAACACTGGTGCCACATTTCATTGACTTTAGAGGAGTAACATGGTAGATTTAAGTGCCATAGATTTTAGAATACCACATATATGTTACGTTTAATAACATTCAAAGAAAAGAAAAAATAACCAATACATCTGCAAAGTGTTAAAAGTTAGCATCTTCACGTACTCTTGTGCTCTTATACAGCAGCCGCCACTGTATCCGTTTCATTTTTAAGATATGCAGCTCTCTCTCTCTCTCTCTCTCTCTCTCTCTCTCTCTCTCTCTCTCATACACACAAACATACCAGAATCTCTAAAGCCTATTGGCCTATTGAACCTTTTCATACAATATCTCATGTGTTGTAGCTGGAGTAAAACTCACCCAAATAACAATAGGGGAAATCAAATGCCAACAAAAATTCACAACAGAAGTATGATGCACCAATGGAGCCAAGATATTGGCGACGTCCTGCAGAAATAGCTATAATTCAGGAAGTAGATGCCACATAAAGCATAACAGATGGCAGCAAAACTGGAGACCAAGTAGGAGTGACAAGAATCATATTTATAAATGGAATTTTAATTCATCAACTTAAGTTCACATTACAGTGACTGTGCAAATAATCAGGTGAACAAATCACAGTTCTGAGAGTTCATGAGAAGTTAGAAGAATATGAAATTTTGGGAAATCATATAAAGAGATACGATTTCCCATTTACAGCAACAGAAAAATAACTATAGATCTTCAAATTCAAACATGTCAAAATAATTGCATTGAACAATACACGATGGAGTATACATTTTCAATGGGTAAATGGCCATGCAGGGATTGAAGGCAATGAGCTGGTGGATCGACTTACGAAAGAAGCTGGTTTCGAAGGTGACAAAGTGATATATAAGAAAATACCTAGAGAAGTACTTAAGCTTGCCGAGCCAAATTTGGGACACGTTTGTTTCACTAACTTTGTAATTTATATGGGACATGTTTCAGAAGCTTTTGCTTCCATCATCAGCTGTAGGTCGACTGGTAGTGCTGGTGTCGTCTTCATTATGTTCTCTGGTAGATGGCATGATGAATGTAGATAGATGTCCAGGAGTGGGATTTCAAAGTTCTTAACTCTGGGTTTGTATTTTCAAATGAAAATCTTCTCCCATACAGTGAGTTCCAGGTTTGCTTGTTTTAGTAATTTAGTAATACACAATCCGGAGTTTGTGTATATTCCGTGGTTGGGTACCCAAAAGTGTGCTGCAACAGCTGATTTGTCTGTCTGTTTATATTTTATGTTCTGGATAGGTTCTTTGGCACGGATGTTTATGTTGTACTTGGATTTTCCAATGTATATTTTATTGCATTCTTAGCAATTAGTTTTGTAAATCCCAGGTTTGGAAGTTTTTGATACCTGATCTTTGGAGGGTACTCTCAACAGATTTTTCAAGTTGAATTTATTTTGAGGGGCTAGGATTATGTTGCGTTTTGGAAAGACCTTTTGGAACCTGTTATGTAAAGGTGGGTGGAATGTGAATTTCTTAATTTTCTTCTTGTCTTCCAAGGGTGTTAGGGTAGTGGTGATTTCGTTGTATGTTCTGAATTTTTGTATCTTCCTATGATTCTTGAGTTGGACCCATTAGCAAGTGCTATTTTGGTGTTTTGCTGGTATTCTTTGTTGCGTTCATCTTTGCTTAAAGGAAAGTTGATTAACTTGTATATTAGACTGTTGAAAATTGTCTGCTGGTGTGACTTTGGGTTAAAACTATTGCATTTGATGTAGTTATCAGTGTGGGTGGGTTTTCTGTATATCCCAAAGCAAAGTCTGTCTTCATTGCTCATTATTTTTATATCTAAAAATAGCAGGTATCTATCTTTCTCTGTCTACAGTGATGTTGATGGCTTGGTCTTGCAAGTTTTTTGGGCACTATTGCAATAATATCCTCTACATATCAAAACCATACTTTGCAAGGTGTTGGGGAAAGCTTGGGTTACATGTATTTCTAACAAGCTCATAAACATAATCTGTGAGGAAGGAAAGAGTGGATTGCCCATAGCTAAGCCAGACCTTTGTTGGTAAAACTTGCCCATAAAGCTGAAAAAGTCCTGACTGATGCAAAGTTCTGTGAGTTTGGTATAACCTTCTATTGTTTCTGAGGGTAAGTCATTAGATGGAAGACAGTTTCTGAGGAGTGGGGAGAGTTTGTTGGTTGGGATGTTGGGAAATAAGGAGGTGACATCAAAGGATACTATGGCGTTGGTTGGACTCAATGTAGTATGTTTCAGGTGGTCTATTAATTCATATGAATTACTGATGCTCAGACTGTCAAATTTGGAGAATGAATTGAAGTGATAAGTGACACATTTTGTCCCAGATTTGACTCCTAATGCTTTAGTACTAAAAAACTTAATTATCTAAAGAAGTGATTGTTATGCGAGAGAAGAAAAGGTAACTCAAGATTTGGGAAAGCAATGGACAAATTCAAAGAAAGAAGCAGTTATGAAAGCATTCTACTCATCAGTAAACCCAGACTTGTTTAAAATTACCCATATCTCCAGAGCTAACAGTATTTTTAACAAGATATGGGAAACCTTACCAAATTTGGAATAGTGAATGATCCTATTTGCATTTGCAGAGATAATTTGATATATGAATGTATAAAGCTTCGGAGACAAAGAAATAAAATGATTAAGGAGTTATTCATAAACAGCAAAGATTGGCCTACAACAAATGAACATTCAATCCCAACCACATTGGAATATTCGTAAAATTTCTCAAATTTATAGACTTTTCCATTCTAGAATGAATGAAGACAGGAATGTTAAGAATATTCTACAGAAACAATAATGTTATAAACAGGCATAGTTAATCTAGACTTACAACCACGAATAGTTATGTAATCATCAATAAAATCTGCATAGAACTAAATAACATTTTGAAAATGGTTAAAACTAATAATGTGTAATGTGGTATACAAAGAGTATCAATGTAACAATTCTCATTTTTATATTTATATAAACTATTAAAACTGATGTAAAACATGTAGCATTATACTGTAATGGGGCATCCTGTTAAATAAATAAAACACGCGCGCGTGCTCTCACACACGCACGCACGCACACACTCCCTACATGATATAAATTTAAAACTATTGTACATGATGTGAATTTTAAATACCTTTAATGACAAGTGAAAGTTAACAGTTATCAGTTTCCCAAGTATTCCCGTAAGCTATAGAAACAGTGCACATGTTAGAATTTATTTAATTTTTGCTTAAAGGACTTCAAAGCCAGTTTGTTTTACAGCATCATTCCTTATACTTGAGGCTTTCATTGTATAAACTAGTGCGATGAGACATAATTGACTGCTTGTCCTTATTCTGGTATGGTGTAATTGTTCAAGCGAATTGGTTTGAAATTAATGTATCTTTGTCTTAATATGGGGTAATACGCCATATATGTATAATGATAATAGGGAAAAGATCCCCATTTTTTTGAAATAGTGATCTACAGTTACTTCTGGAATGGTTCTTTCCCCATAAGTCTTACCACCCATTTCTGAATTTAATGTTGTTATTATTCAACACACAGTTCAGAAATTTGTGAATTGTTGTGTGTTGAATTATCCCAGAAAATGATGCCATATAAGAATAAGAAGTGAAAATATCAAAAGTAGTGTTTTCAAATACCTTTGGCTCAGAATGTATGTTAGTTTTTATTGCAAAGCAGCACTTGCTTAGTTTTTGTGCCAGAAAATTTGTGTGAGAACCATTTCCAAGTTTTCATTTGCATATACCCACAGAAATTTTGTTGTATTCAAACCCATTTATGGTTTATCCCCACTAAATCCCAAGAAATCATTTTATTTTTGCACTTCAGCAGTATAAATTATTTTAGAAATCTTAACAAATTAGCATTAACATCTCTAATGTCGCTGTTTCAGATATCAAGTAAACAGCATCCAGATCTGCAGTCATTAAGGAAACATATCAGATCATGCTTCAAGGATATATCGTGTTTTTTGATGCCACATCCGGGATTAAAAGTGGCAACAAATCCAGAGTTTGATGGCAAGTTAGCTGGTAAGTAGTGGGCTGAGTACAGAAGTATTTAGAAGTAATGCACATCAGCTTCATTACTGTCTACAGGTTTCATGATGCTTCCATGCCACTCCTTATAGCAAGATTCAGGCCTTGCAAAACTGTATAAACCTTTATCAAAGTCACAGCAATAGGTGACCAACTAGCACATGTAAAATCAAATGGAAATCAAGAGGACTATGATACAGAGGGGAAGCAATGGAGGAGGTCTAAGTGTAATTAAAAAACCCTTTTCACCATTTTTGGCCTAACTACACATGTTGGTAAGAAAGCAGCAGTATCCTTAGCATGGCTTCCATCGGAAGGGAAGTAAAGCCAATGATCCCATGTTGTAGATTAATGGCATGTAAAAGAACCTCAAGCTTGTAAAGAGGCCTCTGAGCAAAATTTCCGGACTTTCATGCCCAATATAGAATGGGATGCTAAGGACCATAAAGAGCATCCATAAACAAAACTCAGTTTAATTTTGGTATCTTGTTTGTTTGCAGTGTAGCTTTTGGCAAAGTGGAAACTAATCAGTATTCAACCATAGCCCATAAGTGATAATGGACATGATATTGAAGTTTATTTCTTCTTCACCTTATATTTTGTGGTGGTTTTTAAAGTGGGTAATTGGTGTGCCAGATTCAAATCTCAGTTGCATTGGTTCTTTAGTGCTGCATTGTAGATTCTGAAGTTTATTTGAATTTCTTGAAGCAGTGAGATCTTTTGTATTTTTCTCAGAGTCATGGTACTGGGAAGGTCATTCAGAATAAGTTTGTTGTCCTCCATGTTGTACCATGCTAGCCTCTGGTTCCCGAGGTCACTGTTTCAAACCTGGCAGAGGGCAATGGATTTTTTTTGGGCGTAAAAATCCTTAGCATGGCTTTCTTTGAAAGGAAAGTAAAGCCAGTGCTCCTGTGTTATAGATTTACAGCACGTAAAAGAACCTCAAACCTGATAAAGGGGCTCTGACAAAATTTGCAGTCTTTCACGCCCAATATAGAATGGGACGCTAAGGACCATAGCAGTTAAAGAGCGTCCATAAATAAAACCCAATTTCAATTTTTACTTTCTCTACTACGTATAGTAAGTAAGGGGTATTGCATTCCATCCAAAAATTCGATACCGAGATTTCACCGGAAATATATGTTTTGAGGCCTCCTGAATCCAAACAAAGGATTTTTGGAAACATGTCCATGTGTGTGTGTATGTGTGTGTGTGTGTGCGCGTGCGGGCGTGCGTGCGTGTGTGTGTGCGAACAGCATAACTCAGAAATGAACAGTCAGATAAACACCAAACTTGGTATTTAGGTTCAGCATTTTACAGAGATGCGACACGAAGGTTTTCAAGAAAATCCCACACCCCAGATTACCCTTTACATGGCTCTAATGATTTTGATTAAAATATCATATATTTAAGATACTTTCACGACAAATAAAATGTATATCTTGAATTTTCTGGGAATGTCTCCAAAAGTGTTCTTCATTGTGAACGACGTTTGCATAATTGGTAAACCATAAGAGATAGACAAACTTTTACTACATCGCATTAAAATACACAATTTATGTCATATACACTTTTTTTGATGAGTGAACCATTTTCAAGATATTGCTTGTTATTCCCTTAAATTTTCCAATACTTACAGTATTTCTCAAATGGGAATTTGTTATTCATTTTTTTTTGACCTGTTAATGCAAAGAGAATGGAATACTCCACATAGCAACCAGCTCTTAAAATATTTGACTACCGCTTAAAGCCTTGCATCTACAAGAAAATTAGCAATATGATTAATATCTCGATATGTGATTAACATGAAGTATGTGGAGAATAAGCGTTTGTAAAAATAGTTTGTACAAGAGTAGAGAAAGTCATGTGAGTGTAACACATCAGATTTTTTAGAATAGGTTTATCTCAGTTTTAATTTTGTTGTTTTTTATTTCAAAATTGAGATGTTTCTTTAAATAATAATAATAATAATAATAATAATAATAATAATAATAATAATAATAATAATAATAATAATAGTAAAATTGACTTTATTGTATATTTTAAACATGCCGATTAGTTGTACAATAAATTAAAGTCGTGATAATATATCTGCTGAAGATTGACTGAATACTAAGGATTATGCCTGTCCAGAATACAGAGCAGTAATAGCTTCTCTCCTGAAAATTTTCCTGAGATATATATAAGGTGTAAGGGAAAATATATCACGGATTCCTTCTTTATTTTTCCCAGATTTTAATATTGGGGGGGGCTAAATTAGATATTGTGGTTTAAAATATTTGTTATAAAAAAAAGTGGTTGTTTTTTTATTCTGAACAAATAGTATTTTGAATAAAGAAAGCCACAATATTTTTATCCGCAAAATGACATGTTGTTCTATTCCCTGACTATTCTATACTCCGAGAATAAATTGCTTTTATGTGACATTGTGTGCATATAAATGTTAAGTATGCTGTAAATCCCAAAATAATTTGATTTTCCGCAAAATATAAAATGCGTGTCCCTTTATTTGTTGCGTGTGGTACATGTAAACTAAAATCCAGAAAATTCATAGGAAGTGATGTTTTATGTGTGTTCAGTTTGATGTGGAATGACTCGCATACTGTGCAGCTTTCTGAACATCATTCTCACTTCATTATCATACAGCAAAGTATTTGAAGACTCCACAACTATAATAAATTTTATTCTTGTGTTTGTTACGTAGCCAAATATCTTATGTTTCTCTATTGAATAAAGCAGTCCTAGCAATAATTCCCTTATGTCTCCATTGCTTTTACCTACAGAAGACAACTTTTCCTTTTCCACATCCAGTGATGTATGAACTTTATAATGAAATTGAAGTTCAAGATCAGGGTTCAAGCATGTTATGTATTTTAGAGACAAGCCCGCTGAAACTTGAGCATTATTTACATAACTAAATTCACAGCAATGTGCCTTTTGAAAATCTGAATTTTTATAAATAATACAATTTAAAATGTCATAAATACAACAAATGTCTTTCGTTGTAATGTTCATATTACATTGATTGAATTTGAATATTTTGTAATTTATGTGCTCTATATGGGATTCAGAATCTTCACCAAATAATTTATACAAGGCTCTCAATAAAGCACTACTACTCATAGATAAATCAAATGTGCATTTTAAAAATAGAAATACGTTCCCTCCATACATAAAGCTGTAGAGTTTTCTAACATCTTCATATTATGGTATCTGTCAGAATGATGCTGCTTAGATCTAATTTAGAAAAATGTTTACTGTCTTTCAATTTTGATATTAACTGATCAACCTCCTCTATTATTCTGTCTTCTGACATATCCTGAATAAACTGATTAGCATCTTTTCTTATCGCATTAGATATTGGCCTTGATTTATGGATGTTCGTGACTTTAAATGTATGTGTGTATTTGTTACATGTACTTTTCAATAAAAAAATCTTTCATCCATGCCTATTTCCTCATGCATGTCATACTCGGATGATACACATTCTTCTTCAATGAATTTTATTATTCTTCTATTTAAATTATAAGTTCATGACTTTTGTAAGATTTCCAAAAATTCAATATATCACTCCCAATTATTAAGGGTGTAGTTAATTTAGGAATTACCAATACTAATAAATCAAAGTCCCAGCCATCCAGTTTTATCTGTATCCTTACTTGATATTGATATGTTCTTTCTTTCTCCCAGTAGCCATACTACAATATACCCTGCATACTGGTAAAAATTCTGCCTGAATTACTTGGGTATATTCCCTAAACAAAGTACTTGCACATGTACTGATCATTGCATTTAGCTCGCTATCCCAAACTTTTAACTCTATTAATGGTGGATTTTTGTTATTATTAATATTTTTGTTTTGTTTTGTTTTATTGTTACTATATATACATTGATTTTATTGTCTCTTATGCCACATCAACCAACCTGCAAGACACAAATTGACCTTGACCTATGTCATTGTGTTGACCTTGGCATTGCTTGTGTTATTAGCTTTTCCTTTGTCTGTGTTTGTTCCGTTTGATTATTGTTCCATCATGTTTTGCTCCCTGTGCATCCCAGTATCTATTATTCTTATATCTAACATAGCTTGCATATGCATCCTTTGATTTGCTAAGTACTCCCTGCAAAGTCTTATATGATTGATTTGGTTATCTTTATGTGACAGCCTGCTCATGTCTTTGAAACATGGTTACCGTAATTTTGCATATTCCTGGCTATAGTGTGATTGTATTATCCCTGATATTTTGGAATCTACCATTGTGATTTGATGTACATCTCTGTTTAATGCCTCCTTTGTAATTTTTCTTTTCATAATTTTTTGTTGTGTTGGTATCAGGTAAGCTGTGAGTTGTGTTTCCATGCTGGCCGTTGGTATGGTATGTGTCATATGGTTATTTCCATTGTTGTCGGTTTTGCATTTTGCATCTGAAAAGCTGTCAAAGTTTTATAACATCCATGAAATTGTGGTGGTTTTTCAATATAAATATTAATAACAATAAATGATGGTCATCGAATAGTTTTTAAAAAATGCTTAATGGTTTTAAGCGATGAGCAATGAGATCTCTTCTTTGCTCACAGGACGTGTAACAGGAAGATCTTCTGGTTCTTTGATGCACTATCAACGACAAAACAAATTCATCTTTTCACAAGTTAAACTTTTCTTATTTATTTTTTCCTCTTTCACAATTTACATATGTCTTTATTTTTTCTTAAAACTCCTTAATGCGATTTACAGCAATAGAAAATAACACCGTCTAGATTGAATACTAATGAGATACTCTAACAATATTAAAATACAAGTACCTAGCTAATACAAGTACCTAACTCGAGTACTTGTCAAATGAGATACTATGGTTGCTATAGATTGAGAGAAAATTATTTTCAGCTCCATGGCAACATCCATTATTCTGACCATTCATCTTTTCATGGAATAAACAATTTTTTTTATTCCATGGCCATGTATACTGCTTTTACCTCGATTTTTTTTTCGTTTATATTAATTTTACCAGTCTGCCATGCTTATTACTTAGAAAATAAATCCTACTCTTAAATATAGGTTAACCAATTCACAACTTCACAATGAATGTAAATTAATAATCATATCAATAATATTAAAATATGTAAACATCTCAATGAATACATAAATATAACCTCATATATAATAATAGAAATAATAGGTTAAATATATACATATATATATATATATATATTTTTTTTTTTACTAATTCTTTCTGTTTCAAAATCTATAGGTCTTGCTACAATCCCTCCTACAGTGTCGGGAAAATGCCTAATTATCTAGTGATAAGTTTTTTGGCTCAGACATGCTTGGCTCTAACAACTTTCGTTTATTAGCCACCTTCATAAAATAGTATACTAAGGATAAGTTTGGATCGATCATGTTTTCCCATTGTAAGTTCAATTCTGGCTTGATTTTGTTTTGCCCGACCCCAATATCTCGATAAGAATAGATTCCTGAAAGATGAATAAGATTCATGTTCTGCTGTTAACCTTAACCAATCTAGGGCTTTATTTTTGAGGATTTTCTCTACAATCACCATTTTCAGCTCGCTCAGTATTCTATGACATTGAAGTATTTTTCTAATTCTTTATGTAACAATTTTGGATCATTCCCTTTGTCTTTGTCGAAATTAGGTGGTGTGATTTCATGTAATATGTTGTTCGTGTAACATGTGTGGGTTACTGTCTTTTTGAGATTTGTAGTTTTGCCAAATGTCATGTTTGTTCTGAATGTTATCAATATTTTCATTTGATTCACAATTTTCATTACTAATTTGCAATGCATTTGCAACCTTCTACTCTTTCTACATTTACTTGTTCTTTCTCAAATATCTCTTCCAAAGATTTTAGCTGATTATTTATTTCTTTACCTTGTTCTACATAACTGTGTCTCATATTTTCTATCTCTTTTTGTTGCAATTCACATCTATAATTTCCGGTATCTGTTTCACATTTTCATTACTTAAAATTTCTTTTCTTACTATCTCTACTTCTTTACACAATGATTTCTTTACATCTTCTGTTTGTTCATTTCAAAATTGTTCTAATGCTTTCCTGCTTTTTCCTATTTCTTATTTTAATGCTGTTATCTCAATTTTCCTGCTCTATCCTCTGTCCTAGCCTCTGCTGTAAACTAACCTTTTCTCTTACCATATTATTCTCACATTCCTTCATTTCTCTCCTATTATCCCCAGATTCCTTCATTTCCCTTTTCCTATTACCCTCAGACTCCTTCATAAATCTGTACAATCCTCTAATGTTAATTCCATTCCTTTTTCCTGACCTGTTTCTTTTGACACTTCCCCTACCATTTCTACATTTCCTACTTGTTCCCTAACAGATGCTACTACTGGATTTTGAGTGTTCATCCTGAATGATAGTATCTTTTTACTTCTTAACAAAATAAAATTTGAAAAAGAAAATATCTTGCTCCTACTATGTGATGTCTTCTACTCTTGGATCCTCTTCGCCTCACAGCAATCCTTACTGTCCAATGATCGTCTTCATCTTGTCGTCTCCCGTCTCTCTTCTAATTGATAAGACCTCTTGTTGTCGCACCGTCTCTCTTCTAGTCAAACCCGTCATTCCAATGTCGCCAATCATCCTTCAATCCTCTTTCTGTGCTGTGTTGTTGTGGTGCCTTCTTATGATCTTATTCTCTTCTTTATATTATTATTATTATTATTATTATTATTATTATTATTATTATTATTATTATTATTATTATTAATTTATTTATTTTACATTAGAATGTACCTTTAAATTTACATGCCCCACGTTGGGAAAGCCAATTGCGGTAGATTTTTTTATAAAGGATGATTTGTTGTTGGATTCTTTATATTTGAGTGATGAGTCCTCTTTTTCAATATAAGGCCATTGTTACAGGTTAGATTCCATGTTAACAATAAATTCAGATAATTGTTTCTTTCCCAACTCAAATTTGTATTTTATTCAATTAAATTTCTTTCACTTTTCAAAATTAATTTACAACAAACATTTTAAATCATGTGTTCTTATTAACCTCGTCTATATGCAGAAATTGTTTATTCTATTTGCATCTGATGGTTTCTTTTAAGATATTGCGGTAGTAATTAGAATTATGACTGGTGATTCGAGTCTGCATACTGTGAGTGCTGGTGAATGCCTGATAACACTTATTGTTTCTATTTATAATTTAAGTTAAGATTGGCCATATCATGCTTCATATTATTATAATTTTAATAAATAAATCTAAATTCTGGATATACAAGTTTAATAAGTAAATGTTCACAAATAAATCAATAAATACTGTACTCATAATAATATAAAAATTGTACAAATAACACAATATATAAAAGAATATAACATTACATTAAACAAATCTTGCATTAACTGATTCATAGATGTACATATAGATAGCCAGTTGAATGTAAATTAAACATACAAGGGTTAGACAGAAAGTAATGCCTTCTATTTTGTTTTTATCCTTAAATACATTAGTTATGTAAAAAATTAGTTTTTGGCGCGATTTCTCAAACCTTCTTCTGCAACCACTGCAATAACAGCTTTGCAGGTTAACAGGTGGCAGCACTACAGTCTGTTATAAAATGACGGACATCGGTGTATGTATAAGCAGTGTTCTGTGATAGAATTCTTGAATGCAGAAGGTGAAACTCCCATTCGCATTCATGAAAGGCTGAAAAATGTTTATGGGGATCCAACAGTAGACGTCAGCACTGTTAGACAATGGGTTCGTCGGTGTAGAAAAACATCATTACTTGATGAAACAAGGAGTGGCAGGCCAGCAACTGCAGTGATCTCAAACAACATTCAGCAGCATGTCTGGGAAAACAACTTGAGTCAATTGGGGAATTCAATGCCCCACCGGCATGTTGTCACAGTAGCTCAATGATTAGAGCAAACGCACGGAGAGTGGGAGAACAGTGTTCAAATCCCGGCTGTGGCGTTGAATTTTTCAGTTGACTCTATATTAAAAACATTCAGCAAGTTGACGAGATCATTCACGAAGACCACCAGGTAACAACAGATAAATTGTGTCTCATGCTCTCCATTGGTAAAGGCAGTGTGATGGAGTTTATTGGAAAACTGGGCCACTCAAAAGTTTTTGCAGGGTACCAAGAATGTTAACTGACCACAATAAGAGATAAGAAAAACAATAGCCTCCAATCTCTTGCAGCGCTTCATTGTGGGGGAAGAGGCATTCTTGACAAAAATTGTGACTGGAGACGAGACTTGGGTTCACTATTTTGAACCTGAATCGAAGAGACAGTCAATCCTTGCCGAGGAAGCAAAAATTCAAAACTTTGCGATCATCAGGGAAAGTTATGGCAACAGTGATTTGGGATGAGTAGGGTGTCTTTCTGGTTGAATTTTTGCCTCAGGGGTGCACAGTAAATTCTGTCCAGTACATCAGCACCCTCAAGAAGCTTAAAGCACGCCTTTGACGAGTTCACCCATCAATAGCTGTGGCAGATGTTCTTTTGCAGGAGAATGCAAGACGACACACCAGTCTCTGCACCACTCAGATTGCACAAATTGGATGGGAAGTCTTGCCCCATCCACCATACAGCCCTGACCTAACTCCGTCAGATTTCCATATATTTGGGCCACTAAAGAAAGCTCATCATGGGATTCACTTTAAAGACAAGGAGACCTTGCAAACATCTGTGCGCCAATGGCTAAGGAAGAAAGACTGTGATTTTTGCCACACTGAAATACATGCCCTTGTTTCCAGATGAACCAAAACAGTGGACAAAGATGTAGATTACATTGAAAAGTAAAAGGCAAGGCAGTAGGAATAGATTGAATACCAGGGGAATTTTGGAAAATGTATGGGAAAATGCAAAATGGTTTAAAAGTGATGACAAAATTATTAAATAAAATTAAAGAAAAGAATGATGTGCCAGAATGTTGGAAAATAAGTGTGGTAGTACCAATCTACAAAGGGAAGGAAGGAGCAAATAGACCAGATAACTATAGGGGAATAAGTTATCAATATTAGGGAAAATATACACAGGTATATTGGCCGACGGATTAAGAAACTGGGTGGAAGAGGAAGGAAAACTGTCAGAATATCAAGTAGGATTTACGAAAGGTAAACAAATAATAGATAATATATTTATAATAAAGACTATAATAGATAAGTATCTGAGTAGGAAAAGAGGAAGGATATACATGTTTTTTGCAGATTTTGAAAAAGTATTTGATACAATAAATAGAGAAGCATTAGCTTATAAATTAAGAAAGAAAGGGATAAGCGAAAATTTTATAAAAGAAATTAAGAAGATTTATAAAGATATAAAATTTTGTATAAGATGTAAAAATAATGAAATTACAGAAATTACTGAGCAAAAAATAGGTTTAAGACAAGGGTGCAAATTGAGCACTATATTATTCAATATATTCATAGATGACATATTAGAAAGAGTGAAAGAAAAAAAATCTGCATATAATAGCAAATAGAGAGATACCAGGTTTACTATATGCAGATGATCTTATGGTCAGGGCTATAATGGTAATTGGGCTACAGAAAGCAATCAATGGAATACATGAATTCTGCGAAGAACAGGGAATTAAAGTTAATATAAATAAATCAAAAGTTATGGTATTTAAAAGAGGAAATAAACTAAAAAAAGAAGTGAAATGGCAGATGGGGGGGGTTAAAGTTAGAAGTTGTCAAGGAGAGCAATTACCCCACCTAATTTATTAGGGATAGAACGTAAAATAGCATAAGCAAATAAAAAATATCATTCTGGTTGAATGTGGACTGGAGTTTGATTATTTAGGTTGAGAATGAGCAGTAATGGTGAATGAGTGGCGCATAGCAGGAAGGTTATGGCTAAAGGAAAGGTGGCAATGACAGGAGTAAGGATGTGCAAATACAAATTAGAAATGCCAACTAAATGGTTAGAAAGAATGTGTGAGGCATTGGTAGAAGCAAGAATGTTATATGCAGTTGAAATTTGGGGGGAGATTTGAATTAAGCAGAAAAATAGACCAGAGCTATAGAACGTTGTTTAAAGAGCTATTGGGTTACCAAGATCAGCACCAGGGGAAGTAGCCTTTAGTAAAATTAGGAAGAACAAGAAGAAAGGGAGTGATACTGGAAAGGATATTGAAATTTTGGTTTAGATGCCTGAAAAAAGATCAAGGGGAAATTTTAAAGATGTGTATAGAACAACAAAAGAGTATGAAAAATAAAAATAGCTGGTGGACAGGTGTAGAAAAAATCTGATGTGTTACACTCACATGACTTTCTCTACTCTTGTACAAACTATTTTTACAAACTCTTATTCTCCATCTACTTCATATTAATCGAGATAAACATTTGCAGAAACAATCTTTTGACACGCAAAAAGAATTACATTTTACACATAGTGACCAGTTCTAAAAATATTTGACTATTGCTTAAGGCCTACTATGTTCCCCTTGTTTTGTATTTGCAACGGCAATATAAAAATACAGTAGCCTTTAAGCATAGACATATTTCTTAATAGTTGGTTGCTATGTGCAGCACCATTCTCTTTGCCACAGATTAATACTCTTTGCATATCCAAGACAAAAAAAATGAATAACGAATTCCCATTTGAGAAAATAAGTATTGAAAAATTTAAGGGAATAACAAGCAATATCTCGATAATGGTTCACTCAACAAAAAAAAAAGTATATGACATAAATTGTGTATTTTAACGCGATCTACATTTTTTGTGTAGTAAAATTTTGTCTATCTCTTATGGTTTACCAGTTATGCAAATAGTTCACAATGAAGAATACTTTTGGAGAGATTCCCAGAAAATTCAAGATACACATTTTTTTTGTCATGAAAATATCTTAAACATATGATATTTTAATCAGAATCGTTAGCCATTATTGAGAAAATTAAAATTTTCGAAAAATGTTCCATGTAAAGGATAATCTGGGGTGGGGGGATTTTCTTGAAAACCTTCGTGTTGCATCTCTGGAAGATACTGAACCTAAATACCAAGTTTGGTGTTTATCCGACTGTTCATTTCTGAGTTATGCTGTTCACAGACACACACACGGACATGTTTTCAAAAATGCTTTTTTTTTTTATTCAAGGGGTCTCAAAACATATATTTCCGGTGAAATCTCGGTATTGAATTTTTGGGTGGAATACAATACCTCCCCTACTTACTATACGTAGTAGAGAAAGTAAAAATTATGGAGAAGATAGGAATGGGAGATATTTGGAGTGCAGGAGAAAGAAATAGCAACGGCTTTTGGATAACAGTAAGAAACAGAGTGGAGGACATAGAAAGACAAGAGATTTGGGGAAGCTTAGAGAATAAAAAATCACTAGGGTTCTACAGACTAGTAAGAAGGGTATGTGGATTATTGTAATAGAGCGGAAAAAGAAGCATTTGCGTGAATGAGAACAGGATCAATGTACCTGAGAGGGTTAAGAGGCAGAAAAAGCGTAATTTGTGAACTATACAGAGGTAGTGAAAGCACAGAGCATTATATGACAGAATGCAAAGAATTAGCAGAATGGAGACAAAAAGTATGGGAGGAAAAATGGGAAAAAATGGATGGAAAAATAGTAGCAATTAAAATGTTAACAAGAAAAGGAAAATAAGAATATGGGGGAGTTCTTAAAGAAAGTAAAGGAGAAATGGATTAGAAAAGTAAGAGAGATAAGAAAGGTAGAAGGGCAAATGGAGGAGGGAAAGGATGGATCATAGGTGATTAAGGGTAGCAAGGGCTGCTCAGCTGAGCCATAAGGCCAGGGTGTTAGGCAAAATGAGCAGCATAGCTGGCAAGAAAATTTGTACATAGGTTAAGTTAGTTTATAAGTGGAATATTGTAAATAGGACTGTGTGTAGAAAATATGTACAAATAAAGTTTATTCATTCATTCAAACATTGAAAAGTGACAAATTAAGTCTGAATGTTGTGGCTATCTTGTTTATGTAATTTTCATTTAATTTTGTTCAAAACTAAAAGAGAAAAAAAATAGGTATTACTTTATGACTAACCCTTGTATTTCTATCATACCACAAAGGTTTATTTGGATTAAAATGAAGTAGATAGGAAAATAAGATTTAGTAAGAAGATCGATAGAAGGTAGAGAAACTCATGTGAATGTAATGCATTAGATTTTTTTCCCTTAAAATAGTCTTCTATCTACTTTATGAACAGCTTTGGATCATCCCTTTTTCATCATCGATTAGGATGGTGTTATTTCATGTAAAATACTGTTTGTGTAACAAGTGTCATGCATTACATGTGTGTGTTAAAAATTTAAACTGTGTTTATATATGGATGCTCTTTAACTACTATAGTCCTCAGCATATCATTGGGTGTAAAAGACCAGAAATTTTTCTCAGACGCCTCTTTATCAGGTTTGAGGTTCTACTATGACACGGGACCACCAGCTTTACTTCCCTTCTGAAGGAAGCAATGCTAAGGATTTTTACGCCCGAAAAAATCCATTGCCCTCCGCGATGTTTGAACTCACAACCTCTGGAACAAGAGGCTAGCTGGCATGGTACCCCTAGAACATGGAGGACGACATATGTGCACGCGTGTGTTAAAATTAAATTGAGTCTTATTTAGGGATGCTCTTTTAACTATTTTGGTTTTAGCATCTCATTCTATTTATTTAAAGGTGAGTCGGAATTGTTACACTAACATCACTTAAGTTTAAACTTAAGTGATGTTAGTGTAACAATTCCGACTCACCTTTAAATAAATTCAATACACATCACTGTTTCTAGCTTCTTTTCATTACAATATCAACGTAATTTAAGACCAACAAGTCACAAGAAGCAAAAGTTATAATTAAAACTTAAGTGATGTTAGTGTAACAATTCCGACTCACCTTTAAATAAATTCAATACACATCACTGTTTCTAGCTTCTTTTCATTACAATATCAATCTCATTCTATATTAGGCATGAAAGAAATTTTGCTCACAGGACTCTTTATCAGGCTTGATTACCTGCATCAATAGCTGCTCCTACACCTGTTTCAGCTTTAGTTCATTCATCAACTTTAACGTGCCGCAAATCTATGACAACGGACCACCAGCTTTATTTCCCTTTCAAAGGAGCCCTGCTAAGCATTTTTATGCCCGAAAAAAATCCATTGGCCTCCACCTGGATCTCGGTACCTAGACCTCTGGAACTAGAGCCCAACATGGTATCACTAGACTGTGGAGGGCAACACGCGCGTGCGTGTGTGCATGTGCGCCCAACACATATCTTCAACCCATGATCATTGAGTGCATTATTGTGCATTTATGCACTCATCTGCTGTAGCAGTTTGGGATGTCCTAAGCACTTATCATCTGGAATGGATGTACAACCTTGCTTAAATTCAGTAGCCTACTTTTTAACAGTTGAAAACAAAGGGAAAGAATTATGTCTCCTTTTGCATTTCAGTTGGAATTAAACCCTTCAAAATGAAATAAGTTATCACAACTCACATGTCACTTTTATCCATTTTGTGGAAAATTTTAATGCTAGTTTTGTTTACACAATCATCACAAATAAGTGACACTCTTATTGTGTGAAACCTCACAATGCTTCATCTAAAGGCTGATACTTAAAACAATCATAGTAATTTGGACACTTTCACTATATCTCTGAGTCAGGCAAGAGCTTTAAGAATGCCCCTCATAGTGTATTCTTCTTCTCTTCTTCACCTTCCCCTGCTGCCTTTCAGCATCGAGCCTTTTATCCATTTTCTGTACTGTTGTCTATCCTGTGCCATTCTCTTCAACACATTCAGTCCTATCCCTCTGTTTCTTGCTATCTCCACAATGTAGTATTTCCATTCCTTTCTTGGTCTTCCCTGTACCTGCTTCCCTTCAATGTGTTAATTGAGGTAAATGCCACTTGTAATTAATCACTGATAATGCCCAGATACTTCAGTTATTGTGTTATGGAATACGTTAGGAAGCTTTCACTAATGTGTAATGGTATGTAATATACAACACCATACCTTTGTGGAATAGGCCTCTAGAAAAATGATATAATTAATTTGAATAAAAACACAAAGCTTTCTTATCAGCACCTGCTCTATCTCAACATAGAAATTACAGCTTTTTGTGGTACATTTTTGACTCTTCTGTTTTCAGATATTGAGACAGACTTCAAGAAACAATTAAAGGTGCTTGTACCATTGGTATTGGCTTCACAGAACTTAATAGTAAAGGAAATTGGTGGTCAGAAAGTGAAAGCAAGAGAATTGCTGCAATACTTTAAGTCATACCTTGAAATTTACAAAGGAGACGAGTTGCCTGAACCAAAATCCATGCTAGTGGTAAGTGGCTTTAAATATATGTATAGTGAAACCATGATAATACAGGCCTGCATATGACACTATTTTGAATAACGAACCGTTTTTTGTTCAGTCCCTGCATCTCTGGTATATCGAGTAATTATAAACTACCTCATTTATTGCACTCTCATCACAATAATACACTTTTATGAGAAAATTGTCAATTCATTTTTAGCATTGGTTTGAAAAACTGTGAAAGTTTTGTTTTTCTCCTGACTTTAGTCAGCAACTTATGAAGCATGATTAGTTTTGAAAAGCTTTGGTCCTTTTAACTGGATACTTAGCCCATAAACAATATTCTTTTGTTACTCCCTCCCTCTCATACACGCACATTCCTTTCTTTTGTAAAATGATGCTGGTCAGTTTCTCCTTATCAGTTTTCCTTGGTGTATTGAAGTGTTATGTCAGATAAATTGGAAATCTTAGGAAAACACAAGGAAAACACCATCCTTAGTCAGAAACAACTTGCTGATTCATTAGGCATCCCATCATCAACGTTAAAAACATAATAAAGAATTGCAACTCACTCACTGCAGTATTGCTAGATTGTGAGCAAACAAAAAGTGAAATTTGGGAAACAAGAGGATTTAGAGATGATTTTGCTTGGCTGGCTTCTTCAGTCTTGAAATGGAACCATACCCATAAGTGGACCAATCATTCAAGAGAAAATTTTTGGTAGTCTCCATAATACATAGTCCTATTGCATATGCGTATAATATGTGATCCCTTGAAAAGGTTATAAAGGGAATTTACTGTATTTCTGAAGTCTCAAGAGCTAGGTTTATGAATGCATAGCTTTTTACTCTATATTGCATAACAGTGCACTGTTATAGTATTAAATTAACAAGACTGCATAAATAATTTTAAAAATTATAACTGGGTCATACATAATTGGCAAATGAAGGTAATAACAGTGAAGCAGTTCTACAGATATCCTGTATACATTAGCTTCTATAAAGCTACACTTTACAATTGAAATTAGACAAGGAGGGAAGAAGAACTGCTGAGATGTAACTGAGTAATCGCGTAACATCTCTTGATTTTACTGCCATTAAAAAGATAAGTTAGGTTTATAGTCACAAGTAATTTATAGAGATTGTATATTCAATTCACATATATTAGCCAACACTAAGAGCACTTCATTTTTAAATGAGAAACCAAAACTTTTCCATCATTTTGCAAATAAATGAGCGTATTATAATGCAAGCTCCAATCAAGGTCAACAATATGAATGTCTTCTAGATCATTTTGAATTTGAAACAAAAGATTGTTAGATGGCTTGTATTATTTTAACTGTTCACTTATTAGGCTAGTTTTTATGATGCTGGAACCTGAGAAAATTGTGCAGATTTAATTGTGTTCGAAACTGTTATTTCAATCCATCTGTTGCTAGACGCTTTGCCCTTTCATGGTCCTAGATTTGGGTTTTATATCTTCGTTCAGTTATCAGGAACCATGATCTTTGATTTTTGAGTTCTGCAGGTTTTCCAAAAGGACAAGATTCCACAATATGGAGCAACCACTAAATGATAATAGATAAAAGCTGTAGATGTCAAAAATTGTAATATGGTATTGGCATTTTTGTTTCTACCGAATATTTAGTAACATGTCTTTGACATTGCGCTCTAATGTCTGCTTGGGGCTATTGGCCCAAATATTAAATTGAAATGTTTTATTACTAGGCTACAGCGGAAGCAAATAATTTGGCAGCTGTGGCTGCAGCAAGGGAAACGTACACAACAATGATGGAGAACGTTTGTGGTGGAGCAAAACCATATCTCAACAGCGCACATCTCCAAGCAGAACATGACAGAATTAAGGAACGGGCACTTAATCAGTTCACAATGAAGCGTAAGATGGGTGGTGAGAATTTCTCGGAAGCGTATCGGGAGAAACTTGATCAGGTAAGTATGCTGCAAGGATTTTTCCAGAAGTTTAAAAGGTTAAATTTATTTGCACTTATGGCTCATCAGGATATCATTGTAGAGAATATCTTATTAGAATTTGATATAATCTTTTTCAATTCCAGCTCTCCATAATAGTGTTTGCCCTACTTGATTATTTTGTATGCTTCCCAATTATATTTCAGTGCCAAAAAGCATGTTGTCGATTGTATCAGAATTAGAAATAAATCAAAATTAATTAATTAATTAAATTAATAATAATAATAATAATAATAATAATAATAATAATAATAATAATAATAATAATAATAATAATGTAATATAATAGATTTGCCATGCATTTTTTTGAACATGCCTCAAAACCATAAAGAGAAGGGGAAGAAAATTACTTAATTACGCAAAGTAAAAAATTAAAATAGAGAAGTTTTGCCGATTGGAAGCTATAATTTGATTTGGATGCTTACAAACTTCACCTTTTAGAATGAATAGGAATGGACAAAGGAGTTCTATGCAAAGTGCATAGTCACCAAGCATAGTAGGAAATCTTATCATTGACACCTTCCACGTGACCGCCATACATGCTGGTTCAGAAAGGAGTGCATGGCTATTAACCAGTCTTTCTACATACCAAAATTGTACCGAAAAATCTGACAGAGAATAAGTGCATGTGAACTGCCAAAAGAGTAAACCGCTAAACGTCAAGTATGATACACCCCCACTAAACATAAATAGAAACAAACCATTAGCCCTGCTAGTGGCGGATGCCCATGGCCCTTTGCCATCAGGTGCCAGAAACATGAAATATATATTTGTGTTATTAATAGACGTATTCACAAAACTTGTGAAATTATATCCAATGTGAAGACAACAACGCAACATGGGCGAAGAAAATCTTACAGCAATACATTCCAGAATACGGGAAAATGGACACACTACTAATGGACAATGCTTCAATACACCAAGAGAAGAAATTTGCAGACAGTATCAGGGTGGATGGAGTTATATTATACAACTCAGCAGCATACTACCCACCATCAAACCCATGCAAACACTTTCTGAGGGACCTGTTGACTTACTTGAGGATGTTATGTCACAAAAATCATGCATCATGAATCCGACATATACCTTTAATAGAGAAGACATTTAATGATCTGCCAAACGCAAACAGGATTGCCACCCATACTGCTTCATGCGGGATAGAAACCAAATGGCATCATTGTAGGAATGCCACCAGGCATACACAGCAAGGAGGCAACACAGATGGAAAGATTAAAACAAGCCTACAAGCTCATAACAAAACACATTAAACAAAGAAATAACATAGAAGACGATATAATAAAGCATGGAATCCTGAAGTTGGTGATTTAGTCGTATATAAGGCTCACCAGCAGTCATCACTCCTAAAGAAAATGACAAATAAAATGCATCTCATGTGGCACGATCCTGCTAAAATACAAAAGCAATTAAGTGACTACTCCTTTGAGTTGCAATACCCTAGGATCTTGAAAGTTAGGCAATTATAATTTGGCTCTTTTGCACCAATACAAGATACCTGAAGAATATGTTACAATCCATTATGAACCGACAGCATGGTTCATGAACTCTAAAATGAATGCACACGTGCACTAGTTTTAAATACAAATGTTTTTAGCTGTCATATTCTAGACACAGATAGAATTGTTTTTATGTGAACCACACAGTTCAAGGAAATGAAAGTAAGAAAGGTCAGTTGAGTAGAATGATACATAAAGTGCATAAAATTAAAGGCATGGGAGAGCAAGTACAATATACTAGAGTAAAATAGTTGTGTTATTTTCATGTGTTGTAATATTTGTATAATGTAACATATTTTCATGTAGAGCAATAGTGTCTTAAGGACACTTGGTAAGGATCACAGGGTATTTTGATGCTTTTTTTGCAATTGAAAGAAACCAGTTTGCTCCAGAATTACACCATCTAGCACAATGAAATTTTTACTGCTTATTAAAGAAGATTTTCTGAGTGTACTGGTATCAAACATTTTTTATCTGCCTTTAAATCTTTTAATTATAAAAATATTTAAATATCGTAAAATAATTTGTAAAAAGGTTTTACTTTCATTATAGGTACACTTTTTTCTGAAAATAAAGATCAGAACTCCACCAATTTTTTTATTATGAGTTTTTATAAGTAGCTTAAGATAGCCAGTGAGCTATTTGCCCATTTGAGAGACAAATGTAATTTTTAAAAAATAGTCACAAGAAAATAATTTCTTGGTGTAATTTTCTTTTTAAATACTTATAATTTTTTTCTTGGAAACCATGTAATTTAGTGTTTAACCTACTGAATGCAGCTAAACTTTCTGTATATCCATAAACAAATTAAAACTTTTAAGTTAAATAGATTTTGAAAAAAGTGTACCTGAAGTTTAAAAAATAAAACTTTCGGAAAATGGCAAAAAACAGCAAGGTGAGCACATTGTTGCATAGCAATATACTATAACATCTCTGGACCATAAGAGTCCTTTAATGGTCCAAATAACAAAAAAAGATTACATAGGTATGTTCCTTATGCCACTTATAATCCATTACAACAAAAACCAAAAAATCAATTTTTTGAACACAAATGTCTACCAGGTGTCCTTAAACAGCACTTGCTCAGTGTAATTTTGCTTAAACTCAATATGGCAGTAGCTTCAAAGACACTACAAAAGAATGTTGCACATTAACAAACTAACAAGGAATACAACAAAGTTTATTGTTGTAACAGTGTTTATTTTGATTATTCGTCTTACTATGTATTTTTTCTTCTGTAAATATTTGAATATACAAGCATTTTTCATTTATGTCATCAACAGGATATGTAAATATACAGAGAGAACCAAAAATCAATGAATAGGCTGCATGTTTTTTTTTCCTGTCCGCGTCCGTGGCGCTTGTTGCCATCTGCCGCTATCATAGAAAGGCACAGATGAAACCATACAACATTTTTAAAACTACTTTTAAAGGCTTTACTTACCAACTTTATGAAAGGAGATGCTGAAACTGGCCACCGTCATTGTCCATACATTTTTGGCACCTCTTTAGGAAACTATCCATCACTTCTGTAGTTCTCGTTGAGAAATGCTGACAATTTCCTGGCAGATATTTTGTTTTAATTCTTCCAGGGTGTGTGGGTTTGTCTTGTACACTTTGTTTTAAGTTACCCCAGAGATAGAAATCGCAGGGGGTTAGGTTGGGGGACGGAGTGGGGCCACAAATCTCTACTAATAATTCTGTCCTCAAACACACTTTCATAAAGTTGTTAACTAAAGCCTTTAAAAGTAGTTTTAAAAATGTTATATGGTTTCATCCGCACCTCTCTATGGTAGCGGCAGACGGCAATGAGTGCTGAGGATGCGGACAGGAAAAACACAGCACAGCCGGTTTGTAGTCTTTTGGCTCTCCCTGTAGATATATAACAATTTTGTTTAAGTTTAAGTGTAACTCTGAGATACGTAAACATATCTCAATGTGCCAAGTTTTGTATTTTCAGCCAGGCAAATGTGTGGTAAATACTGTAAAACACAAAAATAGAAAACCTGTGTGATATGTCAAAGTGGTGCCAAATGCATGTGTATTTGTATGCACAGTGAATAGGGTGAAAACAAAGAAGAAAAAGAAGTTTAACTCCTTTTATTGATCTACATGTTCCATTACATTGTGTAATACTACACATTTGATTTGCTTTTCTAAGCTATTGATCTTTATAAAATAGCTTAATCTTAAAATATTAATAATTACATAAGTTAACAATTACATTGATTTATACAGTTCAATTGTTTTCCTTAGAGCAACAGTGTGTGCGTGTGTACATGCATGTGTGCGTGTCAAGCTATTAATTTTTCCCCAAAGTGAAAAATCAGTACCTCACTCAAAGGGCATTTCAGGTTGAAATATTTATCCGAGCAATATTATTTAGAGATAAAGCAATAAAAAGGGAAGCAAAACACTAAATAAAACAAAATGCAAAAGAAATAAAGTTAAATAAGAAAAGTGTAAAAAAGGGGGAATATATATAAATTAAAAGTGAAGGAGGAGGAGGAGGAGGAGGGGGAGGGGGAGGAGGAGGGGGAGGAGGAGGAGGAGGAGGATAAATTAAACAGAAGAAATATTAAACTATATAAATAGCATGTATTGCAAAGAAGGGAAGTGAAAGGTATTAGTGAAGCAACATATTGTTGTGGAAGGGAGATGTCCAGCGAAGGGATAATTACAGGTAACACAGACCAAAGATTGAATGCAAGGAAGACAAATGCAGACAATGCAGGAAATAACCAAACTTGTAAAAATCAGTCAAGCACACAGAAAAGTTAATCAGGCAAAAATAATGGGTTAATGGAAGATGCTAGAAGCATGTACTTTCTAAAATATACCAACCAATAAACATGCAATAAAATTTATCAAGGGAGCCAATAACATAAGTTAAAAACCATGTGACTAGAGAAGGAACATTACGAAAATAGAAAAGGGGCATGAAATAGAAATTTGGCTTGGCCAGGAGCTCATTTTCGAATGCCTGTTACTTCGATACTTCATGTCATATGGTGGTCATGTCAGGCTATAGCTCTGTGTCACAGTATTGGCATATTAACTTGTAAAGAAAATGTATGGAACAGATACTACTGCTCATTTAAGTTAAACATGGGGGAAAGCAATTAGGATATGGGAAATCAGAAGCAAATGAATTTAATTTGATCGTGGGATAAAGTAAATCTTGTGTGATGGGAATGAGGAAAGGGAATTGATTAAATTTTCAGTGTGTAAAATCACTTAAACAGGGCAGTGAAAGAGAAATGGACAGTTCTCATTTATCTCCTTTTCATACCCTGAGAGAAGAGTCTACTCCCTTCTAATCATTTCTCCTGCTGGAGTTAGCCAATGACTGTCACCTTTTCCTTGTCATTATCCTCACATCAAAAGAAAAACCAATGATACCACATCAATACATAGGGCATGCTCATGGATGAGTATTTCTGTTCCTAACCATGAAGGGATTAATGTATATTTGTTTTACATTACATAACTCTTCTCTTTGAGGTTGGAACATAAATTTGTACAGTGTTGACAAAGAGTAGTAATACTAGTATATTTATATTTTATTTTACAGGAATTGGAAGACCTCTATGTACAATTTAGGATGCACAACGAGAGCAAGAATATCTTCAAAGCAGCTAGAACACCGGCTGTGTTCTTTGCTACAGCAGTTACGTTTTATGTACTCTCTGGAGTGCTTGGTCTTGTGGGCATTTACTCACTGGCCAATTTGTGCAACCTAGCAATGGGAGCAGCATTGTTGTGCTTAATAGTCTGGGCATATGTAAGGTAAGCGTTTTTAATTGGCTATCTGTGAAAGGCATTAAGGGCCATATTTATAGTTAATACTTGCATAAAAAAGAATTCCTTAAATGATAAGCATTTCCTTTTATTAAGTATAAATTCTTAAAGGAGCAATCTGGTGTAAAATTATTTGAACTTGATCAGAAGGTTCTGGAGACAAACATATTTGTTTTGGCCTAAAAGACTGAGCATGCATTCCAAAGTATGCAACAGCTTGTATGCAGTGAAATTGTTGTAGAATGCACTGTGTTTGCTTGTAATTCTGCTCCTAGGACAAACAAAACCTTGCTTTTCAGTAATTTCTGAATTGAAAAGCAGTCAAAGCCATTCAAAACCTGAGAATTTAAAATTGCTGGAAAGAACCTTAAATCTTCTAAAACAAATCCAATATGTTCAAAGCATTTCACATGGGTTGATTTTGATACTTAAGTAAAGCAACATATAATGACTACTCTATGTAAAGATATGGCTTCACTGAAAAGCATGGATCTGCCCACTCTTTATTGTATAGCAAATCTTCCAGTTACACAAATATAAACATAGCAACAGATTTTTGCTGAATGGCTGATATAAGTAAAAATAATGTGCATCTTTACTAGATATTGCAGATTTTTACATATGCATTTTTGGTCTTAGGGGACTTCAAAATGGCTACTTAAGTTTAAATCTCAATATAAAATTTATTGGGTGGAGCACTTTCTCTACCTTCCATGGAAAATAATTTATCAATTAAGTTTCAACTTCATCAAAATTTAGACATTATGGGGATGTTTTTGAACAAAACATTTCACTACTTAAATTTAGGTGAACTTAATTGTAATAGATGTAAAAACGATAAAAAAAACTACAGGGTGAGTCAGAATAACACCAAATAATTTTAAGGCATGATTCAGGCATTATATTTGAGTGTTTTCTTAAAGGGAAAGTATATCTATAAACATCTTGTTATCGAGATAGAGACATTAACATTTTCAAATGCCATGTCAGGTTAGATGGAATTCTGTCAAACAGATCCCTGTTCCCCTATGACATTGGAATATAGCTTTTGTTTTCTTTGCACTTTGGAATATCACTTGTGTTCTTTTTTACTTTCTCTATTATGTATAGTAAGTAGGGGAAGTATTGTATTCCACCCAAAAATTCGATATCGAGATTTCACCGGAAATATGTTTTGAGACCCCCTGAATCCAAAAAAAGCATTTTTGGAAACATGTCTGTGTGTGTGTCTATGAACAGCATAACTCAGAAACGAACAGTCGGATAAACACCAAACTTGGTATTTAGGTTCAGTAACTTCCAGAGATGCGACACGAAGGTTTTCAAGAAAATCCCCCCACCCCAGATTACCCTTTACATGGAGCATTTTTCGAAAATTTTAATTTACTCAAAAATGGCTCTTAACAATTTTGATTAAAATATCACATGTTCAAGATATTTTCATGACAAATAAAATGTATATATTGAATTTTCTGGGAATGTCTCCAAAAGTATTCTTCATTGTAAACGACTTTTGCATAACTGGTAAACCATAAGAGATAGACAAAATTTTACTACACAAAAAATGTAGATCGCATTAAAATACACAATTTATGTCATATACATTTTTTTTGTTGAGTGAACCATTTTCGAGACATTGCTTGTTATTCTCTTAAATTTTCCAATACTTATACTTTTTCTCAAATGGGAATTCGTTATTCATTTCTTTTTGTCCTGGTAATGCAAAGAGAATGGAATACTCCACATAGCAACTAGCTCTTAAAATATTTGACTATCGCTTAAAGCCTACCAATTCCCCTTGCATCTACAAGAAAATTAGCAATAAGATTAACATCTCGATATCTCGATTAACATGAAGCATATGGAGAAAAGCTGTAAAAATTAGTTTGTACAAGAGTAGAGAAAGTCATGTGAGTGCAACACATCAGATTTTTTAACATTGTTTTTATCATTAACCTAAAACCTGCATTTTGTCGATAGCATGTCGTTAGATTCACTAGCATGTAAAAATACTCCTGCAAAACGAAATTCCAGCATACTGGTGGTGCTGATATGATATTGGCTATATGTTCCTTTAGAAATACGTCAGTTAATGTAGTTCTAAGGCAATGGGGCACCTGCACAATTTTCCAGTGATGTAAGGGATTTCCTAAGTGCAACATATCCTGATCGCTGGGTTGGTAGAAGAACACTGAAATCATGGCCAGCATGTTCAGCAGATCTAATCCCCTTTGGATTTTTTCTTTGGGGACATGCTCAGACTCTTGTGCACAAGACACCGGTTAATAGTAAAGAGAAGCTGATGGCCAGGATCTTTGTAACATTTGATGCTATCCATGATATGCTAGGTATTTTTGAAGGAACTTGGCAGTCATTACAATGGCACTATCAACTATGCTCCGAAGTCAAAGGTTGGCATTTTGAGCATCTTTTATAAACACTTATGTACTTGTTCAATTCTTTTTTTTCTTTCTTAGTTTAATTATGTTTGAAGCCTTGTAAACATATGTTGCTTCATTTAACATTATTTTAACTTTTCTCAAGTAGTTAATATAATGGAGAACATTTAACCAACAATAGTATTATTTGCATATATTATTGACAATAACCTGCATTCGCAGCTACAGATAGGTTAAAAAAGTTTTGACCTACTTCAGAGCACATGCACATGGATTTAGTGTCATATAATTGCATTGTTTAAAATTAAAGATACTGCTACTCTTATTTCAAAACTCACCCAATGTCTTGTAGCAAGAGGTGCATCATGGCCTGTTTGGCAGAATTTCATCTAACCCGATGCAGTATTTAAAAAATGTTAATGCCCTCTAGCTCAGTAGCAAGACGTTTATGGGCATACATTCCCTGAAAGAAAATACTCAAATAGAACCCCTGAGTTGCGTCTTAAAATTATTTGGTGGTATTCTGACTCACTTTGTATAACATACATAGTAATTATTTGAGGGAATTTAAAATATATATACATAATATTTAGTATGTGGGTAGAGACCTATTTTGCTATTAACATGGAACACATGCACTTACAAGGTCATCTTTATTACTTTTATAGCATGATTATACATAATGAAGACTAAATGCACTTTGTTGTTAACAAATTTAATAATATCTGAAATATATTGTCACTTTTGTTCCATTTTCAATAGTTACACAAATCAGGCATCACATGCATCTCAACCATGGCATCATGACAGTGTTGCTGCTGTAGTGCTTCTGCTGCCAAGATTGCAACACTGAGGGCCCTAAGCCACAAAACGTAGCCAAGGGATGTTTTTAAAAGGAGAGGAGTGGAGAAGTTGTGGCCTTTGGCCGCAGCTTTGGAGCAGCAAAAGGTCATGGCCATAGGATCTGCATGATTAAACTCAAATGATTCACTTTAGCTATTTTCATTGTTTAGCGACATTCCATTAGCCATTTTTCTTTTTAACGTTGGCAGTTACTCCAGACAAAATGTCTGCCGTGGCCAGTATATAAGAATGATTGCTAGGAAGGGTGAGTAGGCGGGCCCACTGATTTTGTTCAAGCAAGAACTCCTGCATTATTTAACAACTCATTATACTAGAGACAATCAACTCTCTATATATTTAAAAAAAAATAAAGAAACTGGTTCTCAAAGTGCCTTAAAATTTTATAGCTGTTACCCACATACTGAATAATTACACCCCCCCCCCCCCAAGAAAAAGGATATATACTTTATAGGTGACAAATATTTCAATGAAAGTTAAATTGAGTAGCAAATCTTTTAAATACCTTCAGCATTTCAGGAATCTCTTTTTCTTGGAGAAAACACTGGGCTGGAATCATCTTTCATTATAAGTTTAGATTCTCCCATCTCCCCTTTAGGTTTGGTTTACTAATTTTCCTGCAGTTTGTACTTCTCAAAAGTTGATCTGCATAAGCTGCATAATCACACCAAATGAATAGCACACTTTAGTAGGAGTAGCTCTCCTGGCGGGTCCAATAAAACTCGGCAGCCTTAAGAGAACCCAATTTGGTAGCTATGAATTTTATGTTCTTTGCAGATGGGCAGGCTCAGTTGCTTTGCTTCTTCTTAAGCAGCAAGAGTGGGCAGGCAGGCTTGAAGCAGAATTTTTACACCTCTACTATTTGTGGAGGTTAGCGTGCAACATCTAGGAAGAAGCCAGTGCTTCAGGGTGCAATGAAAAGAATAAAAGTTTAGGTGATAGATGTAATCTAATTGTATATATTCTTTTGTGTCATATTGCATTTTGTTGAAATCCTTAACTTTTCTGTACAGGTATAGTGGAGAGATGCGTGAAATTGGAGCCATGTTGGATGAGTTTGCGAATCTACTTTGGGATAATGTGAGTATTACAGCAGCTTCTCATATATATTTTCTTCTCTTTCTTTTTTTCCCAAGGAGCTTTAACAGCACAGAGGCATATCAAGTTCCAGATAATTGTGTCATTCTTGAGTTAAATTTAAGGAAGCTGGTTATATAGAGTGAAAGGGAAATTAGAGTCTTAAATAATAGGCCGATGGGGAACACAAGTTACTTTTACTACTTATAACTAGATTTGAAAGCTTTCTACGCTTGTAGGAGTAGACAGCAATATTGTAAGGCAAGAGAATAATGAAAAAGGTGAAAAATTTGCCATAATACAAATATTCTGCTTTTTGTTCTAAAATTAATTTCCGAATATATCTTCTTAAAGATTATGTATATTATTTTTTTTCTCTTTAAAGTTCCTTGATTGGCTCATTAAATGTCATTAAGTTTGTCAAAAAAAAATTAATTTTATAATTCCCTGCTCTCCTATATACAAAATGTTTAACATTTAGCATTCACTCAGTATAATCACAAAAGGTATGAGGTAACTGCTTTGAAATTTGTGATATATGTTCTTGAATGTATATCTAAAAAATGACATGTTTTTTGGGTATAGTTTGCAGATTTTTGATTCAAGAATAGAAAACATGACCTGAGCTAAACAGAAATTTAAATCCATGTAATGCAATTATTACTTTTTTTTTGTTTTTTTGCACAAATGTGCAGACATAATTGTAAAGAAAAATAATTTACTGTTAAGTTGCATGTTTTAGGAACCTGATGTGTTATTTTAATTAGAGAGGGAAACAAAGACAAAGACAGTGATAGCAAAATTAAAATACCATATGTTTGAGATATCTGATGAGACAAATAAAAACTATGCCATGAATTTTTCTGAGAATAGCGTGTGAAATTCTCTTCATTCTGAATGACTTATGTATAATTCGTAAACTGTAAGGGATCTTACTACACAAAAGATGTAGATCTTGTTAAAGCATATAATATATATCAACATTTTTTGTGGTGTTAACCACTTCCAAGATATCTTTTGTTATTAATTTTAATTTTCAAATATATTTTTTTTCAAGCTGTAAGTTGCTATTCATTTTTTCTCATGATCTTGCAAAGAGCAAGGAATTTCAAAGCCATCACATCGCAACCAACTATCACTTTAGCCTACAAATCACAAAATTTTGTTTTCAGAATTATTGGAATATAGCAGATCATTTCTTGTCTAATGGAATGCTAGTATAAAACCAAAATATATCTCTAGATACTAAAAACAAATACAATAATAATAATAACACTTGAAATGCTGACAACATACATTTATGCATGTGCTGAAACAAACTTACATGAAATGTTTTATTGGGGTCCTTTTTTTAAAATTAGTTTTTATGTTAAATATAACAAGCACATAGTAATATTATAAATTATTTGTATATACGAGGGTAAATCAAAAAGTCTTTGCCCCTATTTTTTTTCTGGTAACATAAGATACATATAGCTAACTAAAGATGTAGAAATTATTCCTTGTACCTTTCACTATTTTTCCACATAGTCCCCGTGCCGGTTCAGACATTTGTCCCATCGTAGCACTAATTTTGCGATGCCGCTGCGGTAGAAGTCGGCCGTCTGAGTACGGAACCACTGTTGCACTGTTGTCTTGGCTTCGTTGTTGCAAGTGAATCGCTGTCCTGTCAGGAAGTTCTTCATTGGACTGAAAAGATGGAAATCACTAGGGGTAAGATCCGGACTGTATGGTGGATGCTCTAGAAACTCCCAGTGAAAGTTCCTTAGTTTGCAGCTGGTCTTGTTTGCCACATGTGGTCTCGCATTGTCGTGGAGGATGATCATGTTGTCAACATCAAGAATCCCGCGGTGCTTCTTTCTGATTGCAGCCTGCAGAAGTGACAGTGTGGAACAATATCTGTCGGCATTGATGGTGGCACCTCGCGGCATGAAATCCAGCACAAGCAGTCCATGGCAATCCCAAAATGCCGTTAACATCACTTTGTGAACAGATGGCGCAGTACGAAATTTCTTTTTCACAGAAGACTGCGGATGTTTCCACACCATACTCTGCTGTTTTGATTCTGGCGTGTAATGCAGTACCCACGTTTCATCGCCAATAACAATGGGATTCAGGAAATTGTCACCCTCTCGGCATATCGTTGCAGATGATTCAAAGAAGCCATCATTCGCTTGCCTTTCATCACATCATCCAACTGCTTAGGAACCCAGTGACATGAAACCTTCCTGTACCCTAAGCACTTGTGAATGATGTCGAAAGCACTTCCAAAAGAAATGTCAAACTCCTGAGCAATGTCTTTGTTGCACATGTGCCGCTCTGCTTTCACCATCGCATCCATGCAGGCAATATTGTCATCAGTCACAGATACATGCGGTCTCCCCCCACGCTCATTGTCATGCAGATTTGCACGGCCATTTTCGAACTCAGAACACCACCATCTCACACCTCTCAAAGCAAGACACCTTTCCCCATATGATGGCTGCATTTTCCTGTGGATCTGGATGGGCATTCGTCCCTTACTCCATAGAAAATGGATCACACTTCGTTGCTTATAAGCCGTGGACATGTTAAGCACACCTGCCATTTTGAATGCACTGACAGCAGTGCTGCCGCCTCTATGAGGATCGGCCCATGAAAAGTCCACTACTTCAAATATATATGTTGGTTTTTGTTTTACATTCGTAATTTGGCCAAAAAAAAATAAGGGCAAAGACTTTTTGATTTGCCCTTATACTTTATGACAATGCTTTACCTATGTTTTTAAAGTAGAAATTTAGAAGAGCATTTTTGCAATCATTCAGTAACATCATCAGCTTCCTTATTCTTGTTTACTTATTTATTTGTATGTTAAGGTTACTACTCTAGGTGATGGGTTGTTTGCTATAGTATTGCCATCTACGGGAAATAAAACAAATTGGTTGATAGAATAATTTGTTTTACTTCCAGTATATGGCAATACTTAGGAAACATTTCATCACCTAACCTTAACGATGCAAATAAATGAGTAAACAAGGATAAAGGAACTGATGATTGCAGAACCTGTTCTTCTGAATTACTTTTTTAAGAAATATAAGCGTAGAATTGTCACAATGTATATACAGGTAATTTATAATTTGTGTAGTTGCTTCAGTGTTACTAGCTTCAATTGTTATTATTAATAGTACTAAGTGACTTTTCACAAACTTGCAGGTGATGAAGCCAACATACCAGCAGTTCGTTGAAAAGCAACTCCAGCAAGCCACATTGAATGCAGCTGGAGCAGCCATTACGGGTGCTACACTACAGAGCAATGGAAAGCTGAAACATTCTTGACTTCAGAAGTGCAAGTGGTGTTGCTATTGTTAATTAAAAAAAATAAACCTAGGATGTGATGTCCTAACCTACCATTTCAGTGCCTGAAAAGAAAGTTAATCTTCCATTGAGTAACTTCCCTGTAAGATGTTGCCTGTTAATTTTGTTTGTTTAGTGCTGTTCTTTTAATTATTTGGGGGGAGGGGAACAGTTAGAATAGACTCATATTAAGCTTAGTGAATGCTCTCGGGTAATTTCATTTCATAATGTACAACATGGACTTTACTATGGAAATTAGTTGCAGTGATAAAAAATATTATACTTCCTTATTTTCTTTTCTGTTTTCTTTTTAAACATTTTGGCATTTTGTAAGAACACAGAAAACTATATGTGCTCAAAGCAAAAGCACCAATGAGTTGAGACATTTGTTGTGTTTAACAAAGTCATATGAATTTTTTATATAGTTTCTTGAAACTTTATATAGAAATAATATATATATCTTCATGTATTACAAATCGCGTAAAGTTGAAACTATCTTTTGTGAATAGACATCTAAAATTGCTTGTTGGTGCCTGTTAGTTATTTGGTAGAGGGGTGGTGGCTTTATTTTATTGAAATCTATTAAAACAAAAACTTGTTTATATAAAATCTATTGTTGATATTAAAGAAGTATGGATGTTGTATCTATTTTTTCTGTCGCAGTGAAAGTAGCGGTCGGCCATTGTATTGAAATCTTTAGTGACTCAGTATTATTGGAATAGTGGACTCTCTATGAGCCTCTTGAGAGGTTGTTCTTGTTGTAGTGACAAATGCAGCTTCGTGGAAAAATATTATTTATAAGTAATGTTTTACAGAGCCACTGTTATATTGCATTGATGGCACGGCTGCAGATGTAATGTAAGTCATGTTGAGAATAAATTGTAACAGAAAGTAGTCTTTTATATGTATATTTTTTCATACAGTTTGTAACATAGAAGAGCAAATGTTTTTTACAATCACATATTTTTATGTAGTCTATCTAATGAGACAAAATAGGTGTAGGGTTCTCGTTAACATGTTCTAGTGCCATAGAAATACAAGTGGCCTCGCACGTTCTTGCCGCTATGCTGACAGGTGTAACTGAAGTGCTCAATGTTGGAACTAAGTTTTGATGCTCATATCTTTAAAGATTGTGATAACAATGTAAAAGCAACAGATTTCCTGTAGAGATAATTTGGGCTGGTAAATAAACCCCTATTTTTGTACTACTCTATACAGTGATTTCATGTAGTGTTGTGTTTCCTGGGTTTCAAATAAATGATTGTTTTGCTTCATTCCAGCAATAAAAAACTGAATCTTTAATTGGCAAAGCACAAAGTGCTCCCTGCATTACATAGTTTATAAAGTGACGCTTTTGTGATGTTATGAAACAAAAAGATCTGACTTCCTGGTTTTAGAAAGAAAAAAGAAGTTAACATTTTAGTGCTAAGAGGTGATAAAACATAGGTGTGTATGTTAAGGATCCATATTAAAAAATTTTGATTTTGAAAGCAGAGCTGTCTGCTTATCATCCTGCATTTTTTTAATGCTGTTCCTGGACCAGGCAAACTGTCAAAATCCCTTTCCCTTCATCCTTTGAGATTTTAAGATACAACAAATGAAATCCCCCAGTAGTCCTTTTTCTTGATGTAGCGATCAGTCGTATTATAGTTTGGCGCTTCATTTACAGTTTTCTGGGTTCCAGAAAAAAGAAAAATAATTGGAGGGAAAAAGTAAATTGGAGTAGAGACATTTTTTTTTCTTTTCTTTCTTTTTAAGCAATGCAATATTTCAATATGCAGATAAATAGAATAAAAAGCCTCACATGTACTGTGATGTGTATATATTGTACTTAAGGGAAGAATGTCGCTGTGTTAATTTCACCAAATTCAGGTGGCATTTTTTCAGAAATTACCAAACATACATTGATGAATCACTGCAGATTTATAGTCGGAATATTTATAAGTGAACTCAAGTTTTTTAGATTTTATAGTAGAACTAGAGCATTTCAGATTTTTCTTGTATGACCATTCATTACTTTATTTTTTAGTGCTTTAAGAATTGATAACTACTATGTCATCTTACTTATCTGTCCAGAAAACTGTGTGATAGTAGGGAAAGATAGAATATCTAATAACAGTTTCACCAAGTGGAGTAGTTTCTGAAAAAAGCATACCTTCATTTGCTGGAAAGTAGTATTAAATACATGTGAAACAATACCTGAATACATGCCAAAGCAAGATTATCATTACAATGATATGATATTAAGCAGTATCATCTTTAGGCTCTGCGAACTGCTGGTTTTTCTGGATTACCCAAACTTCCATGTATTTGTCTGTCTTAATCCTGACCTTTATTGCATGCTCATGGCTAATTTCTTGGCAAATTTTCAGAGCATTCACATCAGAATCTGTCTTCATGCATGCAGTAGTAATTTTCACACAAACTAAATTTCCTTCATATTAAAAGTCAGGACATCTAAAGCACCTGGTTTTAATTCATTGTGCCTGGTAAACAGATTCTTATCTGCTCTGGACCACTCTGAATGACTTGTTTGGATTTTGTAGTATAAATATCCACAGCTTTCAAATCACTAAACATCTGATATTCCTACATGGTAAATAAGTTGGATCTAAGGGGAGATGTAGGCAAATATCAAAAAAATGATTTTTTCTGACATTTTTATTTAATAGATTAGACATTTGAACACATGTTCCAAGGGTATTTTGTTTGTTTTTCCACCTCTAAATTCACGTAAAAATTTAAAAGCCTTAGCAATGCAACTGTGTCATGACTGTTTCTCAAACACACACCAGCTCTATATTGCTAGTTTGAGTTTATACTGTAATTTATTCCAATAATTCTTTTAAATAACATAAGTGGTTTATTACAAGGAACCCAAAGTGCAATAATGCTTTAAAAAGTGAATATAGTAATATGCTTTAAAAATTTACAAAACAGATATCACACTGGGTGCTTTTACTGACCCATCTTCATCCAGGCATGGCATACTATAGATTATTTAACCTGAGTCCACCCCATCCTAATCCACCCTGAGGATGTAGTCACACTCCACCAACAGCATATTTCTGGCCTTGAAATAGAGGCTGTCTTAATGGCAGATAGCAGTTCGATTCGTACCAAATTACTTGCAGTTTTCTGGGAAAAAGAGCAAGAGTTCAAAGCGAGGGTTGCCAGAGAGTAAATAAACTTGTATGTTAGCATACAATAATGTAATTAACATTTTGATGTAGAAAATTGGTGTTAAAATTACAGAAAAAAAGAATAAAATAAAAGGCATAAATCTCTCATTCAGGTGTTGAAAATACAGAACAAAAATATGACTAAAGGTGTAATTCTACCATTTATATCTTAGAATAAATTAGTTGGAACATAATAAAAACAGTAATTGAACCTGCTATCTTGAATGTCACGTCATGGACTGTGTGATATTTCTTGGTGCAAATATTTGCAGGCTAAGGCTACAGGCACTATTTTGTGTTGCACTATTTGCTTTCTGTTGGTGAATGCTAATTGACATGTATTTACATCATTACCAGACTTAAGTTAATCTTCTGCACTGTTTTCTATAAAATTAAACTTTTCTACAAATAGTGTATATACCTTTTCCTGAGGCTGCTTAATTCAGAACAGTGAAACTTGGTCACATACTTTAAATGTGAACAAGAAACAGTTCTATGCAGCAGTGTTTTGATATTTTGAGAATAATTAATTGGTAAACAGTAAGCAATAGATGAGAAAATATAACACAAAAAATGTAGATCTCTTTAAAACACACAATTTATTTCAAATAACTTTATATTGGGAAGCCAGAGGGAAAATATGCAGATCCAATTAATCCCCAGTGCCATTGGTGAACATCAACAAGCCATTTCTGAGATATGCGTTATTAATGGTTCAATTTATTCAAACTTTATTCTTTTAAATCCTGTCTATTTTCAGTTGCTTCTCATGATTGCATGGAAAAAGAATGGAATTTTAAGGCAGCATATAACTTTCAGTTCTTAAACATTCACTATCACTGTTCCCTTTATATACTAACAAAATGTGTAATGTAGTTATTTCTGCAAAGATTTATCTTGATTAAAATGAAGTAGATAGAAAAATAAAATTTTGTAAGAATAATTTGTACACCCACTAACAAACGATAGAGGGCAGATAAAGTTAATGTGAATGTAACACAGCAGCATTAATTTTCAAACTTACTTCCTTTGGTTTAAAGCAATTTTTTCAGAAGTGTTAGAGCATTTCTGTTATCAGATGGCATTACTTATGATGAAAACTTCTCTTGTTCGTATTTCTGGGACTTGTAAGTGCTGGTGCAAATGTGGCATTTGCCACACTATTGCATCATTGATAATGCAGATTACACTGATTATGTGTAATAGCACATTCATTCTGCTTTGTAATTCAATTGTGATCTCTAGCAACATAATGATAATTTTGTAGTGGTGTAGGATTGTTGGTGGTGACCTGAAGAGAGGTAAAAAAAAAATGCATTTCTGTGCATGAAAAGTGGAAATTTTGTGGCATGTTGATTCACATATTAGAAGATGTGTTCTGTTAGTCTGTGTAGCAAACTGTAGATGATTGCATGCTTATGGCTGGTTGGATTGAAGCCTTTTACTTTTATATGGTTGTCCATATGTGTTTGTTTCCCGAAAATTCCAAATTCTAATTTCCTATTGTTCCTTATAATCTAAAGATTAAAAAGCAGGAAAAACCTTTTGGTTTCCATGGTGAACTTTATTTCTTGGATTTGCATGTTTAAGAGTTTGAGGGCAAATTTGTGACACAGACTACTCAACATACCAATGAACAAATAAATATGATAAACAGCTTAACCAGATAATGAAAATAATGACTTCAACAAAACACTTGTTTTAAAAAAACTTAAAATAATAGGAAGAGAGGAAAATAGAGTTGCAACCACCCACACAGCAGAAAAAACAAAACAATTTCAGAAAATTCACAGCACCTTCAGGTCTTCTAAAAATTTCAGAAGATCCTTAGAGATCATAACATTATTTTAGCTCCACAAAACAAACACACCAGGAACCTCATAAAAAGCAGTAAGTTAGAAAAAATTCCTCCATCCAAGGAATCAGAAATTTACAAAATCTGTTGTGAAGACTGAAGAAATTTACATAGGAGAGATCAAAAGAAATATAAGTACTAGATTGAAGGAACACCTGAGACATAAAAAAACAATCAGAGAAATCAGGGGTATCACATCTCTGGAACAGGAACCACATCCTACCCCTGCACTCGGTAGAGACCTGGTCTCTGGGTCCCACTCCTCCCTGGAAGATATATCACAGTACTGGATGGACTAAGGTTAACGGGAATTTTCCCCTTGCTACAAGGCATATGTCAGCATAATTTTGAGCACGAGTTCCTCCTCTGTTGAGTCTGTCCAGTAGTACATTTACCACCAGACACTACAGGGTAGATAACAAAACTCCCCCTTGTGGGCAGCCCCAGGGCACTTTGCTTTCATGGACTCATTCCCCAGGTTTGCCATTACCCACTGGCCTTCTAAGGAGGAACATAATTCATTCGGTGACTACTGGACTGACTCTCCTACTCTCTAGACATTTCCGAATGATGCCTAAAGTCATATTATTAAAGGTCAATGTCCAGGAAAACTGCCATGACAAGTTGATAGAGCATTGTTTCTGTGGATAGGCGCTGTTGAGGGTGAATGGATATGTCAACCAGTACCTCATCCCTCAAGTATCTATCTACCAGTCTGTCCACAGCCTTTAATAGAAAGGATTTTAGGCTAATAGGGCGAAAATCCTTAGGCCTGCCTACCCGGCTCAGGTATAAACACCACTTTGGCCTCCTCCAGAGGTGAAAGACATGTATCATTGCCAGATCGGCCCCGAATATTCTCACTAGGTGGGATGAAACGATCTCCCAGCCCTCCTGTAAGAGAGTCAGGAAGACCCCATCTACATCCACACTTTTATAGGGCTCAAAAGTATAAATGACCCATTTAAGTTCTTTAAAAGTAAGTCTCAATGGCCACTAACCAGCCTTCCCTCAAAGGCCGGCATGTCCTAACCAAATTTGGTTCTTGATAGGTAATGAGAGTCTCCAGAAAGTGTGTCTCAAGCAACAGCCTCAAAGTCTTCCCCTTGGACTGCATCATAGCACCCGAGGGTACCTTGAGGCCTAGCTCAGAGACCAGCAATTTTTGCAAGCAAGTGGTGCTCTACTGTTTCTATATTTTATCACAGAAGAGCCTCCAAGATTTCTCGGGGACTTTCCTAATTTCTTTTTTATAAATTCTTTGGAACTCCTTATAGAAGTTCCAAGTTCCCTGATACTTATACGCATTGTATAGCCTTCATGTCTTTTTTTTCCGTAATGGATCTTAAAAAAGAATTCCTTCTGAATTTATCTCTAGCCTGAATGTCATACAAGGGGGCATTTCTTTCTTAGGAAGACATCAGGGTGTTTGTGAAAAACCCCATGTACCTCTCCAGGTCCTCCACATTTCTTACATTGATCTGGGATCCCTTCTAAAGAAATCCCAATTGGTCTTCCTAGGGTTCCTGTACAGGTGGTCCTTTCCTTTTCCCTCAAGACCAAAGTGTATTATGTCTATGATCAGACATGGAGGTTCCAGACAAACCCTCCTCCTTAATCTCCTCTATTATCCCAAAGGACACAATTAACAAGTCTAGGACTCCTCCCTTTGATAATTCACAAAAGTCGCAATGTTCCCTTGATTTGCAATCTCGAGATCTGTTGTACACAAATTCATGAGCAGCTTCTCCCCCCCCCCCCCATTGATGTCTGTACTCCTCAAATGCTCTAGTGGGTGTTGGAGCCACAATCAATCAACAGGTTAAGGTTTATATCTTTGCAATAAATCACATGATCTTGTAGTGGGAAAACATTGGTTCTCTTGGTTGATGCCCTCTACTGCAGTGTTGTGGTCTCCGGTTACCTCTGCTCAGCGGCTGATGATTTCTCCATTCCTATCAAATTACCTAACTAGGTTCCTGATCTCAGAGTTTTTGTAGGTGAGGCAAATTAAAATACACTGCATTTCCCTTAAAAATGTGGTTTATTATCAATAAAATACTTATGGGCAGCTAGCTTTTCCCTTCTGTAACAGTTCCCACAATAATAATAAATTAGGAGCCTAGTCTAACTGCACATGCTTCCCACCCATGTGCATCCATTGTCCACTTGAGTATCGAAGAGATTCTATAAAAGTGAAAATCTGGGGCTTTCTTCCCCCATTTTATACCCAAACCTAGAGAGACACTCACCTTCGTGCCTTAGAATGTAACGACATTTCTAATTGGTTCTCAGACCGCATTACCTTATTATGTATGAACATATTCTGCTCCAAAACTTATCGCACACGCATCCCAGTGACACATCCGGAAGCGAATTCAGTATCTCTGTCTCTTTCTATTTCTTGTTATTGCTTCAAGTTCCTTGCCCATTAATTTGGTGAAAGTGGTGGGCTCTACCTAGAATTACCTTTTACCTGGAATTAGCTAGCTTACTTATGTAAGTTACAATCTGCTTTGTACATTTCTTGGTTGATAAATATTCTAACATCTTTCTTGCTGAATTATATTATTATGCACAATTCTTGTTTGATATTGGTCTATATGTATGTGTGGTATATCCCCTTTCAAATGCCCTGCAGCTATGTTGCTAAAATTCCAGCATGGACATTTTTGTAACATAGATGAATGTCCCCACACAAAACATGACATATGTACAATACATAAATAATCTGCTTGAAATTAACAATAAAGGAAGTAATAATAAGTATGTACAATTACATATATTTACAATTAAGTGCGCTGTAATTTGAAACAGATTCATATTGTTTTTAAGTGTACAGCACAACTGGTGATTGTGTTCTGTCGAGTAGCACAAAGAAGAGAGAGGAAAAAATGCACTCTTTTGCTCTTCGTTTTTTGAGTTGGTTTCAGTGTAGTTTGCTGTTCCAACTTTACCGAAAACTGGTATTTTGGGCTCTTTTTCACGTTTTTACTTGCACTAGCCCTTTGGTTGTCTGTATTTTTAGGCCACTTCACACGCATATTGTGTGCACTCTTACAACTAATTACATTATTTGTTTGGCTAACTAAGATGCTATAGTGTTGGCAGCGGTTCCCTGTTCTCTGAGACATTAACTGTAAATCTTGGTTGTAACATAAGAAAAACAGTTTTTAAAAATTCTTTGGTTTATTATCCTTATTGAATTTTGCAAACATTTTACATAGTGCATGAAATTTATTGTTACCCCATCTTTATTTTAACAAAACATACAAATTGTTATTGAATGAACCCTTACACTTGAAATATTAAACCTATTGTACAAATTACAAATGTTAAATTGACATATTAAGTGATTTGGTTGCAAGAATCAAAATTGCTTTCACACAAATGAGTGTAAATACTTCTTGTTTAAATTTGTTGTTATTAATTTTCTTCTCAATTATTTAGATGCTTTTCTCTCACCCATGGCGAATTTACCATTTCTAATTAATCAGTGACCATCAAAATGTGACCAATGAAATTTCACATAAAATTTACCCTGAATATTACTCTAACTATATGTACATTAAATTATAATACACTTTTAGGAATGTTCAGCGAGTTGGAACAAATTATTTATGCTTTGAATGGCTTTAATAATTGCCGATGATAGGTTGCCCAAATTTTGTCATCGTCTATACCCTTTAATTGATAAGTTTGAGGACCAAACTGGGCTGTTATCTTTGCTGGCCCTCTGTACAGTAAATACATTCTATGGTATTCTTTACTCCAGGCTGACAATTTTTCTTATTCCTTATTAGAACCAAATCTTCCAGCTGTGTCGATTTCTTACTTTGGTCTGCTTTTCTCCTTATTTTAGCCACGAGATCTTTGTTGGCTGTCAACACCTCTTGATGAGTGGTCTGGACTGGTGTTTTTGCTCTCTTGTCGGCCGGTTGGCATGTGACACATGCAGTTCAAAGTGTTCCGACTCTCCGCTAATAGCCTGCGTATTAATGTAGAGTACTTCTTTGCAGTTTTCGCTTTCCATAGTAATGTTCTCTGATTCTTCATTCATGTTTATAATGTCGACCATGAATTACTCTTGCACCGCAATTGTTCCCACAAAAGCTTCTTCCTCTTGAAGTAGTTGTTCTTCCTTAGTGGGACGCTGTCTTAATTTAGATTTTCTTTGTTGAACGGTAATCGAATAGTTCACTGTTCCAGTGACAGATATCTGTCTTCAAAATTGATGGTGACTCCCCAAGCATAAAAAAAATCTGCACCAATAATCCATTTTGTTGCAATCATGCCACAATCAAGAAAATTACATTGAACACTTTGTTTCCTATTTTTATAGCTTGGTGCTCTACCCTTTCTGCCCTTTTTGAGATTGCCACAGTATAGTAGACATTTTTAATGTGTAGCAACATGGTTTTGATTTTTCTATTCAACAATTGTTGGAAATAAGCCTTAGAACACACAGAAATGTTTGTGCCGCTATCTAAAACTACTGCTGTTACATCCATTATCTCTCCGTAATTCTTGGCGATTCATTGTTCCTATTTTCTATCCTTTTGTCACTATTGTATCCTTCTCCATTGTTGCACTTTTATATGGAAGCAATGGGCTGAGTTTGACGATTTGGTCCTATCAGTAGTGTGTAAGGTGTTTACCTGGCCCCTGTAAACACCTGGGCTTGGTTTCCCAGATTCTGATTATTGCTGGTACTTGGTTGTTCATTGTTCAATTCCAGGTTCGATCCCCATATTCGCCCATTGTTCATGTTTTCAATAGTCTGTGAGGGTACCGGGCTGTGTCTTCCTGATCCATTCTAATATTTCCGGTATCTGTCATGGTTTCCTCAGTTCATGTTTTGTCCCGGCAAGTTTCTGCCTTCATTGTTGCTGTTATAATGGCTACGCCCTGTGTAGTGGATATGATTGATGTGTGCTTCTCTTCCATGGGCCTCTGCTGTCTGTTATGGTGATACGGTTGCTATCTTCTCTCTGCTCGTGGGGTCTGGAATCTGTTCCTTGTCCTCGGAGACGTCAGGTGCCGTTCATTGTAGTTGTGAGGGGTTCTTGCCCTGGTCCCCAAAAAGGGTGGTGATTGTTGGCCATCTTGTGCATAGTTGCTCCATTGTGTTGTCTGCCACGTGTTGCTTGTGCTGGACTTCTGGTCAAAAGCTGTGATGAGTTCCAGCATTTTTGATATAGTTTGAGGTTGGGCAACAAACAAACCATTGCGTATTTGTGGGTCGAAATGGTTGGTGAGTAGAGCAATTACTTCTGTGTCTGACAGTGGTGGTTCTATCTGCTTGCTTTTTTGTGCCAATTTAAAGACATAGTCTATTAAGCTACCATGAATGTAAGAATTATAGTGGCCATTGTTGAGCTGCAATCTAACGTTGTTAACTTCTGTTGGTCCCCAGTAGCGTAGTAGAAAAGCCTGTTTAAACTCAGTGTATGACAAAGAATCTCCCAACATGAGACACAGCCAGTTCAGTGCATGCCCATTTAAGCATTTCCTTACAACAATTAATTTTATCTCCTCGGGAGTGGCTTTTAATCTAAAATATTGTTCCAATTTGCTAATGAATTCCTTTGGGTGATCTCCTTTTGTTTCATCAAATATGGACAGTGACAACTCGTTTAATAAATAAGAATTTAAGTGATTGGGATTGTGAGAGCAGATGACCGGTATCATTGCACCTCTATCATGCACATCAAAATTACATTGATTATGTATATTGTTGGAGGCATCGCCCAGTAACAATGGAGTGCTGCCAGGATCTGCAGATCTTTGGCAATCACTGGGTGAACTTTGACTTGCATTAGGTTCCAGTTCCAATCTTTGCATAGAATTCATTAATTTCCCTATCATGTACTGTATTCATAGTTTGTACTACATTTTTAAGTTCATTGATTTGCTGTGAATTTGCTACCTGTGAAGCAGTTACAACCTTCTTAATGGCTGTGAGTTCTGAATCTACCCTGTTTATTAATGCTTGTTGGCATTGTGCCAATGTTTCTTTTACTTGCCTTAATTGGTTTTGAATTCTATCATTATTAGCTGTTAAAGTTTCTACCTGTGAATTAACAAACACTGACAAAGTAGCTATTTCTCCTTTACTAATCTGTAAATCCTATTTTAGTGTCAAAAACTCAGTTCGAATATTTGCCTGTCCTAAACTAATTGTTGTACATGCTGGTTATTTGATGCTAATTCCTGTCTTAATTGTTGACTATTTGTTCTTGCAATTGTTGATTACTAGAAATTAACGTTTCCTTCATGTACAATGTGTAATTGTTGACTTTGTTGTCATCATTTGTTCTTGCCATGGTTGATTCCTAGAAACTAACATTTCGTGTATATGGTTCTTGTCTTAATTGTTGACTATTTGTCGTTATTTTTTCTTGCAATTGTTCCTGTAATTGTCTATTTGGATCTCTCAATGTTGAGGTGAGTGTGGACTGCAGCATCACATTAAATTGACAGAGCTTTGTCCCGGATTCTACTACAGTGGCTGGTAACTCATATACTTTGTTTTGCATTGCACTCAGGTTGTGTGTTATTATGCTGGCCCAGAGATGGAGCACTGGCTTCTCCCTCTACGTGGCTGTCAGCATTAGCTTTTTCTGCCATGATTAAAATCTTGTTGCTCCTGAGCAACATACAATTTTAACAGTTAACAATTGTGTGAATGAAATAAATTTAAAAATTGTATTTTGGTACTTTACTCTTTGTAGACTTGAAGTTCTTGTTGAGGTGTAGCTGCGTGGATGGTGACTCCTTTGAAGCTGATGTGCGTTGACACCTTTAAGTATCTGTGCGTGGGTGGTGCCTCCTTTACTAAAACCACATTATCACCATTTGTAGCGGGAAAACGTTGGTCCTCTTGGTTGATGCCCTCTGCTGCACTGTTCTGGTCTCCGGCTACTGCTGCTCAGTGGCTGATGATTTCTCCACTCCTAATAAATTACCTATTTAACTAGTTTCATGATCTCAGGGTTTTCGTAGGTGAGGCAAATTAAAATACACTGCATTTTCCTTAAAAATATGGTTTATTACGAACAAAATACGTATGGCCAGCTAGCTTTTTCCCTCTGTAACAATTCCCACCATAATAATAAATTAGGAACCTAGTCTAACTGCACGCACTTCCCACCCATTTGCACACATGTGCATCCACCGTCCACCGAGTATCACTGAGTGCCGAAGAGATTCTATAAGAGTGAAAATCTGGGGCTTTCTTCCCCCTTTTATACCTAAACCTAGTGATACTCACCTTCGCAACTTAGAATGTAACAACATTTCTAATTGGTCTTCAGACCACATTATCTTATTATGTATAAAAATATTCTGCTCCAAAACTTTTTCACACGCATCCCAGTGACGCATTCAGAAGCAAATTCAATATCTCTCTCTCTTTCTATTTCTTGTTATTGCTTCAAGTTCCTTGCCCAGTTGCTTGGTGAAAGGTGGTGGGCTCTACCTAGAATTATTTTTTACCTGAATTAGCTAGCTTGCCCTCCCTTGCTTATCTAAGTTACAATCTGCTTTGTACATTTCTTGGTTGATAAATATTCTAACATCTTTCTTGCTGAATTATATTATGTACAATTCCTGTTTGATATTGGTTTATACGTCTATATGTATATGTATGGTATAATCCCCTTTCAATCTCTGAACTTTGTGGCAATTCCTCAGAGTTGTATGGTAAATAGGCCAAGCAAACTACCATCTGATGCACTCCGCCCTCCTCATACCTCATTAGGATTGCTACTAGATCTTTTGAAAGAAAGCCCAGCAGGGCCCAGGTGTTACTGAGTCTTGTAAAGACTCATGCTTCAGGTTTTACATCAGACGAAGCGCTGAAAATATTAAAACCTTTTATATTTAGCCCCATGATAAGACCCTGCCGAAGCCAGGGCTCTTGTATGAAGGTGACATCTATATCATACCTCATTACGTTACTTGAGAGAACTTGCAAGGTGGTAATACTGTGTTGCAGGTTAGCCTGAATGAATGTAATGAACATAGCTTAACCTGCCCCACTTGAACATTTTCCTTAGAACCCAGTTCTCCTAAAAGACCCTGATCTTCTTTTGAGTTCTCTGATATAAATCCCCATTCCAGCCCAGATTAGGTAGAGTTTCCTCCACCCATTTCTAGGTTCCAAAATGGCCAGTCTCTGGCTCAGCCGTGGCTTCTGCATAGTCCCTATTGCTAGAGACATCTGCTTTCCCCACTGTCCAGGCCAGTAGTTTAGCCTTTTTCCCCCCTTTTCTTAACACCCGGATACAGGGCGTGCTTCTCCATATCTCCATCTCCGGTAGTTGCAGTTCCTGTGTCCTTTGTTTTAGTCTTGGTGAATCCTCTTTCGAGGGCCCGCCACCTCAACTTTTGTATTTAAACTCTCGAGGTCCCCTGATAAGAAGCATTCCGGTTTAGTGGAACTAATTACTGCAATAGTTTCCACGATTAGTTAGGGATATCTCAGGTCCGCTCAGATAGAGCCTCGCATGCCTGGGTAAGACTATGTACTCTGAGAGGTCATCAAGTATCTCAGAGACTCTGTTAGCGACACATCTTCCCATGTGCCATGCACCCCATTGGCACAGATCATTTAACACCTTAGGGTTGGGGAGTTGGCTTGCAGTCTCCTATCGATATTTGGAGACAGCCTGATTCAGTGAGTGAGTAATCAACTGACACTGCTGGTCAGGTGCCGGCTATCCACACCAGCCAACTTATCCGGTACCCACTCAAGGCCCAGCTTTAAGAGCTTATAAGCTACTCCAAAGGCCCAGGCTGCAGATCAAATGCATGTAACTTGCATTTAATAAAACTTAGAAACATGAACCTAGTACCAATGGAAAGAGATACTCATAAAGTCTTGTTACAGTATCTTATAGATATTCAACGTGAGCTCCTTTGGTAAATCAAGCCTGTAGTCCATTTCTGCCCAGGTGCATTGCTAAATGGTCAACTGATGTGATGGCTGATGTGCATTCTTAGGACGGTCTGTGGAAGGGGTGGCTTACACAAGATCTTTAAAAAAAATTGAGGGGTATCAGTTCTGGTGAATGTACAGGCAAATGAACTTCTCAGTTTCCTTGTTTACTGGCAGGCAACTATGAGATTTCCCCTTACAAATGCACCCTTTTGTCGTAAAATCAGAGTACCACTTACAAATTGAAGGCCCACTGGGTGGATCTACACCAAATCTGTTTGGAAATGTAGAACAATTACAAATTGATTAACATGGTAATCGAGAAAACAGAATGCTTGTCTTTTCTCTATACCAGTATATTGTGACTTTCAACAATGTGCAAATTGTACATGATAATGCATCACTGTTGCCAACTGTATAAAACTAAAACTTTTTGAGTTCCTGTTTCCATTGGTACTAGTTTCATGTTTCTAAGTTTTATTAAATGCAAGTTATACATTTTTGAAACCTAAGGTCTTTTGTGCGAACCCTGTATTTGTGGCATCAGATGATGGACTATTCTTTTCAACACTACTAGCATTTTAATATAAAAGAAGAATGTAAAGCATATTAAAGAAGTGTTTGGCATAAAACAATAAAATAAAATGCTTATACCATTTTCTGTGCTCATTTTCAGTTCACGACATTCTTACATATTACACTCAAGGCTACCCAGAAAAGCGGGGCATATATGGGATCTCAAGAGGACCTATACAGCTAAATATCAGAAAAAAGGAGTATCAGTTTATCATGGCACATCACTTTGTACCATTCTCCCTTTATTCGCACATCACCACTACTTACCATTATTTACAAATTATATGGGGCTTTGTGACCTTGATTCAAACTATGGTAAGTCCAGCTGGTTGCAATTGCTAATGTATGTTGCAGCAAAAGTTGAATAAAGAAAGTGGTAAAGCTAAGAAAGGAAACATCCAAACCTTAACAACAATGCTTTTGGTTGATGTTGTGGCCAACATATTGTCGTATGTGACAAGTTTTTTGTTCACCATCGTGTTTTAGTGCTAGCCTGCAGTTCATAGAAGTGATGAACATGGAAGAAGGTGTATGTGTAGACTCTTCTGGATCTAGGAAGCAGCAGAAGGGCATTGTGACTCAGTTTAATACTATAAAATCAGAAGAAAAAAGAAAAGAAAAAAAAAAAGACAGACTTACTCACTCTTCTGAAACAATAATTTGGTGATAGCTGAAAAGAGGATGAAACCCTGAAATATTATGTCGATGTGTTTGACAAAGATGAAGTAACAAACAATGTAGAGGAGCAATTGAGGATGAAGAGTGCGATTGCTTGGAGGATATCAAATGCTATGAAGAGGGTCTAGAGGCATATTGTCCATATAAATTTCAATATTTTAACTAAAATATGATAACAGTCTGAAACTACTTTTGATATTCGCCAGGTCAATATCATTTAATTTTGTAATACCTGCCACAAAAATGGGTTTTTACACTTTATTTTAAAACTAGATGATTTTTTACTGCTTTGTTTAATGAATAAAGATTTTTGTGAATTATTAATACTGATTGTATTCCTTACATAATATGAGAATATAAGCCAAAACAGAACTTTGCAGATTGATCAGGAACAAATTAATTTTGATCCTATTATTAATTCTAATATAAAGTTTGAAAAGAATGCTGAATTATTACTAATGATTTTGATTGAATTGCTTAATACAATTTTTAAAAAATTTGAAGAAAAGAATGTATAATTAAAGTGAGTAACAATTTGGACTGAATACTTTAAATGTTTGAAAATGTTCAGACATTTCTCAAAGAAACGGTATGTAGCTGTTAAAACAAGTGACTAATTTTGATTGTATTGTTTAAATAATTGGTTAGAAAAGCTACCTAAATTATTAATTTCATTGTATCAATTAGTTTAAATATAAACATTAAAGGATAGATTCTTGGATATTTCTGTATGCATTTGTTTCAAAACACAATTTGTCCCTTTGGTTGGTGCAAAAGAAACAAGTCCACAGATTTTTAATATCCAATTAAGAACAGCGCCTTTTAAGTTAAGTGTGAGATTTTTACCACTTATGCTATTTTTCTATATTCAGAACTCTTGGTAAATCCCCATACTTAAATTATAAAACTTTACTCAATATTAGTTTTTGGCTTCTCCTCTAAAATTTGTATTTATGTACGTATTGCAATTTGAAACATTACCCCTCATATATCCTGCAGTAAATGTTGGTGTACCTCTTTAGGTTTCCTACTTAACTAGAATTATGTGAGAATGAAGAGGAACTCGCATGCTATTCACATGTAATTTATTATATACATTTTATTTGTTCTGCCAATATCTTAGACATATAGTTTAATCCAAATCCTCATAGAGCTATTAATTTGGAAAATAAAAATATTAAACAATTTTCCTGTAAACATTTTTTAGTAAAATCCAACACTTCCTCTATGTAGGTATGTAAGTGATAAAGTAAACACAATACTACTTTACCTACTATAAGCAAGTGGTAATGAAAGTAAACAGTTATACTTGCAGTTATATATGCAATAAAATTGTATCTCAAAGGAGAATTCCTTAATTATCCTTTTAACACTGGTATTGGTTTTCAATTATGAAACATGGTACCTTGTTTTTTCTTATCCGTGACTGATTAAACTGAATGAACAATATAGAACCATGTGATCCATCAGAGTTCAAAGTGCAGTTCTGTTGCTCTTCGTGTCCTTTCCAGGTAAAATATGACAAAAAGTAATTATGTCACCAATTTAAATTAGTTTACCAAAGCCCAGATGAATCTGATGACCTTGTATATGCATTGCTGTCATATATACTGAGACATAAAATTGGGAGCAAAATGCAATACCTACCCCTTAAGTTACATTCTTCTAAGGTGCAAAATGGTAAAGTTACTTCAACAAGCTAATATGACAAAATAGGACATTGTTTTACAATCTTTGTATACTAAACGTTATGTCTATGAAATGATTTAAATTTTTTTCTGCATTTATCTCAAACTATGGTCTCAAAGGACACCAGGAAAGCATGACCTGTATGTTTATAATGTGTATTATACAACAGCGTAGCTGGTTCAGTCAACCCATCAAGTCAGTCAGTTGTCAACAGCACTGCGGCCAAGGCTGGGTCTACTGTGCTTTCAGGAGGATCGGTTGAGGCAAGAGAGCTCAAAGGATGCCAGATCCGTTGTTGGCAAGTGCAGTGGGGTCTCTAACGTTACCAGATTGACCATTCCTAGATGCCTATTTGTACGACCAGGCAGAAGGTTTCATGCCAGGAAAGAAACAGTTCTCTCAAGCACACCAACACCCATTGCGCTTGTCTGTGCAGCTGTGAAAGATGAAAGGAAATCAAATGAGGGACAGGAAAATTCATGATACTATCCACCCCAACATTCACATGCTGACCTGGAAAAACCATTAAAAAATCCATGGTCAGGGTTGCTGGTCCAACATGAGTGAGCCAGGATCTCCCAAATATGAGTCTTAGATGCTACCACCTGATCCATCTGCTTTGTGTACCAATTTGAGATAAATATCACAGTACCACAATCTGCTTTAATAGTCATAAAGTTTGAGGTGTCTTTGTAGCAGGTATGATTACAGCACTCCTATCACCAGCTACTAGCAGAATGATTTATCCAACCAAACTATGTTAATTAACAAGAACATGTTTTATAAATGTTCATTAATGATAATAATATGAGATAAGGAAGAGGCGTTTGCAGTGCTGTAAGTTGTATTAGTAGTAAGAAAGAGGCCAGATTTATTCTGGTTTCTGAAAGATCCAATAAGATGAATTCATAAGACATTCTACCTATATTAAAATATAAAACTAAGTATTGTTGACTCAATTGTAGTTGACACAGTTAATGAATGAAAACAAGTGTTCATGGTTACAGTAAATGTCATTACACCTTTATGCCTGAAAATAATAATTATTATTTGTCCTGTCTTTATGTTTGTGGTAGGATTTAATATCTCCCATTAAAATAATAAATTAAATGTGTTCTCTAATGTTTAAATAATGGGAGGAAGCTGTTTATTTTTCTAAAAGAATATGATAATGAATATGTCATCTCTGGGATTATCCTAGTAGCTAGCCACCAAGAGCACCAGTATCAGACTGATGCATTTTCTGTACATTTGGAGTTTCGTGACTGTATATAGTAAACTGTGATAATACTGTAACTAAACTGGAATGGGAAGTCTGGTAAATCTTATCCTTTTGTCTGGTGTAACTAAATGCTACATGTGTAGCAAATTTCATCCTTGTTCAGTTAATGTGGCATCCACATAATTCTGCAGGGCTCAAATTGAAGACCATGCTGCCTTTCTTCAAAAATTCCCCAAAAGAGGTGGTTATTTACCTGTCATAACAATGCCGTTGTTGCTGCTGCTAGTTGGTTTTGTTGATTCATATTTTGTTACCTGAATTATATATACTGTCTGATCAACCAACCACTTGCACAATAGCTGTCCCAATATAAAATAAGTACTAGCTTTCCAGAAACTGGCTTGAACTTGGAACTCTTGAGCTTATTTATGCCATTATTGCAGTGGCACTTGTGCTGCACTTCCAGACCACTATATCTGACCTTTATTGAGCCTTGAAGTCTCTATGCAGTTAAGCATTTACTACTTGGCAAACAGACCAGGTGGTGTACAAGAAACTATGTGTAGTACTAGCAGTGCATACTGTTCTGTAATTTCCAAGAACAGAGTTTCAGTTGGACCACATTGAGTTTCGAGGCTGTAAACAACAGCAGCTCTGAGTCTCTGGTTTGTAACCTTTGATGTCACTGCGTAAAGAAAGGTAATTCCAGTAACAGTTCAACCTAATTTCCTATAGTCCTAGCTTTAAGGGCTAGAAGTTCCTAAAGCCGATTATTTGTTACTGCTCTGCTACTACCATCTAACAAACAGGTGATTGGTGATAGGAATGCCATTATCCTCAAAGGAAATATACTTGATCCCCTTACCGATTATAACCACCAGTTTTATGCTTCATACACCTTTTGGTTCAACTTCTGTGTCTTGTTAAAATCGTGCATAAAAAACAGATCTATGTGCCAAATTTTTTTTTAGTGGTTTCTATGCTCCTCACATGACTGTTTCTGGCACCTTCTCTATGCTTGTAAGTTATACAAAGGCGGTGTGCTCCAAAACATATACATCTAGCTTTAGCCATTCAAGATTATGATTGTGTTTTAAAGAGAATGGCAACTAGTACTAAAAAGTAATTTTATGTCAATTTTATCTTTAAACAAGCTGGTTTTTGCTGTAGTGAGTTTTTGTCCCTCTCTTATCTTTTCCCAGCTATACAAAACTTTATAAAAAAAATCTGATGTGTTACACTCACACGACTTTCTCTACTCTTGTACAAACTATTTTTACAAACGCTTATTCTCCATCTACTGCATGTTAGAGATAAACATTTGCAGACTCTATCTTATTGCTAATTTTCTTGTAGATGTAGGGGAATATATATTTACAAGAGCAATATAGAAATACAGTAGCCTTTAAGCATAGACATTACTCTTAATAGCTGGTTGCTATGTGCAGCACCATTCTCTTTACCACAGATTAATGCTCTCTGCATATCCAAGACAAAAAATGAATAACGAATTCACATTTGAGAAAATAAGTATTGAAAAATTTAAGGGAATAACAAGCAATATCTCGAAAATGCTTCACTCAACAAAAAAAAAATGTATATGACATAAATTGTGTATTTTAATGTGATTTACATTTTTTGTGTAGTAAAATTTTGTCTATCTCTTATGGTTTATCAGTTATGCAAAAGTCGTTCACAATAAAGAATACTTTTGGAGACATTCCCAGAAAATTCAAGATATACATTTTATTTGTCATGAAAATATCTTAAACATATGATATTTTAATCAAAATTGTTAGAGCCATTTTTGAGAAAATTAAAATTTTCGAAAAATGTTCCATGTAAAGGGTAATTTAGGGTGGGGGGATTTTCTTGAAAACCTTCGTGTCGCATCTCTGGAAGATACTGAACCTAAATACCAGGTTTGGTGTTTATCCGACTGTTCGCTTCTGAGTTATGCTGTTCACAGATACACACACGAACATGTTTCCAAAAATGCTTTTTTTGGATTCAGGGAGTCTCAAAACATATATTTCCGGTGAAATCTCGGTATCGAATTTTTGGGTGAAATACAATAGTATTATTACTATACGTAGGAGAGAAAGTAATAAAGAGGACTTCCAGGCTTCTCAAAGAAAATTTAATATTTGCTCTTTACTTTTCATGTCAATGTCTCAAACATATGAGCATTCAATCAAAGAAAAAAAAAAAAAAAAAATCTGTGATACTCTCATATGACTTTCTCTACCCTCTATCATTTTTAGTGAGTATACAAACTGTTCTTACTAAAGCTTCTTTTTCTATCTACTATATTTTAATCCAAATAAACATTTGCAGAAATAGTTACATTATACATTTTATTATAGGACAAAGGGAAAAGCGATAGTTAAATGTTTAAGAACTGGACGCTATACTCTGGCCTTAAAATTCCATATGTTTCCATGCAATTGCAGGAAATAACTGAATGTTACAGGAATCCAAGAGAATGGCCAAGTGAGAATAATTCGAACCATTACTAATGGATATCTCAGAAATGGCTTATGCCACAAAAAAATTGTTTGAAATAAATTGCAGAGGTTATAAGGTGGTTTATATTTTTTGTGTAGCACATTTTTGTTTATCGCTTAACATTTACCAGTTATACAAACAAGATCATACAAAATTCCTTCCAAATGAAGAGGACTTCACTGTCTATTCCCAGAAAATTCAAGCTATACATTTTATTTGCCATGTAAATATCTTTAATATGTGGTATTTTAATCAAAATCGTTAGAGCCATTTTATAGAATAAAACATTTTGAAAAATGCTCCATGTAAAGGGTAGTTTGGGATGGAGGATTTTCATGGCAATCTTGGTGTTGCATCTTTGAAAAGTACTGAACCCAAATACCAAGTTTACTATTTATCCCACTTTTTCTTTTTGAGTTATGCTGTTCACACACGCATGTTTCTAAAAAGGTTTTTTTTTTGATTCAGGGAGCCTCAAAACATGTATTTCCAATGAAATCTTCATATTGAATTTTTGGGTGGAATGTAATACCTTTTCTAACTACTATGTACTTGGTAGAGAGAGTAAAAAGCAACAATTGCACTAAAAATGTTTGTAGAAATTTTTAATCTACATTTTTCTGTCTAAAAACATGCATTTAAGCTATCAAATGCAAAGAAAATGCAAATGCAATACGTTATTCTTTCTAGTATGAAAAAAGTTGGATATGCTACATTCACATGATGTTCTCTATGCATTCCTCTACAAACTACTATTACAAAAGCTTATACTTCTATCTGATTTATGTTAATAAGATAAATATTTGCAGAAATCCTTTTATTATTGCATATTTCATTTGGTACAATAGAGATACATAAGGCTGAAGGATAGTCAAATGTTTTAAAAGCAAGTCTCTGTGATGGCTTTGAAATTCCATGCACTCTGGATGACGAGAAAAGAAAAACAACCAGTAACTTAGTACTTGAAGAAGGGGTATATTTGGAAATTCATACCAATAACAAAGAATAGCTTGGATATGGTTAATGCCACAAAAATTTTTATTTGACATAAATTGTGTGTTTTAATCAAATCTACATTTTCTCTGCAGTAAGCTTTTGTCTATCTCTTATGCTTTACCAGTAATACAACATTATGTAAAGCTCAAGTTCACTAAGAGTTGAATGAATTGAATTGAGTTTTATTTATGGATGCTCTTTAACTGCTGTGGTTCTTAGCATCCCATTCTATATTGGGCGTGAAAGACCGGTAATTTTGCTCAGAGGCCTCTATCAGACTTGGTTTTTTTACGTGCCATAAATCTACGAAACGGGACCACTGACTTTACTTTTCTTCCGAAGGAAGCCATGCCAAGGATTTTTATGCCCGAAAAAATCCATTGCCCTCTGCCGGGTTTGAACCTGCGACCTTGGGAACTAGAGGCATGGTACCACTAGTCCACGGAGGACGACGAAAATGAAGAGGACTTCACAGGCTATTCACAAAAAATTCAAGGTATACATTTTATTTCTCATTCAAATATTTCCAACATATGGCATTTTAATCAAAACTGTTAAGAGCCATTTTTGAGAAAATAAAGTTTTCATGTAAAGGGTAGTGTGGTTTGGTCGGTGGGGCAGATTTCTTGAAAATATTCATATTGCATCCTTGGAAGATGATCTTAAATACCAAGTTAAGATATTTTATGTTTTCTTGTGCTATTGTCCTTTTTCCATGCACACTACACACACACATAAAAAAATTATTTAGGGCACCAAATGGATATTATGGTGAAATCTCAATATCAAATTTTTGGTTGTATGCGGTAATATAGGTAAGCAGTAAAGAAGGTAAAAATATTATTTTTGCAATAACTGGAGCCTGCCTCTAATATTAAGATATTAATGACAACCCTAAATTTTGCTTATCATTTTCAGTTTTCTTTAATTACTTTAATTAAACAGTCCAGGTATGTAAAAATATCAAATTTTAAAATTGTGAGATTATTGCAAAATTAATCATGAATTCAAAATGTAAATTTTTCTAAAATAGAAAAATATGAAACATGATGCCAAACTTGGATTTTTCCATATAACATTTATATTGATTGTGTGCTTAGATTTGCTGCCACAAGATAAATAGCAGCACTCCTTGTAGACATCATGAAATTGTTGTACTGATTATAGAAACCTCAAATAAACTGGAACAAATAGCTTTGCAAAATGTCATTTCCCCAAGTGATCTGAAGCTTGTTGCCATCCTCTCAGTTTTGTTATTATGATTTTAAATTAACATATTGGGAAGTTTAAAATGGTGACAGTTCATTCCAGAGCTGAAGCCTTTATGTTTTAAAACATGTGTATTAAGAGCAGGCGGCGCCGTGGCCGAGTGGTTAGACCGCTCGCCTCCCACCGAGGCGGCCCGGGTTCAATCCTAGGGACCTGCATGTGGGATTTGTGGTGGACGAAGCGGCGTCTGGGCAGGTTTTCTCCGGGTTCTCCGGTTTCCCCCGCCATTCATTCCACCAATTGCTCCATCATCACCTTTCCTTTCATCCATTTCACCAACATTTCGTTTCATCTACGTCCTTCATCCCATACCAGGCATCGGGCTGATCACCCATCCTGGATGCTCTGTCTGATCCATGAGTGTCTGCTCCTCGACGGGCCTCTGGCCCCAGGCACCCGCTTGTAAGTCCTGGGGGGTGTAAGTCCTACATAAGAGGAGGGTAAACAGATAATGAATGAATGTATTAAGAGCAAATTAACTGGAAATGCAAATACATACAAAAGCACTGCAAACATTCAGAAGTGCTTCAAAAACAAGAAGTCAAAAGAACAAAAGGAAATGAAATGGAAACATTCTTTTAACTACACTTCAAGTTGACAAAATGAAGAATGATTAGGCAAGATTTATTGCCAATGCACCAAAAACATATTTTTACTTTCTCTATCATGTACATAGTTGGTAGAGGAGGTATTGCATTCCACCCAAAAATTGGATACTGATATTTCAATAGAAATGCATGTTTTGAGATTCCCAAAACATTTTTAGAAAACAGGTTCATGTGTGTGTGTCTGTGAAGAGCTCGCCCAAAAATGTAATGTTCAATAAATACCAAACATGGTATTTCAGCATCTTCCAAAGCTGTAACACGATTATCCAGAAAATCTAACCACACCAAACTATCCTTTACAAAAAGATTTTTCGAAATTTTCAAAACTGGATCTAACAATTTTGATTAAAATATCAATGTTTAACATATTTGACTGACAAATGAAATGTATATCTTGAATTTTTCTGAGAACAGCGTATGAAATCCTCTTCAATCTGAGTTTTTACAGCTTGTAAACCATAAGAGATAAAGAAAAACTTAATGCACAAAAAAATGTAGATCTCATTAAATTACACAATCTATGTCAAATAAAAACTTTTGTGGCATTGACCGCTTCTGAGAGATTCTTTATTATTGGTCTGAAGTGTCAAATACTTCATACTTTTTCAACTGCAAAATTGCTATTAATTTTTTTCTTGTGGTCATGCAAAGAGAATGGAATTTCAAAGCCATCACTTAGCAAACTGTTCTTAAAGGAATTGACTAGTGCTTAAGCCAACTGTGTTCCATTATTCCCCTGTACCTATAAGGAAGTATGTAATAAAACCATTTCTACAGATGTTTATCTAGATTAGATGAAGTAGATACAAGAATATGCTCTTGTAAGAACATTTTGTTGAAAAATGGGTAGAGAAAGTCACATGAATGTTACACATTAGATTTTTATAGACAAATTATCGCTTGAAAAGTTGAGGTTATAAGAACTAACCTCTGCTGTGATAATCTGGAAACAAGAAAGTGCTTGGGTTTTGTTGATAAATTGTGAAGCGTGAGAGTAAACAATTGAAAATTTTAGTTATTTATGCTTGTTCAGTTAATAACAAATGCCACAACAGAACTTCTATTAATCCATCTCCATGGTGTAAGGGTAGCATGTCTCATTAGCTAGAGAGCCAAGTGAAATTCAGTTGGACTGAGATACCTACTTAACGTTTTCTTTTCCCTTATACTCAGAAGATTAACTCTAAAGCCACTGGACTCATTTCATATATTCATTCACCATCAGATATAACTATCTGGTTAAAAGACATTAAGTTAAAAGAAAAATCTAATGTGTTGCTTTCACATGACTTTCTCTAATCACTCTAAACTAAGCTTACGTAGGCTTATTCTTCTGTCTACTTCTTGTTTTAAAGATAAACTTTCATTAGGCATTTTGTAATTTGTAGGTATAATAAGCATACAGTAGGCTAAAGTGAGTCATATTTTTAATTTTTAAAAAGCAGATTGCTGTGTAATGGCTTCATAATTCTTTACTTCTTGCATAACCATGAGAAAAAAAAACTGATGTTACACTCACATGACTTTCTCCACCTCTATCATTTATTAGTGGGTATATAAACTAATCCTACTAAAGCTTATTTTTCTATCTATTTCATTTTAATTGAGATATACCGTTGTAGAAATAGCTACATTACACATTTTGTTATAGATGCAAAGGGAATAGCGATAGTAAAATGTTTAACTGGACACTATGCGCTGCCCTTAAAAATTCCACACTGTTTCCATGCAATCGCAAGAAACAACTGAATTTTGACAGGGCTTTAAAAGAATGATCAAGTAACGAACAATTTGGACCATTAATAATAATTATCTCAGAAATAGCTTATGCTACAAAAAAGTTATTTGACATAAATTGTGAATTTTAAACAGCTCTTAACTTTTGTGTAGTACATTTTCCGTCTATCACTTGACATTTAGCAGTTATAGGCTATTCCCAAAAAATTCAAGATATACATTTATTTGTCATGTAAACATCTTTAAGGTATTTTAATCAAAATTGTTACAGCCATTTTTTAGAAAATCAAAACTTTTGAAAAAGTGTTCCATGTAAGGGTAGTTTGGGGTAGGAGGATATTATTGAAAATCGTGTCGCATCTTTGGAAGGTACCAAACCTTGGTGTTTCGTTTTATAGTTATACTGTTCATACACACAGACCTTATTGTAAACATGCTTTTTACTTTCCCTACAGTATATTAAGTAGGGGAAGTATTGCATTCCACCCAAAATTTGATACCGAGATTTCATCAGAAATGCATGTTTTGAGCTGCCCTGAATCCAGATAAAGCATTTTTGGAAGCATGTCCATGTGTGTCTGTCTATGAACAGCTTAACTCAAAAATGAAAAGTTGGATAAATACCAAACTTGGTATTTAAATTTAGTACCTTTCAAGGATGCAACAGGAAGATTTTCAAGAAAATCCCCCCACCCAAACTACCCTTTACATGGAAACTTTTTCGAAGATTTTGATTTTCTAAAAAATGGATCTAATGATTTTGATTAAAATACCATATATGAAAGATATTTACATGACAAATAAAATTTATATCTTGAATTTTCTGGAAGTAGTCTAGGAAGTCCTCTTCATTCAGAAGAAATTTTGTATAACTTGCAAATGTTAAGTGATAGATGAAAACATTGTACACAACAAATGTAGATCTCTTTAAAACATAAATAAGTTTTTTGTGGCATAAGCCATTTCTGAGATATCCATTATTAAAGGTTCGAATTGTTCAACACTTGTCATTCTTGTAAAGTCCCATTAATTTTCAGTTGTTTCTCGCAATTGCATGGAATTTTAAGACCAGCATATAGCATTCAGTTCTTAAACATTTGACTATCATTATTCTCTTTGTATTTATAACAAAATATATAATGTAACTATTTTTGCAAAGATTTATTTGGATTAAATGTAGTAGATAGAAAAATAAGCTTTAGTACGGATGGTTTGTATACCCACTAATAAACATAGAGGGTAGAGAAAGTCATGTGAATGTATCAAATCGGATTCTTTTTATTCAGGAGGCCTCAAAACATGTATTTCGGGTGAAATCTCAGTATCAAATTTTTGGGTGGAATGCAATACCTTCTCTATTCACTATGTATGTGGTAGAGAAAGTATAAATGAATAGCGATTTACCATTTGAAAAAAGTATAAATATTTTCAAAATTCAAACCAATAACAACAAATATCTCGAAAATGGTTAAGGCCACAAAAAGTTTTGACATATATTCTGTGCTTTAATGAGATCTATATTTTTTGACTAATAAGATTTTTTTCCATCTCTTATGGTTTACCAATTATACAAAAGTCATCAGAATGAAGAGGCCTTCACAAGCTATTCTTAGAAAATTCAATATAGGCATTTTATTTGTTATGAAAATATCTTAAACATATGGTACTTTAATCAAAATCGTTAAAGCCATTTTTGAGAAAATATAACATAACGAAAATTTTTCCATGCAAAGACTAGTTTGGGGTGAGGATCTTGGAGGATGTGAACTTAAACACAAGTTTGACATTTAACCGATCTTTCTTTTTTTAATTGTGCTGTTCACAGACACACATGCACATGGACCTTTTCGTAAAAATGCCTTATTTTGGATCCACAAATATTTCCAGTAAAATCTCTGTATCAAATTTTTTGGGTGGAATTTAATAATTCCTCTACTATAGGTAAGCAGTAGAGAAAGTAAAAATCTGCTTCATATATTCACATGACACTCTACCCATTCTTCATGAGCTATTTGTACCAAAGGTACATCCTTGGTAGATGCTGAAGAACTTACAAACTTATCTATTTCTATAAAAGTTTTATTACTTTATTACCATCCTTTTAAATAAATTTAAAGGACATGTTCAATTACAAATATAAAATAATTTAACAAGTACAGCTTATAATTTTACATTACTTCTTTTACATTGCACGTACATTAAGTTTACCTTAAATATCATTTTCACTTTACGTTGCTTTACCATGCCTAAATTCATCTATACTATAAAATTAATTTTCTATTAAGTATTTCTTTATTGTTTTCATCATTACATTTGGCTGGTTTATGTACTTTAATTCTCTAGGTAATTTATTGAATCAGGGGACTTCAAAACATGTTTTTCCGGTAAAATCTCTATCCAGTTTTCAGGTAGAAAGAAATATTTCCTGCTTACTTGGTAGAGAAAGTGGGAGATAAAAATCAATGGTATTACTACTGCACATCTTTACTCTACAAAATGATGACAGTGTATAAGCTTTTTAGAATTTTCACCACAAAATAGGGGCTCTAGTAATAACACATGAGCAGTGTAAAAGAGACTTAAAGAATAACTTTCATGGAAATGTTTTTAACTTTAGGTTTGCTCAATAATAATGTTTCAAACTGCAACTATAACAAAATGTTTGGCTTTTACACTTAACATAAACAAAATCCTGTTAACATCTGTATTATAATCCAGTGTTTTGTCTGCAACATTAAATTAACTTAACCTGGGAACATCAATTACTAATAGAAGAATCCATTTTTCTTTTCTGAGGAAAAGAATGCTACTACTATGAAGGGAACAGAATGATTTACAATATAAGAGAACCTTTAATAACTCCCAGTATAAATGCTACTATAATGAATCTGCTTTGCTTCAGCCAGTAGAACACTGAATTAACCCATTAGCTTGCAATGCTGGCCCTACATAGTGGAAACAAATTCTGTTTCCTGTGTTACTAGTTAGGTAGTAAATGAGAACTGTCAAAGAAAAGCTTGCTATTCTATGTCTAGTTACACCCAAAATTGGCTTCCCAGCATAAAAGAGGCCCTGAAAGGAAAAAGAAAGGAGGGGGAGCATAAGCAAGTCAGTAAACAACTGAATCTGAGGCTATTGTTAATGAGGCAATCTGTGAAAACTGAAATCAACAATGAGGCAATCTGTGAAAACTGAAATCGACTATCATTTCTTATAAAGTAGGAAAGGGGTAAAGGAATTTTTATTTAAAAAATCTAAAGTTTGTTATTTAAGACATTTATTAATATTAATACATACAATGCATATGCATAGTTTCACTTTATGGCAAATTTGATTCCGTATCATTACTTTTGGGAGTTTTCTTTTATGTGGAAAAATGAGTTATTGAGATGTGTGCAATCAATACCTAGCATTTAAAATAAAATTAGATAACACTGCTTGCACATATCCAATTGCAATATCAAAAGCATATTGCTAATGCCACTTCAAGAGGCTCAGATATTGAGGTATGTATAGCAGGCTTCTAATCGTTGGCATGACACTGACGGAGTATGAGTTTGTTATAAGGGATAATTAAAAACACATACAATTTGATTGCAACTTGAGATATTTAAGTTTTGTACTCTATGCTTTGAATATTGTGCATTTGTTCATCTGGAGTTCACTTTGTGTTGCTGCTGTTTACGTAAAGTGCCATGTCTCATTTTGAGTTCCTTACCGTGATACTTTCAATAGTTGTAATGCAAGTTATCATATACAAATATTTAATATTGTGATTAGCTCTCTGCAGTGGAGAAGAGGCTGCTCTCGATTTAACATATGCTAAAATATATTTCACCAAGCTAACTGGTAAAACATTAAAAAATGAGTACAGCAGGTATGAAAATGGTATGAAAATGCCATCTGAGAGGTAAATCATAATTTTTGTTTTATTTCTGTGATGCATTGTTAGGTATGGGAGTACTTGATTTCACTATGGCCATAGACTGTTCATCATTTTAGCAACTCCTAATATAGCTGTTAAAGCACTCAAAGTTGAGATGAAAAGTGAAATTATATATGAGAGTACAAGCAACTTAAGTTATTTTATTTCTGCACCAAGTTGTATGGTATGATGGAACCTGAAGACCTACTCTGCTATAGCGAAATATGCATAATACTGTGTTCGAGATGTACTAGAATTACCATGATTTTGTCTTATTAACGCAACAATAAATGTGTATTTTTTTTACTTAGTTTCGCGCACTTTAGCAATAGGCAAGAAGCAGAGGTTAAGTAATGTTACAAAACTTACAGCTCAGATATAATCACCATTTCTTTTAACAATTCACAAAAACAGCAGCATAAATTATTTTAAACGTTTACAATTATTTTCGGGCAACCAGAGGTAAAACTAAACTGTGCAACAGCATAATTAAATAACCGTTTTATTGAAATCTGTAAATTCAAATTGTGTAATCCTTTCTGTACCTTTAAATATGTTATGAAAGGAAATAGTGAAAACTTAAAATTACTGGTGTGTTGGCTTCCAAAATTCTTTCTGAGTTATTAATTTGCAGAATCGTAATTCTCTCTCGTCCCTTTAAATGTGAATGAGGTTAGGTAGGTTAAGTAAAGGACAATACTTTTGCAATATCTTGACAGATCTTTCAAACAGCCTAACACATATCATATTCTATTCTCCTGAAACTTTCTTCACTTCATTTTAGACATACTAAAATGCATAGAACTCTGACGTTTCTTGTAGGTCTTAGTTTTGAAACATTTTGACAACACATCGCCACTCCCCCCAAGTCCACATTTAGCACGCGGCCATATTGAATGTTATTCGGCGCACTTACAAGCGTATTTCGTTACTAGTTTGGAATTACACAGGCAATAAATTGTCAGTAATACATATAGACAAACGAAATTAATTAACCAGTATGATGCACAAGCTAATATAAACTTAAGGTCCCCTAGATGCTGGGTATAACGTATGAACTACATTCTAATACGCCAGACTTCTGCGCGATCGGGTGAACTGGATTTCACGATGATGGCTGCTAGTGCGGGAAGATATCGAGTTAGAGTGCGTGTATAATTTCGGTGTATTCCTGGAAAAAGTGAATGAGGGACAACTGAGGTGAGTAACAGAATCAATTTTTACTTTCTCAGCCACAGTTTAAGCCATATATTCTAGAGGATCATGATATATATATCCGGTAAAACCGATTTGTACGGTGTGAATCTCGGGTCGTAGGCGTTACAGTTTTCAGCTGTTACAGATCGAAATGTCAACAAAATAGCGTGCGCGGCCGAATCTATCACGCGAGATTTTAAGGATACTGTTGCCGAAATCATACAGGAAACAAGCATTGAGTACACTTTTCATGATAACATGAAGAGAAAAAATACCGAGAGAAATGTACCGGGATTAAACACTAATTAGTTAAATTCATCACTTTTTGAAATTAATATTTTACACCTTCGCAATTATAGAACAAATGAGTATTGTACTTCCCTGTAGCATCGATTATGTTCAGACATATCTTTTGGGATATTTTTCGATAATAAATAACCCCTACTTCAAATAGAAGAAATATTACATTTTTTTTACTTGGAAATTATAGTATTTAATAAAAATAACGATTAGACATATCTCTTGATCTTCAAATAAATTAAGCGCAAAATCGCAATGTAAGAGAAAAGTCATGAAAAACAAAAAATCACATTTCTGTAACCTTCTGCAAGTTGATTTAACATAAATTATTAGGGTTCAGACTCATCAATCAAGTCTTTAACGCAAATCAGGCGGATTCTGTATTAGCCAATGTACACAATGTCGCTAAAATTACAGGGAAATTGGTTATTTTAAGCCAAATTCTGACGAATGTAACCTCTTACATCTCCATGCTGTCAAATGAAAATTAATAACAAAGTCTAATTTTTTGACGTTTCTAGAACTTGAAAAAGTTTAACCTTGGTTATGATTTTGAAGTTTTGAAAGGCGCTTTTCTGCTAGATTATAGAAACAATTTCTGAAGTTAATTTGCCCTCCAAAACTGTTATAGGGACGTTAGTGTTTAGAAAACAAAGTAAAGGTTTAGTCATGAGCTTCAGAGGTCTATTTCGGCTTTTTAAATTGCTGAATTTCATTATTGATGTAACTATACGTATAACAAGACATAACGCGGATAAACAGACACAGGCGTTATGAACTACTTTCCAGGGGGCGAAAATGCCTTCCTTCTGCGAGTCACCAAATAGGCAACACACCATTCAGCAGCATATGAAAAACTAATGGATGGCCAGCCTGAGAAATAGTAGCGCTTGCGAGTCCCATTTTCGCCACCTCTGGGTCACTACTTGGCTGTTTCAAAGTTTTTAGCAGGTGTAATTACAAGAACTGACGTTTTAACATAATCACACGCACAGAGAAAAAGAGGGATTTGTTGGGGGGGGGGGAGAAAACAATTTACCATTTGATATACCTATATTATTATTATTATTATTATTATTATTATTATTATTACTATTACTACTACTATTATTTTCCTTTTTAGCTCATAAAGTTCTCTCTAATGAAACACATGGCAGTAGAGCTCGGAGTACCTGAGGTTATTCGACATCTGCGTATCTGCGTTTTGGTTTATTTTTAATCGCAATATTGTAATCGTATCATTAATTAGGTTCATAACATGGCTGGAAAGTTTGAATAATTATAATAGGTTCGAGAATGAAAGATATAACTATTCCTTCGGAAGGGAAGTAAAGCTGGTGGTCCCGTGTCGTAGATTTACGACACGTAAAAGAACCTCAAGCCTGATAAAGAGCCTTCTGAGCAACATAGAATGGGACGCTAAGGACCACAGCAGTTAAAGAGCGCCCACAAATAAAACTCAACTCAACTACTAGGGATATAATTGAAACATCTTTCCAGATTTCTGATAACTGAGTTGAAAATATTTATAACAAAGAAAACAAATTTTTTTTCTCAGCAAATCCGTAACAAAAGCAAATCATTTTCGAATTAAATGTGCTGCACAGGAGTTCTGAAAGATCTGCAGCATTGGAAACCTGTTTTCAGAACATCCATAGAAACAACAGAGTAAGGAAAAAGCTGTTAGGTAAAAAACATACAGCCTCTACTTCATCACGTAGCTACTTTAAAGTTAATTAGAATATTCATTTTAATCTAACAATTTCAAAGCAAGGGTGCAGAGGGTTAATGCAAATCATCTTAACATATTACTTTTATTAATAGATTTTATTGCTTGTATTTGTTTCTAAGCCAAACTTTTTGTTGTTGGGAATTAACATTTCATACCCTCCTCGAGGACCAGGATGTTTCAAGACAGCTCTATATAGAAGGGTTAGCGTATTCATTTTCGAGCTGGAGGTCCGAGCTTGAATCTCGGTTTGGGGTGAGTTGTTTTGATAAAGGTTTTCCCATTTCTTGAGAAATATCGCATAGCTTTCAGCTCTTTTGACCCCGGGCTCATTTGAGTATTCCTTTCGTACATTTATTCATCGTACATGAAGATTGGTGTTATGATATTAGAAAAAACATACACATTGTGAAACTTAATGTTTTGTTCAAGAGCTTAAACTCTTTTAAGAGTACCAAGAACATCTAACATGCCATAATAAACTGATTTATCTATACTAACACTATAAAGAGAGAAAATATGTGCGAGAGAGAGAGGGAGAGAGAGGGAGAGAGAGGGAGGGGGGAGAGAGAGAGAGAGTCGGAAACCACTGAGTCGAATTTGATAATTCTTTCGTCACTGAAAATCACTGTTCTTCCGGACGGACCTAGGATATAAAATATTACGAAAAAATTCAAATTGGGAGAGTTTAGGAAGGGTTTAATATTCTTATTGTATATGTATATTGTATATGTATATCGTATGCGTATACCGGAGGATTGTCTTGTTACTTTATTGCGAACATGGCTGTCTTTTAATGACTACTAGTCCAAAGACGTAACTAAGAAAGCCTAAATCTATTAAAATTGACTTGTTGAAGGGGGAAATATATCCTATCATGTTTATATAACCAAATTTCCCTTTCGTTGAGCTTTGTTAACAAGGCACACTTGGGCTAGAATCTAGCAAAAATGGTAAACTACCTTACAACTTTCCAAAAGGTCAACTATTTTTATTTTCAATTCCTAACATGCAAATCAGCATCGTTTGACCAACCTAGGCTAAAATTTGTACGCTTATTCTGTTGGACCCAACGATTATTGTTAACCTTACAACTCTCAAAAACTGCCCATTCCATATTTTCAATCTCTCGTATAGAAATCTGTACTGGTTAACCCATGTGATCAAACTATTGTACAATTATATTATAAGACCTAGGGAAAAAACGGTTACCTTAAAATTTCCAAAATTTAGCTTTATCCTTTGTTTTCAACCCCTTATGGACGAAACTATACTGCTCGGTCAATCTATTTTGGACACACATCTATACATTTGAACTATAGAACTTGGCGAAAGTTATAGGGTACCTTACAACTTAAAAAAATACCTGTACTCTACTTCCAACTCCTTATATACAAATTTACATTTTTCCAATCTGGACAAAACTTTGGACGCTTACGCTTTATACACGAGTGTAAATTGTAAGCTGAAAACGACTTTCAAAACCAATTCCATAACCTTATTTTCAACTTCTTACTTGTAAAATATATCCTTGCAAAATTACATAAGACAGCTAGTATGTGATATTTGAATGAAATATTGTACATTTTTTAGACCTGCATCGTCGTTGATATAGTAATTCTAAATTAAGTTTGATCCCCTCTCCCCGTTCTTAATAAGGCGGTGATGCTGATGACACATACAATGAAATGACATTTGGGAAATGAATTTTTGGAAGGGAACGTTCTAGGCGTAAGTTTAGGGTACCTTCTCGGCATTTGCCAGTTATGAGGACTGAGAAAACTGAAAAACACCTCAATCAGGAAAGAATTATCCTGACGGGAATTCAACCGCGGACTTCCGGTTCATGAGTCATGTCTTAAGGACTTCGGCACCCGTAGGTTTCCCCTGTTAATTTTTTTAAGGTAAGAGGAAGGACTGTATTCCACTCAAACATTCAATATGGAAATTTCACCGAAAATGCACGTTTGAGATCATTGAATCAAAAAAGCCTTTTTGGGAAGAGGTTCCTCTCTCTCTCTCTCTCTCTCTCTCTCTGTGAACAGCATAATTCAAAAACAAAAAATCTGTTAAATACGAAATTTTGCTGCTTAAATTCAGCATATTTCAATGATACGATACGAAGATTTTCAAGAAATTCTTCCGCACCAAAACTTCCTTACCTACATGGAAAAAGGTCCTTGTGTTTTTATTTTCTCAATAAACGGTCTAACGATTTTGATTAAAATGTCACATGCTTAATGTATTAACATGAGAAGTAAATTGTATATATTATATTTTATGTGAATATCCTGTGAACTTCTCCTTATTTCAATGGATGTTGCATATGTTTTTTGCAAAGGATGCACTCAATTTCGTAATAATTTCACACAAAATGCTTCTTTTTTAAATTTGATATAGCGAATGTTGGTACATGATGGATACATAGATAGGTATTATTTATTGCCAGAAACTATTACAGTATTTTGTTAGGTATACTTTGTCTAGATGGCAGGCCTTAATTGAGGGAAGTGTTAATAAATAATAATAAAAAAACCAATAAAATAAAAACCTACAAAATTATATTAAAACATCATTTGCACTATACAATGGATTAGTCATCAGTGCATAGCGTATAGTTCTCTTAAGGTTAAGTTAGGGAGTTCTCTTAATCTTTGTGATAGAGCATTAAACAATTTGACCGAAAAAACTAAATAGGTAACTATTCTGAAATTTAGTATACTTAAATTTATTATCATATAAATTTTGACTATTTTGTGTCTAGCAGTTATGAATATTTGAGCAAACTGTAAAACTCTTTAATCTCTCTTTTTCGTGATATTTTTGAGGAGGGATTAAGGCACCGTACAGTAGGTATATATTTATGGTAAAATCTCGATACGGAATTTTTGGGTAGAATACAATACTCCTCTACCTACAATTGCTAAGCGGCTGAAAAAGTAAAAATTGCTCATCAGAAATACTATTCACAGTTTTATTTTCATTCTTATTGTTGAGTTTTATTTCTATAGGAATTAAGTTTCGAATATCTCCCTCTCTCTCTCCCCCTCGTGTTTCCATTCTCTAGGGATGGTACTGAATTACTCTAATTAGATAAACATTCCCCCATCCATCGAGGAATCGAACCCAGCATGTCTGGCTAGCAATCTGACCACTCGACCACAGAGGCAGTCTAATATATTAGCAGCGTATACGATTAATTAATGCGGGGTCAAATATGACTTCCTCTTTTCTTGATTATATGCTGCATTTTCATTTACTCATCTGCAATTTGTATAGTTTAGTTTTGTTGATCAAATGAATTGTAATGAAAATACAATTGAGAAAATTTAGACGTATAGAAACGTACTATTTTGAAAATGGTTAACAGAAAAAAGAAAGAGATATTTGTGATTATTTATATGCACTAAATAGATCTACAAGTTTTGGGAATCTTATTTGATTTTACTTTCCCTGCCACGTACATAATAGGTGAGAAGATATTGCATTCCACCCAAACATTCGAGATTTCACTGCAAATACATGCTTTGAGATCCCCTGAATAAAAAAAAAATACTTTCTCTACTACGTATAGCAATTAGGGAAAGTATTGCATTCCACTCAACAATTCGATACCGAGATTTCACCAGAAATACATGTTTTGAGGCCCCTGAATCCAAAAAAAGCGCTTTAGAAAAAGATTCGTGTGTGTCTGTGAACAGCATAGCTCAAAAAACGAAAAGTCGGATAAATACCAAACTTGGCCTTTAGGTTTAGTGTCTTTAAAAAATGCGCCACAAAGAATTTCAAGAAAATCCCTCCACCCCAGACTACACTTTACATGGAGCATTTTTAAAACATTTTGATTTTCTCAAAAATGGCTCTAACAGTTTTGATTAAAATATCATATATTTAAGATATTTTTATGACAAAAAAATGTATATCTTGAATTTTTTGGGAATGTCCCCAAAAGTCCTCTTCTTTCTAAATGGCTTTTGCATAACTAGTAAACCGTAAGAGACAAAATTTTTCTACACAAGAAACATAGAGCTCGTTAAAACTAAATTTATGTCATATACATTTTTTTGTCGAGTGAACCATTTCCGAGATATTCCTTGTTATTTGTTTGAATTTTCCAACATACTTTTTCTCAAATGGGAATTCGTTTTTTTATGTCCTGGACATGCAAAGCGAATGAAATGCCCTACATAGCAACCAGCTCTTAAAAGATGCAACTATCGCTTAAAGCCTACCATATTCTCCTCGCACCTACAAGAAAATTAGCAATAAGGTAGTTTCTGCAAATGCTTATCTCGATTAACAGGAAGCATATGGAGAATAAGCGTTTGTAAAAATAGTTTGTACAAGAGTAGAGAAAGTCATGTGCGTGTAACACATCAGCTTTTTAGAAAAAGGTCCTTGTGTTTGTGTGTCTGTCTGTCTGTGAACAGCATAACTCAAAAACGAAAAGTCGGATAAATGCCATTTAAGTTCAGTGTCCTTCAAAGATGCGTCACAAAGATTTTCAAGAAGGTTCCTCACTCCAGACTACCCTTTACATGGAAAATTTTGATTTTCTGAAAAATGGCTAACGATTTTGATTAAAATATCATGTTTAAGGTATTTTAATGACAAATGAAATGTTATCATAAATGTCGCCAAAAGTCCTCTTCATTCTGAATGAATTTCGCACAAATGGTAAACAGTAAGAGAGAGACAGAATTTTACTACACAAAAAATGTAGATCTTGTTAAAACACACAATTAAGTCACATACATTTTTTTGTTGTTGAATGAACCATTCCCGATATATTCCTTGTTATTTGTATTTTCCAACTTATACTTTTCTCAAATGGGAATTCGTTATTCCTTTTTTTATGTCCTGGACATGCAAAGAGAATGGGATGCTCCACATAGCAAACTAGTTCTTAAAAGATTTGATTATCACTTAAAGCGTACCATATTCCTGTTGCACCTACAAGAACATTAGCAATAAGATAGTTTCTGCAAATGTATATCTCGATTAGCATGAAGCAGGTATATGGAGAATAAGCGTTTGTAAAAATAATTTGTACAAGAGTAGAGAAAGTCATGTGAGTGCAACACATCCTTTAACTGGATATCGTGCAACGAATGTAGGCTTGAAGTGAACATTCAGTCAGTCCGGGTCTGTTGAGCTTTATATAACCGATTTTCCATTTCCAAGGTATAATCGAAAACTCCGAAATAAACCCTATCCAGGTAATTAACTCCTTCGAAACTGGACCTACCAGCGTATAAGATCTATGATCTCTCAGTTATACGGAATTTCACAAAAGTTGAAATTACTTTCAAAAGCCATTTTATAGATATCACGTTTCTTTGTTATGCATTACCCCTTACACTTCGATCAATGTATCTGTATGCCACCCTACTTTTACCTTTCTCCAAAAATTCTTTCAGACTTAGAAACGTACACAATACCTGTATGTCCAGTGAAATCCTGATACCGAAATTTTGGGTCGAATCACAACCCATTGTAGTGGGCTATGAAAGAACGCAATGTAGTCAATGGGTACAGAAATCAATGAATGCTTACTAACTGCTTATTTTTACTTTCTCTACTACGTATAGTAAGTAGGGGAAGTATTGTATTCCACTCAAAAATTCGATACCGAGATTTCACCGGAAATACATGTTTTGAGACCCCCTGAATCCAAAAAAACAGTTTTGGAAACATGTCCGTGTGTGTCTGTGTGTGTGTGTCTGTGAACAGCATAACTCAGAAACGAACAGTCGGATAAACACCAAACTTTGTATTTAGGTTCAGTATCTTCCAGAGATGCGACACAAAGGTTTTCAAGAAAATCACCCCACCCCAGACTACCCTTTACATGCAAAATTTTAATTTTCTCAAAAATGGCTCTAACGATTTTGATTAAAATATCATATGTTTAAGATATTGTCATGAGAAATGAAATGTATATCTCGAATTTTCTGGGAATGTCTCCAAAAGTATTCTTCATTGTGAACGACTTTTGCATAACTGGTAAACCATAAGAGATAGACAAAATTTTACTACGCAAAAAATGTAGATCGCGTTAAAATACACAATTTATGTCATATACATTTTTTGTTGTTGAGTGAACCGCTTTCGAGATATTGCTTGTTATTCCCTTACATTTTCCAATACTTATACTTTTTCTCAAATTCGTTATTCATTTTTTTATGTGCTGGACATGCAAAGAGAATGGAATGAGCCAAATAGCAACCAGCTCTTAAAAGATTTGACTATCGCTTAAAACCTACCTTATTCCCCTTGCATCTACAAGAAAATTACCAATATGATTGACATCTCGATATCTCGATTAACATGAAGCATATGGAGAATAAGCGTTTGTAAAAATAGTTTGTACAAGAGTAGAGAAAGTCATGTGAGTGTAACACGTCAGATTTTTCTACTTTTATGCATATGCGACACTGGAAGATTCGAATTGTGGAATGCTAACTACACTTCGCATCCTCTTAAACTGAGGGATCGTTAAAAGAAGATGTTTCCTAATAGTAATGTCAATAATAAAGTTCCACGTAATTTCATTAAGATTTATCGGAATTTCCAAACAACAATTCTATGCAGTATGTTAAGTTCGTTGTGCAAAATATATTTGGAGAATGAAACCAAACAGATCCATTATAATGTTGGTTGATTTTAGGAAAAAAGCAAAAAATCCTCATGCTTCATATTGAATAATGAATACCTATATTTAACTGTAAATACGTGTTTTGAAATCGTCTCTTGAATAAAAAGGAGCAGTTTTAACAAACGTTCCGCGTGTTTATAACAGCATAATTATAAAACGACATATATCTTCAAGTTTTAATTTTTAATACCTGAAAAATACATTCTTTAATGTGTTGTGATAGATGCTGTATCATATATTCTGAAAAAATGCTGATTATTCCACTCTTCTAAAGCTTGTGTTTGTCCCTCCGGCTGAATTGCCGGCAAAGAGCTTCGAATTATATAAATTATATTATTATACAGAGTGAGCCAAAAAACTACGAACCGCCTGCGCGGTGCTTTTTCCTGTCCGCGTCCTCGGCGCTCGTTGCCGTCTGCCGCTATCATAGAAAGGCAACCATACAGCATTTTTAAAACTGCTTTTAAAGGTTTTACTTACCAACTTTATGAAAGGAAATGCTGAAACTGGCCACCGTCTTTGTCCATACATTTTTGGCACCTCTTTAGGAAACTATCCATCACTATCCACGATGGACAACGACGGTGGCTAGTTTCAGCATTTCCTTTCATAAAGTTGGTAAGTAAAACCTTTAAAAGCAGTTTTAAAAACGTTGTATGGTTGCCTTTCTATGATAGCGGCAGACGGCAACGAGCGCCGAGGACGCGGAGTCGGTTCGTAGTTTTTTGGCTCGTTCTGTACCTTGCCATTTTAGTTCTAAAGTTTCGCTGAGGTAACTCTTCTTGATGACTAATCATTCCTTTTGCAAACGTATACCACCAAGGAATGCCAGCAATTAAAATTACGGCAGTAAAGAGACTACATTATACGTAGCTTCCCGTAACATAGCAATGAATTGCTAATGTCTACTATTACTGCTGTAAAATGGCTGAAGTCATACAATTAAAAGTTAATACATAATTTTTAGTCCTTGCTCGATACCCTGCACTAAATGGATTGCACTAATTAAAACTAAAACGGGCGTAAAGGGGATGGAGTAGACATTCAGTGTTAGTAAAAATGTTTAATCCGTATTTCGTATGTTAGCTATACTAGTTATCAACTGATAATACGCAAATATTATTATTCCCGTAATTTCTTGATAGTGTTCTGGCAGAGATCGAACCGGCCGCCGGATGACAGGACCCTACATCACGACAGTAGAGCTCCTTACCTTCCATAAATCACATCCTGCCTTGAGTATCCTAAATCCTTCAACCTACATGGCGGTTAAGCCCTAAATGTCCCGTTATGTTGTTCATCAATCAGGCCAACTGCTACCACTTACAAGAACCAAATATGATTTAGAATATTTGTCAACTTGAAAATTACACATTAGTATTTACACGTATATAAATCATGGAGTTAAAACCTTTTTATAAAACAGAGAGTGATAAGGGGCAGAGTGTTAGTATGTTGACAAAAATTCTGTCTTTAAAGCTGGGCGGCACTTAGCAGAGTTTTGTAAAAACGGAATACCCTCCCCATTGTGTAATACAATATTCTAAATAATTCTAAATTTTGCTAAGTATACACTTAAATACAGCAGTTGCACAACAGAATTCAAAATGAACTTCTATATATTTATAAAATGAACAGTTAAAATGGTAAATTTAAGCAATGCCTTAAGTTTCTGACATGAAAAAGAGTTTAATTGGCTGTAGTCCAATTAAATTATCTAAAATCGATATGAAACGCCATTTCCGTTTTCTGATGTGATTGCGATAACATACATATGTTATCTTTTCCTTGTAGTGCGCTTGGAACTCATACACGAGCATCTTATTCTTGACTATATTTGTGAATTTGTTAATATTATTCAGCACCTTCGTTGAACCTCTCCATATTATCATTTTTTCCCCCTACAGCTTATCTGTGGTAGACAGAGAAAGTATTGTATCCCATTCAGAAATTGGTTTCGGAAAAAATGTTTTGAGGTATCCTGTCAAGAAAAGCAATTTTATAAAAAATTTGTGCACATGCATGTGCGTGGGAGAGAGAGAGAGAGAGAGGGAGGGAGGGAAAGAGAGAGAGAGTGAGTGTGTGTAATATACCTAGCTCATGAACGCAACTACAAATGAATACCAAACTTCGTATTTAAGTCCAACATCCTTCAAGGATGAAAGGATTTGCAAAATCCTCCATTTCACTTTATACCAATTTTTGGTTATTTTTATTTTCTTAAAAAAGGTTCTAACGATTACATTAAAATGACATAAAAGATTGAGATGCTGACAGAACAAATATACTGTATATCTAGAATTTTGTGTGAATATCCTGCAAAGCCCTCTTCATGTATAGACTTTTATAAAACTGAAAGATAGGTAAAAAATCTGGTGTGTTAAATTCACATGACTTTCTCTACCCTCTATCACTTATTAGTAGGTATACAAATTATTTTAGAAAATTTATTTTCCTATCTATTTCATTTTAATCGAGATATCCAGAAATAGCTGCATTACACATTTCATTATAGATACAAAGGGAATAACGATCAAATGCTTCAGAATTGGACGCTATATGCTGGCCTCAAAATTCCACATTCTTTCCATGCATTAGCGAGAAACAACTAAAAATCAACAGGATTTTAAAGGAATGGCTAATCGAACCATTAATGAGGATATCTCGGAAATTGCTGATGTCACAAAAAAGTTATTTAAAATAAAATTTGTGTTTTGAAAGGATGTCCAATTTCTGTGTAGTAGGTTTTCGTTTATCGCTGAACGCTTACCCGTTATTCATTCCTTTCGAATGAAGAGGACTTCAGAGGCTATTCTAAGAAAATTCAAAATATAAATTTTATTTGTCATGTAAATATATTTAATGTTTGGTATTTTAATCAAAATCGTTATTGCCATTTTTTAGAAAATCAAACATTTCGACAAATGTTCCATGTAGAGGTTAGTTTGGGGTGGAGGATTTTTTTTTAAATCTTCGTGTCGCATCTTTGCAAGGTACTGAACTTAAACACCAAATTTGGTATTATCCGACGTTTCGGTTTTGAATTATGCCGTTCACCAGTAAAAACCTACTGTAAAAATATGCACAACTCCTTAAAATATGCAGTTGGTTAAATAGTTCTATTATAGCGTTAGCTGTTTCTCAGATATTTCTAACCGTTCATTTGAATTTTCCGGTATTTTAAGCAATACACTTTTGAAATGTTATGTTCATTCTTTTGTTTCTCATCAGCCGTGCAAAGAGTATATGCATGTATATTACATAGACTGTCGTTCCAGTTTTGTACGTGTGTCTGCATACCTATAATAACATTTGAAATAATGACGAATAATTATCAGCAAGTATGTAGAAAGATAAGGTTTTGTATCAATAATTTTGGGCTATGAAAATGAAAGAGAAAGTCGTGTGATTGCTACATAACGCATTTTGTTATGTAGCAGTCACAATACTTTCCCTACTTACCTGTAGTATGTAGCGTAGAGTATTGCATTTCATCCAAAAATTCAATACTGAGATTTCACCGGAAATACACGGTTTGAGACACCCTGAATAAAAAAAACCCATATTTAGAAAAAAGGCCCGTATATGTATGTATGTATGTGTGTGTGTGTGTGTGTGTGTGTGAAGGTACGTGCGTGCGTAGGCATGCAGCATGCTGTATGCTTGTATGTATGTATGTATGTATGTATGTATGTATGTATGTATGTATGTATGTATGTATGTATGTGTGTGTGTGTGTGTGTGTGTGTGTGTGTGTGTGTGTGTGTGTGTGTGAACAGCACAGCTCAAAACAAAAAGTCGGTTAAGTACCAAATTTGATACCAAGTTCAGAATCTTCCAAGGATGCAACACGAAGATTTTCTAGAAAATCCCCATATCGACCCCGTAATTCCCTTTATATGAAAAATTTGTTGAACATTTCGATTTTCTGAAAAATTGCTCATAAGATTTTGATTAAAATATGATATTTTTAGATATTTTCATGACAAATGGAATGCACTCGTATCTTGAATTTTCTGGGAATATACTCTGGAGTCCTCTTCATTCTGAATGCCTTTCGTAAAATTGGTAAACATTAAGAGATAGACAAATCTTACTACACTAAAAATGTAGATCTCGTTAAAGCAGACAATTTATGTCAAACGACGTTTTTTGTGGCATTAACCATTTCCGAGATAGGTTTTGTTATTGTTATGAATTTTCAGGTGCTTTATACTTTTCTCAACTGCAAATCGCTTTTTGGGGGAGGGGTTTCCATGCAAAGAAAACAGAATTTCAAAGCCATCACATAGCGACCAGGTTTGATCGCTTTACGACGAATGTATAACTGTTTAATGAAGGTTTATCATGGTAAACAATAAGTAGATATAGGATTAAGAATTTGCAAGAGAAGAGTGAGTAGAGAAAATCATGTGAATGTAGTGCATCAGGTTATTTTCAATATAATTATGGAAGAAAATTAATTTTTATGGTCCTATGTAGTTAACTTGACAAAATAACAACAACAAAGTCTGATGTGTTTCATTCGCATGACTTTTCTAAATCCTCTAACGTTTATTAGTGGCTATACAAATTATTCTTATGAAAGTTTATTACATTCTCTACGCGCATCTAGTAGTAGAGAAGGTACTGCATTCCACCCAAAGTTCGATACCGAGCTTTCACCGGAAATACATGTGTTGAGGCCCCTTGAATTAAAAAAAATCTGATGTGTTTCACTCACATGACTTTCTCTACTCTTGTACAAACTATTTTTACAAACGCTTATTCTCCATCTACTTCATGTTAATCGAGATAAACATTTGCAGACTCTATCTTATTGCTAATTTTCTTGTAGATGTAAGGGGAATATATATTTACAAGGGCAATATAGAAATACAGTAGCCTTTAAGCACATACATATCTCTTAATAGCTGGTTGCTAGGTGCATCACCATTCCCTTTGCCAGAGATTAATTAATACTCTTTGCATATCCAAGACAAAAAAATGAATAACGAATTCCCATTTGAGAAAATTATTGAAAAATTTAAGGAAATAACAAGCAATATCTCGAAAATGGTTCACTCAACAAAAAAAAAAAATGTATATTACTTAAATTGTGTATTTTAACGCGATCTACATTTTTGTGTAGTAAAATTTTGTCTATCTCTTATGGTTTACCAGTTATGCAAAAGTCGTTCACAATGAAGAATACTTTTGGAGACATTCCCAGAAAATTCAAGATATACATTTTATTTGTCATGAAAATATCTTAAACATATGATATTTTAATCAAAATCGTTAGAACCATTTTTGAGAAAATTAAAATTTTCGAAAAATCTTCCATGTAAAGGGTAATCTGGGGTGGGGGTATTTTCTTGAAAACCTTCGTGTCGCATCTCTGGAAGATACTGAACCTAAATACCAAGTTTGGTGTTTATCCGACGGTTCGTTTCTGACTTATGCTGTTCACACACACACACACACACACACAACACACACACACACACAACACACACACACATACACACACAGACACACACACACGGAGATGTTTCCAAAAATGCTTTTTTTTGGATTCAGGGAGTCTCAAAACATGTATTTCCGGTGACATCTCGGTATGGAATTTTTGGGTGGAATACAATACTTCCCCTACTTACTATACGTAGTAGAGAAAGTAAAAAAAGCATTTTTAGGAAAAACCTGTGTGTGTGTGTCTGTGAACAGCATAACTCAAAAACGAAAAGTCGGATCAACACCAAACTTGGTATATAAGTTCAGTATACCTTCCAAAAATGCGGCACAAAGGTTTTAAAGGAAATTCTCCTGCCCTAAACTACACTTTACATAGAACATGTTTCGAAATCCTTTATTTTCTAAAAAGTGACAACGATTTAGATTAAAATGCCACATATTAAAGATACTTACATGACAAATAAAACCTACATCTTGAATTTTCTGGGAATAGCTTTTGAAGCCCTTTTCATTCGGAAGAAATTATGTATAATCTTGTATAACTGGTAAATGTTAAGGTATAGACGAAAACGCACTACAAAAAGAAATATAGATCTCTTTAACACACAGTTTATTTAAAATAACTCTTTTGTGGCATCAGCCATTTCCGATATATCCGTTATTAATGGTTCTAATTGTGCAATACTTAGCCATTCTTTTTAAGTCCTGTCAACATTCAGTTGTTTCTCGCGATTCCATTGAAACAGTATGGAACTTTAAGGACAGCGTATAGCGTCCAGTTCTTAAACATTTGACTAGCGCTGTTCCCTTTGTATCTATAACGACATGTGTAACTATGGCGTATTTCGGATCATACAGTAATTGTTATGACTGATGCAGTTCATTTGTTGGAATTAAAACTACCAAACTGAGCTCAAAACACTGTATGACGCTGCAAAAAGTGTGTAAAGGATTCGAGGTGGGGTCTAGTTCTGCGATTACTAATTCATATAGGAACTTCAGTTCGCAAGGTAGCATTGGCGAATGGTATTATCATGGTTGCTTTAACACTGTGCCACTTTAATTCGGGTTCAAATCTTTCGGGTTAAGTTCAAACTTTTATTACCTTTTGTTTTACCTCTTTGGGCATATAATTTGATATTATGATATAAATAACATTATAAGTCTCTACAAAATAGAATAATCACCATGTTTTCCACTGGCAGGAGGTCAGTATTAGTTTGATCCACTCAACCAAATTTAAAACACTTCCCACATGCAAAGTGGGTTTAGCTATTTGCGCCTGCGTCAATGCTTGGCGTGAATAAATAAGTCTCTCTCCATTGTCTACTCAGTATATAGAATTCTTTCTACAAGACACGGCTGCTGTCATAATGTATACAAACGACGAGTATGTTGACATGCTGTTAATCTAAGGAGAAACAAGGTGTAATGCACTTGTCAGCAAAGCGCCTGTATGAAGAACGGTTTCCAGGAAGGAGGGCACCTACTGCAGACATTTTTCGAAAGGTTGAAAGTCGCCTTCGTGAAACAGGATCATTTGGAAGAGCACCGCCTGTTCGCGATGCTCCACGAACCTCTGGAGGCAATGAAGAAGCTGTGCGAAACGCAACAGAAAACAATCCACATACCAGTTCAAGAGCCATAGCAGAAGATCTGTACATAAGTCAGTCCTCAGTGATGCGCACATTGCATTGTAATAAATATCATCCGTACCATCTACAATTACACCAGGCTTTACACGGACGCGACTTTCAAGCGCGAGTGATATATGCACAGTGGCTACAGCAGCGAGCGCAAATAAATGCAGAGTTTTTAGGAAGTGTTCTCTTCAGCGAAGAAGCCACATTCCACAATAGCGGAACTGTATACCGCAATAATGTGAGCTATTGGAGATGAGAGAAGCTGCATTCCAGATACAGTGGTACATCAATATCTGGCGGAATATTAGGAGACCAGCTAATTGGACCGTACTTTTTTTAAGGCAACCTCACAGAACCACGGTAACTTGCATTTCTGCAAGAAGAATTGCCATTGCTCGTAGAAGATGTGCTACTAGTGAAACGGACAGGAATGTGGTTTTAGCAGGATGGAGCTCCACCACATTGGTCACTGATTGTAAGGAATCATTTACATAGAACATATCCGCAAAAATGGATTGACCGAGGGGGCCCAATCGCATGGCCACCTAGATCACCTGATCTCACCCCACTAGGTTTCTTTCTGTGGGGTCATTTTAAGGAACGGGTCTATGCTCAAGAGCCGCAAAGCCCAAATAATCTACGGAAAGTCATACGTGAAGAATGCAGCCAGATTACACCGTGGATGTTACAGCATACAAGAAGGTCTCTCCGGCAACGTACGCAAATGTGCATTGATGAAGCGGGTTGTCATGTTGAACATTTACTTCCTTGATGAAATCCATGCTCTTTATCAATTTATTATTCCGTTTACCCGCGAACTTAGCACATTTACAATCCTTTGTCAATAGAAGAAGTGAAACATTGGGTTTAACCATGAAATAAAAACTGTTATATTTAATATCGTCGATATGCGCCCAAAAGAATGAAAGCTAACTACGTAACACGGTTTACAACACCAGATACGGTACAGATTATTAGGGTAAACATAATACACAATTATCTGGCTGTAATTCTTATGTCTTTGGCTCACAGGAGAGCCAGTAACAAAAATAAATAAATTAGTACACTAAAAACAGAAAATAAACACAAGGGGAGAAGAAAAACAAAACCACAAAACAATCTGATGTTTGTATCAGATTCGAACCTCCGAAGCTAACCTTTGCTTCACACATTCCGGCAGCTAAACCACTCGGCCAGAACCCACTTAGTCTATTCTGCCCTTCGGGAAAACATTCCTCTATCTCCTTGCTAGTATTATATCCATGAAACGCCGTCTTTTTTTTTTTTTTTTAAGGCTTTCGCAGCTTTTTGGCTGTCATTCAAGCCTTTAATCATTAATGCTAATTGCGTATAGTACCGAATAGAAGGGCAGAGCTACAATAAAAGGGTCAATGTTTTCACATTAGACTATAAACTGCGGGTTGCATAGATACGAATACTTAGGGGCGGCTGACTCACCTGGTATATTTTATTTGTCAAATTAAATTGAGCTTTATTTATGGACGCTCTGTAACTGCTGTGGTCCTTAGCGTCCGGTAATTTTGCTCAGAGGCCTCTTTATCAGGCTTGAGGTTCTTTTACGTGGCATAAATCTACGACACGGGACCACCGGCTTTACTTCCCTTCCGAAGGAAGCCATGCCACGCCTGAAAAAAATCCATCGCCCTCTGCCGGGTTTGAACACGCGACCTCAGGAACTAGAGGCTAGCATGGTAACCACTACACCACGGAGGACGACTTTTATTTGTCATGTAAATATCTTTAATATATGGTATTTTAATCAAAATCATTAAAATCATTTGTAGAAAGTAAGACATTTCAAAAGATGTTCTTATAAAGGGTAGTTTGGGGTAGGGGGATTTTCTTGAAAACCTCGTGTCGTATCTTTGGAAGTACTGAACTTAAATTCCAAGTTTGGTATTTATCCTAGATTGCGCTTTTGAGTTATGCTGTTCACAGGCACACACGCATGGACCTTTTTTCTAAAAATACTTTTTGGGGGAGTGATTCGGGGGGGGCTCATACATGTATTTACCGTAAAATCTCGGTATCAAATTTCTGGATGGAACTGCAGTACCTTATCTACTACTAGAAACGTGGTAGAGAAAGTAAAAAAAAAATATATATAAAAATGGAGTATTACATTCACATGACTTTCTCTACCTTCTGTCGTTTATTAGTGAGGATACAAACTATTCTTGAGAAAGTTTATTTTATATGTACTTTACTTTAATCTAGATAAACTTTTTCAGAAATAGCTACATTACACATTTGGTTACAGATTCAAAGGGAATAGCGATAGTCTAATGTTTAACTAAACGATATATACTGGCCTTAAAATTCCATACCTACTTTTTCCCTGCAATCGCCAGATACAACAGAAGATTGACAGGACTTCAACAGAATGATAAAGTATTTAACAATTAATAATTCGAAACATTAATAACCGATGGCACAAAAAGTTATTTTAAATAAATGCTGTGTTTTATGGAGATCTAAATTTTTACTTTCTCTATCATGAACCTAGTGGGTAGAGAAAATACTGCATTCCACTAAAAAATTTGACTCTGAGAATTCACTGGAAATACATGTTTGGCAGTATTTCATTTTTTAGTTATGCTGTTCACAGTGTCCTTTTTCTAAAATTTCTATTTTGGATTCAGGACAAGCTAATAACATGTATTTCCAGTGAAATCTCGATATACAATTTTTGAGTGGAATGCAATACTTTCTTTACCTTCTACGTGCGTGGTAGAGAAAGTAAACACAAAAAATCCAGTGAGATTGCAGAAAAGAGCTCATTAGTTTGTTATAGGCCAATGAAAGATACATGGGGCAGGGAAAAATATATAGACATAGTAAATAAAGAAGAGAGAGAATCTATTGCATGGGTAAGAACCGGAGCATGGAGGCTAAGAGGGTTAAGACAGGGTATTCTTCAGAACCAATGTCCGATATGTGGTGGTAATGAAGACATTGAACACATAGTATTTAAGTGCCAAGGAATAGAAAATTGGAGAAAAGAATTGTTTAATAAGAAGTGGTTGAAGGGGGATAGAAATACACTTATGATCGAAATGATATGTAAGGACGCTAGAAGCATTGGACAGTTTTTTGTGTAAAGTAAAAAATAAATGGCTTTGGACAGTGGAAAGAGAAAAGTAAGAGGTAGCGTATATTACTTTGAATGGAAAACTATAGCGAATGTGTGATGGTTAAGTAATCAATAAATGAAAAGTGAAAAACAAGTGGAAATGGGACATAAAAAACTGAAAAAACCAGATAATTTATTGACAAGAAATTGTAAAATGTAAATAATCTGTAGTGATTGTCTACAGAATGCATTAACGGGAAATTGTAAAATGTAAATAAACTGTAGTGATTGTCTACTAAATGAGTGGCTAGGGTCAAAGTGCAGTAGACAATCAAATTGTAAAACTCTTACCACAATAAATTCAATAAAATAAAAAAAAGTCATATTTAAAATGTATCACGTGACGTTTTCAAAATGCTTAACTTTTACTTTTTGCACATTGTTCTTTGCAATCGATGATTATATTTTGTGTAACAGTAAAATGTTTCTAGAAATAAGTAAAAAGCATGTAGCACTTTTAATTTTCTAAAACTTAATCTTCTGTTAATTATTAAAATCATAAATCCAAAACTGTACTTGATATCAAGAAAAACCTCTTTAGATTTCTTCATATTATGTTCTAAGAACATATTCTGAAGGTTTGAAAGAAAATGAACATAAATTGCATAATGGGGTATATTTCAAAATGGCAAAATTGTAAGAAAACAAGATTACAGTGAGACAGCCCCTGTGGTTTGGTGGTTAGTATAATACTACCATAGACAACTTACTGTATGTATCTATAGGTATATATAACTAAATATACTTCCATCTCTGTGGAAAAACGAATATCTTGAAAATGGTTAAAGTCAAAAACATTTTTATTTGACATAAACCGTGTAGTTTAACGAAATCTAAATTTTTCGTGTGGTAAGATTTTGTCTATCTCTTACAGTTTATCAGTTATACAAAGGTCATTCAGAGTAGGAGGACTTCACAGGCTGTTTACAGAAAATTCAATGTATACATTTTATTTGTCTTGCGAATGTCTTAGACATACGATATTTTAATCAAAATCGTTAGAACCACTTTTGACAAAATAAAATATAACTAAAATGTTTCTGTGTAAACGATAGTTTGGGATGGGGGGATTTACTTTAGAATCAAACAACTTAAAACAAGTTTGGTGTTTAGACGATTTTTCGTTTTTGAGTTGTGATGTTCACACAACCTTTTTCTAAAACTGTTTTTATTCAAGGAGTCTCAAAACATATTTCCGGTGAAATTTTGGTATCGGATTTTTGGGTGGAATGAAATTCCTCTATTTATTATAGGTAAGTAACAGAGAAAATAATATTTCTCAGAAGTATAAAAGAGAATTGGTGAATTCGGCAATGAACCCAGTAAGAAATAACGGAAAGTTGCGAAAAGCATTAATCAGTAATGTCGCATTCAATATTATTGTTATTATTATTATTATTATTATTATTATTATTATTATCATCATCTTATCATCACTATTATATTTATGGAACATGATATGGTCACATCATCTATCAGACACTGTTTGTTTTTGTTAAATGTTGATTTGACTTGACCAGTTAACCTCAAGAAGCAGCCCTAGTTACAGCATAATTTTATCAGGTTCCCGAACAACTCGAAACCAGTGTTCAAAGGAAAAACATTGTTGGTTGCCGATGCTAATTTGGCATCAGTCCAGCAACAAGAGAAAAAGGGTTAAACGTCATAAATTCGCATTGTTTCTCGCAAGAAGTGTCAGGCATTCCGCATCTGGCGCCCGGTGCTATAAAAACAAGTGAGTTGCGGATATACGCTGTGCAAACAAAAGAGAGCAGCCTCTGACTGTCACCTTTTCCAAAATCTGACACTTCTCCGCCAGAATGCGCAGGGTGTGAAGAAGTCTTTCTTTCTAGCCTACGTCCCCTAAATTTATTTATATGTATGTAAGAGCAACATATATTTCCTAATTAGAAACAAATGTCAAATTTAAACAAACCAAGCATAAAGTAGATTTAAAAACAAGGAGGATATCAACATATCAGAGAAGTGTTTTTATTACATATTTCACAAAGAGACCATCCTCATCAAGACGTAAAGAAGGAAGGGTCAATGCGTATTTCAGTGAATAAATATGATAGTGTGACTTCCCTTCGAGATACTAACGGGAGAGCCAAGAAACTACGAACCGGCTGCGCGGTGTTTTTCCACTGGCGTGTGGAAATATGATAACGTACTGCTATTATAAACAAGGTTACGCTGTTGACGTGGTTTTGCTCTGCAGTGTGAAGTGAAGTATTGAGTTGACGGTGATGTGATGTAGTTCAGTTATTATGAGTTATCTATTATTTTGTCACAAAGCATATTATGGCTCAGTATATGTTTTCTACTGCACAGCGTGTATTTGTTTATGATTCGTATGTGTTAACTCAGTCAGCTCGCCAAGTGAAAGTACGATTTGCAGAAAGATTTCCAGGTGTAAAAGTTCCAGACCGTACAATAATCCGTGAACTTTACAACAAATTTCAGGCCACAGGAAGTGCCCAGGCTAAGAAATCTAAAATGCTGCGTACGGTTATTACCGAAGAAATATTAGACGACATCGGTCATCATTTGGAGAATTCCCCCCTCCAAAATCACTTAGGCGCCTTTCACAACAGACAGGCATTTCTTGTGGTTCTGCGCGAAGAGCTACTAAATTGCTGAAGTTAAAACCATATAAAATAACTGTGGCACTTCAACCAGGTGATCGTTCAATTAGGCGCACATTCTGTGAGTTGAGTCTCAATAATGTACACAATGGCGAAATAGACCCATATTTAATATTTTTCACGGACGAGGCTTGGTTCCACTTCATGGACATGTGTGTATACAAAATAATCATTATTAGAGTTCTGACAAACCTAACACCCCTTCATGACGAAAAAATTGGTGCCATGAGTTATAGGGTCAATTATTTTTCGAGTCAACAGTTGACGCCCGTACATACTGAATACAATTTTGTCCCCCCCTTTTTTAGAGAATCAACAGACAGGGAACGTGATTTTGTCTTTTTTCAACAAGACTCTGCAACAGCTCATACGGCCAATATTTCGAAAAGAACAATTGACGATGTGTTTGAGGGCAGATTATTAGTACAGATTTGTGGCCCCCTCGGTCCCCCGACCTAACCCCCTGCGATTTCTCATTAAATTAAATTTCTCTGGGTTAAATTAAAACATAAAGTGTACAAGACAAACGCACACACCCTGGTAGAATTAAAACAAAATATCTGCTAGGTTGAGCATTTCCCAACGTGAACTACGGCGAGTGATGGATAGTTTCCTAAAGAGGTGCCAAAAATGTATGGACAACGACGGTGACCAATTTCAGCATCTCCTTCATAAAGTTGTTAAGTAAAGCCTTTAAAAGTAGTTTTAAAAATGTTGTATGGTTTCGTCCGCGCTTTTCTATGATAGCGGCAGACGGCAACGAAATCACCGCGCAGCCGGTTCTAGTTTTTTGGTTCTCTCTGTAATATGCTGTATATGAACACGTTTGGAAAGGGGCAATGAGATCATCGACTATATAGAAAGTGTGTTTTAAGGTTGTTTCAGCTTAAGTATACACTCTACTCGTAGTGTATAACCAAACTTCTTAAATAGGGTGTGTACTTACGTTCAAACACACTTATGAAAAAATAACTTTATAACGTCCAGGAATGTGTAAATATAAACCACGAATTGAAGCAATGAAAACATCACTCGTCGAAAACAAAGAGTTTGTAGCCTTCTGAAGAGTTAAATTCATTGGTGACGGAGCTAGAAAATGTCGCAACTTGAACAGTCGCTGTTAAAGTGACTACGCTAAAATACTTCCTATTATGTTTCTGTTAGAGTTAATACGCATTTTCTTAGTACGTTATCGATATTTACCATTGGCATGAGCGAGGTAAATAGTTGTTACAGGAGTTTGCGAGCATAATCTTCAGCCCTTTGTGTGTGTGTGTGTGTGTGTGTGTGTGTGTGAGAGAGAGAGAGAGAGAGAAAGAGATAGCGCAGTGCATAACTCAAAATCCACTTCCACGGAGTCGAGGTAGCGTCCCCGTCTTCCACCTTGGAGGGCTCTACTCGAATCTCAGTTGGGATGAGTTGAAATAAATAAATGAAGTACGAGAAATAAAAAGAAAGAAAGAAAGAAAGAAAAAGAAAACCGTTTAGTGCCAAAATAAAAATTAAGGAAAATCTCCCCCACTGTAAATAATTTGCCTGGAAAAGTACTATTTGTTGTTTTTAAGCCCTAACGAATTTGTTTAAATGTGTTATGTTTGACATCTGGAATGATAAGTAAAATGTATATTTTTAACTTTCTATGAATAGCCTTTAAAGTCTTCATTCTCGTTGAATTTTACATAATAACTTGACGCTATAAGGGATACACAAAAGTTTACTTAAAAAAAAAGCAAAACCTGCAATTTATGTCCTTTTCTCTTTAAGCGTTAGCCGTTTCTGAAATACTCCTTTTCTTATGTTTGCTTTTTTTTCAGTTAGTAGTGAGTCATCTAATGGAAGTGTTTGACAATCTGCGGTTATTTTTTCTTTTCCTTCGTTTCAGCTCATTGCTAAAAAAAAGCCGACAAATGAGCGGCTTGTGATGTAAACGGTTTCATCTTGTGTCCGCATGTTGCATATAACTAAATTCATACTGCTTAATTTGATACATTTCAAGACAAACTTTTATAATCTCGTACTAGGAATATTTTACTAACATTTTAAATATAAGCTTTTAAACAATATTCTGATATGCGTAATTCTATCTAGTTTTCAGTTTATCCGATGTACTCATATGTAATTATTATATTTAATCGGAAATCGACTAAATCTACAGCATCGTTATTGATGTTTATGACAGTATAAACCCATTGAATTAAACACTGAATATCTGATTGACCTGTCATGAATATTGGAATCTCTTTTTATATGAATAATATAGAGAAAGTCCTGTGAATGTTACACGTCTGATCAATTTTAGAAGATGTTCCTTTTTACTGATGGTACAATCTTAGCGTTCTTCGGAATATACAGAATAGGATATGCAGATCTCATGGTTAATTTACCTAGGCGGCCATTATACGAGTAGTAGCTCAGTTCCTAAGAGCGTAGGCATGGAAGGTAGAAAATTCGTGTTTCAAATTCACACGATTACCTGGATTTTTCAAAATCTTATCCTGCTTTCCAGCCTTTCTTCTGTATGTACTTATGGTGGAAAAACTGTTTTATGTACTGAAATGCTGTTTTAGACAGCAATATTTGTGAATTCAAATGCACATTTCTGCTTCAAAATTGTCTTTATTTCAGATATAAGCACTGGTTGCTAACGATCCGTTTATTTCTTAGCTGTTTTAATCCGCTCTATTATTTTGGCGACATGATTTCGAGTTTCTATTTCCCCCTCACATTTTTATCTTTCCGAAACTCTTGGATAACTGTTTCTCTCTTCAGTCTGGGTGCTGTAGCTTGAACATGGCTGATTAATTGCAAATGTTTCAATAGAACCACACTTGCGGTTTTCCTGCTGATGTAAACTGCAAGTTTTAACTAGAAAATTGAAAAGCGATACGTTGTTACAAGGATGAGATAGCTGATAACAGTTGAAGATAAGTTTAATTGTTTCCCGAACACAAGTTTGTTAGTATCAGCTTGTTTAAATTACGAGCGAATAAGCGTAAATTCCAATAAACATGTGGTTTTTCTACAGTTGTGCCAATTCCTTTTCCCTTTATTTTAGTGTGAACATTTCCAATATTGTATTTTTCTTTAATTATTTCAGTTTAATAAGCATTTCTCTGACGGTTCGCACCGATATTAAGCAGCATTGAACTTTGTCACAAGCTTGGCAGACAACCATTCTACGGATGTGGCAGTGGCGTGTAGTTACAATCTGTATGCAAATGCATTTTTATTAGTTTTTAGAAAGTCATGCAAATCCATTTTAACACCAGTGATGATGAAAATACGAGTTAATTTTGCATATTTCAGGTGTTTCTGCATATACTAAATTATTGTGTTGGTTGTTTGATTTCGTTGCATAAAATTTGCATATCATTTAAACTTATTTTATTAATGCTACACATAGGGTTAAAATGTACACATATTTGATGGAATATCAATCATTTGGGCGCAGGTACCACAGGAACATCGCCTACCAAATATAAACATCCGTTATCTGCATAGAACCATGCTTCTTTCTTGCTAGGTTTGTTTAAAGAAAACCTTTGGCCAAGAAGGTGTGACATTTTCAAACTGTGGTTTTAGGCTTTAACAGAAAACACGTTTTTGTGTTAGACTTTTGCTCAGTGTTTTATGTAATATCGAATAACACTTAAATATCCTTGCGTGGACAGAAGGAAAGGGGAGTTGCAAGTTTAACATATGAACTAGACCGACCGAGGATTGGGGAGCCGAGCACTCAATAAAACGTGAACGTGTAGTAACAAGTGCTCGAAGTTTCTATCCCCTTTGGAGGAACTCCTGAACCTGAGAAATAAAACAATTAGTTCTACCGACTGTTAAGGCAAAAAAATTCGTATCTTTTCATATGTGTGTACTATTAAGGGATACTATGAAGGGCATTTTGCAGTTAACCCCCAATTGCCTCGAACCTTCTAGCCATACAAGGAAAAAATTAAACTACTGGGGGTTAAACTGCTTTAAAATTGACTGGTTACATCAGGCGACGAATGAAGGAAATAAAAGTGCAAATAAATGCAGGAAGCCAAAGCGTAAACTTACCTGCTATTCGTATTCCTCGATAGAGGAAGGCCCGGAATAAAAACCTCAGCAATGCAGCTCACTCAACGAATTCGGATGTGGATCCTATATATGAGGGACAGAACATTATCTCTGCAACACACGGTGGCTTAGTTACATTTTATGGAGACAAAGTTTTGAAAGGGCATCCGTACGTATTTTTTTAACCCAGCTATGCAAAACGCTTGAAATGGAAATAAAAGAAATGGATTGTTAACTGATAGTGCAATCGTTTATATGTTACGAGGATAGTCCCAGAAGTACCCGGCCTTACGTATATATAGCGGTTGTTTTTTCAAACAAATGAGTATGGTAGAGAGTACCACCTCTATAAAGCTTAAGTTTGATGATGCTACGTTGTTTAGTAATTGTTTGGCAGCCATTACTAGTGAACTCTCTCGGCGAATTTGTAAACATGGATAAAACTGGTCATCGCTATGTGATACAATACTTTCATTTGAAAGGTCTTAGTCCAACTAATATTAAACCTGAGCTAGATTCTACTCCGTTTATAACAGTAAAATATTGGGTGGCAGAGTTTAAGGAGGCCGTACGAGCTGCCAAGACGAACATCGCAGTGGTGGACCAAAAGAGGTGACCACGCCCGAAATTGTGAAGAAAATCCACAAAATGGTATTGCATGACCGTCGACTGAAAGTGCGCGAGCTAGCAGACATCGCAGGCATTTCAAAAAGTGCTGTACATCGCACAATAACTGAAAAATTAGACATGAGAAAGCTGTGAGCATGCTGGGTGCTGCGTTTACTCACAATGGAACAAAAGCAGCGTCGTGAAGATGTTTCAGTCGAGTGTTTGGCGATGTTTCGCTGCAATGAAGCCGAGTTTGTGCGTCGATTCATAACCACGGATGAAACATAGGTCCATCACTTCACACCTGAAACGAAGGAACAGTCAAAACAGTGGACTGAAAGGGGAGAATCGGCTCCAAAGAAGGCGAAGACAGTTCCATCTGCAGGCAAGATCATGGCGTCAGTTGTTTTGGGATGCGCGTGGGATAATTTTCATTGATTATCTTCAAAAAGGAAAATCAGTCAATGGCGAGTATTATGCAAATTTATTGCAGCATTTGAATGATGAAATCAAGCAAAAACGGCCGCATTTAGAGAAAAGGAAAGTTCTGTTTCATCAAGTCAATGCACCAGTTCACACATCCATTATCGGCTTGGCCAAAAGCAAGTGGTTAAAGTTCGAATTGCTTCCCTATTCGCCAGACTTAGCCCCCTCTGATTATTTTCTGTTTCCAAAGTTGAAGAAATGGCTTGGTGGTAAAATATTTGCAAACAATGAAGAGATGGAGTATGCAGTTGATGGCTGTTTTGCAGAACTCGACGGTTCTCAGTATAAACAGGGTATTGGATCTATTGAACATCGCTGGGAAAAGTGTATCGAGCTGAAAGGAGACTATGTAGAGAAATAAAGATGTTTTTTTCCCAAAATTTTTGTGTTTTCTTTGTTAGGTCGGCTACTTCTGGGACAGCCCTTGTACATGTGATTTCTGGCTATATTTTACTTGCAGTACTTTTAAAATTATATTGACATTACATATAAGGTGCAAAAATTAGTGAAGGAAATTAATTTTTGATTTGCACCATGTGAACAAGAAAGAAAAGGTTTTTTCTGATACATTCATATGACTTTCTCTACTCTGTATCGTTTATTAGTGGGTATACAAAGTATACTTACTAAAGCTTATTTTTCTATCTAATCCAAATAAACCTTTGCAGAAATTCCGTTATAGATACAAAGGAAACATGGATAGTCAAATGCTTGATTTGGACGCTATATACTGGCCTTAAAATTCCGTATTGTTTCCATGCAATTGCGAGAAACAATTGAATGTTGAAAGAACTTGAAGTGAATGACCAAGAAATGAACAATTCGAACCTTTAATAACAAATATATCAGAAACGGCTTCTGCCATAAAAAAACTTACTTTAAATAAATTGTGTGTTTTAAAGAGATCTACTTTTTTGTGTAGTACGTTATGGTCTGTCGCTTAACGTTTATCAGTTATACAAGATTATACAAAATTTCTTCCAAATAAAGTGGACTTCTCAGTCTAAAATGCCTTTTTTGGATTCAGGTGCCTCAAAATATGTATTTCCAGTGAAATCTCGGTATTGAATTTTTGGGTGGAATAGAATTCTTCCTCTACTTACTATACGTAGTAGAGAAAGTACAAAAATCTGATGTAATACATTCACATGGCATTCTCTACCCTATATCTTTATTAATAGGTATATAAACTATTCTTACTAAAGTTTATTACTTTCTCTACTACGTATAGTAAGTAGGAGAAGTATTGTATTCCACCCAAAAATTCGATACCGAGATTTCACCGGAAATACATGTTTTGAGACCCCCTGAATCCAAAAAAAGCATTTTTGGAAACATGTCCGTGTGTGTGTCTGTGTGTCTGTCTGTGTGTCTGTGTGTCTGTGAACAGCATAACTCAGAAACGAACAGTCGGATAAACACCAAACTTGGTATTTAGGTTCAGTATCTTCCAAGGATGCGACACGAAGGTTTTCAAGAAAATCCCCCCACCGCAGAGTACCCTTTACATGAAGATTTTTCGAAAATTTTAATTTTATCAAAAATGGCTCTAACGATTTTGATTAAAATATCATATGTTTAAGGTATTTTCATGACAAATAAAATGTATATCTTGAATTTCTTGGGAATGTTTCCAAAAGTATTCTTCATTGTGAACGACTTTTGCATAACTGGTAAACCATAAGAGTTGGACAAAATTTTACTACACAAAAAATGTAGATCGCGTTAAAATACACAATTTATGTCATATACATTTTTTTGTTGAGTGAACCATTTTCGAGATATTGCTTGTTATTCCGTTAAATTTTTCAATACTTATTTTCTCAAATGGGAATTCGTTATTCATTTTTTTGTCTTGGATATGCAAAGAGTATTAATCTGTGCAAAGGGAATCGTGCTTCACCTAGCAACCAGCTATTGAGAGATATGTATGTGCTTAAAGGTTACTGTATTTCTTTATTGCCCTTGTAAATATATATTCACCCTTACATCTACAAGAAAATTAGCAATAAGACAGAGTCTGCAAATGTTTATCTCGATTAACATGAAGTAGATGGAGAATAAGCGTTTGTGTAAATAGCTTGTACAAGAGTAGAGAAAGTCATGTGAGTGTAACACATCAGAATTTTTTTCTATCTACTACATTTAATTCAAACAATTCGTTGCTAAACTAGTTACATTGCACATTTCATTATAAATACAAAGAGAACAGTGATAATCAAATGTTTAAGAATTGGACGCTATATGCTGACCTTAATATTCCATACTGTTTTCATTTAATCGTGAAAAAACAACTGAAAATCGGCGAGACTTTAAAAGAATAAGTATTGAACAATTCGAACCGTTAATAGCGGATATCTCCGAAACGGCATATGCCACAAAAAGCTTATTTTAAGTAAACTGGGTGTTTTAAAGAGATCTACGTTTTTTTGTGTAATACGTTTTCGTCTATCGTTTAACGTTTATAACTTATACAAGATAATACTAAATTCCTTCCGAATGAAGAGGGCTTCCTGGGCTATTCCCAGAAAATTCAAGATATACATTTTATTTTTCGTTTAAATATGTTCATATATGGTATTTTAATCAACATCATTAGAGCCATTTTTTTAGAAAATAAAAAATTTCGAAAAAATGTTCCAAGTAAAGATTAGTTTAAGGTAGGGGGTTTTCTTGAAAAATTTCGTGTCGCATCCTTGGAAGATACTAAACTCAAATACCAAGTTTGGTATTTATATGACTTTTCGTGTTTGAGTTATGCTGTTCACAGACACACACACACACACACACACACACACACGGACATGTTTCTAATAAAAGCTATATGGATATTATTTGAATTGGGGCGCCTCAAAACATGTATTTCCGGTGAAATCTTGGTATCGAAATTTTGGGTGGAATGTAATACTTCCCCTACTTTATACTTAGTAGAGAAAGTAAAAACAACATACGATTTTCATTTGGCTAGAAGAAGGCAGTGTTATCTGCTGCTTGAAGCAATGACTGCTTCTTGCTATAGCCACTCGGTACCGTGGTTCGGCACTTAAGCGCACATGAAGGCATATTGTGCTTCTGTAAACCTGTAGGGGAGGGAGGGGTGAAGCAAAGGACACAACAAGCACATCAAAGACGGCAGGCTTGGACGCAGCGGGGTCTCTAACGTCTCCAAATATCGGCGGGGCCTCCCACAGGCCTACCTCTCCCCTGGGACTCGTCTCTCTAAATGTATAGATTTTTAATAAATAAATAAAAAACAGAACCCCAGGACAGACAGTTCAATAAAGCAAACTCCAACGCCATACACCTCGCCGCCGTCCGCTCGCCTGATCCTTCGACTCTGAAGCATAATAAGGAAATTAGATGAATGGATATATAGGGCAGGGAAACATATAATCCACCCAATATTCACCTATCAACCAGGGGTAATCGCGAAAAAAACCCCAAGTGCAGAGTTGCCATCCCAACGGGACGGAACCTTCCGAATGCGAGCCTCACGCATTACCGCGGAACCATCTCGCTCGTTACTCAATGCCGTGACATTAATGAGAGTGTATTAGACCTGGGACGTACTCGTGAACTAACCCACATAGGACAATTATACACCTACCTCATAAACAGCTTATTTTGTCTATCCGTTTGGGGTGAAGACAAAACACTCGGAAAGGAACTTATCCAGTAGGTAACTCACGTCAACCAAGACTCGAATTTGGAGTCTCCAGAGCCTTATCCTCCAGATAAGTAGGGACACAGGCTGTTCATTATACCATACAGGTGGTATGGCCATGTTACCTTATCTGATCTAAGACTCTAGTTGTGTCTAGTTTCTCTTCAAGATCTTCAGATGTACACAAAATGCCGTTCATACCTGCGCAAGCACAAGACCAAATTTCCAACTTCATATTGACAAATGCCCTCAGAAAGCCATTCAATAATGGGTCTATCGTTCTAGCGAACACTGAGAGTAGCATTAATGGTGTGATATCATATGTACGAGGACAGATCGAAAAGTAACGCACAATAATTTTTTTTCTGCCTCCATATTGCAGCTAGAATGTTGCAATTTCACACAGATATAGTTTGAAGTTTTCACTACAGAGGTATTTTTTGTTTCATGTGCAGCTCTTGCGAGAGAAGCGTGAACTACGCAACAAAGATGGCGCGCATGTTACTGTCGTCTACGTGTGAATAGCAGAGAGGTGTGGTACGATATTTGTGAGCCAAAGGGCATAAACCGAGCGATATTCACAGGGACATGCGTGGCGTGTATGGGGATGATTGTATGGACCGTAGCAATGTCTCCAGTGGTGTGAACCTTAGTGATTCGCCACGCTCCTGGAGGCCGGTAACAGCTGCAATCCCGCAGAATGTCAGAGGCATTGAGGCGGCAATTTTGAACGACCGGCATGTGTAACTGCGAACCTTTGCAACAGTTCAACATTTCCTATGGTGCAGTGTACGATATTGTTCATTACACGTTGAAATTTCGTAAAGTTAGTGCTCGCTGGGTGCCTAAGAACCTGACAGACAACCACAAGGGCCAGCGATGATGACGAGCTTGGATCACCTAACGCGGTACACCGCAGAAGGACATGACTTTCTGATCGTCACTGGTGATGAGTCGTGGGAACACCACTACACGCCCGAAACCAACCAGGCAGTATGGAGTGGAAACATGCTGTTTCCCCAGTGAAGAAAAGATTCAAAGTGACTCATTCTGCTAGGAAAGTGCTTGTGACGGTGTTCTGGGATATGCATGGTGTTGTATTGGTGGATTTTGCTGAACACGGGATCACTGTAAATGCTGCAGCCTACATGAAAACTTTGGTGAAGTTGCGTACTGCCCTTCGTGACAAACGCCACAACATGAATGCTGTGTCAAAGTTCTTCATGACAATGCTCGCCCCCATGTTGCTGCTGTAAGTCAGAAAATCACCAAATTTGGCTGGGAGGTGCTCCAGCATCCACCATACAGTCCGAACCTTGCACTGTCAGACTTTCATCTGTTTGGTCCCATGCAGAAATTCCTGGCCGGCCAACGCTTTGCAATAGATGCGGAAGTGAAATCAGCAGTCCGCAGATGGCTATTCTCCCAGGAAACGGACTTCTACGAACAGGGCATATTGAAACTGGTATCAGATGGGAGAAATGTGTTGAGAGACTTCATGACGAAAAGTAGGTAAAAGGTGTAACTTCATTTGTAATGTTTTTTGTTGTTGCTTAACTATTAAACTTTTTTGTAAAAAAAACTATTTTGCGTTTCTTTTCGATTCGCCCTCGTATTTAAGAGAGTAGTTGTAAAAGCCACAACATATATAAGGTATTTTAAATTTAGACTGACATCACAACTAAGGTGCTATGTACAGTGCCCGTATACATTCTTGATTGTAGTGAAAATAACTTATCCATTTAATTTTAATTTGATTTAATTTATTGTTAAAAATTACCATATAAAATAGAAGCAATAATGACTAATTTCTATCACTCCTGAATAAGAAAATCTCACATTCAAGGAGGTCCTCACGAATAGGAGTACACGACATACCAGTTTATAAAAAGGGTAAGATTACGAATGTTTAAAAATAACCAATACGAGTTATATTCTTTAGTAACTAATGCACTCGTTTAAAAGAAAAGAAAGAATATCGTGTTGAAAAATACTTAACATAATAAAAAACAAATAACCCTAATTAAAACATTCCTGATGCTTTACATTCATATGACTTTATCTACCCATTCTTTAACAAACTATTACAAAAGCTTATTTTTCTATATACCTTATTGTAATCGAAGTAGATAACTTTTTTCAGTGTTCATGTTAATCGAGATAAACATTTGCAGAAATTGTCTTATTACAAATTTTCTTGCAGATCCAAGGGGATTAGGTGAAGCGATAGTAAAATATTTTAAGAAATTTCGTTCTCTTTGCATGGCGGTGAGAGAGAGAGAGAGAGAGAGAGAGAGAGAGGAGGGGGGGAGAACGAATAGTTATTTGTCTTTTGAGAAAAGTATAAGTATGTGAAAATCCCAACCAATAACAAACAATATATGGAAATGGTTGACGCCACAACAATTTTATATGACATAAATTGTGTGCTTTAACGAGATCTACAGTTTTTGTGTAGTAAGAGTTTGTCTATCTGTTACATTTTATCAGTTGTGCAAAAGTCATTCAGAATGAAAAGGACTTCAAAAATAAAAAAAAAATATGTATATCATATGTCATGAAAATATCCTGACAAGAAGATGCGACAAGAAGATGTTTCAATAAAATCTCCTCCCCTACCACAAATTGCCCTTTACATGGAAAATTATTCGTTATTTTTTATTTTCGCAAAAACGGCCCTACGATATGTTTAAGATTTTTGCATGGCACATGAAATTAAACTATATCAGTATTTAATAAAGCAGACAGAAGAAAGTGCGAAATTGTCGAGGTATTAGCCGTCTTAATTCCATTTATAAAGTTTATGCAGGAATTATACATACAAGACTCAAAGTAATAACTGAGTCACTGCTAGAGGAACAACAGAGTGGATTTAGAATTAGTCGACTGATTGGATAATTTTAGTATCAGAATTATAAATCTATGCAGCTTTTATTGACTTACAAAAGCTTTCGACCGAGTAACTAGGGATAAACTGTGAACTATTATGGAAACTGAAATATGTAAAAAAACAATTGGAGTACTTAAATATTTATGCTGCAATTCCAAAATTTTAATAAATACGGGTTCATCTAAGACTGAGTCAATATTAATTAACAAAAGAGTAAGACGAGGTTGCACTGTTTTAATTTATATACACTACACTTCACATTTGTGAAGCCTGCAACACCAAGAAGGAAATGCATGAATTCAATGAATTTAATACCACAAGTTAGGTACATGACAAGTATGAAATGATAAACTTTTCAAATCTATACGGACTTTGAGCCCTAATATTCAGTATTTGGTGTGGCCACCATGCGCTGCAATTAGAGCTGCTATACGCCATGGCATTGGATCAGAAAAGGTTCTGAATAAGTTCCTGAGGGATTTTCCTCCACGCAGTTTGTATTCGAGCCCACAAATCCGTGACACTGGTTACTGGAGGACCGTGACGCACAAGGTGCCGACTAACCATATCCCAGACATGTTCGATGGGCGACATGTCAGGCGAACGTGTAGGTCAGGGAAGCAATGGTACCCGTGGCTCTTCGAAGAAGGCTTGTATATTCCTCGCAATATGTGGCCGGGCATTTTCCTGTTGAAATGTGGCCTGTGGAGATGCCTGGAGTAGGGGGAGTACCTCAGGCTCTACAACCACCGTTAGGTACCGGTTGCTGTTCAAAGTGCCCTCAATTCGTAGGAGGCGAGATCGGTTGTAACCAATGGTGCACCAAACCATCACACCTGGTGTTTGTCCGTTATGGCGCTCAACAATGCAGCCCTCCAGGTTGCGCTCACCACGGTACCGCCGGACACGTATGCGGCCATCACTATAAGACACGTTGAAGCGGGACTCGTCCGAAAAGACTACATTTCGCCACTCAGCACCCCAGTGACGGTGTTCACGTGCCCATTGCAATCGGAGGAGCTTCAGGTTTCTGGACAATAGAAGCCGACGTAATGGCATGCAAGCAACCAGCCCAACCTGTAGCAGACGCCGACGAACCGTTGATGCAGACAACTTCACACCTGTTGCAGTACTCCAGCTTCGAGCCAATACTGTGGATAAAGCTGTACGGTCCGTTATGCCATGCGTATAAGATGACGGCCATCTTGTGCTGTGGTCATGTTCCGGGTCCAGTACCCGCGCTTCGCTGCGTACGACCTTCATCTATCCACTGCTTCCACACACGCATCACTGTTGTAGCAGCATGCCCTGTACGAGCCGAAATGTCACGGTATGACAAACCGCTTCCCGGAGACTGATAATTCTGCCCCGTTCAAGCTCACTCACATGATATGGCTCCTTTTGACGTCGATGAGGCATACTGGTACCCACTTTATTGTTTCCACCTTGTTTGACAGTTCTGCACTGACTACACTGGGCGCAACACTAACCTTGTCGGACCGACACGAGAGGGTTCTGCTCGGTCTACGTGTAGCCCATCTCTTTGGAAACCTAATCACTTATTGCTTGTACACTCTTCTACAATTCCACCAAGTTTGGAGTTATTCGGGGAAATTCTTTCTTGGTGTTGTAATTTTCACAAACGGCAGTGTATTACTATCATTCAGAAGGGAAAAGTACTTTAACTACGGGAATAAAGTTAAATAATTTTAGTTTGCGTATTTTAACGTATGCTGACGACGTTGCATTAATTCAAGAAAATGAACATAGCTTACAGAAGATGTTATTATATCGGCTAAATACGATATGTTAAGAATATTATTTTAAAATATTTAAAGAAAAAACTAAAATAATAACTTTTGGGGAAATGAACACAACGTCGTGACCGATAACCAAATTTTAAACCAAGTATCCAGCGTTAGTTATTTAGGATGCAGTTTTAGTATAAATAGGAAAGCAGAAAAAGAGATAAATGTAAAGGTACTTAAATTCCAAACGATGTATGGAATGATTCATAAAACTTTAAAACATAAAACAAAGAAAGATACAAGATTAAAATTTTATAAAACTACGGCTGTTCCTATGTTGTTATTAGAGTATGAAGCCTGGTTAATGACAAAGAAATTGGAAAGTAGTATGCAGGCTGTAGAGATGAACTCTCTCAAAAGATCCAAAGCCTGTACAAAATTAGAGAATACGTAATGAAGATGCAAGTTCAGAATTATATATATATTCAATAAATTATAAAAGCAAGGAGTATCAAGAAAAATGGAAGCAGCATATGATTATAAACCAAAGGATAAACGGAATTTAGGAACACCTATGAGAAAATGGAAAGAAAAACTGTGAGGGCGAAACAGGCGTCCCCACATGAGTGGGGAATATCTTGTATTTTCTGGAAGTAGCCTGTAATTCCTCTTTATTCTGAATGACTTTTGTATAATTGGTGAACTGTGGGAGATAACAAAATATTACAACAAAAAATTGAAAATCTCGTTAAAGCATGATACATTTTTAAAGGTGGTAACCATTTGGGAAATATTCTTTGTTACTGGCTTGAATTTACAAATACTTAAACGTTTTTCAATTGGTAAATCGCTATTCGTTTTTATTTTCTCGTGATCATGTAAAGAGCATTGAATTTCAAAGACATCACATACTGTTACACTTATAAAAATCTAATAGTGTTATATTCACAGGACTTTCTCCAACCGCTATAGTTTATTAGTGTGTATACAAACTATTCTCATGAAAGTTTATTTTTCTTCCCACCTAATTTTAATTGAGATAAACCTTTGCAGAAATAGCTACATTACATGTTATAGATACAAAGGGAATAGCAATAGTCAGATGTTAAGAACTGGACGCTATACACTGGCCTTAAAATCCCATACTGTTTCCATGCAATCGCAAGAAACAACTGAATATCGAAAGGAATTTAAAAGAATGAACACTTGAACAATTCGAACCATTAATAGTGGATATCTTTGAAATGGCTTACGGCACAAAAAAGTTATTTAAAATAAATTGTGTTTTTTAAAGAGATCTACATTTTTTTGTGTGTAATACGTTTTCAGCTATCGCTTAACATTTACCAGTTATACAAGATTATACAGAATTCCTTCCGAATTAAGAGGACTTCAAAGGCTTTACCCAGAATACTCAAGATATACATTCTATTTATCATGAAATATGTTTAATATATGGTGGTTTAATATAATCGATAAAGGCATTTTTAAGAAATTCGAAAATTTCAAAAAGTCTTTCATGTAAAGGGTAGTTTGGGATGGGGGAATTTCTTGAAAAACCTTCGTGTCACATCTTTGGAATATACTGAGCTTAAATAACAAGTTTGGTATTTAATCGACCTTTGGTTTTTGAGTAATGCTGTTCACACACACGGAACTTTTTATAAAATTGCTTATATACAACGTTATTCAAAAAGAAGGAACAGACTTTAAATGTTTATTTCTAATAAACGACAATAGATAGCGACACATACGACATATCATTGAATAGAGGAAAGTTCAAAGTTTTAATCCCCACCTATTAATTCCATGAATGTGTTTGTTTACCAGAAAATGGCGACGCCTGGTGAAAAGTCGTTTTGTGTGCTGCATTATGCAAAGAGTGAATCCATTGTTTCATTGCAGCGTGCATTTCGTTGTAAGTTCAACAACGAGCCGCCACGTCATAAAAAGTTTACAATTGATACAATAAATTTGTAGAAGATGGTTGCGTATGCAAACGGAAAAGCACTGGTCGCCCTCGCATAACAAATGGTGCTCATTTTGAACACAAAATAAAATGTTGAACTTTTCTCTGTTCAGTGATGTATCGCATGTGTCGCCATCTATTGTCGTTCATTAGAAATAAATATGTAAAGTCTGTTCCTTTTGATGAAATCAAATTTTTTGATGTAATGCGATACTCCCTCTACTTACTATAGGTAAGCAGTAGAGAAAATAAAAATCTGACTATCGCTTTAGCCTAATGTATCGTTCTTATACCTGTAACTAAATGTGTAATGAAGGTTTTTCTCGATTGTCAAGATCTAGATAGAAAATTATGATATTGTAAGAATAGTTTGTAGAAGAGTGAGTGGGGATAGTCATGTGAGTGCTACAATCCGATCTTTTAATTTAAAAATGCTGTAGTACGGTAAATCTGAATATATTTTATCATTACATTGTATAACATTGGACCAAGATTACTACTGTGTTAAAGGCTGAAGTTGTTGAAAATTTAAGTTCCAAATATGGTTTAGGTTTGTGATTAATGGTGAAAAAGGGGATTTATTCCATTTTTGGATACATAATTTAGTAACTATGCATATATAGAGATATTTCAGGGATAGTTTATATGAATGATACTAATGTTTCCTCGCGAGTGCCACTAAAGCCTTCATCTTCTTCTCTTGAAATTAATATGCAAGTCTCACACAATACATGGGTTCTTTTGTGGGATTTAAAAGTATGGAACACTAATTATATTATCAGAAAATCGAACTTTAACCAGCTGCATTTACAGTGTCGCCTTTTATTTGAATATGCAACTTAGATTAGGTTTTCTCGCAACTTGAAACGCATATAATAGTGAATCTCTTGCGCTGAAAACAGATCAGTAGGCATAGTGTGCTAATGGGAAATGAATAAAGGAAACATTTGTATTAATATTTTCCTCAAGGAAATTAATTCCTTGGTAGGAAGTTAAATTAAGGAGAAGACAAATGAAAATCAAATAAAATTTACTGTCTAACATGTTACAATGTAGTCTGAAATGCCGTGCACATATTTCAGTGACTTCGTTGTAATTAATTACTCCTTGGAAACCAAGTAATGTGAAAAGGGAAATAGGAGCTAGTTAATTCAGCACATAAAACATCCACAGCAGATACCATAAACTTAATGTTTCACACCTTTATAACCGGGAAGAGGTGATGACAATAAATATATCTAACTTTTGTTGTGGGTTCACTCAAAGAGACAGATACAGCATCACCACCAATACCACTATGCGTGGTTAGCGAGTTTTGAGTATCTTCCGGCGGATTCAGGTTCATTTCCCGGTCAGCGGGTTCGCTTGGCAAAACCTCTCTATCCTCAACGTGGTATGCAAAGTATAGTGTTTGCAGCACCTGCTTTTAGCTTTGCATCTTCTGCGAGAATTCCCCATGTATTTTTACCGTTGGGTAATCTTCACCAACACTTTTTGGAGCTTTTTATTACCCACTGTTTAGCAGCTGAGATGTTTTCATTTTTAAATGCGTTCGCTACTGCGGAACACCTGTTTGTGTGGTATTGCATGTCTTTAAAACCTCGCCAAATACAGAAATAAGGTTTTATACAGTGACTCCAGAAAGTATTCATCTTCTCTTTAAAAATGTTAGCACCCAAAATAACTAACGAAAGAAAAAAAAATTGCATCCCAAATTTTTTAACCATTTGTTATGTGTACAAAATGGTTTTACTTTCTTTAGTGGAGAACATTTGTGGGACTTCCTCTTCATTGTGCTATTTAATTCCTTCTATTTGTGCTTTTCCTTTATTATTGTTACTTTCTCCAAGTTTACCTACGGAGATCCGACCCTAAAATTCGGCATCGAAATTTCATTCGAAAATACCGCCATTTTAAGAACCCTGAACCAACATTAAACGAATTAGAGTAAAGATCCGATCATGTTTTTGTCTGTGAACAGCAGAGGTCAAACACAGTGGATAGGATAAATACAAAATTTTATACTTAAGTCAGGCATCACTTAGATGCATGGCAAATATTTTCAATGAATTTCTCTCCCACCAATCTAAACAATCTTTCAAACACATTTTTAATATTTTATTTTATGAAATATGATTCTAATAATTTTGATTGGGATATCACGCCTGGGATATTATTATGATAAATAAAATGCAAAGTTTTCTTTTGTAAATATCCTGTAAAGTTCTCCTTATTCTGTTTAAATTTAGAGTAATCGGGAAACCATAAGAACTAAATAAAAACCCGCTGTAAGAAAAGTATAGATCTTATAAGGAATATGCAATTAATGACGGATATTTTATTTCGCGGCATCAGCCGTTTCTAAAATATCTATTGTATGCTTAAGCTTCTCCAGGTTGAAGTTTACTCAAGAGCAGTGAAGCCCAAAGTGTTCTCTTAAGAGCTAAAGTTCAAAGTCCATAGTTCGCCCCACTTACTATATTTGAAGAGATTGATAATCTAAACCAATCCAGTTTCAATCCTTGGCAGTACGAGTGGAAATGAGTGGGAAGGGTAGCTACCTTCATCTCCCCTCTCTGTAAAGGTGGGCATCTCTGCTCTGGAGTACCACCTAACACGTTTGGAAATGCGTTATTTTTTCTTTTTATACTTGAGTTTGCGATATACTAGTAAATTCTGAGGCAGTATTTTTAACACTTAAATGATTTCAGTCTAATTATATAATATAAATTCCATAACAGTCCGCCTTAAAACAATATGTGTATAAAATAACATAAAATGTATGTAACAGTCATTGTATTAGTGTTAATATTATTATGCACATGTTTAATAATGTTATGTGAATGTATTCTGTAATTTAATAATGTAGGAGCTGTGAGATTATAGATAAAAAGTTGCTAACAATGAAGTAACAATGAGGTAACCTTGAGGTAATAATGAATTGGAAAGTTTAATACTGGTACTAGTAATTCTTGGAGCAACAATAATGTAATTTTTGAGACAGTTTATAAACAGCCAATCAACAACCAGAAAAAGCTTAAGTTAAATAAAATTATTCTATTGGAGTAGGATTAGCCAATCAGAGACTTGAAATAGGTGAAATTTGCCAATTCAGGCGGTAGAAGCCAGTTGCTAGTAGACAGCGTTCCTAACCGGACGCGAGACGCGTCCTCGAGAAGTTTAATACGTATCCAGTGTGAGACAAAAATTCATTGCGGCGAGAATATTATAAAGTTTACGTGTTTAAAAAGTGCAAGTAATTAATAAATAATCTCACAGCTCTTTATATCAGTGAAGTGTTATTTAATCGTATGAAGGATTAATAAAAGGAGTGAAGTAAAAATTATAATCTGTGTAAGCCTACATTCTTTAGCCGTATCACACCCTGTTAAGAGAAACATGTTTCTACAAATTAATACTGACGCAGCGGAGGCAAACATAAATATATATAATATTTAAAGAAACATTAAAATACAAAGTTGAAAGTAAAGTTGGGGCAAAGGCCACCGGAAAGTAATATTGGTGCGAAGACCACCGGAAAGTGAACATTGGGGCGAAGGCCACCGGAAACTTTGTACCATATGTGGGGCAGTTATTTCATCAAGCTTGGCTGTCCAACAGTCAAACTATAATACAAGTCCTTCAAATTGGCTTACCATACGTGAAGCTGCAACCCTCCTCCAATTTTGAGTGTTATTTTAGCATTATCTTGCTTGTATCCAAATCTGAATTTCCTAGTTTGAAACCTTATCCAAGCAAACATTTGTCGTGTTTATTATAAAGTGAAAAACAATAATATATGAATAGCATAATGTGTATGGGTTGCCTATGAATTAATAAGGAAAGCTGTGAAATACTATACGCTAGACCTTTTTATCTTCGTTTCCTCTATCGCGGTCGCTTGGTTTGGTTTTCGTAGGATGTTTCGTGCTCTGAGATTATTTCTCTCTTTCGTTCCTAGAGTTATTACTGTTACTATTGCGTCTGTAATGTGACTGTGGTTCCCACGAAAGCTCACCGAAGTCGCGACATTTCAGTTGGAATATGTATAATATTAGAGACGGCGTTGGTTCCCAAGTTGGTGTGTAGGTAAGGGAAGTTTATGCCAAGTTAGTTGGCTGCCATGAGTTATTTGAAAACTGTCGTGCCTCCTCCCCGATAACCGAGTTGCCAACTTAGAAACTCCACCTGAACTAACTTTGCTTTCCGAGGAAGGAAGACCGGGTTATCTGCTGCTAATACTCTAGCGGATGTACGTACTGCCCTCAGGAGTTTACAGAGCTACCATCGGCGATGAGGGGGGTCGCTGAACTTTTGTTTTTCTGGTGGTCATTCAGACTTTATTTTAACTATTCATCATACAAAATGTCCATATTGCTTATGGCAGTATTCTGAAAACGAGGAAATGTCAAAGACCAGGGACAAATTATACCCAATGTTATCCTTAGGCATGCCAGATGCATTTGATAGCTTACACCAGATATCATCAGCTGCCCGTAAAGTAGACGAAACTATCCATCACAGTTGATGTGGACACAGGCAACATGAGAAATCTTCAAAAAGACTGCAGACAGGTGCAGCAGAAAATAAGTACTTCAAAATCAAGAGGATAAAAAGCGTGATGATGATATCCAGAAAATACGGTAATATGTCAGATGAAGAAAGATAAAAGCTAGAGGGAATGGAATTACAGATTAACAACTTTAAATATCTAGGGATTACACTGCAGACAACGGGGCTATCCTTTAGAAGTTTAGACTATACAGAGCCTTCGTTTGGTCGCGTGGCTGGCCTAACGGGAATTTTATGGCACGGGAAGCACGCTCTCCGCCGGGGGAGTTGGTTATTCTTAGCCCCTTAAATTCAGCGTCTAGATGTTTCATGCAAATTTTAACTACAGTAACACATACCTTCATCATAGAATATGTTGGAAATGATGTCCATGTGCCATCACACATCTCTCATCTGTTAAGAAAATTTGTATTAACGTTCAGTAGTTCTTCATGGTCAAGTAAATAAAACCATATTTCGCCCGTAAAAAAGTTAAATGCCCGTCAATGGAGCGATTATTAATATTATCCAACTACCAATTGCAGAGATAAATCTACTCACATTATCACATAGCTACAGTTCCTGAATTACAACTATCTTAAAGGGTTTTAATTTAAAAGTTGAGTGGCATTCTAAGTCGAGATTTGCAAAATTCCTGATTTCTATTCAAGTTTTCTCAGATATTTATTTGAACTTTCTTCTAACTTTTTTCCGATGTATTCGAGTTTTTCCACTGTAAGAATATGGCGATTTACTTTCGATTTCTTATCAAGAATATATCCAGTTTCCCCTAAACCTGTTCACACGATTACGAACTGCTGCTCTGGGAAGCGCACGAACAGCAGGAAATCTGCCTATAAATTGGCGTCCTGCTTCTCTACAAGAGTTTATTGTCACATAGGAATCATACAGGAAGATTCTATGTGCTGGTTAACAGCACTAACAGACTATAGCACTTAAACACGTGGTCTCATAACGTAACAAACTTTGTACACACAGACTTCTCGTCAATTGATTAGCCGGCGCACGAAGAGGAGAGAAAGCGGAGAGGAAACGGAACGTATTAGAAACAGTGCTGTGCAGGGCAAGCAATTCTGCTAATATGGCATATACGGTATATGCCAGTCTGTACTTGCTGCCTATGGCACAAGTCAGCAGATCAGCGTTAGTAACAGCAATAGAGCATTAAGAACAAAAATAATTCCAATAATTACGTAGGAAATCGAGCTAATCTAGATCCATCTAAAAGTGTCAGAACTCGTGGTAACAGAAAAGATAAAAGTAAGGTTTTGTTTTGGCTATCACAAAACTGACAACGCTACTGAGAATTTCTCCATCGATGACATCAGGACTAGTGTGCCTCTACCATCCACATCTCAAGCAGCAGAACACACACGACAGAGAAAGGAGTAAAGGTCCGGAATTTTCGCAGGGTTCTAGTCTGTGGACGCCATGATTGAATTTGGACAGTACCAAAATGAGAGATGCGGAGCGCCATCACACTACTAGCAATCCAGGGATTGCAACATAAGTTCTCAAGAGGTTATACTTTCACCAACCGATTCAAAAATGGTTGTGCAACTTGTGTGGAAAGCAGTGTGAAATACATCATTTCAACAAGTGTATAAAACGCACTAAATCACTGAGCTTTTACAGCAAAGAAAATGGATGGACAATGCGCAGTCGTGCTATTTCTTTCTTGGTGTGAGAGCTGAATGCTCTTTGGTGTGAACATTTCTCTACATACCTACTATAATCTACTTTCAAAATAGTCTGCAAATTATTCATACAAATCTTCTAAGGCAGTCAAACATATGAAAAAATCAACTTGATATATGTATGCTGAACTTGATGTTTGGAGTGCTCTTTGCAAGACTTGCTGAAAAACAAAATCTAGAACAATTCCGACCAACACAGAAATATCTCGTAAATGATTAAGATAAAAGAAAGACGCCATTGTGCTTCCAAATTAGATCTAATTTTTTTCTGTAGTAAATGTTTGCCTATCTCTTATTATTTCATAGTTATACTATACAATGGTCAATCAGAATCAGGCTATTCATACAAAATTCAAGTTATGCGTATTCATTACGTCAATGTGTCAAACACATAGAACATTAATCAAAATCATTAGAGCTCTTTTCGAGAAAATAAAAAGTACCTAAATATTTTCCATGCAAAAGGAATTTGAAGGAAAAGGGATTTTCTTGAAAATCATCATATATTCCAAATGTGCATATATATAAGATTTAACGTCCTTTAACCGGTTAGGTCATATTGGACCCAAGTATATTGCTTAAAACATTGGAAAATTCAAACGGAAAACTGTAAATATGTTGTAAACGGGTAATGATACCAAATTTTGTTTTTTCGGGGGGGGGGTAGAAATTGCATATTCATGAGTTCTATATATTAACACCAGTGAGATTTTCCCTCTTATGGTTTTCCAGTTATAAAAATTACATGAAACTTTACAGCCCCTAACAGAAAATTGAATATTTAGATTTTGTTTGTCTCATTAAAGGTATGCACATTTTACTCAAAATCACTAGATCTACTTTTGGAAAGAATATTTAAAAGCAAAACAAACAAACATTTCCGTATAAACGGTTGTTTGAAGTTGGGGGGATTTCACGAAAATCTTCGCTTAGCATCCATGAATGATACCGGACTTAAATATCAAGATGATATTTATACAGCTTTTCGTTTTTGAGTTAGGCTGTTCATACACACAAGTGCGTGTGTTTTTGGCCTAAGGGATCTCGCAACGTGTATTTCCGGCGGAACTTTGGTATCAAGTTTTTAGTGGAATGCAATACTTCCTTAACATAAGTATAAATGGTAAAGCAAATAAAAAGGGGAATTATTATTTTAATTTGTTTAATAGTGTTCAATGTCCTTACTTACTACATACGGCCTAACAGGTGGTAACACTTGTGATACATGGAATTAAATGATAATTGGGAAAGGAAATTTGGGAAGGAAACGTTCCAGGCCTAAGTTTAGGTTACCTCCCAGGCATTTGCCAGTTATGGGGACTGAGGAAAACTGGAAAAACCTTCAGCGAGGGAGGATGGTCCTGGGGGATTTGAACCGCAAACTTTCCAATCACGAGTCTATATCTTAATGACCTCGGCTACCCGAGTCGGTGGGGAATTTTAAAACGGCCTTTTTGAACGGTTTCCAAAAGAAGGAAGTTTTGACTGATATTCCTAGTAATTGTGGCGTGAAAGTATTCGGAGACGTCAGCTATTGAAAGATCGGCTGTCGGTAGCACAAGGCAAACAGTAGGGCATCTGTCGTCTGCAAGTACAGAAATCCATGCAGATGTACGCAAGTACCGTAATGTGTGACGGCGCGGCGTGACTCTCTCAACAATGGGCAAGTGGCTGGGCGAGGGTAGACGTCGTAAAACCATTCATGGCCCATTAACATTGGCAGACATAAAAAGTTACCAGTTTCTGGGGCTTTGCCACGGCGGTACGTTAACATGAACGCTCACCTTACAGTTTCAGATTACTGTTCACCTCCTTACAGGTGCATCTTTCTAAAGGGGCCTACTCACCGTAACATTTTCCTTTACATTGGTTTAAGGGGAGACTAAATTGCGAAAGTTGCCAAATATAACATTTTATTTGTTTTGTTTAGTCTTATAAATTGGAATTTTCTCTTTAATTTTTTCTCTTATGAATACATATTTATTCATAGCGAATCCATCGCATTCATATAGTATATGCTGTGAGATTTCAAAATCCTATAAGTCCCATTATGTACAAGTGTCTGGAAAAGTGTTGTTACTTGTAATATAGCCAAAACTCCTCTGAGCTTAGATCTAGTTAAATTCAGGAGAAATTCACTCAATTTCTCGCCAGGTCCCGATATAAAATCATGGGATTACCTGACGGTAGTTTGTTTACTCCACATCTCAAGATGAGCCCTTGCCGTAAGCTGGGTTGTCTCACACTTGGCTCTTCTGGGAGACAGAAGGGCTCGGTACCGATAAAATCAAGCCCCGATCCCCTCTTTACAAGAGTGTTCGCCATCTATTTCCTCCAATAACAACATGCCCAGGAACCCAAAGAAGAGTAACCGGACAGCTGGCATGAGTCTATCGACATCCTTTGGCATTGCCACACCAATCTGGATGCAGTTTTGACCCTTTGAAGGGCTTTCAAAGTTGCCTGGCTGTCGGAGCAGATAAGCACCCCCGCCCGTCTGCTTGATAAAATAGGAATATGCATAATACAGACTAATATTGAGTATATCTCATCCTGAAAATCAGTGCCAACACATCCAAGGAAATGACAAGCCTGATCCTAGACCCCCAGACTCCAGTCCCCGGCCTTCCCCCGAAGCGGGATCCAGCCGTGAACCACGTCCGGCTCCCAGTCTTTGGAAGAGACCCCGTCTCTGGGTCCCACCCCTCTCTGGAAGGTATTACCACAGTATAAGATGGACTTAGATTATATCTCGTCCCATCAGATTCTCAACCATCAGGGTAATGGGACACATCTCCTGAAGTCTAGTTAGAATCAGTGGATCAGTGAGTGCCCTTTGTAGGGTAGCTTAAAACACCACCCTTTACAGTCCAGAGGTGGTGCGCACTCACCTTGCAACGTCCTGCACAAACAACTGCAATGGAGGAAGGTCCGCCATATCTCCAAGGCGGACTGTGGCGTAGACGACATCGCCCCGGTTATCACCGAACAAGCCAATCTTTGTAGCGAACCCAGATTGTTAGCACTGCATTTACAATAAGGCAGGGCACCAAACCAACGCGCACAATCGAAGGCTTTATCATCGATGTGTATAGCTATTTAATCACCTTTGGCCTTAAGCTCCACATCAGTCGATGGCTCTCTTGCATGCCCACAAGGTATAGTGGACCTTCTTTACTTTGTAATCCACATGCTTTTTCCAGCTGAGTCCAGCATTCAGGATAACACCTAAATACTTAACCGTTCCGATAGCTTTAATTTCGTCCCAAATAGAAGGGAAGAATCCTGGTCGCCTCCTCCTCTTTGCAAAGATCATTATTGTCAGGATTAACAGAAGAGTCCGTTTCCTCACATCATTCCTTGTGCCTGTATGAGCTCCGAGGCAGTACTTGGAAATTTTCCACTTGCTACAAGACATATGTTATCAGCAGAGCCATGGACATGTATTCCTCTCCTTGAGTGAAATGTAATAATTTATGAAAAATTGAATATTATATGCAACTACACTTTTGAACTCTTACCTCACTGGTTGGGCAAAAGTTTGCATTGCTGATGGGTTTGTCAAATAAGGTAGGCTGAATATTTATGATGGACAATTTGAATATTTAAATGATGAACAGACTTGAACAATAATCGTACACAAATGATCCAGCACCCTCATACCTGGCGCAGGGTTCGTGCCACCATTCCTGGCAAGTTTACACATATCCAATCTTCATCTGAGGGATCAAGATACTCAGAAGCTGGAAAACCACATCTGCACTCTTTTGCATTTTCCTCGTTATTGATGAAGAGGCATTCGGATTCAATGATCTAGGTGCATCACTTCCAAGAGCCTTTAAAGCGACATTTGTTGTCATTTTTTCTTCTTTACTTCAATCTTTACCTCCAAAACTATCTTGTACAGTGAGCCTGTTATGATTTCAGACCTCTGACATTTTTTCCTCCTTTTCATTGGTTCATTTCTCTTAGGCAGAGGACTTATTTCAGCTGTAGATACTGCAGAGTCACTGGTTTTAGAGGAATTCTGCGGATTTTTGCTTGCAGATGTTAGGAAATCATTGCTGGTGGAAGGTGGTAAGATGAAATTGAAGCGACTGGTAGGGACCTGATCATCGATGCTGCTGGAGAACGGTTGTGCAGTACTAGACGAATGATAAAGGTCTTGGGCACAAAGCAGGGATATTTTAGAGGATAAACGTTTTATATGTGGAGGATAAACGGATGAAGGTTTTCGGAAGACGCCTGGTTACTGGTTTGCTGGTCTGTCGCAACAGATGCAAAAATTATCTTCATCTGTAAATACTCCTGGATCCATAAGGAAAATACCGCACTTCTTGAAGGCACTGACTGCTTGGCCAACAAAGGCACACCTTAGATAAGCAATACAAAATAACGCTGCTGTCTGAAATTGTGTGATTACTCTTCCAGGGTTACTCATGAGCCAGTTATTGCATGCTTGAGAAAAATAAGTCTTGAAGAAGTACCTGTCCAGTTGCTGCTATGAGGTGGGGTGGAGAGCAAGTGAAAAGTGCTATCGACAAAGGAATACAACATCTAATGATAAATGGTATGTATCATTGTCCAGAATTAACAGAATTGGACTGTCTTCTGTAGTCTGAGCATGGGTTTGAAAATGTCTGAGCCAATTGCAGAAAATGCTACAGTTTGCATATTCAGTGTCGGATGTGAACATTATTGAACTTGGAGGTACCTGTTCATGAGTTCTGCTTTTCCTCTTTTCATTTTGAATATAAGGGCTAGAAGAATTTAGTTACCCGTAGCACTCATTGCACAGATAGTTGAGCTTAGCTGTTCTATCTTTGCCGAACTGACCTTACCTACAGACTTTTTCCCAGTTCTGAACACCACTTTAGGAACATTGTTTGGCACTGTTGAAAGCCTACTTCCATAGTAAAGATTCTCACAGCAGAACATTTATATTTCAACACAATTCGCTCAGAATATGAAACATATTTCCTCTTGAATTCTATTAAATCTCATTATTCTTACAAGACTGGTTTTTTTGCGAGGCTCTTGGAGACAGACGATGTTCCTTCATAAAAATCAAAGCCCAATCTTTTCCTGCTAATTTTCTCTCCTTGTCAAACCTATGACTTGCCGCATTTGCTTTAGTATACTGGATTAGCAATGGATTGCATATCCATTAATAAACCATGGAGGGTAGAGAAAGTCATGTGAATGTGTCACATCAGAATATTGTGGTCATGCAAAGAGCATGGAGTTTTATAACCATCACATAGCATCCACCTTTTAAAATTGTGACTGTCGCTTTCTTCTTATGCCTATAACGAAATGAGTAAAGAAATTCTGTTTCAATTAACAAGAAGTAGATAGAACAATAAGCTTTTTTACGAAGAGTTCATAGAAGAGTGAGTAGAGGAATTGGTGTGGTTGAACGTAACGCATTAGATGATTCTATTCGTAACAGAATTGATCGAGATGTATATTTCGTTCTGAAGCTGCTTAAGTATTTCAGTTAATACATGATCACAAGGATATGGTTCCCGAAATTATGTTTATAAAATGTTTAGAGTGATTCTGCCTCATTTGTCGTTGGGGGGTCGCTTGAACGACAACTCACCGATAACACTGGTGGAAAGTTGGCGTCATCCCGTGATGTAGTTTTCGAACACATACTCAACGAAAACATTCATTTGGGGATATTGGGAAATTATACCGTGTAATTCAACAAACCCCCGACCCACAATAGTTTGGGATCAAATACTGCAAGGTAAAGAAATCTTTTAGGTGTTTTTTTTAATTCTGAGTACTTGTTCATGCATTCGCATTTAAGTCCCATGTTTACAATTTACCTACTAGGCCTTTCCCAAGTGAGCTGTAATACATTGTACGCGCGTTCCGGAACACATATTTTGCAGCAACTGAACGGTGTACATCTGATAAGAAAGCTTATTGTATTCTAAACACAGGGTGGTGCAATTGCTGTTGGTTTAAGATTTGCAATAATAATAGTAATAATAATAATAATTCGACCTGGTTAAGTATTATTGTTATTATTTAGCCAGGTCTAATATAGTTAACGGAAATATGTGGATTTTTAAAGTGCTGAGCCTTCCCTTGGTTACTTACTTATTAACGTGTAATATAAACAGGCAGAAAATAGAGTCTGAATGTAGACAAAGATCAACATTGGAGCTACAAAATGAAATAAAAACTAGGTGGGGTAAGGAAACATATATTTTGGAATTAGGTATAAAACAGAGGACGGGAATAGCATGGATTAGGTTGGGAGGGTGGAAAGCTCGCAAGATTGCTGATGATGATGGCAGGAGGATTTGCCCATTATGCGGGGAACAAGAAGACTGGACGCATATTTTGGCAGCGTGCGTGCAGACGAAGAGTTTTCGGAAAAAATTATTACCGAGTATTTTTGGCTTCCAACAGACGGAGGGCAGCATGCTGGGACTTGATTTTAAACAGCCAAAACGACCAAGCTTGGGCACATATTTAATGGAAGTACTTGTTCTAAGAGATAAGGTGTTTATGTAAATTTTCTTTAAATATATGTGGTGCTTGAGCACCTGTGTGTATGTGTGTGTGTGTGTGTGTTTGCGTGTGTGGTTCAGAGTATTTTTCAATTTTATATGTATGAATATAATGTGGTGATTATAAACATAGTTGTTTCTGGTCGATTCTGCAAGTCACGTATACAGACCAGGTATTTTTCTAGAGAGGATGTATGGTCTTATGACCCATGCGACTGTGTTATGCAATTAATGTAATACTAAGTACTTAATAAATACTACTACTACTACTACTACTACTACTACTACTACTACTACTACTACTACTACTACTGCTGCTGCTGCTACTGCTACTACTACTTATTAACAGGCATAAGACTTCTTAAGCAGCTGGCTTCAAGTTTTCTGCGCTCAAACCATTATACAAATACAAAGAATGTAAACAATAGCGACCAAGAGTCACTGACGGGCAGGTAAGCACGGTCTGGTGAGTGCTGTTCTGTAAACGCCAACAGCCGTACGAGAGATGCAGATAGTTTTAGCTTGCGACTCACTGTGTAAAGTCCAGCAGGAGTTGAACGTCATTTCCTTTCGTCCTGGTTTTATGGCTGAGAAATTCCTATGCCTGCTTATTAAATATTTTAATTACCCCTTTTATACATTAAAATAACTTTCTTGGGATAAATTTTCAGCGGAATAAAAGAGTAATCGATATGTATTAAAATGTCTCACATTAAAAGGTCTACAAATTGGTTGCGAGTTTCTGGGATAAGAATAATCAGGAAATATTCAAACATTTTGAGTACTCTATTTTAGTCTTAATGGCTGGAGTGTTGCAAAGTATTTGCTACATTCGTGATAATGTTTAAGAAGTATACTCTCCTATCTATATGCAGTGAAATAGAAACTTAATTTATTTGCTTTGCCATAGCAGAGTAAGCTTACAAATAAAACAGCGTGAAGTGCAATATAATAATAGTGTTAAAAATCTTATGTGTTACATTCACATGACTTTCTCTAGCTTCTATGGCTTACTAGAAGGTGTGCAAAGTATTGTTACTAAAGTTTGTTTCCTATCCACTTCATTTTAATCCAAATAAACCTTTGCAGAAACAGCTACATTTACACAGTTGGTTATATGTACAATGGGTATAACGATAGTCAAATGTTTTAGAACTGGTCGCTATACGTTGGCCTTGAAATTCCATACTGTTTCCATGACATCGCGAGAAACAACCGAATATTTGCAGGACTTTAAAAGAGTGACCAAATATTGAACAATTCGAACTATTAATAACGGATATCTCGGAAATGGATGATATCACAAGAAAAGTTACTTGAAATAAATTGTATGTTTTAAAGAGATGTTCAATTTTGTGTAGTGAATTTTTGTCTATTGCTTAATATTTACCAGTTATACAAGATTATACTAAATTTCTCCCGAATGAACAGGACTTCGCAAGCAGAAAACTCAATATGTATTTTATTTGTTATGTAAACATCTTTCATATATGGTAGTTTGATCAAAATCGCTAGAACCATTTTTTGAAAATCAAAAGTTTCGGAAAATTCTCCATGTAAAGGTTAGCTTGAGGTGAGGGATTTTCTTGAGAAATCTTCGTGTCGTGTAAACATCCTTTGAAGCTACTGAACCTAAGTACCAATTTTGGTTTTATCCAACTTTTCGTTTTTGAGTTATGCTGTTCATAGACGCGCGCGCACGCACGCACACACACACACACACACGAGCCGTTTTCTAAAAATGCTTGTTTTGCATTCAGGGAGCCTCAAAACATGTATTTCCGGTGAAATCTCGGTATCGAATTTCTGGGTGGAATGCAATACCTTCTCTACCTACTATGAACGTGGTAGAAAAAGTAAAAAAAAAAAAAAGAAGAAACTTAAACAAAAATCTGATGTGTTACATTCACATGACTTTTACGCCCTCTATCGTTATTAGTGGGTATACAAACTATTCTTACTAAAGCTTATTTTTTCTGTGTACTAAATTTTAATCCAAACAGAAATAGCTGCATTACACATTTCGTTATAAATACAAAGAGAACAGCGATAGTCAAATATTTAAGATCTGAGTGCTATATGCTGACCTTAAAATTTCATATTGTTTCCACGCAATCGCGAGGAACAACTGAATGTTGACAGGACTAAGAGAATGACCAAAAATGAAAAATTCCAACCTTTAATAGCGGATATCTCAGAAATAGCTTATGCACAAAAAAAGCTTTTTTAAAATAAATTGTGTATTTTAAAGAGATCTGCAGCTTTGTGCAGTCATTTTCGACTATCGCTTAAGTTTACCACTTATATAAGATTATACAAAATTTATTTTGAATGAAGTGGACTTCACAGGCTATTCCAAACATATTCAGGATACACATTTCATTAGTCATGTAAATATCTTTAATATATGGTATTTTAATCAAAACCGTTATAGGCAATTGTTTAGAAAGTCAAAATTTTCGACAAACGTTTCATGTAAAGGGTAGTATGGCGTGGGAGGATTTGTTTGAAAATCTTTGTGTCGCTTCTTTGAAAGGTACGAAACCCAAATACCATGCTTGGTGTTTATCCGACTTATCGTTTTTGAGTTATGCTGTTCACAGTCACACACATGGATCTTTACTACAAATCTGATGTGATACATTTACATGACTTTCTCCACCCTCTGTGTTTATTAGTGGTATACAAATTATTCTTACTGAAACTTAGTTTTCTATATACTACATTTTAATCCATTAAATCTTTGCAAAAATAGCTAGATTACAGATTTCGTTATAGATACAAAGAGAACAGTGATAGTCAAATGTTTAACTGGCGCTATATGCTGACCTTAAAGCTTCATACTGTTTCCATGCAATCGCGAGAGCAATTGAAAATCGGACTTAAAAAGAATAACTATTGAACAATTCGCACCTTTAATAACGAATATCTCATAAACGGCTTATAAAACGAAAAAAATGCGTGTTTTAAAGAGATCTATATTTTTTGTGTGGTGCATTTTTGTCTATCGCTTAAAGTTTGCCAGTTATACAAGATTATACTAGTAGAAAATTCCTTTCGAAAAAAGAGGACTTCCCTTTTACCAGGAAATTCAAGATATAAATTTTATTGGACATGTAAATACTTTTCATATACGTTATTTCAATTAAAAATCGTTAGAGTAAGTTTTTAGAAAATCAAAGTTTTCGAAAAATGTTCCATGTAGAGGGTAGTTGAGGGGTGGGCGAATTTTCTTAAACATCTTCGTGACGCATCTTTGGAAGATATGAACTCAAATACAAAGTTTGGTATTTATCCGACTTTTTGAGTTATGCTGTTCACAGACGCACACGGAAACGTTTCCAAAAATGGTTTATTTGGATTCAGGGGGCCTCAATACATGTATTTCCGTTGAAATCTCGGTATAGAATTGTTGAATGGAATGCAATATCTTCTCTACGTACTATGTACGTGGTAGAGAAAGTAAAAATTAAACAATTATTAACAATACTATAATGCGGCAATATAGAAAATGACACTTGGGTAGCCACATAGAATGAGGTTATAGCGGTCATGTAAAATATCCAATGAATTTAACTAAAATACTAATAACTTAATGCAAATTATTATTAAATGAGACGAACTTGTATGATTGCGTTTAAAGCTACTAACGTATTTATGCTTATTCCTACTTATTTATAACAACAGAGACAAACTCAGAGGACTTTATTTTCTTCTCTATCAGTAACATGAAAAATAAGGCAATGTGGCCTAATGAGTTCACTAATGATAAGATGAGACCAGAATATGTGTTGTGAAATAAAATACTCAACATGGTAAAATAAAGTACTCAGAGCGTTGAAATAAAAAACAAGAAATAACATCTCAAGTGGAATAAGTACCTATTGCTTTCTATTGAAATAATCGAAATTACAAATATTTTTAAAAATCACATAGAAATGAATAGCAAGTACAACAAATTTTAGCTGAAAGTGTCACCAAAATACAAACACAGCATTTTCTACATTTTTTGGGTGTAAATTTGTTCGCCTGTCTGACAATATGTTTGCATATGCTGAAAAGTCTCTCTTGCTACGTATATTTGTAGTTGGAAACCATACCATACTGCCTTCAAGCAACGGCTTGAAAAATAAGGATATTCCTGCATCAGCCCCTTCAATAATTCATCTTCCATGCCCTGCTTCACGTCAACTGTCTTTGCGTAATGCTGCAATATTAGGCATTCTTTCAGAAATGCATCTTTAGAGAGTCACTTCAGAAGTGGAATCTGACCCACGTGTAACAGTAGCTCATTGGATACTGGTGCTACTAGTGAATTAGATAAATGGAAAATCTGGCAGTTGAGTGAAAGATTTTTCCTGCAGGATCTTCTGCCAACAGCTTCTCCAACTTTTCGATGCTGCATTTGGCGTCTTCCCTCTGCTTGGTTTCATCCTTCAGCTTACACAGTGTTAAGGATGTTTCCTCTCCAGACACCTTGTTTTTTATGAGCTGCACTTCACCAAGCAAAGTAGTCACTCTTGGCACAAGCTTGTGCGCTGTAGGATATTGACACCCCTCCAAAAATTGAGTAATCTCAGAAACAGTGCAGCGATGATCTTTCGCAAAAGCAGCCTTAAAACAAATGAGTTTCTGTCATCATTTGAAAGCTCTTTAAAGTAGCTGACTACCGATTTGAGCCAGTTGTTTGAGGTTCCTGAGTTCATTGAAATATTACCTAACATACAGAACATATTTTATCCATGAACACCACCAAGTGAACACAGGAATCGCAAACATCTTTGCCTCTTTAGCACTACATGTTTATGTTTCAAAAAGACTATATACTGGTGCTTCCTCTTCCTAGCATTCTTGAAGGCTGCCTTAACCATATAATGCACAAATAAACAATAAAAAAATTGATATCATCTACAGCATTTCGTTACATTTCACATTTTAAAATAGGTTTTGTAAAATAAAAACTTTCGCGATATTTTGTGCCTTCAATTTAAAAAAATGGAGTTTATTCCATAAAACATGAGATTTTTATAACACTAAATGTGTCACTTGAAAATTTCACGGTTATCGAAAATAACAGAAATCCGGGCCTCTAATAAGCATTACATTAACTGCTATGGTATATGCTTTGTGTTAGGTGCCTATTTGTTTTCTTAATAACATTTAAATATTGGGGTAAAAAGTTACTTTTCTGCTTTCCCGTCATTTGTTAGATTTATCTTGCTTTCGCCAATCCTTTCTATATCTTGAATTTTCCAGAAATAGCCTTTGAAGTCCTTTTCATTCGGAAGGAATTTTGTATAATCTTGTATAACTGGTAGGTGTTAAGCGATAGACAAAGACGTACTAGACAAAAAACGTAGAATTCTTTAAACCACACAATTTATTTTAATTACGGTTTTTTGTGGCATAAGCCAATTCTAAGATATCTATTACTAAGGGTTTGAATTGTTCATTACTTAGTCATTCTTTAAATTCCTTTGAACTTTCAGTTGTTTCTCGCGTTTGCATGGAAACAGTATGGAATTTTAAGGCCAGCGTGTAGCCTCCAGATCTTAAACATTCGACTATCGCTGTTTTCTTTGTATCTATAACGAAATGTGTAATGTAGCTATTTTTCTAAAGATTTATCCCGATTAAAATGCAGTAGAAGGAAAAATAAACGTTAATAAACACAGTTTGTATACCCACTAATAAAGATAGAGGGTAGGGAAATCCGTGTGAATGTATAACATCAGATTTTTACTTTCTCTAGCAAGTACATAGTAGGTAGAGAAGGTATTGCATTCCACCCAAAATTTCGATATCGAGATTTCACCAGAAATACAGGTTTTGAGGACCGCTGAATAAAAAAAAAAGCATTTTTAGAAAAAAGGTCCGTGTGTGTGTCTGTAAATAGCATAACTGAAAAACGAAATGTCAGACATTGGTATTAGGTTCAGTACCTTCTAAAGATGCAACGCAAAGATTTTTAAGAAACTCTTCCTGCCCCAAACCACACTTTACATGGAACATTTTTGGAAACTGTTAATTTTCTAAAAAAAATTGCTCTAACATAAGCAGGGATCGATTTTTGTTGTAATGTTGTAATGTAGGCTATAATGTTCACAGGGGCCAAGAAGCTGTCCAGATCGCTATTTGCGAAGATAAGGTAGTAGGTTCCTAATTGTTAGTATCGTATACATAAGGGTGAGGGCGTAGCTCAGATTTTAAAGGACATTGGAAGTTGCACAGAAGCCAAAAGGTGATGCCCTACAGATAAGTACCTGCCGGAGCCCCTATCACCTTACAGATGCAGAAGCGGAATACAGACCAAGCCAAAACGGAGAAAACTAAGACCAGAATAAAGAGCTATTATCACCCGAGGTGTACGTGTTTCAGGAACGTTTTGCGTCCACTTAATCAATAAGAATGCGATACTCCATTGTCATCTACATAACTACATGACGCATCCATTACTCTGTAATCTCATGCAACAGGAAATCATATTTCCTTTGCGGTTCCGCAAATATACTGCTACATTAATGTAATATTTACTATAATTTTATTAATTTTTACATTGTATTCGTGACATGAAAATGATTGAAAATTAAATATGGTTCTTTTTAAAACTTGTAAGGTTACCTCATAATTTTTTTACCAAATCCTAAAGGGTGAGCAACATAATGTTGCCCAGTTCTGTGAAATGGTATAAAGATTTGTATTTAAAATTGAAAAAAAAGGCGAGAAGTTTATTTTTAGGGTGTTATAATGTAAGTCCCCCAAGTGATGTTTAAAGCAATCAAACAATTCAGGCGACACAATCGGCGCCTATAACATTTATGAAAACAAATAACATGAAAATCAGTGCGTTAGGTGCATAATAGATTCTTCTTAGAAATAGACAAAATATGGTGTTCCTTCTATTTTTCTTAGATTTTTATAAGATGTAATTAATTAATTAATTATGCCATCGAAAGAATAAAGCTCATTTCCGAAAAGTGTACTTAAACGTACTCTTTACCTTTTAAAATAAGAAAGTGATCATTTTTGCGAAACCGTAAAGGCATTTCCACTCCAGGAAGATAAGAGGATGAAGTTCTTCAACCATATTAATAAAACTGCACGAAATAGGATTTAAACTAGCAGCTTATAATTTTAAATAGCCTTGTTAAGAGCTGCACATCACTTAGCAAGAACTGTTAAACGTAAAACTTTCCTAAGCCAAGGAGCGACGCTGCAAGTAAAGGAAAGGGAGAGTTTCAAGAACAGATATAACCTTATACTTAGATTTTTCGAAAAGCTTCTTGCATATGGAGCAGGAGTATATAACGTGGAGCATCTTACGTTGATTCGGACTGACTCACAGCATAATAGGCTATTTCACTGGTTTGTGGAAACCATCTCAGATTGTTTATCTGGTGTTTATCGAACCCGCAAGAAGTGGTTGCTTTTAATTCTTTTATGTATTTCTTCAAGAAAGGCAAATAAAAATGCACTATTTACATAAGCCGCCAAAACACTATCTTGAACAATATGGCGTCGCACTGGATTCAATGACGTCACACCTCAGCAAGCAAATATCAAAGTCACAAGTTGAGTTAGCATTCTGTTGTTTGCCTTTTTTTACAGTGATTTACCCAAGAAAATGGGTTACAAATGTTTGTGTAGTGCCAACGTGTACAAATACGCCGATAAAGCACCGGAAGAACTATTTTTATGTGTTCTAAAAATGGCAAAAATTCGCAAGAAGTGGTTACAACTAGCTCGCAGAAATTCTGATGATATAGCGGATAATTTAGATGTTTTCTTCTGTGAAGACTACTTCGATGTAAGTAAACATATTATTATTATCATTAATGAGTAAAGACATAATATGTAAATTATTTTACCAATCTGAGGTTAGAATTTAATGTTGTTTTACCTAATGGGAAGCCTGAGTCAGGCCCGACTGGTCAATTAGGTGCACTACGTTTTCAATTACCTTTCTAATAAAATATGTGTATTTATGTTTTTAAAGTATTACAGCTTATTTTATTACAGTTGGAGAAAGACATAGCAAACTACTGTAAATACAAAATGGGATTCAGCCAGGGAATAATCATGGCAGATGGAGTTTTGCCTTCTAAATTTCATTGCCAGCAAGATCGCAAGAAACAATGTGTGATACTAGTACCTCTCGCCCTACATTTATAGTCGTCCTCCGTGGACCAGTGGTATCGTGCTAGCCTCTAGTTCCCAAGGTCGCGAGTTCAAACCCGGCGGAGGGCGATGGATTTTTTCGGGCGTAAAAATCGTTAGCATGGCTTCCTTCGGAAGGGAAGTAAAGCCGGTGGTCCCGTGTCGTAGATTTACGGCACGTAAAAGAACCTCAAGCCTCTGAGCAAAATTACTGGTCTTTGACGCCCAATATAGAATGGGACGCTAAGAACCATAGTAGTTAAAGAGCGCCCATAAATAAAAATTTAATTTTATTTTCCTACATTTATCAAGCAGCAAAAAAACTCAACTCATTCAAGAATGTGAAGACATTCAGCCAACTGCAACTGTGCAAGAAGTTTTCATTTACCCATTGTCATTAACTATAATAAAATATTATTAACTATTATAAACACAAATTACCGCATGACTAACTTAGCTAACCTACCATTTTTTACATTATCATAACAACCCAAATTTATTCTATACCTCAACAGATTTATGGTGGGTTACTAAGTTGGTAAGGTACTTACATTGATGTTTTTAACATTTTTAAGCTCAACAGCATAAAAATCAGGGTTATTTTCAAAGAAAACTCCAACCACAATGGATCAACTTTAGGCAGGTTTGCGTTGTCTGCTTGAATGAAGTTGCTCTTCATGATCGGATAGAATACCAACATGTAATATGGAAATCGTAAAATATCAATATCACTTGATATTGCAATAAATAGTACTTTAAAAATCGCAAGACCTCAAGGAACGCAAAGGAACGGCAATAAATGACAGACATATTTACTGAGATATGACGTCATCATAGATTTAGTCAATTCAGACCATTTTCTATCACTTGGTGCCAGGTAAAAGAAATTAAGTTTTTTTTATAAATAATCCATTATTTTTTAGTCATATATATGCAAATCACTTTCAAAACCCATAATCTGTGTAGATATAAACAATTATGACATTGTGCCTCGCATAGTCAAGTAGCCTATTAAATATCTGGCCGTTGTGAAACTGCTCTTTGCAGAGTATAAGATAGAAACTCGGTAAATTCTCATGTGGGTTTACGTCACCCAAGTTAATCACATGTGTTGTAGATGCTTTCTGTTTTAAATGGCTGCTCATGAAAAAAAAATATTATGGGTAGACAAGTTTAAAAGTAGAGCTAAGAATGACATACTTAGGCATACTAACCTTGTTATCAGTTGCGTTGAAAGTGGTGTCCATCTGCATTCAGACATTACTGGCATCTTTGGATGAAATTTCTATTCCCACGCAAAATTCTTGCGTAATTTTCATAATTTCTGTTCTTATATTGCCCTTAAGTTTGTCTATGGTTTGGGAATTGTTCCTATAAACTTTATTTTTTAGGGTTCCCCAGAAATAGAAGTCATATAGAGTAACATCCGGAGAACTGGGGGAGGGGGCATAATCCTTTAGAAATTATTCTGTCATCAAAAACCACCCTTATGTCTTCCAAGGCGTTTTGAGTAGTATTGTCTGTGGTGGAATCTTGTTGGAAATATCCGTTTTCTCTCTCATTGTACATCTGGGCGTGAGGCCGGCGGTGAGGATAGTTGGCTTTGGCTTTTGCTGTTCTGAAACACAGGGTAGCTAAAGAGTGTAGCTGTCACACAGGGCTGATAATAACCGAATTAATTTATTGCTTATATAATATGTGCGTGTTATCTCAAAATAACTATTCAGGAAATGAATAGATTTATTCCCTTTATTTTATTTTCTGTAGCTCTTTTTTGTGGATGGCTGACCTGAAAACAGCATTTCCCATTCGGTCGGATTTAGTTCTGGTGGATTTTTTATTGCATTCGCCTGCTTAGGCCTGTTGATTTCGTTTTGCCTGCCCTTCCTTAAAAAGGAAACACTTCATGAATTTCTACATGTGTATGGTCGATATTATATGCATGAGTTTGAATAAAAGTTGTCGGGGCCTGCAATTTTTTTTATTGCTCCATTAACTGCAGGCGACCTTTTTTACCTTTGGAACATATTGTCTACCGCGATGGTGTTAACTCGTATAACATTGTCATTGGATTTTTCTTTAGGCTTTATACATAGATCACACACATATTTACGTACTCGTTTATACTTCCAAACTCTGCGGAGGATAGGGAATAGTCTTGGCTACATAACAATTCCCACCCCAGCCGGGAATCGAACCCGGGACTCCTCACACAGCAGGCAGGTACTCTATCAATAAGAAATCTTATATGTATATTTCATAAGCATTTGTCGATACATTTCGCGTTTGGTTGAAATGAAAGCAAAATTAAGCATAACTCTGAAGAACGTTCTAAAATGCAGCACTTTAGACGAGCCACAACAGGTAAGGAGTTGACATTTTGTGTATAAGAGCTTGAACATTTTTGATCACTTTAGATTTGGTTTAAATTAGTACAAACTTAAGGGTAGTATGTACATATTACAATGCTGCCACATTGTTACCGCCATAACATGAACGCAGCTGAACTTGCAAGGCGACGGAGCTTATATTCCACGCTATCAGTAACATGAAAAATATAGCATTATTGTCACAACTACTAACTAAACCATTGTTTAAACTGCTTCGGCATGTATTTTATATTTAAGTTAGATTGTATTTATTTTCTTGATAATATTCAACTGATAGAGTAAAAGGCGATTTTCCCGCTCCCCCGCCGATTATTAGGTTAATTTATCATCGTATTTTTGGGCATTACCTTTTCTATAATCAAAATAGCTGTATAGGAACAAGGTTAGTCTTACAAGAAATATCGATAGATATCAACAAATATTAGCAAACCCAGCAAATAATACTTATCCGTTAAAATCAAAGTATTTACATTTCGGATTCCATTAGTGTGATGCGCATGCTCTTGAAAACAAAATTTATCAAAACATGATGTTTGAGAATCTTACTCTAAGTTCTTTCACGAGCCCATATGGAATTTATAAATGTCTAGTAAGAGAAAGGTTTGAATTTTCTAATACTTTGTATTTTGTGAAGTGCTTGGTCATTTTTTGTCTCTCATAATTGCATGCAGAGAGTATGTAATGAGAGCAAAAGCAATGGAAGGTAGCGAAGATTGTTTTCGAGTTAAATTCCATTAAAATATCTAAATAATTCACTTCAAGAACTCTCTGCTTTCGTTATAACTATGCAGTATCGCATACTTATGGCTAACAATATTAAAGGAAACATGCCAGCTTTCATCCATAATTTTTACAGCAAAGAACTATACAAGTCCGAACAAATGGTATCCTTTCTAATACAGCAACAGTAGAAAATGGAATTCCTCAGTGAGCTGTATTGAGTGTAACTCTGTTTCTAATAGCAGTTAATGGTGTCTTGGACAACATTCTCTCTCCAGTAAATGGATGTTCATTTGCAGATGATTTGACATTGCTTTGCAGAGGAATGGCTCCATAAAACAGGCTTTAAATTCTCTAAATCAAAATCTAAGTACTTCAACTGCAAAAAAGACAAATTCTCGGATATCCTACCCGATTTATATTTTGATGGAGAGAAACTAAAAAACAACTTAAAGTTTGTATTAGTACTCAGTTTTTATAACATGATTTTCCCATCTTAAGAAACATCTGTTTACAGGGATTGAATATTATTACATTAAAATTAAATTGAGTTTTATTTATTGACACTAACTACTATAGTCCTTAGCGTCCCATTCTATATTGGCGTGAAAGAGCGGAAATTTTGCTCAGAGGCCTCTATAGGCTTAAGGTTCTACAACACATAACCACCGGCTTTAATTCCCTTTCGAATGAAGCTATGCTAAGGATTTCTACGCCCGAAAATCGGGTTTGAACCGGCGACCTCGGGAACTCGAGGCTAGCATGGTACCCCTAGACCACGGAGGACGACATTGAATGTAATGAAGGCTCTGTCATCTAACAACTGGGATGCAGATTATTCAGTGCTGATGCAAACGTACAAGACTACAGTTCAAGCTAAACTGGATTATGAAACCATAGTTTACATTTCTGCATCTCCGACTGCACTTAAAACTTAGATACTATCCAAAGTTCTGCGATAAGAATAGCAACTGGAGCACTCCATACCAGTCCGATTAAGAAACTGCAATTTGAAACACATGAAATGCCCCTAAACATCAGAAGGAGACAGGTAACTCTGTGTCATGCACTTAAAGTAGCAGTAAACAGAAGACCACCTTCATTTACATGCCTATTTTCCAGTAGATCTTATGATAAATATCCTGAAAGCAAAGCTAACCAGATCCCACCACATTTAAGAGTAAGCAAATACTGTAAAGAGCTTAATTTTACCATCACCTTAGAGAAAACAAGGGATATTAATAGATTACCACCCTGGTCACCATTAAAACCTATATAATAAAATTAGACTACTGCAGCAGCATACTAAAGGAGAAACTAATCAAATGGTATTTAAATGCATGTAAAATGAAATTAAGAGTAAATTCAACAATTACATACCAATAAACAGGAAGGATCCAAAACTAGTGAAAGGAGTATACGTGCAGTGGTGTTCAGAGACAGAGTTCTGCTATTTAAACTCTCTAATTTATTTTCCATTTTTACCTATGCATTTTACGCAGTCAAACAGGCAATGTTGAACATTGAAAATATGGAAGACCAACATTTCATTATTTTTCCTGATTCCCTCAGTTCCATACAAGCAATTAGTGACACATGGACAACAGATGTACTTATATAGGACGTTCAGATCCTGATCCTTTCATTGAAAATAAAGGGAAAAGAAATTATCATTTCATGGATACCTTCACATTGTAACATAACTGGTAATGAACTGGCAGACCTTGCAGCAAAGAAAAGCATACAAAACTCCTCAATCCAAAATATCCATACTCCTCACAGAAATTTACTGCCATTCATGAATAAGAAGATTAAGAAACTTTGGACCACATACTACAATGAAAGCGGCAATGGGGTTTTATATTTATATATCCTATCTATAAGCCACAAAGAAGAGATCAAGTTTTATTGGCAATATTAAGAATTGGACACACCAAACTAACTCAGTTCTATCTGATATCCAAAGAAGAGCCACCAGTATGCAGCCCTGTAGACTACCCCAAAGAGTAAACCAATCCTCACAGAATGCGCTACATACAGTACTTCTAGGAAGAAACACAGCATATTAGAAATTACTGCGGCTCTGAATAATCCAAAGTTATTTCGTAATATTATTGTTATTTTAAAGATATACTACGTGATCAAAAGTATCCGGACACCTGGCTGAAAATGACATACAAGCTCGTGGTGCCCTCCATCGGTAATGCTGGCAGTCAATATGGTGTTGGCCTACCCTTAGCCTTGATGACAGCGTTCACTCTCGCACGCATACTTTCAATCAGGTACTGGAAGGTTTCTTTGGGGAATGGCAGCCCATTCTTCACGGAGTGCGGAACTGAGGAGAGGTATCGATGTAGGTCGGTGAGGGCTGGCACGAAGTCGGCGTTCCAAAACATCCCAAAGGTGTTCTATAGGATTCAACTCAGGACTCTGTGCAGGCCAGTCCATTACAGGGATGTTATTGTCGTGTAACCACTCCGCTACAGGCCGTGTAGTATGGACTGGTGCTCGATCGTATTTAAAGATGCAATCGCCATCCCCGAATTGCTCTTCAACAGTGCGAGGCAAGAAGGTACTTAAAATATCAATGTAGGTCTGCGCTGTGATCGTGCCACGCAAAATAACAAGGAGTGCAAGCTCCCTCCAGGAAAAACACGACCACACCATAACACCACCACCTCCGAATTTCACTGTTGGCACTACACACGCTGGCAGATGACGTTCACCGGGCATTCGCCATACCCACACCCTACCATCGGATCGCCACATTGTGTACCGTGATTCTTCACACCACACAACGTTTTGCCACTGTTCAATCGTGTAATGTTGACGCTCCTTACAACAAGCGAGGCGTCATTTGGCATTTTCCTGCGTGATGCGCTCGACCATGGAATCCAAAGTTTCTCACCTCACGCCTAACTGTCATAGTACTTGGAGTGGATCCTGATGCAGATTGAAATTCCGGGGTGATGGTAGGGATAGATGTCTGCCTATTACTCTTTACGACTCTCTTCAAATGTCGGCGGTCTCTGTCAGTCAACAGACGAGGTCGGCCTGTACGCTTTTGTGCCGTACATGTCCCTTCACGTTTCCACTTCACTATCACATCAGAAACAGTGGACCTAGGGATGTTTAGGAGTGTGGAAATTTCGCGTACAGACTTCTGACACAAGTGACACCCAATCACCTGACCACGTTTGAAGTCCGTGAGTTCCACGGAGCGTCCCATTCTGCTGTTTCACGATGTCTAATGATTACTGAGGTCGCGGATAATGAGCACCAGGCAGTAGGTGGCAGCACAATGCACCTAAGATGAAAAAGTATGTTTGTAGGGTGTCCGGATACTTTTGATTACTTGGTGTATTTCTATGTATAAGTCAATTTAAGTTGTCACACTTTACTCTGTATTCATTAATGATTTGTTATGCTACTGTAAATTACCTATGTAATATTTTATATATTTTCTAGCAATAGTCTTTGTTGCCCCATTATTGATTTGTATATCTATTTACTGTATATCTATTTGATTACTGTAATATTGTGGTCACCAAAAAAACAAGAAAACACCTTTGAGTTCTGCGACCTCAAATAAATACTAAAAGAAATAAGTACGGAATTTTAAATTCATAATATTGCGATCCGCTTTTTAAAGGTTTTATTATCGCTTAAGCGGACCTGTATCCCTCTTGTACCTACAACGGAATGTGCAATGAAACCATTTCTACAAACGTTTATCTTGATTAATATAAAGTAAATAGAAAAAGTAAGCCTTGTTAAGAACAGCTTGCAGAACGGATATAAAAATAAAGGGCAATGCTGCTTATCAACGTTCCGTATCAAGACGCATGAGTAAAATGCACAATGTGAGGTTCAACATGTGCACAGATAACACGCCATAGATTCAGAAAATCCTTAAGGATCCTGAGATCGAATAGGAGGTGAGTATGGGCCGTAAGTCCTATAGCGATGCGCAGTAAAATGAAGGGTTCAGTGTTTTCTACCTTTAACTCGAAGTCAGCCGTGTGTGTGTGTGTGTGTGTGTGTGTGTGTATGTGTGTGTGAGAACCGAAATAGTAAATTGATTACGTAACACACACACGCACATGCACACAACTACACCTAAGGTAGACATCGGGTTAATCTAACAAACACAGGACCCCAAGATTTCACTGCGGCTCCTTACGGCCTACGCTCGCTTTCTACTCGTTCTAAAGCTAACTTGTTCAGCGAATTTCAGGAAGTATGTCTTTATACACTTGTCTCCCTAATGTTGCACGGATCCCATCATGGCAGATGAGCAAGATTACTAAATAAAGGATAGAGGGTATGGAAATAATGTAATGTAACATACTAGATACTTCTTTATTAATTTATTCTTATTGTTATAACTTTTATAATTGATTTAGGACAGTTTTCATTTTTATTAGCAGAAAAGCATGTGTGTCCCCTTTTCCTGCTCCCATGGTATGAGCACATTTGGAATAGTGCAGTTTTAATTAATACTGAGCTTCTAGAGTAAAATTGCACGCAATGAAACACTAATAGTTTCTCATGCTTGAAATTGTACTACAAGTGTTACGTATCTTTACTTTATTTGCCACGTACCTAGCAGATATAGGAAGTACGTATTATGTTCCACCCAAAAATTCAATAACGAGATGTCACCGGAAATACATGTTTTGAGGCACCTGGAATAAAAAAGTTTTTGTAAGAAGGACCTCGCGCAAATGTGTGTCTGTGTGTCTTCCATTTATGCCGTCACCGCAGTTTCGGGAGTCGTTTTACCAAGCCTCTCAGCGGGCTTGTATATAGCAGGGAGGGGTGAGTCTATAGCGTTTTGCCTTTGTTGTTCAACCAAGTCGTGGCGTGTGTTAACTGTAGCTCACGCGCTGTATGGAAATATTTTGGAAGTGCATCGGAGAAAAATTGTGGACATGTGGGAAGCCAGTTTGCCATTTGAAGACATTGCTAGGGCAATTCCATGCAGCATTCGCACAGTTTGAAAGTGGATAAACGCACAATTAGGGAGTGCAAGTTACGTTCAAACAGCATCCCGGAGGCTCCACTTGGCACACACTCATTCACGGATTGGTGCGCGGAAAGAGTTTCTCACACACGCCATTGCGTGTGCAGGAACTTGCGAAAACTCGAGAAGGATGGGAAACCACCATATGGATGGACGAAAAAGTTTACCTAATCACCAAATGAAACGGAAGCCTGATGGTTCTCGAATGTTTCGAGAATTTCGACAGGTGGCTAGAAAATCCGGACGAATCAGATGTTCACTCTTGGGGTAGATGCTGAGTTCGTGGAGACCATCCCAACATGGACGTTCGGTAGAATGTTGTTATCTCTAGTGTGCGGACAGTCTATCCTCAGATGAAGTGCCCGTTATTAGTATAGTGCAGGATAAGTTCAGTACACAACATCTACGCTCTACGGAAGTTTTTTGCCGAGCACTCCGGTACTCTCGTTCCTGACTGGACACCTGTCACCAGATCTCAACACCATCGAGAATGTGTTTGCCACGATGGTTCAAGTGGCAACCTCTACAAAGAAGAACCAGATTTACCCTCTGGGAATACTGTCGTGAAATGTGGGAACATTTGTGTGTACAGCCAGAGTTATTCTAACACCTAAGTGATTCAGTGCCTAGGTGGCTAAATCAGGTATTGCACGAGAATGGAAATTCGAGCATATTATTAAAATAATCTCTAATAAATTTGTCCTCTTTGAGAGTAAAAAGTATAATTTACTTCAGTTTTACATTAGATTGTCATTAAAATATTTTTCGTAGAAAAATTGTGCAAAACATTGCCTTATTTACTTGTATATTTAGATTGGACAGATGATTCCAATACTGCTAGTAAAAGTGTCCTCTTTGAGAGTAAAAAGTATAATTTACTTCAGTTTTACATTATATCGTCATTGAATACTTTATTATGGATAAATTGTGCAAAACATTGTTTTAGTTATATATTTAGATTGGACAGGCGATTCCAGCAATGTCTAGTAAACGTATCCTCTTTGAGAGTAAAAAGTATTATGTATCTTAATTTTACATTATGTTGGCATTAAAAATATTTTTTCCTGGAGATATTGTGCAAAACGGGGTTTTACCTAATTATATACTTAAACATGGTTATTATAAGTGATGACGATTATTGCTTAAACTTATACATTAATATGTGAGTAATCTAGAATTGTGCATGTAAAAGAGGACGCCGCTGCTTGCGCGAATATGTAAACAGATACACACACCTACTCCCTACTCTATACTCCCTACTATACACACTCCACCTGCCTCCCAAAGCTGCGAGGACGTATAAATGGAAGCGAGTGTACGTGTGTGTCTATGTGTGTGTTTGGGTGTGCCTGTGAACATTGTAACGCATAAACGGATAAATGCCAGACTTGATAATTATGTACATTATCTTCCAAAGATGCGACACGTAGATTATTAAGATGAATAGGCCATCCTTTACGTCGAAAATGTTTTGTTATTTTTTATTTTATCAAAATTGGTTCTTACGATTTTGATTAAAATACCACACATTTCAAATATTTACATGACAAAAATGTATACATTAATTTTCTGGGATTATCTTGTGAAGTATTCTATATTTGGAGACAATTTTGATTAATTCTTATAACTTGTAATCCATTAGAGATGATTACTATACAAAATAATGCAAATTTCTTTAAAATAAACAATTTTTTTTAAAAAAGTTTTATGGCATCAGCCATTTCGAGATATCCTTTGTTACTATTTTGAAGTTTTCTATATTTTGTCATTTTTAAAGTGCTAAAAATTCAGTTGTTTATAGCGATGTCATGAAGAGTATGGAAGTTCAAAGCCCGCATACCGCTTTAAACCGTGAACCGCTTTAAACATTTGATTATCGCTTCGGTCTCTGATGTTCCTGTTGTACATAATATCCAACGAAATGTGTAATGGGGTTATTTGCACAAACGTTTATTTAAATTAACATGCAGTAGATGAAAAAAGTAACCCTTTTCAAGAAGATTTTGAAGTTACACAAAATAAACGATAATGGGTAGTGGAAGTCATGTGAATGTGACGAATACTCTGTTTTTTGAAGTTAGCGAAAATGTACTTGCTCCACGCATTGGCTTAAGTGTTGAAGACTCACAAATGTTCTTAAATAAGCAGATGAATTAAATCATTTTCGATCTTTAGATAATGTAGTTGCAGAGTTGAGCTGCGTTTTGCCAGAGACTGTACATGGTCGCTCTTAGAGATCGAGTGAGAGCGGCAGGCAGACAGCAAAGTGAACCGGTTTAATTTTCCAGGGATTTTCATCTGATGATGATGTTCTGATAAGTTAAATGAAGAACTTCACCCTAAAATCGGTTTATGTGAGCTATATAAATAACCACATTCGCAGTTACATCAGCTTCAAACGGCTGGTTATTGCAGATCCCTTCTCTAAGGCATTTTAATTTGCGTTCAACGAGATTTCTTTTTTGCAGAATGAAACTTTGTCTGTAAGACCCACCAGAGTTAATTTTATAATCACAGAGAAAAAGGAGAAGGCTTTTCCTCATCTCTCCTTTGATACCCATGTCATTTAAAACTTGACGAAATGAAAACGTGTTTGTATAGTATACAGGTAAAATTCCATTTACCTAACTTTATTTTACCTTATCATGAACGTTCTTTGCATGCAGTTGATGCTGGATACGTTCAGAGCTTTGCTTATTACCCCTTTGTTTAAGAATTAGTAACTGATTAATTGTTCATTTTAATTATCGTTCATAAGGATTAGGTAAAAACTTGTTTAGTTCACTAAAGCATTTATTTAAAAATCTGATGCGTTACATTCACTTTACTTTCTCTACTCACTATCGTTTATTTTTATATCCCTTCTACATTCTATCCTTACAAAAGCTTACACTTCTGTCTACTGGATGTTAATCTATGCATTCGTTGTAGGCACAAGAAAGATGCAGAGTCGTCCTCCGTGGTGTAGTGGTTACCATGCTAGCCTCTAGTTCCCGAGGTCGCGGAGGGTGATGGATTTTTTTCTGGCGTAAAAATCCTTTGCATGACTTCCTTCGGAAGGGAAGTAAAGCCTGTGGTCCCGTGTCGTAAATTTACGACTCGTAAAAGAACCTCAAGCCTCTAAGCAAAATTACCGATCTTTCACGCCCAATACAGAATGGGACGCTAAGGACCACAGGAGTTAAAGAGCGTCCATAAATAAAACTCAATTTAATTTAATTTGAAGTATGCAGAAAGCTGAAACAATAGTCTTCTTCACCAACCTCTTTTGCTACCAGGCGTCGAGTTCATCTCTTTAGGTCCATTTATTCCATATACAGTTACTCAAGAAAGTATTTGTCTGCACTTTAAAAAACTTCTAGCAGCCAAATTAATGGTGGGAAAAATGTATTTTTTTTAACTTAAGGATCAAATGATAATACAGTTTACGTGTTTTGGCAGTTTTTCAGATCGTTCATTTTATCACATAAAAGTTTTGAAAAACATTTCAAAATTGCAACTTTTTTGTACGTGGTGTTTTTAAAATTATCTTTCATACATCGGTTAGAACATTTTTCATGCGTAAATCCGCACACATTTATCGACATGTGACTTAAACTGGTGGAGAAATAAATTCTTGAAGTCGTAAAAAGTGAGCCGAAAACGAGGAATTAAGGCACAAACGCTGAACATTCCCAACATTGACATTTTATTCCACCGTCAAATAAAATCCTATTTCACCTCAAAGTCAAGTAATATACACGAAAAGAATTCTCTACTGAATGCCTGTAAGATAATTGTGAAAACAACACATACAAAAGAGTTGCAATTTTGGCATATTTTTAAAAAAAGTATATAAAACCGATAAAATTAACGATCTGAAAAACCGCCCAAACACGTAAACTGTATTACCATTTGATCTTTACGTCAAAAAAATTAGGTATTTCCCTCCATTAATTTGACTGCTAGAATTTTTTAAAGTGCAGACGAACACTTTCTTGAGTAACTGTATATCATCCATAACATTCTTTTTATGAAACAGTAGACAAATCTTTAAAAAACCGGTCATTATATGCTGGCTTTGAAATTGCACACTCTTTGTATGGCATAGTGAGAAACAAAAGCATGATGATTTAGTACTTCAAAAATGTATGTTGAATTATTGGAAATTCAAACCAATAACAACGAATATCTCGGAAATGGTTAATAGCACATAAATACATTTGCATAAATTAATAGGATCAACTCTTTTTGCGTACTAAGTTCTTAACCTGGCTTTATGATTAATTAGTGGTACAAATCTGCACAAAAGTGACTTAAAATGAAGAGGAATTCACAGGCTTCTCCATTGTTTTATCACGAACATCAAATTGCGAGCACAGTGAGATAGCACAATAGATGTGTTGAAGTTGTAGTGCAGGACAGTAAATGCACCCTCCCCCGTTAAACTCAACTCAATCTACTCACAGACTTTTCTCAGATAATTCAAGTTTTACATTTTATTAATTATACAAATATCTTAAAGATAATGTATTTTGATCAAAATCGTTAGTCAGTCTTGAGAAAATTAAACAGAGGAAAAGCGTTTTCATGTATAAAGCGCAGTTTTTGAAAATCTTCCTGTCGCATCCTAGCAGGGTAAAGAACATAAATACCAAGTTTCAAGTTTATCCGACATTTCGTTTTTCAGACATGCTATTCTCTCTCTCTCTCTCTCTCTCTCTCTCTCTCTCTCTCACACACACACACACACACACACACACACACACACACACACACATATGCTCGGGCATACCTTTCTAAAAACGTGTTTTAGGTTCAAGAATCTGAAAACATGCACTTTAGTGAAATCTCGATTTCCCGCAATAAAAGTCATTTTTATAAAAAAAAACCTGCAGATGTGTGAGAGAGAGGGGGGAGAGGGAGGGAGAGAGATATATCAGCATAATTCAAAAGTGAAAAATTGGAGAAATTTTTCACTTAAGTCAGGTATCCTTTAAGGTTATAATGTAAATATTTTGTGGAATTCTGCCTACCTCAGACAACTTTCATGGAAAGTTTTCGTTATATTTTATTTTCTCAAAAATGATGAGGCATTATTTTTTTAATGAGCTTGAGCTATGCACATGGCAGGCAGAATGTTACTGTGAATTGCTTCTGATGCGCTCTCCAGTCTTATTGCACGACTGTTTCACATTTCTTGTTATATAACTTAGAAACTATACGGGCTAGACAAAAGTTGTTAAAGATTAAAGTGCAGCGCTCGTTAAAATATACGGCTTGTGTAATTAACTTTTCTCGTAGCATCAGCAATTTCAGCGTAGTAGGGAAGTAAGAGTTGCTCTACTAAATTGAAATAAAATAAGTTTGTAAAAAATCATATAATACCAATTTTAAATATCGGTGCAATTTTCAAAAAATTATAAAACTAATAAAATGAAAAATATGGAGATACTTAAAACACGTAAACTGTAATATAATTTCTTCTTTTTGCATTAAGAATCAGAATTTTTAACCCGTTAATATGGCTGCCGGAATGTTTACTTTCTCTACAACGTATAGTAGGAGGGTAACTAATGTATTCCACCCAAAATTCGATACCAAGATGTCACTGGAAATACATGTTTTGAGGTACCCTGAATACAAAAAATAGCATGTTTAGAAAAAGGTCTATGTGTGGTGTTTGACTTTCTGTGTATCTTTTTGTGTATGTATATATATATATATATATATATATATATATATATATATATGTGTGTGTGTGTATCTGTGAACAGCATAACTCAAGAATGAAAATTCGGATAAATACCAAACTTGGTATTTAAATTCAATATCTTCCAAAGATGCGAGACGAAGGTTTTCAATAAAATCCCACCATCCCCAACTAAATTTTATGTGGAATTTCTTTTTAATTTTCTAGAAAAGTGGCTCTAACGATTTTGATTAAAATACCATAGGTATATTAAAGATGTTTACATGGCAAATAAAATGCATATCTTGAATTTAGTGGGAATAGCCTATGAAGTCCTCTTCATTCCTAAGGAATTTTCTTTAATCTTGCACAATGGTAAACATTAAGTGATAGTGAAAAATGTATTACACAAAAAATATAGATCTCTTTAAAATGGACAATTTATTTCAAATATTTTGTTCACATAAGCCATTTCCGAGATATCCGTTATTAATGGTTCGATTTATTTAATACATTTGTCATTCTTTTTAAGTCCGGTCGATTATCAGGTCTTTCTAGCGATTGCATGGAAAAAGTATGGTATTTTAAGGCCAGCATATAGCGCTCAGTTCTAAAACATTTGACTATCGCTGTTCTCTTTGTAATCATGTAATGAAATATGTAATGTAGCTAATTCTGCAGATATTTATCTAGATTAAAATGAAGTAGATAGAAAAATAAGCTTCCGCAAAAATAATAAACAATAGAAGATAGAGAAAGTCGTGCGAATGTAACTCATCAGATGTTTTAAGAGTAGACAAATACTCTATGGAGTGACTATACCTCTCTGAAATGCTGACTTAATTAAAGTCGTCCTAAGCGCCGTTTCTAGATCCTTGGTTCCAAGATTACATAATATTGAAAGCCTCAAATGGCTGAACGCAGCATCAAGTGCAAATGTGTATAATAATTTCAGGCGATAATTATACATGAAGATTACAAAAGGTAAAATGGCGAATGAGGCGTTCAGAACTTAAAGAGACCGAAATTGCTTTCTGTGTAGTGCAGCTGAATTGTTGTAACAAACGTGACCACTATATTAGAGGTGCGATTCTTAATATGCCTTAACGTGGATTTTGACCGCGGCATGTTAAGGGTAGCGACTAATAATTTCGAATCCATTTGGACTTAGATAGGGGCGTAGTTTATCATCTACGCTTTTCAACATAGAATGTTTTCCGATGACGTAACAATAATCTATTGTAATATTATAAACAGAGAAAATTTGGATGTATGTGGTGGGGGTGTACTCGTATGTTGGGTAATCTCAAAATCTAACTTAGCCGATTTTATAATTATTTCACCACTGAAAATCCCTGTTCTTCTAGATGGTCACAGGCTATATAGTATTTCCAAAATTTTGAAAATGGGGGATTAGGTGTTTCTTTTTCACAATCATGTTCCAAAATTTCAACCCCGTTTAATTGAATATGGGTGTCAGAGGCTACTTTTGGCACTTCATTGCAAATATGGCAGATTTTTAACGACTTCGAGCCCAAAGGGATAAATGGGGAGACTTAAAATGTTTTAGCGATTTTAGGGGGTTGTATATAGTACATTACACCATTTTTCTTTCAAATTCAGTGAAGCTTAATCGAGTAACATTTTTGCTTTAATTTTGACGAAACTGGGTACATTTAGATTTTAGAAACGGAGAAAATTATGATAAGACACCCTTAAATTTAATCCATATTTTCAACCCCTAACGTACAAATCAATATTCTTTGGCCTATCTAAATGAAACTTTGTACGCTTATTATATAGGACTAAATGAAAGTTATAAGATACCTTAAAACTCTAAAAAGCTATTCCTACCATATTTTCAACCCCCTTTGTTTAAACCATATGGTCAAAATGTTGCACAATTATATGAGTTGGCAAAAATTCTAGCTCCCAACTTCCAAAAATCACCCAATCGTTATTTTGAATTATATAGTACTCCAAATTTTTAAAAGATACCCATTTTTACTACTCATAGATAAAACTTTACTGCCTGGTTAATCAGGGGCACAGGACTTGAAAAATTATTGGATACCATACAACTGCAAAACGCTACCCATACTCATATGCTTCAATCCCTTATGTACAACATGTCACTATTTGATCAATCTGGACAAACCTTTGGACATTTACGCGTTAGGTACAAGTACAAATTATAGATGTTTACAGACTATTTGGAATGAAGAGGTCTTCAGTGGCTATTCCCAGATAGTCAAATGTTTTAAGAGCTCGCTATGTGATGGCTCCCGTTTCTTTGTATGGGCAGGAGAGGAAAAAAAAATAAGAAAAGAATAATGAATTCCCATTTGAGAAAAGTATTTGAAACTTGAAACAAATAACAAAGAATTCCTCGGAAATGGTTAGCTCAACAACGAAAATTATTTAACATAAATTGTGTGCTTTAACGAGATCTGTAATTTTTGTGTAGTGAAGTTTCGTCTTATCTCCTCGTTTACCAGTTATGCAAAAGTCATTCAGACTAAGAGGGCTTCAGAGGTTGTTCCTAGAAAATTCAAGATATACACTTTATATGTCATGAAAATATTTTAAACATATTATGGCTCTGTCCAGTTTTCACTGCCACTTTACTAAGATTTCACCATCACTTTACTAGTGTGATCTATTTCAATTTTCCTATCACTTCAATTTTCTTCGCGACGTAGCGACGTAATGAAATACGTGCGAAGCAGTCTCTTTTTCCTTCTGCTTCACTCACTGGGGAGCCCAACACAAGACGTCTATAATCTCTCACAGCAGCAGTGCTCACTGCACGTCACAACTGTCGTTGCAACCTGTTGTGGCAACAGAAATGTCTTACTAACTTTCTGACTCGCGAGAACACTCCTTATATAGACGCTGGAATTTTTCCACAGAGTTCTACCATGTTCGGGAGGTGGGGAGAAAGAAGGTTGTAGAATTATCTCGTTGCGTCTCGAGCGTTTCTGGAATTTACGTCAGGGGAGGCCTCCTCCTACTTCTGTTTCTCTCTCCAAACGCCCGGTTGGTCGGCACCAAGCACGCGATAACGCTGTGCCCATAGCTGGTGCGTTACAGAATGATTTTTGAGAAAATAAAAATGTTAGAAAAATGTTTCATTTAAAGGGTAGTTGGGAGGATTTTCTTGAAAAACCTTCGTTTCGCATCCTTGTAAAATGCTGAACTTAAATACCAAGATGTTTAACCGACTTTTCGTTTTTGAGTTATACTGTTCACAGACACACGTACGCACGCACACGCGCGCACACACATACGCGCGCCGATCTTTATCTAATTACTTTCTCTACTACGTATAGTAAGTAGCGGAAGTATTGTATTCCACCCAAAAATTCGATACCGAGATTTCACCGGAAATACATGTTTTGAGACCCCCTGAATCCAAAAAAAGCATTTTTGGAAACATGTCCGTGTGTGTGTCTGTGTGTTTGTGTGTGTGTGTGTCTGTCTGTGAACAGCATAACTCAGAAACGAACAGTCGGATAAACACCAAACTTGGTGTTTAGGTTCAGTATCTTCCAAGGATGCGACACGAAGGTTTTCAAGAAAATCCCCCACCCCAGATTACCCTTTACATGGAAGATTTTTCGAAAATTTTAATTTTCTCAAAAATGGCTCTAACAATTTTGATTAAAATATCATCTGTTTAGGATATTTTTAAGACAAATAAAATGTATATCTTGAATTTCCTGGGAATGTCTCCAAAAGTATTCTTCATTGTGAACGACTTGCATAACTGGTAAACCATAAGAGATAGACAAAATGTTACTGCAGAAAAAATGTATATCGCGTTAAAATACACAATTTATATCATATACATTTTTCTTGTTGAGTGAACCATTATCGAGATATTGCTTGTTAATCCCTTAAATTTTTCAATACTTATTTTCTCAAATGGGAATTCGTTATTCATTTTTTTGTCTTGGATATGCAAAGAGTATTAATTAATCTCTGGCAAAGGGAATGGTGATGCACCTAGCAACCAGCTATTAAGAGATATGTATGTGCTTAAAGGCTACTGTATTTCCAAATTGCCCTTGTAAATATATATTCCCCTTACATCTACAAGAAAATTAGCAATAAGATAGACTCTGCAAATGTTTATCTCGATTAACGTGAAGTAGATGGAGAATAAGCGTTTGTATAAATAGTTTGTACAAGAGTAGACAAAGTCATGTGAGTGTAACACATCAGATTTTTACTTTCTCTACTACGTATAGTAAGTAGGGGGAGTATTGTATTCCACCCAAAAATTCGATACCGAGATTTCACCGGAAATATATTTTTTGAGATCCTCTGAATCCAAAAAAAGCATTTTTGGAAGCATGTCCGTGTGTGTGTCTGTTTGTCTGTCTGTGAACAGCATAACTAAGAAACGAACAGTCGGATAAACACCAAACTTGGTATTTAGGTTCAATATCTTCCAAGGATGCGACATGAAGATTTTCAAGAAAATCCCCGCACCCCAGATTACCCTTTACATGGAAGATTTTTCGAAAATTTTAATTTTCTCAAAAATGGCTCTAACGATTTTGATTAAAATATCATATGTTTAAGATATTTGTATGACAAATAAAATGTATATCTTGAATTTTCTGGGAATGTCTCCAAAAGTTTGTGAACGACTTTTGCATAACTGATAAACCATAAGAGATAGACAAAATTTTACTACACAAAAATTGTAGATCGCGTAAAATACACAATTTTAGTCATATTTATTTATTTTGTTGAGTGAACCATTTTCGAGATATTGCTTGTTATTCCCTTAAATTTTTCAATACTTAATTTTTTCAAATGTAAATTCGTTATTCATTTTTTACTTTCTCTACTACGTATAGTAAGTACGGGAAGTACTGCATTCCACCCAAAAATTCGATACCGAGATTTCACCGAAAATATATGTTTTGAGATCTCCTGAATCCAAAAAAAGCATTTTTGGAAACATGTCCGTGTGTGTGTCTGTGTGTGTGTGTGTGTGTGTGTGTGTGATGTGTGTGTCTGTGAACAGCATAACTCAAAAACGAACAGTCGGATAAGCACCAAACTTGGTATTTAGGTTCAGTATCTTTCAGAGATGCGACACGAAGGTTTTTAAGAAAATCCCCCCACCCCAGACTACCCTTTACATGGAACATTTCTCGAAAATTTTAATTTTCTCAAAAACGGCTCTAACGATTTTGATTAAAATATCATATGCTTAAGGTATTGTCATGACAAATAAAATGTATATCTTGAATTTTCTGGGAATGTCTCCAAAATTATTCTTCATTATGAACGACTTTTTCATAACTGGTAAACCATAAGAGATAGACAAAATTTTACTACACGAAAAATGTAGATCGCGTTAAAATACACAATTTATGTCATATACATTTCTTTTGTTGAGTGAACCGTTTGCGAGATATTGCTTGTTATTCCCTTAAATTTTCCAATACTTATACTTTTTCTCAAATTCGTTATTCATTTTTTTATGTCCTGGACATGCAAAGAGAATGGAATGCTCCATATAGCAACCAGCGTTAAAATATTTGACTATCGCTTAAAACCTACCATATTCCCCTTGCATCTACAAGAAAATTATCAATAAGATTGACATCTCGATATCTCCATTAAAATGAAGCATATGGAGAATAAGCGTTTGTAAAAATAGTTTGTACAAGAGTAGAGAAAGTCATGTGAGTGTAACACATCAGATTTTTTTGTCTTGGATATGCAAAGAGTATTAATCTGTGGGAAAGGAATGGTGCTGCACCTAGCAACCAGCTATTAAGAGATATGTATGTGCTTAAAGGCTACTGCATTTCTATATCGCCTTGTAAATATATATATATTCCCCTTACATCTACAATAAACTTAGCAATAAGATACAATCTGCAAATGTTTAGCTCGATTAACATGAAATAGATGGAGAATAAGCGTTTGTAAAAATAGTTTGTACAAGAGTAGAGAAAGTCATGTGAGTGCAACACATCAGATTTTTTTATCTGGATTCTGGGACTCTCAAAACGCGTAATTCCGCTAAAATCTCAGTATCGAATGTTTGGGTAAAATGCAATACTTACTGTAATTAAGTAGTAAAGAAAGTAAAAGCAAAAGAAGATAAAAGAAAGAAAGAAAAAGGAAAGATTTGCAATTGAGAAAACGTATAAAGTATTTGAAAATTCAGTAAATAACAGAGTGTATTTCGAATATGGTTAACGCCATAAAAATTTTGTTCACCATAAACTGGTGCTTTAACGAGATGTACCTACATGTTTTGTGTATGAGAGATTTTGTTTATCTCTTACGGTTTAGCAATTATAGAAAAGTCGTTCAAAACGAAGAGAATTTCACAGGCTACTCCCAGAGAATTCAAGGTATACATCCTATTTGTCATGCAAATATCTTAATCATATAATATTTATAAATTTAGCCATTTTTGAGAAAGTAAAAAGTAAGGAATTTTTTCCATATAAAGGGCTGTTTGGAGTGGCGGATTTTCTTGAAAATCTTCGTGTCGCATTCTTAGAAGATAACAACAATTTCGTGGCGCTACAGCCCATAAAGGGCCAGGACCTGCCAACCTAACTGGCATCCTCACGCCCACGTACCCAGTCAGAGATGGGTGATACCCAACCGATACAGGGAGGTGATGTAACCAACATCACGCATCCTCTAGCCAGAATATTGGCCTCCGTAGCCCTATCACTTTCACTATCTTCACGATGCTGAATGGAGAACGCTTCTGTACCCCTGAACTTAAAATCCACACTCCCATGGGTGAGATCGAACCCCGGCGCATTCCGTGGCCGGGAGCCAGAGTACCCGCTACGCCACGGTACAACCATTCTTGGAAGGTACTGAACTTAAATACTAAATTTGTATTAGTCCAACTTTTCGTTTTTGAGTTATGCTGTTCACAGACATACGCATACAGACGTTTTTCTTAATTTTTTTATTCAAAGAGTGTAAAAAGATGTATTTTCGGTGAAATCTCGGTATCGAATTTTTGGTTGGAATGCAGTACTTCCTCTACTTACCTTAGGTAACCAGTAGGGAAATAAACACTCTGTTTATTCCTTCTAAAACGTTCCAGCACTTTACTCGTTCTGTGGCTTTAAATTTTTAAAGATTCTGTAGTAATTGTGATATGATTAGATGGATAAATACCTGCAGAATTCATTACTAAGGGATATAGTAAAGAAACAAATAAATTGAATTTTTGACGAGTTTTAATTACATACTACCCTTAAATATTGTACTTATTAGGCTGCACATCTTGTGTGGTTCCTTGCTTGTGGTGAAGTAACCAGAAATTGATTTCAGCAGAATGTTGACCATAACATTTTGTGATGATGGGATGTAGGCTAACAGCGGAGAGCAGATTCGTTCTGCGCGGGGAATCTTTCCGATTATGCACACACAAGATCCCTTTGCTTCAGAGCTGTGGCAGGTGCTGCAAACGTATATGCCCGAGTGACGTGTTTGAGTAAAAAAGTATTATGGGAACAGCTTCTGATTGCGCTGGTTTAACTTTTTTCATAGTAAGAGTTGACCCTCTCTTACCAGCTGGTCACCGTTGGGTACATCAGTGGTGAGTGTGGGTTTCAGAATCAGGACCTCTTGTAATAATATAAATAATAATAATAATAATAATAATAATAATAATAATAATAATAATAATAATAATAATAATCATCATCACCATCACAGAAGAAAAATTTTGCACAAATTATTTCGTTACCCACATCATGTGAGGTCATTTCCAGTTTCGCCACCCAGAATCACAGCAGTTAAAGACTTTGGAATTTTTCAGTTTAAGGGAAGCTAGAATGTCATCGTTAACAATTCATATTGACGTGCAAGATGAAAATCTAAGATTAATTGTTTCAATTACACTTAGTTGAACAAAATAAGTTGTAACAAACCAAATCGATGCTAATGAACTGCATCACATTCACATTCTAATGACTTTCTCTACACATCCTTCTTGTAAAAGATTAGGTTTTACTTGCTTTTGTTAATCGAAATGAACGCAGTGATACTTTTAGTACACTTTTCGTATAAGAACAAGAGGAATATAGAAAAATGAAGCGATAGTCAAATGTTTAAAACTAGGTCGGTATGTGATGGCTTTGAAATTCCATACTACAATTTGAGTGACCAAGAAGGGGGTGAAACGAATAGCGATTAGCACCTGAAGAAAGTATGATGTATTTGAAAATGGAAACCAATAACAATGAATACATCGAAATTGGTTAATGTTACAAGAATCTTTATTTCATAAATATTTTAAGGAGATCTACATTCTTCATGTGCAAGGTTTATCTATCGCTTAAAGTTTATCGGCTATACAAAATAATAAATATCCGTTCCATCGAAGACTTCATGGGCTATTCAAAGAAAATCCAAGATTGCACTTTATAAGTCACTGAAATATTTAAACGTGTGGTATTTTAATAAAAATCGTTGGAGGAATTTTTGAGAAAATTAAAATTAACGAAATATTTTCCATACAAAAGTAGTTTGGAGTGCGAGGATAGTAGGGAGAAGTTGGCAGTTCTTATTAAGTTTTGCATATTTAATTAACTACTATGATGCCACAACACACCCACGCATTTCGCCGTTTGTAATATTACTTTCCGTGTTTGCTTCTCCTCCCCAACCCTGGAGTGCTTATAGATGTAGAAATGTTAGATAAGGAACTACACGCGAAGCCTCTTACGTTGAGGTCAGACTAGCTCTCAATATGGAGAAAAATCGAAGGTCATACACACCTCGCGTAATTAGATTTCCTGCGAGTCATTTTGATTGCACCAATTAAATGGATCCGTAAATCAAATTACTTAATAATTACCTATGTTAGGAACTCGATCTTGATATCGGTTTCAACTGATTTTTCGCTGAATCTATTGATACCATCAGATTAGCGCTATGTCTACTCCTTCCCATCTGGTAGTTCACGTACACATACCTTTGAATGATTAATATGAATGAGTATTAATTAATTGGCTTCAAAATTTTGATTGTAAGGAATCGTCGCCTCCTGCTCATGAATCCATTGGCGACATTAGATTTCTTCTATTTGTACCCCTTTTCCCATCTTCTGTGAATCGTCATTATTAAGTGATTAGTAATCGAATTCATTACCTTCTACGGTCACAAGCAGAACGATATCAATCGAAAACTGCACATATTCATTTACATGCCTGCAAGAGAAAAAACCAGACTCCTTATAAACATTTTAACGAAGTCTTGAATTGATGAGTGGATGCCGAGTACAAATTATCTCGCGTAAAGGATCGAACAAATGATCTCGAGGATCATTGATTCTGTTAATTTGTTCACGAAACACATTTAATAAGAATTACTATTCCACAACGATACAGTTAAACATAACAAACACCAGTAGCAAGTAGCAAATTACATACATTTAATATTTATACTCAAACAGAATTTTAAACCAACCAGAGGGTTTCATGCATGCATTCTCGCAACACATGGCAATCTCTTAAGCACGCGTGAGGTGCATTTAAAGCGATAAGAGTATATTATATATCTATTCGGAATTCAGCATCGATTCTTTGTAGATACTTAATAGTTGTCTTGGATTAGGTATGTACACCAAGTCTCAATAGTATTATAAGCTCGCTGCGAATACGTCCAGTGTGAACAAGAGAACCCATTTTCTTTTAAAGAGAAAATCTTTCAAAAGAGAAGCCATTCATTCCTTCATAAAGAAATTCTTGGGTCGAATTGGGGCTAGAAGTATTTATAAGTTAACTACATACATCTGGACACTGCTGTAACTTGCCCTCGAATTAGGCCTCCGACTCTAAGACTGCAAGCACGCCTTCAACCTTGCACTGGTCGTCAGGGGGAGAGTGAGAGAGAGAGAGGGAGAGAGAGAGAGGGAGAGAGAGAGGGAGAGGAAAACGACAACACCTCTGAAGGTTAGTGTGCATTACCATATCTCTTGGCGGCATAGCGCTTAGAGACGATATTTCAGGGCTTTCAGTGTGATTTATGAAGAAAGGGCACATTTATTTCTTTATTGTTTCAAAACGAGCTATACTAGCGACAACTTATTATACCTGAAATGCAGAGGAATTTTGTGTAATTATTTACCTCTATAGAAAATGTTGAAAATGTACTCCATTATACATAAAGCACAACTCAACACGTCATTGCATGTTACTAGCCACTCGTGGAAGGACTCTGTTATCAATAGCTTGAATCTCCTGAGTAATGTGCTACAGATCATTCCAATGTCTGGGGACGTGTGGCATTAACCCTGTCTTTTAAATAACCCCATAGAAAGAAGTCGGACGATGTCAAATCCGGAGATCTTGGTGGCCACAGGTTCTTGGAAATTACCCGGTCTTCAAAGAAACTTACAATTAGTGGCATGGATTCACTTGATGTATGGCATGTAGCGCCATTCTGCTGAAAATATCCTTGACTCAGCTCTACATCTCTAGTTGTTCAGCAAACTCCATGGAAATCCATCGGTATTCTGCAGTGTTCACATTATTTAAAAAAATGGTCCCACTGTTCTCTGTGCGGATATTGCGCACCAAACTCCGATTTTAAACGGGTATATAGGTGCTTCCTGAATTACATGTGGAATTTCGCTGGTCCAATAGCGTGAGTTATTTGAGCCGGATAAATGGAACCATGCTTAATCTATAAACCATGTGATGGATAATATGGCAAGATTTTGCACAATGAACGCCTGAAAACAAAGACAATAATTCTGTCGTCTATCCTTATCTGGTTCCTGTAACTGATGAACAACCGTAATCCTTTATGGCTTTAGGATTGCACTTTTCACAGCTCTCTGACACGTTGAGTAGCTGTACCCTGTCTCCTGCGACAAACGTCTTAATAATTTTTGGGTGACTGATGCAGCCGTGCTCTTACGTCAACAACAACCGGGGGAAGGCTAGATGAACGAGTTTTGCCTTTTTCACTCACCAGAGATCCAGTTGTTTGTAATTTATTTACCGGTCCCAGTACTGTGTTTCTTTGGGGAGGATTCCGAACATCAAATTCTCTCTGGTATGCCCTTTAAGTAGCTGTAATTGAATTCGTAATCCAGTATTGCTTTACAGGGAAGAGTCGTTCATTTAGTGTGTACTCCATTTTCACGTAGACTAGAACAACATCTGAAAAACAGTTGCCGACAATAAAACTAACAATTACGAATACAACATGAACATTTGCGCATCTAGTGACAGACAATCAAAACTCCAGAGCATTCTGCTTAATTTGGTGCTAAAATTGGGTCATTGAGTGAATTTCGAACAAAATAAGTAAAGAAAGAAATGTGTCAGTTCTTCATAAATCACCTTGTACGCTATTTTAAAATGCAATACATGCAATGCGTTTTATCTCGGGGAATTCATCGAAATGAGTGAATATGAAACTGTCACAACATTGTCTTGACAAGATGAAGTTTTTCTTCAATTTTCGGAATTAAAGTGTACCAAAGCTATAAAAAGCGTTTCAGTGTTCACTTGTTTTTATTGTTGAATCTAATAATTATTACTTGCATCTTCTAGCACCAAGCCTTTCCACTTCAGGTTAACAATACTCACACCTAAGATTTCAGCACTCCCCCAATAATTCGATACCGTGATGTCAGTGGACGTTCCTGGTATCCTGAAGAAAAAGGTCCGCGAGTGTTTGCGTTACCTGTCTGTGAAAAGCATAATTAAAAGCCGAAAAGTTTGTTAAATACCAAACTCGATATGTAAATTCAACGTCTTCCAAGGATGCGACATGAAGACTTTCAAGAAGCTCCCCACCCCAAAATATAATTTACATGGAAAATGTGTTTTTTGTTTTCTCAAAATGGCTGTAACAAATTTGATTATAATGCGTTATATTTAAGATATTTGCATGACAAATAAAGTGTCTTGAATTTTCTGGAAATAGCCTGTGAAATCCTCTTCATTCTGAATTAAGCTTTTATAACTTGTAAACTGTAAGTGGTAAACAAAACGTTATTACACATTGCACACACTGCAACGGCGTAGGTATGCGACGCATTGATGCCTTCCAATCCGGAAGAGAAGCAAAAATGTTTTAGACTCTCTGTGAAGCACTTCATTATATGGAATGCAACAGAATGTGTGAAGGCCCCACTCTGACCGAGCATGTTTCTATATAAAAAGCATTACTCCGACCCACAACCCTCACTATATTAGTGAGCGATTGTCTTAAAAAAACGATATGCATTTTGTCTTCGTGAAAGTCATCAGCGCAACTAATCTGTACACCTCATCAAAAATGTCTGGTAAGTTATAAAATCATATACAGATTTCATTTAAAATATATTCCTTACTGAAATGCATGGGAAACGTTCTTATAGTTATTCCAAATGTATAATCCTTTCATGAGTAATAACGAAATTTATGTATATTTAAGAATCTCATTCTATAGGCTTGAATATAGTTATAAATATAGTTATAATATAACTGAAATAATATGAATACTTTATTGACATGTATAACTCTTACAATTAAAAAATCTGATGTGATAAATTCACATGACCTCTAACCTCTATCTTTTATTAACGTGTATAAAACTAATCTTATGAAACTTTATTTCTCTATCCAGCTCAATCTGATCTCTGATTGAGATAAACCTTTGTTTAAATAGCTACATTACACATTTCGTTAGGGTACAAAGAGAACAGCGATAGTTAAATGTTTAAGAACTGGATGCTATACGCCAGCCTTAAAATTCTGTTTCCATGCAATCGCGAGAAACAGCTGAATGTTGACAGGAAAAAGCATGACTTGTAACATACAGCGCTTTAATCTAACCCTTTAAAAAAGCAAATGTTTGAATTTCCTTTAAAATATTTTAACTAGCCCTAATAACAAAATTTGACACATATTTAAATAAAAATATAATAGATAAATGGCTTATTCTTTCAGCATTCTGGTGTCACGAGTTTGAGAAAGCTTGCAATCAGGCAGCCTTCCCACCTCTAACAGACTTGTGGTTCGATCATCGTCTGTCTTTAGAGGCCGGGGTTTCAATTCTTATCTTCCAGAACTCCCTGCCCATGCACTTCTGTCACCACTGATTAAAGGTGAGAATCCTGCTTTTTATATATTCATAGTATTTGTACCAAGTAAAATATAAATACAATTTCTGTAATAATAGTAGTATTATAATATCAGGCTTGCAGTCATTGCTTACTAAGGAGGCTTTCAACCTTGATTTCGAAGCTAGCGCGAGGCAAGGATCTAGCAGTGCTAGGGCAAGTTCACGTATTCTTCCTGCAGTTGTGATGTCTATAGAGAACTTATATCTGAACGTTAAGGATTGTTTTACATTATTCCAGTGTATTCTATTACACAAAAAGTACCTAAGTTTTCAATTTTAAAAAATATGATTATAATTCATCAACAGTTCCATCTTCATTATATAAGTAATACTACCATTACTATTATTAACATTATTATTATTGTTATTATTATTATTTCAGGAGGGATGTCCTTTATTGTTTGCCGGTCACCAGTCACCCATTTCGGTGGAGGGCTGAGACTGGAATCCCACAACATGACCGCTGCATCAACGACCTCCGATCTAGCAGCAACAGAACGTTCAACAGCCGGGAAAATAGACACATCTCAGGAATGGTAAGGATTTGTTTATATTATTTGCAGTGTGTTCTATTACACAAAAATTACCGATTTTCATTATTATTAATTGTTCTTCTCACCACGTCCATGATTGTGATTATTATTATTATTATTATTATTATTATTATTATTATTATTATTATTATTATTTCAGGAAGAACTTCGACTGTGCGCAGGCCACCAGTCATTCATTTCGACGGAGGCCTGAGAGAAGAGTCCCGCGACATATGCCGCTGCAGAAACGACCTCCACATCCAGCACCAGCAGAACGTCAACCTGAATGTTGTAGGTGCCATCTGACGTTTCCAATGGAAAGTCTGACATTTCTGACCATAATCTACTTCAAACATTTTGCCAATAGAGCGCCATTCGTTTTGTTTACACTAACGTGAAAATTGTGTGTCAACAAACAGATAGAATTAACTCATGAAAATGTTCGTGCTATGATTTAATACGACTTTAGATGTGGATTATCAAGAGAAGAGTGCATCGATCAACTAACTTCTACATTTCGAAACGAAACTCCATCCTTTGCCACTGTGAAACTTGGAATTCTTCAATTCTTGAATTAGGCAGTAGGTCTACTGTGGCGAAGGGATACTCTAAGGCAACCACCGATACTTGCCAAACTTTGATTAGCAGGTGCCTGACAAGTACTTAGACATTAGTACTTAGACATTAACAATTTATACGGAAAGGCAATGATATCAGCGATGGCTTATAGAAATTTTCGAAAACTAACCGCTGGTGGGATCAATGAATTGACTTCGTGAAAATCCCTGCAGATTCAAACAGAAGATACGTGCTGGAGGTTGACGTTGAATATTCTCCTTATATTCATGACGCTCATAACGAGCATCGTTTCTGCCCTCAAAGCACGATACCACCAAACGAGGAATATCAGGAATTGCTAGCAACTTTAGAACGTAAGAGCAAGTATGTCTTGCACTACAGAGTCATACAGCATTGTATAGAATAAGAACTAACTGGAAATATTTTCCGGGTGGTGTCGCATGACCAGTCTAAATGTTTAAGGAGCTACATCGATCTGAATGTGGAGAAGAGAGCCCAAAGAATTCGAATTCGCCGAAAAACTTTGAAAGAAGATGAACAATGCTGTCTACGGGAAATTTATAGAGAATGTCCGTAAGTATACGGACTTAAAATTTCCTCGAAAGGGGATCAAACTTACAACCAGGAGCACGTATCTCAGGTCGCTAATCTTCGATGAAAGCTTTGTAATTGAGCTTGCTAGAGAGGAAGTGTACATGAACAAATCAATCTATATTGGGCATGTGATTTTGGATATTTCTAAATTTATAATATGCGACTTCGTGTTGCTCTCTGTGTTGTAGTGCTTACCATGCTGACCTCTAGTTCCAGAGTTCAAACCCGGCGGAGGGCGATCGATTTCTTCGGGCATAAAAATCTTTAGCATGGCTTCCTTCGGAAGGGGATTGAAGCCGCTGGTCCCGTGTCGTATATTTATGGCACTTAAAAGAACCTCAAGCCTGATAAAGAGGCTCTGAGCAAAATAACCAGTCTTTCACGCCCAATATAGAATGGGACGTTAAGGACCACAGCATAAATAAAACGCTCATAAATAAAACTTAAGTTTTTTATAATGTCATGATGGACTTGGTACTGAAGTATATGAATACAGAATCGTTCATTTTTAAAACGAGTACTGATATCTATAAATTTATTAATAATAATGCACACTATTTCGATATAAGATATTCAAAAAATCATATATATATGGCATTCATCGTTTGTTGATGGATGAATTGGGCGACATGGCGTTGGAGGAGGATATTGGCTTTAAATCAAAATTATAAACGTACAAATTGTGGCCAGAGAGTCTAAAAGCAATGAGCATCACCAGAGTAGGATGGAATCATTAGGCTTCGGCAAATGTTTTGAACGCTTGAAAGATCTCGGCAAGGGATCCTTTACTACAAAGAAACTTCTTCGGAGTAAAAACCAAAATTTCAACCATTGAGATGAATATATTTGCATTGCGGGTAGGAGATGACAAGAGGAAGATCATTGAAGGATTGTATAATCACCTCGCATGGGGTCATTATCCTCTTAGACCTCACGATGGTTAGTGTTGAACTGCATATAATGTATATATAAGAGTACTTAAATAGCTGTAATATATTTACTTTATACCCACTTTATTATTGTATATCACCTTCATTAATAGGGCTTCCTCCCTCAAAGTATGCTGTAATAATTATTATAATATATATATTCCATCAATGAGAGGTTTTAAAATAATGTATTATTATTTTTCCCTCAAACATTTCTAACATTGTATATATCTAGCTTTAATGAGGGTTTTTAAAAAATTAATATTTTAGCATTTTTTCCTCAAAACCTATATTGCACAGGATTTCCAGTTAATGTAGCGATTTTATAAACAAATAAATAAAAAGAAAAAAGATTTACAGCCAAAAGCATTTCTTTATCTATCCCTTTTTCATACATTACACCATATCCTCTTTATTGATCTATTGTTAATCTGCAAAACCATACAAGTTTAAAATAACTGTATTTCCTCGTCCAGTATCGCCTTTTCTATTAAATAAGTGTTGGGGTTACTAGTCTTCTTTAGTTCATATCCATAGAAAGCATACCTCATCACTTTACGACCCCTGTCCTTTAGTATGTATGCAGTAATTTTGGTATGCTTCACAAGAGTAACTTCACAGATTTCAACGCTACAATTGGATACAAAGCCTTTTTAAAATGTCTTTATATTTAGATATTCTGACATAATCACTAACACTAAAACGTTATTGCACCCCTCTTCTGTCTTCGATCTTGAGTATAGTTATACACGGTCAGATGAAGATAATTGTTTTTCACTTCATTATATTTCATACGGATAGTTGAATGAAAAGTGTCATTGTATTTTGTAATGACTCTGGGTAAAACGTCTAATCACTTGCATGACCCCTGGACTAAAAACTCGCGATGAAACAGTTTCTTCAACGTTCAAATTAAGAATTCAACAGCTGTAGCCTTCACATTGCTATAGGTGCTGTAGTGATTAATGTTATAGTTTTACCTTTTAAAGAACTTGTTTAAAAATCTTTCCGTTATCGCTTGGAATGTTCCGCACGCGTGGCGCCTCTAGTTCTTGCAGTATATCCTCCATAGTTTTTACAACATTAACTCTGCCCTTATCCTCTAAACGTCTTGCATAGGCCATTTTGTAGTAAAAGTCGATGGCGATTAGGATGTACTTGAAATTTTTATTGTCATCTGCATACGGTACCATTTCATCTAAGTCAGTTTGTAACATATCATGGAGTTCCTTGCTGATGATTTTGCGGCGTGAAAAGCTCCCTCTAGCTGGTCTGTGAAGCTCTTTGTTGATATTTAGCTTGTCCGCCATGCTATAGCTTTAGATGCTTTCAACTATCGGATGATTTCATCAATCTCTTGAGTATAACTATTATTACCGGCGTCTCTCGATTCAATAAATAGCCTAATGTATTCAATAATGTCTTAGGATTTCTCCAGAAAACATAGTCGATCAGGCTTATGCACCTTCTACACCAGTTCTAGACCTCAATGGACATTGAGCATGGGCGTATTATATTCTTGTATGTGGAAAATTTACCGTATTTCATACGCCCCTGCCTGGTGTAACCACTTCTATGAAGGAAGGTATTTTTCATAACCTTAGCGTACGCTTCCAAGTCTTCGCTGGTGTATGCAGACATTTGGGGTATTCACTAAAACATTAGTTCCGTCAAACCTCCAGGAAATGCCTAAGTTTCATCGCCCATCAATATTTGATTATTTATAAAATGAATATCTTTATTTCCAAGCATATAACTACCATCCTGTTATCTCACACCGTATAGTGTATCAATGCGATGTTTGTCTTTTGAGCGAACCTGTAGGCAAGTAGAAATACTTGTAAATTTATCTCCTCCATATTCTCATTCTTGTTATTCTCCACAGCCGATTTCCGTTGAGTGTCTAAAATATTCTTATTTTAGACTCTCAACGTGGTGTGGTTGCAGGTTTCAAAGCTTCCGACATTACATACTGAGTCTCGTACTTGAGACCTTTTAGAGCTCTTAGTTTTTCCTTTACAGCCTTGGTATGTCTTGCTACAGCCTCTTTAAGTCTTGTACTTTCACTATCGATTGCAAATGATGTGAAATATGAGATTACATTTTATTTAGGTATGTTTTCAACTTTAGTTCTCAAATTTCGCAACAGCCTAGCTATCATACCGACCAACGTTTTTATTTGTTCAGTAACATTCTAATACCCCTGTGTATGTGCCTTTAAAGCTTCAGTAAAGATTTCGTGTTAGTATATTGGCTTCTGATCGACTCCTCTAGACCTTTAATTTTTTGGCTTTGTTTGTTGCGGTCTTCTATTAGTGTGTTTACATTTATCTCTGATATCTCCAATTTCTCATTGGAGGAATTAGTTTTGAGGGTGTTCAAAGTTTTCATCTTTGACCGATTGATTGTACTCACTAGATCCGAAAATTGATTCATTGCTATTTTTTCAAATTATTCATTATCTCATTACATAAATTCCGAGGTTCTGTCTTCCTGTCTTCCTATCAAGAGTCTCTCTCAGAGTCGATGAATAGAATCCATTAGAGAATTCGTCGTTTGTTTCGTACAACTTCTAGAGTAGCCAATTTAGGCATTGTCATGTTAAAATTTGTTCTAGTGGCTTGCAGCTTCTTACCTATTTTCGTTTTGATTTCATTTGACACGTTTTTCTTTAACTGCTGTTTGTCGCTTTTGAGAGTATTCAGAGCCTCTGTCTTAACTGGCTGATTGCACACTCTAGACTTGAAACTTGCTTCATCATTAATTTTTCCAAATTATTCATTTTCTCATAGCATATATTCTAAAGGCTCGTTTTGTCTCTATCCACTGTCTCTGCCAGTTGTTTAATAGAAGCCATTAGAAAATATGATGTTTCTTTTGTTAAATTTGTTAGAATATCCACTATCCGCTAGTTTTATTCGTATTTGCTGTGATGTTTTGTAGTTTCTTGTCTATTTGCATTCCGATTTCTTTTGGCAAGTATTTGTTTAACTGTTGACGTGTCTCATTGGAGTTGTTAATAATCATACATCTAGCATATCTTTTATTTATAGCATCCTCTAAGAGGATCTGCGGTATCAATGGTTATCTTTTTGCCAAATAAAATATTACCATTACCCTGAATCGGCTGCATACCGAAATTGATATGTTCGTGATGAACTTTCTATTCGGCAAATCATATCATGAACCGGATCTAGTAGTTGTCGCAGACTAACTCTGTCAAGCACGAAGTTATTTTCCTGATCCCTCTTAAGAATATATCTTGAAATCATTTCATTGATCATAGTGTTAACCATAACCTCAATCTTATTGGCATTTTGCTGCAAGAAATCGCGCATCCTGTTTTAGAGCGCGTCCACATAATTCTTACTGAATGCATCTTTATCATCTTCAGGGTTGTGAACATTGCATAATCTTTTGTTCTTGAATTGGAAGTTTCCTTTGACATCTGTATTTATGACAAAGCGATCAAATAATTCTAGCTGGAGCGCTCCTCTGGTAACATAACCTGCCGGTACTTATGCTTAATCATGAATGACAGTTTCTTTATTATCGATATTAATATATACATCAAATTTGTTCCTGTATCGTCCGTCATTCATATGCAATTTGGGAACTATCGCATCAAATAGCCTTCCTTCAGATACACTTTCCCAAATAACTTTACACAGAGCTTTAAATTCGTTGTAGCTCATGTAGGTGTTTACACAATCTCCATAAATATGCTTCAAGTTTAAATTACCTTGCCTAAGAGTATAATCATATTTGTATTATTGCGAATAAAATACTTTGGCACTTTAGCATAGCATTGCGCTAGATATACAGAGTCCATATTTCGATGTTGCCTATACTGTAAAGGCCGCGATCTTTTCCTGCTTTTCAGTATTAACATCGTCAAGTATAAGTATGGAATTTTCTTTGACTTCAGCAGATTGCAAAACATCTTCGTCATTGTCGAAAGTATCCAATTTTGTTTAATCTTTCAGTACCATCAATATTTGGAGTACTTTATGAGGTATTGATACTTTGGCTGATAGAGACTTTCAATAAATATACAAGTTTTCAAAACGTAGTCCATTCTTATGAAGCAGCATATTGAGTAATACATTCGGTTTCCCTGCACTGCAACTCCCCAGAATAAGAACTCTGACGTTAGAAGGAAACAACTTTATATGACGGTTATATCTAAAGCAACTTTCAAATCTTTCAAATTGTAACTTAGCTGGTCAGCATATAGCACAGTTGAAAGTGCGATGTGATACAGTTCTCTGAATATCTTGCGGGTATTAAATGGCAAATCTTGGGAAGCGGATCGGACAGTTTTGCGCATGATCCGATCAAAAATAGACCATGGGCGTATCATTTATTCCTCAGCACGACCATATGTGCTGAGGAGATTGGACACAGTCCATAATCGGGGCGTTCGAATGGCTATTGGTGGTTTTCCCACTAGTCGAGTTATGAGTCTTTACGCCGAACCTCCTCTGCGATATCGCTGTGCGCTCAAATGTATGCCAAAACATCCAACGTTCGCTTCTTTTTTTCACACCGCGCTGGACGAACGTTATAGGAATACAAGGCCTTCGGGTGTTTGTTTCCGGGAGCTTCTTAGAAAGCACATCCTTGAAATGCCTAGAATGTTTGCTAAGGGGAAGTGGGTTCTCCCCCTTGGTTACGTGCGACATTACAGAAATCATAGATGTTGAACTTTGTAAAAAAACCATAAGAATATTAAGAAATCGTTTAGGGCTAGACTTATTGCAAAACAAGTTATACAAGGAAATGCTTATAAGGTAGTTCTTAACAGGTGAAATAAACTTTCTGCTGTTTTATTCGGTGGATAGATCATTTGGAACATTGCGCGTTTCTCTGAAGTATATTGTGGACAGTCGATGATGACCTGCTTCACGGTTAATGGACACTTGCAACTGACTATAAGATGATAATGGCAACAGGCTCTGCCATGTGATCTGCGAGATTGAATGAATGATTAACTACGCAAAAGGGTATAAAATGAATATTCAGCGAAAAAGTGGGGAAAGGTGCTCTCTATATGCCTTGTAAGGGCGAATTCTCTATTGTTCAGTGGCTATGTATACATTTTAGCATTCACAGTAACGGAGAGTGGTTCGAATCCTTATTTATTTTCACTTATTTATGCAATGATTCATCATATACGTGAATGTCTAAGTACATGCAATTAGGACAGGTTAAATTAAAAGTATATGTCACTTCTTCTCTCCTATAAGCAAAGTTAAGCACAATACAAGTTTAGCCGTATTCAAATATATGCACTGTTCCACGCTTTTTACTGCGATAATATAAATTTGGCGTCATGCAGGGTTAGATGTACAATACCTGTACATAAAAATACCTAAGATAAACACTGGGTAAGAGAAACAAAGACGAACTAAATGAAATAAAAGAGCAAGCAAAGCTTTTTAGGGATTCTGGAGAGAATTTATTTGAAAACAAAACTAAGTAACCAACCTACCTAACGGTGATCCGGAAACTTATTGACACACTTTACCTATAAACCAGTACTACATGTATTTGATGCACCAAGTTGCTGCGTGGCTTTAGGGCAGTTTATATTCTATAGAGCACCTTTGGTGTGCTAAACTGCTTCTTATTCTTTTTTGTTTTAAAAATTCTCTAGCTTTCGCTTTGAATTTAAAAGCTTGCCAAAGATTCTTTTTGTTTATAAAGCGTAAAACCGCGCTTATCATCCCACTAGCCCTGGTTTGGAACTTATGCACATAGCCATATTATTAGGGCTATGTGCAACCTGATATGATTTTGATACAATGCACAGGATCAAACAAACTGTTTATTTTACTTGTGACAATTAAAACAAATTAGAAGTACTGTAGTGTAATTTCTTACCAATCGTAGAATTTTGTCCTATTAGGCTTTGTGGATTATTATGATCACGAAAGAGCGACTCTTCGAAGAAAAACATTAAGAAGAAGCCATACATTTCTGCAATAAACTCGCGCTTATTCGCAAGTGACTTATAGCTTATCTACTCGTAAACCAATTTTTGTATTTTCAAAGTATGGAGATTCGTATTTTGAAATAATATCTAAATAAACCACACGATAATTTCGCGGGGCTAAAGTACTTCAACCACACAGCTGCCTTTGCTATAAGTATGCGAGATGAAGTATTGTGTTTTTCCTTTGTTTCACAAACGAATTTTATAGTGCAGATTCACGTGCACCCTACATCCCGTAGCGCTCAAGAAACCATCATAAGGGGAGACTAAATGGCAAAAATTGCCCCCAAAATGACGTCTTTAGTTTTTTGTGCAGTCTTATTCATTGAAATTTCCTCCTTGATTTGAATTATATTTTATTATTTTAGGTTCAATATTTATATTTTAAATATATTTTTAAATTTGGTAGTGCATCTGACATTTTGCACTGTGAATTCTGTACGACTTTGCAGAAAAAAATCCTAACTCCTACACAGTTTCGCATAGGGGAAGTTTTGTTCTGCTAATTGGTGCTACTGCTAATTATGTGTATGGGTTAAGTATGGCAGCATCTGTGTGCACAAAATTCTATTCTATGCGTATTCTAAATAAGTTGAGAAGGGCAATTGCATTAGTTATATCAATTCCTTTTTTTTTATTTGTTTATTCAGGGAGCTCTCCAGACGCGTATTTCCGCCGGTGAAATCTCGGTATCGAATTTTTGGATGGAATGCACTACTTCCTCTGCTTATAGGTATAGGTATATAACGGGGGGCATTCGCGCCCTGCGACCTACAGGAGAGTATTACGGCCATCACCCCCATGAGGAAGGGGTGCTACAGATATGCGAGGAAGTTCTTAAAAATTCCTGGGTCGAAGACCCGTCCCATTACTGGAGGTGCCCAGAAAGGGCGATGAAAGATCTGTAAACAAAACAGCGTCATAGAGTCCATGGGGAATACTTTTTCCTTGGAACAAGTATCCACGATATCTGTCCAGCACCGCCATATGCAACTAACCTGAAACATGAAAAGGAAACGGCATGAAAGGGAAATGAGGGAGAGGAAATCGTGGTAGATTATGAAGCACCCGAGAGCATTCGCCTACCGACCATAGGAAACCACGAAAAACCTAAGGTTCAAGTGGGCGATCGACGAGAAACGAACCTGAGACCTCCTGAATGCGAACCTAACACGTCACCAAGGGGCCAAAAACCCTCGGTACTTCTACTTACTGTAGTTAGGTAGTAGAGAAAGTAAGTAATTTCGTTTGTTTGGTATCTTCTTTTGTCATTTTATTCAACACGCATTTCTGACTTCGGCAGATAAGTTTGGACATTGACACTAATTCATAGAATTTAAGTTTGTATCTTTCGGTTTTATTGTGTACTGTCTTCCATGTCATTTCATTTAAAGAATTTAATATGTATTTTTTATCTTTTTGATATGATTTTATATACTGATGTGGCGTATTCCAAATATTTTAAATTTGTCTATTTGTTCTATATTATAGTGTTCTATTACTGTTTTTGTGCTATCTAAGTTTTGGAGAAAAATTTATCACGATTAACTGGAAATATATAGGAAAATGGAATTTTATGTGAACAATTTTTAGAGTAGGCATGAGAACACATGCTAATACGCACAGAAAATCAAATATCTGTTGCACATAAGATTATTTACTTTTTCTATAGTAAGTAGGAGAAGTATTGTATTCCACCGAAATTTTGATGTAGAGATTTTACCAGAAATACAATTTTGATGTAGAGATTTTACCAGAAATACATGCTCTGAGGCCCCTGTACCCCCAAAAATTTAAAGAAAAAAGGTCCAGATGTGTGTGTGTATGTGTGTCTGTGTCTGTCTGCAAACAGCATAACTCAAATCGAAAAGTCGGTTAAAAGCCAAACTTCGTGTTTAAGATCATCATGAAGAATAAAACTCGAAGTTTTTCAAGTAAATCCCCCACCCAAAACTACCCCTTACATGCAAAATTATTCGAAAAACTTGAATTTCTCAAAAATAGCTATAACAATTTTGATTAAACTAGCTATGTTTAAGGTATTTTCATGACAAATTAAATGTACATCTTGAAATTTCTGGGAATAGCCTCCGAATTCTTCTTCATTCTGAATAACTTTTGCATAACTCGTAAACCGTAAGACATAAGACAAAAGCTCTAACCACATAAAAAGGTGGAGCTCGTTAAAGCAAACAATTTATATCAAGTAAATTTTTTTGTGTGCCGTTAGCTATTTCCGATATTCCATGGTATTGATTTGCATTTTGAAATAGCTATACTTTTCTCAAATGAGAAGTCGTTATTCGTCTCTCTCTCTCTCTCTCTCTCTCTCTCTCTCTCGGCCATGCAAAGAGAACGGAATTTCAAAGCCATTACATAGCGACCTGTTCTTAAAAGATTTGCCTATCGCTGAAAGCTACTGTGTTCCCGTAATCCCGTTGTACCTTCAAGGAAATATGCAATAAAAGCATTTCCGCAGACGTTTATCTTGATTAACATGAAGTAGATAGAAGAAGAAACATTTGTAAGAATAGTTGGTACAAGTGTCAGTAGAAAAAGTGATGAGAATGCAACACATCCAATTTTTCTTGTTGGATTCGTAGAGCTTCAAATATGTATTTCTATAAAATAGGTCGACTACAGCACTTACTTCCTTTACGCAGAATATCAAAGAACACCACAACTAAGCCTTTAATTGCAAGAAAAATTTGAATAACTAAAATTTAATTTTCAATAGAAACGCCTTGCCTACGAAAAGGAGTAGTATAAGCTGTTTTACGTTGGTGGTAATTATTTATAAAACGTTTTTCAAAATATGGATGAAAGCAATAAAAGCATTAGACACACTTTTGCAGGAATGTTGGCTGCCCTAGAGGGAATGCCATAACATAGTCCTAATTACCAGGAGTTTCAGAAGCGGTAAACCTCAGGCATCTTGTGTAACTTAATTCCAATATGGCGGCCAACAGTTCGAACTAAGTCCCCCTCCGCACATCATAACTTCCGCTCGCCGCATACTTGAGACAGTAATGCCAACTTCTGCAATCGCCCTTCTTACATCCCCTCTTCTCCCTTCTCTTTGCTTTCGTCTTTTACAATGAGGCCTCCATTCGATTCCCGATAGGTGTTCTTGAGATTTCCTTGAGCTCAACTTCCTCTTCTATATTGTTCTTTGTTTCCTAGCTTCACTTCCGTGCACTTTATTGAATGTGCTTCCTTTCTTAGTTTATTTTGGTATTTTTTCCCTTACTTCTTCTGAAACTTTTCGTTCCTCTTTTAGGACAAGGATGTTCTGCGTTTTTCTTTTCCTTACATACGTATTTTTATTTCCCTATTCCTTAAACGTATCTTACTTGTTTTTAATTTAATCCCTTATTGATAGAAGTGTTATTATCTTTTCTTTTTCTTGTGAACTAAAGTTGTCATTATCTCCTTTTATTCGCCATTAACCTTTATGTGCACATTGGGCAACCTTTATCGCCTAACACTACGACAACCTGTCTTTCCGAATCCTTATAACGCCCAGAGGAACTGACTCTTGCTGTATAATGCTAATAAATGCAGTGTAATGGAAACTCTGGATAGCTTGTCAGCTTTTCAAGCTGCATAGAACCTTTGGCTTCTCTATCCAAACACAAGAATAATAGAAATTGCTGCTTAAGTGGGGATTAAAAGCCTTATCCCACCAATTAAATCAGCTAAATTCTGTGGCCCATTATCTAGAACTATTTAAGATATCAGAGTGAAATTTTTACAGGATGTGCACGCATGTCTTCTAAGTTAACTGATCTAATTTTATATAATAACGTTTATAAAGGAAGATTGTATTATTTCCCTATCAATATTATCTTTTGATTAAAATTTATCAACAATTGTTTTTTCTTTAAATAATAAACCATGTTATTAACACCAAAGTACATCCAAAATAGCATTTAGAGGTTGTTTTTAGTATTCTAAAATTTAATTTGGCTATCTTCAATAGTTTATGAGAAAACGGGTCATTTATATCAGAAAATCTCATTCAGAGAAAACGCTGTTCAAACCAAACAAACTCTCATGTATTTGCAAAGAATGAAACCACATGAAAAAATTTCAGTATTTGAAAATTTAAACCAATAACAAATGGTTAACGCCACAAAAAGTTTATTTGACAAAAATTGTGTCCTTTAAAGAGATATACATTTTTTGTGCAGTAAGATTTTATCTATCTCCTATGTTTTACCGTTACACAAAAGTCACGCAGAATCAAGAGGACTTTATAGGTTATTCCCAGAAAATTAAAGATATACATTTGTTTGTCATAAAATAACTTAAAATATGTTATTTTAATAAAAACATTAGAATAATTTTTGAGAAAATAAAAAATAACAACATTTTTCCAAGTAAAGGGCAGTTTGGGATGGAGGATTATCTTGAAATCCTCTTGTAGCATCCTTGGGAGATGCTAAACTTAAATTAAATTGGATTTTTACGCCCGAAAAAAGAGACACAGCCACACCCACACACGTGTGCGGACCTTTTCCTAAAAATTCTTCCCTTGGATTCAGGGAACCTCAAAACGGGAATTTCCGGTGAAATCTCACTATCAATTTTTTAGTGGAATGCAATACTTCCTCTACTTCTTATAGGTAAAGTATTAGAGAAAGTAAAAGTAAAATGTATATGTATTAAAGTATTATAACACGAGAATAATTGTTAGAATGAATACAATGTTTTAACTGTGTGCTGAAATGTTATATCTCGAATAAGCCACTTGCAAGTATATCCCAACATGTGCTATAAACATACAGATGCAATACACGGATTATGTAATAATCGGACAGCGAGTATCTTGCTTCACAGGTGTTGCAAGGAGTTGTAACTTGGCCACTATTAATTTTAGAAAATTAATATTGTCTCTTTCGCTCGCTGGCTCTGGCTCTATCAAAGTGTTAACTCCGCCTTTCTCGCAGTATTTATATTTTTAAAATATTTATTGGTTACTGAATTATCAATGCAAGAAAGGCTTTTACATTTTCGGTGCATTAGAAGCCCATGTGCAAATCTCCGTTTAAGACCTCTTATATATTGAGTTATTACAAACTATGTGAAAATATTTTTATTTTGTAATACGTGACCTAAGTGTTTGTGATTAATGGAAGCACAGGTGGTTCTTTTTAGAACCCCCCCAAATATGCCAGTAGCAATTTAGAACTTTTGAATTACATTTATTACTTTCTCTACTACATATAGTAAGTAGGGGAAGTATTGTATTCCACCCAAAACTTCGATACCGAGATTTCACCGGAAATATATGTTTTGAGGTCCCCTGAATATAAAAAAAGCATTTTTGGAAACATGTCCGTATGTGTGTCTATCTCTGTGAACAGTATAACTCAGAAACGAACAGTCGGATAAACACCAAACTTGGTATTTAGCTTCAGTATCTTCCAGAGATGCGACACGAAGGTTTTCCAGAAATTCCCCCCACCCTAGATTACCTTTTATATAGAACATTTTTCGAAAATTTTAATTTTCTCAAAAACGGCTTTAACGATTTTGATTAAAACATCATATGTTTAAGATATTTTCATGACAAATGAAATGTATATCTCGAATTTTCTGGGAATGTCTCCAAAAGTATTCTTCATTGTGAACGACTTTTGCATAACTGGTAAACCATAAGAGATAGACAAAATTTTACTACACAAAAAATGTAGATCACATTAAAATACACAATTTATGTCATATACATTTTTGTTGTTGAGTGAACTATTTTTGAGATATTGCTTGTTATTCCCTTAAATTTTCCAATACTTATACTTTTTCTCAAATGGGAATTCGTTATTCATTTTTTTTTCTGGCAATGCAAATAGAATGGAATACTCCACATAGCAACCACCTCTTAAAATATTTGACTATAGCTTAAAGCCTACCAATTCCCCTTGCATCTACAAGAAAATTAGCAATAAGATTAACATCTCGATTAACATGAAGCATATGGAGAATAAGCGTTTGTAAAAATAGATTTTTTTTCAAAGCTGCAGTTGCTGAATTTGGAAGTACATTTTAAGTTTTGTTGAATATAAATATGCACAACCATTTTAAGAGTGCTGTCCTAGTTTAGAAAGCGGGGAGACATCCAGTACTAGTAGTAGTTCTTTCAAAGAAATGAACCCAACTAAACCACTGAAATTGTGTACTACATGTATAGGTCAGGGACGGGTGCATTCAGCCTATTGCACCTATGTGACCTCTGGGAGGAAGGAATTACAAAGGCCGGCCACATCTGCTGGCGACTGGCACAACGCAGTCGGGTCCCTAAAGTATAGATCGCACAGCTCGACAGAGTACCTTTGGATGTCTCCCTTATTATCAGGGTCGAGTACGGGCAAAGGGATCTGATACTAGGGCAAAAACGCTTCTGAAAGCGTTATACACCGCTTTACACCGCATCAAATTCCACTTCGTCTGGACCTGCAGATGAAGAAGGAACTTAAATGGGAGGGAATTTCTAAGAGTTCATCTCAGCATTCGCCTAGCGAACAGGGAAAACCACGAAAAATCCAAGGTGTTTGGCCCCGAAACCTCCCAAATGCGAGTAGACTGTAACCGCCTTAGCGAATGGTTTTCTAAGCTCTATGTTGAGAGGGAGGTTATTCTAATGTTACAGTCACATGAGATTCTCTACGCACTATCTTTTGGTTTTATTTTCCTTCTACAAACTATTCTTTAAAAGCTTATTTGTCATGTACATAATTAGTAGAGAAGGTATTGCATTCCATAAAAAGAATTCAATATCGATATTTCACCGAAAATACACGTTGTGAGGCCCCTAAAGCCAAAATAAAGCATTTTTGGAAAAATGTCCTTGTGTGTCTGTGAACAGCATAACTCAAAAATGAAAAGTCGAATAAATACCAAACTTGGTATTTGAGTTCGGTATCTTCCAAAGATGCGACATGAAGATTTTAAACAAATTCCCCCCACTTTGAACTACCCTTTACATGGAAAATTTTTCGGAATTTCTGATTTTCTCCAAAAGCGCTCTAAATTTTTTTTATTAAAGTAGCACACATGTAATATATTTAGATAACGAATAAAATTTACATATCTTGAATTTTCTGGGAATAGCTTGTGAAATCCCCTTTATTTGATTGAATTTTGTATCATTTGTATAACTAGAAAGCCATAAAGATTAACAAAAATTTACCCAAAAAGAATTATAGAGCTCGTTAAAACACACATTTCGTGTTTAGTTATTTTTATGTAGCGTTAGCCGTTTTAGAAGTGTTGCATGGTTTAATTTTACGTTTTTCCGAATTGTATCATATAACGGCATGCATGAAGTTGTGCGATGCTCCTTTGTTTCTTTCTTTTCGTTACTACGAATGAAAGATTTGAAAGTTTACACTGAGAAATCGATTTACTGCTGTGATTTTGTGAACAAATATAAACATTTATGGTAACTTTATAAAACATGCATTTTGTGAATCTTCTTTTAGAGGCTTTTGCTTCGAAAGAGTGCTGACTGAACCAATTTTGTATGACTGTTTCATTTTGTTAATTCATATCTTATTATTTTTGTAGCACCATTTTCAAGTGTTCCTTATTTTAATTTCTGTTCGATGTTTACGTTGCCTAGTAGGAGACGAATCAACTTTAATTTTAATGTAAAGAAGTGTTTTTTTCTTGAGAGCAGCCAAAGTGATTGCTGGTTCTGAGTCAAAATTATATAGTTGCTGAGGTTAAAAACACACAGTGCATTAACTGCTTTAGTAAGAATAGTTTGTATACGCACTAATAAACTATAGAGGGTAGAGAAAGTCATATGAATGTATCACATCAGATTTTTTTTCTATATACTTTCTGTTAATCGATGTACTTCCTGTACAATTTCAGTATACATTTCGTTGTATTGCAAGGGGAATAAAGGGGGTCGATGTATACTGACTTTGAAATTCCATACTCTTTGAATGGCATCACGAGAAAAAAGAATGATATCTTAACACTTAAGAATGTATTGGAATTTTCACACCAAGAGTAACATATGTCTCGAAAAGGGTTAATGGAAAAGTCATAAATTGCGTGTTTTAACGAGATGTGTAGTAAGCCTAAGTCTACCTTTTATGGTTTAATAGTTATTAAGAACTACACAAAATTCATTAAAAATGAAGAATTGCAGGCTATTTTCAGCACATTCAACATATAAATTTGAATAGTCATGCGAATATTTTAAACGTGTGGTATTTTAATAAAAATGCTTAGAGCCAGTTTGAGAAAATCAAGAATAAAAAAACATTTTCCATTTAAAGGTTAGTTTTGGGAGGATTGGCTTGAAAATCTTGTGTCGAATTCTTTGAGGTTATTGAATTTAAATAACAAGATTGGTATTTGTTCTACTTTTGGGTTTTTAGTTATCTGCTCTCTCTCTCTCTCACTCATTCTTTTGGGTTCAGGGAGACTCATAACATTATAACATGTATTCCAAATCTCGATAGTGAATCTTTGGGTTGAATACAATATTTCTCCTCCCTAATATAGGTAAGCGTTAGAAAAAGTAAAAAACGCATATTTTTCCACCTTGCTATTTGGGTGTACTTCAAGTATCTCAATGAAAATGATATAACAAATCAGCAAAAGGTTTAAAATTCAGCCAAACATGGGAAACAACTATAACCTCCTATTAAATAAGTTTAAAGCGCAGGAAAGTTGATTTAACACCTTTATCTTTATGACCGCATAAACATGATATAGCCGTTCTTTAAGTGGTTCATAAAATGCATACTAAACCTTTGATTATCAAATTTATTTTGAAATAATTTGTACTGCGATGTTATCTGCAGCAATATGTTGAGATGTTAGCAATTAATCTGGAGATAATGTGCAGATCGAGTGATATTTATTTAAGCATATTTCACCATTGAAATGACAAAAATCAAAATAATACACTCACAAAACTCGTTTATAAAATTATAGAGTTATAAAATTAACCTAAGTTGTATTTCAATAAGAATTCTCGCTATCAGTTGAACAGATGAAGGTAAAAATTTCTGCAATGCCATATCGCCACACTAAAAACAAACAAGAATTGTAGGCACCTCGAGACGATAAAATTAAAACAATAAAATTAAAACGATAAAATTGGTGGGATAGACAGCTGTGATTGGTCCAAATGCAAAGCATTTCTGTCGCGCAGTTATTCAATTCATGAGTGAAATAGCCGTAGAAGCCTTAATGGCAAATGGTGATGGAACCTCATTTTTCCCTACCCCGAATGTTTGCTAGTTTTTCCTTTGGTACTTTCTGTTAATGTAAAATTAATATTATCAGCCGGACAACCTTGTGACCGTAAATACACTGTATTTTTTCCCGTGTGCATTGGAAATATAAAAACATATAATACAGTTTCCAGGGTAAATGAGTAAAAAGGTTAGAGTAATTCCCTGCTTCATTAGAGCGGCAACAGTTAATGTTTCTACTGCAAATGAAATACAAAAAACAAAGTTTCTGTAACTAGGTCGAAAAGTGGCGAGTGATTCTCATTAGAATATTTGCATTGCTTTGGTATATTTAATGTAATGCAGCTTTTCCTGTTTTTTTCTTTATGTTCTGTCACTAAAGAAATTCCTATTTCTGAGTTTCGTAAAAACAAAGCACTGTAATTTGAAATTGCAGCGCCGGAAGTATTGTAAGAAGCATTGGGTGAGGTTTAATTGGTTAATTGCCCTATAAAACATTCAGAGTAAATTGTAGGTTTAAAACAAAACTGAATTGGAAGTAGGAAAAACCAAAGTGAACCTTCACATTGATCAAAAGTGCAAGATAGTGCTTCATGTTTTTAATATTTTGCTAGTAATTATTCTTGGTAGTGTATAACGCCTTTTTTTATTACATACGGTATCATAGGCGGTGGAAACGATGATGAAGCAATGAAATGACATATGGGAAAGAAACTTTGGAAAAGGAAACGCTTCAGGCCTAAGTTCCCCTATTTACCAGCTATGAGGGCTGAGGAAAACCTTGAAAAGACTTCTGTCAGGGAGGACGGTTCTGCGGGATTTGAATCGCGGCCCTCCATTCACGAGTCTCTGTCTTAACGACTTCGGTTACTCGTGTCGGTGTACTAGCTAGCGGTCATAGCTGTGCTTTTACAAGACAACATTTTTGTAAAAGTGCTTGCATTTCCTGGGTCTAAATGAACCACGAATTTCAGAAATCGTATATACTTTGAAATAAAATGTGGGATACGCAGAGAACAGTGTATTTTCAAAATGAAAGGAAGATGAAGAGTTTTACACTTATAAATATTAATACATTAAAAGTTTGGACATGTGGGTTTTCGCATATATTCATACTTTCGAAAAAGCGTTGGAAAAGATTTCCTTCAAAACTTTGTACACTGCCGTTTGTGAAAATTGCAAACACCAAGAAAGAATTTCGCGAATAACTCCAAACTTGGTGGAAGTGTAGAGTGTGCAAGAAATAAGTGATTAGGTTTGCAGAGAGATGGGGTACACCTAAGCCGAACAGAGCCCTCTCGTGTCGGTCCGGCAAGATCAGTGTTGCGCCCAGTGTAGTCGTGCAGAGCTGTCAAATAAGGTGCAAACAATAAAGAGGGTGCCAGTATGCCTCGTCGACGTCAAAGCGAGCCATATCGGCATGTGAGCGAGTTTGAACGGGGCAGAATGATTGGTCTCCGGGAAGCGGGTTTGTCATACCGTGACTTTTCGGCTCGTACAGGGCATGCTGCCACGACAGTGATGAGTGTGTGGAAGCAGTGGATAGATGAAGGTCGTACGCAGTAAAGAGCGGGTACTGGACCACGGAACATGACCACAGCACGGGATGACCGTCATCTTGTCCGCATTCCATAACGGACCGCACAGCTTCACCCACAGTGTTGGCTCGACTCTGGAGCACTCAACAGGTGTGAAGTTGTCTGCATCAACGGCTCGTCGCCGTCTGCTGCAGGTTGGACTGGTGGCATGCATGCCATTGCGTCGGCTTCCGTTGTCCAGAAACCACAAGCTTCTCCGACTGTAATGGGCACGTGAACACCGTCACTGGGTGCTGAGTGGCAAAATGTAGTCTTTTCGGACGAGTCCCGCTTCAACGTGTCCTACAGTGATGGCCGCATACGTGTCCGGCAGTACCGTGGTGAGTGCAACCTGGAGGGCTGCATTGTTGAGCGGCATAGCGGTCAAACACCAGGTGTGATGGTTTGGGGCGCCATTGGTTACAACAACCGATCTCGCCTCCTACAATTGAGGGCACTTTGAACAGCAACCGGTACCTAACGGTTGTTATAGAGCCTGAGGTACTCCCCCTGCTTCAGGCATCTCTACAGGCCACATTTCAACAGGACAATGCCCGGCCACATTTGCGAGGAATGTACAAACCTTCTTCGAAGAGCGACGGGTACCTTTGCTTCCCTGGCCTGCACGTTCACCTGACATATTTCGCCCATCGAACATGTCTGGGATATGGTTGGTCGGCACCTGGTGCGTCACGGTCCTCCAGTAACCAGTGTCACGGATTTGTGGGCTCGAATACAAACTGCATGGAGGGAAATCCCTCAGGAACTTATTCAGAACCTTTTAGATTCAATGCCACGGCGTATAGCAGCTCTAATTGCAGCGAATGGAGGCCATACCAAATACTGAATATTAGGGCTCAAAGGTCATGTATAGATTTAAAAAGTTTATTTGTTTCTTATCATGTACCTAGCCTGTGGTATTAAATTCATTGAATTCATGCGTTTCCTTCTTGGTGTCGCAATTTTCACAAAGTGCAGTGTATTAGTAGTATATGTATATATGCATTGAACTAAACAAATGCAATAGAATTCCATGCTGAGTTACATATTTAACACGTGGATGTATGGTTTTAAACTTATAGTTTACAAATACTTTCTTTAGAAAAAGAAGGCTTCCATAAGTTCACTTAGTGTGCAAGGGGGTGTAGATCACTAATTGACTATGTTATTACGAACAAAAATTGTCATCCCAACTAAAAGATGTAAGAGTTTATCGGGGAATGATATATCAACCGGTCACTATTTGTTAATATCTAAGATACATCTTTTAACAAAATGGAAGAAAATGAAAAGTCATGATAAAGGGAATGAAGAAATGTTTAAGATCTATTATAAGAAGAGAGAATAAAACCTTATATAGAGAAGGTTATCTGCTTATTTAGAAAAACAAGAAATAAGGCAAGATGATAATGAGGAATGGGATAATATTATACAAGCTGTAATAACTATAACTAATGTAGTTTTGTGCAAAAATGAAAATATCATAGGAAAGAAGGTTTTAAGGAATGGAATAAAAAAATTGCAAATGCAATAAGAGATAAGAGATTGGCTCCTTTACAAGCATTACAACAACAAACGGATGAAGCAAGAGAGATATAGAGGAAAAAACGAAATGAAGCAAAAAATATTGTAAGGAAACCTCACCAAGAGCCCAGGGACAGATTTATTATCATGTTGAAGATTATATACATGGAGACAAATGATGGCTTATAAATTGCATAAACATCTGCATAGTGAAGAAAGAGACGTAGCAAATATAAATGTGATCAGAGAAGAGTGGATACAATATTACAAAGGCTTGTGCCTTAATAATTCCCTGGAGGAAGAGGAAAACTAACTTATTTATGGAAATGTAGACCCCATTAACTTAGAGGAATAATTAGAAACAGCATTAAAAGAAATGAACAGGAAGACTACAGCAGAAGAGGGGAGAAGTGTAGAACTATAGAAATATGGTGGACCGATATTAAATTAGAGACTTCTGAATGGAATTAATAATAATTGCAGGAATGGATGTCATATTCCAAGATCATGGCCGCATGCCCAAATTATGTCTATATTTTAAAAAGGTACTAGAAACGGATGTGAAAACTATGGGGGAATGAATATTTTAAATGAGGATATAAAATATATGCAAGCATATTAAGTAAAAGATTACGAGTCATTACAAACGTTTTATTATTAGAAGAACAAAACTGTTTTAGAAAGGGGGATCCTGTACGGATGCCACTTTAACAGTTAAGCAGATAATAGAAAGAAGAAGGAAATTTAAGCTCTAGTTTTCATTGACTACGAAAAAGCGTTTGGCGGATACCCGAATCAGTTAATAATATCATTAAAATATATATAAGCATACAACAATCAGCGTACATGTTGGTAATGGAAACTGTAGTAAACGGATTCATATAAATCAAGGTTTAAGGCAGGGTTGTCGTTTGTCTCCTACTTTGTTTTCAACTTATATAGACGATCTGATTAAAGAATGGATGTTTAAAATTAATGGAGGCATTTTAATTGCACCAAATTGTACGCTTAAGACTGATGCAGTAATTTGTATCACAAATTACCTAAATGTAAATAATGATTGTAATATGAATATGCATTTTTATGTGACATTGATTTCAGATGTTTATTAATTGTAATTATTATTGGGAAATAAGTTTATACGGCTTTACTGAAACTGTCAATAATAGCGCAATAATGCAGCGAGGGGGGTGAGCTGTTTATCATTATTGGAAACAAGGAAGTTACGTAATGTTGGCGCGTTTTCGGTAGAAACTTCTGGAATATTTTCTCCCTAAAAGCAATATGTATTCGTGGTTTTCATTGGATATTAAAATAGACGCTAATGTTGGCGCGTTTTCTTAGCCAATTGCAGTTCAGTTATAATCTTTAGGCGTATCTGATTGAAGGAGTATAAATAAACCAAGTCAGAGGTAGATCGGTGGCAGTTCATAAAAAAATCTGTGTACACTACACGTCGTCTTCAGTCAGTCAGTTCGTCGAAAGTATTAGTACGACATACATCGGATATAGATTCACAAGTTACGCGCAGCAGAATTATGAAAGATCTAAAGTATGGTAAAGTTAATTATACAAAAGATTGAAGTACGTGGATTAAAAGAGATCAGTAAGAAGTTATTATAACAGTTTCAGTTTGGCGAGTATCTAAATCAATATGTAAAAGTGATAGTGAACGTGTTCGACAATAAAAATTATAAAACTAATTTCTTCATCAGTGTAATTTTTGGATAAAAGATTCCTTTCCGTTTCACAACCTGTATAGAGACACATGTTCGACCCAAGCCAACAGGATAATAGCTAGCCGGAGGACATTTGAAATGAAATCAAACAAAAAACTAACACTGATGCAAATTGCTAACACAAGATGGAGCTACAAACCGAACAAATGAATGACGTCACAAGATGGCAACGCGTGAAGTAAACACACATACATAAACATCACAAGTAACAAACATTATAAGTAATACCGTCGCAAATTGGCACCCAGAACGTGGGGCACGATGACCAGGAAAGAAGCATAGTGACCAGGAAAGGAACACGATGACCAGGAAAGAAGCAAAGTAACCAGGAAAGTAGCAGAGTGACCAGGAAAGGAACCAGGACGTGGAACGAATGTAGCAGTGAAATGATCTACAAGACGCAGATTCCAAACTACAGGACAACAAAACGACGTGGACTCATCATAACACAACGCAGAAGCGACATATAACCTAGGAGAGAGGGGCAGAAAGCTGGAAATCAATGTAACAGCAACAGACAGCATCACAAAGGTTAGAGTATCGTAATTTTTTTTAGAAAACAAAATTGTAACCTACAAATGTACTTAAGGAGTGGTAGGATAAAGAAAACAATGGCTACTAATAATACAGAACAAATAATCATGGAGGGAGATAATGTAACAGTTAGCTGTAATTCAATAAGGTTACAGAAAATAGCCCAAACTTTTTAGGATTTGAGGATGAAAATGTTAGTGCAGAAAGTGAGAATAGAATAGCAGGAAATGTTAATTTTGATGCTAGTATGATGATGGAAATGCTGAAAGATATTGTTAAGAGTATGAGGGAAGATATTAAGAGTATGAGGGAAGATATGCAAAAGAATAATAGGGAATTAAAAGAAGATATTGATAGGAGTTTAGATCAGAATAAGAGAGAATTGAGGGAAGATATTGGTAAAAGCTTAGAACAAAACAGGGAAGAAATTGAAAAGAAATTCATGGAGCTAGATAGTAGTATGATTAGAATGAAAAATGAAAATCAAGAAATGATAGCAAATGAAATAGGTGAAGTTTCAAAGAAAATGTTAGACATGAGCAGGGAAATATCTAACCAAAAAAGTGAGGTGAATAATAAAATAGAGCATGTTAATGTAAAATGTACAGAGCTAGCTGGCCGAATGAGTAGCATTTCAAGTGAGTTAAAAGAGATGATGGAGGCTACAAATGCAGATTTAATACAGGTGCAAGTTAATTTCAGAGGGGAAATATCTGAAATTCAGAAGGAGTCAGAAACACAGAGAAATAAATTGTCTGATGAAGTTAAAGATTTGTCTAAAGATTTGAATCAAAAGCTAACTTCTGAAATTAACAAACACCAAACTGTTCAAAATGAGAATAATAAAAAATTGGAACAGACAATAGAAAATCTGCAAGGTACTGTAAATAGGTTAGAATTGAATTCAAGGGCAAATATATGTGATGTGAATGTATCAGATGTACAACATAATGATAGAGGTAGTTCCTCAGGTATAACAAATAATGTGAGTGATGCGGCAGCTTCATCTATAGCTAATGCTGAAACTCAGAGTGCACAAGTAACACTAGAGAATTTAAATATGGGAGTAGGGAATTTGCAAAATTACAATCATATCTTAAGTGATTTTCCACTTCCAAAATTTAGTGAAAACTCCAGTCCAGTACAGTTCATTGCAGAATTATCAGAGTATTTTCAAATTAAAAAGATACCTGAAGCATTGAAAATGATAGTTGTCAAAAGATGTTTGGACCAGAAAACTTTAGATTGGTTACAAATGGTATCCGGGGGTGAAATTTCATATGAATCCTTTAAGAGATTATTCATGAACAGATTTTGGAATGTTACGGTACAGCATAGAATTCGAGCAATGCTTAGTCATGGTCAATTTAATCCACGAGAGGGAATATCAATGACTGATTACTTACTGAAACATGCAAGTCAGGTTAGAAACTTGTCACCTCCAATCAATGAGGAAGATTTTGTGAGTTTGCTCGCAAGGCATTATCCTATAAGGATACGAAATTACTTATTAATTGCAAAACCACGGAGCATCTATGAGATGACAGAATTAATAACAGCTTTGGAACAACAGGAAGAAGATATATCTCGGGAGTGGGAGCATAGATTTTTAGATGTGCGAGATAGACGAAATTACCAAAGTATTTATCAGCAAAGTAGAGGACAAGACAGACATCATGAAATTAATACCAGACAACGGTATCAATCATACGTTCCACAATTTGAAAGATCAAGGACAGATGGGAGACCAGGTCGACAGGAACAAATAAATTATGTCAGGACAGAAAGATTGCCTGAAAGAGGGCAAAATTATGGAAGGCGGTATATTAGACAAAGGGGAAATTTCACTCACTGGAGGGAAAACAATAACCGGGAAAGATCTGAGGAACGGCAAGAAAATTACGTGCCAAGGGGACATAATGTCAGAAATCGAGGATTTCGAACTCGAGGAAGGGGAACTCAAAACCATGGTAGCGACAATGAGATAGATTTAGCGCCTGTTAGGAATGGCAGTCCCGTACGTGAACATGGAAATAACCAGGAAAACTGTTAACAGACTCCTGTGTAGTAGGTTCTCAGGACGTCTTTAATAATTCAGTATCCATTACCAATACAAATAATATGCCTACACATACACCCTGTAATAAGATTACAGCAACAAAAGATAAGGGAGAAAATTTTGAGTCACCTCATGTTAGGATGGAAATTGCGAAGAAAGAGATCATTGCAACTATAGATTCTGGTTCGTCAGCTTCAATTTGCTCACAGAAATTTTACATAAATTTGATTAATGAAGGTAACAAAATTATGGCTCTTCCCACTAGTAATTTAGTTTGTCGTGTTGCAATCGGAAGAACGACACAGGTCATAAAAACACAAGCTCTACTTAATATACTTATCGGCGGAGAGAATTTTGAGGTTATGTTTCTAATTGTAAACCATCTGATTTGTGACATAATTATAGGATGTGACTTCCTACATGAATATGAAGCAAGTATAGATTTTAAACATGAAGAGTTAAGAATGACAAAAGACGATAGAGAAATAAGGGTACCATTTATAAAAGAGAAAGTTTCTGTAATCGAGATGACAAAGGATGAGAAGAATGTTTGTGACCAAGAGTTTTTTGTGCAAATAACAGAAACTGATAGAAATAGTCAGATAAAGCAGGTAGTCACAGAATATGAAGGGAATACCACGCCATATTTTCAACAGCTAGCAGAAATGCCAGAAGAAGTAGAGAAATTTGAAATCCAAACAAAAGACGACCATGTGATCGAGACAGACAACAGCTGGGAAGAGAAGAGAAATGAGGAAATAATACACAAGTGTGAAGAAGCTTATAATATTACGGTAATGCAAAAACAAATCCTTCATGATGTTTTGATGAACAATAGTTCAGTATTTAGTAATATCCCAGGCAGATGTAATGTATATCAGCATACATTTCAAGTAGAAGACGTACCACCATATAGGCACAAGTATGACAATTTACCTATAAGTCTTCGGGACAAAGCTAGACAACTAATAAATAGCATGTTAGAAAATTGGATTATTGAGCAAAGTAATTCTCAGTATATAAATTCAATCTGCTGGAGTATTAAACGAGATGGTAGTTTGAGATTAACATTAGACGGTAGATATGTCAACAAGTATATGAAACCAGATCATTTTCAAAGTGAGGGAATTGAACAACTAATTACGAAACTTTCAAGAGGGAGATTTCTGACATCCATTGACCTCACTGCTTCATATTGGCAAGTGGAATTAGATCCACAAGTGCGTGATTACACTTCATTTCAGTACTCAGGGATCCAGTATCGTTTTTGTGTAAATCCTTTTGGTTTAAAGAACTCAGGAAGTGGATTTTTGAGAGCCATTCACAGTATCTTTGGAAATTCTGCAGATGACGTTTTAATAAAGTATATTGACGACTTCCTAATCATTAGTCAAACATTTGAAGAACACATGAATAATGTCCATTATGTGTTAAATAAACTACAACAACATGGTATGACTGTGAACATACTAAAATCAAAATTTTGTGTCAAGGAAATAAATTTTCTAGGTTATGTAGTGGATGAACGAGGTATAAGACCTGATCAGAAAAGAATAGAAGCAATAATGAAAATTCCATCACCAAGGAACGTAAAACAAATTAGACGTCTCTTAGGGGTATTGAACTTTCAGAGTAAGTTCGTACCAAGATATTCGGCTGAAATAGAACCACTGCGGCAGTTTCTCCGAAAGAACAATAAGTGGAAATGGACAGAGGATCATCAAAAATGTTTTGAGAGAGTAAAGGAACTCTTTGCTAAGTCCATATTACTCGAGAGGCCCAGAGAAGATTTGGAATATGAGATTTATGTCGACGCATCAATGCAAGGATACGCCGGAATTTTAGGACAGCGAGACTTCAACAATGACTTTCACGTCATTAGTACAGCTTCTAGAGGACTTACAAATATTGAGCGGAATTCTTCAGTGACTCAATTAGAAATTGGAGCACTATATTTCTCATTAATTCGTTTTAAAACCTATATTTATCGGCAAAAGGTGAAAGTATATTCAGACCACATCAGCTTAACTTTCATACAACGGTGTAGATTATGTAGTGGAAAACGTGCTAGATACATTCATGCAATATCTGCATTCGATATTGAGATTATCCACATTCCTGGCAAAAATAATACCTTCATTGATTTGCTATCAAGATTGAACTACAACCCACAAATTCCCGAAAATATTGAAAGGCCTAGAAATGAAGTCAAAATATTGACAATTGAAATTCCTTTAAGCAAAGAAATGATTAGAAAATTGAAAAATATGGGGGAAACTCAAAAAGAGGACGCAAAATTGTTAGAACTTAAAGAAAAGGCACCACTAATTGAAGAGGCAAAGAAAGAAATTGTAGCAATTCGAGATGGGACATTATACAAGAAGCATGGAAAAGAAGTGCCTAGTTGGAAGGTAATGGTTCCGAAAAGCATGGAGAAGGAACTAATTAAGAATTTTCACGAAGGGTTAGCACACTCAGGGACTGACCGGACAACTTCTATGATATTAGAGAATTTATACATATCTAAATTGCGTCAGAAAGTTCGAAAATTTATATCGTGCTGCAACCTGTGTCAGAAGGCAAAGCAAATAAATGCAGCATATGCATTTGAAACTAATTCGGTTATAAGGGATAAGCCGAGATGTGTAATTAGTATTGATATTCATGGTCCGATGCCTCCAAGTAAATTTGGAAACAAATATATATTTGTCTGTTATGATATATTCAGCAAATATGTAAGAATTTACCCTTTGAGAAAACCTACAGGTTTAGCATGTTTGAATAGACTACTCAAGTCATATGTGATAGAAGAAGGACCTATTCAATCTGTATTGAGCGATAATGCTTCGTACTTCACAGGAAAAAAATTTATGGATGGACTGAAAGAAAATGGCATTAAACAATATTTTTCGTCAAGATACAGACCGAACTCCAACCCAGTGGAGAGGGAAATTAAGGAAATTTCAAATTATTTAAGGGTGTTATGTCATCGAAAACACACCCAATGGTATGGATACGTGAACTTCGTTCAGAATCTACTAAATGAAACCGTAAACAATGTGACCGGATACAAACCATGTGAACTTAAGTTAGGAAAGAAGATCAAAACAATGTGTAAGAAAATTCCAGAAGCCATTCCAGATGCGCATTCGATACCACAAACAGAAGAAGAGATGTTCCGAAAAGCATTCGAGAGGATGAAGAAAAAGGTCATAAAAAGAAAAATTAAACATGAAGAAAAGAAGAGAAAGGAATGGAGGATCAAAATAGGAGATTTAGTTTTGGTCAAAACCAAGAAATTGTCGGATAAAACAAATAAACTTTATTGGCGAATGTTTCTCAAATACCATGGACCATATGAAGTTGTTGAAGTATATGGAACTAATACATATGAGTTATGTAATCCAACAACTCGAAAAAGCATAGGAAAGTTCCATATTGAGATGCTGAAACCATACAACCATGAAGATCAAGATGAAACAAAAGACAAAGATGATAAATAGTAAATGTTGGATAGTTAAAGACGAAATGCAGAGCAATGTATTGGAACGTAAGAGGGTTAAATAAATATGTACGTCATGTGAAAGGAGAAATAAATTTTGGACATGACTAAATGTTTAAGAGGAAAATAACATTTTTAATAGTAACTGAACATGTGAAATAAAGCATGATGTTATATTAAAGTAAAGTACATAAATACTATTCCAAGAGTATTGTTAAGATAAAGTACAAAATAACAAAAATTGGTAAATATAATTAAAAAACAAATACTTATGTAGCAAATAGAACATGTGAAACAGTACCTAGATTTAAGAGATGTAAATATTTGTGTAGAGAGTGAATATTTTGGTAAATATGTGTAATAATTACAAAAATCTTAAATGTATAAATTTTTGTCAACAACTTAAGAAAGTAAACAATTTGGTAACAGTAATTAAATAATTTAGGGTAAAGTATTTGCTATAAAAAATTTGTGATGTGAGATTAATATCTAAATTAATTAAACCAGAGCCAGTAAGTAGTGGCGAGAAAAAAAAATATATGTCGTGTGTTAAATACGTGTGAAGTGTTAAGTGAAAGTGATAGCGTGTGTTCCAAGATTTAGGCGACTAAAAACACAATTATAAAATTTCCAAACAAGTTGTAAATATTTATAATTATGTTTCTAGTGGGGCATATGATGCAGTAATTTGTATCACAAATTACCTAAATGTAAATAATGATTGTAATATGAATATGCATTTTTATGTGACATTGATTTCAGATGTTCATTAATTGTAATTATTATTGGGAAATAAGTTTATACGGCTTTACTGAAACTGTCAATAATAGCGCAATAATGCAGCGAGGGGGGTGAGCTGTTTATCATTATTGGAAACAAGGAAGTTACGTAATGTTGGCGCGTTTTCGGTAGAAACTTCTGGAATATTTTCTCCCTAAAAGCAATATGTATTCGTGGTTTTCATTGGATATTAAAATAGACGCTAATGTTGGCGCGTTTTCTTAGCCAATTGCAGTTCAGTTATAATCTTTAGGCGTATCTGATTGAAGGAGTATAAATAAACCAAGTCAGAGGTAGATCGGTGGCAGTTCATAAAAAATCTGTGTACACTACACGTCGTCTTCAGTCAGTCAGTTCGTCGAAAGTATTAGTACGACATACATCGGATATAGATTCACAAGTTACGCGCAGCAGAATTATGAAAGATCTATAGTATGGTAAAGTTAATTATACAAAAGATTGAAGTACGTGGATTAAAAGAGATCAGTAAGAAGTTATTATAACAGTTTCAGTTTGGCGAGTATCTAAATCAATATGTAAAAGTGATAGTGAACGTGTTCGACAATAAAAATTATAAAACAAATTTCTTCATCAGTGTAATTTTTGGATAAAAGATTCCTTTCCGTTTCACAACCTGTATAGAGACACATGTTCGACCCAAGCCAACAGGATAATAGCTAGCCGGAGGACATTTGAAATGAAATCAAACAAAAAACTAACACTGATGCAAATTGCTAACACAAGATGGAGCTACAAACCGAACAAATGAATGACGTCACAAGATGGCAACGCGTGAAGTAAACACACATACATAAACATCACAAGTAACAAACATTATAAGTAATACCGTCGCAAGACGATGCTATTTGCGGATGACCAGATAATTATAAATAAAACTGAAGATGAGCTGCAACGAGCAGTGTATATGTTACAGAAGTTATGTGATAATTGCAATTTTAACATTTCGACAAATAAACCAAAAATAATGGCCTTGCAAAATAAATATACTGTTAGAACCAACATTGTAATTAATGACACTATTTTAAATACTTATGAACATATGTTAGGTGTATGCAAATGATTTAAAAAAAATCTGATGTGTTGCACTCACATGATTTTCTCTGCTCTTGTACAAACTATTTTTACAAACGCTTATTCTCCATCTACTTCATGTTAATCGAGACATCGAGATGTTAATCTTATTGCTAATTATTTTGAAGGTGCAAGGGGAATATGGCAGGCTTTAAGCGATAGTCAAATCTTTTAAGGGCTGGTTGTTATGCTGGTTCTCTTTGCATGTCAAGAACATTAAAAAACGAATAGAGAATTCCCATTTGAGAAAAACGAAAATTGGAAAATTCAAACAAATAACAAGGAATATTTCGAAAATTGTTCACCTCACATAAAAAATGCATATGATATAAATTGTGTTTTAACGGGATCTACATTTTTTTGTGTAGAAAAATGTTATCTATCTCATACGGTTTACCAGTTATGGAAAAGCCATTCAGAAAGAAGAGGACTTTTGGGGACATTCTCAGAAGATTCAAGATATACATTTCATTTGTCATAAGAATATCTCAAATATATGATATTTTAATCATAATCGTTAGAGCCATTTTTGAGAAAATTAGAATTTTCGAAATATGTTCCATGTAAAGCATAGTCTGGTGTGGAGGGATTTTCTTGAGAGATACTGAACCTAAATACCAAGTTTTGTGTTTATCCGACTTTTCGTTTTTGAGTTATGCTGTTCACAGACACACATTCACATAGACACACACAGATCGTTTTATAAAAATGCTGTTTGGGGGGGATTCAGTAGGCTTCAAATCATGTAATTCCGTTGAAATCTCGGTATCAAATTTTTGGGTACTTACCACACGTAGTAGAGAAAGGAATAAATTACCCATATTTCAACAAATAAAAGCTGATAAAAGTAAGATACAAGCTGCCGAGATGAGATTCCTGAGAACGGCAAAGGGGTGTATACTTTCGAACAAAACTTCAAATGAAGAATAAAGGAATAGTTAGAAATAAATTCTTTGGAAGAAAAATTTGTAAATTAAAGAAATGATTGGAGACAGAATGTTGATAGAATGTCGAAAGAGAGGATTCCAAGAAAGTGTTGTACTATAGGCCTAAAGAAAAAACACATCCGGGAAGACCAAGAAAACGATGGTCAGACACGTTTTAAGGCTGGAACAGGTAGCACTGCCTAAACCCTAGCGTGCAGAAGAAGAAGAAGAAGAAGAAATTCATTGTAACAATAGTTTATTAGTCTGTAATGATACACTCCACTCAGGCAAGTCCCAAAGTCCAAAAAGCTACTAGTTCGCTGACTGTACACAAGGGGCATTAAAATATCTTCAAACAGGCAGAATTTTTTGTTGTATAATGTGGGTTGGTAGAGCTCAAAGGAACTGTATGCAGAACCCTATGGTTCGGGGTATACGCTGACAAATCCCACTGTGAGGCGGTATTTCCGGTGAAAATTACCGGTTTTTTTATTTACATTCTGAGTAACCTTATGTGCCCGGCACTGTACGTGGGGCGTTGTGCTTTGGAATCGCAGGAGACAGCGACCGCAACAGACGGAGCTTGCTTTGAGTCTGTAGCAACGAAGCAAGAATAAGAAATGTGCATATAATATACACTTGTCGCATTATTACCTGTCAAGTTGTGTCTACCTAGCCTGCGGGTAATCGTATCCTCTTTTTTTCTGCTTCCTAATCAAACCAATGAAATCTACTGAAAGAAGAGGGCGCCAGTGTTGAGAAGTATCTGGTTCTGACAAATATATGTGTAGAAACTTATTTCCTTCCCTTCCTTCAGGTAGTAAGAATAACAAGTGACATCACCGACCCGCCGGTTTTTAGTGCGACAGGTGTATTATTTTACGCACCTACATTCGATAACTCCAGTACTTTACTATTGTATACAGCAAATAATATCTACAGATTATTAAAATGTCAAAGTATATGCACTTATTTAGATAGGTATGCATATTTTAGGTTAGTATTCAGTATGACATGTAAGTAAATGAAGGTGATACTAGTTTCCTTCTGAGTATGTGTATAATTCATCTTATATTTCATAAGATCCTAGCTCACCCGCAGCTCCACAAGGTTATTGTTTTAATTCTCTTTTTCTCTCTCCTATCCCTTTTCCCTTGCACCCTCTTCCTCCGTGTCTTCTTTGTGTAAGTATGTATAAGTCGACCACGATATTATTGCATTAGACCTTACGCAAACCTGCATTTGAATACACGCAGAAGCCAGGCCAGTGAAGTGCGAGTTATACACCGATAACGACTCGGTGTAAACAGACGCAAGATCGCTGGCCTGCTACAGGGGAGCGGGATTACTAGGGGCAGTGTTTCCGCGTTCTCGTTCAGTGATGGACAAGTTGGATTCACTTTCTAGTGCTGGAAGACAGGAATGGGGCCTAATTTGAAGTAGTTGCATTCGAGATTTAATGATGAGCCTTGAAAATATACATTTTCATAAAGTAATGTTATATAATTATGTAATTAAATAATGATGCGTGTTACGGCTTCCTTTGTGATGGTTGAAGTAACTTTGCTTGGTGTTTATTCTCATATATAACTTGGACGACTTAAGCACACTGAAAACAATATTAATACGAATTTTACCCTCCTTGATATTATTTGTTTCAGTATTCCTTAATTAAGAATTGTAAATATATTACGTATTGGCATACTTTAATAAGTTAAGCATACTGAGTGTTAAAAGAGGTCGATTTATAAGTATGTGTTTTATTACAATTTTATATAGATAGCTTGTTTAGTTTGAATGATTGAAGTTTATAAAATCTTATGCTTTTATACGCATGCATATGTAAAACTCAGCGTAACCTAGAAAACATATCAAAAGACTAGATTTGTAATTCATTCTGAAATCGCACGTGTTGTGCCTTTAATGCTAAACTCGGCTCTAAAACCTACATTTCTAGATTAACTGACCATCACTGAGTTTTAAGCGAGCCACCATGATTGTGCCACTTGTTAACTGGGCCACAATGGGTTCCTGCCTATCCGTAATGCGTTTGCGCCAATAACTCAGACTTAATGTGTACATTTTCGTTCTTAGGTTGGCACCATGTTCAGATGATACGACAATTTTCCGTCCCACTTAAAGACTGACACGCGAATATGCGCCTGATGTGGTTAAAAATTATCGTAACATACGTATTAAAATTAAACTGATAAAATGATTAAAATTTGTACTTGTATACTTTATATTAAACTTGTGCTTGTACTCGTTAGTGGTAAATTGTCATAACTTCGTATTTTAAACTACAGGTTGTCATGGGAGGGATACATTCAAATGGGAAATTTACTTTACAAAAGCAATACGAGATATTTGGCCTTATGTCATTTTTATCTTCTTTTGTTTCTTTCCTACTCTTCTTCTTTTATTGACCTGCAGGTGCATCCTATTAATTTTCAAATACTTTTTCATTTGAATGTTTTTTAAAACTGCAATTATTTTGAAAATGTGAGGACGTGAGCTGTAAAACAAAGCGTTAAATTTACTATGAAATGCCTTACATGCGTTCGTGGTGTGAGTGGCTTCATACGACAGCTCGGCCCATATTGTAGGATTAAATATGGCCTCCTCGGATATACAGTAATCAACAAGATAGCCCCTAAACTGTTCAAATTTTCGGCATAACAGCTTATTCTCAGTCATAACACACAAAACAATCACCTAATTCATGTGGAAGTAACTACAACAAACCAAAACAATGTTTAAGCCAATTACCAGCGTCAGACGAATTGTCCTTGAACACACTTGCTAGTCCAATGCTTTGTAGTTTACGCCACCATGTCTAGCCGAGATGAAACTTACAACCCAATAGTTCAGTTGTGTCACTCCATGTTGATTCAATTGCTTCATGTGTAGAAACTTCGAAATCTGCTATTTTCTTAGGTTGAAGTTTCAAACCTAAATATTCGCACTTTTAACTATGAAACGAAATATATATATATATATATATATATATATATATATATATATATATATTTGGTAGTAAAGAAAACACTGTTGGAATGTAATGTTCATTGTGAAGGAAATGCAATGTGAATAACTGTTTAAAATATCTTGCACTGTATCTGAAAGTTCCATCTACGTAAAGCGTTTCTGCTTCGCACAAATATTGCAAACTGCTTTCACATCCGAAAATAATTACATTGTTTTCGCGATCATTCAGTAGCACAAAATCTTCGTTAGTAGAGGACTTAGTTACAGATTTGTCAACTTCAAGTAAGGTTCTTGGTAGTTTCGGCTTATGGTGGCGTCATTCTCTGTAGATTGCTTCTCTTAATTGTTTAACTCAGTGAAATGTAACACACAAATGCACACGTCTCTGGATTCCCATTCAATGTACTTATTATAATGCCTGGGTTTTCACTTAGTCACCAGCAGCTTTCCTGTTACACGACACATATACTTTGTGCCGTACATCTTTTTCATTACTATGGTGATTATAGCCGCCTGCAATTTTCGTATTCATGTTTAAGGTTATTATTTTGGCAATACAATTCTTCACTGCACAACGCCAACGTATACGTCCAGATGTATAATATGTGCGTGTGTGTATGTACGTACAGAAGGCTCCAAATATTTTCCGGTGGATTAGGGGTGTAGAGGAAGAGGGGGAAGGAATGTATTCTCGACTAGTCATGTCTGGCTATAGCCGACAGTAAGTGCCGGTCTCATCTCAAGGTCAGATTTACTTTTGTGTATGCTCGTATAAATCAGCGACCTGACTCTAAGAGGAAAGAAGATGAAACTAAATACTTTTATCTTTACTAGATCTGTCCAAAATAAAATGAATTAAAATGTTCTTTACATAATATGTTGTTTAAAAAGCAAATATTGCGGGTACTACAGAAGTTTAAGATGCATTATTCAGTAATTTTCTTGAGAAGCAAGGTGCACATAACGCATATCTTGTTTTTAACGTTTTTTTTGCTAATAATCATAATAATTACCATTTCATAATTATTAGGCAATGGACTGTTCTACGGAACTCCGACAGCAGAGGGTATTTATTATCTCGAATATAAGTTTGTTTTGCTTTTAATCTTCATAGAGATTGATCATAAGGCTTAACGCTAAGTATGTAGTTTCATACAGTTCGCGCATTCAATTCTGATTATATTCAAGTAACTTTTTAAAATACGGAAGGAAAAGTAATATTAATATCAGACTGTTGAAGCAGTTTGAGCACAATTAAGTGCAATATTCAATTTTCTTCAAAATGAGATATTTTTTGCGTTTGTTACTGAAAAACGAATATAGATTGTTTTATTTTAAACATAATTCCCCCTTCACACACTCGTAAGACAAAGGAAGAAAAACTTTGCCAACAGCATAGTGGACGTAGAATAAAAGCAGCTATTATATCTAAAATGAGCAAATGTTAATAGATACGAGGAAACAACGTTTAGTGCAAAATATTTAGTTTCTATTATAGCTGTTTTATTCGTTTTGGATAACTATAAGCTAAATTTTGAAAGTAGTGACACGAATATGTTAATGCAAAACGGTTGATGTGCTTTTGTTGCAATTGGTACCTCATTTGAAAGCGCTCTATTCTGAAAATTCAAAAGTAAACTTGCTTTCAAATTAAAAATATGAAGAAAGAAGAAATAAAAAAAAGTTTCGAAAATATCACGGTGTTAGATACTTTGCATTATGATTAACGTTCTGAATTCTTAAAATGCTTCGCTTCCTTGGTCTGGAATGAAACGGAATGCATAACGGAGAGACTCGGCACAAATCCAATGAATGAGGATATTGCGCCTGTGACCCTCGAGGGGCGCCCCCGGGAGGGAGAGACGAGGTGAGAGACACCGGGCGGCCGAACCAGGAGTGACGGCACAGCAATGACAGGGTCCCTACAGTTTCCAGATTGAGACGCCCCAAAAGTCGGACAGGCAAATCGGGGAACCTGCCCCACACAGAGGTTCCAAGGGGCGGTCTGTATATCCCGGCAACCAGCCGAAGAACCTCTAACTCAGGTTCTACAGAGAGCATCCATTTTCCCTGCCACACCGCAGGACTACACTTCCAACACTGAAACAGACCTAACGGGGTTAAGGATTACTGAAATGAGGAATGGAACGAAATGGAGGGACAGGAAATTCGGGGCTGAGAATATTTCGTTTGTCAAGAAAATATCTTAAACAGAGAGTATATTAATCAAAATCGTTAGTCATTTTTGAGAAAAAAATAAGTTTCGAAAACTTTTCCATGTAAAGGTTTATTCGGGGTGGGGGAGATTTTCTTGAAAATCTTCGTGTCACATCTTTGAAAGACGCTGAACTTAAATATCAAGTTTGGTATTTGACCGACTTTTCGTTTTGGGGTTATGTTATTCACTGATACGCAGGCATACGGAGCTTTTTCTATACAATAGGTGTTGCATTCAAGTGATTTTCTCTACTCACTCTTCTACAAAATATTCTTACAAAGCATATTCTTGCGTCTATTTCATGTTAATACAGATAAACCTTCATTACTTATTTACACATTTCGTTGTAGGTATAAGTAGAACATATTAAGCTAAAGCGATAGCCAAACTCCTCAAAGCTGATCGCTGTATGATAACTTTGGATTGCACTGGCTACGAAGGGGACTGCACTGATCCACATAGAGGATATTGTGCCTACGCCCCACGAGGAGGTGTCCCCGGGAGGAAGGATGAGGCAAAAGGAGACACTGGGCGACCGGAACCAGGAGTGATGGCACAGCAATAGTAGGATCCCTAAGTTTCCAGATAGATACTCCCCGGCAGACGGACAGGCAGACCGGGAACCCCACCCCGCACAGAGGGGGTTCAACGTCCCTCAAAGGGGTTCGGATTACCCCGGCAGTCAGAGGAAAGCCGAGGGACGGAGAGAGTCAAAAAGAGCACCCTTTGCCCCTGCCACACTGCACCGAAACACCATCGTCGACATTTCCAACCCTGAAAGACAACAACGGATGAAAGCTAACGGAGGGACAGGAAATTCGGGAATGTGAGAATCCTTCGCAGCATTCGCCTGGCGACCAGGTAAAAATCCCCGAAAAAACCCATAGTCCAGGAAGGTCGGCCATGAGAATCAAAGCCACGACTTCCCAAATGCGGGCCATAGACGTGATAGCTTTGAAATTCTGTTCTCTTTGTATGAACACGAAAAAGAAAGAAAGAAAACAAGAAGGAAAGAAAAACAATAGTGATTTGCAGTTGAGAGAAGTATAGGCAAAGTATTTGAAAATTCAAATTATTAACAAAGAATATTTCAGAATAATTAACACTATAAAAATGTTATTTGACATAAATTTTGTGCTTTAATAACATCTACATTTGTTGTGCATTAAGATTTCTCTCTCTCTCTCTCTCTCTCTCTCTCTCTCTCTCTTACGGTTTACTAATTATCAAAAGTCGTTCACAAATGACGAATTTACAGGCCATTCCTAGAAAGTTAAAGATATATATTTTATTTATCATGAAAATAAGCTTAAACATGTGAATTTTAATCACAATCGTTAGAGCCATTTTTTGAAAACATAAAAAGTTTCGAAAAATGTCCAATGTAAAGGTTAATTTGGAGTGGAAGATTTTCTTCAAAATCTTCGTGTCGCATCCTTGGAAGATGTTGAACTTAAACAATAAGTTTGGTTTTTAACCGACTTTTTATTTTTGAGTCATGCTGTTCACGGACACACACACACACTCACATGCACTTGGACCTTTTTCTAAAAATACATTCTCTGGATTCAGGGAGTTTCAACGTGACTTCTGGTGGAATTGCTAAAGAAACGACCCCATTTGGTGAAGAAAAAGGTTATCTTTCATCAGGATAATACACCCGCACACAAGTCAGCCATTGCCATCACAAAATTTGTGGAATTGGGCTACGAACTGCTACCTCATCCACCATATTCTCCAGATTTGGCTCCGAGCAATTTCTTCCTCTTCGCAAACTGAAAAATTGGCTCGCTGGAAAGAAATTCACGTCCAGTGAACACATCATGGCAGAAACAACCTCACATTTTGTAGACTTCGAAAAATCATATTTTTGGAAGGGTTAAAAAATTGGAGAAACGTTGACAAGGTGTATTGAATTGAAAGGAGATTATGTTGAGAAATAAAATTGATTTTTTGGAAAAACATTTTTATTTTCTTTAAGAAGTCACTGAATTATCAAACCGCCCTTGTAAAGTATAAATCGTTCACTGAAGTTGGACTGAGTTGATAGTAACCAAACAGGTTTTAGTTAAAACCCAAAATTCGCACCACACAGTAACATGGGAACTGCCATAACCTTATAAAACTTTTTAACATTCTCTTAATTGTCCCACGTATACAGGGTGAATTACCTAAAACTTGCACCGCAAATATTTCGGAAATGGAAAGTGCTTTTGATGTGCAGTTTTCACAGCATTGATTGGTAGTCAGGGGCTCGTAGACTTAGCCCATAAACAGATTTTAATAATACTGAGAAAGTGATTTTTTGAGCAAACATTCAATTTGTTTTAAATGGAACAATGCCTAGTTGCATCAACAGAATAAAGGTAGGGTAAATTAGAATCTCAATGGTCTTTGTTTCAGGATTCTAGTGCAAGTGGTTTACGAGAAATCGTAATTTGAAAGGTTTCCACCCCGACAATTGTTTGTCCCATTTAACCTGCTTAGTTGCTAGGTACGATATTGTTATGTTTGTTTGCATTGTGTTTTCTGTTCATTGATTGCATTGCGACTTTCTGGTCAGTTAGTTTGTGACAGTTCAAGCAGTAGGTCGTGAATGGAAGATGGGGTCTACTAATGCAGGAAAAGCCGACATGCTCTTGGTGTATGGAGAGTGTAGGAAGAATGCAGTTCGTTCCTGTACGGTGTATGCGGAAACGTATCCCAATAGACGTCAACCATCTCGTCAATTATTTATCAACCTCTTCAACCAATTACGTGAAAGCGGTACTGTAACACCTAGAAAACGTAACAGAAACAAACAAGTGACTGGAGAAGAGGCAGAAATTGTTTTGGCTGCCGTTGCAATAGATCCGCAAATTAGTTTCCGCGCAATCGCACGTGGAAGTGGCATAAGTCAGGCAAGTGTACTGCGCATTCTCCATCGACATAGGTTCCATCCCTATCACATCTCTCTCCATCAAGAGCTGAATGGAAACGATTTTGAGAATCGTGTTAACTTTTGTACATGGGTATTAAGACATTGTACTCCAGATTCATCATATATCTTGTTTAGTGATGAGGCAACATTTACTAGTCATGGTCAGGTAAACCGCAGAAACGTGCACTGTTGGTCTGCTGAAAATCCCCGTTGGCTTCGTCAGGTGGGACGTCAGCGTCCATGGAGTTTAAAAGTGAGGTGTGGGATAGTGAACCATCAGCTCATAGGCTCTTTGTTCATAGAAGGAACAATGAACTCGCACAAGTATCGCAGTCTCCTGACAGACCATCTGCCACAGATGCTAGAAGACGTTCCTTTGCAGACTAGGAGGAACCTGTGGTACTAACATGATGGCTGTCCAGCCCATAGTTCACGAAGTACTACATCTTGTCTTAACGGATTGTTTCCAAATCGTTGGATTGGAAGAAGAAGACGACCTGTACCTTGGCCGGCCCGTATCAACTACACCAGGTGATATGAAACGACGTATTACTGCTGCCTGCTCTGAAATTTCCGCTGAACTCATAGCAGACTGGAAGCGTGTATTGAAGCTGCCGGTGGTAATTTTGAACACAACCTTTGAAGGGCTATGTTCTCTTTACTGATAAGAATCCACAGAAGTACTGCAATTCCCTTTCGTTTTTCTTTAGTTTGTGGTACCAGAGATTGTACAAGTGTCGGTGCGTAAAAGATTCAAAATAAGATTTCTCGTAAACCACTTGCACTAGAATCTTGCAACAAACGCCACTGACATTCTAATTTACCCTACCTTTATTCTGTTGATGTAACTAGGTATTGTTCCATTTAAAAATTATATTTTTGCTCAAAAATTACACTTTATCAGTTATTATTAAAATCTGTTTATAGGCTAAATCAAGGGTGGCGAAAACGACTTCCTTCCACCAAATATGCAACACGCACTGCATCACTCAGCAGCATGTGAAAAAACAAGACGGTTGCGGAGAGGGAACGGCCCCTACGAGTCACGTTTTCGCCACCTCTGGGCTAAATGTACGAGCCTCTGTAATCAATGCTATGAAAACTGTACATCAATAACACTTTTCACTTCCGAAATATTTGCGGTGCAAGCGTGAATACTAACAACTATAATTATAGGCTCCGACTTATGATTTAAATTTCCTATAAAACGAATATCTTGAACATATCTTTTACATTATGAATTTTGGGTGATTCGCCCTGTATAGTTACATTTGCTAAGTTTATTAAAATATCTTTTTTAAAATAGAAGATATAGGGACCCAGGTAATTAAAACTATTCACCGGTTCAGTAGGTTTCTCATCGAGGACTATTTTGGCTCTTAAGGGATCAGAGCCTTTAAATGTTAAAACTTTGATTTTCTTGGTTGATATATTAAAATTGTAATTTTTATAACATTGTATAATCGATATACAGCCTTCTGTAAACCATCTCTGAGCTAGATATAAGTACCTGGTCATCCGCAAAAAGCAGTGTCTAAAGTGTTATTCCTTATTTTAAAACACGAGTCTAAAATTATCTGGCAATTATTTATGACATCGTCAATATATAAATTAAAGAGGACATCCCTGTCTTACACCTCTATTTGTAGTTGCTGTTATGTATTTTTTGTTTTTATTTCAGTTTATGTTATTATCTTGTTCTCTCTATATTCATTTCTTATTGCAGTTATCAAATGAAGAACACCTTTCTGTTTCAATAAATTCCATAATTTATTTCGCCTAACTTTGTTAAACTTTTTCAAAATCTATAAATAACATGAAAATTGCTTCTCAATTATTTGCTGAACAGTAAGCGTACAGTCTGAACAAGTCCATTTTGGAATTCTAAAATAATATTCTTCACTATTACATTCATTTTTAACATTGGTGCATAGCTTTTATAACAAGTATTCAAAATACTTATACCCCTGTAATTTTCACAATTTTGACGGTCTGGTCTTCCATTTTATAAATTGTATATATTTTTGCCATCTTCCATTCATCAGGAACATGATCAGTCTTCCAGCAAACGTTCAACAGATCTAAAAGGCGTTTTTGTTGAATAGATCCATATTTAATTAATTCATTATTAATATTATCAGTACCAATATCGTTTTTACAATGGTTTTGCATTACATATACAACAAATATGGAAACATTGTTGGCAAATAGCCTATGCATGTTATATTTTGTTTCAATATATAGGGCCCATTTTATGGAAAAAAAGGTTTATGGTTACTAGAGGGAAGTGGTGTTAATAATAAACAGTGGACCTAATTATTGATACATTTTCCAATTTATTTATAGATTCTGTAAAATAAGTTTATCATTTTGTTACAACTATAATAGCTATTCATTTCAAAGCATCTTCTCCTATATAAAAGTTAATAATCCAGGTTTTCATCACACTCGAGTTATTGTTCGCTAAGATTTCTGTAGGCCCAGATCTACACTGTTTTAAGTTTCATCTCAATAATGTATAAAGCTTCCATTGTTATTTCAACACTTGAAATGTCTTTCAATTTATAGCTGTGGGAAAGCATACAACATTATTTTACGAGTCATTGCATCTTAGCATTAAAACAACATACGTGCGTCAGTATGGCTTTCTGTCAGGAGCGTCAGGAAAACACAATGTAATCAGTCAGTATATCTGTGTCAATTATTGTTAAATTATTTCTGTAAAATTTAAAAAAAATAACATTAAAATAAAAATAGGAATTGATTTGTTTAGATACCTATATGTGAAGTAGTTAGGTTATTGAGGTTAACTACTTTAAAAGACACTGTTGCACTCTGGGAGAGAGTGGGTGAATACATTCGAGGTTGGCCATAAACTTTTGGAGTGCTGCTGTGCGTTGCCATAAGAAAAGAACTAGTGGTTTTCTCATTGATATGTTGACGCCTTTTCTTGCAGACTTGTGGAAAATCATTGCAGCTGCAGACAAACTTGTTTTCGAGCAACTTAGGCGCGGCCGCAGGATCAAATCATATATTGCAAAATGCTTTTTCACCACAATACAGTCTAGAAACACAGAATTCTTATTCCACAAAATCAATCAAATGCAGACTGCATGCTGAGGAGGAATTCCATCTTTATGTACTTCATGTGAAAACATTTACGAGATTACGGTTTGCGCTGCTCATAGGTGCCCTTCAGGTCAAGCAGATCCTAGCGCTGGTTACCTTTTTACTTTCCTGCCGCTTATCTGTGGTAGACAAGAATTATTCGGTTCGAATCAGAAATTGTGCTTTGAGATTTCCTAAAACATTTATTAGAAAACTATGTGTCTGTGTATCACTTTGTTTGTGAACAGCATTAACAAAAGAAAGTTCGTATAATACCAATATCCCTCAAAATAGCCCTTCACATGGAAAAATATGCGGTTGTTTATTTTTTCCGAGATAGCTCCAATACTTTTGATTATTATATCATAAACTTGAGACATTGACATTACAGCAAACATGTAGGTAGATGTCGTTAAAAAGTTAAGTTCATACCAAAGAACAACAGTTGTAGCGTTCACCATTTCCGACATATTCATCGTTGGTAATTTTAAATTTCCAACATCGTAAAGTCGTCCTCCACAGTGTAGTGGTTACCATGCTGGCCTCTAGTTGCCGAGGTTGCGGGTTCAAACCCGGCGGAGGGCGATGAATATTTTCGGGCGTAAAATATCCGTAGCGTGGCTTCCTTCGGAAGGGAAGTAAAGTCGGTGGTCCCGTGTCGTAGATTTACGGCACGTAAAAGAACCTCAAGCCTGATAAAGAGGCCTCTGAGCAAAATTACGTCTTTCACGCCCAATATAGAATGGGACGCTAAGGACCACAGCAGTTAAAGAGCGTCCATAAATAAAACTCAATTTAATTTTCAACATCGTAAAATCTTAGTGATGGTTATTTTGTTTTCATGTGCTAATGCAAAGAGTATGTAATGTTGTGGCGGAGTGGTGTAAAAGTTATTTTAAAAATTAAGAAACTGGAAAGTGGAATTAGCAATGGGGATCATAATCTTCAGGCGTTGCACCAATATGAGCAAGGTTCGAATACACAGAATTAATGGTCATTGACAGAGCGCATCACGTGTCAGTGTTGATTTTGACCGAAGCAAGAGTTCTGACTTATGATGTCAGCGGCACACTGCTAATGTCCTACCTTATTAGAAGTATCGAACGTGTATGATGAGGTATAAAAATATATCCAAAATTGATTCTCGCTCCTTTTGGCAACTCTCTTTGTGGATTCTCTTTTGGCGTGTGTTTTGTGGGTCTCTTTGACGACTCCCGCTTTGCTACTGCAGACAGTTACGAAATTGGACCTCGTCCGTAGCTGGCGCTTTTTTAAGGCAGAAAAAGTTTACAGATATGAAATGGTTGAGACCGTTACACATGTAATAAACTAAAGCTTTAATTCAGAACCTTCCCAAATTACTAAAACAAGTCATAGACCAGGAAAATTATCACCCCATATCGCTATGCTCAGTTTTCTCTACAACCATGAAAGGTCATATGTAGAACACTTTCAGAGCTTCTGAATGAATTCAGTATTATTTTAAAGAATCAGTTTGGCTTTAAAAAAGAAATCTACAACATTGGCAGTCAGCAAAGAAAATTATATAACTTTTCGAGCAACAGACCGAAAGGAGTTAGTAGTAGTAATTTCCCTTGATCTCTCCAAAGTATTTGACTATGTTAAGATTAGGACCTTATTTATTTATTAATGCATGTGTATACTTATTTATTTATATTTCACACACATTATATATATATATATATATATATATATATATATTTATACACGACGCAGGAGTTTAGCCGTTGGGTACGCTGATGATACTGCAATAGTGGTAACAAGTAAGACAACGATAGATGTGCAGAATAAAGAAATAGAATATTGTAATTAGTTAAAACATGTTTAGCACAAGTAGAATTGTTGATAAATACGAATAAAATCGAATGGGTGCAAATAGAAATGAGTAATAAAATACGAGACAAAATTAGTAAGGGTATATATGTGCTAAAATAGGTAACACAAATCATGGAAGAAGATAGTGCTTTAAAAGTATATTATACTTTTATCCATTCGCATCTGAATTATGGGTAATCCTATGGGCGCAGGAGGGAACAAATATATATTAAGAATATTTATGTGTGTATGAGTGTTTTTTAGTTTTATTTTGCAACATGCCTCATTACAGAGCAATGTTACAATTTAAGTCTCCTTTAGTACAAAATATTAATTACACAACATATTAGCTACTGTTTGTTAACCTAATTATTTAACATTTTAGATTTATATATTATTAGTATAGTTTATACATCTAGAATCCAATCTATTTACTAAAAATACTATAATTTGATATTTGATCATGTGCACAGTGTATTTAAACTACCAGTTAAAGTATTAACATGTTTATTAAGATGTATTGAATTAATGAATTTCGAAAATTCTTTTACTTACGTTGCTGTAAGGTTGCTTTTACTTATTGGCCAAGAGCCTCCACGAAGTTGTAATATTGTCATTTGCTTTTCTAACATCTTGCAATCCTAAATTAAGCGTTCTGTCATTTGTGGTCCCTCACCCTGTGGTTGTTGACGTATTTCTCAGTTTAAATGGATTTAAGTATGAATTGTTTTCTCATGGCCGGTGATAAGCGCTGTGAATTCTGGTGCTATCGGCATCTTGAGCTTGAGGCTTACTCCACGCAAAGGAAAAATGATCTGCTTAATGCTCCAATCTTCGTAATCTGCCACACCTTTTGCCATTTATTTAAGCTATTCTTTTTTCCTTCTGTGATTGTTGTTATAGGTATCTGATTGTAAATCATAACGTATTTCTCATCAGTAGCTATTTCCTTGGCAAGCTTGTCGGCCATCTCATTGCCCTCAATGCCTATGTGTGCCTTAACCCATCCGAAGTGAATTTGCTAATTTTTCAGCCTGAGTTGCCTAATCTTGCTTCATATATCTTCTATTTTTAGACTGTGAATATAGTTTTTGTTAACTGAGGCAAGAGTCACTTGACTATTAGTATAAATGGCTGCTCTTCTGTCATTATCGGTATTGTCATAGAGGGACTATAGTTGTTCCAATGAATTTAAAATTTGCAATTGTTCAGCTTGGTTATTTGAGTAACAAGCTTCTAATTTGTACTTGAACGTCTTGTCAATATTTTATTGATGTATATGACTGCTCCTGCTCCAACCTTACCTCCTATTTACACCATACGTGTAGATTTCTATGGAGTGTGCTATTATATAATTTACTTTCTTAAGATTCGCCCGGTTTACTGGATAAGGCCATTTCTCAATTGAACAGTGGTGCATTATACTTATTGAGGCTCTAATTATATTCTTCTTAATTTTATACTTGGGTCATTCAGTAATTAGTAGAAACAATATTTGTATTTCGGCTATCAGCGACAAATGTTGCAAGTTGATAAAAAGAGAAAGAAGAACATCTGATTTGTGTTATCCGTAAATTTGAATAATAATCACATTTGTAAGTTACTTGTGTTGAGTTCAATTGTATATTCTTATCTGTAGTGCTCTAAAGTGTTTAACAAATACGAACAAAGATGCTTTATTAAAAATGAGATTGCAAGATGCAAGAATGCAGCATTACAGAAAGAGAGGGTAGAACATATCGTACCGTGGCTAGGGGTGGATGCATTTCACAGAGAAAAGGAAGGTATTCGCCAAATACGTGCAGCTGGCAGACCACAACCGGCAAGTGATAATGTGCATTTGAACGCTGTAAGAACACTGTTGTTGGACTTGTATTGAACTAGCAAGGGAAGTTGGAATTGTTCCCGTTACGATTCTTCGCATATTTATGAAGACATTTAAGATGAGGAAAATCTACACTTGGTGAGTTGCATACAATATTACTGAGGAGAACACGGGCCAAAGAATGGGAACAGCGAGATTCCACATAGAACGCTATGACCGTGAAGGCGAACGCTTCCTTTGAAGTATCGTAACTTGAGATGAAACCTGAGTGGGATGCTACTAACTAAACTAGAAGTGAGAATCAAATGAGTTGCGGCACAACGATTTCCCATGCCAAAAACGTATCGGCATTTAGAGGATCCACTTAAAGTCATGTTCATTGTGGCTTATGATTTTGATGGTGTACTTGTCACCCTTCAGTTTCTGCCGGAAATCGCGCGAATGGTAGATATTACAATTACTTTCTGGAACACCATTATGACCAACTGTGCGCCGAAAACGTCCAGCTGTCCTGAATTCTCATCCTATTCTGTTACACGATGGTGCTCGATCTCACATAGCTGCCCCTCGTGGTTAATGTACTGGGAAATTCTGGGGTATCCTCTATACTGCCCAGATATGAACTCATGTGATTTTAATCTTTCCCCAAAATGAAATTACCACTTAGAGGAGTTCACTTTAGAACCAGATAGACAATTATAGCAGCAGTAGAGCAGTCTGTTCGAGGATTAATAAAAGACTCTGCGTATGGCATCCGACGTCTCCCTGTGTGTGGCGGCATGCCTGTTCCAAAACGTTTTCTTTGTTGTTAATTCAAATGTTGCCGCTATTATTGAATGACCCATGTAAATTTGTATCTTCTCTTCTAGGACCGGTCCAGTGGTGGCACTCCGGCCATTATGCATGAGCCATCAAACGAAATGGTTCCATAGACTTTCGCTATTCTAATATTTGATGAGTCGCTGTATTTTCTATAATTTTTAAAGTTTTTTTCTGTCTTACAACCTCTTCCCAGACCTGAGCTCCGTACACTAGCAGCGGAATTTGTTGCTCCTTCATTTATAGTTTTAATGGCTTTGCAGCCTAAACCTCATAGCAGTCTAACAGATTTAATCAACAAAATGGATCAATGAAGTGCATTTTTCAGCCAAGTGTTCTATGTGTATATTTTTTAGTTTAGTTCGCTGTCAAAATATATTCCTATTTCACTTACTGTTTCTAATGCTATTCACTAATTTTATCCACGAATCTTTTCCTTGTAATTAGCATTGCCTTTGATTTTGTATCATTAAAGTGATTTCTTTAGCCCATTTTTCCACTTTTTCTAGGTCAGCATTAACAAATACTTCCGCTTCTGTTTGAGTATTTCTTTGTGTCATGATTAAAAGATTCATCAACTAAGGCAATTACTTTAGTATATGATTAAAAAGCTAAGCATAAGATAGAGCTATACATTACATTCCAAAACCTAGGGCCTCACCATGACCCTTGGGGACAGCCTCTTGTAACTTCTCTTTCTACCTTGTATGTGTTTACTTGAAGAAATATTACTCTCTCATTGAAGTACCTTTGTACTAGAGTGTAGACGTTTTCTGGACACTGCAGGTATCGGAAGTTTCTTAAAATTCTAGGCTATTAGGCTGCATCGAAAGCCCCTTGTACATCTAGGCTCACAAATATTACACGTGTTTTGTTTCTTAAATTATTTTCCGCAAAGTCTTCAGCAGCCAACGCTGCATCTATTTGCTCTTTTGTTGGAAGAAGCCATATTGGTTATTGTTTAGAATTTTTCCGGAAAATAAGTGATACTGTACCCTGTCTATGAAAAGTTCCTCCAGAATTTTTCCAATCACATTTAGCAGGTACTTCGAAATCTCTGCACTCTCTTCCTCGCCTGGTTTGACGATTGGTATGTTGCTCGAAGGCTTCAATTGTGTATTTTATTTAGACACTGATTGTGTATTTCGGGGAGGATTTGAAAGTTTTTAAAAGAGTTTGACTGTTCATCTCTTCTCCTAGTGCGTTAGTGATGTCAAATTTTCCCAATATTGCCAATATGTCTTATGTGAATTCTCCATTGCCATCTGGCGTGTCTAGGTTTCATTACTTCTTATCTCACGTATCCTTGAAGCTCTCTGTCATTAGTGTTGCAGTCCTTTGGTATGAAGTGTTGAATCATATGTTGGAGTATGGTGACAGTATCACTTAGTCAGCCATCTTGACTCGATTTCCGTGTCTCCTATGTGCGCTCGCGTGTATGTGCATTAAGGTAATAACTCGTAAACGGGGAGAAAACCATGATTATTCACAAACATAACACCGTAACAAAACAGAACTATTTTAGGAACAGGTTAAGAGCCTCATTTAGCTACTAAATGTATTGAAAGCTATGACAAAGATTTTTACAATCATTTATCTCACCCGATTATGAAAATAAATCAAAAGGAGAAGAAAATTAAAGCAATTAAAACTTAGCTTGTAAACTGTATTTTTAATTCAATTGAGAATGTAAAACAGCTAATGTAAATAGAAATTAGCCTAACTTATAATTTTATACTAACCCGTATAGCGTTAATCACTGTTCAAAAATTTCATGTGATGCATTCACACAACTTCCTTTACCAATGACAAATTTACATAATATATTAATAATAGATTATACTATTCTAATAAAAAGTGATTCTTTTACCCTCGCTGCGTTACTCACGATAGCTATATTTTTACATAAAAATTGTTTTAAATTAAGCTAGAAAGTTTTAACATGCGAAAACACCATTAAAATGTTTGTCTTAACAAGCTCTTGCGATAAAGAGAAAAGAAAACAGGGAAGAATTGCTAACTGCAAGTACATCTGTTCGCTTAAGAAAGGGTAAACTTGCAAAATGGGATATTTCCAAAATGGTTAACACTACGAAACAAAATATTTTAAGAAACATATGGTGTATTTTAATTAGTAAGCTTTTATCTCTATGTTTGGATTTCATTGTTATAGAAAATTATATGCAATTGAATCAAATAAAGGGATGTTCATAGGGCTTTCACAGAAAATTCAAAATACACATCTTATTTCTAATGTTAATATATTGAGCAAATGGAATTTTAATCAAAGTCGTTATAGCCAATAAAGTAAAAAATATCGAACATTTTTCATGTAAATTTACCATGGAGTAGGGGATTTTCTTGAAAATCTTCGCGTCGTATCCTTGAAAGAGCTGAACTTAAACACTAAATTTGGTATTTAATCGACTTTTCGTTTTTGAGTTATGTAGGCTGCTCACACACACACACACACACACACACACACACACACACACACACACACATATACACACACGCGCGCGCACACGCGTATATTTCCGGTGAAATCGCAATATCTAATTCTTGAGTGGAGTACAATATTTCCTCATCTGCTGTAGATATATGGTAGCGAAAGCATAAATTGTTTGTCTCAGAACCTTCTAAGAATTTCGTAAAATATCTTAATTCTATATTATTCAAGTAATATTAGAAGTGAAGATTGGAGGTTCTTAATGACACACAAACATTCTTATTCCCATTGGAGATCGAGACTGGTGACTGACGTGTTTACGGCACGGATTCTTGAACGGAAGATCCGTTATTCAAATCCAGCAGGAGCGTCTTCTCTTACTGAGATTTTTCTCAGTCCTTATAGCTGGCTAATGCCGGGAAGCTACTCTAAACATAGATCTAGAACACCTTCTTCCTAAATTCTTTTCCAAATGAACATTTAATTTCATGTTCACCGCCTCTGGTGCCGTTTGTAACAAGAACGGGCATTAAAGACTTAAAAATTCTTACTGAAGCTGTAAGTTCCTTCTTGTGTGACCATAATCTTAAATAATAATTTGTTCTTTTTACTATTGTAGGTTCCACAGGACGTTTCTCTATGGAAGCTGGCATAGTAGTTTTATCAGCGGAGCTGAAAGGTAGGCTCTATCATGTAAATATTTTAAATCTAGTTTTTATTAAATTAATCTTCCAGTGAAATTTTTGCAAACAAATTTCGTTACATCTTTCTGGAACGTGGCAATGTACGGTCAGAATTTACGAATAGCGCATACTTTATACTTTTAGGAAATATTACTTTTTGAATCTTATGTCACTTGGTGTAAATGTTTATAACCAAAAGTGAACCATGTCAGTTTATGGCCTCTTCACATACGAGTCGAAGAGGTTATCATTTATTTTGCGTAGAATTCTTTGCATGTTGTGGAACAATAAGGGTTTTATAGATTTGGTTTGCGGAGGTAGAGAGCTAATCTGCTGTTGGTTTTTGAGATTAATATGTCGAAATGGAGATAGCTGATTTAGCACGTTGCTTGTGATTCAGCATTCTTACAAAATGAGGGAAGTAACTTCTGTTTCGGGAGGGAAATAGTACATTAACAAATGTATAAATTATTTAACGAGTTGTTTATCCAACAAGGTTTGGGCTTATAAACCTACTAATCATTATTATCCAACAGTGGTCCTTTTACACTGGCAGTATGTATTTGTATAAGGTTGCAAACTTCGATCACAAAGGTCCAATGTACCTGTAGTACTCGATATGTTATGCATATTCTGCTATATATGATGAGGATCTACTGCTGAGCAACCGTGATGAGACCCTGAATCTACAGTAAACCTCTGTTATTTTATTCATATGAGCTGCAAGTCATATTTAAGGTGCGATGTCTCAGAGTATTTGAGATTGCTTTGCATGTTAGCCGGGATGTGGGAATCAAGTAAGAGAAATTTGTGCACGTTCTAGCTCAGAGGAGATCTTAGCCACGGAAACTCGAAATCCCGGTCTTTGCATTGTTAAAATATATTGGTTGAAACGTTTCACTAAGCGCAAAAGTTACACATTGTTTATCTATTAGCCTGGCTACGTATTAGTCCGCCTGTCTGCAGAGTCGTGACGATGCTTTTTGGTTTTCTATAATGTTTCTCTTTTTTAATGTTGGGAGAAACTCCTTATCATCTGTTCCACATCAGCCCAGGATTAGCCAATCTTCTATTGCTTTGAGTACAAGTTCGACACACACGCATTAACCTCTGAACAAAGACGAGACCTAGGTGAGTGGCAAAAGGAGAGGACCATGGAAACATTTCACCTGAGTGGCTGGAAAGGAGTTCCACAATGATGATCCATACCAGTCCTTCTCGTATTGGTTTCATGTCAAATGTCTGGCACTCAAACATTTACCTTTGAACACGATCGGTTTCAGGCTCAGGAGCGAAGGAAAAGGGGGGGATAAGACGGAATTTAAGTGAAGTGCTAGAACCAGGTAAGGGATGGGGACTGGGCGTGGCAGTGGTGTTTCCTTATCAACATAAACCACCGAACATTACATCGGCAAGATTCCATGCCCCCGACTGTATATCTGCTTGTCTACCATATCCTCATCCGGTGAGGGGGGTTATGTACAGACAATTAACAATTTGCTTGCATTTTACAAATTTTCGCCACATTCATAGTATTTTATGTTTCACATTGGTATGATGGGTCCGGTGTGAGAAAAATGTCTTGTATGTACACTTTTAAGGAAAAATCTTCTTTGACGCGTTTCTGATACCTACTTAATGCTTTTCATATATACAAGGCTTTTTTTTACACCAGGTACATATCACAGCTTGCTTTTCCAGCATTATGGTCAGGATGGATTATTATTATTATCATCATCATCATCATCATCATCATCATCATCAATTACCTTTGCGTATGGTTTTCCGCGAAATCTCTGTCTGGAAATGAGAATATTAAGCAGTTGCTTAAAATTTAAAGTACATCAATTAAAGGCAGTGCTATTTAGATTAAATATAATTCTGAATTATTATAACAATTTAATGAAAAAACTAATAAAATATAATGACAACATCACAATCTCTTCAGCTCAACTATTTGTTGGGTGAACTTTTTCACGTTTCTCTTTTCGGTCAAGCTTCCTTTTATATATATAGTCTCTTGGTTTTATATTTTATTCAAGAATCAGTTTGATGGTGTTTACAAGTATTTGGTTCTATAATATTCTATTTTATGAATACTCTTCCTATGAAGTTCACAGAAAATATAGATCTCGTTAAAGCATACAAATTCTGTCAAATAAAAATTGTGGCGTTAACCATTTCCGAGTATGTTTTGTTATTGGTTTGACTTTTCAAATACCGTATACGTTTCTCAACTGCAAGGCGCTACTCTGTTTTCCCCCTCTCTTTTAAGCAAAGAGATTGAAATTTCAAAGCTGTCACATAGCGATCGACTTTGAAAAGATTTGACTATCGCTTTAGCTTTTTATACCTCCAACTAAACATATAATGAAGGTTTATCTGTATTAACAAATAATAGAATAATGAGTTTTTGTATAGTTAGTAATACGCTTTTTGAATAGTTTGTAGAAGAGAGAGTAGAGAAATTCACGTGAATGTAACACAGTTTGGATCCCACACGATTTGTACGACTTTCCTCTTCTGTCAGTAACGAGTAAGAATCAGTATCTTCTTTCCCTTCCCGTTCAAGATTCTTATCTTTCGTAGTAGTTCAAGACTTACGTTGCGATCACGTTGAAAAGGTTTGTGCTCTGATTATTATTTAACAGTTTTACTGGCTTCTGGAACTGCATTTGAAATGGTCACAAATTCATTTTGTACATACATAATATGTTTTACTGAACTGCTCATCATAAAAACTGTACAGAAATAATTTTAAATGCAATAGACACTAACAATCTCCACATTTTAATCAAACACAGTAATTGCTGAGGCGAAGTCGAGTAACAAGGAAAGGGATTTATTTATATATACATAACACGTCCATATGGAAATTGTTCCAAGTGGGAGTGAAACCATCACAGAACCAGGTGCAATCATTCGAGCAGGATATAGGGCCGCCACTGCAAATTGCACACTTTTTTTTTAAATCGGGCTCCATCAACTGAACAGGCTTGTGTGCGTATAAATAATTTTGTATGACTGGTTTTGGTAGATAGAAAGTACTACAGTTTCTCTCTGGAAGAGAATCCACAAACCGAAGAAGATCTATATATATATATATATATATATATATATATACTATTTTATTTTATTTTACGTCGCTTTAACTCCTTGGTCATATCGCGACGGATCTGTTGGTGGATATGTCTTAGAACGATATGTGGTGGACAGTTAGCCTTCTAGGTCTCATCTCTGTAACCACCTTCTTCATGCCGTGCAGATGGCATTAGGGTGCCGTCCAGTCTAACTGCTTACATTGTCTGTGGTTAGATGGCATAGCATTCGCTATTACCACATATTTTTCATTTTACTATTGTTTTAGACTTAAGATGGAACTTTGGGTCGTGGTATTAAGTATCCAATCCGATATTTACTTTGGCGACAGATTGTCAGCCCACGGGATTTGAACCCGGGACCTCCCGAATGCCGGCCACAGACTTTCCGCCTGAGCCATCCCGCTCGGTGAATAAGATATTGCTTGCGTGCATACAAATAAGTTTGTATGACTAGTGGATAACAAGCCGTCACTGCATGGAACATAATATATTTCGCTTTGAAACCAGGCGTAATCAGCCGAAAACTGTCTGATTAAGCCTTTATAACACTTACTTAGGGTGTATTTTGTGACTTTATTCAATGTCAGTTCAGTTTGTCACTTCACTTTAATGTTGTGACTTAGTTCATGTTCTCTGTCACTTCACTTTGTTTTTCGCACAGCAGTGGAATGAATCACACATGAAGCAGACTCTTCTTCCTTCCGTGCCACTGGCTGGAGTATCGAAACCTGGACTTCACTAATCGTAAGCCGAGCAGCACTCAATGTACGCCACAACTCGGAGAACAGCACTTGATGTCGCATCAACGACACGAACTCACTGACGAGAACACTCTTACCCAGCATATAACTGTCGGAGAGTTCCAAAATGTTCGAGGGATGCGGGGGTAAGATGCTTCCAGAATTTCTGGTTGCGTCTCGAAGGCGTTCCTGGTAATTACCTCGGGAAGAGCGCTCCGCTTGCTCTCCCTCCGACTAGCACTGAAGGATGCGTTGCCACTCGTAGCTGGACGGAGTCGAATTCGTCACGATATAAATAATTTTGTATGGCGATGGTTCTGATGGATAGTAAGCCGTCTCTGCGTATTATACATTTCTCTTTGGAAGAAGGTGCAATCAGCCGAACGGTATATTCCTTTATGCAGGTATAAATAATGTTGTATGATTATGATTCTAGTGAATAGCAAGCCGTCATTGCACGTTTTACGTTTATCTTTGGTACCAGGCACAATCAGCTTAATGTGCACATTAATAATGTTGTATAACTATTGTCAGTATACATTCCTCTTTGGGACCAGACGTAATCAACCAAGCTGGATATTACTTTATGTGATACAAATATTTTTTGTATTACTATGGTTCTGGTGGATATCAAGCCGCCACTGCACGTTATACATTCCTCTTTGGAACCAGGCGCAATCAGCCGAACGGGATATTTCTTTATGCGCGTATAAAGGCAGCAATTTACGGGATTTTGGTCTGGTCGCTGTTATTGGATTAACTGGACTATTCATAACGACTCAAGTAAGGGAATTGGTTTGGGAATCCAATATACTCTGACAAAAGGATTTCTCTTTGTGTCTGCTTTCCCTTTTTGTTGCTTATTCTTCTCTCTCTGTAAGATTATTTGCCCCACCCCTTCATATAATTTGTTGGAGAATATCCCGACAATTGCTGTTGGTTGTTCGTCCTTTGTTTTAGTTTACTGCCCTCGTTTGTTGTTTTGTTTCTCTGTGTCCTTCTTTTCCGTGTGGCTCGCTTCCTGGTCTATCTTTATATTTTTTTCATACATCTTTCTCCCCGTTTATACATTATCACCCTTAATCTTTTTCATCATTTAGGACTTTTTCTTGTGTCTTTGACACCGTTTGTAAGAGAATGCTGTAATACCGATTTTCCTTAGTTGCTTTTTTTCCTGGCTGTATTTTTCTGGGCAACCCGCAGAGAAACTTGTGAAAGGTGACGGACGTGAGAGTGCTTCCTTTTGGCCAGGGTTTGAAAAGAACTTCGGGATTTTCGACGTCTCTTTTCAGCTTTGGGGAAAAGTTAGAATTCTGTGTATACAGTAGATGCTGCAATGTGCACCGCCCGCTGCTATACCAGAACAGTATAGCTTAGTGTATAGTTCTCGAGAGATGAATATCACTATTCTCTGGTGGTTCTGAAAACTGGCCGAACGACTACAGCGCCACCTCTAACTTCACGAAAGCTCTGTTTCGGTTCCTAGTGACACAAGAACAATAACATACATATATTGTATGTTATTGTGTCTCCAAAAGTGGAGAGGTGCTGAAGATTCCAGGCTATTTCGCGTACTTATGGCAAATAGAACACATTTTCTTATTTCTTTAAATGCCGTATTATATTAGATGCTTTCTTCATGATATTCTAGAAATGGCAAAGGACAAAAGCAGCCGTTTAAAATGAGGAAGCTCCATCCAAAAACGCCTAAGTTATGAGCCAGGATCGTTATACATATGCTGCGTAGTTACAGCACCAGCAATAGTACTATGTGGTGATCCGATGACTTAATTTCGCTGGTATAACACGCCACATGTCACAGATAGCTAGAATTCTTGAAAGGAGATTCCCTTCATTATTTACATGTGACTCGTAGACTCTCAAATTCTTGTGACTCCTAAAGAAGAAATGGAGTGTGTCAGGTCAGGCGAACGAGCTGGCCAACAAACACAATCACCTGTTTTTTATCCTTTATTCAGCGAAAGACGTATAAGGTACTCACGAGTATCACTTGCAACGTGACCTAGTCTCCATCATTCTGAAAGCACATCAAACGGGACGTTTTCCAAAATATTGGGAAGCGTTTCACAAAGTACAGTATACACTTCTCCAGTTTAGCAGGTTGAAAGACTATTAAGGAATCAATGACAGTGCTATCCCACAAATTCACTTCATTATCGTTGTTGATTTCTTACAATGCAGTGTGGGAATTCCCCTCAACCCACACGTGGTTATCGTAAAGCATCTCATCTAGCTAAACAGGCTTCATCGATATAAAGCGCTTTCACAGGAACCGAAGACTGATCACGCAGACCATTGACTAAACCGATGCGGGGATTAATTCAGCAGGACTCTGAGGATGTTAAGGTCCAACTGCTGTTCATATATTATTTACCATCTGGTATTTGGGCGCTCATTACACCTGCCACTGCTCAGTGCTAATTAAAGCCTACACACTCTGCTTCCTCATAGCCGGGAATCTGAACTTCTTCCACATCGTCTTGGAATGTGGTACAAGTTGCTTTGTTTACTAAAATATTGTAAAATTATTTTAAACTTGGTATAGCTGGGCGACCTCTTTGTTAATATTTTGCCTGTTGCAGTCTTTCGTATCCTTAACACCATATCTGCTAGCTCTGCAAAAATATGCTCCATTTTACCTGCACTCTTCCGCATATATTAAAGCAATATATTTGCGAGTGAATAACACGTAGATTCTAACTTTAAGCGTTAATTCTTCTTCTTTTGCAATTACTACATGCATGACAAATAATAAAAACATACAAAAATAATGAAAAACAAAAGGAATGAAAGTTATCCGATTCAGCTGTGTTATCTCCGCAGAATACTGCTGCTACTTCCTGCAATCGACGACTTTGGTTTATAACTTTTGATAATACATTTGCTGAGAGGTATGTTTTGGCTCAAACTGATACTTTCATCCTTGTTTAGTCTTAAAATTCTCTAACACCAACACGAAAACTTCGCGTGTTGTCCGTCATTACTTTTTTGAAGTGCTTATATGCATGCAGGGTAGATTGCAGTTCGCTTTAGAGTAATACAGATTTGTTTACCCGAATCAGAGGCTGCTTGGTTAAGTGCTTGCTAAGGGTCATTGATAGCAGGCAGAACGTGCAGGGGTTTCCATCGTCCAGTTGCCTCTTCATTTTCTGAAGATGCACTTGAACTTTTTCTCAGTGGCGATTAACGGGTGCATTGAAGACTTGCAGGGAGAACTTTCACTGTTTTCTCACGAGCTACGACTGACAATCACACAGTGGCATAGCTGACTTCCACTGATGGACTTGGGACTCTGATCCGATAAAACTGGTAAACCGATTTGTTTTTGCTGACTTACTCGCATTAAACCTGCTTATCAGGTTCATTATTTATAAAATACTGCTGCATCTGCTGTAAGTGTATAAAGTGTTCAAGCTATTATCGTGTACGTTATAACATGAGATCTCTATATTTTATATACTTGAAGATTCCGCAGATCAGCGGTCTGCGTGAGCGTGCTGATCTCGTAAATTACAGAATCGCTTAACCTTAAGACGGGTTAAGTGCATAAATATTAATATGGGACCAAAGGAAGTCGTGCAGTAAAAATACATTTCAAACGAAATCATAGAAGCTGAGTAATAGCATTAGGGAATCTTTAGAAAACAGAACAATATTGAAGGGAATAAAAGGAAGCATGTTCAGAGAAAAATCAGAAATGTGAGGTTCCTTCTGCGGCCAAATAGTCAGCCTGCTAGCTCTTAACAAGGAGGCTTCATATTCGATTTACTGCTTGGCAGGGTGATTATTCTTTTGTTTGAATTCTTCTCTCTACTCCACAGTCTTTAAGTACGGATGAGTGTCAATGGTGCGTGCTTCTAACTGAACAGAAACATGAGTATAATGGAAATTCAATACAAGTGAGATAAATCCAAGCGGTTGTCCCTTAAAGTACAAGCCGCTGATATAATCAAGAGTAGTTAAAGGGGTAGAAAAATGGATAGAAGCAAAATGAATTCTGTAACAATCATGGCTATATGTTTAAATATTCCATGAAGTATACCTACAATTAGCTAAGAAAATATTCAAAATTCGGTACTGAAAATTCCTGATATTTGTAGGATCTTTCTTGTTACATCACACAAATAAATACATTTGAAATACAAAAATTTAACCTTGCATGGGCAGTCGTGACAGCAGGTTGCAGAAAGCCTTACTCCATAGCTTATTTATGCCTCATATCGAGTGTTCCACATCTTGTGAACGGAGCTTAAAGGTAAGCTTTACCAGCGTGCGCCCAGTGTGAGTAAGGCTTTCTCTACCCACGTAATTCGGTTTGATAAATGTCCTCTTTGATCAGAGAGTTGATCATTCATCTGGATCGCACAGCGCACGCGTCCCGTCCCATCCCTTCCTCCCTCTGTTATAATGTAATTTGATTCATGAAAGAACAAAGAGCATTGTAATGGAATTTGATAACGCTCTGAATATTTCAGAACGGACTGACGTCCTTGTAGATGTCGCTAGTGGCGCACGGTGGAAAATCGTATCGTCTTACGCAAATCCCTTTCAAAATCAGCGCGGGGACAGAATAAAAACCATTTTTTTTGTCGTAGTGGTGAGGTAATGCTGTTTGCAGTTTTATATTTTCAAGAAGAGCTTTTTGTTTTACTTTTTTCATATTACAGGATTCTGAATTTGTTTGCCACAGCGATATGCTTTCTCAGAGATTTTCTGGGCATTGTGATATAACAGTTTAGGCGAAGGGCTTTATAATACAGAAATTGATTTTTTTAATGAAATTATTTTGTAATGATGATGGTAATAATAATAATAATAATAATAATAATAATAATAATAATAATAAACCTTATACAACAAGGAAAAATAACGACCATAGACATAGGAGGTTATAAAGAAGCTAAGTACGAGAATAACAAGATACACAATGAGAAAAAATCTTATGTGTTACACTCACATGACTTTCTCTACTTTTATACAAACTATTTTTACAAACGCTTATTATCCATCTACTTATTCTCTACTTAATCAAGATATATCTTATTACTAATTTTCTTGTAGGTGCAAGGGGAATATGGAAACGCAATAGGCTTTAAGCGATAGTCAAATCTTTTAAGAACTGGTTGCTATGTGTAGCATTCCATTCTCTTTGCATGTCCAGGACATAAAAAAAGAACAAGTAATTCCCATTTGAGAAAAAAATATAAGTATTGGAAAATCCAAACACATAACAAGGAACATCCCGGAAATTGTTGATTCGAAAAAAAAAACATGTGACATAAATCGTGTGTTTTAACGAGATCTGCATTTTTTATGTAGTAAACTTTTGTCTATCTCTTACAGTTTACCAGTTATGAAAAAGTCATTCACAATGAAGGGGACTTTTGTCGAATTTTCAGAAAATGCATAATATAAATTTCATTTACCATGAAAGTATTTTAAACATATGCTATTTTAATCAAAATCCTTATAGCCATTTTTGAGAAAATAAAATTTTTCGAAAAATGCTTCATGTAAAGGTAAGGAAGAAGCAGCCAATTTAATTGAGTTTTATTTATGGACGCTCTTTAACTGCTGTAGTCCTTAGCGTCCCATTATATATCGGGCGTGAAAGACAGGTAATTTTGCTTAGAGGCCTCTTTATCAGGCTTGAGTCTCTTACGTGCCGTAAATCTATGACACGGTACCACAGCTTTACCTTTCCCTTCGAAGGAAGTTATGCTAAGGATTTTTACACCCGAAAAAAAAAATCCATCGCCTTCCACCGGGTTGAACCCGCGACCTCGAGAACTAGAGTCTAGCATGGTAACCAGTACACCACGGAGGACGACGAAGCAGCCAATGAGTAATAAGCATGGTGAGAGGGAAAATACAAAAACCCAAATCGAAAACTTTTATTACAATTATTGAAAATATTTAGCAGTTATTTAGCATATGTATAAAGTAAGATGAAGGTTTGCCCTTTTTTTTAGCACCAATAGTACTTTTAAATTATTTTCCAGCTTATTAATCATTAATGTTTCTGCTGTTAATAGGTCATGGATTACCTAGATGTAAGTTTTTATTTTGGAGAAGAAAAACGTACTCATCAAAATTGTTTAAGGAATAACACCAATTCGGAATCATATATCCTGTTTCGTATATTTCATTTATCCAACTAAAGATATGTTAGAAATGGGTGTGATTTACTTATTTGTCCGTGTCGCCGTAGCAACCAATATTTTTGATTATTTACAATGTTTCAGCCAAAATAAGTGCCAACTGAAAAACCGGTGGAAGATGAAAGCGTTTTAATTAGCTAGAAACGTTAAAGGATGACAAAATGATCGGTGACATATTTAAAGCACGTTGAAACGCCTACCATACCTGGTATAGTTAAAATGGTGAAATAAAATGTTGATTGTCGCTTTCGGAGATGAATCGAATTCAGAGAATCCAAAATAGTTGTTTATGAAGGGTTACTGGAGCATTCTGATACGTTCGCAATACCATCCTGCATGCCGATCTAGGACTTCCGGAAGTTCTTCCTATCCTTCGCACCAGCTATAAGGATTTGAACAGGTTGTGCATCCACCACCACAATCCACCCATCCTCATATTTACATTCCTCCTGCTCCTCACCGCCAAAGACTCCAAAGACAGCGACCTCTTGAATTAACCAAAATACAGGGTGTCCGCCTATGCGTTCAACATTATAAATTTTTACTTTCTCTACTACATATAGTAAGTAGGGGAAGTATTGTATTCCGCCCAAAAATTCGATACCAAGATTTCACCGGAATACATGTTTTGAGACTCCCTGAATCCAAAAAAAAGCATTTTTGGAAACATGTCCGTGCAGGTGTGTGTCTGTGTGTGTCTGTGAACAGCATAACTCAGAAACGAACAGTTGGATAAACACCAAACTTGGTATTTAGGTTCAGGATCTTCCAGAGATGCGACACGAAGGTCTACCAGTAAATTCCACCACCCCAGACTACCCTTTACATGGAACATTTTTCGAAAAATTTAATTTTCTCTAAAATGGCTCTAACAATTTTGATTAAAATATCATATGTTTAAGATATGTTCATGACAAATGAAATGTATAGACTCGAATTTTCTGGGAATGTCTCCAAAAGTATTCTTCATTGTGAACGACTTTTGCATAACTGGTAAACCATAAGAGATAGACAACATTTTACTACACAAAAATGTAGATCGCGTTAAAATACACAATTTATGTCATATACATTTTTTGTTGTTGATTGAACCATTTTCAAGATATTGCTTGTTATTCCCTTAAATTTTCCAATACTTATACTTTTTCTCAAATGGGAATTCGTTATTCATTTTTTTGTGCTGGTAATGCAAAGAGAATGGAATACTGCACATAGCAACCAGCTCTTAAAATATTTGATTATCGCTTAAAGCTTACCAATTCCCCTTGCATCTACAAGAAAATTAGCAATAAGGTTAACATCTCGATATCTCGATTAACATGAAGCTTACGGAGAATAAGCGTTTGTAAAAATAGTTTGTACAAGAGTAGAGAAAATCATTTGAGTGTAACACAAATGATTTTAGTTGTATCAAATAAAGAGGAAAAACATTTGACGTAATATGATTAGGCCTGGTTTATTAACTTTTAATTTGGGTTTATTATTTTTTTTTTGGTATGTACGAGTATAGGAGTTTATACTAGGTCTGTTGCCATTTATGATTGCAACAATGACAATGACAACAATGATGACATTAGGAGGTTAGAATGTGAAGATGCGACGACGATCAAAATCGAGAAGCCCAAGGTCAAATTCACGGCAGAAATGTCGTTGTGCACGCTTCACATATTTTGTTTCAGCCAGTCCAGGAATACAGAAAACCTATTGTGGTGTCCACGTCGCCATTTTTGCACATTCTAATCTAACCTAATAGCGTGATCGTTGTTGTCAATGTCATTGTTGCAGTCATAAATGGCAAGAGACCTACTAATCATACTTCAAATATTTTTTATGTGGATCTGATGAATTAAAGTTATAAAAGTTTGTAATGTTAAACGTATAGGCCGGGCATCCTGTATGTACATCAAACTTTGGGACTACCGTTGGAGGGTGATGGATTTTTTCGGGCGTAAAAATCCTTAGCATGGCTTCCTTCGGAAGGGAAGTAAAGCCGGTAACCCCGTGTCGTAGATTTACGGCACGTAAAAGAACCTCAAGCCTGATAAAGAGGCCTCTGAGCAAAATTACCGGTGTTTCACGCCCAATATAGAATGCGACGCTAAGGACTAGAGCAGTTAAAGAGCGTCCATAAATAACAAGATAAATAAATAAAAACTACCTCATGGAGTCTGCGTCGAGACGTGGTGGAGAGACGTGACTTTGAATGATCATGTTTAACAAAATTGCATGGTACCGTAAAATAAAGTTTACAATTGGAAAAAAAGAAACTTAATCGTCAGAGTGGCAGTAAAAATTATTTTAAAAACAGGTCTGATATTTTGCATTCACATGACTTTCTCTACCACTATTGTTTCTTTTTATATGGCTTCTACAATCTATTCTTACTAAAGCTTATTTTTCTAGCTTCTTCACGCTAATCTGATAAACGTTTACACATGAGTAGGTACAAGAGGGATACAGGTTAAGCAAAGCGATAGTTAAATGTTTGAAAACGGGTCGCTATATGCTGGCCTTAAAATCCTATACGCTCCCAATGATATCGCAAGGAACAACTGAATGTATAGGGTAGTTTGTGATGTGGGATTTTCTTAAGAATCTTGTGCGTCGCATTTTTGGAAGATACTGAACTTAATACCAAGTTTGTTATTTATTCGAGTTTTCGTTTTTGAATTATACTATTCATACACACACACACATATACGCACATGTAAATCTTTTCAAAAAATCTTTTTTTGGATTTAGGGGCTCGCAAATCATGTATTTCCGGTGAAATATCGATATCGAAATACCTTATCTACTTATTAGGTATGTGGTAGAGAAAGTGGTAGGGGAAGTATTGCATTCCACTAAAAAATTCGACATCGGGATTTCACCGGAAATACATGTATTGAGGCACCATGCATACAAAAAAAGCATTTTTAGAAAAAGGTCCGTGTGTGTCCGTGAACAGCATAAACCAAAAACGAAAAGTCGGATAAATGCCAAACTTGGTATTTAGGTTCAGCATCTTTCAAAGATGCGACACGAAGATTTTCAGGAAAATCAACTCACCCAAGTCTACCCTTTACGTGGAACATTTTTCGAAAATATTGATTTTCTCAAAAATTGCTCTAATGATTTTGATTAAAATACGATAAGTTTAAGATATAGTTATGTCAAATAAAATGTATATCTTGAATTTTCTGGGAATGCCCCAAAAGTCCTCTTCATTCTGAATGGCTTTTGTATTACTGGTAAACCGTAAGAGATAGACAAAATTTTACTACACAAAAAATATAATCTCGTTAAAGCAGACAATTTATATCATATACATTTTGTTTTTGTCGAGGGAACCATTTCCGAGATATTCCTTGTTATTTGTTTGAATTTTCCAATACTTATACTTTTTCTCAAATCGGAATTCGTTATTCCTTTTTTTTATGCCCTAGGCATGCAAAGAGAATGGAATGCTCCATATAGCAACCAGTTCATAAAAGATTTGACTATCGCTTAAAGCCTGCCATATTCCCCTTACACCTACAAGAAAACTGGCAATAAGATAGTTTCTGCAAATGTTTATCTCGATTGACATGAAGTATGGAGAATAAGCGTTTATAAAAATACTTTGTACAAGACTAGAGAAAGTCATGTGAGTGCAACACATCATGGTTTTTTGTTTTAATTTGCATAAAATGGTAGACGATTTGGAACAAAACATTCCTACACGTATGAATTTTTTTAAACATTTGAAAATGTCAAAAGGAAAGAAAAGAAAAAGAAAGCAAGAAAGAGATAAGGCGCAGGTTGTGACAAATAAGACAGATGGACAAGGGCCTTTTAATGGTCATGTGGTGCTTGTTTTAAGAGCATGCGGAAAAGAATCTCTGTTCTTTTTAATAACGAAGTGTAATATGTTTATTGAGCAAGAGAGCAAGAATGCTTATTTTGTAGATACATTTCATGCATTCATTAGCTTAAATGACCTTCTATATCAATATTCTTCAAAATCTTTTGAAGCCTTGTTATAATTCATAACTAAATGTGAGTTTGATACTCACGTGACAAAATAATACACATTTTAAGAAAATATGTTACGTGAAATCTAAAACAATAAGTGCAAAATTCAAAGCAATTACAACTATCGTAAATTATTGAACCAAAGTGCTATTACGATTATTTTATTTGGCATGAAAAATCTCTAAAACAGAATACCTCCTATATCGATTAATTACCTGCTTCAGTAAGTTATCGTAATGCTTTGCATTGTCACTGAGATGACTATTTGCTGCTAATTTTTCTCTGTGTATCTTTCATTTATTCTTTGCTGCATTTTTACTTTCTCTACTACGTATAGTAAGTAGGGGAAGTATTGTATTCCACCCAAAATTTCGATATCGAGATTTCACCGGAAATACATGTTTTGGGACTCCCTGAATCCAAAAAAAGCATTTTTGGAAACATGTCCGTGTGTGTGTCTGTGTGTGTGTCTGTGTGTGTCTGTGAACAGCATAACTCAGAAACGAACAGTCGGATAAACACCAAACTTGGTATTTGGGTTCAGTATCTTCCAAGGATGTGACACGAAGCTTTTCAAGAAAATCCCCCGACCCCAGAGTATCCTTTACATGGAAGATTTTTCGAAAATTTTAATTTTCTCAAAAATGGCTCTAACGATTTTGATTAAAATATCATATGTTTAAGATATTTTTATGACAAATAAAATGTATATCTTGAATTTTCTGCGAATGTCTCCAAAAGTACTCTTTATTGTGAACGACTTTTGCATAATTGGTAAACCATAAGAGATAGACAAATTTTTACTACACAAAAAATGTAGATCGCGTTAAAATACACCGTTTATGTCATCCTTTTTTGTTGTTGAGTGAACCATTTTCGAGATATTGCTTGTTATTCCCTTAAATTTTTCAATACTTATTTTCTCAAATGGTAATTCGTTATTCATTTTTTTGTCTTGGATATGCAAAGAGTTACATTCTGTGGCAAAGGGAAGGGTGCTGCACCTAGCAACCAGCTATTAAGAGATACGTATGTGCTTAAAGGCTACTATTTTTCTATATTGCCCTTGTAAATATATTTTCCCCTACATCTACAAGAAAATTAGCAATAAGATAGAGTTTGCAAATGTTTATCTCAATTAACATGAACTAGATGGAGAATAAGCGTTTGTAAACATACGTTGTACAAGAGTAGAGAAAGTCATGTGAGTGTAACACATCAGAGTTTTTTAATAGATGCATAAATGGTTTGTTGAAACGTCCTACCTATATCCCGGGAGGGGGTAAGGAACCAGAGACACGTGGGTTGCCTTTATGATCTAGGAGCTTCTCAATATAGAGGTTCCGATTTGATTTCGGAAGTGTAGGGGAGAATATTTCTCTAATTAAGATCTCGCTCGCCTCTCCAAAGCCTGAGATTGAATGGAGTGTGTTTCAAAGTCAAAAGAAGATAAACCTAACGAGAGAACCAAAAAAAGTGAGTCAGCACCAAGGGTATTTTTCTTCTTTCTTCTCTGTTATGGCCGATGTGACCAGAGCAGGCAGGTAAGGGGATTATCTAAACCAAACATAAGAAAGAAAGAAAAACAGAAATGACCAAAGTAAGTGTGTTTTAGCCTATTATTTAAACAGTTTATTTTATTTAGATTAACATGAGATATTTTTCAGTTCAAGCGAACATTATAACGTTTTGACTGGGAATTTTATCAACTACTTGTACACCAAAATGGGGAAAAAACTCTGATGTGATGCATTCACACGACTTTTTTTACCAATAGCTCCCTTAGCCACTATAAGGGGAACCATCTCAGAGTGGGTTACAAATAACAACCAGCAGCAATGGGCAAATGGGTATCTTTAAAGAAAACCAAATTTGCAGGTTATATGGTGGGGAGGGTGTCTATCATATAATATTCCACTAAAAAGCGATACCAGAAGAAGATATGGACACCTGGGAGTGACTGGATCAACAGATCTTCCAGGAAAGGGTCTAGTTAATAGTTTACAATCCCATGTTTGAGATACTATTCTATTTTGAGGTCTATTTCTAGAAGCAAAAAAGATGGAAAATAATACAATAGATCTCCAGGTTTCAGGTTAGGACATATATCCCTAGTCCATCTTTACGTTAATCTAATCTAACCTAATCTCTCTATCATTGGCAAATTCATATTAGATGTTCATTACTAGTAGAACCCAAGCTTCGCATGTGTTGTTCAGTTAACTACGGAGATTCTTATCTCCCTCTCTTCCTTCATCTCGCTCTACTCTACTATTTTACCCTTTCTCTTCTTCCTCTCTATTTCTCTCCCTCTTCCACACTCTCCATCTCTCCCTCTTCCTCACTCTCACACTCTCCCTCCCTAACCGTCGGGCACTCTCGTTTCCCTTTCTTTCACTGTGCTATATTTTCCCGTTCCCCCTCTACCACTCTCTACATTTTTTCTCCCTCTCAAGTTCTCATACCCGTTGGCCCCCCTCTCTTTCTTTCTGTGTTACGCAGGTACTTATGCGCTATTTTGGAAATGGTTAGTAAAACTCTTTTTTTCTAGGATATTCATAAAAATTAAAACATAACTTCGGAACTTCACTTTTTCCCGTGGTAAATGATTTACATACTTGAATATTGCCAAACATTTTCCTAAGTTCTTAAGCATTAATCCTATGGAAATGTCGTGTATTACACAAGTCGTCAGATTTGACATGCTTGTAAATTTGTGTCACATAAAAGTCAGTAGTACGCGAGATATTTCGATATTCTGATTTCACACCCCATTAACCCTTCCCCGCCTTGGAGAAAGTAATTAAGATGCCATATAGCATATTTTCTTTAGGGGGATCTAAGGCCTGTTAAATAACAAGGTTCAAGGCAATTGGTTAGGCCGTTCTTACGTGAAAGGGTAACATATAAGTGGGTGCATACACCATACATACCAACAAAAAAATTTTAAAAATTATTCTTTGCTTCACGTTGTTCCTTATACGGGTTAACCTCAGTTATTGAACCGAAATAAAAAAATCTGACGTGATACGCTCACATGACTTTCTCTACTCTTGTACAAACTATCATTACAAACGCTTATTCTCCATATGCTTCATGTTAATCAAGATGTCGAGAAGTTAATCTTATTGGTAATTTTCTTCTAGATGCAAGGGGAATTGGTAGGCTTTAAGCGATAGTCAAATATTTTAAGAGCTGGTTACTATGTGCAGTATTCCATTATCTTTGCATTACCGGGACAAAAAATGAATAACGAATTCCCATTTGAGAAAAAGTATAAGTATGGGAAAATTTAAGGAAATAACAAGCAATATCTAGAAAATGGTTCACTCAACAACAAAAATGTATATGACATAAATTGTGTATTTTAACGCGATCTGCATTTTTTGTGTAGTAAACTTTTGTCTATCTCTTATGATTTACCAGTTATGCAAAAGTCGTTCACAATGAATACTTTTGGAGACATTCCCAGAAAATTCAAGATATACATTTTATTTGCAATAAAAATGTCTTAAACATATGATACGTTAATCATAATCGTTAGAGCTATTTTTAAGAAAATAAAAATTTTCGAAAAATGTTCCATGTGAAGGGTAATCCGGTGTGGGGGAATTTTCTTGAAAACCTTCGTGTCGCATCTCTGAAAGACACTGTATCTAAATACCAACTTGGTGTTTATCCGACTGTTCGTTTCTGAATTATTCTGTTCACAGACAGACAGACACACACACGGAGATGTTTCCAAAAATGCTTTTTTTTTGGATTCAGGGGGCCTCAAACATATATTTCTGGTAAATCTCTACTACTTACTATACGTAGTAGAGAAAGTAAAAATTGTGGGAAAATTTTCAGTTAATGTTTTATGACATGTACCGATATATTAATATTAAGGTAGTTATTCTATTCTCGCTAGTTACCCACGATATATTTTTATCTAAGAATTGTTCTACACTTGTAACATGGAATATTCGAAACCCTAACGGTACGTAAAAGTTTCTTTGACACAAACTGTGTATTTTAATGACCTTTAAAAGTTTTATTTTAGCATGCTCTTGTCTCCTTTTAAGATTTGTCTGTTATACAAACAAAATTCAATCAAATAAAGGGAGGTTCAGAGGATATTCACAGAAAGTTCAAGATTTAAGAAATATATTTTATTTCTCATGTCACTGTATTAAACATGTGACGTTTTAATCAAAATTAATACAGCCATTTGTAACACATCCTTGGTAGACGCTGATCTAAAATGTCAAGTTTGATAGTTAACGGATTTTATGTTTAGTTATGTTGATATCAAACACACACACATACACGTACGCACATGGACCTTTTCAAAGAAATGTTTTATTTGGGTGCAGGGATCCCAAAACGTGTATTTCCGGTGAAATTTCGGTGGAATATAACTACTATAGGTAGGTAATAGAGAAAGTAATAAAGCATGCTAAATGAAATTTAAAATAACGCACAAATGAGCATTAATATCCATGGCTCAAAATAGTTATTTGAGTTTGTTCAAAGACCGGAATTTATAATTTCCATTAATAAGCCATAAATGAGTTCAAGAGTTGTTATATTTGATGTTATATCCCTTTATTTTCTACAATAAAAAATGTTGACCTATATGAAGGCCATTGTCTTCGACATTGATTCTAGTAGTGAAAGCTTAGAAATTATGATTCATACTGAATATACAGAACTTAAAAAGGAGACTGATAACCCTATCCAGCCAAGGTTAAATCTGCTTAATTCATGACTAGGGCCCGGATTTTTAAGTTTTAACCTATATTTTTCCTTGCTATTTAATTAAGGCATTTCAAGATATATATTCGTTTCACACTTCCTGCAGCAGAATATGCGAATTTCATTACACCTAAAAACCTAAATGAGGGGTTGACACCTAAAATAACCTAAATAGCTGTTTTTCCTTTTTCGAAATGAAGAATGTTATTTTCAAATTTAAACTCATTGTAAAATTATTTCCACCACTTAAAGCCAGTAGATAGTTAAGATGCTACTATTACGCAGCACATGTGACATGGATGCAGCTGATAGACGGCCAGGAGGAGCGTAACCTGCGTAACGGATCGCCTCCAATCGTTCACCGAGAGTACTTTTCTAATGTAATTGTTGTATAGTGAAACAATGCCTAAATCACATTTATTGAAAAAGTGTATTGCTGCAGATCCACACTTCACTTTTGCTAGTGACAGACGACGCTGCCTACATGTTGAAGGCCGGGGGCGGGGTTTCTACAGTTCTTCCACCCAACCATGCTAGATGTTACGTGCTTGGCCCACGGCCTGCACCGCCTTGCGGAGGAGATTAGAAGCCACAGCCTGATATCTTCGGTCAAGAAGGTTTTCTTAAAAGCCCCAACATATACAATTGTTCAAAGAGAAAGTACCAGCAAACCCTGTTCCACCTGAGCCGATATTTACCCGCTGGGGAGCTTGGCTGTCTGCTACCATTTACTATGCCGAGCACTTAAAAGACGTTAAAAATGTCGTCACTGAATTGGATGAAACCGAAGCTTCCTGCATTGCCAAGGCTAAGAAATCACTCAAGTGTCCCTTGTGTATATTACGACACATTTTTGTTTTATACCAGAAGCTATTCTCCGGTTGGAAAGTACAACTTTGCCACTGAAAGATGCTGTAGATATCATTGGCAATGTTTTCAGTAAAGAAATACCTGGACCAGTGGGAGTTGCAGAAGATTTAACGAAATCCTGGTTTTGAAGACATGAAAATCGTAAATTCAGTATTGCAGGGAGAAAAGTACACAGAAAAACTACCCCTGGCATCTATGTTCTACACTCCAATGACGTTATGTTCCGTTGAAAGAACCTTTTCTTCATACAAGAATGTGTTACGTGATAATAGGAAATAGTTTATGCCAGAACATTTGGGAATGTCTGTATCTACTGCCATGGCAAAAAAATAAATCTCACAAATAAGTAGCAGAAAAACAAAATTATTGATGCTTGCATTGATCCACGAAATAAAACATAAAAAGAACTTTTTAATCAAGAAAAACTAAAAATAAAACCTACTTTAAGCATATAAGAAACCTAAAATGAAGATTTATTCCACCTAAAAATCCGGGCCCTATTCATGACCCATTGTCTCAGAAACTACTTAAGATATCAGACTGAACTTTTTACAGGATGTACATGTATACCTTCTAAGTGAACTGATACTTTCACACAATAAGTTTTTTATTTTATTTAATAACATTATCTTTTGATTAAGATTTATTATTATTTAAAAAGAATTAAGGAACCATGTTATTAACACCAAAGTACGCTGTGATCCATATAAACCTGAACCGCTTTAATGGGCCATAACTCTTGAACCAATAATAGACTCATGTGTGTAACTTTGGGAGAATATAATACTCAACTGGGAGATTACATTGTTCCTCAGAGAAAATGTTAGAAGCGTCCTTCACCGGCTTCCATGCATATCTGCGCTCGTTTCACCATATTCTATGACGTTCTACGAAGAGTATCTTCGCCAATGTTGCTTATTTCGTTACTAACGGATTCACGGAGCCCGGAAGTTATCCGAGATCAGTTTTTATACACTCTATTTTTAAGATACCCCCCATAAACCCCCCCCACCAGTCTGGCGAGGTTAGGTCAGGTGATCTGGGGGGCACAGATCTTTTGAGATTATTCGCTTATCAAAGAAACTGGTTACACATTGCATGGAGGAGTTAGATATACGACACGTTGCTCCATTTTGCTGGAAATAACCTTTTGTCAATTCGGTATCATCCAGATGTATTGAAGATGCCCCTATAAACTGCAGTATTTACAGTCATATCAAAGAAAATGGGGCAAACAATCCTGACACCACGAACCATACTCAAACCTTTTCATCATGCATTGGTGTTTCGTGAATGATATGGGGGTTTATGCTGTTTTGTGCGTTGATGTAGCCTGGCAGATGAAACCATGCCTCATCTGTAAATCATGTTATGGAGAGAATGTCTGGACGTGGAATCAGAAAACCCCGAAGCCATCGACAATAACGCATTCGTTTGTCATGCTTTGCTTCTTTCAATTACTGCACCATATGCACTCTGTGTGGTCGCAATCCCGAGTTCTTCGCAGCTCTTTGACATGTGCCATATGAATAGGCTGTCTTCTGACAATCGACGCAACGATTTCTTTGGAGAGTGCACTAAAGGTCTTCGAACAGTATCAACAGATTCTGCACTCAGTGATGGTCTATGTTTTTCATTCTCACTGACGAGAACACCAGTTGTCTCCTGCTTTCTTACTAGCAATAAAGTTGTTGCCTTTATTGGAACATCGCAAATTGAATTCTCTTCAAAATTACCTTTGTGTTGTTACCAATGAATTTGTCTTCCAATACGTTTTCACAATAAAAATACGCTCTCGAAGTGAGTAGTGCATGCTTCTGTTACGACTGGAAACTAAAGACTGTCAACAATGCTCATAATTGTCATCGAAATCAACAAAATAGTCAGTAAATGGCAGTGTTTCTGATTCCCCAGAGCCACTTAGATCATTAAAACTAATGTCATCTTTTCTATGAGCCTTCAGAGAAAATTATGATCCACTAAGGTAGTTCAGGTTTATATAGATCGCACTGTAGATCTAAAATTTGGAGGTTTTTTTATAATCCTAACATTTAATTATCTATCTTCAATATTTTTTGTAGAACCATGTCATTTATATTGGAAAATGTCATTCACAGGAAAAGCTGTTCAAAGCAAAAACTTAGAAAACAAACTCGTATATATTTGTAAAGAAAGAAGGCACATGCTTAAGAACACAGAAGCTGACATATCTAATGGTAGAACCAATTGTAGAGCAAAACTTCCCTTAAAGGATGGGCTTAAGTTTACCACTCTATTGCAAAGTGTGTAGGATTATAACTTTTTTCTTTGAAGTGTTTCAGAATTCACAGTAATGGTAGATGCAGTACTATTTTTAAAAATATATTAGAAATATAGTAATAAAAAAGTGGCTAAAATGTTAAATTATATAAAATTTAAGCAGAAATTCCAATTAATAAGACTACACAAAAGCTAAAAAGTTTGTCAATGTTTGCCATTTAGTCTCCTCTTAAAATATGTGGCACAATTAATATAATAACCATGACAACTAGAACCTCTGTAAGTAACAATGTGAGGCAAGTAGGCTTCTCACAAGAGATGCTCAAAGTCTGAGAATGAGAGGTGGTCCATTGATTTAGTTCTAACAGACAAAGCAGGGAATTCAGCATCGAAATGCTTGTTGTTGGGTCAGTCAGTCAGCCAGCTTATTGTCAGAAACGGATTACAGTATAGTTCATCGATTTCTAGGGTTTACCATGGTAGGGTCTAGAAATTTCCTCTTTCGGACGTTTAACATCTTATTGCAAAACTGAAAATGAAAATCCAAAACCCCGCGAGGCACTACATCATGCTATTAAATAAATGAAACCATTGTTGTTCAAGTTATTTCCGACTGCAACCGTTTTTGAAATCGGAGAAGTCATATTGTAGATGCTTATGCCTTTAGAAACCATTGCTATCTGATTCACAGCTTAGCTGGCTAAAATACTGAACTCACTGGCTTAAATGTCGGTGATTCCTACTTGGAAACCTATATGTAATACTACCAAGTTTCGATAAAGGATGCACGTAAAATAAATGACAATTGGCGTGCGTGGATGTTCGCTTCCGTAGAAAGCATATTTTAGAGTTATATTAAAAACCTCTGATGTGTTACATTCACATGATCCTCTATCCATTCTTAAAAGACTATTCTTACAAAAGCTTATTCTACCTCGTGTTAAGTAGACATGAAATAAATATTAGTAGAAATTATTTTTTTACTGCATGACCTAAAAGTAGAGCTTCTAGCACAATGCACACGAACTAAAAACTTAAGATTATCGCACTAATGCAATAATCTTCATTGTGACCAACTCTTTGGTTTCAAATCCAATCACATGAAAATTACCCTTTGTATTTGCGCATGTTTAATAACTCGACTTGGTTTGTTTAGGTTTTACTTTTCATTGTGTCTTTCTACATGATTAATTTCTCATGACTCTCACATTATTTGTTCACAATACAAATCATCATACTTCAATTTATCACAATTCGGCAGCCTTCTGCTGATCTAAAACGTTATTATTTTATCTACCTAACCTACATAGATATTCGGCGGGAATTCTGAACTCAGAAGAAGCTGAAATGGAAGAGCCGGGTGAAGTTACAAAAGCAACAGAAAGAATAACACTAGAAGTGCTTACCCAAAAAATTCGGAAAGCAATATGACATAGCGTTTATTCGCTTCATTGCCTGGTTTAGGGCAAAACATATTGAAAATAATTTCACTGAAAATTACTGCTAGCGAATCAACAAAACATCAAAACAACTGATATCTGTTTTTTACTTTCTCTACTACGTATAGTAAGTAGGGGAAGTATTGTATTCCAACCAAAAATTCGATACCGAGATTTCACTGGAAATATAGATATGTTTTGAGACCTCCTGAACCCAAAAAAAAAAACATTTTTGGAAACATGTCCGTGAGTGTGTCTGTGTGTGTGTGTGTCTGTGTGTGTATCTGTGAACAGCATAACTCAGAAACGAACAGTGGATAAACACCAAACTTGGTATTTAGGCTCAGTATCTTCCAAAGATGCGACACGAAGGTTTTCAAGAAAATCCCCCCACCCCAGATTACTCTTTACATGGAACATTTTTCGAAAATTTTAATTTTCTCAAAAATGGCTCTAATTATTTTGATTAAAATATCATATGTTTAAGATATTTTCATGACAAATGAAATGTATATCTCGAATTTTCTGGGAATGTCTGTATTCTTCATTGTGAATGACTTTTGCATAACTGGTAAACCATACGAGATAGACAAAATTGTACTACACAGAAAATGTAGATCGCGTTAAAATACACAATTTATGTCATACATTTTTTTGTTGAGTGAACCATTTTCGAGATATTGCTTGTTATTCCCTTAAATTTTCCAATACTTTTTCTCAAATGGGAATTCGTTGTTCAATTTTTTATGTCCTGGACATGAAAAGAGAATGGAATGCTGCACATAGCAACCAGCTCTTAAACTATTTGACCATCGCTTAAAGCCTACCAATTCCCCTTGTATCTACAAGAAAATTAGCAATAAGATTAACATCTCGATTAACATGAAGCGTATGGAGAATAAGCGTTTGTAAAAATAGTTTGTACAAGAGTAGAGAAAGTCATGTGAGTGTAATACATCAGATTTTTTAACGTCATTTCTATTGTTTCAAGAACCACGTTCTAAACCGAGATCTCTGTTGGTTTCCGAAATCAATATAATATTGTTGATATTTTAGAAATTCGAGCGCTGTCTAAAAATAGTATATGTCACAGTGTTAGAAATTGTTTTAGTTTGCTCGTAGGATTCATACTCGCAGAATAAAACTCTACTTTTAGCTTTGTATCACAATATACTATTATTACATGTTTCCTTGTAGGTACAATGGGAATAAGGGGAATACAGTAGGCTTAAGCGATAGTCAGATCTTTTATAATATTCCCAGAAAACTTAACATATATATTTCATTCAAGTTGAGAATTACAAACTTGGTATTTAAGCTCACAATCTTCTAAGGATATGACACGAAGATTTTAAAGAAAATCTGTCCATCCCAACACACATCCCATTTACACGGATAAATTTTCTTTGTTTTAGATTTTCTCAAAAACGGCTCTAACGATTTTGATTAAAATATCATCCGTGTAAATATTTACATGACAAAATGTATGTCTTACATTTTCTGGGAATAGCTTTGAAGTCTTCTTCGCCTTGAATGACTTTGATATAGTTGGTAGATTGTAAGAGAGAAGCAAAATATTACTACACAAAAATGCAGATCCGTTATGTCAAACATTTTTGTGGCGTTAACCATTTCCCTGGTATTATTTGTAATTGCTTTTAACTTTCAAACGTTCAAGTGGTAAGTCGCTCTTCGTTTTTTCTCGTGTTCATCCAAAGTGCATGGATTTCAAAGGCAACAAATTGCGACCCACTTTTTAAAAATCTGTCTATCGCTTTAGCCTGCTGTATTCTTATACCTGTAAGGAAATGCGTAAAAGTGTAATGCAAGTTTATCTCTATTATCAAAAAGTGTTGTTAATAGCAAAAAATATAACAAATTACCGAAATATATAGCAGTAAAGGTACAAAGAATTTGCAGCTATATTTTGTTATGTGCAAGTTTAGTTAAAGTTATCCGGATATATGTATATGTCTCACCAGGCATTAAAGAGTTGCTAATAGTAAACTAAAGTAAATTAGGAATGTATACATCTGCCCTGATAATATAGTGAGGTGTGTAGCAGGGGAATCACGACTTTAAGCGAATATGGAATATGGCTCACAAGCTGACATAACATAGCCAAAACTTAGTTATAAGTAATAAGCATTCAGGTATAGCTCTAATAGGCCACCTAACTTTCCGTCCATGTAAAGAAGAATTTCAGATGTATACACGAGTTCATGTAATCTTGTTAGATATACTGGCCTCATTGTAACATTTTTCTTAAATTAGTTTTTAATATTACATGCTCTTTTGAATCAATTTTTCATGCTATTCGAAAAATGACCCGAGTTTGTATTTCTTTCCGATATTATTTGTGGTACTTGAAGAAGTATTATGTTTCAACAAAACATTTTGTATATGTTTGGTAAAAAAGAGGAAGGGAGATAGAGTAGTTACAGCATAATCCAGATGAATACCTAACTTCTTATTAAACCCCAGCATCTTTCGAGCATGCAAAGCGGAGATTTTTACTTAATTCCCTACCTAAACAAACCTTTACAAAGAGAAAATGTCTTTCTTTCTATGTTCTAAAATGATTGTACCAATTTTGATTAAAATATTATAAGTTTGAAACGGTAGTACGACAAATAAAAGCCACGTCTTGCATTTTCAGTAAATAGCCTGTGAAGCGTTTTTAATTATTATTGAATTTAATATAGATGCTATACTACAGTACACTAAAATGCATACGTCATTAAAATATACGGCGTATACGAAATAAGTTTTTTTGTAGCGTAAGCTGTTCCTGCAATGTTTGTTCATATTTTATGATGTTCAACTTTGGTGCGCTATGACAGGATTGAAAATCTTCAATCCCCGACCCCTCTCAGCCTTTGTATGAGCTCCTTACCAACAAAATTCGACTTGTGATATAAAGTTATTTCCGAATTTTGCATGTAAATAAGTCCAAGTTGCATAGTTTGAAGTAATGTTTAGCCAATTACTTTTCGTGACCAATGTAACGTCTATAAAGTTATCACTTTTTGAATGATTAATATAATGCATGATGGATATCTATAAATTAATGATGTATAGGGAAAATAATGTCAGTTTTAGGCATTGAACTTTTATCAATTGCATCGGGCTTTACTAAAATAAAAATACGTGTTACACATTAAATTCTGTTTAAGGACAAATCTTCAAACTGTCCTTTCACAAAGAGGTAGTTTGTCTTTTCACAGCTACACTATCAAAGTATTTTATTAAATGTTTCTGTTAGTTTTAACCCAACTACTTATCATTCCTACAATAGCTGTAAGTTGCCGGCGGCAAAGAGTTGCTTTCAATATAAATGTCAATTAAAATTACTCTGTAAAGCAAAATGATAACCAAAATTACATTATCATAACAATGACATAAAATTGAGAGCGTTGTGGCAATAATAAAAATATATGACACTGTATCTTTCCACACATATGCGAAATAATAGGAATAAAAAGGGATAAATAGCAATACTAAATTAAATCAGATTTTTTGTTGCCCATATCCAGACATTTTCCTGGTTGTTATCACATTTCCAATTTTACATCAGTTTACTAAATACATTCTTTTCTCCAGCTCTCTGTTTGTTAGCATTCAAATAAAGTACGGTATATATCGTTTGTCAACCGACATTTAGGACATATTATCAGTTTACCTACTTTCTAAAACAGTCTTTTCTTCATATTTCTGGTCTAAGTCAGGATATACCTTCCCTCTGCGGCTTGGCACAAACATTTACGTGCAGCTCTATCCGATATATGGAGCAGAGAATAAATTAATATATGCAAATGGTGCAGGTTCGTATCTTGCTTTGCATATATCAAAATCATTCTTCATAATAAATCAAACCGTGGTGCTTTGAGCACAGGGTGTTAAGGATTAACAAGCATTGCTGTGCAATAGAATAAAATACTCAAATATTTCGTAAATGAGTATTGGTTCTAATACGAGAAGAGTAGTAAGTTTCAGATGGCAGTGTACCAAGAAGTCAGCCCATTTATAGCTATGGGGAGCTGATTGTGGGAAAGTAGGCTGACAATGCTAGTGTTGGGCTTTCAATTTGTCCGAGCAACAAAACAAAAAGTGTGTAAGCTGCACGTGCTACCACTCCACTGAAGGGAAGGATGATGAAGTTGGGTTGGTAAGCCTGAGCTGGAAAAGTGCCAGCAGTCCATAGAATGAATTTGGGATTTTGCGTCGGGACGCCGTCTGGAATACTTATCTCTCGAGGACCCCAACTTTAAGGTGAAATCCTGTGGTGATAAATGGCCTGTAGTGGCAGCCCTGATCACAAGCCCCTTTTCTGCTGGATATTTGTGATAATGTTTCAAATTTCATATTAAATGGTATTGCTTTCTAAGCTCGCCGATTTCTGTTTTACTAGATAGAAATGGTTTGAAGGGATTTTCCATAGATAGAAATGTGTATTAAACATATCACTTTCGGGTACTTTTACCAACGTTAGAGCATCAGTCATTCGTTCTAAAAGAGCATACATAACTATTTGACTGAATACATGTATATACACTTCAGGTTTATTTTGCTCTGTAGCTGGCAGCTAGCAACATCAGACCAGTATTCTGTTTGGTCTGCTGGAATATAGTGCATCAGTTTCTTCAAGTTTTCAATTTTCTTGTAATTGATTGGCACTTGGCGTGAATGAGCAGTAGGTTTTGTTATTTCCACTATGTTACCTGGTACTCGTGCTAATGAAAAGCGCTCAGACATCATCGTCCATCAGTAAATGTCAATGCGGTTATTTTACAAGGATAGCTCTTAGGATATCTGAATTCAATGAAGTTACTGTTTTCGAAACATTTTTTTTATCTTTAGGTAGCTCCCTTCCGTAACTTTTGTTTGACAGAACTTGCTGTTTATAGTGTCCGGGCCACCATTTTTTGAAATCGATTATTTCCCCACCATCAACTTTGTAGACATTGATTTTTCTAGTTTTTTGATGAATCCTTAATGAGAACCAAATACTTGTTATGATGATATATTCTATCATATTTCTTTGATTTTCTCTTGACAGTGCCGAAATGAATGAATGAGTGGAGTAAAGGAAAATAGTGGAATATGTTTTGAAATCGCCCTTTGTTGCCAGTGCTAATAGAAATCTTACACAGTGTTATTCTTATTCTGGCCAGATCATCCGTCTGAGAAAAGGAATAACTCAGTTACCTCTGGCAAGACGTAGTTATTAATGAAATCAGGCAAACAGGCACATTCCTCATTTGGCCCTTTGAGCAATTCCCTTCATGATATGAGTAGAAATGGCTTTGTTGTTCTTCATATTATTTACGCAAAATGCATGTATTCAGAGTTGCCTATAATAAAATATCTCCTTTACGGGTATTTGAGGAAGTGGGATACTTTGCATGTAATCAAATGTTATTACCAACGAATTCTCTCTCTTGGCATATTCTTCTGATTTCTTCTGTATTTGAGAAAAGCTTCTTTGCTCTTCTTTTGTGCACCATAAGTTCTGTATACCAGCTCGTTTGGCATTTTCATCCAATCTTCGGTATGTTATTTTCTGAGCAAACATTTTCCGGCCCTCATAGCCGTGGTCGCTGGAGTGTATAGCTCCGGTGCTCCGCCAAGCTGAGGGTCGCGGGTTCGAGTCCCGCCATGGCTATGGGTGTTTGTGTGTGTATGTGTGTGTTGTAATTGCGATAATAAGTGGGTAACGAAAAAAGTAAAAACACAGTATCATAAAGTGGGTAAAACAAGGGAACTTAAAAAAAAAAGGAAATCACACAGAGGCCTGTATTCCTCTTAAGTCACGGGGAAGGTTTTTCTTTGATTAACGTTTTGATAAGCGTACGTCCTTTTTAATGTTATCCCAGTAATGAAGGCTTGCTTGTGTATTTCTTTCCTCATTCCATCACAAATTACATGGTACTTGAAGGAATAGCTCTTATGTTGCTTGATTCTTCAAATACTTTGCCGTTTCTAATATTTTTAACAGGTTTTGATTATATGAGTCCCTGTATATAGATAACCTGCTCATTTTTGTTTGCAAATTGGTTTATACAGGCTATAATGTCTGATCTTTTTTAGATGAGAAGTTTTAGCAACAGTGCGTCTGCATTTGCAAACAATAAAACCGCTTTAGTAAGAGAGTACTTAAAGTTTTATTGATACAAATACCTAAATAAATATTTAATATTTTATTTTTCAGTAAGTTATTATTCCAAATTTTTGGAAAGTATTGTGAGTTTGTCCAGTTCTCACTATTACTTCACTGATGCGATTTAATTCAGTTTCACAGTCACATTTCTGACTGTGCGCCTCTTCCGCTTCACTCGTTGTGATGACGTACACAAAACTTCTCTAATCTCTCGCAGTAGCAGTACTCGGTATGTCGCAACCATAGTAGTAGAATAACACTTGATATCGCATCAGAACCACAATTCACTATCTCACTGACTGACTCGCGAGCAAGCTCGCTTATACAGGCTGAGTCAGAATAACACTGCATAATTTTAAGGAGGGGTTATATGTATTGAGTATTTTGTTATACAAAACGTATGTCCGTAAACGTCTTGTTATCGAGGCTCGAGTTAGATAAATTTCTTTAAACAGATCCCTGTTCCCACACGGCATTTTGGAAAAAAATGTATATATTACATTTTATTATAAATAAATATATAATTTATTGAGTATGCTCCATTAGTCAGCGTAATGCTGCATACTATTTTACATTACATCACTTAAAGGTTAAAAATTCAATTTTCCTTAATTAATATAGTCTGCTCTATACATGAAATACGTCTATTTACATTTTTAAATTCGGAGTTCACTTCTGGACATCAAAGTCTACTGTTTTGACAAATGTATTAAAAAGTCTTAGATATTTGTTTATTAGAAGCACCTCTGTCTGGCCATTTGGTTTTCTGGAATTCTATAACGTGTTTCGGGTCATCTAGTTTTGGGCATGTGTAGATGAGGTGTTGTACTGTCTTGCCTTCTAATAGACAGGAACAAGTGGGGTGTCCTCTATTATTCTTATGTTGTACAGGTATGCCTTGGTTTTCACATGCTGGGTTGATTGGGATGTTTTGTTTCGTTCCTTGGATAACAGATGGAATAAACTTTCTGCATGTAGCACATTTGGTTGTGCAGGTCCACTCGCGTTGCCATCGAAGAAGCCCTTCCTCAATTTTGCTGACGGTTGAAGTTTTAGGTTGCTTATCATATGCTAGGACAATGTATTTTCAAGAGCTGCTTCTTTCGCTAATTTATCAACCAGTTCATTCCAAACGAAGGCTGAATGAATTTTGATCCACGCAAAATGTATTTTCCAATGCTGTAGCTTTAACCTCCTGATTTGGTCACGAATTTTCCCTGTGTTCGGTTTTTAACATTGTTTTATAGGATTGTTAATCTAAAACCTGAATTTTGTTATTTAAGTGGTAAGGGATTCCGTCGCATATTATGTCGTCCTCCGCGGTGTAACGGTAACCTATAGTAACCACTACACGTGCTAGGCTATAGTTCCCGAGGTCGCGGGTTCAAACCCGGTGGAGGGCGATGGATATTTCCGGGCGTAAAATTCCTTAGAATGACCTCATGTCGTAGATTTACGACACGTAGAAGAATCTCAAGCCCGATAAAGAGGTCTATGAACAAAATTTCCGGTCTTTCACATCCAATATAGAAGGGGACGCTAAGGACCCAGCAGTTAAAGAGCGTCCATAAATAAAACTAAATTTTTTTGTTTTTTATTATACAGCACTTTGTGACTTTGTCTTTCCTACAAGAGGTGTAGATAATCAATATCAGCCATCAGGATATACTAAAGTGCTCCGTTTACTGGAAGGATTTCAGTTTTACAGCATATTATAAAAATGTTCCACTTTACTTACGCAGAACTAGCAGACCTGCATTATGTTTATGTTGCTGCTTGGGGAAATACGAAAAGGGCACGAGATCTTTATACTGAGCTTTACCTAAGGAGACATTTGCTTCATCGCAGCACCTTTACCGCTGTACTTCAACGACTGCGAGAAACAGGAACTTTCCAAAAACAAGCGCATTGTTCTGGAGTCCAAAGAAATCTAAGAACAGTGGCTCTAGAAGAGGAGGATTTTGACCGGTTCCATAATAATTCTCCGTCCACAAGCACAAGAGCAATACCATGTATACAGTGACTTCGGTTACTAGAATTCTGCACGAATAACAAATTGCTACATTCGTGTCATCTCGTCCGAGTTCAACCACGGGGCCTAGATGACTTTCCACCCCGACTACGATTTGTCCGGTGGTTTCTTCATAAACGCATCATTCAAGCAAGAGTTCGTACAACCATATTGTGGATGGACGAAAAGGTTTTTACACGAGAGGGGTATTTAACACACACAGCAATCACATTTGGACGCAGAAAACCCCTAGAGATATTAGAGTTACCAATACCAACACCAGTTTGCAGTGGACATTTGGGCTGACATTGTAAATTATACACTCTTAGGGCTTTATTTACTATTTCGTTTGACGGGCCACATTTACCTACAGTTTCTACAACATACCTTGCCAGAACTTCTGGAAGGTGTTCCTTTAGGAATACACTAGTTACGCCATCCAAGGTGTTGTGACACCTGCACATTATTCGGTGACATAAGAGATTTCCTAAGGTAACATATCCTGATTGCTGGATCGGTAAAGGTGTACTAAAATCATGGCTAGCACGTTTACCAGATATAATCCCTTTGGAGTTTTTCCTTTGGGGACATGTTCGGACTCTTGTGTACGAAACGTCGGTTAACGTAATAGTGAAGAGGAGCTGATGACAGGGATCTTTGTAGCATTCGATGCTATTCGAGATATGCCAGGAATTTTTTTAAAGAACTCGGAGAGGACGCTATCAGCTATGCTCCGAAGTCAAAGATCGGAATGTTGAACATTTTTTATAAACACTTATGCACTCGTTCAATTCTTGTTTTGTTCTAAGTTTAACTATGTTTGAAATCCTTTAAAAACATATGTTTGCATCACTTAACATTGTTTTAAATTTCCTCCAGTAATTTGTATAATGGTTGAGAAAATCTGACCAATAATATTAGTTGCATATGTTATTGATAGTGACCTATATTTGCAGCTATAGATCGGTTAAAAACATGTTTTGACCTACTTCAGAGCACATGAATTTAATGTCATATAATTAAATAAAGAGTTATTAAACCAATTTAACAGAGTTTTGCATTATTTAAAATTAAACATACGGCTGCTCTTATTTCAAAACTCCTCCAATTGTGGCAAAACATGCGTAGCGAGTTCGGCGGAATTTCATCTAACCCGACGCGACGTTTGATAAACGTTCAATGCGAACTAGCTAGCTCGATAACAAGACGTTTACGGGCATACATTCCCTAAAGGATAAATACTCAAATAGAACCCCTGAATCGCGTCTTAAGATTATCGGTGTTATTCTGACTCATTCTGTATGTAGCCGCTGCAGTTTTCGAGAGAGTTCTAGAATGTTCTGGAGGCAAGGAGAAAGAAGCTTTCAGAACAATCCCATTATCTCTCTATAGCGCTTCTGGTGTTAACGCTGGGTGAGAGCACTTATCTCTTCAACCGGCCAGTCGGTCAGTTGGCTTCCTCTCGATAAACTCGGATATAGCTGTTGCTTCACGTATACTATTATAAAAATGATTTGAGTACCACTGTGTTCGATATTTACAACAATAATGTGTCTGAAACCTTCTTGTGTATTGTTGAAATAGTAGGTTACATTGCAGTTGTCCCCCTTATCAGAAACCACCACCCAATATTATATGAACGATCTGTGACATCACCAACATTGTCCATTATAAGGATTATAATAAAATAAGATAGTACATACCTGCACTCTGGTACAGTTACCCTCTTAAAAATGTCCTTTTCAGCATAGTTTTTGTGTACTAATCCTTTCACTTTAACATTACGTATAATATCTTGCTTATATTTATCTTTATTCGCAACACATTTTCTTCGCGTTTGTCCCACTTCATCACCACTGTCATATTGGACATAATCTAATGAATACAGAATAAATACATACACGTCACTTATAAATAGAGCGATTATCTTTTTATAAGATACAAAACTATCATTACAACCTTTACATGTGTGGCAATAATGGAAAGCGTAGCTTGTGAGCGGTTTAGTTTGGAACAGGAACATGAACATGATTTGTTACCTTTTCAAACTAAACGAAAGTTTCATACGCATTTCTACAGCTGAAAGAAGTGTCATATGTTTACTTTTGCAATATAATTTGATGTATGAAAGATGAGAGAGCACTCCGTTGGAAAAACTGTACAATCTTGAAAAATCGACACTTGTTACCTTTTTTAAATAAGTTATTCAATTGAATAATAATATTTTAACATGCCTGCAAAGGATTATACTTCTGGCATTGGCACTCCAAAAGTGTGATGTGTCATTTTTACATAATTTTCTCTGGTCAGTTTCCTTTATTCTTACATTTATTCTAAAAATATTCTTACAGAAGCTTGTTTTTCCGTCTTCTTCATATTACTCAAGATGAACGTTTAGAGAAATTGTTGTATTACATGCTTCATTGTATGTACAAAGGTGATAACAGGAGCTGAAGCGATAGTGAATTTCTAAAAAGAGACTCTCTGTATGCTGGCTTTGAAAATCTATATTCTTTGTTATATATACGACACGGGAAACAAAACTATAGTGGCTTCAAAAATATATGATTAATGCCACAAAAATTAATTTGCAAAAATGTGTTTAACTATTTCTATTTTGCATTTGGTAAGTTTTTCCACTCTCTCATGATTCATCAAAATTATACAACATTTACCCAGAATGAAGAGGGCTTCCCAGAGTTTTACAGAATTTTTAAAGGTATACATTTTATAACTCATGCAAACGTTTTAAACACGTTACTTTTTTGAGAAAATAATAAATAACAAAAGTATTTCCATGTTGAATGTAGTTTGGGGTGGAGGAATTTTCCTGAAAATTTTCGTTTCGCAACCTTGAAAGATTCTCAGCTTAAATGCCAAATTTGGTGTGAGAAATTTTGTTTTTGAGTTACACTGTTCACAGACATTAACACATACACGCGCGCGTACTTTTTTCTAATTTTGTTGGGTTCAGGTGACTTCAAGGATGTATTTCTGGTGAATTTTTAGTGGAATGCAACCGTTACTCTTCCTACTATAAGTGATAGAGAAAGCAAAAATAGTATACATAGGTGTACCCCCTTAAATCTAAAAGCTGTGATTTTTTTCTATTAGGTAACTAATTTTGCTTGGAGTTGTCCATTATTGCAATGAACATAAACATCAGGCATGCCCATGCGTCACAGACTAATCATTATACATTTATTACAGTTCGAAATTGTCACTACACTAGCGGCATATTGAAACATTTACCATGCCATTACATTAATGCAAACATAACAACGGCATTTATGAATACTGCTCTCGTTGTTACTTCCGGTTTATTTAACTGAATCAGTAACGGCATACAAGAATTTGCACCGAGAGCGCTAGATGACGTTACAGCGACATTTTGCTTTCTAACTAGCTTATGTAGAATATGATAATAACAATAATTATTAATTATTATTATTATTATTGATCGTCCAATCTCAGATGCTTGGGATATACAGGGTGGACCATTCAAGTTGAGACTGTACAATATCTCCAAAACTAAACGTTGTAGAAAGAAATGCCTTTAAAAATTTTGCTTGATATTATGATATTAAATTACATTAGTCCTGTTTTGTTTGGAGGACGTTATGATTGCCATTGTAAGGTAAATCTAATTTCTTTAAATGGAATCTACAATTGGCGGCTCAAGAACGCTGCCCGTTAACTTATTACATTTTTAAATACGCAAGCTAAAAGGGTGTGTTGCAAAGAAATGCTTTTAAAGTGTTTGCAGCAGCCGAATGCAGACCGTGATACTTTAAGTCCAGGTTCATTAAGGTGTTTACTATACTGCAAATGTATTACAATGTTTGTTCGAATTGAAAACTGAAGTCAAATAAAGCCTCCTCTTCCTCTGGGCTTGTATTTATATATGCTGACTGAAATATGGGAAGTATCCATCCTACATATATAGTCATACTATTGTTTTATGTACTGTTCTATTATTTCTGAAATGTTGGTAACATTTAATTCTCCCCTAATGTCTATATTTCTCTGATAGTCCAGAAACGAAAATCTAGCCAGAGGTCTTGGTAGTTTAATTTCTGTTATTTCAACATCCTTTTTCACGTTACATCGTGATTTTTCGTGCAGGAAGGGCCTGGTTGGACTTGGTGGCTGGCGGAGGGCTTGGTGGCTGATGCTGATCGGCGTAGATGTCCGCGCACTCTCCAGCAGACTATCCCCACCTCTCGGATAGCGCGTTTAGGAACTCTCGTTGATTGCTGTCTAATACGATGTTTGATGAGTGTGCCGTCTTATGATCCAGGGAGTAGAAAGTGGTACATGATAAAGAAACCTGGTTATATCTTTTTCGTACACTAACAGAACCCGCAATTTCGCTCATATCCCGTTGAGCCTTTCCCCTCCTCATTCTCACTCATCACTCACTCACTCATCACTCACTCACTCACTCACTCACTCACTCACTCACTCACTCACTCACTCACTCACTCACTCACTCACTCACTCACTCACTCACTCACTCTCTGCCATATCAGTTGTAGTATTATTTCCAAATTCATAAATGAAGTAACTTTTTCAGATTAGCAGAAGTCAAGTTATTACGTAATCTGTTTAATATTGCGTTTAATACTCAGTGAGGGTGCACAAAAATCAAGAAAGACAACTTAATGATTTAGAAGAAATAAAACAACTAGTTTTGCAACCTAGTTATTTACATGTATGACATTTTCTGTGCAATACATTACACTTTAATAACAGAGTAAATAAACGAGTGCATCCGAAAGTTTTAACTTTTTACTTCTTCTTTCCCTGTTTACCCTTCCCGTTGTTAGGGTTACACCTCAGGACTTAAAAAACGTGTGCCTGGGGTCAGACGCCTGTCGGAGAGCACAGACTTCGGATCAGAGGGAACAGACAGAATGGGTGATCAGCCCGAAGCCTGATATGAAAGTGAGGAAGGAGATGATATGAAATGACAGTGAGATGAATGAAAGGTAAGGTAATGATGGAGCAATTGATGGAATGAATGGTGGGGGAAATTGGAGAACCCGGAGAAAACCCACCCAGACGCCGCTTTATACACCACAAATCCCACATGCTATTCCCTGGGATTGAGCCCTTGGTGGGTTAGACCTTTCGCCTTGGTGAGAGGCGAGCGGTCTAATCACTCGGCCACAGCGGCACCTTTAACTTTTTACGGTAATCATAAAGATCTTAAATTCTTAATTTAGGAATAACATATTAAAGAATAAACGTTTCTCTGGTTTTGTATTCAGAGAGACGCTGTTTACTACAGTGAGTAAAAAACGACAACGATGGTCCACGCTGTAACTATTTCATGCATATAAGCAAATAATAACGAAGAATTAGTGAAATGTGAGTAATTTGGGGAATGTCATACCGGCATATTGCAGTGGTAGCTGAGTTGGATAGAACAATGTCACGGAAAGCCGAAGATTCTGTGATTCAAATCCCGGCCTTCTGTGGCTGGTTTTGAATTTTTCAATCTGATTCGGCCTTTCCAATTAGCATGACTAGTTAAATATTCATCCTATCGTAATTTTGTAATGGTTAATCTTGGGGAAAGATTAGGCGTGCTTATAAACTTTCGTTGTGTAATACTTTTCACAACACTCAATAATAAATGACTATGTTTCCCATTACCCCATTCTTTTTACCCTTTCACTGTTAGCGACGCAGCGAACCACTGTTTTCTTTCCTGATCGTCAGTTGCGATTCACTTTGGTTTCTTCTTCCGGCGTGATGACATCTGAACTCTGGGATGCGTTCTATCCTCTGAATGATCTGTGTGTGTATTTACACCATTTTGGGTTTTAGTTTGGGGAGGGGTTTGGAACTCCTATTTGTGGAATAAGTGTGTTTATGTGTATTTTGCCCTGGTGGCTGTCAAACCTGAATAAAACAGCATGAATTCGTTTTAGAATTACATGTTCCCAAATTGTCCTGTTATTTCTGCAGATGTCCCTGTTTGGCACACCTGTATTTCTCAGAGACAGTGCATCTGACATTGCCCTCATTTGTGGCGCACTTAGCACTTTACCGTAGGTTAGTTCATGTTACGATGGCGTTTCTCGGTGAATCCGATTCGGGCGTATCACAGAATGTTTATTGCCAAATAAAAAAAGAAGAGAGTTCGTTTGACAAAAACAGCCGAGCAGCTAAAAGAATAAAGGGATTGTGTTCGAGAGTTCTGGCTTCTCATTCGCTATGTCCGGGGTTCGATTCCCGGATGAGCGGATAATTTTGCTTTAACCAGAATCATTGACTATCAGCGTTTGAGTCTGGAAGTATGACCGTGGAAGTAACTGTGAGTGTGCTTAGGAATAAAAAGTGATGAAAACTAACGTTAAGAAACCTACAGTTCAGCAAGTATAAGCCCCAACACCACCAGTTGTTTATCAAGTCAAAGCCCCCGATATAACCATAGAAGTTAAAGGCGGTTACACAACTGAAGCAATAAAAAAGGTTGTGCTATAAAAACGTTTGTTTTTATAACACAAAAAAGCCTCGCAACAAGTTGTGCACTAAACCTGTGACGTTTAAGTCCCTGGAAATTGCTGTTTATTTCTAACATTATGCTTCACTAAACATATATGTTGAAAACAAATCAGTGAATTATGTGTGAAGGTTAATGCACATTATGTCTTATACTTAAACCATTACCTGTTAAACTCTGCGGTGATTGCACAGTACAATCACGGAATGAAAGTCCAGTATGTTTACAGATTATGCATTTATTAAGTAAATCGCACGTATACCTGTAAAAGATAATTGGAAGTTGGAAATCAAATATTTGAATATTTGAAGGAAAAGTAACAGTGGCACACCAGGCAATCTATGCTTATGTTAAAATTTTAACAGAAAACTTTCTGGTAATTTTCGAAGTTTGCTGAATGATTAATTGATACTAACGTATATAATAGGTTACCTGAAGCTAAAATTTGCATTTAAATTGTTTCTTGTTTGTGTATCTAAGTATGTGCGTTAGTTATCTTTTCATATATAAGAACGGCAGAATCGACTGTTGTAAAATATTACTCCTTATTTCCGAATTTAGACAACGGGGTAATACATACTCTCTTAATTACTTTCCCCAAGGGGGATCTATTGATGTGCAGAAGAAAAAATTTAAACATTTCCCTTATTACGCAATTTTTGAAAACATTTACAATACAAAAGTTCAGTCATGGCATTTCTGACAAGTTTTGTTATTTACAAAATTTGCAAAATTGGATGAATATTCAAGAATTGTATCAACTTTTCGTTGCTACTATTCATAGCCATTCGTAGTAAACTGTTATTACAAGAAGCAACATATTTCCGATTACATTACATGTTTAATTTTTAACTTTTTATTTGTGTTTTAATTATTATTAACACCTCTGAATAAGCAGCTTTATTAACAGTTTTTAAAACATCACATAACATCTAAGTTATACTGAGAGGAGAGGGGGATGATGGCGACGCAGGGAGATAGTGAGGGAATGAGAAGGTGAAAAGGGAGACAGATGGGGAGAAGAGGGAATAGAAGGGGAGTTAGGAGAGGGGAAAAAAAGACGAAGACTGTGAGAAAGGGGGACGAAGGAGAGAGTAGAGAGGAATCTCCGCATTAAACACAATAAAGGGAATAGATCTGCGAATCTGCTAGTAAAAGAGTAAACTTGACTTGAAGGAGCAGTATTAATGAGACTGCCTTTATTTTACAGATAATCATAAAAGAAATTGTTTACGCCGTTAAATTCGGCAACTGTTTAGCGTGGCCTGCACGGCGGAAACATAATTTAACAGCTGCCACCGCAGACGAGTATATTAAGTTTCATAGAAATTGAACCAGCTATTCATGAATGAAAACTTAATGTGAACAAATTATTCATAATCATTTAAAGTGCTGTTTTTCGCTTGTGTAGCCAAGTATATGCGCTATTACTAGCTATTTATCCAGAATCGGAAATTACCAGAAATATTTTTGTTACAGTTTTATTATATGTTTATATATTATGATTGCACTTGAATAGATAATGTAACGATATATAGGTATGAACGTCCTATCTACATAGACAGATATTCGAGTTTTAGAGGGTTTATCTAGTGGGGCGAACTACGCAGGCCTGAAGATCATGAAGCCAGGCTGCTACTGCAGTGTCCTAGTGTTTACACCGCTAATGTCCGAGTGGTTTTTTGTTGCATGTGGTTTGGTATTTAGAGCTACCATGGAAATACCAGCCGCCCGCAAGCACGATCTAACACTTGTATCATTTAATGAAAACACACTGGGTCAAGTGTTCTCCATATTAACGAAACATAGTGGGCTTTGAAATAGCATAGCAATGTGGCTATCTTACTCCCACATACCGGCAACCAAATATATACTCCGTACAGCGTTTTAAGGGCGCTCGCATATCATTGCACCATTTTCTGGTATCCTTTAACCACTGGAGCGTTTCCAACAAGAAAAGACCAAAGCAAATTTAATACTCTTAGTTGACAGATGTCTGATTATTAATAGCATTGCTTCTGTTTTAGGCAATTCCCTAAAACATAGTCAAAAATATTATTGCAAGTTAGCGATGAACAGAATTACGAAGCTCTTCGCTAAAAATGCAGGGAGCGCGTTCAACGTCCATAACGACTTACTTATTCTCTAAAATATTTTAGGTTCTGTGTTTTTGTTTCGTTTATTGACCTAGAACCTTGATATATTTCGTTTAAAGGGGTAGTGACTACCATATTTAAAACGTAGAATTCTTATTTAGAACAGCCACACGACACTGTCTATCCAGTATATTTATTATTATTATTATTATTATTATTTATATTATTATTATTATTATCTCAGAGAGGCTTATTTTTCGTTTTGCCAATATTGACCCATTGAAAATGGCATACATCAGGTAACATTACACTATTTGTTTAAAAGCAGGATATAATTATATGCTAGTCATGATGTAGTCTTTGTATGTGCTCATGACAAACAAAAGAACAGCAACTTAAACATTTCAAAGCGTAATGTTTAAACACGAAAAAATTCAAACACTGAATATTTTGGAAATGGTTAATGCCAGAAAATGGTTTACAATATAACGATGCCTACTTTTTATGCAGTAAGTTTTTTACCATCTCTGAAGATTTTGCATTAATTTTGAATTTAAGAAGAATGAAGAAAACTTTTCATGAAAATTTTTGACTTAAATGCTGAAGGACTGCAGAATGAGATTAGGGTTTATCAGACTTTTGATTTTAAGTTATGCTACTCTCTCTTTCTCCCCCCTCCCACACATGCACACACTAGAAGCCCTTCAAAGGTAAAAATATCTTATCTATATTGTGACTCAGCGGCTATGGCCATAGGTTATCGGGAGGTCTGCGCCGGGCAGTCGGAGTAAACAACGATAACGGCCACTCGCCTGCGTAAACACCGGGCGAGTTATCACCAGATAACGTTACCAGATTCTTTTCCTCCCCTCCTCAGAAAGTGTGTCAAAATAGTTCTAGAACGTTCGAGAACCTTATGGAAAGATTCCACAGACTATCTAGGTTACATAAGCGATCGTTCTCGCGAGAGCAGTAGGTGGCGAGTGAATGGCGACAGTAGAGTGAGTCGCGTCGTTAGACGGTGAACGAGCGAGTTGGGGGCGAGTTTCCCGTGCGACATCAAGAGCTATTCTCCTAGCGATTGGTGACAGCTGTTGTGACGTGCAGCGAGTGGTACTGAGGAGAGACGGGTTGTGGAGGACGGAGAATTGAATTAGTTCACTTATTGAAGTGACAATGTGAACTCCCAATGAAGGTGAACTACATAAAAACGGATTAGTGACGGTGAGAACTGAGAGAAGTGGCAGTTAAAAATAAAACTGAACAAAGTCGCTAAATGCATGTTTTTTTTATAGAAACTTCATAAAACACTACGGATTACCTGACGTTGCACGGTTAGCTTTTTAAACTCGGATTGCGATTTAATTAATTTCATTTACCTTACACCTTTCTTTATCAAACGATTATACAATGATCTAGAAAATTTTTATGGCGAATCCTCCCCTTTACGCCTTATAATTGTAGTTTTGTACAGATCCGGATATTCCTATTAAGAATAACAAATTCCGCGATATTCACGCAAAAGGATGTGAAACTCAGCGAAACGTCTGACTTTCTCTACCTCCCCCCGACAATCTTACGGGTACTGGAAATGCTGCGTAACCTGAGTATAATTACCTCTTTGGCAGTTGAACAAGCATCTTTCCGAATGGTTGAACAATTTTTTAGATAATTTCAGTAGATGATTGGTTAGTTCTATAGTTATTCAATAACATAAACGTTACATATATTCACATAATACAGAAAACCGTAACATATACAACGAAATATAGGTGAAGCTGAAGTGATATGAAGATTACCCGCCACCAGGTCACCAAGTAAGCGCTTTGGAAAAGACACAGTCTGCGGCCATCGAGAAAAATCACCTTTGAGTTGTTAACTATAAAATATTGGCTGATTGCTTTTCAATGTTTCAATGCTAGCTACAGCTTTCTCACTTTGTACAATTATTCAGCATTCCGTGCTGGAAAACTTCATAACATATAAAAGAAATAAAATATAATTTTCTTACAAGAAGGTTATTGCAATATTTAGGCATTGGCATCGCATGCGTATCGTGCAGTTATAACATACAATTCTCTTTTGTTTTGCTGTGCCTTCCGTTTTATTAGTTGCTGAATCATGACCATCTACATGTATTTTTTGGAATGAAATATCCGCGACATTTGTCTTACTTTATATGCAACTATTTCCTACTCCATGGCATTCTCAACGAAAAGTCAAAACCTTCTTCACAAGTAAGCTCTTTTATAACTCCAAAATCTTCGTATTCTAGTAAGTAGGTTTTGTAAATAATTTTAGTTTTGAATTTAAATTTAAATTAGAGAGTGTTTTATAGCCCATGTTCGTCAGAAAGGTTAGGATACCGGATTTACTCTATTGCCTTAAACTACAATATCTACTTTCGAATTGCTCCATATTTTTTCAAAGAGTGGAGTAATTTTTATGAGATCAGACAAAGGCCTAAAATACTTAACATGTCCTGAAGCATTATAAATAGTATTTTAAGCATACAGGGTGTTAATTAACAACAGCTAAATAATTTCAGAGAGTGTAGAAATGTATTATATAAGGGATTTGAAATAGGTTAAGCATATCCTAGTTTTATGGTATTAAACGTTTTAACATCAGATGCTGATAGGTCGGTGTTAAAGCCAAGCCGGGTGGAAAACTGGTCTAGAAAGTCTTTAAAGCTGCTTCACTTTTCAGCAGCTAGTTATGAGCGTTTTCAAGAATAGTGCTGTAAATGTTTCTCAAGTCTAACTAACCATTTGACAGTGCGGCACTGAACGTCGATGAACCCCTATCAACAAGGGGAACTGTTATGCCAAGAGCAACAAGGCGTGATCGTGTCCGACCCCATGCTAGTTTACGTGTGTTTTGCTATAACAAATATATGGTAATGCTTAATAATGATACCAAAGATACTTTAATCTGTTTAATTTCTAATCATTTGCAGAATTCACCCAAGACAAGGAAACAAAGGTCATTGCAATTTATTTTTGTTCCTATACATCTTACTTGAATAGATTGCAATATAAAAATGAATATCATACACTAATAAAAATGACTTAAGACTAAATAAACAAAAGTTGAATTTTTTCACTATTCTCCATGTCATTTTTCACAACAATGCATTGTCGGTCTTGTATACCTCATGACTTTAGACATAATATTGACCCAAGTGATGTACGATTCATAACCATCTGTTACCTCCGGGTACACATAGAACCATTCAAGGGTTCTGGAGGGTCCCCACAATGCTACCGGTGCCTGGGGTTTAACCACTCCAGCCACTTCTGCTTCCGCAACCTACGCTGCTTGAGGTGCCAGGAAGGCAGTGATTGCTCCAGACGACCACCTCCGTCAGCAGCCCCCAGGGTAGGGGAGGCAATCCATCAATATCGAGCCAGACACAGCATCCACCTTCTCCGGCGCGGTCACGTCACCAGGATCAGCCAGCTCGCCGTCAAAGACTTTCCTATGCAGCAGTCGTACAGGGTACATCGAGTGGACCTACTATGTCATGGGCCCTCACACGAACTCACCCTCAAACTACACAATCATCAGCTTCAGCTCCCCCTAAACCACCCCGTCCTGCAAGGACCAAGAGGCGTCGCCCAGCTCGCGAACCGGACTCGGACTCCGAGACCCCGTGTGAGCGTGGTACTTCCACGCCCCCACCCGGTCGAGGCCCGACAAGGTGAGCGGCGGACCGACGCCCTTGCCCACTTCTCCTACCCCTCTCCCGAGACGAGGCCCAACCCCTCCTCCTGCACTACAGCTCTCTGATGTGCTGGGGTGGTTGCAGCAGTTGCTGCAGCTCCACGGCCAGCGCATCTGCGATCTGCTGGTCAGGTTCCTCTCCACATCTGATCCTGCCGCAAAGATGGTTATTGCCATGGAGGGGCTCACACTCCTTACCACTATCATCCAGACGGCCCGGAATGGCGAATCAAATTAGGTCTCGTACCTCTTTTCGGTTCGCGTTCTGGAACGCGTGTGGCATGACGGATCAGGGGAATGAGCTTCAGCACTTTGCCGGCTCATATGCCTTGGATCTCATCTTAGTCGAGGAAACACATCTCCACCCAAATACCCCTTTCCGCATACTGGGTTTCAGCTGCCTAAGGAGTGACCGTGTGGGCCGCCGAGGAGGCGGCAACGCGGTTCTCGTGAGGAACAGTGTAGTCTATAGAGCAATCCTACTCCCGCCACTTCAAACCCTGGAGGCCACGGCCGCCGGTATTGATCTCGGCGGTAAGGAAGTTATGATGGTGTTTGTTTACCATCCACTCCGAAGGCTGTTCGTACTTAACGATTACCTTTCCATCCTCGCCCTACATCCTAACGTTATCATGGCTGGGAACTTCAATGCCAAACATGTGCGTTGGCATTGCGGTCCCCGGGCGGATAGACGAGGCAATGAAATTATACGCATGGTGGATGCGGACTCTCATCTCAGGTTAGAGGGCCTCATAGCAACCCACATACCTTCCACGAGGTCGAGGACGAGCTTCCGTTATCCACTTCGCGATCATCAAGCATTTCAACTTTCATCTCTAACTCACATCACTCAACGCACTACACTCAAAACGCAATACCGTGTTAGTTGAGGTTAACACTAAGGTTACCAGCCACGGCGTCTCGGTTCAACACAGGGAAGTCGATTGGGTCTGCGTCAAGGTTTGTCTCCACGACTCCCTTCCACCCAACCCTAGAATCACCGACGTCCCAACCCTGGAGGTGGCGGTCTCCTCCTTCGCCTCCATCGTGGTACGAACGATCCACAACCTTACTGACAACACCCCAACTCCCTTGCACCCTGACGTCCTTCCTGTTGAACTATTCCTGCTTAACAGTCGTTCCTGGCCGGCACGCAGACTCTACCAGCGTCACTGCACGCCACATAATCGAGCTCTTCATAGGCCGTGAGGTCCGTCGACGCCTACGCGAACACAGGGTGCGCGCGTGGGCGGACACGATGACCCGTATGAACCTCGAGAATGGCGACGTGTGGAGGATTGCCAAAAGACTCCGTAATCGTGGAGGTCAATATTCCTCCCCTCTCCAAGGCACCCTAGGCCTGACATACCACCCCCAAGCCAAGAAAATGTGTTTGCCGACTATTTTGAGAGGACAATGCGGCCTCGAGAGACCCTCAGGACGGTGCCTTTTCCGAACGCCCTCGGAGGGAAGTATGCCGATTCCTTGGACGACCCCCCGATGATGCGGATCGATATCCAGATGTAAGATCTTCTGAAATCCAGGGCGGACTCCGGCGTCTCAACCCCAAAAAGGCAGCGGGGCCTGGCGGGCTTACACCTGCCTTGCTACGATGTCTTCCCTTTCGAGCTGTGCTCTTTCTTACCAGGGTTTTCAATATGTGCTTCGCCCTGCGCCACTTTCCACGTGAGTGGGGGGAGGCTCGGGGATTTGTATTTTGAAGCCGGAGAAAGATCCGGTACATCCTGCCAACTACAGATCCATAAGCCTCCTCTCTGTACTCTCGAAAGTCTTCGAGAAGACCATATTTGCCCGCTTGTCTCACACCTTGAGAGACATTTAAGCCATCCCTCCACATCAGTTCGGCTTCCGTCCTGGGCACTCGACTCCCCAGCAGGTGCTGCGCGTGGTAGAGGCCGCTGCCCTGGGTTTCCAGGACAGGGCTTACACCGCCGCGGTTTCTCTGGATTTCGAGAAGGCCTTCTCGATGACCTGGCATACGGGTCTTCTCCTGAAGCTCACCCAACTGGAGCTCCCTACACACATCATACAACTTTTACACACATACCTAAAACATCGCACTTTTATAATTTCAGTTGCGGGACACAAATCAACACCGAGGCGGAGTCCCCGAAGGGTTCTATGTTATCCCTCACACTCTTCAGTGTATATGTGGTCGACCTACCCACAGAGCAGCACGTCAATATGCTGATGACATGCTCCTGTATTGTACAAGTAAAAACCCACGCAGAGCCTTCTACCCCATTCAGAGACACCTCCGCCTCCTTCAAGAGCGGTGCAGGCGTTGGCGATTATCTATTAACCCGGCAAAAAGCCACGCCATTCTCTTCACTAAGCGCCGCTTTCCCGCAATCCTCTCCACATTCAACTATCTCAGGAGACGAATAGAATGAACGAATGCCATTACCTAATTGGGAGTTAAGTTAGATAAGGGCCTAACTTTGGAGGGACACATCTGGCTCTGGGGCTACGGCTTCATTGTACCCCATGCTGAGGTCGGCGATGCCTGTCCCTCTTAAGTTAGCGCTTTTTCGAGCGCTCATAATCCCCGACCTGCTCTACGCTTGCGAGATCTGGGGCATGGCCACAGACTCCAGTCTGCTGCTTCTGCAACGGGTGCAGAATAGGGCCTTCGGGCTATCTATTCTGTAAACCGCTCCTTCCCCATGAGACAGCTTCAGGAAGCCTCATGTCTTCCTTACTGGAGGATGAAATTAAGCACCGGGCCGCAAAACTTTACTACCAGTTGCCATACCATCAGAGTGCCCTCGTTCGGTCTCTTGGGGATTATAACACCATAACAAGCCGCTTGAGGCGTCACCGGCTTCCCCGCCTGGCATGTGGGCATATCCGGTAACAACGGAGCACCTCCACCAGCAGCTAAGGCTGAGCTCCTATATAATCCCTTCAAGATTAGCTTGGACTTCAAAATTACTATCCCTACACTTTAAAAATGCAAAATTACTAACACCAGTGGTTGCACCATGACCGGCAACCGTTGAGCAACAAAATTTATTACCTCCTTTCTCTCCCCTACAAAAATCTCAACCCCCACCCTGTAACCCCCATTTCCCATCACTACGTGGTTAAGCCCTAATTAGGGCAGGAACACACCTAACACACCTTCGGGATGCCCGCCAATATGTCGTCGTCGCACGATTCACAGAAAGAACTTAATCAACGCATAAAGTGTCCATTTTAGTCATCATTGCGCAAGCAAGCAGGGCATAGGACTGTTTTATAATCCCCAAATAAGTACTGATTCATTTAGCACAGAATTAATTGCTTTTCCTGTCTCTTTGTCTATCCAAAACTGGCATCTTCGTCGCTTCTTCGCTAGCTGCTGCTGATGGCGATGACGAAGATCGCAGGTTTGACCATCTTTTTCTTCTACTTCTTTCCCTGTTATTCCTTTAATAGAATCCCGTAGTTTTCCTGGAAGACTCATGTTGTATACCCATAGCAGGATGTTTTAGGAATGAAGAACGCTCTTGGTTGGAGTACTTTTCCTTGTTGATATTCCACCTTGTAGAGGATGTGTGAATTCATGCTGGCAAAATCCAAAATTCCATAGAAATATCTCAAGGGCCAGCGGCTAGTTTTCCGTTTGATTGTCTTGTCATGAGTTGGTCAAATACATCATTACCTCCCTTTGTCATACTCAAAACTCAGTGATTCCGGATTCGTTTGTTTCATTTATGTTACTCCGATCGTGCATGGAAGACAGTAAGAGGACCTTCTTCTTAATTTTTGGTGTATGTGATACATGTTTTATTTGATTCTTACAAGAAGCGCGTAGACATTACTGGAGCCTTTTTACACATTGATGGAGGAATTTGAGGTTCATTTTTCCTCGACCATTTACCAACTGTTGTAAGATTTAACTTGGTTAATTCATCTGCCAGTTCACATGACGAAAATCAATTATCTATGTGATGTTTCTGTTTGCACCTTTTAGTGTCTCATAAGACAATAACGTATTGTGTTGGTTTTCACAATTCACCTTGTTGCTTCATTGCTTCCTTTCCAACATATGGAATCCCTCCCCCCAAAAATAGAATATTTTTGCATACCAAAGATAGAAAACTTTCAACCCATATTTATCAGGTTTCTTTGGCAAATACGTTTTTGTGTGGATATCTTCCACGCAAGCTAAGAAGTTCTTCGTCCATTGTTAAATGTTAAATGGTGTATAGTTTGCACTGAATTTTGTTGAAACAAATTCCAAAATTCTCAAACGCAGCAAATTTGTCACTGAGCTTTCTAGCTCCACGAGTGCTTTTTTTCGTTAAAACGCAGCACTCTTGTAAGAAAATCAAATCTATTGTTATACAGAACCCCTCGGAACATCGATGGGCTGTACTTCAGAGAAAACATGTCTCTTGTGCTCAAGCTGTAGCACAAGTGAAAACCCCACTGATGTAAAACAAACAAATTAGAGCTTTCATTCCCAAGGCATCTGTGTGATGTACATACCACTGCTTTGATTCAAGTTTTTGTGACACTCGTTCTACCTCTTTGTTGATATATCGTACCAATAAATCAATAATACCTTCAGTGATAATTTGTGAAAATAAAACCAATTCCTCTGTTACCACCTTGGCTTTCCGTTTTGGTTTAAGAAGGTGCGTAATTATGTTTTTCTTTTGAATATTTTCAATTCAGTGGCTTATTACTCCATATTGTTTCTAAATCATTTCTCAATTCAAAATGCAAATCAGTGTCTAGATCAGAATCGACACCGGAGTCAACCATAACATCCTCTGCACCATGTATATTGGTCATCATCATTATGTAGCACATAATCTGCTGATTCCGAACATGATGCTAATATTATTCTCTATCTGACTTCTGAAACTACCTGTAGAGCTCCTCTGCAATCTCTTCTGGAGTAATGATCCGTTTCTTAGTTGACATTTTGTCGCTGGAAAGAATTAATATACCTTACATACTGTTTACTTTAGCTACGTTACATACAAGGTGGGTCGGATCCGACTCTCTAATTGTCGCTTCCGCAATAATGAGGAAGATATGCAAGACAGAAAAAGAGTAAGACTTTCCGAGTTGGTCAACGTGTAGTAGACAACTAAGTGAAAGGTTACCGCAATCTACAGTGTTTTAGATGAAAACGCACCAAAGAAAAGCTTCGGGTCGAATCCGACCCCAGCCTTGCTGATAGAGGAGTAACTAACTGCTTTCTTGCGTTATGCAGTTTACTCTAGAGGCACCTCTTTAGCAACTCGTGGTCTAATGCATAATGCAAGGTCTGGGTTAAATTCTTATCATGCAATTAACTTTCTTTTAAAAGAATATATAGAAGCGCTACATTACGCATACAAAAGGAACAATTCTCATTGTTTACTACAATAACAACTACTACCATTTATTTTCTTAGGCTTACTGCGAATGATAAGCTGAGAATTGTATGTGAGGCAACTTGGAGATCATTTACGCCTCTAAACTTGCAGTTATGCGTCTTATTTATGGTGAAACAAGAAATAATGATTTAGCAGCTACAACGTCGTACAGGGAAAGCTATTCCGATAGACGCCAGCCACACCACTCCACTTTTCAGTCTATCGATAGTCGTTTGCCAGAATGTGGAATCCTCAATATAAACAGGAATGATAAGAGCTACTCGAACTTGATGAAATTGAGGAAAACGTTCTGCATAGAATTTCAGAAGACCCATCTACAGTATTGCACGTGCACTGGCACTAACCACGTTGGTGTGTGGCACTCCATATACAAAAAAAATCCCCTTCACTGTCAAAAGATGCAAACACTAACCCGACGTTTTTTGGCTCCGTGTAAAATTTTATAATGGGCTTTTACTGCAGCAATCAGAATTCTGTTCGTCGGTATAATCCGCCGATGAGACGTGTTCAGCAGGAATGGACTAGTTTTAAACTCACTAAACAGCCATGTGTGGGGTTGTGCCAGTCTACATGCTGTGCGGAGAACAGTCACCAGATGTTTCATATGAACATACGGATTGGAATTACTTCAGGCTATGCCATTGGCGCATATCTGATTCCTTCTCTGCAGATTCCACGCCGAATGTAGCTGCAACATGATGGAGCTCCTCCCCAGTTATCTCTGGCTGTGCGAAAGCATTGAATCAGGCCTTTATGCCCAATGGATCGAAAGTGGGAGGTCAACTATAGCTTGCTTACCAGGCTCTCCGGTTCGCAATCCTATTGATATCTTATTTTTGGGGCCACCTCAGGTGTCAACTCGGAAGAGGTATTAAGTGTTCAAATAGTTGCAGCCTCTGATGTCACTCGTATTCTGCATACAGCAGGAATCTTAGACAGAGTACGGCAAACGTTCCTGCGCGGTTGTAAATTTTGCTGTGAAAATGCAGGTTGTCACGTTTAATAGTTTACTTAAAACCGCTGTAAACGCTTGGATTTGTTTGCCTGCTTTTATTTTAGTATTTCATCCTTTAAATCACTTTCTGTTATTAAGTACAGAATGTGACTTCTATTGCATTAAGCATGATTCTACCTTTTGTAAACAAGGAGTAATAATTAAATGAATTTGTATCCCAAGATTTAATTGTGTAATTGTGTAAATAGAAACATCATAAAGCTTAGGCTAAAATAGTATCATTATGCTCTGCTCAAAAAAAATGAAATAGATAAATGTGATGAATGAGACTCGAACTTGAAAATAAGATTACCTCTTACTCGAAAGCTAATTTCATATCCATTGCATCACTGAGAAACCTCTGAAACCTTCGTTATCGTGTGTTATGATTTCAAATGGTATCTTCATTAGATAGGGCCGTTTTGGCGCTTTAGAAACTTATAATCATATTTTCGAAATGTTAACCGACGTTTTCCATTTCAGACTACTTGTTTAAGGCACTCCCATACACTGAAATTATTTCAGTGTAAATCTCTTAACACCCTGTATAGTAATGGCTGCAAGAACTGTAAGCCAGTGCTTCATAATAAGCACATTTTATCCAGGGATAGTAGAAGTGAGTACCTGGGAGTTGCTGTACTGGGATTGCTCATGCCATTTCACGCCCGATTTGCCGTGACCAACCGGTAGCGTTGGTCCGTGAAACTATCCATCATTGTGTACTCCGAGCGGGGCTTGATTCCTGTACCACTACATTCCTATAAAGATTACAATTACTCATTTTATACTTAGCTAAGCGGGATAGATCCTTTTTCATATTTCCAACGGTGCATAGCAATTTTGAAACGTATAAGCACGGATGAACTGTGACTGAAACTTAATTTGGGTTGATTATTTGAACTAATCAGTTTGATTTTAATTCGGTTCCAACTCTTTAATATCCTAAAAAATTGTTACAATACTATCCATTCAGACTCATTTCTCGCGATAGGACTATTTCTTACCACCCCGTATATTCAGTTCAGCTCTTTGTGCTTTTACACACGACTTTATTACATTACTTGCTAGTTCCTGTTGTGGAATTTGCCATTCTGTTTGGTGTTCTATACGGTTGACAGACGAAAACACACGTAAGCGTATTGTTATATTACCATATTGACCGTCAAATATGAGCTTTTTTGTGGGCAGGGATAGTTATGACGCCTAATGAACAATAAATGCAGTGTATCGAGCGTTGGAGGACACAATAAAGTCAGATTTTTCTCCTCGCAGAAACCATATGCATTGCATGCTTAAAACATCTGAGGTGTTACACTCACATGACTTTCTCTACTCTTGTACAAACTATTTTACAAACGTTTATTCTCCATGAGCTTCATGTTAATCGAGATATCGAGATGTTAATCTTATTGCTAATTTTCTTGTAGATGCAAGGGGAATATGGTAGGCTTTAGCGATAGTCAAATATTTTAAGCGCTGGTTGCTATGTGGAGCATTCCATTTTCTTTAAATGCCCAGGACATATAAAAAGAAAAGAAAGAAGAACAAAACGAATAACGAATTCCCATTTGAGAAAAAGTATTAAGCATGAGAAAATTCAAACAAATATCAAGGAATATGTCGGAAATTGTTCACTGCACACAAAAAATGTATATGACATAAATTGTGTGTTTTGTGGTAAAATTTTCTCTATCTCTTACGGTTTACCAGTTATGCAAAACTCATTCAGAATGAAGACGACTTTTGGGGACATTCCCAGAAAATTATAGATATGCGTTTCATTTGCTATGAATGTGTGTTAAAATATGATATTTTGATCAAAATCATTAGTGCCGTTTCTGAGAAAAAAAACTTAGAAAAATGTTCCATTTAAACGGTAGTCTGGATTGGGGGGATTTTCTTGAAAATATTCGTGTCGCATCTTTTAAAGATACTGAACCTAAATACCAAGTTTGGTATTTATCCGAATTTTCGTTTTTGAGTTACGCTGTTCACAGACACACGGGCACTCACACACGGGTCTTTTTTTTTAAAAATGCTTTTTTGCATTAAGGGGGCTTCAAAACATGTATTTCCGGTGAAATCTCAATATCGAATTTTTAAGTGAAATGCAATATTTCTATTTACTATACGTATTAGAGAAAGTAATAAGCTTAAGTAAAAATACTTTGTATACTCACTAATAAACTATAGAGGGTAGGGAAAGTAATGTGAATGTATCACATCAGAATTTTTTTTCTTCTAGTTTACTGCTTTGCTAGAAACACGTGCTGCCTGACATACCTCAATTTTAGGCTTATCCAAGTGCACTTCCGCTCGTTTATAATCACCTTGCTTTAGCCACACACATCAGTACTTCCGTTCGTATATAATCATATCTTGCTCTGTATTTTGGTTTTCGGTATCCTTGCTTGTATTACAAATATCATTTTGACTGTTATTAAGTTCTCATTTCTCTTACGCCCACGGAATATTTTTCTATGTTCTTGACATGCATTTTACACATATCTCTTAATAGCTGGTTGCTATGTGCAGCACCATTCTTTTTGCATATCCAAGACAAAAAAATGAATAACGAATTTCCATTTGAGAAAAAGTATAAGTATTGGAAAATTTAAGGGAAATAACAAGCAACATCCCGAAAATGGTTCACTCAACAAAACAAATGTATATGGCATAAATTGTGTATTTTAACGCGATCTACATTTTTGTGTAGTAAACTTTTTTCTATCATATGGTTTACCAGTTATGCAAAAGTCGTTCACAATGCAGAATACTTTGGAGACATTCCCAAAAAATTCAAGATATACATTTTATTTGTCATGAAAGTATCTTAAATATATGATATTTTAATCAAAATCGTTATAGCCATTTTTGAGAAAATTAAAATTTTCGAAAAATGTTCCATGTAAAGGGTAATCTGGGGTGGGGGATTTTCTTGAAAACCTTCGTGTCGCATCTCTGGAAGATACTGAACCTAAATATCAAGTTTGGTGTTATCAGACTGTTCGTTTCTGAGTTATACTGTTCACAGAGTGACACACAAACACACAGACAGACACACACACGGACGTTTCCAAAAACACTTTTTTGGATTCAGGAGGCCTCAAAACATGTATTTCCGGTGAAATCTCGGTATCGAATTTTTGGGTGGAATGCAATGCTTCCCCTACTTCCTATACGTAGTAGAGAAAGTAAAAAATGAAAGGAATAATTAAGTAATTGACGTGTTCCATTTCTTATGATACTTGACGTTTTACTCTCTCTGCTACTCACCTATAGCAAGTATAGGAAGTATTGCATGCACTTGACCAAAAAATTCATTATAGATATTTCAACGAAATACCACATTTTGAGGACCCCTAATTAAAACAGCAGGTTTAGAAAAAAAGTCCACGTGTGTGTCTGTGTTAACATAACTCAAAAACTTGAAGTCGGATAGATACCAAACTTGACATTTGAGCTCAGCATCTAGAATGCGACACGAAGATTTTAAAAAATTTTCTCCACCCCAACCTACCTTTTACATAGAAAATTTATCTTCGTTTTTTATTTTCTCGAAAATGCCTATTGCAGTTTTGATTAAAATATACGTTTAAGATATTGTATGACAAAGAAAATGTACATCTAGAATTTTCTGTGAACAACCTGCAAATTCCACTTCATTCTGAATGAGTTTTGTAAATTTGGTAAACCGTAAGAAATGGACAAATACTGACTACACAAAGTCTCGTTTAAGCACACCATTTTGGTGCAATAAAATTAATTTTATATAAGCCATTTCGAGATATTTGTTGTTATTGGTTTGGATTTTCATGTACTTTATCCTTTTTTAAACTGCTTTATGTTTCAACTGTTTTTCGCGATGTCATAGGAAGAATATGGCATTTCAAAGCCCGCGTATAGCACCGAACGTTTGATTTATAAAGGTTTGATTATCGGCCTTCTGTATTTCTCTTGTAACCGCAACTAAATGTATAATGAAATAGTTTTAGCAAACATTCATAAATCAAATAGATAAAAGAACAACTTTTGGAAGAATAGTTCGTGGAAGAGGATAGAGAACGTCATGTGGATGTAACAATAAGATTTTTTTAAATATGTAGTCAAGCTTATTGTTTACACAGAGAACACAACAGCTATTCCATAATTCAAAGAAAATATAAATATCAGAATAAAGGACGAGGTAGATAGCATTATGTATTTTAGAACAAATATGGCTAAGATTCAGCCTTTTATTGCATTTACCTATTCTTGACACCTGTTGTGTTAATGTGATCTATGTTATTTTCATTCTCTTCAAATACGCATTCGTTCATGAGTAGAATTAAATTTTATTCATTACAATTTATCCTGTAATTTACTGTTCGCTCCCTTTAACTTGTCATGTAAATGGGATTTTTTTAAATTAACGGTATATTGTCGTTTTTAGCTTGATTACGTTATCCTGGCATCTGTTAATATAATGTGAATATCTTGCTTAGGCAATGTATCACGGATTATATTTAGCAATTGAAGATTAGCAATCTTTATAAACACAAGTTGGCTAGGACTTCGATGCATCACCATTGTCATAATAAAGTTTCACATATTTTTGTCCCAAGTTTGTGAATTTCTGCAATAGACACTGAGGAAGTATTGGTGAATTTGGATACTAGTTTATTTAATCTTTGTGTATATTTATATCATAATCAGGTTTTATAATATACCTATTTCAGTTGTCTAACGGTATTTCTTCTTAGACTACTTGCTACATTTTGTAAAATATCGAACACCTATGGAGTTGAAACTTAATCAGACTGCCTCAATAGTTGAGTGATCAGCGTTCTGACTTCTCAACCCGAAAGTCCCAGGTTCGGTTCTTGACTGGGACGGGGTTTTTGTATAGTTTACTATACTAATTTTTTCCGTCCTGCAAAGTCTGGAAGTGTGAATGTGGGAATGAAAGTGAACTGTTTCGCAATGAAAATGAATAAAATCAACTTTAAAGACCTGCAGTCAATGCCTTATGACTCCTTCATTGCTTCCAAAGCGAAAGGCCCCGATGTGGCCATGGGAATTAATGGGGATCCTACAAGAAAACAATAATTTAAAAAATATCTGATGTGTTACATTCACATTAGTTTCTCTACCCTCTGTCATTTATTAATAGGCATACAAACTATTCTTACTAAAGCATATAGCTTTCTCTACTACGTATAGCAAATAGGGCATATATTGTATTCCACCCAAAAATTCGATGTCGAGATTTCGAAAATATATGTTTAGAGGACCCCCGAATAAAAAAAAGCATTTTTTAGAAAACTGCTGTGTGTATGTTTGTGTCTGTAAACAGCATAAACTCAAAAACCAAACGTTGGATAAATACCAAGTTTGGTATTTAGGTTCAGTACCTTCCAAAGATGTAAGGCGGAGATTTTCAAGAAAATTCCCCACCCTAGACTACCCTTTCCGTGGAAGATTTTTCGAATTTTTTTATTTTCTAAAAATGGAGTAACGATTTTGATTAAAATATCCTGTGTGTTAAATATATTTACATTAAAATAAAATGTATATCTTGAATTTTCTGGGAATAACCTGTGAATTTGATTTCATTTGGAAGGATTTTTGTATAAACTTGTATAACTGGTAAACCTTAAGCGATAGACGAAAACGTACTGTACAAAAATGTAGAGCTCTTTAAAATACACAATTTAATTAAAATAAGTTTTTATAGCATAAGCCATTTTTGATATACCCCTTATTAAAAGTTCAAATTATTAATTTTTTGGTCATTTTCTTAAGTTATGTCAACATTCACTTGTTCCTCGCGAATGCATGGAACAGTATGGAATTTGCGTTTAGCATCTAGTTCTTAAACATTTGACTATCGCTGTTTCCTTTATCTATAACGAAATGTGTAATTTAGTTTTTTTACAAAGGCTTATTTGGATTAAAATGTGGTACACAGAAAAATAGGCTTTAGTAAGAATAGTTTGTATCCCCATTAATAAATGATAGAAGGTAGGCAAGTCATGTGAATGCATCACATCAGAATTTCTTCTGTCTACTGCATTTTAATCCAAACAAACCTTTGCATAAATAGCTACATTACACATTTCGTTATAGATAGTTAAATGTTTAAGAACTGGACGCTAAAAATTAAATTGGGTTTTATTTATGGACGTTCTTTAACTGCTGTGGTCCTTAGCGTTCCATTCTATATTGGGCGGGGAAGACCGGTAACTTTGCTCAGAGGCCTCTTTATCAGGCTTGAGGTTCTTTTACGTGCTGTAAATCTACGACACGGGACCACGGGCTTTACTTCCCTTCCAAAGGAAGCCATGCTTAGGATTTTTACATCCGAAATAAATCCATCGCCCTTCGCCGGGTTTGAACCCGCGACCTCAGGAACTAGAGGTAGCATGGTAACCACTACACCACGGAGGACGACAACTGGATATGCTGTCTTAAAATTCCATACTGTTTCCATGCAATCGCGAGAAACAACTAATGAATAATTCGAGCTGGCTGGCCTCATAGGTCAGTTGGTAGAGCCCCTGTTTGTTGTGTGAGGGTTCCAGTGTTCCATTCCCGGCTGGGGGGTGGGATTTGTTTCTCTATTCAAGATTATTCCCTATCCTCCCCAGAGTCTGGAAGTGTGAATAAGCGTGTGGATGTGTGTGTGTGTGTGTGTGTGTGTGTGTGTGTGATCTAATGAATAAAACCCAAAGTTTATCAGAAATCCAGTGATGAGCGAATACGAGTTAACACCATTGGCTGTAGGCAATAATATGTTCCAAAGGAAAGACTACCGATAAAACCATCGTAATTAAAGGCGGGGTATAAATGGAACTAATTAAAAAATCATTACTGACGTAATGACTTATGCCAAAAAAAGGTGTTTATTGCGTAGTAGTTCTCGTCTCGCTTAACGTTTACTAGTTATACAAGATTATCCAAAATTCCTTCCGAATGAAGAGGACTTCAAAGGGTGTTCCCAGAAAATTCAAGATATTAATTTTACTTGTCATGTGAATATCAGTAACATATAGTATTTTAATCAAAATAGTTAGAGCCATGTTTTTAGAAAATAAAAAAAATTCGAACAATCTTCCATGTATAGGGTAGTTTGAAATGGAAGATTTTCTTGAAAATCTTCGTATCGCATTTTAGAACCAAATTACAAGTTTGGATTTGATCCGACTTTTTGTTTTTAAGTTATGCTGTTCGCAGATACAAATACACACACACACACACACGCGCGCGCGCGCGAACATTTTTCTAAAAATGCTTTTCTTGGATTCAGGTGCCTCAAAACATGTATTTTCGGTGAAATCTCGATATCTAATTTTTGGGTGGAATGGAATACCTTCTCTACCTCTAGGTACGTGGTAGAGAAAGTAAAAAATAGAAACTTGATTGTATAAATTGAATTAAGAACGAAAACTAGGTAAATGAGACTGCCTTTGTGGTCCAGTGATAAGCCTCTCATTACAGAGATTTCGGGTTTGGTTCCCGGCTGCAGTAGGAAATTTTTTTAACCAGAATCATTTCCTATTCTCCGCAGAATCTGGAGTGAATGTGTGTGTGTTTATATGAACTTATTAATTAATATATCCCTATAATTCTGAGATAGTGATATAAAATTGTAATCAAAATTGCTACTGAATGAGGAAAAGTCATTCTTTGTTCACCAGAATATCAACAACTTTAACTTAAAATTTTAATAGGATAACTTTTATTGTATCCATGCCAAAGCAAGACAATATCAAACTTGCTTGTACCATGGATTTGATAACATGACTTTCATTAACTCTAGCATTGCTAGACCATGTCATTTATTTATAAGCGTGGTCTAGCAGTAAAAATGTTTATGTTTCAGTTTTTCTTTGATTTTAGATGACCGTTATTAATAAATCCAAGCCCAATCATGCAACGAGCCTTAAGGATCGAAAAAAGGCTGCTTATGAGCTGTCTATCTTAGAGGAAACGCGTGGCATTTTTGTTAGAACCACTCGAAAATGAGGATTAAACATAATTGGTACATTCTATTGGGCTTTCAATCTTGTGACAAGGTTAAGCGGCTCAGCTTTGGAAGTTACATAATTCAGGAATTCCTATTACATAAACATACCATGGGTTATTATAAAATAATTATAATCAAGCTGCAGGTAGGGCAATGAAGATTAAAACTGCAGATGGCAGAATTGTTCAAAGGATTTATACAAGTTTAAACTCTTACCTAGTTTCCAGACATACCCAGAAAAAAAATTGTGTTCTCTAAATCGATATTTAAAGAAGCCATAAGACGTCATTTCATTCTGCTTTATATAACTATTTCCCGCTACATCAGCAGTTATAAATCTGTGTGTTGTAAGGTACTGGATAATTCCTGAGAGGAGGTATAAGAGTATTTTAAGAGGAGCAATAAAGCGTACGTTTTTAATAATACGCACGCGCGAATTAGCTGTCAAACCGTATCCTGGAGATAGAGTTTAAACTTGCCGTTGTAACTAAGATTAATTTGTTAAGGAAAACGCTGCAATAATAATAATAATAATAATAATAATAATAATAATAATAATAATTTCCTCTCTTGTAGGTACAAATAGAGAGTAGAGCAAGCCGAATCTATAGGCATATATTTAAGGACGGAACGCTATATGCAGACCTTAAAATGTCATTTTCTTTCCTTGAAATTGCTGCTTGAGAAACAACTGAACAGCGATAGCATTTTTAGAAACGACAAAAATGCAGAAAAATTAAAACCAATAATAACGGATTTTTCGGAAATGGTTGACGGTACAAAACGATTATTTGAAATAAAGTATGTGTTTGAAAGAGTTCTATGTTTCTTGTACAGTGCGTTTTGTCTATCTCTTGAGGTTTAACAATTATACAAAATTCCTTCCATATGAAGCGAACTTCAGAGAATATTTCCAGAAAATTCAAGACATACATTTTATTTGTCTTGTAAACACTTAAATAAATGTATTTTAATAAAAATCGTTAGAGGCACTTAGAGAAAATCAAAATTTTCGATAAATGTTCCATTTAGAAGGTAGTTTAATGTAGGGAGATTTTAATGAAAATTTTCGCGTCGCATCTTAGGAACACCTTTGATATTCGTCCCATATTTTTGTTGAGCTATACTATTCACACACACACGCACAAACACAAACACACCCACTCATACATACATATATACATATGGATCTTTTTCTAAAAGTGTTTCTTCTGTAAATACAAAGCATTAAGTTTGGTTATTCCACCAAAAAATTCCACGTTGAGATTTCATCAGGAATACATATTTTGGGGCCTCCTGAATAGCAAAAAAGCATTTCTACATGGTGCTCGGTGTGCGCGTGCGTGTTGTGTGTGTGTGTGTGTGTATCATAGCATGCAAACTTTGCCTCTTAATGAACGCAAACACTCTTTAAAGTGTACCTTATCTTTCATTAGTTGAATACAGTCAGTAAAGTTGTAGCGGGAGCGAAGAATGCAGAACGCCTGGCACCCTGCAACCCGATCAGTGACGTGTAAGAGAAGCTGTCGATATGCCAGGCGAACTCGTGTGGCTTAGCGGTGATTTCAACGCCCGAAACTGACAATCGATTTCTTTCAGAATAAACTCTTAATCGTAGGATGGTACTCATAGACTTCTTAGTCTGATGTTAGAGGTGACTTCCAGAAACTGATAATGAACTAGGTTTTCGATTCATAAACTGCGATGAGAGCTAGTTTGAGTATTAAACGCCTTAGGTTGGGCTGAAGCCATTTGTACTGGCTTTCGCGTATAAAATGTGTGAAATAAATCTATACAAGACACACCAGGATTGGATTTTAAATTGCACGACACTGAATTTGGAGGCATAACACACTCGCTGAGAAAGTGCAAATGGAAGTATGGATACGATGCTTTCTAAACTACGGGACATGTTATCGCTAATGCGGTGTAAAGGTAAACATTTACAAAAACAGGCAAGAAGACATCGTGATTTTGCCTCTGTGGTTGAGTAGGCAGCTAAAAACCAACGTCAACAAAACCAAAACTTCAACGAGCAGTAACACCATCAGTTGTTTCTTAAGTAAAAGCCCCCGATATAGCCATAGAATTTACAGGCGGCTATAAAAAAAGACATCGCATTAGCGATTACAAAAATATAGCTTCCTTGTTCACCTAAATCCTTTGCTATACACAGTAGACTAAAGCTAAATCGGTTATTTATGTAAACCCAGCAATAAAGCCTAAAGAGATTTATTTGGCGCTAATAATTTTCCTAAAAATTAATATTTTATTATAAAATATATGACCATCAGCCAAAACATCTCTTTCGTAACAAAAGGTAAAGACAACTGTATTCAGCTATTGCTAATACTGTCAGCTTAAATAACCCTATATCTTCTAGAATGGTTTACCTAAATGATATTAAGTGAATTAAAGCCAAAACGTGTCGAGTTATTAAAAACATGCAAAATCTGTTACTATTTCCATTTCTATTCGTCTATCAATTATACTGTTTGATATAGGGCACTCATTTATTACGGTGTGCAGAGGATAATGCAGAAATTAATGTTTTTATTCAAGCGCGTCGATGATCAAAGTGGTATTAAAAGGGGTTCATTAATAGCATGGAAACACGCTTCTGTGTTATACTTTTAATAAAGACCTTTGAATAAATAACAAATACAGTTAAAATTAAAGCCACTAAAGAATTAAAATAATCGTTCTCATGAGTCCGAATAATTGACACCATTGCGTTTTTATATAGTTTGAAATAGTTTTGAAGAATTTATTTTATCTGTCTGCTTATGACACTAAATTTACTCCCATCTCGCAAAGCTTATGTGTAGCACCGAATTCCTTTACACCATGTACGTGCATGTATTTAAATTTTGAAAAACAATCTTAGAGCTTCATTCAAAGAGTTTAATTTTTTAAAAACAAATAAATATCATCCATTTAACGTCTTTGTAGTATGTATTTTGAAACCCCAAAAGGGTTTGGTATATTCGAATTAAATCATGCATAAAGCTTAGTTTAATGGTATTTTGAACAATTGTTTGATTTGAGTCTTTTCTGAAAACGAGTTATAAGCAGGTTTTCTCGGAATTCTAACCAGGTTAAAATTTTATCCTACTTTATTTTTATTTAAAATTACCTATCCGTAATTCTTTTCTCTTTTCAGCGCCGCCCGTTTAATTTGAATATTAGCCAGTGTTAATGGTGGTTTCACAGAAAGCAAATTATACTTGCATAATAGTAATATTGTAAGACATTCGTTTGTCCATTATATAGGTGGTGCTATTTTAATGAATTATAGTAAAAATTGAAAATGTAAAATATAGTTACATAAATAGCATTTTTTACAAAACATATGCACAAAACTATCATAATAACTTGTGAATGCTTATTAAGTATTTAATGAAAACTTACGAGTTAATTAGAATTAAAAGTTAGACTTAAAAACATTGGTAACTTTGGAGTTTGTTATTTCATTCATGTAATAAACATGGCGTCATTGTTTTGTGTGATTTAGAGAAGAAGAAAAGCTGGCCATTATAGAGGATTGTCATTAACTAGCTTTATACTATCCGAATGACTGAAAGACAACGAAGTACAACCAGAAAGAGAGAAATAGGTGGGGGAAGTGGAAATACTTCGCCTCTTACCCCATTCCTTCTCCTCACTCCTCTAGCTCTCTTTCTTTTGAGCAGAAAATCTACATTGAACATTAAAGGGATCATTTAATGAACAAATGCCTGCATTTAATAGCACTTTACTTTATAAGCTTTAGGAATTAAAACTTTCATATCCTGGGCCTAATTTGGTTAATTATAATCTCGATATGTATCCTTTTACCGCGGCTGGCATCGCACCCTAAACTCCGAGTTCGGCAGAAGGGCTTACCGAAGCAAGACGTGTTCAGCTGACGACGGCAACTCCAGCCAATTACGTCAGCCAGGCAAGGGAAAAAGAAGAAGAAAAACTTTCCCAATTTAGAAGTTGGACTGTACACGCAAAGAACACAAAGGGAAAAAGAAGAGGAGAGAATTGGATCAGGGGCTGATTTTTAGTTTCTTTCCTTTGCGAGGGGCTTACGTCAAAACCTGAATGAGGCGTTGACACACGGAGATGTGAAAGGAGTTAGCGAGAAGATGAGAAAAACAACCAAATCCTGCTGCACCCTACTTTGAAAAGAGATTTCACTTCCAGCCACGCAACTTGAGGTTAGACTGCATTCACACAACTCAACTTGGACCTAGCACGTGACTGTGGTAGTCTCACTTCTGTCGGCTATGGAAGCCTAAATAGACTTGATCAAATGCGAAATATTTTATTAGTCTGAGCGCAGTTGTACTACGAAGTTGTAAACTTCGATACATGGTTACTTAAACCTCACATCTTTTGAATTAAATTGGCAAGGTGTGGAGAAGTATATGACGTGTAGTTATATGCCCTGCCGCATGTAGTTCTTAACTTGCAGTCGCTTTCATTTGATTTACGCATCTCGGTAAACTATCAAGACAATCTCAATTACTTCAAGGGTGTGATTCTATCTTTCCAACCATAGCCTATACAGGACGCAGCCTAACTCAGGTGCCTAAAAACAAGGATGCTGCATGGCGATTAACGTTCCAACTTGAGTCGCTCAATATAGAACTAGAGAAATCACTAGACAACCTATTTATAGAATACGCACTAATTATAAAAACTATGTGAAATATATGTCTTAACATTGCAATAACACAAATGAATTAAAATAATCAAGAATTTATATAAGTAAGGTTCAACGTGGGTTATCAATTACATAACAGATTCTTCTAAAAACAATAAAAACAATTTTATCAGTTTCAGATTACATCGAATTGCACGACAATAGTTTCTTCTGCTAGTGTTTTGAGTCATTGTAATATGATATATACTGTTCTATAATATTCTTTTCTTCGGTGCACAGGTTTTCTCATCACCTTCCTTCTCCGCCATAATTGCTCATTACCTATAACCTGGATGCACCTTAAGTGTTAAATTAAGCACTGAACCGTGATGTGGACTTAATTTATATAATATGTGTATGTTATTAAACTTTGTAAATTACTTTACTGTAATAGCACGAAGAACAACTTATAGTTACATTTTAATATAATTTCGGCGTACTTGCCTAAACCAAACAATTAAATTTCTTGGTTTTCTTCTACGCAGATCTTCTTCCTCTAAAAATAAAACACCACACAAATAGACAACGCTTACACCAAAAATTACAAAAATAATTCAGATTTCTAGTTAACTGCAAAGTAAGACCTAATAATTAATAATAGCCTAACCTAATAATTAAGGCCCGGATTTTTAGGTTTTAACCTATATTTTTCCTCGCTATCTAATTAATACCTTTCAAGATGCATACTCGTTTCACACTTCCTGGAGCAGAATATGCGAATTTCATTACACCTAAAAAAACCTAAATGAGAGGTTGACACCTAAAATAACTTAAATATCTTTTTTTCCTTTTTCGAAATGAAGAATGTTATTTTCGGATTGAAACTCATTGTAAAATTATTTCCACCACTTATAGCCAGTAGATAGTTCAGGTTACTACAGTTAAACGCAGCACATGTTACATGGTGACACCTGGATGCAGCTGATAGAAGATCAGGAGGAGCGTACTTTGCCATTTACTATGCCGAGTACTTAAAATACGCTAAAAATGTCGTCAATGAATTTTATTTTCTTTCTTTTGGACTGTGTTTTTAGTGCTTTCATTACCGCTTATTACCGCAATTGCACACACACACAAAAACACCCATGTCCATGGCGGGACTCGAACTCGCAACCCTCAGCTAGGCGGAGCGCCGAGGCTACACACTCAAGCGACCACGGCTACGAGGGCCGGCATGAATTGGATGAAACAGAAGCTTCCTGCATTGCCAAGGCTAAGAAAGTGTCCCACTCTTGCCGCTTCCCTTGCATACATTAAGGCACACTTTTGTTTTATACCAGAAGCTACTCTCTGGTTGGAAAGTACAACTTTGCCACTGACAGATGCTCTAGATATCATTGGCAATGTCTCCAGTAAAGAAATACCTGGACCAGTGGGAGTTGCAGTTTCTTCGAAGTTGCAGAAGATTCTTCAACGAAATCCTGCTTTTGAAGATATGAAAATCATTAATTCAGTATTGAAGCGAGAAAACTATACAGGAGAACTATCCCTAGAACCTGCTGCACTGGCATCTATGTTCTACGCTCCAATGACGTCATGTTCCGTTGAAGCATGTTCCGTTTTCTTCATACAAGAATGTGTTACGTGATAATAGGAAATCGGCTACGCCAGAGCATTTCAGAATGTGTGTATCTACTGCAATGCCAAAAAATAAATCTTACAACTAAGTACCAGAAAATTAAAATTATTGATACCCCCAGGAAGCAAAACATAAAAAACCTATTTTAAGCATATAAGAAACCTAAAAGGAATGTTTATTTCACCTAAAAATCCAGGCCCTACTAATAATAATTAAATACTCATAGGTACAATTAGTTTAATATAACCATAATTAATTTAATATAAACACTAATATAATTAGTATAATATAAATAATATTGTAATCAGTGCATTAGTTGGTGACTAAATGGTCGGTGTTGAAAGTTTGAACACCTGCAAATATAAAAACAGGGTACTAATGTAACAGATACAAGACAACGTATCTTCCCAATACATGTAGTACGAATAGGTGCGTATTTGCAATGAAGTTGCCGGTTATGAATGGAACCTAACCCTTAATATTACCAGATTCTAGTGACTTATTCCATAATAGTGGAAAAATGCCAAAGTTGCACTTCGGTAACCTATTGTATATTGTAACCTCTATATATGTATGAAAGAATAATTAATTGTTATTTATTGACCTAATAGTGGCTAACTATAAAACCCGGTACTTAACAGTACTTACGAGATTGCCAGTCGTCATTGGGGTATGTTATCTCACAATGGATTTGAGAAAGTCATACGGTTTCCCGCAAAAAATTCGAGATAGTCATAGAATTTAATTGCGTATCTGCATTGGCCAGAGCAACGCCAGGGAAACCCGAAGATCCGTGGTTCATATTCCGGCTATGGCTTTATATTTTTCAGGCTTATTCAGTCTTTCCAATCTTAGCCTACACACGGCATTTGTGAAAGAACAATTAAATATAATCCTTATGAGTTATCAAAATTGTCAAAATATTTTCATGTTGGTTAATTTTGTAAATTTATTCGATTAAACAATTTTTATGGCCATGTTAGTACTCATTTCAAGAAGTAAGGTAATGTGATTTTTTGTAAAACTTTATACTACTGTCTGTGTCACCCTGTTATTGGGAAGAAAATGAGAAGGTAAAGCCGTTATAAATGCAATCTGATTAAGAGGAATATTATCAGTTAAAAAACTATCGTATGGTTTCGATTTTTCCTGTGAAAAAATATGTTTTCAGAAATGTTTAAGAATATCTCAGATTCGGTATTCGTGGGGGAGAAAAATATAATATTCGAAACCTATAGGTTACTAAATAGGTTATTCAGGTTACTAAACAAACAAAGATGGACGACGTCACATGTCAGAGCGGCCAATGTTTTTAACATTAGTCACTAGAGAGAGGTATAAATAGAAATTATTAGATAACCTTTTTACAAAAGACGTACTATTTTGGTTTTCTGCTAGTGTTATGAGGTTTTATCATATATTTCATATATTTATTATGTTAAAATTTTAAATATATATATATATATATATAAATATATATATATATAAATATATATATAACTGTAATAGGTTCTTTGGAATACATGTATAAATAAATTCGCTTCGCGCCGAGATTATTTGTTTTTCTAGACCATGACTTTAGTCACATTTTTAAACTTCACATGTCAGTTTATGCTGGACAAATGACTTAGTTCTGTATTCTCCTTCCTGTACCATCTGCTGAAGACTGGGTAGTCGGCTGTGTGTGCCATTGATTCCTTAAGATTGGTGAAATTTTGGGTCGTGGTACTACATTTACTGAAGAGATTTCATAAAAAGATCCTAAGCAGTTTGGCAAGTGTAGAGGATTTGAACCGAGAACTCCCGAAAGCGAGCTATAGCCGCCTGAAACTATGAAGTCTCGTGGCACCAACGAATTGCTATCATGCACGGCCAGTTCTTTTATTTTACGAATTTATCTCCAGTAAGTATATAATTACAAATAAATACATACAACACACTTAAATTCTAGCGTAGCGTTCATTGCACCCGTAATTGATACTCTAACTATAATTGAGATGGAAATTTCAGATACATTATAGTAGCTCTTTAGGGAATTAAGATAAGGGAGAGCCAAGCTTTAGTGGCTAAACGATAGGCGTGCAAAGTTAGAACTTCTGCGACTATATAAAAAGGGCACCAAGCTAACAGGTACAATATAACTAACCTTTGCAATACATATAACAGGTGCATATTTGAAGAAGAGTTGTCGGTTATGAATGGAATCTATCTATTTAAATATCACCAGATGCTAGTGACTTATCCCTCTATGGTGGAAGAATGTGTGAAAGAATAATTAATTATTATTTATTCACCTAATAGTGGTTAACTATAAAGCCCGGTACTTAAAAGCACTTACGAGACTGTAGGTCGTCAATGGATTTGAGTACGCCATGTTTACCGGAAAAATACAAGTCAATTGTAGAATTTAATTTCGTACCTGCGTGTCAGAGCAATGACATTGAAAGCCGCGGATCCGTTATTCATATCCTGGCTATGGCATTGCATTTTTCAGGCTGATTCAATCTTTCAACTTTAGCCTACACATGACATTTGTGAAAGAACAATTAAAATATCATAACCCCTATCAGTTTTACTTCAGAAACCTTTGGTAAAATGTAGCCACTAGACAAGACGCTATTATCTGGAAGAGAATGAGAAGGTGAATCGTTATAAATGTAGTCTGACTAAAACATGTATTAACGATTTGAAACCCTTGTGTAATTTTAATTCTATCTGTGGAAAAGGAAACCAAACATGTTGATAAGAAAGGAAAACATAATAATAGAAAACTGACCCCTAAATGATACTTTTTAATACAATGTAGACCTTGAAATTTAAAAGTTTATTTTGTCTAAAGATATCTTGCAAATGTCGTATGTAGAGGACACCATACTTTACATTTTGCAGCAACACAAAACAAACCCTTTTGCAAATTTATTGAGAAGAGGTAGCAGTAATGAAGATACAAATACCAATAATTCTCATTGCAATGAGCGAGGCATTTTTCTTTAATATCTGCAAAGATAAATGTTAATTTATGATTCTATAGTATCTCTTTCACATCCCTCAATACCTTATTATTTGCCGACGATCAGGTGGGTTTAACTGATACATAATACAATTTACAACGTGCCTTATTCAGTTTAAATACAATTACTTCAGAATTTAACCTAACAATATCCACGACAAAAGCAAAAGTAGTGTTTTTAAAGGGAATACATCATTAAGAGCAAACATAATAGCAAACCAATAGAACAAGTGAATCAGTTCAGTTCCGTAGGACGCACTATTTCATACAGACATATTAGTGATATGGAAATAAAGCTCCCAAAATTTCAACACTTAATAGCGACAATAAATGAAACTCTCTGTAAAAAGTAAGCGAAGAGACTATACTTAAGCTCTACAAATACTGATATGCGGATCGGAAACAAGGACCTGGACTACACAGCAGAAAAAGGGATTAGAAGCAGCTGAGATGAAACTTCTAAGACCAGTTGCAGGATATAACTTTCTGGAACACAGACGGAATGTGGATATCAGGAGGGAGTTGGCACTACATTGTATTATAGAAGTAATACAAAAATATATACAAGGATGGCATGAACATGTACTTAGAATGGAGATAACTCGCTTACTCCAGATTCTGTTCAACTATAAATCACGAGGAAGACGAAGTGTAGCCCGACCAAGAAGACGAAGGCCGTGACCAGTTTAATTAACACTATGTGGAGACGGGATAAGCCATGTGGTCTAAATCGCATTGTTGTTGATGATGAATCTATAGTTCTAATTTTTTATATATGAAGCAAAATAAAGAGTTATACCAAAGATCACAAAATATTACTAGGAGTCATTTAACTTTTAAATGTGTTATATAAATAATGATCAAAATGATCGTCAGTAATTTCATGATGAAAAGTACGTGTTAAAGTAGCACAAATCTTCCAGAAAACACTCGTTTGCAAATGAATACTTTTCGAAATCACATCGATAATTGTGGAAGTCCATAAAGTGTACTGCCAACTCTTGTATGGTCTGGTATAAGAGAAACTGCCCTGTGATAGGAGGTATCTCAATTATGCAGTAAACGCAATCTTTGCTTGTAGGAATTGGGTAAGTTGACATATTAATGACACTTCTGAGGTGATGTCCTGACAGCCGAAAAGAAATCTGTATTATAAATTGTTCTTAAAGGTAGGAAGGTAAGTCTGTGATAAAGTTTATCGTGGATCTACAGGCAACTGAAAATCCGGTGAGTGCCGGAATTACACAGAGTCTGCGTCTATTCTTGGTTCGTTTGTTTACACGTGCACATTCTCGTCCTTTCTCTCCCATAGTGTTCTGAGCCAACAGTTGATTCAAAAGCATGAAAGATAACAGATTGGGGATGTTTTGCAGTCAGCTATACGTATATGTTGCACGCTTTGTAGATATTCTGGATATGTTGTGACGTCTGCTTCCTTTTGTGTGTGTATGTGTGTGTTATTGAGTATTGGATGCAAACAAAAAACAGCTACTAACACTTCTAATAATTGCTCCACTACCGCTTTGGGATGTTACGTACAAAAGAAAGAAAGGAAAGGAGAAGAAAGAGGGGGAAACTAATAATAGTAACATGATAATGCGAGATAAGCCGCTGGTTCTGTTGGAAAATATGTGTTACATGGGTGCAAAAATATTAAATTGATCGGCTTCCTTATCCTGTAAACACGAGTACAAGTTAAGCTTAGAATGTACAGAAACAAATGCGCTATATAGTGTTCCGGGACCAAAGCTGAAGTGCGATAATGCTATCAGCAAATATCAATAAAATCCCAAGTGTATCACAACAGATGCCCAGCTCATACGGACTAAACCCCTCTCCACGTGTTTTCTAATAACAGAAGCAGCTATGATCCGCAGATGCAAATCTTGCAAATATATCATTGGAGTCTTGAAGACGACATGTTTTTCTGATCCCCATATGCAGCAATTAGTCTGTTGACGACGTCAAAGCTAAAACGATGACGATGGCTGAAAACTACCTTTTGCAAAATTCAATTATCATTTTGGATCTTTGACAAGTACTGAAACTTAAAGGTTCCTCCTTCAGTGCCTATAAACCTTTCTCTGCTACTTACCTAAAGTAAATACAGTATTGGTGTCCACTAAAAAATTCCATACCGAGTTTTCACCGAAATACACGTTAGAGATTCTAAATACATTTAAAAAGTATTTACGTTCATCTTCCAAGGCTGCGTCACAAAGATTTTCATGAAAATCTCCCCAACACAAACTATCCTTTGCACCGTAAAATTTTCGTTATTTTTTATTTACTCAAAAATGGCTCTAAGGGTATGTTTATGATATTTGTATGAGAAATAAAACGTTTATCTTCAATTTTCTGGGAAAAGCCTCTGAAGTTCTCTTTATTCTCAAGGCATTTGTGTAATTGGTAAACCATAAGTGATAGACGAAATCTTACTATACAACAAAGGTACATCACGTCAAAGCACACAATTTATGTAGAATAACTTTTGTTCTCTTTTTTTGTGAAGTTAACCATTTCTGAGATATTCCTTGTTATTGGTATGAATTTTCAAATACTGGTGCTGGGATTTGAGCATGGTCAAAGTTCGGTTCTCAGCTCCGGTTCTGGATCTCGAAATAGAATATCCCCGTTTTCCCGTACTCTTAACTTGTAAATGCCTGATTTGAAGTTACCACTCCAATGAATCAGTTGGTATTATCGTATCTGCCTGGTGTGGCAGAAATGATACTTGGCGGATTATGAGCTCAACTCCTAATTGTTCAACTGTGTTAGCGTGCGTTACGCTACTAGACTTTTGTGAAAGCTTTATTTTAATTTGCTAGTTTTGTCCGGTGTATTTTGAGTGATTTTAAAATACGTTTAGCTCAGTTCTGAGCGACCTGCTCTCATCAATGATTTTATTACGTGTTTAGGAGAGGTAAGGCAATTTAAATCATTAATAGTAATAACAATGATATTCATTGAAAAGTGATTTATTTTCTTTCAGGCAAGTGAATAATATAAAGTTTTTGCAAATGAAAGAATACATTATGCGTTACAATTTAAACAATTTTCTTTGAGCCTTGCTGAAGATGTCTACTTCCCAGCGAAAATTTTCTTAAGGTAATAAACAAAATTGAACATTGTTTACTTTCTAACTTGGTTGCTACGTATAACGAAATAAATTATAACTTATATACAATTTCTTTACGTTAAACAAGTCAAATTTTGATATAAATAACTTGTTTGCAATATAAATTCATTCTTTAAGCTATCTCCGTTTTAGTTTTCCCCTTTGTTGACATTTTTCCTTTCCTATTATGTTTAAACATTGCGAATGCAACTTTTTATATTATTCAATCTTCTTTTGTTTTATTCTTTATAGATGATACATTTTTAAATTAATTTTTCGTATATAAGCATTCTTTACAAATATTTAAATTTGTATATAGTATTTTCCAACAATGTTGCTTTATAATTTTAACACACTGTGTTCATAACAATGATATACGTAAATGCTAAGGCTTTTATGGTCAGCGATATCAATTTCATTATATATATTTATATAAAATTAAATGATGTACGTGTCAAGTATTGTCCGTCTCTTTGAATTACAATTCTAGTATGACTTCAACTCATTTAATACATACGTTAGTTTCATCTCATTTAAATTCTGCGTCAATACTTAGTATTTTTTAAGTGGGAAGTGCTGTTCACTTTATCTCGTGACCTTCAAGGTCATCAAGTGTTGATCTGCTTTTTAAAAATGTGACTATTGCTTTAGTCTGGTCCATCCTTTTCATACCTGCAACGAAATGTGTAAACGTATAATTAAATACCTCGATTAACAAGGTGTAGACAGAAGAATAAACTTTTGTAAGAATATTGTATAAAAGATGAGTAGAGAAATTTATGGGACTGCAATACATCAGCTTTCTTTTTCTTCTGGTCATGCAAAGAACATGGAATTTCTAAGCCATCAAATAGCGAAACGCTCTTTAAAAATCTGACTATCGATTTACCTGCTGTATTCTATAACGAAAGTGCAAATGTACAATGAAAGATTAACAAGGAGTAGATAGAATAATAAGCTATTGTAAGAATAGTTATGGGAATGCAACACATCAAATTCTATAGTACTTATATTATCCTCTCTTGACTTTGATTTTGAGGCAGTTTTCTACACCAAAACAATGCTACTTAATGCATTGTTAATAAATATGCATATGATATGTATTATTGATATAATCATAGTGTTAATTATATTTGTGTGATTGTTAGTTTACTATATATGTTAGCGATATTTGTGGTATACGACACAAGAATATTTCCACTGGACACGATGTTACGAGCAAGACTTGCTTCACACAAAAGCGAGGGAAAACTTCGAAAAATTACAGCCTTTGTTGACAGTGCACGCTAGAAAGGCATAAGTCGCCACGCTAGGGGAACTCCGGACAAATTCACAAGCCGGGGATTCCACCATTGTCTTAAAGTCATGTGACGTTTCAGAAGCCAACAGGGAGGAGCTAAACCCCCCTCCCAGATTTTTTAAATTTGAGAAATCGCGCGACTAGTCAGCCAATCGGAAAATTAGAAGTAAAATACGGACCGATTGACTATCATCCTATATAAGGTTAAGATCCGGAAGGCAAATTACGCTTTCTGTTAAGTTCACTTGCCGGATGAATCTGCGATACTCAACATAAACATTCCGCATCAAAACTATAAATGTAAAGATGCAATGCGAAGTATATCGTGTGCGCGACGGGAACTACTTTAAAGTGAAAGTATTTGTTTTAATCCACCTGATGTTAAAATTACAAACGTCAGAGGAACAATTCCGCGTTCATACGTAAGCCGGTCTTAAGAAACAAAGAAGTGTCGAGTGCGCGAATTTAATTGAGTTTTTATTTATGGACGCACTTTAACTGTTGTGGTCCTTAGCGTCCCATTCTATTTTGGGCGTGAAAGACCGTAATTTTGTTCAGACGCCTCTTTATCAGGCTTGAGGTTCTTTTACGTGTCGTAAGTCTACGACACAGGACCACCGGCTTTACTTCCCTTCCGAAGGAAGCAATGCTAAGAATTTTTACGCCCGAAAAAATTTATCGCCCTCCGCCGGATTTGAAACCGCGACCTCGAGAACTAGAGGCTAGCATGGTAACCACTACACTACGGAGGAGAACTCGAGTGCGCGAAGTAAAGCAGCTCCAAGGAAGTTTTATGCGAAAGTGAATAATCATCATTGTGTTGGCGAAGTAACTACCCAAAGTCCAACAAAGTGGAAAAGGGTCAATTATCGCTATCAGAATCTTGTAAAGCGCTATTGTTAGCGGATTCACATTTTCATGCAAACTTATCTAAAGTAAACACCAATTCAAGTTTATTTAGTGTTTTCAGTTCTAGCAAGTCTACTTATGAGGTCTGTCCTTGGAATACCCAAATCCAATCTCATGCTCAATAATATATCATCAGCCAACAGCAGCCGTGGACAAAGAACTTCAAGTGCAGCAACTAGAATCTGAAGACACGACCTTGCATCTAACCGACTCAACCAGTATTACATCTATGACACTTCTATTTTAACCAGAACAATAGCCACCCAGTGATTACTTTGAATTAGGCAAAGTAATGTCGTCCAGTTATCCTTCGCCATTTATGCCGCCTAATTAATGATAAAAATAACAATTGACAAGAAGGATAACACGCAATTTTAAGAATTATTATTAAAAACATAGACTAAAACTGTTTTAACACGTGAGTTATACAGTGTAGTATAAAAGCATATTATTCTCTATGTGCGATGTATGATTCTTAATATGCAGTATACTCAATATCAAATAAACACACCGCCTTACTTAACCCATATTACCTATTGAGTTATTAAACTTTCTTATTGGTTGCTCCTCTTCTGGACACCCTATGTTTTATTTGTACATCTTTGTTTACGTAATTGTTGACTTGTTGAGATTTTTGAAGCACTTGAACACCAAAGTAGGGACTGGTTCGGCTGATTCGTGGCGTAATTAGTGTGCGCTGACAGGGAACTTTGCGTTTCTCCCAGGAAGTTGAACAATGGGACAGGAGATTAGGGCCGAAAATTCCCTGAAGGCGGAACGGACGCACAAGTTTACTGAAACTGTTTTGCACTGAACTATGTTGACCAAAAAGAAAGTTGCAATCTCTCTTCGGAGACGGATCAGGTACCATTCCGTTCGCTGCTATTCTTGAACTCAATGCTTTTAGGAAAAATTTCCTAATAATCTCGAGAAAACGAAACTTTTGATTACTTGGCTAAACTTTTTACGTGTTTTTACTTTCTCTACCACGTACCTAGGGGGTAGAGCAGGTGTTGCATTTCAACCAAATATTCGATACCGATATTTTACGGGAAATACATGTTTTGAGGTACCTTGAATAAAAAACACATTCAGGAAAAAGTCCACACGTGTGTATGTGTGCCTATCTGTGCGTGCATGTGTGTGTATGTGTGTGTGTGTGTGTGTGTGTGTGTGTCTGTGAACAGCATGACTCAAGAACGAAAAGTCGGATAAATAATTTTGTATACCTGCTAATAAGCTATAAAGGGTAGAGAAAGTTATGTGGAAATAACAGATAGTTTTTACTTTGTCTACTACGTATAGTAAGTAGGGGAAGTATTGCATTCTATACAAAAATTCAATACCTAGATTTCACCGGAAATACATGTTTTAAGTCCTCTGAATCCAAATAAAGCATTTTTGAAAACGTGTCCGTGTGTCTGTGAACATCATAACTCAAAACCGAAAAGTGGGATAAATACCAAACTTAATATTTAGATTCAATATCTTCCAAAGATGTTATACAAAGATTTTCAAAAATATACCCCCTCTTCATCTACCCCTTACATGAAACATTTTTCGATTTTTTTATTTTCTAAACAATCTCTATGGCTCAAACGATTTTGATTAAAATACCACGCGTGAAAGATATTTAATGAGAAATAAAATGTATAGGTATCTTGAAATTTCTGGGAATAGACCATGAAGTCCTCTTTATTCGGAAGGAGTTTTGAATACTCTTGTATAACTACTAAGCGTTAAGCGATGGGCGAAAAAATACTACACAACAAATCTGATATGTTACATTCACATGACCTTTTCTACTATCTATAGCTTACTAGTGGGCATGGAAATTATTCTTACGAATGTTTGTTTTCTATCTACTTCATTTTACTCCAAGTGAACCTTTGCGGAAATAGCTACATTACACAGTTCGTTATGTATACATGCAGAGAGAACAACGATAGTCAAATGTTTAAAAACTGGTCGCTCTACGCTGGCCTTGAAATTCCATATTCTTTCCATTACATCACAAGAAAGAACTGAATATTGAAAGTACTTTAAAAGAATGACAAAGGATTGAACAAATCGAACCATTAATAACGGATATCTCGGAAATGGCTAATTCCACAAAAAAGTTATTTGAAATAAACTGTGTTTTTTAAAGACATCCACACTTTTTGTGTAGTGCATTTTCGTCTATCGCTTAATGTTTATCAGTTATACAAGTTTATAAATAATTTCTCCCGAATAAAGAGGACTTCACAGGCTATTCCCAGAAAATTCAAGATATAATTTTGTATGCTATGCAAATATCTTTAATATATGGCATTTTAATAAAAATCGTTAAACCACGTTTAAAAAACAAAAAATTTCGTAATATTTTTCATGTAAAGGGTAGTTTGAGGTTGGAGGATTCTTTTGAAAACCTCCGTGCCGCATCCTTGGAAGATATTCAACTTTAATGCTAAGTCAGGTATTTATTCGACTTCTCGTTTTTGAGTTATGCTGTTCACAGACACACGCACGCGCGCGGACCTTTTTCTAAAACTGCTCTATTTTGGATTCAGGGGGCCTCAAAATGTGTATTTCCTGTGAAATTTTGGTATCAAATTTATTGTACATCGTAGAGAAAGTAAAAATGAGATCTCTTTAAAACACATAATTTATTTCAAATAAGTTTTTATTGTGGCATAAGGCGTTTCTGAGATATCAGTTATTAAAGGTTCGAATTGTTCATTTCTTGGTAATTTTCTTGAAGTCCTTTCAACATTCAGTTGTTTCTCACGATTGCATGAAAACAGTATTGAATTTTAAGGCCAGCATATGGCACCCTGTTCTTAAACATTTGGCTGTCGCTGTTCTCTTTATGTCTATAACGAAATGTGTAATGTAGCTATTTCTGCAGAGGTTTATTTAGACTTAAATGATAGTAGATAGACAAATAAGCTTGATAAGAAGAATTTTCATACCCACTAATAAACGATAGAGGGTAAGAAAAAGTTATGTGAATGTATCACACCAGACTTTTTAAATTTTAAAATCCGGTTTGATTGTTCGTTCTATGAACATTAACGTTCTTTTTTCTGGTAGCCTTTTTTTTCTCAACTGCTTCCCTGATTCAAAATATGTCATATTGTGATTTACAGACAATCTCTTTGAAATATTCTATATACATTGTTAGAAGTCATTCAGTAAAATGATAGGAAACTCCTTTTTACTTTAAGGAGTTTTTGTAGCTATTTTTAAAAATAGTAAGCCCATTTAGGAAATAGGAACTGGGAATGCTGTAGAGATTATTCATTTTAGTTTAAACCGAATCTGTGAAATGTTATAATCTATAATCTGTTTTAAACTTATTTTAAGATGTGACACAAAGAGGTTTTTAAGAAACACCTAATTTTCGTTATTTTGTGTGAATTGCTATTTTTATTTGCTCATTTTATGTTGTTTCAACCCCTTGTTTAGTTGTATATTCCTTGACACACATAATGCAAAACAAATGACCACAGTTTTGTCGGCTTCCTATACCATTTGCTTAAGTAGCATCCTGACAGATGGTCTCAGGTATATAATCCCCTTCCTGTGACATTTAGTTTGTTTAAATGTAAGGTGGCGAGGGATTGCTTTCTGTGAGTAGGTACATGTGGTAAATGCGATACCGGAACTTGGTTGATTAGTTGCCTTCCCTGTATTTTATTTCTATTTCTTTTGTTCTTTGGGTGGAATTTTGATAGTCAATATCTAATCCAGTATACCGAAAGTAACCACAAAAATCAGCAATAAAAACGTCAGAATAGTTGACACAGGGCTCTGAACCCAACATCTCCCGAATGGAGGCACTAACGCTTCGCTCGGCAAAGTTAATATTACTAGATAATAATGTTTCGATTGAACTACTGAATGGTATAGCTCAGGTGTTGCATACGTACATACCATTGCATATAATTCCATTGCAAATGAGACGCTCAGAACTAACATCAACCGAGTTACTTTAATCACTATGTTAAACTTGACAAGAAGCTGGCAGTTTTCAGTAGGTAGCAACTCTTTAATATATCGAGATATTTGTCCTCTAACTTGAAGGAATAAGGGTCCTCCAAATGGGACTGCGATTAGCAAAACACGAAGCACTGTTGTGCTTTCAAATTTACCCATAAAATAATGTTCATTAAACAACAAATCTGTTTCGTTTACTTGTAGCTTTTAAATCAAACCATCGTGACACTGTAACGTATTGCCAGTTCAGTATTTAATTTCGAAAATGTCTTTCTGTCAGCGTCAGTAAATTTGTAGTAAACCTGAAAATGAACCATAAAATTAATACTTCTTTGAATACTCTTCCAAGCTAATGGGTGTATCATTAGTTTTGAAAACCATTAATGTTATGTGATTTTATTGCGGAAAACCACCTTGAGCGTCTTGCACACCACCCTACCCTCTTGTTTGAAGTTGTCTCATATTTTAAGGTTATATTCTAAAACCTCGCTTCAGCTTCCTTTGAACAAGAAAAATAAGCACCTATAGAAGCAAAAGAGAGGTTTAAAATGAAAATATGATCAATGTTTAAATATCATCTTAGTTTCACAACTCCTTAAACGTTTTGGAAAATTACTCTTTTCAACGTTTCCAGGCAGGGGATAGTTTTATATTGAGACACTAGCTGAAATACCCGGCCTTGCCCATGGTTAGCCTTAGGTTGCATTTACCCAATAACCTTGCGTTTCTTTTGAGGCATTTAACAATTATTATACAAGACACTTAAACAAGGAATTAATTAATACCCTCAGGACACTATAAAGAACAAAAGAACTAAAAACACTGAGAAAGCTCTATGCAAAACAATTGTTGAACCACAAACACCTCAGTTTATAATGATTTCTCGTGAATTCAGATGAGTGCCTTCCACATTTGCGCTGCCTCGTCGTTGTAGAGAAAATCTGAGTTGGAAAGAAATAATAGCATTTTAAGTAACGTCAATATAACCTTGCTTATACGTAAAACTACTAATAAACACAAGAAAGACTAAACAAAATAAAGGTCAAAATTAACAGAAGAAGAACAAGCGATACTTCTTCTGGTTTGATGCTAATGCTGTTATCCACTCGCACTATCATTTTTGTCATTCAGTTTTTGTTTTTATGCTTATGAAAGCATCACAAGCTTCCTATAGAGAAACACTCGCTGCTTACAATAAACGAGGAACTATAAATTATAATAAGTGAACATCCGAACATTATTACTTCATGGTCACTGTGAAGAGAAGATCCATGAATAATACGTGAACACGCTGCTCCTTTGTTATTTTATGAGGCCGTAAAAGTCTAAATAATTATTATTCCTATTGGCAATGACGTATTACGATTATCGTTGAGAAAGATACAGATGGCCTTGCGAGATTTTTTAGGCATAACAAATCAAATAATTAATCTTGAGAAATGGGGCAAAATTTCGAATTCTAAGCTAGGCAGTAATTTTCGCCTTGTGTCAAAGGTTACCTTGCTAAGTTTGATCGAGATCGGTACTACGGTGTAGAAGCCGATAAGTAACAAACACACACACACACGCACATACACACAGAGAGAGAGAGAGAGAGAGAGAGAGAGATTTTGTACATTAAGATTAAACATGGCTCGCTTCAATTTAATGTAAGCAGGAAAAATACAACAAGGTAAAGCCAAAGACGATCTACTTCTTTCTTTGACTTAATATAGTTTATTTATAAGAAATGTTTCGTCATTTAATTTCTTAATTTTAAATTACCCGTATATTGATATTGTTTTTACAGCATTCCTTATAGCAACACATAGCTAGTGATTTAACAAATCATCCTCAATCCTTCCAACAGCCTTATAGAGAAATTCATCTTCAGCCATATAAAGCTTGACGATAGAATTGTGTATATTTGAGAAACCCCTGGCATGAGAAGTTTTCAAAATATCACTTCCTATACCTCCTGGAAAAATAGCAAACGTTTGAGTTTATTTGAGAATTTCTTTGTAAAATATATTGTACACCTATACTGCATTGTTGATTCGCTTTTTACACTCATTTCTTATATCTGAAGCATTAAAGGTTATATTTAAATTATTGGTGACGAAATCTCAGTTGTAAGTAGGAAGCACACAATTACATATTTGGATTCTTTAGGATAGAAATGGTATTGATTACATAATTGTATTATATATCATCAATATATCAAATATATGAAGCATTATTCTGTCAACTCGTTCTTGGCTTGGACCCATAATCCTAAGTTTAAGCGAAATCATATGAAAGTTAATAAACGCATTTAGATAAAAATTAAGAACTTGCGCCATTAGTATAACTCATTTTTCAAATAAACTGATCAAAATTTTTTTTTAAATATAATTTTCGTTTTACTCTCCCTTAGCCATAATTTTATAAAGGCAAAGAAAATGTAGATATCCCTGAGTTTATAAACGCTGAGATTACTAACAATAGGAACAATGGGCTGGTATGTCAATCTATACATGCCTATAATAGAACTCAAACCGAACATTTTCAATTTGGAAAAATAAATGATACTAACGGTTATAATGGGCTACCTTAAGGTCAGAAATCGTATTTTTAAAATCTGTATTTATGTGTGTGCATTTTTAAAATCTTTTCATGTACGAATGGCTCAACCGTATTTAATGATACCTGGTATATACTAAATGTATTCCAAAACTAAGACCCGGTGAACAACATTTAATGGATGGTAGGCTGAATGAGTTTCCGCCTGCAGCGCTATCTGCGAATTCCTGAGAAACCTACCGCAGTGTAGGTGGACGCAGTTGCGTCTGCCAGTCGGTGAGAACAGATCGCAATGGCCGCGACAATCGCAGATCCCGCCAGTTATGAAGTGTGCGCTGTGATTATATTTTTGCTGGCAAAAGGATCGTCAGCTGCGGACATCCATTGTGAGTTAAGCCTTGTAAATGGACAGGACATAATGAGCAATAAACAGGTTTGACACTGGTGTCGGGAATTTCGAAATGGCCGCACAAATGTGCATGATGAACAGCGGAGTGGTAGGCCCAGTATTCGGACCGACGACATCGTTGAACAAGTGAACCAAAAAGTTCGAAGTGGTCGGCGTTTGACGATTAGTGGTCTGGCTGATGAATTTCCAAATGTTGTTCGAACTTCACTCTACAGGATTGTCACTCAACAGCTTGAATATTGGAAACTTTGTGCGAGGTGGGTGCCAAAACTTCTCACAGTCACCAAAAGAGCAACGAATGCGTAGTGCACGACAGCTATAGACAAGATGGAAATGCTTTGTTTTCCCACATTATTACGGACGACAACACAGGATAGCGTACACCAACGCAGAATCGAAACAACAGTTAATTGCATGGCGCCGTTCTGTTCACTCAAACCAAAAAAGTGTAAGCAATCGCCGTACACGAATCGCAAAATGATGGCTACCGTATTTTGGGACTAAAAAGGCGTTCTTTTGATTGATTTCATGGACCGTAGGTCAATAATTAAAGCTGACGTGTACTGTACAACGCTTGCCAAACTGAGACGTGCGATCCAAAATCGACGCTGCGGATAACTGTCGTCTGGTATAATCCTCCTTCAAGACAACGCATGTCCGCACACTGCTGCCAAAACTAAAGAGAAGATTCAAGAGTTTCGTTGAGAACTGTTTGACCATCCTCCGTACAGTCCCGACCTGGTACCGAGCGACTATTTTCTCTTCTTGTATTTGAAACGGTGGCTGGGTGAACAACGATTTCAAACCGACGATGAACTCAAGACGAGCGTTACCAACTGGTTGAAGCCCCAGGCGGTAGATTTCTATGCCGAGTGGTTAAAGAAACTGGTGCAGCGTTACAGCAAGTGTATAGATGTGAATGGCGATTTTGTGGAAAAGCACTGTCAATAAAAGCCTTGTCTCATGAGGGATGTTGTTATTATGACCAAACGGACCTTAGTTTTGGAATACGCCTCGTACAAACTTTAGGTCTCACTTATAAAATAGGTTATAAGGCATCTTAATTGCTTTGCTCAAAGGAGTAGGGAGTTTTAATGGGGTGCAAAATAAAAGAAAAAGGTTTTTATATGTAAAATGCTACATGCAAAACCTTAACCATAATGTTTATAACGAGTTTTGTTTTTTGGAACATTTCAATAATCCGAATGTTTAAAGAGTTGTAACAGTTTTTCGTTGCTGTTGTTTAAGTATTGTAATGCATGATACACCGAACCATGCTTAATACAACCTATACTGGAGTTTTATCCAGAGGTGCGAATCTTAAATTACCTAACTTAAGGGTCTAATATGAAGGACAAGTTAGGGGAAATTACCAAAAGAGGAAAGTGCTTTTTACCTTTTATTCTATAAATTCTGAGTTACGTATAAACACATAGACCAGAAATTTAACAGTTAAACGTAACTGAGATAGGTTGACCATTGTGAAGAAAAGTAAATGACATTTGCAATAACAATTCGTAACTGAGTTAATAATTAACAATTCCTTTTTTATAACGTCTTGATGCTCCAGAATAGACTTTAAAATTCTGAGAAATTCCTTTGTAATACAACATACAAGTTGTAAGAGAACATGAAGGTTTGCTTCGCTGATACACGTAATACGAATGCATCTACTTCGCAAAGTGCAGCTCACATTTACATGATTCTTAATCGCAGGACTAATACTTTTTCCAAAACGAACTGGTGACTGGTGTTTGGCAATGCCAAGCTCTCGTATAGCCTTGTGTCTATCCCTCTGAGAGCTGGAAAGGTGAAATCAGTACCGAACCTTTGGCCAGATCCTGGCCGTCGGCGACTGAAGAAAGGGGGATGGAGAAACCGACACAAGATTTCCCACCAAAGAAGCAGACAGCAGCGAGATCTCGGCGTCGTGGTCACCTCGGGCGAGGCATTCATGGAAAAAGACCAAATTAATGCCAACATCAGTACAAACGCCAAGGCAAGGAACCCCCAAACCATAAAATAAAACAAAAATCCTTGGAGATGCCTAATAAAATACCAAGGTGCATAAAAGTGAAGAAATCACAAAAAGTAATAAACGTGTTACGAGCGTAAGCAGAAAAATATACCAAAAAATTATAAAAAAACACCCCACAGGAAGGAAGGAAGCTCAGCGAGGGGCACCACAACTGGCAAGGCAAAAGATTAAAGAACGAAAGCAATACCTAGAAAGTAAGCAGAAAGAGAGGAAAAACTAGAAACGGCAAATAGTCAGCAACTGCGCACGGTTGTACCTGGGGAGGTTTACAAAATTAAAGACAAAATAACAATTGAACTGAAAAAGTACAAATACAAATAACAAGAGGAAATTACACCTCGAAATAAGCAAATTAGGGTGTCATCCCCCAAACTCTATGTAATATAGACAGGTAATAACTGAGGCAGTATTTTTAGCACTTGAATAATTTCAATTAAATTATATAATATGTAAATTCAATAACAGCTCACCTTGAAGCAATATGTATGTAATAATTCTTTTTAAAATGTATGTAAGTCACTGCATATGCTTATATTATTGTAAACATGTTCAATAATATTATGTGAATGCATTATATAATTTAATAATATAAGAGCTGTGAGAACAATAAGTTTAAAGTTGCTAACAATGAGGTGACAATGAGGTAACATTGAGGCAATAACGAGTTTGAGAGTTTAAATGCCACTAGTCATTAGAGCAACGATAATGTAAATCTTGTGAGTTTAAAATTAGCCAATCAACAGCCAGAAAAAGCTTTAATTAAATGCAGGTATTCTATTGGACTAGGATTAGTCAATCAGAGACTTGAAATATAGAAGCTTCGGGTTTGGACGGTTGAAATATGTTCAGTTGCCTGCAAACCTTGATAGGGACCGGATGGAAGATGTGTTCTCTAAAGAAATAGTACGTATTCGTGTGAAACAAAAGTTATGTATACGCGTTAACAAAGTGCAAGTATTAAGTTAAAAAATCTCACAGCTCTTAATATCAGTGTAGTGCTATTTAATTTGTGTCAAGGATTAATAAAAAGAAGTGAATTTAAACTTAAAATCTGTGTAAGCCTACATTCTTGTCGCACCACGCCCTGATTAAGAGAAACGTGTCTCTAAAACAATACTGAAGCAGCCGAGGCAAAAACAAACATAAATAATATCTATAGAAGCAGTTTAATAACAAAATTAATATTTTTTAAAACTTGGAGCGTAACAACAAAAATACACCATCTTCAAATCGGCTTCTCATACTTAGCAGCATATTACATAACAAGCAATCTTCTTTAAATTAACGCCCAAAGCGTAGTGCAAAAACTCAAACAACAGTAAAACTTCAACAACAATAAACTACAACAGTTGAAGAACAATAACTTCTTCATAACCCAAAATACGTATATAACAAAAGATCGGAATTTAACCCATTAAGCTAAACAAGTATCCACTGGGGAAAAAATAAACTGAGTTTTATTTATGGGCGCTCTTTTAACTGCTGTGTTCCGTAGCGTCCTATTCTATATTGGGCGTGAAAGACCGGTAATTTTGCTCAGAGACCTCTTTATTAGACGTGGGGTTCTTTTACGTGCCGTAAATCTACGACACGGGACCACCAACTTTAATTCACTTTCGAAGGAAGCCATGCTAAGAATTTTTACGCCCAAAAAAATCGATCGCCCTCTATAGGGTTTGAACACTCGACCTTTGGTATCCACAGGAGAATAATCCCTAAAAGACATAAAAATTCAGTAAGTAAATGAGAAAGAATTTCCCATGCACGATAAAGCTAGTTAGGTGCTATCACTATAAATCAGCATAGAATAATAAATGCTTGAATATAAAACACTCCTTGAGGACAACACAGCATACATAAAACAACAAAGTGCAACACAAAAATGAATATAAAAAGGGTAGGGAACGCTACAAATCACAAGGTAACACATTTGTGGCAGATGGCAACCAAAGCTCGAATGTGAATGTCGAACGAGATCGTACGTGCATGGGCACCCAAAAATTGCCACTTGACACAGAGGAAAAAACGAGCTCAGAAGAATTATAGAACGGAAACGATTGCTTTCAGCTGCGAAGGGTGCGCCGTAGAAATTGCACCAGTAATGTAGTCCTGTATTCGAAAAGAGACCGAGTTTACCACACGGGTAATGTTATAAGGTCCTTTTAAACGAAGCACTAACTTCTCTGCAAAACCACGAGAAGCATCACTAATAGGATGCGACGAAGCAAAACCAAATAGCCAAGCCATAAATGTGCAGGCTGGCGATGTTGGTTATAACGTGCCGCGCGGCGCTGTTGATCCCGTCGAGAAAAGTAAAAACCCTCAACCACTGTTCTCGTATAGCTTCTGGAGTGGTGACACCTGAAAAAGATGAGAAAGATGCCACTGGTTAGTCAAAGGGCAAATGGGAGCAAACTTGAACATTAGGTGAAGTGGTACGTCAGAATGAGTCTCAACGACCGCCTTATTCAAGGCAAGTTGGAATTCACCAACGGAGATGTCCAAACGAGAATGATCGTCCGATGTTATGCAATTAAGATAGGTTTCAAACTACGGTTTACTTTTCAGTCAAAGAAGGACGAGGATAGTAAGGGAAGTTCTGACAAACTTAACACCCCTTTCAAACAGAAATGTGCAAAAATGTGCCTTATATGACACTAGAATCTAAGGAAGACCAAATCAAGCAAAAATGGACGACAAGAAAGACATGGACGTGAAAGCTGTCACAGCCCGAACCGGAACCGGGCAAAACGAATTGGTAAATGCACACAAAAATATGTATTATCTTTCGAATAACGCGGTAATATAATCTAGATACTATCAGTAGAATACAACCTTCGAACTAGGAAAGCCTAATTGCCCAGTGTGCGAACATTTAGACCGTAAGCAAATGTCACAGGTTTTAACAAAGTACTAATATCGTTACACATGTTACGCTAAACGAAATATTGGCGGACCTTAATTTTGGTTTTATAAGTCCCAAATGGACATCAAATTGAGACGTATGAAAGTAGCGTAATACAACGGGAGTGCAAGATCTTCGTAACCTTTGAAGGCGAGTAAAGAATGCAGACATAAAGACATAAACGGGAGGTAACGTACCAGATTTGCATTGAGGCCAGATAGGACCTAACAGCTCATCTTGTTGGTGTTCGGATATGGACGCAAAATAAGATAGAAAATATTGACAAAATGCTTGCTCGAAAGACACCTTTTCAGAAGGAGGTTGGACAACCGTAGAAGATTTCTGGAGCATACGGGAAAGTGTATTCGTCACAGGATTCCCCGCACTAATAACGTGCTTAACCGTAAACTGATTAACGCTGAGCTAAACGGCCCAACGAGCCAGTTTGCCTGTTTTCCGGGCATATGACAATACCCATGTATTCACCAGGTTCTAACATTGGAGTTGGAAGGGGAAGTGTTCGAGAAAAGAATGAAATTTCTCAGATGCCGTAAGAACTGCCAACGCTTCCAATTCAAGATTGATAATCTACATTCAGCAAGATACAAGCATAGAGAGATATAATAAACTGATTGACGGCTGTCTTTAGGCTCCTGTAATAATACTGCGCTCTCGGCAAAATGCAAAGCGTCCGTTTGTACGCTAAAGGGTTGATCAAAATCAGGCATTGCTAACACTGGAGGTTTCTTAATAGCTGTTCGTAGTGATTCAAAATCCTATCGGTGTATAGCGTCCAAAAAAATTTAGCACGTAGAGTGTGAAGCGGTTCGGCAATGTGCGCAAAATTTGGAATACATTTGCTAAAAGAAGCAGCCATCTCCAAAAAGAATGCAAGATGCTTAGCAGTCATAGGATTTGGAAAACGGCATATGACCAAAGCCCGCTCTGGATCTATGGAAATACTTCGGATGAAATGATGTGGCCCAAAAACGTAATTTAATTTACAGCAAACTGGACTTTCGAAGGCAAAACTGTCAACCCTGCTTGCCGGAGACATTAAAAAACTAGACGCAAATGTCGGATATGAGATTGAAAGTCCGATGAATAAATTACCAAATAAATGAAACGAAATTAATTTTGTATTTATGTAAACTTTTGTCTAAAGACGAGACAAAGACTGAGTCCCGTGGATATTCCAAAAAAGTATGCGTGTAAATTGAAAAATGATCCAGGTATTCGAGAATGCAGTTATTGGCTTAGATGACTCGGCGAAAGGAATTTGATGGTATGCCTTACTGTGGTCCAAGATTTAAACACCGTAGCACCGCGAAAATATTGAGCTGACATATGTGGTCCGAAATGGCATTGAGTCTAGTTGTAAGTGCGAATTAAGCTTACGGTAATCTACTACCACTCGAAAGTCATCGTGAGGTTTTGGAACAAAAACACTAGGGCTAGAGTATGAGCTGTATGAGCTACTAGATGGCCCGATAACCCCTTGCTGGAGCATGTTCTAAATTTTAGAGCGTAACACCTAAAGCTTCGATTGTGTAAATCTATAAGGAGGTGAATGCAGCGGAATTTGATCCGTTAATTGAATGGAATGCTCAAAATTCCGTATCGTACCAAGTGGGTCTTAAAGGACGTCCGGTAAAGAGTTCACCAAACGGGAGATCTAATTTCGACCTAAGGTTGTAAATGCAAAATATCAAAATTCAGTACAGCAAAGCCGAAAAATTCGCTAAAGGCAGTAAAAGAGAACGAGCACGCAAGGAAAAGTTAACTTCCTCTGGACGAAAAGAAACGAAAGCGTGAAGGTGGCAAATCCAAGCTTTAAACATGTATCAAAGAAAAAGGAGGAACCCAAAATCATCGGGGAAGGCAAGGATTCAGCCACATGAAAAGTGATATCCCACGAAGTTTTCAATCTTAACATGCAAAGCTACAGTGCCCAAAATACGTAAATGAGGTCCTGAAACATTAAACACGGAGATTAATCGGTTTAAGGGTACCACGACGTTTAACTATCAATAAACGCCAAAAGTTATTATCAATCAATTTCAAAGAAGAACCGAATCAAGTAATGCTTAGTGGAAACAGTTAAGCACATAACCGAAACAATTGGTAATGGTAGAAAGGGGACATCCAAAATACGTGTTATTGAATCAGGTACCATCCGTGTCGATAGGTAAGTTGGCGGTAACTGAGAAGATTGTAAGTGACGGCGGCATCGAAAACAAAACTGTAGTGTGTGTCCCATTTTAGTGCAATGCGTGCACTTACGCAAAGGAAAGAAGACAACGACGGAGGTACGGCAAACTACGAGAAAATTGTGTATGCTCAAATATATTACAAGTTCCATTTGACGGGATCGAAACAGATACAACTGTAGTTGACGGTATAGAAACCGTAGTTTCGGGAATTTGCTGGATTGAAATTATCAAATATCCAGATCAGCATAAGTCGTTGGGGGCGTTGCTCCACAAAGGCGAGCAAGTCTTCAGGTGAATATTGCAGTGCACAATCGTATTGCCAAAGAAATTGAGTACGTAAGCGCAAAGGAAAACAGAAATCCAAATTAAGGCATCAAAAGACAACACACGATCTAGGGCATTACGTAACAAAAAAGAATTTTGCCTTCCACTACAGCAGGAAGTAAGGTATACAGATCACTCGGGATGTATACGGAACACGCACACAAATGACGTAATCAAATGAAGAAATACAAAACGTCCAAGGCTTCAGAAGGAGAATTAACCACCCAGTGAGGCGAATCCAACAATGATTGTGTGAGATATTTAACTTTCAATGCTTTAAAACGAAACGTGGTTTGTTCAGATAATCGAATTTACTACCTAATGCGTAGCATATGAGGAATCCTGGGTGGAAAATTAAAAGGAATTTACATCTGCCATTGTAGAAACTGGCTTAGAAAGTGAATTAACAATTCAGAATATTGGCGCGGGAGTTTCTGTAAACCAACTTTAACCTCAGTTGCAAAAGTGGTCGTAATAGCATATTGTTTGTGATCAACATAATAAATTAGCCTTGCGCGTAGCCTACGTATGGTCGCTGGCGAAAACAAGCCTGGTTGTTCAGCAATCAGATGTTGAAACTCGTTAAATTGAGAATGACACGCCCTGCTATCGTTTTGTGATGATTGATAAACTTGACCATGCTTAAAACAATCCATACTATAGTTTTACCCAGAGGAGCGAATCTTAATCACTTAACTTAAGGTCTAATATGAGGGAGAAGTTAGGAGAAATTACCAAAAGAGGAAAGCTTTTTATAGCCTTTATTTCATAAATTCTGAGTTACGTATAAATACAGACAAGAATTTTAACAATTAAACGTAACTTTTGATATGAGTTCACGTTTGAAAAGTGCTCCAAAGAACGCAAATACGGCCACAGGTCATGGGTACAGTTCTCTGGAATTCTCATGGAGTTGCTCATAGACTACCTCCAGAGATGGAGAACCATCACCGGTGAGTATTACGCTTCACTGTTGAACCAATTGAAGGATGTTAGTCAGGCTAAATGTACATATCTTGCTAAAAATCAAGTTCTTTTTCATCTCGATAATGTGCTTTCACAAACGGCTGGGATTGTTGTATAAATTTCGCTTCCAAGGGCATTCACAGCTAGTATATTCGTCGTATTTGGGTTCCCGCGATTACTTTTTGTTCCCAAACCTGAAGATGTGGCGGGGTGGACGAAGATTGACATTAAAATATGATGAGGTTGAAGTCGAGACAGACGCTTATTAGCACAGTTGGAAAAATCTTCCTTTACTTATAGTGTTAAAAATTTCTGTTAAATTTTGTGTTTTTTTGGTTAGGCCGAAAGCTTTTAGAACATCCCTCGTATTATTACCCATATTTTGAGGACAAAACAAAGTAATCTGGCAGCTTCTAGTTTTCTGCTACCGTTGTAGGGCCTCTTTCGAGAGTACTGATGTAACTTTTGCGGTTTTCCGTCCTTATGGAACGATTCTGTTAACAAATTGGCAGTATTTCCAGTATGTATGGTAGTTTGGTGTCAGTGGTGGGGTCACTTCAAAACCTGCAAAGCCAAGTGCTCTATTTTCGAGACTAATGGCAAGCGCCTCTATGAAGTTTAGCGCAGTCTCATTTAGCATGATTTATATAGAGAATAGCTGAAGGGAATTTAATTTAAAGTTGCATACTAGGACAAGCTTATAGTAATGTATGTTACACCGTTTCAAATTATTGATGGTAAAGAGGTTTGCGGAGCCCTGTAATGAAACCATTTATCGACGTGAAACATGTGCCGTAATGATGCTAATAAAAAACGAGAGAGTACGGCGTGAAATCGCTAATTGGCGGGCTAGCTAAGCCCCCCTTTAATTACATGGCCAACTCTGTCCAAATTTCACTGCTAAAGGCGTTTTCGCGATATTCAGCCTTTTGTGCTACATTTTACCGACTGTCATTTAAAATTTATAGCGCGACGTGGGTGTGAAGTAACATTAAATTCCTGCTCAATCATGAGAAAGAAGAGAGCCCAGATGTGCAAACTATTCTTATGGTAATCGAATTGAACACACTTACATAGTAATTAAGACGATATATATGTGAAATCTGTAAAATCCACGGTACACATGACAGCTGGCTGAGAACTTATGCTCCTATTAGTGAGCACAAATAACTACTTTGTTCCAGAGTTTTATTCTCCTAGTTTTTAAGTTTATGTGAGCATTAAATTGTTTACTATGCAGATATATTGCTCTGATAAAAACGCTCCGCGCGATGTATTTTTCACACTATTTAGACCAAACGTTTATTCTTTTAGTAATAACTTTAGACAGAGATATCTAATATTAGATTGATTACGTTATTTTTGACCTGTAATTGCCTAAGAAAAGTATATATTCTTATACAAAAGTAGATAAAGTTCAACTGTTAAAATATTTCCTTTATTACAAAAATGAAACCCTTAAAATAAAAGAAAAGTAGGTTTACGAGAAAACTAAATTCAAAGTTTGGTACCATTGCTTGTCTATTTAAAGGTTTGCATGATTCGATTTAGAATAATATAGTTGACTGTCTCTATGATATGATGATTAGCATAATAGCCTCCAGAAATCCCGGTTCGATTCCCAGCGGAGGGTGAGAAGCGTTGTTTAGCCAGGATTGTTCGCTCATCTCTCTTAGAGTCTGGAAATATGAATGAGAGCGTGAAGGTGTGAAAGTAATACACACCCAACGATTAACACGAAGTCAGAGTGGACGTCCTTGTCGAGTAGTAATTGTGCAAAAAAGTCAGAGCCGCCAAAATGAATTAAAATATTAACCCTTTATCTCGTAATGTTGCTTACAATCAACATCAGCTTATCGTGTGCGTTATGCAATAGCGACCTTTTGTTCCCTAGGGGAATTGTTTTAGGTCCTTTCACACAAAATAATAAGAAATAGTGAAGCATTTTGGTTAGTCTTTGTATAGGTCTTGAGCAGTATACTGCATTTTTTTTTACCAATAATTAAAATATTTGAAAATCATATACGAGTGTTCAGGAGACTTTATTTACTTCATTCCCTATCTAGAAAAATGTTTTGCTTCATTTTATCATGAGCACGAGATAAAGCGTTAAAACTGGACATAATTGAAAAAACTGGATGTATTTTCCCAAAAATTTTAAGGATATATTATGTTATTGTGCAAAAAAATATTAATTTTTGTTTTTAAAAATTGTTGATAAAATTTCACATATTTCACAATAAAATAAATTATTAGAATTTCGAAGCAATTTCTATTGTTGCCCATACCATACACATACTGCAAGATTTAAAGGGTGCACAGTACAATAAGCACGTCAAATAGTAGATGACAACGCAGTGCAATTGAGATACCATCCACCGGAAACAGTGGGGAGGTAGTTGCTGTTATGAAATCTTAATTTTCAGACTTTTCAGTGGTGGATCCCAACTAGCATCAGATTTCGAAAATATATCACTCGCTATTGCGTACAAATTCTGAAGCTGGAATACAGATTCTGTCCTCGCATTTTTATCCGCATTTGTCTCCTTTAAAATTGCTATATAGTCTCTCAAGTAATTCCTATGACCTGAAGACTACTGTCACTAGTGTAGATACTACATTCAATATATGCATGGTTTTACTTTCCTTACCAACTACATAGTAGGTAGAGGAAGCATTGTATTCCACCCAAAAATTCGATAGCGATATTTCACCGAAAATACATGTTTTGAAGCTCCTTGATTAAAAAGGGAAAGCATTTTTAGAAAAAGATCGGTGCGCACGTGTGTTGTGTGTGAACCGGGTGACTAAAAAACTAAATATCCTTAAATACTAAACTTGTACTTAAGTTCAGTATCTTCCAAAGATGGGTCACAAAGATTTTCAAGAAAATTTCCCACCCCAAACTAATCTTTACATTGAAAAATGTTCGACATTTTTTTATTTTCTCAAAAATGGTACAGGCGATTCTGATTAAAACACTATACATTTACGATATGTAATGACAAATAAACTGTATATCTTGAACTTTCTGGGAATAGCGTGTGAAGTTATCTTTATTCGGAAAGAATTTTGTATAATTTGGTGTAACGCAAAGTATGTAGATCTCTTTAAAACACACATTTTATTTCAAGTACATTTTTGTGACATCAGCCATTTCGGAGATATCCATTATTATTGGTTTGAACTTTTCAATACTTTCAATGATATTGCTATTCGACTGCTTAACTGTGGAATTTTAAGGCCATCATATAGCGTCCCGACTGTCAACTCTATCCCCTTGTTCCTACAACTATTTCTGCAGTTTATCTCGATTAGCATTAACTAGATACAAAAAGATTTCGTAAGAATAGTTTACAGAGAATATATAAAAATAAACTATATTGTGTAGAGAAAGTCATGTGAGTATAACACATCAGATTTTAGCTTTCATATTCGGACATATTCTAGGAAATAATAATAATAATAATAATAATAATAATAATAATAATAATAATAATAATAATAATAAGACTATCTGTAGATTGGTTTGAAAACATTACCTCTTTCTTACTGTGTAAATATACTAACTTAAAACACAGATTTCAGAGTTTTAATATTAATGCTTTTCTAGCAACATTTATTTGCAGTTATCGTACAGGGAGGCATTTTTAAAATGTCCATATGTGATAGTTTTAAAAATTGACTTAAGAAGAGATGACGTGTTATTTTGTTATAATTGGGGAAATGCTTTCAACCTGTTAGCTCGTGTCTGCAGAGACGACGAATGAAATGATTGCAATAATGCTTAAATGAGCCCTGGGACCAATTAGCTTTTATCATTTCATATTTGTATTATTAAGATAAGGGAAACCCCTCCACGTTTGAAGACGCCACGCCCTTCCTACTCCCCGAAGGTGAACATCTGCATTAGATATGTCGTTTTCCCTTTATACACAGGCTGTTTCGAAATGACATGGAAGAAGACAAGAGGAATGCAGCTTATACTTTAATTAATTGGAAATTTGATATCATAATTTTGAACTTATTTAGGTCAATATTTATTTACATAGCAAACTGCATGTTTTTCTATTTAAATAAGGAAGAAGCACTAAAAACTTGCGTAGGGCATGTCACATAAACACGTTACATAAACATCAGAGGGCATTGGCGTCGTTCTCCGTGGTGTAGTGGTTAGCGTGCCCTCTACTTCCCGAGGTCGCGGGTTCAAACCCGGCGCAGGGAAGTAAAGCCGGTGGTCCCGTGTCGTAGATTTACGGCATGTAAAAGAACCTCAAGCCTGATAAAGAGGCCTCTGAGCAAAATTACCGGTCTTTCACGCCCAATATAGAATGAGGCACTAAGGACCACAGCAGTTAAAGAGCGTCCATAAATAAAACTCCATTTAATTAGGAGGTATTGGCAATAGCTTGTGCAGTGAAAACAAAAGACGCACCTTGATGTGTCACTGTGTTTTCCAGAAAAATTGACTGTATAGTTGCAAAATATATCGTCATTTTTAGCAGCTATTTCATATATGTTGAAATTATGGATAATTTTGGTTTGTGACGCTGGGGGGAGCTTAAAGATCTCTCATCGTAATTATGAGATATAATTCCCTAATCGCTGTATCGTGAGATACGAATAGAGTTTTGCTTTCGTTGTCTTCCTTTGTTCCCTTCCTTCCAATTTAAAATCATCGTTATTTATTATTTCATTAAGGTTGCTATAGCCTCCTTTGTCCTTGAGATCATTTGTGCATTCAGTTTTTAATTTCAGTATAAAAGATTAAAGATGGAGGATATTAAACGTAAAACACAAATAAACAAATAAGTAAATAAATACATATTTTATTGCAAATATATCTGAGTTTTATGTAGCAAAAACCCTAATAACGTATGATTAGGTGTGGCCAAAAACTAACCTAAATGTTACTTTGTACGGTGATTTCAATATTAGAGTTTCAAAAGTAATTGGATCAAAAGCATAAATGAATAAGTACAATTATTTAAACTAAAGATATATAGACATTGATCTCTAAAAATCGCAGCGGCCAAAATAGATAGTACGAGTTTTATAATGCAGAAAAGAAGAAGGAAAACAACGAGTTACAAGAAAACATAAAACAAAAAAAAAAACAAAAAAGAAAGAACGAAAAGAAAAAGAATAGTCAAATGCAGCCGCTCCAAAACAAACTACAAAACAAAGGTATACGCTATTACGTAGCTTCGTTATGCCTTATTACATTAACCAAAGAACACACAGAGAAGATAAAAGGTACAAACCATAGCAATACTTGAATAACCATTATTACATATAATAACAAAATGAAACACAATCAACGAGCAGGATATGTTTGCACACCCCTTCCCTAATGCCAACCTTCTCAGATCTTGGCTGTCTCGCCTTTAGCAGAAATTTAGCAGGCGACTTTGCACGTCTTCTCTGTATGATAGTAGCGCCGAACATGCCCTTAAGGACCTCCCTACTGAGTATTTACCCAAAAGCGGTCCAAAATTTGAATTTGTTTTTTTGCTTAAAAGAATTTCCCAATCCTTCAGTCACACACGGATATAATTACTTTTCATTTTAAAGGTATCACAATGTCATTTAAATTACCGTTGCGCTGCCTTCTAATATGTTGCACCCGTATAAAATTGGATTTTTCTCAAAGCAACACTTTTTACCTCGCTTCGCATTTTGATTCAGATCTCTTTGAAGCATTGAATATACGTTAACATCCATGTTGCACATAAATTGTACGACTATAGACATAAAAGGCCTGCATTACTTAAAACAAATTGTGTCAAAGCCTAAAAATTGAAAAATATTCGATTTTAAAAACAGTGATATATATGTATTATATAATCATACATCCTTAAAATGTGTACAGAAAATGCTGCCCATAGCACATTTTGTTTATATATCCCGCAGGTGTGTATTGAACAAGTTTCAGAGAAATTACATAAGAATTGAGATGCTAAGGGCTTTTTCTAAATTAATCCATTTACTTTATTTAACAACATTATTAAACGTATACACCATAATGACCTCAAATTTGGTACATGTGTTGGTTTTGACCATTATAATCAACCCTATAAATATGGTGTAAATTGGATAAAAATAACAAAGAATTTCCAAAATTCAGTAACGTTTCCTCCTTTACGCTTTTTTCGAGGGGATAGAAAATCACGAATTTTTTTTAAGCATTTCCCCCCTCTATTCCTGCGTACTCCTACTGCCTGCCAAGATATGCACCCAGGTAACTAGATATTCAGTAATGGCCACAAAAGTAACGCGGACAAAGTAACTGCTTACTTAGTCTCAGTAACTGTCACAGGTAGTGTGAGCAGATCTACAAGGAGTTGTTTTACTGTTGTTATCGCTGCAAATTACTAATAAATAGTAGTGTACTGCTCCTCAAGATAATGTGGCATCACCGTCCTCTTCTAAGTCGGCGGCAAAAATATCAGTTATGTGCTTTGAGCACTTAATGCAACCATTTAAAATTCTTTGTAGCTCATCATCTCCAAGAAATTAGTGTGGTTCGTTTCCAAATGAAAACTTGTTGAGTTATATGGGGGAGCGGAAAGAAATACGCTCACGTGATACTATGTTAATAAGTAATTTTGAAAACATTACGCGAATAACGCTTTAAATCTGAAGTTTAATTATTTTAGTTATTAAGACATAATGGCTGTGCTGCGATCATGATTTGGCCCTTGAGGCAGTATTTTTAACACTTAAATGATTTCAGTCTAATTATATAATATATAAATTCAATAACAGCCCGGCTTAAAGCAATATGTGTATATAACAATATATAAAAAGTGTATATTACAGTCATTGTATACGTTTATATTATTGTATACATGTGTAATAATGTTATGTGAATGTATTACGTAATTTAATAATATAGGAGCTGTGAGAAATAGGCTAAAAGTTGCTAACAATGAGGTAACAATGAGGTAACAATGAGGTAGCTTTGAGGCAATAATGAATTAGAAAGTTTAAATGCTACTGGTAATTCTTGGAGCAACAATAATGTAATTTTTGAGACAGTTTATAAAATAGCCAATCAACAACCAGAAAAAGCTTTAATTAAAAGAAGGTATTCTATTGGACTAGGATTAGCCAATCAGAAACTAAAATGGAGCAAAATTTACAAATTCAGAAGTCAGTTGCTTGTAGACAGCGTTTCTAACCGGACGCGAGATGCGTTCTCGAGAAATTTAATACGTATTTTGTGTGAGACAAAAAAAATAGTTTACGTGTTAAAAAGTGCAAGTATTTAATAAAAAACCAATCTCATAGCTCTCTCTATATCAGTGAAGTGTTATTTAAATCGTGTCAAGCATTAATAAAAGGAGTGAAGTAAAATTATAATCTGTGTAAGTCTACACTCCCTGCAAAGACATTCATGTCTCTAAAAAAATATAAATACTGACGCAGTCAAGGCAAACATAAATATATAATATTTAAAGAAACAGTAAAAATTACAAAGTTAATATTTTTAAACTTTTTGGGGCAAAGGCCACCGGAAAGTACATTTAGGACGAAGGCCACCGGGTACCATACGTGCGGTTGCAACTACTTCAAGTTCGGCTTCCCAACAGTCGAAATATAATACAAACCTTCTTCAAATTAGCTTATCATATGTGAAGCAACAACAATACAACAAAATAACTTCTTCACCCTTTAATCCAATCTTACAATACAACAGATACTCCTCTGTAACATCAGGTGCTGCTGTCTGTAGCAGTTAATTACACTATAAATATGTTAACCGTCACACGAAAATAAAGGTCCTTCGCACCCCTACTCTGCGTAGTATCCTTGAATGTTAACGAAAACCAGAAAACTCTGAGAGAGTGATAAAGCACGCGACTGGGTGCCTACTGCTGTTATATCCTCTACTTATCTAAGAGAATGGCTCGGCTCAGGGGCGCGATTCCATTCTTAGTTAGCTGCCTAATCCAAAAGGATTGTATCACAATTTTTATTTTCTCTATCACGCACCTAGTAGATAGAAGAAGTGTTGCATTACACCCAAAAATTCAGTAGTCACATTTCACGGGAAATACATGTTTTAAACCCCCCTGAATAAAAAAGACAATTTTTACTTTCTGTACCACGTCTCTAATACATAGAGAATGTATTATATTCCACCCAAAAATTCTATGTCAAAATTTTATCGGAAATATGTCTTCCCTCGGATTAAAAACAGGCATTTTTAGAAAAAGGTTCTTGTGGTTTCTCTCTCTCTCTCTCTGTCTATAAATGTCTCTCTCTATGTGTTTGTGAACAGCATAATCCAAAATCGAAAATTCGATTAAATATCAAAATTCCTATATCTTACAAGGATGCGAGACGAAGATTTTAAAGAAAACCTCCATCCCAAATTACCTTTATTGTGAGAAATGTTTTCTTATTTTTTTTCTCAAAAATGGCTGTAACGATTTTGTTTAGAATACCATATGTTTAAGATATTTTCACGACAAATAAAATGTATATCTTAAATTATCTGCGAATGGTCATTGAAGTCCTCCTCATTATGAACGACTTTTATATAATTGGTAAATCTTAAGAGATAGATAAAGTCTTATTACACAAAAATTTATATCTTGTTAAAGCACACAATTTATGACCAATACAATTTTTCGTGGCTTTGACCATTTCCGAGATCTTCCTTAATATTGGTTTGAATTTTCAGATAGTTATAGATACTTTTTCAAAGTGGTAACTCATTATTTTCTTTTTCTGGTGATCATGCAGAATTTCAAAGCCATCAAATAGCGATCCGCTATTTAAAAATCTGAGTATACTTAATATGTTTCTTATACCTACAACAAAATGTGCAGACGTGTAATGAAAGTTCATATCGATTAACAATAAGCAGATAGAAAATTAATGTTTTGCAAGAATATTTTGTAGAAGAGTGAGTAGAGAATGTGATGTGAATGCAGCACATCCGATTTTAAAACTAGATATGTGTGTTGCACTGCAAACTACATGTTCATATTTGGCAAGATACGACCAACAGAGTCTGTTTGGTGTTTTGAAACTTCCAAACGCTTAAGTGCTGTTAAAGCATCGGGTTTGAAGACTTGAAATTTCATTGTACGAGAACCCAGGCCAATGCCCTATTACAAGAGCTATGAACAAGTGACAGTAGCATGTGCACAATTTCCACGCGCTATCTTCAACAAATTATATTTCTACCGTTCCTAAAACGTTCAGATTTCTTCTATTCATAGCAACAACTATTTTTAAACTTGGGGTGTGTGTTTGCAGTAGCGTATCTGCGGAATGAAATGGAAGGTGACAGGGTAACTAATGAAATAGTTGTTTACAGCCTTAAAAATTATAGTAATGGCGCTGTAAATGGGTTGATAATATTGCTAAAGTTGTTATTATGCATCTTAAGACTGTACCGTTTCTCAATGGCAGAGAGAGGAATTATTATATTCCATTCGAAAATTGGTATCGAGATTTCACACAGGGTAAACACTCTCAGCTCTTTTGACCCCCTGGGAAAAAAGATGAGTCTTATTCTTCGTTTTGATTGTCCAATATTTTAAGCAATGCAGTGCGTTCCTTTATTTTTCACCAGCCCTTTATAGAGTACCAAGACTTTCATATTCGACTTTTGTTTTTAACAGTGTTGCTTCTCGCCGACCTACTATATTCCTGTGTACTTTTAAGAGCATAGTGAAACCATTTTTATCTTTATTTATCATAATTATTAGGGAATGCTTAGCCAAGCGAGCTTTTATGTGAATAATTTGTGAAACAGTTGTGTAAATAAATGATAATTGGCTAAGTATACATATGTAGTTTTTAATTTCAACATTAAAAGAAAAGGGAAAACGTTAAATGTTCTTTAAATGTGAAATTTAATATATATATGTCTATATATAGAGACAGAGAGAGAGGGAGAGGGAGAGGGAGGAAGGGAGCGAGGGAGTGTGGGTGTCTGTGCGTATGTGATCAGCATGCCTCAAAAGGAAAAGTCGGACAAAATAAATTTTATATACGAAACATTGTTAAGTATGCAAAGCAGATCTTCAAGAAACCTTCCTCACCTTAAACTACACTTTACATGAAAAATGTTGTCTCCTTTTATTTCCCCCAAAAATGGCTTCAACAGTTGTGATTAAATCACTATTAAGAGATTTTCATGCCTAATTGAGTTAGGTATATATCATGAATATTCTGTGAATAGTTGTAATATCCTCTTCATTATGCATGCTTATTGCATGATTTTGTGTAACATTTAAACCATAAAAGGTAGACAGAGACCTAGTACACGAAAAACGTAGAGCGCATTAAAATATACATTTTAATTTAAATTTTCTTTGTAGCAATAGTTTTCGAAATATTAGTTTTTGCGTCTTTAAGAGCTGAACTGTAGCGGGATCTTACGAGATTCACCTTCTTTCCTAGTATCAAAAACTGATTTACACTATGCGAGGAACTGCATTTTATTTCCCGTATCATGCATGCGATCAAGTCCATAATCCCTAATTTAAGATTGATTCTAGTAAAACATTTAGTGCAAATAACGTAATAGGAATAGAAGAATCACTTTTTGTATCAATACTATAGTACGTAAGGGTAATGGGTAGAGGAATGGGACGCATTAGTTTTCTTTTGAATAGGGTAATCCCCGTTCCTACTAATATGCGGCATCACAGGCGGTGGGTAGTGATGACAGTGAAATGAAGTGATGATTGGGAAAGCAAATTTGAGAAAGAAAGGTTCCAGCTTAAGTTTAGGATGCTTCACCGACATTGGTCAGTTATGAAGACTGAGAAAATGGACACACCTTAGGAAGGACGATTCTTAAAGGATTTAAACCGTTCATGAGTCTGTGCTTTAACGACCTGGACCACCCGGGTTAGTAGAATTGTGTTTTATTCTGAGTGCAATGACAGAACAGATATTGAATTGTTTTCTCTTAATGCAAATATTGGAGCTCTGTATAAGGTATTGCAGCAGCATGTGGTGCAACTTGACAGACTGAACATACAAATGTTCCACTGCGGCAGACATTTTATGATATAAACATCAGTCACTTTAGAGGGACTAAAGAAACAAAGAGGTAGCAATAAACGAGCAAATGGACTGCAGTAATTCTGTGATATTACTAAAGTTGTCTTGTGTAAGACGGCCAGAAATTTCTCCACGGAGCAAGAACAATGAAATCTGGTTGCTAAAAACAAAAGAAGACAAACTTAATATCGTCTCTGCATAGTCGACTTGGCGCAAAGGTTTCTTCAAGTTGAGCAAAATTTCGCACGAATAGACAAAAACAATTACCAACAAACGAATCCGTTTTCACATCCGAGTTCGCTCCAACTGGCTCCAAACGCTACTTAATTGTTTTCAGTAAGTTCCAGAGAAGTGTTGCAATTACGGAAAAGGGAGATGAAGAAGTTGAAAACTGGGAGAGGTGAGGGAAGATGTACGGTGCTCTTTGGACATTTCTCAGGTGGGGCACGTTAGACATCGGTTTTTGCTTAGGTACAATAAGTGCAAAAAATGTTACCTATGTAAGAAAGCGGAAGTTTCAGTTGGTATTGAAATGTAAAACAGTCCCTCCCGCTTTCAGTGTCAACCTTCTTCCCCTACCAGTCTGCTCCCAACAACTTCTCCATCCTATTGAATTGCTTGTCAATAGACAACAGATACAGTATTGGTTATTACTGTTACTACCAGCGAGTTTGTCTGTGTTTTCACTAGCTGAGCACTTTTAAACTTCACTCCATATTTAACTAAAATGTAGAAAGTTACTTTATTTGGGAAAACTTCAGCAGCTTCAACTCTATTAGTGAAGGTATACTTAAACTTCAGCAAAATGCTAGCGACTTAGTATACATCCATCCATCCATCCATCCATCCATCCATCCATCCATCCATCCATCCATCCATCCATCCATCCATCCATCCATCCATCCATCCATCCATCCATCCATCCATCCATCCATCCATCCATCCATCCATCCATCCATCCATCCATCCATCCATCCATCCATCCATCCATCCATCCATCCATCCATCCATCCATCCATCCATCCATCCATCCATCCATCCATCCATCCATCCATCCATCCATCCATCCATCCATCCATCCATCCATCCATCCATCCATCCATCCATCCATCCATCCATCCATCCATCCATCCATCCATCCATCCATCCATCCATCCATCCATCCATCCATCCATCCATCCATCCATCCATCCATCCATCCATCCATCCATCCATCCATCCATCCATCCATCCATCCATCCATCCATCCATCCATCCATCCATCCATCCATCCATCCATCCATCCATCCATCCATCCATCCATCCATCCATCCATCCATCCATCCATCCATCCATCCATCCATCCATCCATCCATCCATCCATCCATCCATCCATCCATCCATCCATCCATCCATCCATCCATCCATCCATCCATCCATCCATCCATCCATCCATCCATCCATCCATCCATCCATCCATCCATCCATCCATCCATCCATCCATCCATCCCATCCCATCCCATCCCATCCCATCCCATCCCATCCCATCCCATCCCATCCCATCCCATCCCATCCCCATCCCATCCCCATCCACATCCCCATCCCCATCCCCAATCCTATCCCATCCACCCATCCATCCATCCATCCCATCCCATCCCCATCCCTATCCCATCCAATCCATCCATCCAATCCACCCATCCATCCATCCACCCACCCACCCACCCATCCAACCATCCATCCATCCCATCCATCCATCCCACCCATCCATCCATCTATTTATACCAGTTGCCCACACAAGCCGTCCTTGGTTGAAGTTAGTTTATACCGGATATCGCGGATGCCAAAAGCTTTGCCTAAGCAGAACTGCAAAGCGACTCCATACCGACAGGGAGCAGACCACTAAATGAAAGACCAATGTTTGAAAACGAATACTTTAACTGCTGTTACTAGTCCCAGAGCTCATTCGGTAGAAAAAAAGTGTCTGCTATATGAGGTGTTCCGGGTTCGATTACTGGTTAGGCTCCAGAAAGTTGTCTTTAAACAAAAACCTTTCACGGTATGCCCAGAGTCTGGTGTTTGAATGTGACTGACGCAAACCTGAGCACACGTGTTACGTCATTTAGTTCCATGACAGTTAATCTACAATCAGTACAACTTAATGGCACCAATCGGTGCCGCAAGGTTATCAAGATTAAACAAAATTCTATTTTATTATACTTATGTACCCTTAAAGTTGCGTTAGAATTAAATTGTTTTCTATTAGTTCATTATTTATAGTAACCATGTACAAACACATGTCCACCTTGATGGAAGAATTGATGTAAGGGCCTTTCAGGCCTATTTTCTACCAGGAGTGATCCATCATTTCTTAATATTATATCTGTACGTCAAACAAAATATGCGCAAAAGACAGATACCGAGTCTGAAAATGTTCATAACACAGCCTACGAGCCTCAGCTGATTTTTGATGCGTCTCCGCACAGATTATAAATGTATCTCTGTGTTCGTTATTGGTGAACGTTACTTTTTTTCCTGAGAGAGCGTTATCTTGGCTCAAACTGCACTTGTTCGACCTCGCGGTGCTTATCAGTACGAAACTACCACTTATATACTTGCAGACAGCAGCAGTGACCTTTCACTTTGTACCTTCACTGCCTCTTTGAACAGAAGGGACACGGCAAGTTCTTTTGCACCTATGTATGCGGTAAACATAGAACTGCAAAGGACGGCTTGTTTGAGCCACCTACCTATCTACCTAACCACCCAATCATCCGCCCACCCTCCCACCAATGATAAAATACAACTGATAAGCTACTAGCAACATTGTAATTAAGGGGACCTCCGACAGCTCAAAATTCATATTCCCTGTTTCTGATTCTCTACGAGCTACTTCATTAAAATTGTGTGCTTAGCATGAAATCTGCTCCTTAAAATAAGATAAGGCAGTATTTACCATTATATTTGCTAATAAAAAAATTGATGTGTTGCACTCACATGACTTTCTTTACTCTTGTACAAACTATTTTTACAAACGCTTATTCTCCATATGCTTCATGTTAATCGAGATGTTAATCTTATTGCTAATTTTCTTGTAGATGCAAGGGGAATTGGTAGGCTTTAAGCGATAGTAAAATATTTTAAGAGCTGGTTGCTATGTGGAGTATTCTATTCTCTTTGCATTACCAGGACAAAAAAAATGAATAAGGAATTCCTATTTCAGAAAAAGTATAAGTATTGGAAAATTTAAGGGAATAACAAGCAATATCTCGAAGATTGTTCATCAAATATATATATATAGGACATAAATTGTGCATTTTAACGCGATCTACATTTTTGTCTAGTAAAATGTTCTCTATCCCTTATGGTTTACCAGTTATGCAAAAGTCGTTCAGAATGAAGAATACTTTTGGAGACATTCCCAGAAAACTCGAGATATACGTTTTATTTGTCATAAAAGTATCTTAAATATATGATATTTTAATCAAAATCGTTAGAGCCAGTTTTGAGAAAATTAAAGACAGACACACACACACACGTGGACATGTTTCCAAAAATACTTTTTTTGGATTCAGGAGGCCTCAAAATATATATTTCCGGTGAAATCTCGGTATCGAATTTTTGGGTGGAATGCAATACTTCTACTTACTATACGTAGTAGAGAAGGTAATTATTAACATTTTCGTTGATGGATTTGCATAAAAAGGCCATTTTGTAACATTACAAGATTTTAAACATTTATGAACAGTATTTATGACAAAGACAACACTTGATTATACTGGGTATCCCACTCGCTTTCGGCCTCCGATAAAAATAACAAACTTATATAAAAGTCCAACTAATGACCATAGTTTAATAACATTTACTATGATCATATGTTGATACTAGAGATGTGTGGTGACCGTATGATGGTGGCGCAGTCTTTCTAGGCCTCCTTAGGTACGTATAAAGCTACTCAGAATAGTAGGGTTTGTTTATTGGCGGCACGTAACGGAAAACGGGGCACATAAAGCTGTAACAGGACAATTTTAGCTCAGTTTTGGGTCCCGAAACCATTTGCATTGTCTTCATTTTCAATATCTCTGAAGAGTCTCGAAACAACGGAAGCGTTGTTGGATGTTCTTGAACGAGTACGATTAATAGTGATAGAAAAAATGGCGTAGGATGTGAAAAACATCTCACCAAAGGGGTCCTACTAGAATACCAAAGAAAATGGGTGTCTCCAAAGGGTTGCAAAACAAGCAAAGATGCATGAATACCACAGTACTGCTGTTCAGCAATTCAACCTCCCAACAAAGAAAGAAAAAAAAAGAAGAAATAAATAAGTAAGAGCTAAAGATAACAACGACGCGTACGATTAAATGTTTGCAGATTTGTAACTGCATATACACAACTACCTATGTCGCCACCTGATGGACCACCTCGCTTCTCATACGGGGTGGCGCACGCAATGTCATACCACTTGTTTTACACATACCACACATTTATTTGTCTGAAAGCAGTACGGCATTTGTACATAATTACTCACTGTAGTTTGGAAAAGTATCCCTAGTGAATAACTTGTTCAATATGCCCCGTCTTGCTTTACGACCTCATGCAAACGAACCCTTGATTTGTCACCTTTTTAGGGCACAAATCTTCACATAGTGTCCGTCACAACTCTACGTTGTGGGCTTTGATCTATATTACATTTCCTGGCTTCCTTTGGAACACTTTCTCCTTTAAGAATCTCCACAAACAGAAATCGCAGCGTTTAATGTCCAGCCTATGAGGGGGCCACATTTTATCGCCCTCATTGTCTTACAGGAAATAGGTGAGACATGACATGAAGCTCAAAGGTCTCATGCAGAAAATCGAGAACGGTGTTTGCAGTGTATGCCGCATCTATTCTGCATGAACCACTCTTTTTCATGGCGGCAAGAGTTGAACAACACCATTGTTTTCCACGTGGATTTGTACTGCTTTTTGCTCACGAATTCATCAAAGAAAAATAATCGAAATCGTATTTTGAGGATTCCGTGACTCGAAATTGGTGCATTCATTTTCCCCCCATTTTTATAGAATGTATGAGGATATTTTCTGGAATCGAAGTTTTGTCGATTCACACCGCTGTTCGAATGAAAGTAGGCCTCGTCTGAAAAACATGCTGTGAAATACGGCCTCTTTTTCCAACTCCCAATGCATACTGTAGCCTGTACTCCTAATCTCTCTCTCTCTCCCTCTCTCTCTCTCGCTCGTAAGTTTATGCATTGCGGTTATTTTGTATGAGAACAAGTCCAGATCTGAATCCAGACTACTTTGAATTGACTGACGAGATATTTTCAACTCAGCAGAAGCCTTCCTTGTTGATTCGCTGGGACGGCCGTGCGAACCGCCTCGATGTTTTCAGGCGTACGGTCATCAGGGGACGCGGTCGTTTGCTTCCTTCTAACAAAGAACCAGTTTCATTGCTTCAATTTGTTGTAAAAGTCGGTAAACTGTTTGCAAGGAGCCCACCTTTTACTAAAGTGACCCTGAAAACATCTCTGTGCCTCCACCACAATCTCTGTTTCTGCGAAAAACAATACTTCTTTCAATTTTTGCTGGACAGGCAACCGTCCTTTCTCCGCCATTTCACAAATGAAGCATTTGTGTGGTGCTACGGCATCTGCCACTTGTGATGCCATCTATAGTATTTTCCACAAACTTCAGCATTCATTCCCACAGTTTGAACATCGAATCCACAATATTGCCTTTGTAACACAATAATTAGATGATACGACTTCCGGCGCGCAACTATACACATTTAGACATCATGGCCATTAACATTCTTTACAAACCAAACTTCTACATTTGAAGTGCATGTGTGTTGAACACGGAATGTAACATTATAACTTTTGCAAAAATTAGATTGTTTAGCGCTTTTTTTGATTCCAAAACAGTTTTACAATTGGGAAAACCTGAGGTTCAAATTTTTAGCTTCAGTGAAAATAAATCTAATGTATACATCATAACGTCTATAATTCAATGAATATAAAACTGTGCAAAGAATTATACAATTATGGAGAATTGTGTACAGTATAATGCAACAGATTTGAATACTACAGTCTTGAAAAGAAACAAGAGATGGACTTGTCTGGTGCTTAGCATGCTAGGTTCCAAATCCGGGATGGGTTTGATTACCGACTGGAAGATTCTTTAGCCAGGATTATTCCCCATCCTCCCTAGAGTCTGAAAGTATGAGTGAGAGTGTAAATGTGTGTGTATGAATTTAATGCTAAAGAAATCCCAGCATAAGCAACTCCAAATATACAAATAGTAAACGAGTGAACTCATAACTGCTGAGCAAGTGTTCCAATGGTAAAGCCACTGGTGTGACTTTAGAAGTTAAAGGTGATATATAAGTGGAATAAAAAAACAAGAAGAAGAAAAAAAAGAGACGGACTTACAAACTGATGCAGTATGTAGTTGTGTCTGGGATTATCTGAAAGCATAAATTGGCCAACTTTGTAAGCCATATTCACCGGCATGAAGCTGAATATGTTTAATTCACACTGGGTGAATGCGTCCCATTATCTTGATTTAAATATATTACACAATTATTTATTGTATCATTTTGCTCAAATTATAATAATCAGTATCAACTCAGGCTACTGAAATAGGTGCAGAACGTTTTAACGAGACAAGTCATATGGTTTACTTTCTCTACCACTTATCTATGGTAGATGGAGGAAATATTCCATGACGTGTATGGTATGTGTCTGTGTTTCTTTTTACTTTCTTTACTACGTATAGTAAGTAGGGGAAGTATTGCATTCCATCCAAAAATTCGATACCGAGAGTTCACAGGAAATACATGTTTTGAGGTGCACTGAATGCATATAAAGCATTTTTGGAAACATGCCCTTGTGTCTATGTGTGTGTGTGTCTGTCTATCTGACTGTGAACAGCATAACTCAGAAAGGAACAGTCGGATACACACCAAACTTGGTATTTAGCTTCGGTATCTTCCAGAGATGCGACACGAAGGTTTTCAAGAAAATCCCCTCACCCCAGATTACCCTTTACATGGAACATTTTTCGAAAATTTTAATTTTCTCAAAAATGGCTCTAAGGATTTTGATTAAAATATCATATATTTAAGATACTTTCATGACAAATAAAATGTATATCTCGAATTTTCTGGGAATGTCTCGAAAAGTATTCTTCATTGTGAACGAAATTTGCATAACTGGTAAACCATAAAAGATAGACAAAATTTTACTACACAAAAAATGTAGATCGCGTTAAAATACACAATTTATGTCATATACATTTTTGTTGTTGAGTGAACCATTTTCGAGATATGGCTTGTTATTCCCTTAAATTTTCCAATACTTGTACTTTTTCTCAAATGGGAATTCGTTATTCTTTTTTTTTTATTTTGTCCTGGTAATGCAAAGAGAATGGAATACTCCACATAGCAACCAGCTCTTAAAATATTTGACTATCGCTTAAAGCCTAGCAATTCCCCTCGCATCCACAATAAGATTAACATCTCGATATCTCGATTAACATGAGGTAGATGGAGAATAAGCGTTTGTAAAAATAGTTTGTACAAGAGCAGAGATAGTCATGTGAGTGTAACACATCAGATCTTTTGTTTTGGTCTGTGTATTTATCTGTGACCAGCATAACTCAGAAAAGAAAAGTAGGATGAATATCAAATCTGATGCTCAGTATCTTCCAAGATGCGACACGTAGATTTTAAATATAATCCTAGAATTTCCCTTTGGTTATTTTTTTACTTTCTAAAGACGGCTCTAACGATTTTAATTAAACTACTATTAAGATATCTGCATGACCAATAAAATGTGTATCTTCAATTTTGTGTAAATTGTCTGTGAAGGCCCCTACATTTTGAACAATTTTTGTAAACTTTGTGTAGTTGGTAAGCCATCAGAGATAGACAAAATCTTACTACACAAAATACGAAAATATTTAGAGTTCATTGAATGAATATATACAGATATAAAATTTATGTTTGACGTTTTCTGCAGCATTAGCCGTTTTCGAAATATTCATTGTTACACTTTTAAGTTATCTCAGGTTGAATGGCTTTGAATTTTCTATGAATTGTAATTATTGTAAGCGATTCTTCTTTCTTCTGCTCACAGGTTCATGTCAACAAAAAGTGACTTAAATATGCGAACATGTTTGTTTAGTCCATATTGCTTAATTTTATATTACTTATATACAAATATATATAGGATGTGTCACATGACCTTCTCTACCCGTTCTTTACAAACTATTCTAAAAGAGGATTATTCTCCTATATAGCTCTTGTTAATCTAGGTAAGCGTTTGCATAAATGATTTTAGTGTATATTTTATGTAGGTTCAAGGGATATACATAAGGTTTAGTCATCTTGAAAAAGCGGGTCGCTATGTGATAACTTTGAAATTCCACTCTTTACCAGACTACGAGAAAAAATTCAAAAATAGCGACAGCAATTACAAAAGTATGTAATATTTGAAAATTCATACCAATAACAACGAATACCTCGAAAATGTTACAAAAAGAATTGGCATAAGTTGTGTGTTTTAATGAGATCTACATCTTTGCATAGTGAGTTTTCTTTTCTCTTGTGCTTTACAAGTTGTACAATATTATAGAAAATCATTCAGAATGAAGGGGCTTCTCAGGCTATTCGTAGAATAATCAGTGTATAGCTACATTTTATTAGTTATGCAAATACCTTAAATATATATGTCAATCAAAATCATTAGAGTAAGCTTCGAAAAAAATAAAAAATAAAAAAAAATAATCTAAAGGTGGTTTGGGATAGAGGATGTTTTTTGAAAATCTTCATGTTGCATCCTTGAAAGATGCTGAAATTAAATATCAAGTTTGGTATTTCTCTGATATTTCGGTTTTGAATTAGCTCTTCACACCAGACGGACAGGAGGCAGGCAGACAGACACACAATCACACACACACACACACACACACACACTCACATACACGGCTGTTTTCTAAAAATAATTTTAGATTCAGGAACCTCAAAACGTGTATTTTAGATGAAATGTCGATATAAACTTTTCAGGTGGAATGCAATACTTCCTCTAATTACTATAGGAAGTAGAGGAAGTATTGGTAGGAAGTAAGCAATAGAGAAAGAAAAGATCGTGGGTAACGTGATGTGAGTAGAATCATTTTAATGGATACTATAACATATAACGGATTATATGAGTCTTTAGAGGCTAAATAAGACCATATGAGCTGCAAATCATAGTATATCTTTTGCCCTGTAAGGTAATGGCATACTTCAAACTGAGTTAGCCCTCACTCTCTCTTTTACACCTAATTTCAGCCATTGTTCTCAGGCAATGGAGAATGAAACCATGTGTCGGCTTGATAAGTTGTGGCAAGCTTGCGGAGGAAAAATTCCTGTTGCCACCTAGAGCACACACAAAACTTCTTGCAAGAAACTGTATATTGTCTGATGTCAAATAATGAGTATAAAATGTCCCAAACAATTACACACCTGACCATTAAAATTGCAACGCCAAGAAGAATCTCACCCACGTCAACCAGATTTGTTATGCAAAGTACCCATCATATACAGATGAAATAATTCGTCTTACAGCTCGGCACGATACACAGAATGCGGGAAAATCACTACCGAGTGGCTCCATTTCGGACGCGTATAACTGCTGCACTACACGTCAAAGATTTTGGATGTATTTCTGGGGTGTCTCTGTCCATGCTGCTTCGATGCGAGGGCAAAGTTCATCCGTTGTGACCGCGGGTGTCTATGGCAGGGGAGTCGTCCGACCATGGGCGACAGATCTGGTAAGTTAACGCGGCGGCCAAGAAGCAAGTGACATGGTGGTCATCCAGGAAACTTCGGGCGATGTCTGCCACATGAGATGTTGCATTGTTCTATTAATAGATGACCCAAGGATGGTTTTGAGGATAGGGACAACAACAGACTCCAACACCTTCGCGATGTAATGGGTGTTGGGCAGCTTACCCTCAATGCAAACTAGACGAGAGCGGGAATGAAATCCTGATGGCAACCCATACCACAACAACAGTGCTGGGCCAGCATGACGATGCGTAATGCAGGACTCATTAGGACATTCGCCACGGTGCCACCAAATACGGGTGCGACTATCGTGGTTCCAGGCAGAAGCAAGATTCATGAGAGAATACGGTGGCATGCCATTCGTCCCTCGAGGCCTGGCCACTGCAACCACAGGCGCTTGTGGTAAGCAGTCAGTGGCAGCTACAGCAATGGGCGCCTGGACGAGGTTCCTCGGTGCTCCAGAGGGTCGAACCGTGCGTGCGGACACAGATTAATGTGCTCTTCAAATCCTGAGCGAGGATGTTTAATGTAGCTGTGTCCAATTAGAGCCACGCTCACGAGGTGTCTGTCATCGAGCTCGTTGGTGGCCCGAAGCCATTGGCTTACTGCATTTCGCTCGGCCCGTCGCTCCTGAACCCAGTTATTCCATATCCGCTTCACTGTGGGTGCATTTCCTCCAATACGAGTGCAAATTTCGTGATAGAGTAATCCACATTCTCGATAGGCTACAATTCTTCTGCGATGAAATGCGGAAACCTTCTTGTATGGTTGTCGTATTCTTCCCCACAGCATGCTGACTGCTTCTGTTCACAAACACGGGAGAGAAACACAAATCTATAGCCTCTCAGAGGCTCTCAAACTCTACGTATATACCACCACCCAGTGTCGTAATTGGCGTAGGTTATGCACTGCTTACCTAATCAACTTTATCTCGCCATTATCCCACCCTGCTTTAAGTATTCCTGTAATATGGGGCGCATCTTGCGGGTTCTCCTTGATGTTGCTTTTTTAATACCAGCAGTGTACAATGCAGGCGTAATGTATGTTAAATATATCATATATCCGAATAATGCTGTTTTCAGTGTTTTTTCGATGTCTTGAACGCGTGCTCCGTTTCGATTAATATGGTGCTGTATAGAGTGTAACTAGGCTTTTGGGGAGTCGATAAAGGACATACAATTTAGAACATATGATAAATTTCTCTTAGTCTCTGCCTTTATTTTTGACGCTGTATGATTAAAATTTGACACTCACACGACTTTCATATACGGATACCTGAAGGTACTCAAAATATCCGCCATGAACTCCAATGCAGGCTTCTAAGCGCCGCATCATGGACTGCCTTAAACATCTGTGCAGAATTTCCCCGGAAGGGAAATGGGAACCTGAACGGAGAAAAGAAAATCCCTAAAACTCGTTTTAAAATGTGAGCTGAATCAACGGGAGGCTTTACGTAGCCCATGAAACGGAAGGTTGGTCAAGTTTTAAGCTTCCCTTTTCCGTTCCCAAGCACAAAATGCGTAGGGTACATAGTTATCTTATTGTAGAATGTTGTCAAGGAAGTTCTGACCTATAATGGCCACCAGACGTTCCCTAGTATAGAAAACAGCAACGAAATGACTCCTTACAGCAGCAAGCGCTTCCACTCTCAGTTGTTTTCCTGCTATCGATGCGATTTTTAGTTTTAGAATTCATTTTTAAAAATGTTTACTAGTATAAAGATTCGGAAGAAAATATGTCATTGGTCAGGTATGAACAACTGACAGCTGAATTCGCATAACCGGTTTTCCATGTTGTTATCTTCGGTATACTAATCGACATCTTTTCCCATTTTATCTGCAGTTTATTGTGAACCAAAAGTTCTGCAATTTCCTTTTGTTGTCTGTTCTAGTATTTCTCATTTCTGATTTATTGAGGACCAACCCTGCAAATTGAGTATATTTACAATTACCAAATTGCCCTTCTCGTTCTTGATTCATTGCACATGGGATATTCATATTGCCGTTCCGTTCCTGTTACCGGGTACCTTTCCGTATTCCAGCTATTTACTCATGATGTGCTGACATGTTTCTTCAGATCACTAGCGAAGAATTTGCTGGTTATTAATAAATCTGAACACAGAGCTACCTGTAAATGACTGCATATGTAAAAGTGAAATAGAAGGGGAAGACCAGCATGTTGGCCCGCCAAAACAAGCATTTAAATACTGTGTGAAAAGCTCACAGCATGCTTTTCCTGTCAAGTTTTTCGTAAACTGAAACGAGTGATGATAAATATGTCGTCAATAAAATTATTGCTGCAAATGTCAGTGGTGAACTGTTGTTGGTATCTTGCTTTCAAAGCGAGGAAATCTTGATCAGCCTATACATTATTACTGTGAAAGTTCTGCGCCAATTCCTGATTAACAGTACGTTGTCGGCTAAGGGTAGAGCAAGTTTGTTGTAGCTCGGTACAAAACGTTTCTCTGCGCGGAATTTCAGCTTCACTGAGATCTTGAACTCTTTGAAGCTGACATGGATAAGAGAACTACCATCGTAGGATGCTCTACACTGCCAAATAACTCACATTCTCTGCTACTTCTATGCCCATGGTATATAGAAGTATTATATTCAATACAATTGAGGATTCGTTCCTCTAAATTAAATGTTCTGTAGCTCCTTCGTCTTCTACCATCCGAAACGTTTTCCTGGAGACGTTCATGTATCCTCTCATAGGTTTCATTATCAGGTAAAATCTCAGTTGCAAACTATTCAACCTTGCTTCATTTACAAATCCATATTCTGGTTAGAATAATGCATCTGGCCAGTAGCTAAGGATAACTACATATGAAAATCCTCACGAATATTATTACCAATAATTTCTATTCCATATGGTGCAATATATTTCTATATTCTACTATGGCACCTATCATCAACTGGTTTTGCGTAAAAAAAGGAAGAAAACTTAAAAAGAAGAAATTACATGTAGCTATAATAAAATGAATACAAAAGAAAATAATTCTAGGTTCTTTACTGTACAGGAAATTTTAGAGTAGAAAGGCAGTACCAAAATAAGCATTTTGAGATTTGGAGCACAGGGTTGTAGATGCAGTATAACAATGGAGCCTGCATGAACATAATAGAAATCTAACTTTATGAAACATCTTCATTTGCCAGTCAAAATGAAATGTAACTCGCACAAGTGTGTGTGTACTGCCTCAACTAATGCATACTCGTACACAAAGCGAAATTAACCATAATTTGTACTGAATTAGACGAGTGTTCACTATTACCAGAAGACTTCACAACACAAATGCGACATTGGCAGCAGACACACCTAGTGACCGTGACTAGTACTGTACAAGGGTGCGTTTTATGTACATATGATACGCCACTAACAGGTTTCACAATCACATGATGGATGTAGCGCAATAAAGAATTTCTGCGACCCCTTGTTGCTGACCTCAAAATGCTTATTTTGGTGCTTTTCGCTGCCTTTCTGCTCTACAATTAACTGTACACTGTTTCCTCCGCACCTTTTATGTATACACCTAAATACATAACTGCAGCTCTACATTTTGAGCACTCGTTTGTATCAAATGATTGCTCCTTTTTAAGTCCTTTTATCAATATCTCTGCTGTTTTTAAGTGTTCCTGTGTACAAAAGTAATTGAGGGTTCAGCGTCATAACTTAAAAAGAATGACGATGATCGAGACTTTGTTTAAAGTAACACATTTTAGTGGGGTGCGCCATTGCGTACCAGCTATAGTAAAATAGTCACTCATCTCTCATTTGTGGCTGTTGGGTTAGCACGTTTCAAATGAATACAATTTTTGATGAGAGGCTATTTCATCGATCCTGTCATGTAGAAATTTAATAAAATCTGATGTGTATAACATTTTCTCCTGTACATCACATATACACGAAATTGAAGTATACAGAAACGTTTAACAATATTGGGTACCATGTAACGACTATAAACAAAGAAGATGCAGTACTGTCAGAAAATGTTAAATAGCGAAATTGAAGATAACCCCAGCCCCTGAGCCGACATAGGCAACAAGGTGGAACAACTTGTGCTCGTGCACTTTGTGTGAATTTTCGAGTCCATTACCCCATCGCGAATCCCTTTGTGTCTCCGGATTGACGTCGACGGAGTGAACGGGGAACATTTTCTTCTAGCGTGGGGTGAGGACTGGAAGAATATAAAATAATTTTCCCTTTTCGGAGTAAATTAAAAAGGAAAGGGACTGTCTTTATTGCACTCTAAGTGGGTTCGCGCTCAAGTGCCTGGCTGGGAAAGGATAATCATGTAAAGGCCGATCTTTCGATAGTTTTGCTCTTCAAATCAAACAGACAATAAATTCTTCACTGACTTAATAACCCACTCTACTAACAGCTCCTTTAATTTTCTTCTTCTAGTTCTTGATTAAGTTAATGCTTATTTGCGACTCGAGACTTGCGCGGAGGGATTAATGAAATAGATGAGAGTCTTCCTAGTTCAGCAGATTTCCAAAAGAGCGCACTGGTTTATTGCATAGTAATTTGTTAATTTTCCCTTATTTCTTCCTTCACTTGATTTTGCTCCCTTGAACCGTGAAAGAGCAACTTTGGGAATGTGAGCTATAGCGTGTAAGGAAAATTGCTCCGCAGTGGGGAAAGTGGAGTAAGTATGGAAGTAACAGCTGTTAAGCTGATAACAGAACTGCTAAAGTGTAACAAAATATAGCAATTCCGTAAGTGCTTTATTGTTTTTAACAAAGCACAGAAACCATTTGCATTTCTTTTTAAGCGCCTTTAAGCATTTCTGAGGCGACTACTGTATCTAAATTTATAATAATAAATACTCTTGCAAAATGCAAACAAAACACAAAGCAAATGAGAGAAGATCAAGAGAAAAAAGCGTATAAAGTGCACCTGCACAATTTGAAAGTATTTGAACTCTATATCAAACCAGACTGACTATTTAACTGTTAAACTCGCAATCTTAGCATGTATGTTGATAGGTAACTCAAATAATTGGACGCTTTTTGTAGCGTAGAGTGCCTCAGCTTTAATGACACAACTTTCTCATTACAAAAAAGCTTGTTCTTACTCTTTACATCATGTTTTGTCTTGGGAGTTGATGAAGTTCTGGCCAAGAATGGAGAAAATCATTCACACATCAACCAGGATCGTAACGATAGACTCCCCCTCGTATCCTTCCAGTTTGGAAGCAGCACTCAACCATACAAATTCTGTGATCAGTGGTCACTTCCATATCGTGTGCAAAGAAAAGCAGTTCTGCAGCGCCGCAGTACATCAGCATGTTTACGAAGCCCTAAACACATACAGCCCAACGTTCAATTCCGCACCTCTCTTTTGAGACAAGGGGGCCACTGAGTTATTAATGACATCATTTATTTAAACCAATTGGCCGTAAAGGTCGAATAAATCTGAAGACCCGTTATATACAGGATGTTTCAAAAATAGGGGGCATGCATTCAGGAATGAATTTCCCACATACAGACAATAAAAAAGCCCATTACAACATGTGTCCGGAATTGCTGGTTTCTGACTTATGGCCTTCAAAACCGTATTATTTACCGGAACGAGTTTCTTCCCGCAGGTAGTTACCGCGACAAAGACAATAACAGGACATTGACAGTTCATTCCGAGGCGAAGGTTACATTGAGTGTTGTGTTGCTTTCGACTGAGTGACATGTACTCAAATCTGGAGCTGGCAGAAATGCACTTCAAGTACGGTAAGGCTGACGGCAATGCTGTGCTAGCTAGTCGTTTGTACCAAGAGAAATACCAACAACAATAACCAGATCGGAAGACGTTTGAATGTCTCCATCGTCGTCTGTGCCCTCAAGGGAAGTTTAATCTCCTGGTTTGGGGAGGGGACGACCAAGATCTACACTCCAGATGTAGAGCAGGAGATTCTGGATTCTATGCTCACGACTCTATCAGTACACGAAGGTCAGCGTTGCAAGTGAATGCCTCTCATACCACTGTCTGGAGACTGTTGTAAGAGCAACAGTTATATCCTTATCATTTGCACCATGTACAGGCCCTGTCACCATCAGATAACCCTGCTCGATTGATGTTCTGCCAGTGGTTCGTGCACGTGTACTACAAATCTGATCTTTTCTGCCTTAGTATTACTTACAGATGAAGCACAGTTCACACGAGATGGCATTACAAATTTCTACAATCAGCATGTATGGGCATATGAAAACCCACATGTAATTGTTACATCTCATCACCAAGGGTGGTTCACTCTCAGCATGTGGGCCGGTATAATTGGTGATCGGCTAGTTGGACCCCATGCACTTGTAAACAGATTTACGGAGAAGACGTACACAAACTTCCTGAAAACGCTATACCTCATTCACTGCATTGAACATACGTCAACAAGCTCACATCTTGCATGGTGGCGCTCCTGAACACTTCAGTCGTACCGCTCACTGTTACTTGGATCGAAGGTTTCCTGAGCAATGGATAGGTAGAAGTGGTCCAATTGCTTGCCTACCACGCTCACCGGATTTGAACCCTGTCGATTTCTACTTGTGGAGCCATTTAAAAGCATTGATGTATTCGTCTCCGGGGCATGACATGGAATTCCTCCAGAATCGAATTGTGGTATATTGTGAGGAAATACGGAATACTCCCTAATTTGGGGTCGTGTTCGTACGGCCATGAGACGTCGATGTGAGGTTTGTATACAAGCAGGAGGTGGAAACTTTCAACATCGTCTGTAAAGAAAGGTACCTACGGTAAGAAATACGATCTGATAAAAATATCAGTTTTGAAGGCGCATGGTTCAGAAACCAAGAATTTCCGGACCTATGTTGTAATGGACTTTTTTATTGCCTGTATATGGGCAATGCATACCTGAAATTATGCCCTCTATTTTTGAAGCAAGGATAAGTCACATACGTAGGAATTAGTTTATTAAACATATGCTATAGAGCACATGCAAAATAATTAATGGTATTATTTCAGATCTCAGAGCAACAGGGATTCATGCAGATCGACAGTTGGTGATATTTTCGATGTAAAACAAATAGTAGAAAAACGAAATGAATACAATCAGGAAACTCAATTAACATTTATATGCCTGGGAAATCTTCTAATAGGATATAAATTATGGGAAATAATGCATATTAAGCTATTCTCTAAACTCCTTACAAAAGTAGTTCCGTGTGTGGTGTACAAGGAAACAAATCATGGCGAAGAAAGGAAACATACACAAAAAGGGGAGTATCAAGATGTTGGGCAAGAATGTAAACTATCATATACATTTTTTTTATTTCGGTAGAGGAAATAATAAGAAAATGGAAATTGATTATCCTAGGAAGAAAACATCTTTTAAATATTTTATTTGTGCAGATAGCCATTCAAGATAAGAAAGCGATATGCAAAGATCAATTTTTAAACTTAACAGATTTGCAGGGTTTGTTTGTTTAACATCTCAACTAAGACCAAAATAATAGGTTTCAAACTGAAACATTCTATTAGATGAAATAATTTTATAGAAAATAAAGTTTCTTTCGTATATAATTTAGATTATCAAAAGATTCATATCAAAATGGTACACAGTTTCTAGATAAGACCCAAAAATGTCAATCTATACAAAAGAAAGTAGACACACATTATAAGGGTCGATAATGTCATATAACTCTTTCATAATTGCTGTAAAATGGATACTACTAGAACGGATAAATTGCTAAATGAAGATATTAACTGTAATTTGGTTCAGTACGGAGCAAATGGATGCCGAAAGATAGTGTTTTGTACAGAGTAATTCAATACCTACGTCCTAAGACAAAATAAATAAATAAACAAATAAATGAATAAAAGCGCAACAGCTGGAATGCGACTCCGATTCCGAAAACAACTAACCATTCGCTATGCTGTGTTCATAGTTCGTATGGAATGTTCATTTTCTATACGGCGATTCTGATAATATGCTCTGATGGTGATTGGTTAAACGGACGCATCTACTAATAAGAACCACCTCGTTTCGAATCCTCCATTTATTTAAAATTTGTTGTATATATGCACCAGGTGAGTCAGCCGTCCCTTGCTTGTTGTGTTCCGTGGTGTAGTGGTTACCATGCTAGCCTGTAGCTCTCGAGGTCGCGGGTTCAAACCCGGCGGAGGGCGGTGGAGTTTTATGGGCATAAAACTACTTAGTATGGCTTCCTTCGGAAGGGAAGTAAAGACGGTGGTCCCGTGTCATAGATTTACGGCACGTAAAAGAACCTCAAGTCTGATAAAGAGGCCTCTGAGCGAAATTACCGGTCTTTCACGCCTAATATAGAATGGGACGCCAAGGATCATAGCAGTTAAAGAGCGTCTGTTTTGGAAGATAGGCCACCCTTCAAGCTCAATTGCATTCGTTTACTGAGAGCGAATTCCGGGTTTCCAGCCGATTTTACAAACTTTTACATGACGGTGTACATAACCAAGCAATTCAATAAAACCCACTTTAAAAATGGACCTATAATATGAGTCCACTACCAAAATGAGCTAAAAGGTGTAATTAGAGGTGGATAGGCTGCAACAAATTATAGGTACGCCTATATCCACAATGCACGCGGTACAATTAACGGGTTATATAGATTTTGGCGTAAACTAAATCTCGTACATTGCAAATAACATACATAATAGCTGATACCATTTAAATAATAATGTTAAAACAAAGGATTAAAGTTATCTTAAAAAGCGATTATACAAGGTGGACCATTTAACTTGAGACTGTACAATATCTCCAAAACTAAGCGTTGTAGAGAAATGTCTTGAATAAAAGTTGTTCGATATTATGCGGAGAAGTAAATGCCATTAGTCATGTTTTATTTGGGAGACATTGTTTAGGGTCAATTTAATTTGACCCTAATTGTAGATTCCCATTAAAAAAATTGAGCCTAAAATTATTATCAAAACGGCATTCAAACAAAACACGACTAATATCATTTACTTTCCCCCATAACATCAAGCAACTTTTATCAAAGACATTTCTTTCTAAAACGCTTAGTTTTGGAGATATTGTACTATCTGAACTAAAATGGTCCACCTGTATGCACGAAAAGTCGTGAGGTGACACTGGCGTGGCGCCTAGCATGCAAATTCTGAGATTGAACACAGAAGAGGATTTCAACCAAGTAGCTGAGTGAAATTCCGACTATATGCTGTGCACTAACCACCGGTAACACGGGTTTGCGTCTAGGCGTTGTACATGTTTTTTTTCTCGTCAAAACTTGGAAACCGATATCATATGTAGTTTTAAAGTCCCCGAGAGTTTACGGAATTATAATCTAAATAGTTCTTGGTTGCCTACATTTTGTAATAAAATAGGTATAACAACCAAAACATAAACTGAAATTTTACTTAAAATTCTGATTTCTTACACTTAGATATGTTAAATAGGATGCCTTTTTGTCCAGTTTGATGATATTATACTACAAAGTTATGTTTTTAACGCCGCCTCTATTCACGCGTGTGATGTCACACAAAATTTGTGCCAGTCCTTCACTATGTATTCGATAGGTGAGTTCGTTGATATGCTCCTTATCTACGGATAGGTGAGCATGCATGCACAAGCAGCTCAGCATTTATACCAGGAGAGATATCTAAATAGACAACAGCAAAAACTTTCCGGAATGTTGAAAGACGTTTACGTGCAACAGCGCCACTTGCAAAAATCCCTCCTGATAGACACTCACCAGCGACATCCGGTGTTAATGCAGAATCTGTTTTGTATACCATCTTGAATAACCCGCATGCTAGAGCACACAGCTAGTTTCTAGAGGTCAACATTAGCCAGGGTTCCGCTGTGCGGATACTGAATGCTGATAGGTTTCGTCCTATCATTTCCACCTACGCCAAGCACTTCGCGAGATATTTCGAACTCGAGTGAACTTCTGTGAATGGATGCTGGGGCGAGTAGGAAATGATATGGGGTTCGTATCTAGAATTGTGTTTTCTTATAAAGCGCAGTGGGGAGTGAATGGTGTGGAATGTTGGTGACAACCTTGTTGGACCATTTTTCTTCAAGGGACATCTAACAGGAGCACACTACCTTGAACTACTCCTTAATGAGCTCCATTACTAGAGAATATGCCACTGCAGGAGCGTTGTGGTTTCATCACGACTGTGCTCCTCCGCATATGTCTATGATCGTCTGCAATCATCTAAATGCGCACATCCTGGTTATTGGATAGGAAAACCCACAAATGCCGAAGCCCTCCTAGGGACCCAGGGTAGGGCGTCATCGGAGTGACACTCCCATCTATTGTATGTTCAATTAGACCAATACCTAAAAACTTTAAACTGGCCCCTCTGCTCACACAGGGACGGAAATGGATGCGCCACTTACGTACATCAACCCCATAGGGGAAGACTACCGAAAATCCTCGATAGGACCGATAGTGAACCTAGCACTGTCTACCGGCTATCCAGAGCGGTACCGGAGGGCTTTCAGGTGTCTCACAACCCCGCCTGAGCGTCACTGCCTAGACGTGCCTAATCCCCCATGGGTATCGGTAACCACTGCCTCGCCGAGTCCAACCCAATCAGAACAACTCCCTGTCGTCCTCCGTGGACTGGTGGTACCGTGCTAGCCTCTAGTTCCCAAGGTCGCGGGTTCAAACCCGGCGGAGGGCGATGGATTTTTTCGGGCGTAAAAATCGTTAGCACGGCTTCCTTCGGAAGGGAAGTAAAGCCGGTGGTCCCGTGTCGTAGATTTACGGCACGTAAAAGAACCTCAAGCCTGATAAAGAGGCCTCTGAGCAAAATTACAGGTGTTTCACGCCCAATATAGAATGGGACGCTAAGAACCATAGTAGTTAAAGAGTGTCCATAAATAAAACTCAATTTAATTTAATTTAAGAACAACTCCCTTATGGGAGGGGCTCAGACGCTCGGCCCGATGTAGTTATAGTAACGTCAGAAGTACCACGAGTGTCGGGATAAGCAGCTCCGCACCACGGCAGCAGGAGGAGTCGGAACTCCCCTACAGGGTTGTCATTGGGGAGGAAGACAAGGACCAATCTTTTGGCCAGGCAGATCACCTGATCTAACACCTCTCGTCTTCTTCCTCTGGGGTTATTTAAAGCAACGCCTTTATGCAGAGGAGCTGGAACATCCAGATAGCCTTCGCCATCTTATTATGGTAGCCTGTAGATCCATTAAATCCGCCATGCTACACCAAGTCAAAACTCCTTTTCAACAGCGTGCCCAGGTGTGCATTAACCAAGAAGCCCATCAGTTCGAGTACTTGCTCCGTTAGAAGAGACGAATTTGAGGATTAGAACTCTGTTAAACAAAAAGTGTCCTTTCTGGGCCACAATAGCATATCAAAAGTAGATGATATTAATAACGAAATACTTTTATATGCGCTGGATCAAAGAACCAAAGTTGTGAGACTATTAAAACCTGCATGCTAAACTATGATTATATAATTTCCTTATTGTTTCAGATCAAATGTATCTGCTTTACGTTTAAAGAATTACCTGTCTGTAGTTTACCAATAAGAAAACACTAAACAATAATAAAGTATTAAATGCAAATGAAAAGAAGAATTGCAAATTAAATTGTAATTAAAATGTTAAATATAATGTTTTATTCGAAATGAATTAATTGTTCTTCCACACAAGCCATGTGTTGGACGGGGTTGGAAAGGTAGAATCAGACGACTGAAAAATTCAATGCCATAGTTGGGGAATTTAATGTCGTACCGGCAAGTTGCCATGGTAGCTCAGTGGTTAGAGCAACCGGACGGAGACCGGAAGATCCGTGGTTCAAATCCCGGCTATGGCATTAAATTTTTCACTCGTCTGATTCTACCTTTCTAAATAATATTTTATTATTTATTCCACAGATTAAACCCTATTTTACAGTTGTATGTTAGGGTTGTAGTTTTATAATGAAAAAATAATTAAATTAGTATAATTATGTATTTACATTTTACAATGTTCGATAGATGTGGCGAATAAAGCTTATAAAATACTTGTAACATCTCCTACTAACATTTTATAGAATGGTTTTATAAATTCTATATACAGTCGTTTAAATGAAGTTTCAAACAGTTCTTCTGTACATGAACCGAGGACAATTAGAGAATGCAGCTAAAGGCTCACGCACAGAGAGAGAGAGAGAGAGAGAGAGAGAGAGAGAGAGAGAGAGAGAGAGAGAGAGAGAGAGAGCAGTATGAATCGACCGCGGAGACGAGCGTACCTTTACGCTTCGAAGGCTGCTCATTTTTACTTTCTTTACCACCTATGTACTTATAATAGGTAAGTATTGGTACTGCATTCCACCAAATATTTTATATCGAGATTTCATCAGAAATACACTATATGAGATCTCCTAAATAAAAAAGGACAGTTTATAAAAAGGGCCGCACAATGTGGGTCTATGAACATTATAATTCAAAAACAAAAGCGAAATAAATACCAAAATATGTATTTAGCTCCAGCATCTACCAATGAGGCGATATGGAGATTTTCACGAAAATTCCCCAACCACAAACTTCCCATTACATTTTTTAACATGTAAATATTTCCGTTACTTTTGATTTTCTCGAAAATGGCCACACCAATTTTTATTAAAATACCAATATTTAAGCTATTTACATGACCAGTAAAATACATGTCTTAAATTTTGTATAATTATACAAATTGTAATTATTGTATAATTGTAATAATATTATAATAAAGATATAGTTTACAACTGGTAAACTGGTAAAGTTTTCGTTAAAATGCATTTTGCGGCATCAACCATTTCCGAGATATTTATTATTATTGATTTGAATTCTCCAATACTTCATACATTTTTGAAGTGCGTTCTTCTACTTCTCGTGGCGTTTTGCGTACACTAGAATTTCTAAACCAGCATATAGATAGATAGATAGATAGATAGATAGATAGATTAGATTAGAATGGATGGATAGATAGATAGATAGATAGATACATAGATAGATAGATAGATAGATAGAGAGAGATAGATAGATAGATAGATAGATAGATAGATAGATAGATAGATAGATAGATAGATAGATAGATAAACCAGCATTTGGCGACCCGCTTTTTAAAGATTTGACCACCATTTCAATTTCTGTATCATCTTTATATCTGCAAATAAATGTGTAATGTAACCATTTCTGTAACGTTTATGCCTAAAAACATGAAGAGATAGTGTCACCCCTGGGGGATGTGACGAAGGGACGTAGTCTATAGAGGAATTGACGAAGGGGTAGAGACAACTCTCATGCTAGCAGGATGACCCATTTGATAGAAACTATAATCCATACTTGGTGTTGTATATGACAAAACAGTAAGTCTAGTCTTGAAGAGACTTAAAATATAATAATTATCATAAAATGAATTCCCCATTCGGGGCTTACCTTGGAGAATATGTCGCATAGTGTTGAGTGGCGTCGTGCAGAATGCCAAACCAAAGAATGAACGCCGTCGGGCAGAGTGCCGGATCAAAGAATGAGCCCCTTCAACTGAGTTCTGAGGCTCTTTATATACACTGCCATTTGTGAAAATTGCAAAACCAATAAATAATTTCCCGAATAACTCTAAACTTGGTGAAAGTGTAGAAGAGTGTGCAAGCAATAAGTGATTAGGTTTGCAGAAGGATGGGCTATGCGTAGGCCGAGCAGAGCCCTCTCGTGTCGGTCCGACAAGGTCAGTGTTGCGCCCAGCGTAGTCAGTGCAGAGCTGTCAAAAGAGGTGGAAACAATAAAGTCAGTGCCAGTATGCCTCGTCGACGTCTATGAGAGCCATATCGATATGTGAGTTTGAACGGGCAGAATGGTCGGTCTCCAGGAAGCGGGTTTGTCATACTGTGACATTTCGGCTCGTACAGGGCATGCTGCTACGACAGTGATGCGTGTGTAGAAGCAGTGGATAGATGTAGGTCGTACGCAGCAAAAATCGGGTACTGGACCACGGAAAATGACCACAGCACGGGATGACCGTCATCTTGTCCGCATGATCATAAAGGACCGTACAGTTCATCCACAGCGTTGGTTCGACGCTGGAGCACTGTGAACTTGTCTGCATCAACGGTTCGTTGCCGTCTGCTCCAGGTTGGACTGGTTGCATGCATGCCATTACGTTGGCTTCCATTGTCCAGAAACCACAAGCTCCTCCGACTGCAGTGGGCACGTGAAGACCGTCACTGGGGTGCTGATTGGCAAAATATAGTCTTTTCGGACCAGTCCCGCTTCAACGTGTCCGACAGTGATGGCCGCATACGTGTCCGGCGGTACCGTGGTGTGCGCAACCTGGAGGGCTGCATTGTTGAGCTGCATAGCGGACAAACACCAGGTGTGATGGTTTGGGGCGCCATTGGCTACAACAAACGATCTCGCCTCCTACGAATTGAGGACACTTTGAACAGCAACTGGTACCTAACGGTAGTTGTAGAGCCTGAGATACTCTTCCTGCTTCAGGCATCTCCACAGGCCACATTTCAACAGGACAATGCCCACCCACATATTGGGAGGAATGTACAAGCCTTCTTTGAAGAGCGACGGGTACCATTGCTTCCCTGGCCTGCACGTTCGCCTGACATGTCGCCCACGTCTGGGATATGGTTGGTCAGCACCTGGTGCGTCACGGTCCTCGAGTAACCACTGTTACGGATTTGTGGGCTCGAATACAAACTGCGTGGAAGTAAATCCCTCAGGAACTTATTCAGAGCCTTTTTTATTCAATGCCACGGCGTATAGCAGCTCCAATTGCAGCGCATGGAGGCAACACCAAATACTGAATATTAGGGCTCAAAGTCATGTATAGATTTGAAAAGTTTATAATTTTTTACTTGTCATATAACTAACCTGTGGTATTAAATTCGTTGAATTCATGCATTTCCATCTTGGTGTAGCACTTTGCACAAACGGCAGTGCAGATAATCTCCGCCTAGGGGGTCTCGACAATCATGCCGTGATCTTTACAAAATATTGTATACCGACGCCCTAGGCTTGAGTAGTACCAACGAATGGCGATACAGTATTCAAATTGTTCCAGAACATTCCTAGTGACGCATGCCAGCTGAGGGTGCAGCTTGATGCTGTGCAAACTTGCACGTAGCCCTGAGGAAACTGATGTCATAATAAAATCCATTGGAATTGTCATAGAAAGTGGTTACCCACGTTATTCCTGTAACATTCTAGATGCTGTTACAGCCATAAGTCAAGAAAGAGTGTGGAATATGAAAATATGTAATTTATGTAAGAATAAATATCTTTGCCCGAAGTGAATAAGTGAATAAATCGTTGAGCCTTAGGATTGTACCCTTGCACATCTCAACATCTTACGGGGCAATAGAAAAAATAAGTTTTTATATCAATTGTTTGTAGAAGAATATAAAAACAAATGAGAGTAGAAAAAGTAAGTTAACGAAGCATGTCCTATTTTTACAGCGGAAATATAGAAAACTGTGGGAAAAAATGGTTAAAATTGAGCTTGAATGGCAGAGAATGATATTATTATTATTATTATTATTATTATTATTATTATTATTATTATTATTATTATTATTATTTTTATTACATTCTTAACTTTGTTTGTTTGTGGTATAGTGTTCTTAGAGAATACATTTATGCTACTTCTCAAATGAAATGGGCCTGCAATTGTCTGTACATCCGAATTAAAACTGGCTCAAACTTTATAATATGTCGCGTGATTCCCTTTCTGAACATTTGAAGTAGGAAAACGTGTCTGAATTTTATGATTTCATTTTAAGTTTTATCTATCCTGGGAAATGTATCCTCTCGTCCTAGTAATCAACTTTATCACAAGATACTTTTCTGCATACACTGATGTACCTCGAGCAGGGCTTACTCAAGGAGCGAAGAGAATGGGTAGCGCTATCTAAAGTTCTAAACAAACCCCGGGATCCAAGGTCATATCTTTGTTGCGGCACTGTTTCCCACTTTAAGTGTTCTTGCGTACATCAGATAACTCACCCCATTGTGGAAAAAGTTTCTTTAAACACTGTACTTGTTCTACATATTGGATATCGAATATTGAATACCGGCGCTCAAATTGGTGTCGACATCGAGCAAGTGTGGAAGAAATCTGATGTGTAACACACAACTTCCGCCACCTATTCAATTTTTAATTCTACACTCTGTTCCCTTGTTCTTCAATCCATTCATGATAATTAAGGTAAATGTATGAGTGTAATTATTTCAGTTTCAGTGAAAATAAATTGGAGTTGAAAATATTTTATATCGTAAATTTTCGTGACCACTGTTGTTCACTGTAGCTTATTTTATGCCTAAGCTACTTATTAAACACTAATGAAATTAAATTATTTTAGCAACAGGAACTTGATACTTTTCTGCATACACTGATGTACCTCGAGCAGGGCTTACTCAAGGAGCGAAGAGAATGGGTAGCGCTATCTAAAGTTCTAAACAAACCCCGGGATCCAAGGTCATATCTTTGTTGCGGCACTGTTTCCCACTTTAAGTGTTCTTGCGTACATCAGATAACTCACCCCATTGTGGAAAAAGTTTCTTTAAACACTGTACTTGTTCTACATATTGGATATCGAATATTGAATACCGGCGCTCAAATTGGTGTCGACATCGAGCAAGTGTGGAAGAAATCTGATGTGTAACACACAACTTCCGCCACCTATTCAATTTTTAATTCTACACTCTGTTCCCTTGTTCTTCAATCCATTTCATGATAATTAAGGTAAATGTATGAGTGTAATTATTTCAGTTTCAGTGAAAATAAATTGGAGTTGAAAATATTTTATATCGTAAATTTTCGTGACCACTGTTGTTCACTGTAGCTTATTTTATGCCTAAGCTACTTATTAAACACTAATGAAATTAAATTATTTTAGCAACAGGAACAAAATGTAAGCAACGCCTAATGCGGAAGGCTATCGAAATGTTTAAAAATTCAGAAAATATGATAGTTTACGTTTCAGTAACATTTGGCTCACCCTGCTGGCACCCCTGCAAATAAGAAAAATATCAATAACAGCAATCGAAGATGACCAAATGGACCAATGTGAACAGGTTTCTTCCCTCCCCCTCTTTACACTCATTCCTCCTGCCCTCTCTTTAGCAGCATCGTTCTACCAGAAAGTGGCTTCGACACGCGTCATTCAGGCGACAGATCCCTGAATAGGAAGGCTTAAATGCCTTTGAAACGCGGGATTGAAAGAGTTAAATTAATAGGCTAAGGAAGAACAATAATGAAACCAATCAGGAAGAGGAAGATGAATTGATTGGATATTGGACGAGACGAAAAAGCTTGCTGAGGAATAAATTTGAGCAATGGTAATGAGAATAAGATTCGGAATAGAAGATGATTCTCAGATAATAGTCAAGATTCAAACGGAAAGCGGGAAAGAAAGAATGGATGAGGCTGGGTTTGCAGTTAGGATATATCCTAACCATAATTGATGGATTTGTAGTCTGAGTAACAATTCTTTTCTATTGTTATTGACGTAATTTTAACACTTCCATTCATATATAATCTAGTTATCACTGAATCCTGGCCACCCATCCATCAGTAGAACGAGCCTTGATACAAAGAACGTTAGGTTCACTAGCTAGCGAGGCTCGCGGACAAGGACACCGCCATTTGCCGTTTTCGATGTTGCTATGCATGACTGCATTACAACCACAAAGGTTGCAGACAATCCAATAACAAGGCGAGCTTTGAGTTTTTGTAAAAAGGCACGGTTTTGCCTTTGTACGGTTGCAGCCCATTAGACATCAGTGACCTCAACTCTAATTGTTTCCAAATGAACTGCAGTGCTGTACACTAACGAGATCCCTTTGATGTATGTCAAGAATTGCGTCTTCTTTGTGTTGCCTGCTCACGGCGGTTTCTAAACTTTTATATCTGCGCTGGAGTTCAACTTTCTGGAATAAAACAGAAATAAGCAGACATTAACAGAAAATTCTAGACATGCATTTTGTTAGTAATGCCATTATCTTAAGCTGTTGATGCAAGGCATGAATGAAACTAATGTATATATGTATAATAAAGAAATGATTAGACAGAATAACGGTCCAGTCTCTTCCAGGAATTGTGGGCTCGTGGCGAGCTTATATAGCTTGTAAGCGTACCTATCCGTATGAGCTTACGGTTGTAAGGTATATAACGTTTATAACCTTGGGCGTCGAATCGAAAAGTGGTGGCGCTATTTTAGCCTTTGCTTAACTTTACAGAGGATCTTAAGCGTTTATTTTCCCCCAAGGTTGCTCTTCAGCCACTGTTGTATTTGTGTAAGCCAACAATTGTCCTTACTTTTTTATTTACTGATTTTAATTACATGTGCACACAATAATTGCATGATTTAGGGAATTAAAATCGATAATGACATCTTCGATTACTAAGTTGGTGACAGATTGCTGCAGGTTGGCTAACCTAACTACTGCTGTTCGTGTAGTTTCTTCCGTGGCTGTGAGAACGCTTGTTGCCCCAAAGCCTTGTATAACAGAGAGATTGCTACAAGTCGGAGGTGGTTTCTGTCGGTTCGATGATGGCGAAGTTGGTTGATTGTTCGTATGCTGGTCTTTTCTTTGTAGTCTGTAATGCTGCCTTGCTGGCCTGAGGCTTTGCCGCAAATTATGTTGAAGCCGGGATACTGTTGTATTCCGCGTGCTGTTTCTGCTGTTGTCGGAGGCAGGCAGGGCAAGATAACTGAACAGTGCAATTTGAAGTAAGAGAAGGCATCTTACAACAATGACAAAGTGGCAGGTTATGAATGGCTTCCTTTTCAATGCACTGCGCCTAGGCCCACTCCGCTGATGCAAACTTTCCTTCAGACAGATTTGTAAATTTTGAGGCGATAGGTCTTTTCGGAGACCTACTAATTATGCAAACTGAAAATGTATTGAGAGGATTTAAACATTATTACCAAGGTTGTCCACATACCATGCTGGGATCCTGATGTCGTCTTTAGCGGTGGTAGTTTTCAAGAGTTCTAGCAAGCGCGCTCTTACGGAGATTCAAACTACCGCAGAACGTTTTAACCCAACGACTAGTTGCATCGTTCACATATGGGAGGGAAAAGACTGTGTGGTAGGTAGTCTCAAGGGGAGGCGACGGCGAACGCAAGTCCTTTATTCTAAGTCCGAGCAGCAATAGAAGCCAGGCATCTGCCAACATGCCCCAAATCTCACAGGTGTAACTTTAGGTTAGTGAATGGCAAAGTTCTCCGTGTTTATTTTTACTCGCGCGTATGACAAAGTGACGAGCAACGAGGGAAGATAGCGGAAACAAATTCTGCCCACAATTAGACGAAGATTTCAATGACCGCCTGTTCCAGCGGCATGGTATAACTATCACTCTACATTCATCGGTAAACAACAGCGTTACCTGATTGGACTGCATTTAGTAATCATATTTAAGCTCTTTTGAAATTAATTTCTGAGGTGTTTTTCTTTGTGGATCAGCGAACAATACACCGATATTCTGACAGTGTGTTCAAAAATTTATCAGCTGTTTTAAGTCATGCGTTTGGCTTACATTTATTATTATTATTATTATTATTATTATTATTATTATTATTATTATTATTATTATTATTATTATTATTATTATCATTATCATCATCATCCCTTCCATTATATTCTTTGTTCTTTCTTCATACATCAGAAGCTAGAGATTACACCGGGAGTCGAACTCAGAACGTTTCTGAGCCTGAAAGCTGACGTCATGAAATGTTAAACAGCCCCCTCCTATGCTGTACATTACGAAGGCCCTTCCCGGCAGAATTAAAAGTAAGAAACGCACAAAGAAGGGCGCACTAAGGAAAGCGCAACACGAATAAAAAGGCGGAACTTTCTCTTGCTGAGTCAAGTTAAGTGCTTTTAATTCTCCCCGCCCGCGATGTTCCCCTCGCAGTGCCGCCAACTTAAGACAAAGTCTCCTTCATCCGGTTGAAAATATAACGTTTTTATAGTCAAGAGTAGCTTCAAGAGATGAAGTACGGAAATTAAAAACCTCTCGGCAGCTGCCGGGGTCTGAACACGAGTCTAGATCTCCATCTGCGACGTGAGATAGAAACAATAGCACCTCTGAATATTTTACTCTTGCGTCGATCTAAAAATAGCAACTTATGGGAGGAAAGGGCGAGGGAGTAAGGAGAACTACGCTTTTGTTTAATTTATTTGTCTTTGTTTCCCACTTTCAATCCCTCTTTGTCAACCACGAATTACTGCACAAGAATAGTTTAACACAAAACTGTTAATAGGGGAAAAATTCATACGTGTAGTAAGTATGCTAATAGCAAAATAAGAAAGAGTAAGTCACCTCCTAACTAATGACCTTTACGTAGCTATCTTTTTTAACAAGTACACTTGCACCATAAAGTGCACACTTTCGCCAGTTTCGCGCAAAGTAGCTTTGGTTATGAGGCTTGAGTCCTTCAAAGGCCAGACATGCACCAAATAGACATACGCAGGGATGCCCAACCACACAAAGAGAGGGGATGAAGGGAGTTTGGCTTCCTACCGTACTGCCGAGGAATGAAACTTGATTGGTTTAGCTTGTCAATTTATTCAAATATAGTAGGTGGGGTGAACTACGGACTTTGAACCCTAGCTCTTAAGAGAACAGGCTGGGCTTCACTGGGCATAAGCCTAACTGTGGATGTCTTCAACCTATTATCTTTATTTTTCTGTACGAATGTACTTAAGCTATAGCAAGAATCCAAAACCGTAACATGCATTAATTATTTTGGAACGGTTCCGGTGTCGGAACGGTTGCAGTAAATAACCATAGATCACGTTTTACTATTCCAAAATACCAAAAGTGTTCCGAGGAGCCGACTTCACAGTATGGTTAATAGGAATCATCATTAAGGGTACGGATATTTACTAAGAGTTCTGAAAATAAAATTTTAGAACAAGCGTCATCATTTAATTATCTCGGCTGCAGTACGTCAAATTTAAAAGAACAAGATATACATACTTCAATTAAGTAGATTTCAACAACTATGTGAAACAAAGCTTAACGTTTAAGACACTTAAACTTTTTATATAATGCTAGTTATACCATTGCTAATGTATGGCTCTAAAATTGACCTTTAAATAGAAAAGCACCTCACCTAATATCTTCAATTTCACAGAAAGAATCTAGCATCAAAAACAGAATTGGTATGCACACAAGGGAATGGAAGATGACAGTTTACCTAAATAGATAAGGTATGAACATATTTATAACTATTAACAAGGAAAAGTAATATTGGTCGACAAGGACAAGATGAATCGATGACAAACTTTGAAGCCGAAATAGGCTACTAGGCCTAATTCCTGTAGAAGACGAGAAAGAAAAATATACATTAGAATGTGTTATAGCCTATATATCGGGAAGTTCTGGGCTTTTCAATGGTTAAAGGATTATCAACGTTTGTTGAGAGGTTTCCGAGATTCACACACACAGACACACACCCCACACTAACACACGCGAATATAACTTTATAACTCAAAGCCGGGCGATGGTCATCACTTTTGAAGCTGGATTATTTGCTTCAGTATCTGCTGTTGATTCTGCCGCTGGCCGCCACAATGTTTGGCTATAAGATCTTTCTCTCAGGCTATACGTGGGCGGCAGTAAAAGGATAACACCAGTTTAAATTGACTGAGAAATTTAATGTGATCTAAATACTTGAGCTATTGAAGCGAGTTGCGAACCGTTTGAAAATAAAGAATGAAACTGATTAAGAATCGTAGCACTCGAAACCATAACAATAGAATTATTATACCTGCTGACTTCTGCAGTATCAATTTTGCGGTTTGAAATAACTGTTTCAGCAATAAAAGAAACTAGCAGCGTAACTTGCCGTGAGTCGCTAAAATGCTTACTGGCAAAACCCCTCGCGATGGCCGCTAAAGTTTACTCGCACAAGCGCGCCACTGAGCGCTTAAAATAACACAAGAGCAATCACCAGATTAAGTGACTTAATTCTCAAAAAGAGTGACACGAATGTGTTTCTGATTAGAATGCTCGCCTATTTCTTAACTTAAGCTCCGTCTACGTTTTACTCCCCTACCAACAACCCTTCATATGCGCTCCAATCTCAAAACTCCTACGCATACGTATGTGACATTGTTACTAGGCGGTACCTCCCCGACACTCATTACTTCATTACGTTTCTCTTTTTCAGAATTCTAGCCTGCGTGACTGTTCAAACGTACTGACGTTATAACTGACAGCATTCCAAGAATCTTTAAGCTAATGCTTCCGCTCCTCGCGCTGTTACTAATGACTCTGTTTAACTGACTCGCTAATTACCTTTTTCTTCAGACAAATATTTCAACTCAAGCTTATTATATTATATAAGCTTATTATTTTATAATACGGAAACTATTTATTGCAATTACTTCTTTATCTTACTATCATTTCCTTATTTAATTATTTATATCTTCTTGTCAATAATTACGGCATTGAATATTAGTATATTTTGCTGAATTTCCGATGACAAGTCAGAAATACATTTTTTTATATTTACTCCCAAATAGTATGTGTACTTTTCTTTATGTTGTTCCTCCTCCTCTTTCTGCAAAGTATATACTTTTGCATACAAAACACATTATTACTTCACTATTTTTTATAAAAGAACAAGCGTTTCCATTCGTCAATGAATCTCTTTTTGTAGTCGTACAATTGTCTGCGTTGTAGTACAATGTGTCGTGACTTGACTACGATCTACTAGTGGTAGCGCCGCGTTAAGCTAAGCGTTACCAAAAGCTCGCGCTTCTAACTACATAGAAGGCATCGCTGTCCTGAAATAATGGAAGACGGTAAATGAAGGAGCCACCACCACTGGCAGGGAAGAATGTTCTGAAACAAGTAGAGCTGATAGCAATTGCCATTTTTCAATAACGCCTGGTCGCTTTGTTGTAGTTTAATTTGGGCGCCATTGTTTCCTGTTATCAGTCTGTGTAGCAGGTCTTTATTTTGTGCCCCTTGTACAGATCCTTATCCGAAAGTTAGTAAATGTCTCTTGGAGTCTTTTGTCTGTCGGCCATAGCCAAAGAAACACTTTACCGTCAAGGGCGTCCTTAAGGAGAAACTTTCCAAGCGACGGCGCGGGCGGGAGGTTTCAAGGTACAGGAAATTAAATTTGAAGAACTCGTTAAAGCTCTCCGGTTCAAATCCGAACTCTTTAGTCACCTGATTCTGCGGTAGAGTGCGGCGTCATCCCGAGATCTCGCTCTAAGAGCCTGTGTTCGATTCCTATTCTATTTGAAGTTTAATAAAAACTACAAAGAATGCTATTAAAGGTCTCTCCGCAGGACATTACTACAAGGAAAAAATATAAATCCTATTTCTTACCCACTTCATGGTAATTACCATAAATTCTGCATCGAAATTGTTTCCATTAGGTATTACGCAGCAGGCAGCTATTTATAAAACGTCATATACTGACTATAACCTCTTGAAATATAGAAAAAAATTGCCAAAGGAGTTCAAAATGCATTAACTCACTATAGCGAAAGATAATTCAGAAATGATTAGTGCTTATAGTAATTGGGATAAGCTTTAGAAATCTACAGTTCTTCTCAGTAGCTTTTCATTTACCTTTTGCATTTCTCAGTTTGCATAAGATTCAAGTATGAGATCTTAAAAATCATTTTACAGAAAAATCAAGATATATGTTTCATCTATTATGAAAGCTCAACGCATGATACGGTTTTTGAAGTTGCTTAAGCTGTCTGGTATAGAGTTGTTTGAACGTTGGAAAATTCAATGAAAATCTCTACCTTAAAGCTTTGGAATATCTCTAAATGTAATACCGCTTGGTATTTAGGTTCAGCACCCTCCAAAGTTGCGACACGAAGATTTTCAAGAAAATCCTCCTCATCCCAAACTACCCTTTACATTGGAAGATTTTTTGAAATCTTCGATTTCCTTAATATGGTTTTAACGATTTTTATTAAAATACCACATATTACAGATCTTTACATGACAAATAAAATGTATACCTTGAATTTTCTGAGAAGAGCCTGTGAAGTCCTCTTCATTCAGAAGGAATTTTGTATAACCTTGTATAACTCGTAAACATTAAGCGCTACACCAAAACATACTACACAAGAAATTTAGATCTATTTAAGACACACAATTTATTTCAAATAACTTTTTGTGGCATCGGCCATTTCCGAGATATCCGTTACTAATGGTTCAAATTGTTCATTGCTTAGCCATACTTTTTAAGTGCTGTCGATTTTCAGCTGTTTCTTGCGGTGTTATGGGAAGAGTTGTAAGGTCAACATGTAGCGTCCAATTCTTAAACATTTGACAATCGTTGTTTCCTTTGTATCTTTAACGAAATGTGTAATGCAGCTATTTCCGGAAACTTATCTGGATTCAAAATGAAGTAGATAGAAAGATAAACTTTTGTAAGAATAATTTGTATACCCGCTAATAAGATATAGATGTTAGAGAAAGTCATGCGAATGTAACACATTAGATTTTTTAACAATTCAGAAAATATAAAAACATTTGCATTATTGAATTTTCGGACGAAATTAAATATGTTCTCCAAGTATATTTCGTTTAATATTGTTAGCCATAAGTATCTGTATAACACTGTCTTTCCAAATGGTTTCATAAGCTTTCTCTATATCAAGACAAGCAGATTTTGAGAGTTAATAAAAGCTTCCCATATTTGGGATACCAACAAAATGAGATTATCTAGGGTGGAATGGAAAAGACGAAATCCACTTTGCGTCTTGGAGAAGAAACGCTGATACTCTAGGGACCATTTTAAGCGGTCATTTACAATTCTTTCCATTAATTTACATGAAGTGTAAGTAAAGGAAATTGGTCTATAACTTTAAAAATTAGTGTTGTGTTTGCCAGATTTAGGTATAGGGATAATGAAGGCTCTCCGTTTGGGAGCATCCTGCAGATCCAAATGTGCAGATATATGTGCAGAAGATAGTTCAAAACTCTTGCAGACAGATGTTTTAGTATTTCATATGTGATATTATGAGGTCCTGAGCTGTGACTTTTACCTCTATTTAATGCTCTTGTTAGCTCTTCTATACTTAAAAGTTTATTAATATTTTGGTCGGTGTCTTCATTATATATTATGTTTAGATCAAGCGCTTTCTGCATTTTTATTTTCATGAAATCATTTGTATAGTTTGTATTGCCTGAAGATTCTGAAAACATTTTGGCCAGTAATCCCGTATCTGGGGCTGGTTGACACTGCATTGTCCTCAGGATTTGTTAGCAGTTTAATTTCCATTTGGTAATTAATTCCTCGAATTTTCCGAATTCGGTTCCAAATTTTATTTGAAGTTGAATAGTAATTTAAAGTGAAAACAAAGTCTAGCCATGAAGTACGATTGCTCTGGCCGCAGCTCTAAGTTTCAAGAAATAAATTCTATTTTGTTGGGCGGGATGTATTTTATACTGATTGAACTCAATATTTTTGTTCTTAATTGCAGTCTTACAAGGAAGTAAAGGTAAAGGTACATAACACGGAGGGTCCCCTGGAACCGGGGTAGAGCACCGCACGGAGGCCAGTTGGCCCATTGTGCTTACGACGTTCCCCTGGGAAGGAAGGATGAGGGAAGAGACCCGAAGGACGACCAGATCTGGATGCCAACGGGCGCAAGTATGGACGGGGTGCCTAACGTTTTCAGACAGAACGCATCTGACGCCGTACGGTCCCGGCCCACAAGCCATCAACCTCCAGGGTCCCCCAGAGCGGAGCCCCACGCTGAGGAGAGACGAACTGAGCGGTACCGCAGCAACGACAGGGAGGAAACCTTTACAGAGCGCAAGCCACCGTCCAGCCGCAACCCGCCAAACATCGTCGCCTGGTCCTACAACCCTGAAACAGATGGCAAGGAAGACGATGGATGCAGGAAAGGAGAGGAAAGAGAGTCATGGTAGAAGAGAAGCCACCCCAGCATTCACCTGGCGAACCGGGGAAACCACGAAAAACCCATGGGCCAGAATGGGTGATTGCCGGGATCGATCCCGGGATCTCCCGAATGCGGGCCACGTAACCGCCTGAGCCGTCCCGCTGAGTTCTTACAGGGAACGTTCCACCAAGGCACACTTTTCCTGCGTGTGCTTGGATTGTTCTTTGGAATATTGATATTAGCAGCTGTTTTTATTGGACTTGAAAAATTCTCTACTATAGAGTTAATTGATGTCATGAAAATCCCACGCTGGCGTTAAATTTCCTATGTTTTCATTTAGGTAAGCTTGAAAGTTCTTCCACTCAGCTTTTTTATAATTAAACTTTGGCTTAGTGGCTGTACTGCTAGAATAATATGTGTCTAAGATTGTTGTAAAGTGGTCGTTGCCATGCAGCTGGTTGTAGGCTATCCATTGAAACAAGTGAGCAATATTGAAGTGCATATTGTCAAGTTAATAGAGCTGAATGAGTGGTAGAGGCTAGATTATAGTACGTTGGGACACATGAATTTAACAAAATAAAATTGTTTTGTTCTATGAATCTGTTTGTTATATGTCCTCTGTTATCACTTGATCTACTTCCCCAAATTGTTTTGTGGCTTTTTACGTCCCTTAAGTGTATAAATGGCTTAGGCAGTTAGTTTAGAAGATCTCTGAGAATATCCATATTCATATGTTGCATCTTGTTAGCTTTTTGAAATAAGCTACTGCAACAGCTTCTAGAGTGATATTTAAGTTAATTTGTTTGCTCATTAGTGATTTATTTATATACGGGGCTACTCCAACACAGCCAAGATTTATTCTTATTTTATTATAGCCTCATAGGATGTAAGTTTAGCTATATCATTATTTTTAAAATTTGCTTCTTGCAAGCATGTTACATCTGGATTATTATTATTTTACATGAGCATTTTTAAATATTCAAATTGTGTTCTGAAGCTGTTTATATTCCACTGTGGTAATGCTAAAGCCATAATTATGTTATTTTATATTGTGAAGTTCTTAGGGATTTGTGGCTACCTTTTCCTCAATTTCTGCTCCTTTCCAAAAATACTGCTAAATATAGTCGTTTCTGAATTCGAATGCTTCGATTTTTAATACTGTTTAAGTTATCTAAGAAGGCTTTGGATGTCTTTTGTGTCATGCAAAGCCTCTGCAGCTATGCTTTTAGTATCAGTTGTATTTAGTATGAAAGCAGATAGCTGTATGTAGTTGAGGATAAAATCCTCTGGTTTAGGCTTAAAATTTGTTTAAGTGGAAGTAAATCTGCGAGTACTTGAGCTTTCTTATCAGCAGGTTTTACTTTTTTGTTGACGTGTTTATCACCTTCTTTATTTGATGGTCCCTCAATAGCTAAATCAGAGTATGTGTTATCATGGTCATCTTCAACTGAATGACAGAGAATGCTAGATGGGTACGTTCGTTTGAGTTTAGCTGGTGTTTAGTGATTCTTGCACTTCCATTTCTGAGCTCCCGACCAAATTTATACTAGTTATCTGTTTTGGACTTTGTTCTTGGTGTACAGAGCATGCCAGAGAAGCAGGTGTAGGAGGCTCTGTATTGTCTTTCATATTACTGTGAACCTTTGTACTAGGATTATTGTTTTTTCTGGCTAAAGTTATGAGGGCCTTTTCTACTAGCAAGAATTGGAAATTCAGATAAATCTGGCTTACTGGTTTTATGTGTTGGGATAGATTGGGTATTATTATTATTACTACTACCATGGTGTCTCATTAGAGTTGTTTTACGTTGTTTTGCTACATGGCCTTCTTGCTTGCACAAGAAACAAGTGATTTATGTATGGGCATTGAAATACACCCAGTAATTAGTTTCATCAAATCTAATTTGCATACTGCTTGGTAGTTAGTCTAGGTCAGTAGGTTTGATAAGCATTTGCCTCCCAAAATTCAGGATATATGAGAAACCAGGTTATGAAATTCCTGCTCTTGTAGGTGGGAGACTGGGATTATACCACTTTGGTTTATAGGCATTTTTCTATTTCACATCAGATATCATAGGGCTGACATTGGAGATCACTCTCTGATATTATGTGATAAGGGACCTCAGTTCTAGATATATGTTATTTAATTTAACGTCGGTGTGCTTGTTAACTAAATCTTCTGCTACACCTTCATTGGCCAGGTACATGTATATTTTGGAGTTACATATGCGGGAAACATATTTAATGCTATTGCGATCTGTGAGTTTTCCTATAGCAATAGCATATTCCTTCAATGGCATTTGACCAATGACTTCTGTAACAATTGCCTGGTCTTTGGTTGGTATTGAGCGGTAATAGTTGCATAACTACTAGTGGTAGAAACAGTACTTGTAGCTTTACCTTGGATGTTGCGTTGATCAGTCGTCACAACGGCTAAGGTAGAGGTTAGTTGTTCTGCATACAACTACCTTAGTCCGAAGTGGTTATGTCACTGGTTTTTTCTATAATGTATATAAAAGAAAGCTAAACTGAAATTCTGTCAACCGCTAGATAATAAACACTCTTGTAAACAAAGAAGCAAATAATATGCACATATCTGAATTAACACTGTGTATCGTTGCGAATTCGCATCATACCAAATCAATTTCTCTATGTAAGTCTTGAATGAAAAAGAAGAAATAATGTAAATCTCGAATCGCAGAAGATAAGAAAAGGATAGAACAAAAATAGTGAGAACACAGAGTACTAACGAAATAGTACTGCAAACATCCAGCTAAACTTGTAGCCAAAGTATACCCCAAAACGCGGATGGTAACACTTACGTTCTGTTTATTTATTTAAGAACCTAACTCAAAATGGGTTTGCCATAAAGACGTAGAATAACGTACAAACATTTTAACACAAAATATACATTAAATGGATTCATAGAGCAGAATATAGAAATCATACAATAGTTGTCCTTGAAAAAAGTTATAAATTGAATATAATTTAAATACTCAAATAGATGCTATAAATAGAATCAGATTTAAGAACCACTAATACCACAGAAATTATTTCGAGGAATTGGAACTGAGTTCTTTATAATGCAGATTGCAATGTTAATCTGTAATCGCTTATCCCTTTTGTAGGAGTCTCTCCATTTAACAAAAAGAATTGAAGTGGTGCCACGTGATACGAAAAAAATACCAGTCACATTAATGTGATTAAGGTTGTATTTGTTTAGAAAATAGGTATTGTGGGCTCATACAGCTATAAGTTTCTTTTCTTTGTCAATTTCTATAGGCTGGGTATTTGATATTTAGAATCTTATAGTTGGATCAATAATTTCAGTTTGAGCTTTTGAACGGTCATCACCATGATGTCAATTCGACGGCTACTACTGTTGTCAGCAAGGCAATGAACCTCTTCGTTAACCTACAGACATTTAATTCGGAGACTGAAACAGTAATAAAGCTTTAAGAAGCAAAATATTGAAGAAAACAGTTCAAGTGTACGTATTCCACCAAATTCCGTATTATGACATTTCTGACTTAAGAACATAACTAGATCTACACTTCCGAATAGAAGGTCAAAATCCGGATTTTCAATCAGGCATACAGGATTCACTAGAATTACGGTGTCTCATGACTGCAAAGCAATCTCTGATTACCCTCCCCTTTGTAGTACTTACATCCCCCAGGACTTACAAGCCAATGCCTGTGGGAATTACGGTGTGCCTCATGGATAGAAAATAAATGCTTTGAAAATGTAGAATGGGTGCTTTGCAAGCAAGAACCTTGGAAGAGCTATTCTGATATTTACGTTCTATCCCACTTACCTATATCAAAGTAGTGTAAGTATTGTATTCCAACATAAAATTCACGGAAATACATATTTTGACGTTCCTGAATACAAAAAAAAAGCAATTTTAGAAAAAGGTCCGTGTGTGTGTGCGTGCAGTGTAACTCAAGAACTAAATCATATATAAATACCATAGTTGATATTCAAGTTCAGTATCTTCCAAAGATGCGACACGCAGCTTTTCAAGAAAATTCCCCCAGTCCCAAACTGCCCTTTGCTTTGATAATTTTTCGTTATTTTTAAGTTTCTCAAACACGGCTCTACTGAATTTGAGTAAATACTATGCGTTTAAGATCTTTTAATGACAAATGAAATGTATATGTTACATTTTTTTTAATAGTCTGTGATGTGCTCTTCATTCTGAATGAAATTTGTATAACTGGTAAACCGTAAGCGGCAGACTGACTACATACAAAATTTATGTCAAATTATTTGTTTTGCGGCGTTAACTATTTCTGAGATAATCTTTGTTATTGGTTTGAATTTTCAGATGCTTTATACTTTTTTCATGTGCTAAGACGCTGTTCGCTTTTTTCAGGTGGTCATGCAAAGAGTGAAATGTCAAAGCCATTAAAATAGCGACCCGCTTTCTAAAGATCTGACTATCGATTTTGCTTACTGTATCCTCTTTTTTCCTACAACGAAATCTGTAATGAAACCAATTCTGCAATCATTTATCTCGCTTAACAAGAAGTAGATAGAAGAATAATCTTTTATAAGAATAGTATGTTGAAGAGTGAGTAGTGAAAGCCATACGTATATAACACATAAGACCTTTTTATATTGTTATTAGTTGATATTTTCAGAATATTTCGGCACGTTTTCACCATTCTGCTCGGGCTTCTTTGCAGCAATGTAATGATACACAAAACTATATAGATAAACTCTAACCCTCCATTCACCTGCTGTAGAACGCTTAATCGCTGTGTAATCTATTTAATTTGATACATTAAACCGATGTCTGTTTCAAAATGTTACACCAATCTTTTTTCCATATTGTAACTTTAATGAAACGTTTTGATTAAATACTTTTTTCTGCATAACTCATTCATTATCTTTGGCTCATATATTTCATTGACATTCAACACAGATATATTTGCAATTAATTTCTCTCATGCCATAGTATATCGTGTTAAAGATCTGAGCAGATGTGTAAATGTAATCACTGAGAATATTTAGTTGATTCTTGAAGTTTCAAATACCGCCACTGAAATTTGCCAGATTATTTCTCGAGCCAACATCCAAAGCGCTTTTGTACGGTCATTATACCGAGCAGACAATTGGCAGCGCACGGTATTCATGTGTTGGCACCATTGCACATGTCAACTGCAACGATCGTTTTCAAAAGAAAATTAATGATCGGGCGAGGCCAGCGAAAAAAATGCCACACGTGAATAAACATGTTCCATACAGTCCGGAAAGTATAGGGGCCAATGCAATTGGTGCTCCTCTTGATCCCGGTTCGATTGTAGCCTACTGTTCATCGACCTTCAAGAGCATCTATGACCTCAGTTATCAATCAACATTCACTACAGCGACTTCTTAGGTTAGGTTTAAGTTTATAACGGGTGGACGATCGAAGCCCTAAGCACCTCGACCATCGCTGATCCATTGCGCCCCCTTCATTTTATAGTCTCTCAGAAAGTCTGCATCCTTAACAAGGAAGGCTAGCATCCTTGCTGAGAACTTATTAAGTTCGTGAAATTCCATACACCCTTGGTGAAAGTGTGTAATCCTTTCACCTGCAAGCTGCTCACAGTCACACAAAAACTGACTCATTGTTTCATCTGCCTTTTTGCATCTCATACAACTTGGATTAACTTATTTACCCGTATAGCCGGGTCCTATTGTCATTCCAAACGTTCATCGAAAGCAGTTCGTGGGTCCTGCTATTGTTTTTGAGTATTTCACCTGCAATTGACTCCCAGTTCTCATATTTTCCAGTAGTCCGCCATAACCCCTTGAACGTACCCATAAAATAATCCAAAAATAGGTTCCGGTCCGATTGGGCTGCGATTTCTAAGATGGTTTTTCCTTTTGGAAGACAGAATTTCAAGATTTACAAAATGTTATATACACAACACGTTTCGGATGTTGAGAACTGAGATTATAGGATAAGTATGTAAAACCTATGGCAGTTTAAAAGCTTGAAGCCAAGGGGATTGTAAACAGAAACAAATTGTTTGCGATGACATGTTTTGATCAGTAGCGACAAGCTATAGCATACAAAGTTACTCTAGTACATAAGGACACTCGACTAAAATCTTGATTGACTGTTCTACCGGTGATTACAATAATACGTATATCAGTCACTTGCAAAGTATTAAGTTATGTTATTGATTTATAAGCGATAAGTAATGCAAAACCAAAGGCTTTTGTGATAACTTTCGCAGAAGCTTGATACATATATCCTTCTGTCAAATGGTACAAATCCAGATGATATTCTGTTTCGATCCAAATACGTAGAAACATTTCGTCAGTGATCATAAAATTAGAATTAATTTAGCATTAATATAAATGTTGGAACAAAGAATAATCTAATGGAATGAATTGTTCTTTCACACAAGCCGTGTCTATTTAACATACGCCCAAAGGAAATAAATCAAGTTTGAAAAGTAGCCATCCTCGACGCTTGGTCCAGTTCCCCGTATGGGAGTTTCTTGATTAGGTTGCGGTGTGTGTGTGTGTGTGTGTGTGTGTGTTTGTTTTTATTACAGTTTATATATAATGAATTTTGATTTTTAATTACTTGTGATTTTGTATTTAATATTAAGCCTCGGCTGCGTCAGTTATGTCTGGTAGAGCAAGTATCTCCTAAGAAGGATGTAGAACAGTTTCACACACTTTACACAAGTTATATTTTTAAATTCTAACTTCTTTATTACTTCTTGAAGGCATTTGAATAATATATCAAACAATACAAATTACTGAACTATTTACATATGGAGCTGTAAGATATTAAGTTCTATATGTGAGCTAACAACTGCAGTTTACAGAGAATTTCTTAAGTTCTTTATTCGCATTAAAGAAATTATAAATCATACAAATTTATATCTCTGCGAATATTAAATGACATGTATTTTACGGTTGTAGTAATTATCTGTTCCTAGTTACATATTTTTTAAATGTCAACATTTCTCTTGTCCACACTGCACTAATATTTCACATATGCACACCCTGAGCTTCTTCTGCTGAACTGACTTGGCTTGGGCAAGCTTAAAATTTTAAATTTAATGTTTCTGTTTTCTGGTTGGCTAAGCCTACAGCAGAACACTGTTGGTTTGACTTTGATTGGCCTTTAGCACTCACGGGACTATTTACAAACTTTTTGACGTTACATCAGTATTTTCCCATCGACTATTGGTATCCTTCTTAGCTTTATAACTTATTGTTCTGCCAAGGTTACAACTCATTGTTAGCCACCCTCTGCTTTCCACTTTATGACACTATTTGCTACAGAAAACAGCTTGCTTCTACCCTCACAGCTCCTACGTTTCTAAACTAAGAAATACATTCATTTAATATTTTACATATATACAATAAATAATAATATACATTTTACAGCAATTACTGATCGTTTATAGGCGGGCTATTATTTTTATATTATATAATTAAATTGATAGCAGTTAAAGGATAAAAAATACTGCCTCAAGGTAGGGACGCGCTTTAGTGAGTGACTGCGTCTGAGCTTATATGATTCTCCATTATACTTTCTTCAGTATAGAAGGAAGATTCTTACATGTTGTTCTTAAGATTACACAGAGGATAGCATTTTATGCACAATACACTGTATTCGAGTAGTGCGACATTTGCATGTATCATATGCGTAAATGATATCTCCGATAATCGCTTCACGTATTCTAAGCCTGAAAGTTCTCGCTTGACCAGTCCTCATTTGTAATCGTAGCCACCTTGTATTTCAAAAGATAATAAACGCGCTTTGATATCCTTTTCGGTTATATGATTAACATACACTGGTACATTCTTATTTTGTGGTTATTATACTTTAAAATTCAATAAATGATTAAGCTTACTTTCCAATACTTTATTACACTCATCATTACACAGCCACATTTTCTTACATTTAAAGCTACATGTATTATACTGTATGCAATAATAATAGTAATAATCTAACATGACTAATAAATTCATCACCTTAAAATTATGAGCATCATTACAACTGAACACAGATATACAAAAACTTATTTCTTTTTACATAGGTATCCTGGATTTTCTATCCAACGTAATAAAATACCACACACCACAAAGAGTACTATTTTGCATTCCTGAATGACAACATATTAATATTACAATTTATTATGAAAACAGTACTTCACCTCAGACATATGCATTTTCACGTTCTCTACTATTGGTGCATGCATCAAAAGTTCAATTTCGAGTTATTACAGGTGTTGCTCGCCAATGTTTGGAGCGGTATATGAATGTGCAATGTTGTGGCCTTCGGGAATTCTCCGGTTTCTAAATATACTTAAATGAAGTTAAATCAATTACCGATCTAAATCTTCTTTTTATTTCTGTGCTGAAGTTATTCTTATAATTTTCGTTTTCCTATAATTTTGGATATTAAACTTTTTAATATTGAATCTGTTGCTTGATGTTGATATTTCCACAATTATTTAAAATGTTTTCTTTCTAGTTAACATAATCTCAATTTCTGGGAATGTCTCCAAAGTATTCTTCATTGTGAACGACTTTTGCATAATTGGTAAACCGTAAGAGATAGACAACATTTTACTACACAAAAAATGTAGATGGCGTTAAAATACACAACTTATGTCATATACATTTTTACTTTCTCTGCTACGTATAGTAAGTAGGGGAAGTATTGTATTCCACCCAAAAATTCGATACCGAGATTTCACCGGAAATACATGTTTTGAGACCCCCTGAATCCAAAAAAAAGCATTTTTGGAAACATGTCCGTGTGTGTGTCTGTCTGTGCGTCTGTGATGTCTGTGTGTGTCTGTGAACAGCATAACTCAGAAACGAACAGTCGGATAAACACCAAACTTGGTATTTAGGTTCAGTATCTTCCAGGGATGCGACACGAATGTTTTCAAGAAAATCCTCCCTTCCCAGGATACCCTTTACATGGAAGATTTTTCGAAAATTTTAATTTTCTCAAAAACGGCTAACGATTTTGATTAAAATATCATATGTTTAAGATATTGTCATGACAAATAAAACGTATATCTTGAATTTTCTGGGAATGTCTCCAAACGTGTTCTTCACTGTGAACGACTGTTGCATAACCGGTAAACCATAAGAGATAGAGAAAATTTTACTGCACAAAAAATATAGATCGCGTTAAAATACACAATTTATGTCATATACATTTTTATTGTTGAGTGAACCATTTTCGAGATATTGCTTGTTATTCTCTTAAATTTTTCAATACTTATTTTCTTAAATGGGAATTCGTTATTCATTTTTTTTTGTCTTTGATATGCAAAGAGTATTAATCTGTGGCAAACGGAATGGTGCTGCACCTAGCAGCTGCAGCTATTAAGAGAAATGTATGTGCTTAAAGGCTACTGTTTTTCTATATTGCCCTTGTAAATATATTTTCCCCTCACATCTACAAGAAACTTAGCAATAAAATAGAGTCTGCAAATGTTTATCTCGATTAACATGAAGTAGATGGAGAATAAGCGTTTGTAAAAATAGTTTGTACAAGAGTAGAGAAAGTCATGTGAGTGTAACACATCAGAATTTTTTTTATTGAGTGAACCATTTTCGAGATATTGCTTGTTATTCCCTTAAATTTTTCGATACTTCTTTTCTCAAATGGGAATTCGTTATTCATTTTTTTGTCTTGGATATGCAAAAAGTATTAATATGTGGAAAAGAGAATGGTGTTGCACCTAGCAACCAGCTATTAAGAGATATGTCGATATTTAAAGGCTACTTTATTTCTATATTGCCCTTGCAAATACAAAACAATGGGAATATAGTAGGCCTTAAGATTTAGTCAAACATTTTTAGAACTAGTCGGTATGTGTAAAATGTAATTCTTTTTGCATGTCAAAACATCATTTCTGCAAATGTTGATCTCGATTAATATGAAATAGATGGAGAATAAGAGTTTGTAAAAATAGTTTGTACAAGAGTAGAAAAAGTCATGTGAGTGTAACACATCAGAACTTTTTTTATACTTTTATAGCCTTCTGTATTATAAATAATTTCTTATTCATTTATTTGATTCCTTCAGCTTCTAAATAAAGCGTAATTTGATTAATTCCCGCTACACAGGAAATGCACGTTTTGAGGTTCTATGAATAGAATGTATTTTAGAATGCGCATTTGTGTCAATCAGTCCAGTCCATATAACCCCGTCAGCCTGTCTGTCTCTCTCTGAACAGCCTAAATCAAAAAACGAAAGTCGGTTAAACCAGATTTCATATTTTAATCAAATGTCTTTTAAGGATGCCAGGCTAAGATTTTCAACAAAATCCCTTACTTTATACTAGCCTTTCGCATGAACAAAATGTTATATATATTTTCTCAAGCATGCTTTAACGATTTTGATTAAACTACAGGTCTGTAATTTTCTTTAGGTATTAACAAGCCAAATGAAATGACTATGAAGTCCTCTTTGTTGCGGAATTTTAGAGAATTTTGTATAACTTGGAAACCATAAGAAATAGATACAAATTTATTTCAAGAAACATGCGGAGCTCATTCAAATATGCAATATAGGTTTACTTCGTAGCAATTATTTACTAAGATATTCGCTGTTTTTTTATTTAAATGTTTCATTCTGTTTGCATATGCATTCAAGATTGTTCTTTTGTGTTTAAGCTGACGTAAAGAGTATCTTATATTAGACATAGGTACACAAAACAACTGACTGCCGTACCAGCTCAGTATGTTCTTTACTCGCTACAAATGTGTAGTAAAACCATTTCTGCCATTTATCAAGATTAACGCCGATTTTGTAGAATATAAGAAGCGTTTGTATTACAAATTTGTAAAATATATGTCAAAATAGCTTATAGTGCATGGAGTCGTGTGATTGTAGGCTTATCTGATTTTAAAATCTGTGCCAAGAGAGTTTCAGTTTAATGAGACTGGATACTAAACTTTCGAAAAAAAAAGAGAAAGACAATTTTTTTAAAACTTTTAATGGAAAAAATCCACAGACTTTGTAGAATCAGGATCCTATAGCAGTTATGCCTTTTTGGACGTTTCCTAAAAGCAACTTTTAAACGGACGCACGCATATAAGGGAATTTTAGAACTTAATTTTCTCATAAGCTTGTGTTCTGAGATTTTCATCGATTAAAAGTGTTCCTCGTGGTGCAGTTTTTGTTAAATTCTTTCAGATATTCGACATATATTACTTGAAGGTAGATACAGAAATCTAAAGAGCCTTTGTAATATCAAGCATAGTTTTGCTTGAATTGCAGCAAATTAAGCGTTATATACTTCATTATTTTTCAAGGAAAACTTATAATTTTATGTAAAATATACTCTTTTATTTTAAAGAATTACATATATTTGAAGAATACTATGCAAACGTTTAAAATTCCAAAATTTCATTACATAAGCTATCTTACGCGAGACTCGATTTTTTGTTTTAAAAAGTATTTTCTTGCAAAGTTGGATACATAGCAACATGAAAATGTGTTTTCTGCAATTATTATGGTGATAAATTATGTGTTAAAATTTCAGTAAAATAGGTTGCAATTTATAGAAATTAGCCGGTTCAATACCTTATGGCCTTAAATGAATTCAAAGAGGCAAATCGGTTGCAGAGAGACGCACTTTCATAGATCACTAAATTCACTCAGGTTTATTTATTGTGGATACTTGAATTATGATTATGACTGAATGGCTGCCAACAAAGCGAGGGTTTTCTTTGCGACCCACAAATGTGAGGAAAATGCCCACGTCTGATACACGTATTCGTCGTTTATCGCGTTTTTATGTCTACGACCTTAAAATGTTAAGAATAATTTACGCAAATATCTCGTAGCTATAAACACTGTTTACAGTAAACAAGCATATATAGTAAGAAGTTCTAAATAAGGCGGAAGTAAGGTTTCATTTACGCAGATATGTGCGAACGCGCCTAAAGGGAATTGTGTGGGGCAAATCGGTGCTGCATATTGCACACAAATGTCAGGTTTGTTTGTAGCTATGCCGTGTCGTGTAATTTATATATAGAACAACAGTAGCATGGGGAACCATTAATCAAGTGGAGATAACAGAGGAGGCACGGAGAATATACAGGGGGCAGAGATACGGCGGCAGGTAAGGGATTACAGGAGACCTTGACTCGAGCCGATATTGCTAACACTGGTCCAGATACCAGTTCGACCGTCAACCTCAACGGCATTTTGTCAACTTTGACATTTGCTTTTGTAGCCGAAGGAGAAAAAGTCTTACAACGCGCATAAATATACACGTATTCCAATTCGCCCTAAGAAACAGCTTTAATTGGAGGCTTTAAATAAATGTTTGCAAAACATTGTCGTAAAGCAACGTCTTTTTATAAAGAATATCGTACTGTGTTTCTTCTCTTCTATTCCTTATTTGTTTTTTTCCCCACAACGAAAAATTGTTGTATAACGTGGATCCGAGAGCAATAAGACAAACTTGCATACGCTAACAGAAACATTCAATGATATGCGGGGGGATAAAAACCTAAAGCGTCACATTCAATGACTTTTCTACCTATTAAATTTTCATGTAATCCCTTGTATATCATAACATACATACATACATACATACATACATACATACATACATACATACAAAAATTGATTCTTCTATTCACGATACATTTTTGACATGAAATTATCTCAAATGAAACAATTGTGGACTTGGTTGCATACCTATGGAAAACAAGACGCAACCTCTTGAAGAGAAAAAATAAGAATGGCATTAAATACCTTATGCTCGACCATGCCAAAATGTAGTATTTATACGACTGGTACCAGTACTTTAATGGGCCTCATTAAAGTACACCTGTTCATTAAAGTATTGGCATTCGACCAATCAGAAGTGGCCACGTAACATTGTGAAAGCGCAAGTATCGATTATTCTGCATAGTACGTCTCACAACGCTAACAACTTTGTTTGACAATACATTGTATTGTAAAGGAATAACGATTGTAGCACATCACTCAAACCAGAAACGAATACTTATGACACCTTTAATTTAGATTCATGGTCGAGTATAAACAGTCATATGAAACTTGACTATAATGGTGATTAAAACGCTCGTTAATAATACTCGCGTTTTAATTACTACCATTATAGTCTCGTTGCATAATATACTATTATAGATTTTGCATGACGCTCCTACCTGGGGAATATTAACAATAATAACAACAACGAATATTTCAAAAACAGCTAATGCTACAAAATAAGTTATTTGACAAGGGCTCTATATTTTTGTGTAGTATAATTTATTTTTTCTAGAATTGCTTGTTTTATTACCCCTGTTATGATTTCCTATTAAGTTTTTATATTGTTTGTTTATTAATGTTTTATTTATCCTGTTTTCATGCATATATTTAACTCTGTCCTCTTCCAAAAGATAAACTTTCAATCGATCTTGTCTATTATTATTCCTTTTCCGTTTCTTGGTAATATGTCTGTAGTGAATCCTAAGTTCACTGATTAATAATTCGTGATCATTGTTTACTTCACTTTCTCTATAAATCCTGCAATCAGTAACCGTGCTTTCTAAATTCTAATTTAAAGTCAATTTATCTCTGCCATGTGGCTTCCCAAGTTAACTTATATTTCTGGATGCTTAAAATTCATGTTCATTATTCTAATGTTATTAAAAACACAAAAAACTTAAATAACCATCCATTATTATTACATACTTCCTCTCCCATAGATTACATACACTCTAAAACAGTGAGAAGGAAAAATGTTGGCAGGTCGGAGAAGACATGACATTTAGACTCGGAACAAGTCCTGGTAGTCTAATCCTTGGATGTTTGAAGAAAAAGAAAAGAAGGCAAAGATTCATTCTATTTTTTAGGTTGATCATTTATACATCAATATGGGAACTTAATTCAGAATGAGGAGGACTTTACAGCTGTTCAGGAAAACTTCAAGATATACATTTAATTTGCCCTTGAAATATCTTAAGCATATGATATTTTAATCATAATTGTTAAGATTTAGGACAGGATAGGATAGGTCTGGATACGGAGAAGGACTTAGCACTTTGACCTAACGACAGGTAGAGGGCAGGATCTCTACCATTTACAGATTTGAACTCCCCGGGTGCTGACTAGTGCAGCCGGCCCCCCTCCACCTTAGGCTTACATATCCCTTGGGGGTCCAGGACACGGAGACCGCTCGCAGTCCGGAGGACAAAAGTCTCCTTAGAGCATCCTTTTTCCCTGCCATGCACACGCCGAGACCTCCCGCCTACACTTGCAACCCTGAAAGAGACCAAAGCTGATGGAGTGAAGTGAAATGAGAATGTAGATGAAATGGAGGGATTGGAAATTCGAGGGATTTACAATGATCCTTCCTAGCATTCGCCTGGCGACCCGGGGAAACCCCGAAAAAAACATTGGTCAGGTAGGTCGGCCATGGGAATCGAACCCACGACATCTCGAATGTGGGCCACAGACGTAACCACCTGAGCTATCCCGCGCGGTATCCAGTTAATTTTTAGGGAAAAAATAAAAACGAAAATTTTTCCAAAGAAGAGTTTGAGGTGTGAGGATATTCTTGAAATTCTTTGCATGACATTCTTAAACAGTATCTGGCTAATATTCACGCAAAGGACATTTTTCTAAGAATTCATTATTGTTTGGTTTCGGGTAACCCCAAAGTGTGTACGTACTGTGAAATCTCGATATAAACGTTTTTGGCTTTTTATTTGTAGCAGATAGGTGGTAGAGAAAGAGTAATCTCTTTAGATAAATAATTATGTAAAATTTAAGAATACCTACGTGTTTTGCAATAAATACAGTTCATATGACATTTTGTCACTATTTTGCGTGCTTGTTTTAGGTACGTTCGCTATTGCAGATTACCTATCAACGTTGCTTTGTCCATCTGTATGAATAAAAATAATTTACGTTGCGCATGGGAAGTTGAAATTTTATCACAGGAGCTTCAAAAAAATGCATCGCTACATTTCAAATTTTATTGAAATCAGCACATCAGCATAATTTATATGGAAAGCATACTAAATATTTACGAATTGTAGATGAATCACTACTACATAGTTTGAAGTTTTATATATACGTTTGTGAAGAACTTTTGGTGAGAAATTTCATATCTGGCCGAAATTAGTACGGTATTAAAGGTAGCTTATATGGACAACCTCCTAAACATTTAAATTTTAAAGTGAGCCACAGCACATATGGTAAAATTTTGTATTGAGCTTTAAAGCACTTGTTGATGCATTCCATATTTTACTGGAATCCGTTGAAGATAAATAGTAGTTAAATAATGTAGTAACAGCTTACAACTTTTAGGTGATATCGTTGCCCGTGTCAATCAAAGTTTTAAGTTAACATAGGCATTAAAAACTCAATTAAAATACAATACGAACCAAAAAACTACGAACCGCCTGCGCGGTGTTTTTTCCCGTCCGCATCCTCGGTGCCCGTTGCCGTCTGCCGCTATCATTGAAAGGCGCGGATGAAACCATACAACATTTTTAAAACTACTTTTAAAGGCTTTACTTACCTACTTTATGAAAGGAAATGCTGAAACTGGCCACCGTCGTTGTTCTATGATAGCGGCAGACGGTTACGAGCACCGAGGATGCGGACCGGAAAAACACCGCGCAAGCGGAAGTACTCCTAAAAAGTATGATTTTAGTTAGATTTCAAAATTCAATAATAATAATAACAATAATAATTTATATACATGCCATTGAGTATTCAGGAAGATATAAACAATATTTATAAAAAGTATAAAAAGTTGTAATTGTCAATTAGACAGTAATATAATAATAACAATAATAATAAATATTATTATATTCCAATTATTTCCGCAACAATATGAATGCATCTGAAAATTATCGTTGTATACCTTGTATACACGCATCATCTTTTTGAATCATTCAGACACTTTTGTTTTATAACAAAATAATTAGAGTGGCAAACTTACTTCATCTTGTTTACTATACCTAAGCTTCTTCTCGTGGAACTGGGATTTATGCAGTATTTCACAGGAGATTTTCAATTCAAAGTGGATATAAATAATATGTAACTAAACAAACCTTCTTCAGGAAATTCTGTACAGTTGCCTGAAAACACCAACAGAGTTCAGTGATTCTAAGACTATCGCGTTTTCATGGACGCTTTTTTATTTTTGTTGCGTATGGTGTGCGTGTGTGTGTGTGTGTGTGTGTGTGTGTGTGTGTGTGAGAGAGAGACAGAGAGTGAGAGGGGGAGAGAGAGGTGGGGGTTAAAAGAACGAAGTTTTTCATTTGCTCAAAACCTAAAGCCTTTGTTTGTGATGTTATGTCATTGTACATTTTATTTGTATTCACTCACAATACTGGACACAAAGTGACAGCAAAGTAGCGAACTGTGATTGCATTCGAGTGACCAGATGGGTTGTGCTTAGGCAGCAGGTCACGTTAGCTCTTACGCATTCACCTTTAATCTGACACACGCGAGCGCAGGCACTTTGCGTGTGTTTTTTAAAATGAATGAAAGGTTCACGTGCTTTTAAAAATCGCTCGTTTCGGACGGCGAGGGTGAAAGGGCATTATTCATGTCGGAAGGGGGGAGGCGCAGGCTGCCGGGTTTATTAAACCGTGCGTTATTGTGTTTACGTCACAACATGGCGCCATCTGACGGCCGAGCCCTTCATAAAACAAAATGTTGCAACGCCGCCTGCTTTCCCTATTCTAAGAGGATTAATGTATTTGTCGAGAGTCGAACTAAGGACAAAAAATCGCTGAATCTGTGGCAATTGTGGCTCAACCGGTAATAGAGCCACGTCGATAATTTACATTAATTTCGTAACGAAATATGAAAATTCTGTTGAAGATTTAAGGAGAAATTCTCCGTATAATTTAAAGTTAACCATTTGGAAATACAAGATGGAGTTAAGGATCAAATAAATAATGCCAAAACATGTTCAGATGTTCTCTGAAAGCAAATTAATAATAACATTGGAACAAACATATATACATATTTTTTCATTTTTTGCCATATTATTCTAGTACATTTCTAAACGAAAAGAAAAATTGCTGTAGCTTGCAAATAAGACTTGGTAGACGTATTTGTAACATAAAGTAATGCGGTATTGAAAAATATTATGTGTTACATTCACAAAACTTTCCCTAACATCTTTTCTTATTTTCTATCTTCACATTAATCCATATAAACGTTTACAGAAATAGTTTAATTTACATATTTCTTGCGGGTACAAGGGGGATAGAGGAAACGGAATGGATAGACAAATATTTAAAAGCGGGTCGCTATTTGCTGGCGTTGGAATTTCATACTCTTTCCACCAGACAGCGAGAAACGACTGAATGGTGACAGCACTTCTAAAGATGACATAATATTGAAAACATCAGACCAATAATAATGGTTATCTCGGAAATGGTTGATGCCATGAAAAATTTATTTGAAATAAATTTATGCTTTAAAGAGGTTTACATTTTTTTAGTAAGTTTTTGTCTACCACTTATATCTGCAACATTATAGGCAAATATTTCCGAATGAAGAGAACCTCAAAGACTATCCCGAGAAAGTCAAGGTATACATTTTTTTATTTGTCGTGTAAATATCTTAATTATATAGTATTTGAATCAACATCGTTAGTCACTTTTGGGAAAAAAGAAAATGACAAATTTCCCACGCAAAAGCTGGCTTGCAGTAGAGGATTTTGAAAATCTTCATATCGCAACTTTGGAACTTAAGTTGTGCTTGTCAGAATTTAAAATCTCAAGCTTGGTATTATTTCATATTACGTTTTTGAGTTTTGCTGTTCAAACACACACACGCGTGCGCGCGGATCTTTTTCTAAATATTCTTTCTTTCTTTCTTTCTTTCCTTCTTTCTTTCTTTCCTTCTTTCTTTCTTTCTTTCTTCTTTTTTTTATTCAACGACCTCAAAGCATGTATTTGTGGTGAAATCTCGATATCGAATTTTTAGGTGGAAGCATTATTTCATTTAACCTACCAGATACGTGGTAGAAAAATTAGATATTCGTGTATCAGGCAGAAGGGATATCCCTAGATGTCATCTGCATTAGATGACTGTTTATAAGGATGAATACAATACTATGCATAAAAGATTTAAAAAGTTCGCGCAACTTCTGAATAACACAGAAATACGTAAATTGCCTTAAGAGGACAAGTTATTCTGAAATGGTGAAAAATAACAATTTTTGTTTTAGGCACTAATGATTTTTAGAACCTTTTTGTATCTTTCAACAACGAACAACTATATCATGCCCAGCGAGCAGTTCAGCAATTAACTAAAGAGGCCAGGACTAAGATAATGCAATCAGAAAAGCTGAAGCAATACAGGAATGAAGGTGCAGATGATTATGACCCTGGAATATACTGAAGTGTGTCAGAATTTTAATGTTCAAACTTTATATTCAGTTTTCTCAAAACAACATTTTTGGATACTTATGTACCTTTTGCTCAGAAAGTATGGGAGGTAGAGAGCTGAAATTTTCAGTACATGTACACAACACTAGTTAAACTTTCTGAAACACAATCATAATTTTATAATGTATATTAGTAATATTAAGAAAGCAACAACATTGCAAATTTTCAAAATTTTTACATTTTCGACTTTGAATTTTTTTTTTTTCAATTTCTGGTGTACTGATATACATAATCAAATGGATAATCATAAGATAGCTGACTATACTAAGAACAAGCTGCAAACGTGTGATTCTGTATTGCAAGTAGTATCAGAAAAAAGGGTACATGAATTTACATGTTTTAAGAGTAAATTTTATTATTTTTCTGCTGAATGAAGTAATTTTTACGGACCAAACTAAGTAAGCTACCAATGCAAACAACCACTTGAAATAATTGTCATGAATTATAGAATAATTCATAAAAAATTCAGGAAAAACCATTGAGAGCAGTGGTAAGTTAAATCACTTAAGATGTAATTTCTATGTGTTCAGACTACCTTGTCCCCTTAAAACAATTTACGCAACATTTCCTTCAAAACAGTTCTCTTCCGCAGTGACACACTTCTGCCACCGCGTATAAAGAGACAGGAAGCCATTTTCAGATACCTGCCGTAGTGTTCTTGCTGCATGTGCAGTAATTTCTTCAGCGCTGGAAAATCTTCGCCCCTTCAGATGAGATTTCAGGGTTTTTCCATTGCTACTTCGCCATAAGCTTCTTCTAGCGTTCTCAATGTCTCTAAAGGAAGATTTGCGTAACAAAACAAACTCTGAACGTTGATCTATTGCCGACATTATGAAATGCGATAAACGAACATGCACAAGCAGCAAAAAATGGTTGCCACGCAAAGACAACAAACATTATTATTATGACGATTCAAATGAAGTGTTGTCATGGACGTTACCAACACCTAATAAAAATCTGATGTGTTACTCTCACATGACTTTCTCTACTCTTGTACAAACTATTTTTACAAAAGCTTATTTTCCATATGCTTCATATTAATCGAGATATCGAGATGTTAATCTTATTGCTAATTTTCTTGTAGATGCAAGGGGAATTGGTAGGCTTTAAGCGATAGTCAAATATTTTAAGAGCTGGTTGCTCTGTGGAGTATTCCATTCTCTTAGCATTGCCAGGACAAAAAATATGAATAACGAATTCCCATTTGAGAAAAAGTATAAGTATTAGAAAAGCAATATCTCGAAAATAATTCACTGACAAAAACAATGTATATGACATAAATTGTGTATTTTAACGCGATCTACATTTTTTGTGTAGTAAAATTTTGTCCATCTCTTATGATTTACAAGTTATGCAAAAATCGTTCACAATGAAGAATACTTTTGGAGACATTCCCAGAAAATTCGAGATATACATTTCAGTTGTCATGAAAATATCTTTAATCAAAATCGTTAGAGCCATTTTTGAGAAAATTAAAATTTTCGAAAAATGTTCCATGTTAAGGATAATCTGGGGTGAGGGGATTTTCTTGAAAACCTTCGTGTCGCATCTCTGGAAGATACTGAACCTAAATACCAAGTTTGGTGTTTATCCGACTGTTCGTTACTGAGTTATGCTGTTCACAGACACACAGACCGACATACAGACACACACACGGATATATTTCCAATTTTTTTTTTTGGATTCAGGGGGTCTCAAAACATATTTATATTTCCAGTGAAATCTCGGTATCGAATTTTTGGGTGGAATACAATACTTCCCCTACTTACTAAACGTAGTAGAGAAAGTAAAAATATCCTTTGCTTTCGTATACATTAAAGAGAAAATAAACAATTCCGGGAACTTTTTGAATCTAGAGTTAGTACTTGTTCCAGCAGAAAAGATATGTGTTACATTGATATAACTTCTCTGCCTTCTATCGTTTATTAACAGCTATACAAATTATTCTTACGAAGGTTTATTTTCTTATCTACTTCATTTTAATCGAGATAAACATTTCCAGAAATAGCTGCATTGCACATTTCGTTACAGATACTAATGGAATTGCGATAGTCAAATGTTTCAGACCTAAAGGATACAACTGGCCTTAAAATTCATACTCTTTCCATGACATCCCGAGAAATAATTGAAAATCGACAGGACTTTAAAGAATATCAAGTACTGAACAATTCGAACCTTTAATAACGGATATATCGGAAATGGCTCATGTCACAAAAGAAAAAGCTTTTGGAAATAAATTCGGTGCTTTAAAGAGATCTGTCAACCTGCGTGGTGTAGTGGTTACCATGCTAGTTTCTGAGGTCGCGGGTTCAAACCCGGCGGAGGGCGATGAATTTTTTTTTTGGTTGTAAAAATTCTTAGCATGGCTTCCTTCGGAAGGGAAGTAAAGCCGTTGGTCCTGTGTCGTAGATTTACGGCATGTAAAAGAACCTGAAGCCTGATAAAGAGGCCTCTGAGCAAAATTACCGGTGTTTCACGCCCAATATAGAATGGGACGCTAAGAACCACTGGAGTTAAAGACGTCCATAAATAAAAGAAAGTTAAAGAGATCTACATTTTTGTGTAGTACGTTTTCGTTTATCGCTTAACGTTTACCAAATATGCAAGATTATACAAAATATCTTCCGAATGAAGGCGACTTCAAAGGTTATTCCTAGAAAATTCAAGATATACATTTTATTTGTCATGTAAATAACTTTAATATATGCATTTTAATAAACATTTCGAAAAATCTTCCATTTAAAAGGTAGTTTGGGGTAGAGAGATTTTCCTGAAAAGCATCTTGTTGTATCTTTGGAAGGTACTGACTTTTGTAGTTTGGTGTTTATCCGACTTTTTGTTTTTAGTTATGCTGTTCAATGACACTCGCGCACAAGCACCTTTTCTAAAAATGCTTTTTTGGATTCAAGGGGCCTCAAAACATGTATATACGGTGAAATATCGATATCGAACTTTTGGGTGAAATGAAAATGACATCTTCTCTACTCACTATGTATGTGGTAGGGAAACTAAAAACGAGTTACTGTCGCATGTTTGGTGGCACTATAATTCAAATAGGGAGCATTAAGGTGAGTCGTATTGAAATAGATATAGAACATCAGGTGATCAATATTTTTTATCCTCTTCACGTTTTATCTAAAACTTTAACCAAAAATTATCAGTTTTGTATAAATCGTAATTTCCATTGGAGTTAATTCGTTGCAACATCGCATCAAGGCTCGTCCTGCCTGATCTTGCATGTGCTTCAGAAGTTTGTGATATAGCGCGCTCAGAACAGCGTTACCAGCATTCTATGTATATTTTTAAAATAAAATCGTTTAAATAATAGCAAGTTATTGCATTTTCCATTATGTTTTATTAAACTTTAAACAAAACAAATTATTTATTTTCATTTGGTGCTTTGGAGAAGGTGCTTGCACAATTTATTCGACTCTTCTCACATTTATATCCATCATCAATGCCCATTTCCTTGCTTCCCATGGCAACATTATTAAAATTAATGACTGCATCCACAATTCCATTTTAAGAGCGTCAAGGCCAAGAAATGTTGTTTTTAAACGCGTTCCTAGATATTAATAAGTTTGGACTCACAAGTAGGTTTTGAGTTTTGTTTGCATGATTAAAAGGTTGGGCGAGTGGTTTGACAAATATTTATTTATACAGATGTCATTATTTTAATGACTGATAGTGGAAGTTAATGACAAATCCAGGTTTAATTGAAAGTCCCGAAGCATTTCAGTATCCTTAAAATTATGCTGCGTTTACTTAAATTATGGAGTTCATAAAAATACATAGTTTGATATTTTGCATATAAATAAAGAGAATTGTGATCACGGGGACACAAACACAGACATGGCAATAAATTAACCTGTACTCTACGCAGTCTGGAAACTTGTGTTTGGGAGTGTGAATATGAATGTGTTTTTGTATAGGTATAAAAAGAGAATAAACTAAAGGTTTAAAAATATAAGTGAGGAATTTTAGTGGCAGTTTCTTCTAAAATCAACGTCTCCGATATGACGTAGAAATTGAAGAATTCGCAAACACGTACGGTACAAACTTTCCGGTGGTCTTCGCCCCAAGTTTACTTTCCGGTGGCCTTCGCCCCATTGTTTAAGAATCAGCGTTGTATTTTTATGTTTTATTTAAATATTATATATATTTATGTTTGCCTCGGCTGCGTCAGTATTAATTTTGTAGAAACATGTTTCTCTTAATAGGGTGTGGTGCCGCTGAAGAATATAGGCTTACACAAATTATAATTTTTACTTCGCTCCATTTATTAATCCTTCACACGACTAAATAACCCTTCTTTTATATAGAGAGTTTTTATATTCTCGTCCTAATGAATTTTCGTCTCACACGGAATACGTATTAAACTTCTCGAGGACGCGTCTCGCGTCCAGTTAGGCACACTGTCTACAAGCAACTGAATTTTACCGCTTGAATTTGTAAATTTTTCTTATTTCAAGTCTCTGATTGGCTAATCCTACTCCAGTAGGATACCTTCATTGAACTTAAGCTTCTTCTGTTTGTTGATTGGCTATTTATAAACTGTCTCAAAATTACATTATTGTTTATCCAAGAATTACCAGTAGCATTATTAAACTTTCCAATTCATTATTGCCTCAAGGTTACCTTATTGTTACCTCATTGTTAGCAACTATTCTCACAGCTCCTACATTATTAAATTACGTAATACATTCACATAAAATTATTAAACATGTAAACAATAATATAAACATTAATACAGTCACTGTTACATACACTTTATATGTTATTTTATACACATATTGCTTTAAGGTGGGCTGTTATTGAATTTATATATTATATAATTAGACTGAAATCATTTAAGTGTTAAAAGTACTGCCTCAAAATTAAATTAAATTGTATAAATGAAACAAAAGTTAGATGATGTTCTTTTTGTTTAAGTATTTAGTTACTCCCACATATGAATTTTCAAGTAAATCAAAAGATAATAGAGGCTGTTAATAACCCCCTATTTTGAAAGGTTGTAGCTGTGCTATATATAATATATGAGTTAAAATATATACGTAGTTTAACTAAAAAAGTCAAAATTATTCTAAGATATAAGTAAGAATTAAAAAAATCATTTATATAAACTAAATAATTTAAATTATTATAAAAATACTTATTTCCTAATAATAATGGTAATGAAGCAATAAAGCATAAAAAAGTAAATAATTTCCAACTTGGAATTTTTAAACAATGCAAAACTGGAAACTGCATAAAAGTTATTATGTCATATATTAATTCATATTATTTTGATAATATTACACGAATAAAAAAATCATACGTTTAAAATAATCAGCCTGGTGCGTGACTTTGAACTAATTCAGCAGCTAATATTCAGAAATAACTCGACATGCCATTGTATTAATTGAAGTTACTGTACAAAGGGAACATGGGGCGGAGCTTAGTGACTGTAAACATTCCTTCTTTCCCCAACCCTCAGCACTTCAAGTCTCGGAACCTTTCAACTGGAAGGAACACAGTACCCTATCGCCGCTATAGAACGAATGATATCGGCGGCGAAAATCGATGAGGTGATTGGAGAATTGAAGATCTATCATGGCCCGGCGTACCACATCATTCAGGACCTGCCATAAAGTCTTCGCAAGATGTTACCACAACTGAAAGAAACTCTATGGATGTTTGTGAAACATTACGGCGTTATGAAGCGGAAGGGGATGGTCGTGTAGTCACAGGTGACGGATCTTGGGTCCATATTTCCTCTCAGAGGCTAGGCAAGCCATTAAGGTATAGTGAGGTCTTTTCCCGGTGCAGCCCAGTTGGTCTTGGAGCTGATGCTCAAGTCCGAGTTATAGTCGATCCAGACTTAGAACCGGACTTGATGTAAACTAAACATTTTGTATCCTTCCGCATTATCCCCGTGCTAGAGTCAGCTGCTCATATTTATCGTATGAATGCAGAAGAGAGGTGAACGACACACACACACACACACACACACACACACACACACACACACACACACGCACGCACACAAAATTAAGTGGAAACAACAGTCTTTAATAGCTTTACTATTTATATTAATCGGAAGTTTCCCACTATGATTAATCACGCGTATTTAGTATTACTGCATATATTGTATGTATGTTGCGGTGTGCTTAGGTTTCCCGCTAGTTAATGGCGTCATGTGTTTACATAAAGTTGGGTTCTAAGAATGGAGCGAGTTTAGTTACGTCTTGTCAATACAGATAACATTCATTATACAGTTACAAATTTCGTTGTTATAAGAAGGATACAATAGGCTAAAGCGATAACCAGATTTTTAAAAGGCGGATTGGTATACATATTTGAAATTCCTAGTTCCTTGCGTGACCACGAGTAAAAACGAACAGTGCCTTACCGCATGAAACAAGTTGAAAAATTAAACTAATAACAAAGAATATCTCGGAAATGGTTAAAGTTCCCCAAAATTTTATTTGACATAAACCGTGTACTTTAACGAGATCTACATTTTTTGTGCAGCAAGATTTTGTCTATCTCTTACGGCTTAACAGTTATAGAAATGTCACTCAGAATGAATGGCACTTCACAGACTATTCCCAGAAAATTCAAGACATATATTTTATTAGTCATTCAAATGTCTTATACATTTGGAATTTTAATCAAAATTGTTATAAAAATATCCCAAATTTTTCATTTTTAAATTAGTTTGGGTTAGGGAACTTTCTTGAAAATCTCAGTGTCGTATCCTTGGAGATACTAAACTTAAATACCAAGTTTGGTACTTAACCAACTTTTCGTTTTTTAGCTTTGTTGCTCGCAGACACACACACACACACACACATGGAAGGGTTTCTAAAAACACCTTTTTGGGATTCAGGTATCTCAAAACATGCATTTCCGGTGAAATCTCGGTATCGAATTGTTGGGCAGAATACAATAATTGCTCTGTTAAGTGGTAGAGAAAGTAAAAGTTTATGTCTGCATGATTGAAATTTTTGAATCGATGTGCAGGTTTGTATGTTGATATAACTAATCGTTACAATATATTTGATTAATAAAATACTTGCTTTTATTTCTAGCAACTTCCACAAAATATTTGAAAAGTAGACTGGCAGAAATTTATGGATTATTATTGCTTGGAGAAGTTCTGTTGATTCAATAGACCATAACCCCATTTCCCGATGGTCTAAGTGTTTTTGTGGGAGTCGTGTTACTACAGAACACAATTATCTTCCCTAAATATCTAGATCAACTAGACACTTCACTGCAGAGGTCACTGTTGCCAATGTTTTGGAAGAAGATAGGCAGATGATTTGTGAAGGGTTAACCTTGAATGTGATACTTTCAATTTAACGGTACGTTACATTTTAATACAGCAAAAAGAGAAAGGTCGCTGTTTCTTCAAGACAAATCAAGGGAGTATTTATTGGCTAGGCACTGGGGCATCTATTGAGTGATTACAGTTGGAAAACACGCTCTCACCCAACCTCAGTTACAGCGCGAGTCCTTGCAATAAATTGAAAATTTCACTTCGTGGTCAACAGTTTAAAATGTTAAGTGATTTGACAGCTATGAGCCCACACATTTCAATAAAACTTCAGGGAAGAATTAAGCGACATCAATAACTACCACAAGGTCGAGAAGCAAAAACTCTAAGGGCCGGTTTCACCAATCGATATTAAATTTTAACATAGTGTTAAAGTGATTTAACATTGAAGTTAACGTAAATTCTGTTTCATAGAACAGTGTTAGCTGTAACATTGTATTACACTTCGTGTTAAGTTAACATCACCCTTGTGTTAAGGGATTAAAAAATGTTACATTTGGAAAATGACTGCCGCAAACGAAGCTGTTGACGCGTGTAGTTGCTATATTTGGATTTTCTGAATGGTGTTGCCTATTGCAGAAGAGCCATGCGTCACAGTGAATTTGAAAACCTGCAAAAGGAGGAATTTTTAAAGCTATACAGCCGGTCTTGATGTAGGAAAAATACACTATGTTATCAAAAGTATCCGGACACCCCCACAAACATACGTTTTTCATCCTAGGTGCATTGTGCTGCCACCTACTGCCTGATACTCATCCGCGACCTCGGTAGTCATTAGACATCGTGAAACAGCAGAATGGGACCCTCAGTGGAACTCACGGACTTCGAATGTGGACAGGTGATTGTGTCACTTGTGTCAGAAGTCTGTACGCGAGATTTCCACACTCCTAAACATCCCTAGGTCCACTGTTTCTGATATGATAGTGAAATGGAAACGTGAAGGGACATGTACAGCACAAAAGCGTCCGGCCTCGTGTTGACTGACAGAGACCGCAGACATTTGAAGAGGGTCGTAAGGAGTAATAGGCAGACATCTATCCAGACCGTCACACATGAATTCCAAACTACATCAGGATCCACTCCAAGTACTATGACAGTTAAGCGTGAGGTGAGAAAACTTGGATTCCATGGTCAAGCGGCTGCTCATAAGCCGCACATCACGCAGGAAAATGTCAAACGACGCCTCGCTTGGTGTAAGGAGCGTCAACATTACAGGATTGAACAGTGGCAAAACGTTGCGTGGAGTGATGAATCACGGTACACAATGTGGCGATCCGATGGCAGGGTGTGGGTATGGCGAATGCCCGGTGAACATCATCTCCCAGCGTGTGTAGTGTCAACAGTGAAATTCGCAGGTGGTGGTGTTATGGTGTGGTCGTATTTTTCCTTGAGGGGGCTTGCACCCCTTGTTGTTTTGCGTGGCACAATCAAAGCGCAGACCTACATTGATATTTTAAGCACCTTCTTGCTTCCCACTGTTGAAGAGCAATTCGGGGATGGTGATTGCATCTTTCAACACGATCGAGCATCTGTTCATACTGCACGGGCTTTGGCGGAGTGGTTACACGACAATAACATCCCTGTAATGGACTGGCCTGCATAGAGCCCTGACTTGAATCCTATAGAACACCTTTGGTATGTTTTGGAACGCCGATTACGTGCCAGGCCTCACCGACCTACATCGATTCCTCTCCTCAGTTCCGCACTCCGTGAAGAATGGGCTGCCATTCTCCAAGAAACCTTCCAGCACCTGATTGAAAGTATGCCTGCGAGAGTGAACGCTGCCATCAAGGCTAAGGGTGGGCCAACACCATATTGACTTCCAGCAGTACCGATGGAGGGCGCCACGAGCTTGTACGTCATTTTCAGCCAGGTGTCCGGATACTTTTGATCACGTGGTGTAAGCTGGTTGGGACACCACTAACAGAAACAACTCTTTCTTCTGTGCTACAAGTGTTAATTAATCTGAGATTGTATGCTCAAGCACTTTTCATTAATGGACGGCGATAGTGTTGACATTTCCAAATCTACTGTTTGTGGGTTTATCCTGAAGGTGTCCGAAGCAATTACTTCAAGAAGCCAAGAATATTTTTGTTGAGATCTGTTTATCCTTAATCAGTGATAATCACACTATTGGTCGCTACAGTGTTTTATGTTAGCATAAAATTGCCAGAGTTGTTTGCTGAATCTGGGAGAAACGCGTGCATTGCAATTAAATTCCTCGCAAACTTTCTCCCAGGCTTCATCCTCCTTCAATTTAAGTATGTCGGCTTTTTTGCACTTGATAATTCCTTTCAGAATTATTGGTAATCATACACTCGGTAACCAGCTCATTAATTCTCCTTTTCAAGCGGTGGAGCATTAGTTCCTCTGCATCTACATGTTTTGACATCACCATTCTAACCCCTATCAGGGACACCACATGCCAATTGTATGTGAATTTAACCAGTTGTCTGTTACTGAAACCGAGGGCGCTACAATGCGTATACAAAAGTGCATCGGAGCGCATTCAGAAGCCGTGTAGTTCGGTATCCCTATGTTAAATTTTTAACATAATGTTATAAAACAATATATTAAACTGTTTTTAACATCGGATGGTGAAACCGGACTTAAGGGATTACGTTGAACGATGTTGATATAAGTAGATTAAAAAAATCTGATGTGTTACACTTACATGACTTTCTCTACTCTTGTACAAACTATTTTTACAAATTCTTATTCTCCATCTATTTCATATTAATCGAGATAAACATTTGCAGAAACGATCTCATTGCTAATTCTCTTGTAGGTGCAAGGGGAATATGGTAGGCTTTAAGCGATAGTCAAATCTTTTAAGAGCTGGTTGCTATGTAGCGCATTCCATTCTCTTTGCATGTCCAGGACATACAAAAATAAAAGAAAGAAAAACAAAACGAATAACGAATTCCCATTTGAGAAACAGTATTAAGTATTGGAAAATTCAAACAATTAAGGAATATGTTCGGAAATGACTCACTGCACACAAAAAATGTATATGACATATATTGTGTATTTTGTGGCAAAATTCTGTCTCTCTCTTACGGTTTTCCAGTTATGCAAAATTCATTCAGAATGAAGACAACTTCTGGGAACATTCCCAGAAAATTCTAGATATGCCTTTCATTTGACATGTGTGTGTCTTAAAATATGATATTTTGATCAAAATCGTTAGTGCCATTTCTGAGAGAAAAAAAGCTTCGAAAAATGCTCCATGTAAAGGGTAGTCTGGAATGGGGGGATTTTCTTGAAAATATTCGTGTCGCATCTTTTAGAGATACTGAACCTAAATACCAAGTTTGGTATTTATCCGACTTTTCATTTTTGAGTTACGCTGTTCACAGACACACACGGGCCTTTTTTTAAAAATGTCTTTTTTGTATTATGGGGCTTCAAAACGTGTATTTCCGGTGAAATCTTAATATCGAATTTTTAGGTGAAATGCAATATTTCTACTTACTATACCTATTAGAGAAAGTAATAACTTAAGTAAAAATACTTTGTATACCCACTAATAAACGATAGAGGGTAGGGAAAGTAATGTGAATGTATCACATCAGATTTTTTTTCTTCTAGTTTACTGCTTTGCTGGAAACACGTGCTGCCTCACTCGTAGGTCAATTTTAGCCTTATCCGAGTGCACTTCCGCTCGTTTATAATCACACTTTGCTTTATCCACACACATCAGTACTTCCGTTCGTATATAATCATATCTTGCTCTGTGTTTTGGTTTTCGGTATCCTTGCTTGTGTTACAAATATCAATTTGATTGTTATTACGTTCTCATTTCTCTTACGCACATAGGATATTTGTTATGTTCTTGACGTGCAAAGAGAATTACATTTTACACATAGGAGACCAGTTCTAAAACATTTGACTATCGCTTAAGGCCTACTATGTCCCCCTTGTTTTGTATTTGCCAGGGCAATACAGAAATACGGTAGCCTTTAAGCATGGACTTGTCTCTTAATAGCTGGTTGCTATGTGCAGCACCATTCTCTTTGCCACGGTTTAATACTGTTTGCATATCCAAGAAAAAAAATGATTAACGAATTCTCATTTGAGAAAAAGTATAAGTATTGGAAAATTTAAGGGAATAACAAGCAATATATCGAAAATGGTTCACTCAAAAAGAAGTGTATGACAAATTGTGTATTTAACGCGATCTACATTTTTTGTGTAGTAAAATCTCTTATCGTTTACCAGTTATGAAAAGTCGTTCACAATGAGGAATACTTTTGGAGACATTCCCAGAAAATTCGAGATATACAATTCATTTGCCATAAAAATGTCTTAAACTTATGGTATTTTATTCTAAATCGTTAGAGCCATTTTTGAGAAAATTAAAATTTTCGAGAAATATGGCATGTAAAAGGTAATCTGGTGTGGGGGGAATCTGTTGAAAAATTTCGTTTCGCATCTCTGGAAGATACTGAACCTAAATACCAAATTTGGTGTTTATCCGACTGTTCGTTTCTGAGTTATACTGTTCACAGACACACACACACACACACACACACGGACATGTTTCCAAAAATGCTTTTTTTGGATTCAGGAGGCCTCAAAACATGTAAATCTCGGTATTGAATTTTTGAGTGGAATGCAATGCTTCCCCTACTTACTATACGTAGTAGAGAAAGTAAAAACAATTTGGAAAATTAAATAATCCTTTGCATAATCTTTAGGATCAACCTTACCCCATCACAATTTCCTTCACATTTTACAAATAAAATGTTTCCTGCTGAGGTAGGAATGCTAAGGCAAAGGTTTCGACAAACATTGACAGCTTATCTGACGTCTGCTTTATGAGCATGCGCCATCCTAATATTGCATCACTTATCTTGGAATGTTCCAGATTTCTTGCAAAATACCATGAATCGTAAGATTTGTATTGTTTTGTATTTTGCTCCATGTCTTTAGTATCTCGGGTCATATCATCATCAGCTTTTTGCTGTGAAACTTTACTACACAAACACACACATTCACACTCTCATTCAGACTTTCTGACTCTAGGAAGGATAGGACATAATCCTGGCTAAATAAAATTTCCTCCCTCCAGCCGGGAATCGAATTCGGGACCTATGGACTTTGAGGTTAGCATGCTAACCACCAGACCAGAGGTAGTCATATGAGAGTTATTGTTTTTTATAAGTTCCTTCCTAAAGATAAGCTCATATACAAATAATATTTGTCGAAGAGATAGCTGAAGATGACATGCTCACACTGATGATATATATGCTCACAAAAATCATGTAATGAATGATTGAAGAAAGCGAATAATATTGAAATAGTTAAAAAGTAACGTAGTATTTCGTTTCTACAGGTTTTATTAAACCTCATTGAGTTGCACAATGGAATTAGAAGCACAAATGATAGGTGTATCAGCTGAATATCTTAATTAAATATATTAAAGCATAATATCGTTAATTTCATATTATGTATTGGTTTATCTCTTATTTTAATGAAACATCCCGTTTTTACATAATTGAGAAGAACTACTTTTTAAAGATCTTTTCAGAATTACAGGTTTGTTGAAATTCTAGTCTAGCTTGATATAAACACCTTTGGGAATTTATTATGTTCCATTTAAAATATTAATGTTTCATAACCTGGTTGTTGGATGTAACCAGAGCTGCTTAGGTAAGGGTTTTTCTTCCCAGGTTTTTTTTGTCCATAACACACATGTCGTGGAACTGTTGCTCAATGGATCCCGGGCTCATTTGAGCATCATTTCACCCATTTTATTTACCGTCTTTGCAAACCTGAGTTGTTAAAGGGGGATGTTAGCACAAAACATCGTGTAGGACATTCAGTTTAAAATACTTGGGGCCACTTACAATAAAAACGTTGTGTAAGTAAAAGATACAACCGAGCTGGTTGACTCAGGCAGTTGCGCCTGTGGCCCGCATTCGGGAGGTCGTAGGTTCGATTCCCGCGGCCCACCTTCCTGTCCCATGGTTTTTTTGGGGGAGTTTCCCCGCCAGGCTAATGCTGGGAAGGATCCTTACATCCCCAGAATTTCCTGTCCCTCCATTTCATTCCATTAATCATTTCATTCATCCTTCACCCCGTTTGGTCTCTATCAGGGTTGGAAGTGTCGGCGAATGTGTTTCGGTGCAGCGTGGCAGGGAAAAAGGATGGCCTCTGTGAACCTTCTCCGACCCTCGGCCTTTGGTTGGTTGCCAGGGTATAAGGACCGCCCCCGGCGGGGGCGTTGGGTCCATGTAGGTTGGGGTCCTCGGTCTGCCTGTCCGTCTGGAAACTTTAGGGACCCGTTATTGCTGTGCCGTCACTCCTGGTTTCGGCCGCCCGGTGTCTCCCCCTTTCACCTCCTCCCTTCCTCTTGGGGGTGCCCCTCTCGCGGGGGCGTACGGTACAATGTCCGGACAGGATCAGTGCCGAATCCCCTCCGCTCCTTCTCATTCCATTCCAAAAGTGTGCACTTAAATACTAATGCATAAACTCATTAAACATCATAAGGCTCTGAGTCTTCAGCATATTTTACTTGCTCTTTCACCTATCTATAATGGCAGGTAGAGGAAATATTGTATTACATCCAACATTTGATATCGAGATTTCACCAAAAATAAACTTTTGTGCAGAGCTGTTTGTGTGTGAATGTGTGTGTGTGTGTGAGAGAGAGAGAGAGAGAGAGAGAGAGAGGAGCGAGAGAACGAATAACTCAGAAATGAAAAGTACCAATTTTCATATTTGAGCCATACTCTATTTAAGAATTCTAAGCAAATACTATCAATATAATTCTTCCATCCGAAACTAACATTTACGTGGAAGGTTTCCTTAATTTTCATTTCTCAAAAATAACTCTAACGATTTTGATTAAAGTACCCTATAGTTTAGATGGTTGCCTAACTAATAAAATGCATATCTAGAATTTCTGTGAATAGCCTGCGAAGTCTTCATTCTGAATGAATATTGTGTAATCTTTTACAACTAGTAAACCAAAAGAGATAGACAAAAACTTACTGCACGAAAAATGCAAATCTCATTGAAGTATACAATTAATATGAAATAATCCTTTCTGTAACACTATCTTTTCGAAATATTCTTTATTACATATTAAAATTTTCCCAGGTTGCTGTAACACAACGGTTCATTAGTAATAAAAATTGACTTTGGATGTTAAAAAAGTTGCGTTTTAGTTTGTAGTTTGCGTTTAGTTTTGCATGAATGTAAGTCAATACTGTTAAATATGTGAATATTTCTAGTCAAAAAGACGGATGTGTTGCACTTGCATGTCTTTCTCCACTCACTCCTGTACAAACTATTCTAAAAAAGGTTTGCTATGCTAGCTAGTTATTAAGATAATCCAGATAAACTTTACAGATTTCGTCGTATACAGTAGGCAAATCTTCAGTCAAATTTTTAAAGAGCATAACGCTATGTGACGGATTTGAAATCCCATACTCTTTGCACGACCACGAGAAAAAAAATCACATATTTCATATAAATTGTGTGCTTTAACGAGATCTACTTTTTTGTGTAGTAAGTATCTCTTATGGTTTAGCAGTTATACAAACCGTGCGGGATGGCAGAGCCGGCACCGTATGTGGCCTACGTTCGGGAGGCCGTGGGTTCGATTCCCGTGGCCGAACTTTGTGGCCCATGGGCTTTTTCGGGGGTTTCCCCGGGTCGCTAGGCGAATGCTGGGAAGAGTCATTAAGTCCCCGAATTTGCTGTCCCTCCATTTCACCTCCATTCGGATTTCACTTCACCTTTTATGCGTTGGTTTCTTTCAGGGTTGCAGGTGTCGGCGGGAGGTCTTGGCGTGTGCATGGCAGGGAAAAACCCTGCTCTGTAGAAACCTAGGTCCTCCGGATTGGGGACGGTCTCTGAGTCCCGGGCCCTCTAGGGGATATGTAAGCCCCACGAAGGAGAGAAGACCCGGCTGCTCCAGTGCTCATCCGGGGAGTTTAAATCTGGAAATGGTAGGGCCCTGCCTTTAGTGCCTCATGGTCCGGCCGCCCTGTATCCTCTCCCCTCATCCTTCCCTTCCTGGGACGCCCCACCCAGGGTATAGACACAAAATATCTGCTTAGATCGAGGTGCTAAGTGCCCTCCACTTAGAATCCTAATGCCAATCCTACCAGTTATACAAAAGTCGTTCAGAAGGAAGAAGATTCCACAAGCTATTCCTAGAAAATTCAAGATGTACATTTTATTTAGTATATATCTCAAACATACGGTATATTAATAAAAATCCTTAGAGGTATTTTTGAGAACATCAAAAATGTTCCATGTACAAGGTAATTTGGTGTGGGGGATATTGTTGAAAACCTTCGTGTCATATATTTGGAAGGTACTGAATTTAAAATTAAAGTTTCGTGTTTACTGGGCTTTTAGTTTTCGAGTTATGCTGTTCACACACGCACACGCGCAAATGGACTTTTTCTAAAAATTCTTTTTTGGTCCAGGAAGCCTCAAAATATGTACTTCCAGTGAAACCTCGACATCAAATTGTTTGGTGGAATAGCAGAGAAAGTAAGCATTATCATGAGTAACGTAACGTGAATAAAAGAATAACCTTTTTTTAATAATATACTATAATAATGGGTTAAATGAAGTTATGGAAAGAGAAAATCGCGCGCGCGTATGGTGTTCACGTAAGATTTTTAGCAGTGATATGTAGATACGTATTCCGTATCCCTGTCTGGTAGCCATACTTTTGAAATTGTCTCCTCTGTCATTTCAATCCCAGCTTGGAATTGGAAACTGTTTACACCAGTCCTATATCTGAGCCCTTACACGTCCAGAGTCCGCTGAGAGGTTAATCAAGAAGTTTGTCACTAGAGTATTGGTTCGTGAATGCTGACAATAAACATGTATTCATGACACAGGAAAATTAATTTAAATACTGTGTGGAAACATTGTACGCAATGGGATATTTTTATGTGCTTTTTCGGTTTCAGCACACAGAAATACGTAAAGAGAAACTCTACCTTTTGTAAAAGCTTTCACACCGCAGGTCTGCGTTATATAAGCGATTTTCTATCAGGAAATTGTGCAGTGTACAAATACACCATAACTACATCAGCGTATCGTGTAAATGACAGCTATCACGTTTGTCCATATTTCAATTTGATTTCGCACTTATTTTTAATTAACAGAAATTTAAATTGTTTTTCCTCAAATAAAGCGAGAGAAATAAAAGTCGTTTGGGCGTTGTTGGAGTGTTAATCCAAAGCGGAAAGAACTACCTGTGGAAATGAATGTTTGCTCGCACCCTTTTCTGTAAAGGTGACTGCAGAATATAAACATGGATTGACATGACGCAGCCTAGGACAAACAATATTTCCAAAGTGAGCCTAAATACTCGATTAATTACTTTAACCCAGTTTATATGGAGCAAGCAGAATTCACCATAAATTATGTTTGATCTAACAGAAAATGTAAGAGAACTTCCAGACTTAAGAATGTGAGGTGGTGACCTTGGATATTCATGCAAATTATGATCCGACCTGGTGTAAAAGTTTTAACAAAGCATCATTCACTGTTTTTATTACTTATTTGTTTAACTAATCGGGAACATTTCATCTGTTTGAATTTTGTGCTGAAACACAAATTTGCTATGCCATCTCTATACGGCAAGATCCGGCTGCTATGCGCTGGCGTCTCTGTGGGCACGTGACGCAGCAAGATGGCATGGTTCCATGGATGAGACCTAGAAGACTTAACTGTCCGCCTTTCTGTGTGAAGGCAGCGATTAGACTGGACGGCACACTAAAGCCATCTGCACGGCACGAAACAGAAGATTCAGTAGCTATGTGCTAGGATCTCTATGACACGTGACGGAGCGGTTGGCTAACTGTCCGCCATACATCGATCTAAGAGCTATCCACTAACAGATCCGTCGCGATATGACCAAGGAGTTAAAGCGTCGTAAAAGAAATAGAGTAATACTACTACTACTACTACTACTACTACTACTACTACTACTACTACTAATAATAATAATAATAATAATAATAATAATAATAACAAATTTGCTCAAACATTTTGGACATTTAGTTTGTATAATCTATACTGAGATGGATTATATCTATAGAGAGTTTTATTCGATAAATGTATGTTAACATTCACACCTTCCGCCACTATTAGTTAAGCTTAGTTTATTTTCCCATCATCTTGTCTCTCCATAGACAGTTTTAAAGTAAACACTGAGGTGGGGACGATGAAACGGTATTCTGTTTGCTCATTCTCAGGGTTATGGTAGCCGCTTCTTTTTTAAAAGTCCAAATTTCTAAATAGATATGTATTAATTTCTCTACCGCTTAACTATGCCACTTATGGATGAAGTATTGTATTCTACCTCTGATTAGATTTCGAGAGTTCACTGGATGTAGAGCTTTTGAGTTATCGTGAATAAAAAAACATTTTAGAAGAAGATGTAAGGGAAAAATACATAAACAAATGTGAGTTTGGATGAACACTATTGTTTATATTTTTAAGGATAGGATAGGACAGGGCTGAGCGGAGTGGGACTTACCATCTCGATCTACGCAGATCTTTTGTACCTAGGCCCCTGACGGGGCATCCCCGGGAGTGAAGCATGAGGTGAGAGGAGAAAGAGGGCGGCAGGACCAGGAGACACGACAGGAGAGGGCAGGGTCCCTACCGTTTAAGATTTAAACTTCCCAGATGGCAGCTCGTGCAGCCGGCTCCCCTCCCCTGTAGGCTTATACATCCCCTGTGCGGCTCGGGACCCGGACACCACTCGCGGCCCGGAGGACGAAGGTTTACTAGAGTATCATTTTCCCCTACCATGCATTCGCCGAGATCTCCCGCCGACACTTGTAACCCTGAAAGAGACCAAGCAGATGAAAGGTGAAGTGAAATGATAATGGAGGGACATCTATAAACACGGGACCGGGTCCGCCTACGCAGAGACCACACCTTTGCTTGACGCAGGATTGCTCGTTGGCCCTTTCCATTAGGGACGGTGCCTATTATATATACCGCCCCCTCCCTATCTGGTGGAGTTTAGGCTAGGACTCGTCCTGCCACACCCTTCCAAATAGGTACGGAAGTGGATACGCCACTTACGCGCGTCAGGCCAGCAGGGCGAACCCTGCTGGGGGAGACTACCGAAAAACCTCGGTGGGGACGATAGTTTCTAGCTACCGTCTACCAGCTATCCCTCATGGCTGGTGCCGGAGAATCTCGAGGCCTCTCACAACCCCGCCTGGGTGGATAAACCAGCCAAGCGTACCCAATCTCCCACGAGTATCGGGAGCCACTGCCCCGCCGAATCCAGCCCAATCCGAACAACTCCCTTTCGGGAGGGGCTCGAATGTTCGGCCCGGCGTGCTTCTCGTAACGTCAGAAGTACCACGAGTGCTAAGGGTCCGCAGCGCCCGCACCACGGCAGCTGAAGGGGTCGGACCCCCCCCCCCTTACGGGGAATGGAGGGACAGGAAATTCGGGGATGTAATGATCGTTTCCAGCATTCTCCTAGCGACCCAGTTAACCCCGAAAAAAACCATGCGTCAGGAAGGTCGGCCGCGGGAATCGAAGCCACGACCTCCCGAATGCGGGCTATAGACGTTACGGCTTTAGCCATCCCGCCCGGTTTGTCTATATTTTAGTCCATCACCTTTCACAGAATCCCCCCCCCCACATATCTTTAAATAAGAAACTTTCTGTTATACTTTTTTTTATTAGAAATAGCTCCGCCGATTTGGTTTAAGGTGTATTACGTATGAGACTGAGGAATACGATAAAATGCATAAAATGGTTTTCCAAATAGCTAATGAAGTCTTCATTTTGACTGGATTTTGAACGTATAATTGAGAAACCGTAACAGTAAACAAAAACAAGAAAGTTCCAAATGTTAAAATATACAGTTTGTGTCAAGTGAATATTTATGTGACGTTAACGTTTTCCGTAAATGCGGAAGTGGTTTGAATAGGGACTCCAATATTTAGCATACAACTTCTGAAGTGGTAAGTCACAATTCTTTTAGTTCTTGTAAAGTCATACATGGGGTTGCAATATCAAAGCCAGATAGCGACCTGCCTTTTAAACGTTTAGTTGTCTGTATGCTAAATGTGCCTACAACAAAATATCTAACGAAACCGTTTATGGTAAATTTAACGTGAAGTAGATAAAAAACCAACAACAACTAAAGACAAGCTTTTCTATGAATTATATGTAGGTAGAACCATGAAACAAATGATATGCAGGGAAAGTCAAGTTACAGGAATGTTTACCTGCTGTTTAAATAACTGGCTATTTGACAACCTCTAGGAAATGGATATCAGTACGCTCTTAAGTTTAAGAGTGAGCCTTAGCGAGCCTTACTCATCTCTTATATCACTTTGCGCCGTAAGTCAGTATCATACTATATCGCCACAGCACAGTGTTGCCAAGCGCATTCAGCGGATTTATGTTACCAATTTCCAAAAATTACACTATTTTAGAGAAAATTATGTTATGTCCTCTAAATAACAAGCTTTATCTTATCTGTTCTCTCTCTCTGTATCAGTGTGTGTGTGTGTGTGTGTGTGTGTGTGTGTGTGTGCGCGCGCGCGTGCGTGTCCGCGTCCGCGCATGCGATAAAGTAAAGTTAACAATAAATATGTTATGTCATATATTTCGAACTGAGAAAATCAAAAGGTTATGAATTTTAGAAAGTTTATTATAATACTGTTCTACTGCGATCTAACAAAAAAAAAATAATTACAAAGCACTATTCCGTTATTTAGTAATTCCTACATGAATGTGAAAACATTCAAATATAAACCGACTACAAGCCTTTTAAATACCCATGCACGTTCGTTCTGAATGTGTCCGTGTGCATTTGAAGATCACAACATTATCACTATTATCACTATAATAAACAATCGACTGCTATGTCCGCTCATTTTCTTTATTCAGAATTGAAATTGGCATAACGAATTTGCCAAAATCTGATGCATTACATTCAAATATCTTTGTCTACGCTCTATCCTTTATCAGTAGAACAACTTATTCTTATACCAAAGTTTATTTTCCTATCGGTCTCATTTTAATCGAGATAAACTTTTTGGAAATAGCTGCATTACACATCTCGTTATTGACACAAAGGAGATAGCGATAGTCAAATGTTTTAAAACTGGACGCTACAAATTCTATACATTTACCACGAGATCGCGAGATACAATTGAAGATGGACAGACGTTTAAAAGAATGGCTAAGTATTCAACAATTTGAAATTAATAACGGAAATGACTGATGGCGCAAAAAAGTGATTCGAAATAATTTGTGTTTTAAAGAGATCAAGATTTCTTGTGTAGTAATTTAAATTATTCGTGGGATTTATTAATAATTAAATTTCAGATTATTATTCTGATTATGCAGTACTTTTTGTAGAATAAATTTAGTTTTTCTGTTTGAAGGTATAATAATTTATACTTAATTTTTCCTTGGTTTAAATGATGTTAAAAGTTAGCTATCGCTGAACGTTTAGCAGTTATACAAGATTATACAAACTCCTTCTGAATGAAGTGGACTTAACAGGCTATTCCAAAAATTAAATTGAGTTTTATTTATGGACGTTCTTTAACTACTATGGTCCTTAGCATCCCATTCCATATTGGGCGTGAAAGACCGGTAATTTTGCTCAGAGGCCTCTTTATCAGGCTTGAGGTTCTTTTACGTGCCGTAAATCTATGACACGGGACCACCGGCTTTACTTCCCTTACAAAGGAAGCCATGTTAAGGATTTTTACGCCCGAAAAAATCCATCGCCCTCCGCCGAGTTTGAACGCGCGACCTTGGGAACTAGAGACTAGCACGGTACCACTAGTCCACGGAGGGCGACTATTCCCAGAAAATTCATGTTTTATTTGTCATGTAAATATCTTTAATATATGGTATTTTAATCGTTAGAGCCATTTTTTAGAAAATAAAATTTTCGATAAATGTTCGATTAAAAGGGTAAGTTGTGGTTGATGGATTTTCTTGATAATCTTCGTGTCGCATTTTTGGAAGGTACTGAACTTAAATACAAAACTTGGCATTTATCCGACTTTTCGTTTTTGAGTTAAGCTGTTCACAGACACACAGAACAAACACACAAACGGAACTTTTATAAATATGCTTTTTTGGATTCAGAGACCTCAAAACATCTATTTCCGGTGAAATCTCGGTATGGAATTTGGAATGCAATACTTTCTCTACTTGTAGAGAAATTTGCTGTTTATGATTGAGGGCTTAACATTGTAAAGTGTTTATTTGTCTAGTTTGTAGCATATATCCAAATTTTCAGAAATGCCATATTCCAATTTTAAAAGATGGAAGTTTCAGTCTTAATCGGCTTCATTGTTCGCTTCTTTATAACAGTGTAGACCTCACAGCGTCAGTTATCCTTGTATTGTTACTGTTTCTACAACTTCTATGTGTTGCATTCCTAATTCTGTGAACAAAAAACATTCGGCAGGGGTCAATCTTTTTAGGACCGAGCGAGACGGCACCGCGGTAATGTGTGCGACTCGCATTCGGGAGGTCCCGGGTTCTGTCGGATTTTGCATGGTTTTCCGGGATCTGTAGACAATAGTTGTGGTGGCTCCTCTTCTACCAGGACTTGCCTCATTATCCTTATCCATCATCTCCTTCATTGTCATTTGTTTAGGGTTTTAGGACCAGGTGATGGTATTCGACGGGTTGCTGCTGGCGGTGGATGTGCTCTTTGTAGAAGTTTCTTCCCCAGCATCGTTGCGGGATTGCTCAGTTAGGACCCATCTCCGAGTGGACTCTACCAATGGGGACCGCTAGTAGTCTGTAGGCTTGTGGGTGGGCGACTCGGATGCGTTCGATCTGGAAACGTTAGGGATCCGTTCATGCTTGTGTCCATCGTCATCCGTTCGCCCTTTGGGTCTCTTTCCTTATCCCCCCTCCCAAACAGCACCTACTTGCGGTGCTCTGCCTCGGACGTGGGAGGCCCCTCCGTTCGTTCGCACCTTTAACTTTATCTCTTTAGGCCAGTAAATATTCGAACGAGCCGCAATCGGAAATTATTGTTTGTAAAAGAATATGTAGCGGGAAAACATTGCTCCTCTGGGTTGGTGCCCTCTGCTGCAGTGTTCTGGTCTCCGGCTATCTATGCTCAGCGGTTGATGATTTCTCCATTCCTAACAACCTATCTAACTAATTTCACTGGTGTCAGGGTTTTCGTAGATGAGGAAAATTAAAATACACTGCATTTACAATAAAATGTGGTTTATTGCCAATAAAATACTTATGGGCGAGTAGTTTTCCCCATCTGTAACAATTCCCACTATAATAATAAATTAGGAGTCTAATCTAACTGCACACGCTTCCCCACCCATATGCACGTACGTGCATCCGTCGTCAAGAGATTATCTCTGAGTGTCGAAGAGAGTCTATAAGAGAAATCTTGGGCCTGCTTCTCCCTTTTATACCTAAACCTAGTGACGCTAACCTTCGCGCCTTAAAATTTAACGCATCCCAGTGGCGCGTCCGGAAGCAAAATCAATATCTCTGTTTCTTTCCTTTCTATATCTGTCTCTTTCTATTTCTCGTTATTCTTTCAAGTTCCTTGCTCATTAGCTTGCTGAAAGGTGGTGGAGTCTATCTAGAACTACTTTTACCTGGAATTAACTAGCTCGCCAGTCCCTTACTTATGTAAGTTACAATCTGCTTTGTACATCTCTTGGCTGCTAAATATTCTAACATCTTTCTTGCTGAATTATATTATTATGTACAATTCTTGTTTGATATTGATTTACACGTGTATATGTGTGTGTGTGTGTGTGGTATATCCCCTTTCAAATAGGCGAGGCATTTCATTTTCTTGTCTTGAGAGAAAAAGTGAGGGAGTGTTTGTGTTTACATAGGCAACTATCAGTTCCGGTCAGTTCAACGGGTTTTCTTTTTTTTTTAAATATACAATGGCCAATCATAGATAAAATAAATAACAAAATTATGTTACTTTTGCTTAGCATAATAGAAATGTTAGGCTAGATACTACTGAGCATGAAAGTATGGTACGCGTAGCATAATTATGCTATAGTTGGCAACACTGCCACAATGACGTATACAGTTAAACATTCTACAAATGTGTTAATCTATATAATTTCTGTTTTAAGTGCGCTTCTAAAATTTATGATAATGTCTCCGTAGTTTACGGGAGCTTTCTCCCAATCTCGACACACTGTCTAGAACATGGCATGGTTCACCAGTTACCTCATCCTTGCAGACGGACAATTTGTGTCGAGAACAAGAAACGCCATATGTGAATGCTGTGGGAAATTAATTGGACCCGGTTGGCAGTGCAATGTGTGGGAAAAAGTTTCTTTTTTTTAGTTTTTCTCCCATGCTCAGTAAAGTTGGACTTGCTCCTGTCCAGAATGACAGGGTTACACGAAATTAAATCATGGCAATTACTCGTGCTGCTCTCTACCGGCCTGATGAATATTCAGCGACTGTCTTACCCAGTCAGGGCTGCCAACGTCCAACATAAGCAAGGCAACTTTCCCTCGATAATGCACATGGGTTCCTCGTTTGTTTTGTTGAAATACACATTTCTTCTCTTCTAAACATTAAGAGAACATACAAAAGGCGGGCATAAATTACTTATAAGTAATACCCCATGTGTTAAAAGAACATAGTAAGGGATTACCCCTGTGATCGAGGAGCCAGTGTTCTGGCTTCTCAAGTGGGAAATCCCTGGTTCGATTCCCGGCTGAGAGGGGATTTTTCTGTAACCAGAATCATTCACATCCTCCGTAGAGTTTGCTAGTGTAAATGTGAGTGTGTTAAATGTAAAAATAAATGAAAACCCAACGTTATAAACCTACAGTTAGAGAGTAAAACTCTATCAGCAAAATAAGTTGTTTCATAAGTCAAAGAATATAGAAGTTAAAGCCGACATAAAAAAATAATGTTTCCTATGTTATCGCTCGTTACTTTCTCCAACCAATAATTATAGTAGGTAGACGGAGTATTGTATTTCACCCAAATATTCTATATAGAGATTTCACCATTTTGAGGTTCCATGTATGAAAAGAAAACATTTCTAACAAAATGTGTGTGTGTGTGTGTGTGTGAGTGTGTTTGTGTGAACAGCATAATTCAAAAGCGAAAAGTCAGATAAATACCAAGTTCGTATTTATGTTCAGCGTTTTCTAGGAAACAGAATTTTTTAAAGAAAATCCTTCCTACCCTAAACTACTCTTTTCGTGGAAAAGTTTTCATTAGTTTTTATTTTCTCAAAAACTTCTTTAGCTATTTTGATTAAAATACCAAATTTTAAAGATATTTATATGACTAATAAAATGTACCTATACCTTAAATTTTCTGCGAATGGCATTTGAAGTTCTCCTCATTTGGAATTAGTTGTGTATAATTTTGCAAAATCGGGAAATCATAAGAGATATAGAAGAACTTACTACATAAAAAGTACAGATCACTTTGAAGTACACAGTTTATTTCAAACAACTTTTTAAGCCTTTATATATTCCTTTTTGTTGGTTAGAATGTTTCAATACTTTTCTCAGTTTTAAGGTGCTGTCACCATTTAGTTGTTTCCAGTAATGCCGTGGAAAGAGTGTGGAGGACATCATACAGCTAACTGATTTTTTAAAACTTGCTTCAGCCTTCTGTATCCCTTTGCAGCTGCAACCAAATGTGTAATTATTAACGTGAATAAGGTAGAAAAATAGTTTTTGAAAGAAGAGTTTGTAGAACATATACAAAAATAAACGATAAAGGCCAGAGAAAGCCATATAAATGTAACACAAGGTTATCCCCCTTTTTACATATTTACCAACTCATACAAGTACTAAAACGTTAATTGGTCACATGTTCCAAATATCTAAGAAGTGTTAAGTCTTATCATAAGCTGTTATTTTCAAATGTATAGTGATGCAATAATATGGAAATGTAATTATAATTAAATTATTTGTTTTGCTTTATAAGCGTTAGTATTGTTCATATTTACTTAAAATTTGGGGTTGAGAGGACTTTTTATTATTCCTTAATTAACTATAAATCTTTTGAGAGAATTAATTAAATTAAGAAACATTATTCAGTTATGGATATTATCATTGTATACCAGAAATGGGATCAATTAAATTAAAAAAGTGATTTGTACTTCGGCAGCAATGACTTGCAATAATTTCCATTGGCCTTCCAATTTTTTAAAAATGTTAGCAAGCTGCCGTAAACATAGTAAGCGCAACATTAGGAAATTATGCCACATTTATAATCGTGTCACTGTATTTAACTATCATTAAATGATTAAATTGTGCTATTGTGCAATATTTTCATTTCTTCTACCTTTATATGGTAAATATTAATATTGTGTAATTTGGTTTGCAAAAAATCTGATGTGTTACACTCACATGACTTTCTCTACTTTTGTATAAACTATTTTTTACAAACGCTTATTCTCCATATGCTTCATGTTAATCGAGATATCGAGATGTTAATCTTATTGCTAATTTTCTTGCAGATGCAAGGGGAATTGGTAGGCTTTAAGCGATAGTCAAATATTTTAAGAGCTGGTTGCTATGTGGAGTATTCCATTCTCTTTGTATTACCAGGACAAAAAAATGAATAACGAATTCCCATTTGAGAAAAAGTATAAGTATTTAAAGGAATAACAAGCAATATCTCGAAAATGGTACAATGAAAAAAAAAATGTATATGACAAATTCTGTATTTTAACGTGATGTACAGTTTTTGTGTAGTAAAATTTTGTCTATCTCTTATGGTTTACCAGTTATGCAAAAGTCGTTCACAATGAAGAATACTTTTGGAGACATTCCCAGAAAATTCAAGATATACATTTTATTTGTCATGAAAGTATCTTAAATGTATGATATTTTAATCAAAATTGTTAGAGCCATTTTTGAGAAAATTAAAATTTTCGAAAAATATTCCATGTAAAGGGTAACCTGGGGTGGGGGGGATTTTCTTGAAAACCTTCGTGCCGCATCTCTTGAAAATACTGAACCTAAATATTAAGTTTGGTGTTTATCCGACTGTTCGTTTCTGAGTTATGCTGTTCACAGACAGACACACAAACACACACAAGGATATGTTTCCAAAAATACTTTTTTGGATTCAGGAGGCCTCAAAACATGTATTTCCGATGAAATCTCGGTATCGAATTTTTGGGTGGAATATTACGAAGGAAGCCGTGCCTGCTTCCACCGGGTTTGAACACGCGACCTCGGGAACTAGAGGCTAGGCTAGCATGCTAACCACTACACTACGGAGGACGACATTGCTCTTAGCAGGGTGTATGTAGTAGAGAAAGTACAACTACAGTACAGTGTTTATTCCTGATAAATTTTGAGACAGTATCCACTACTATTTTAAAGCTTAATACCTACTGCTAACAAAGCTTAAATATTGTGAATTAATTATTCATAACAAACACATATAACTATATTAATGAATACCATGCTGCAGCATAAATGTTAATAATTTTTAAAGAGTTATATGTTACGACAATGTATATAAATGTTAATAATATTTAACAGCAAAGCCAGAAGTATTTCGGGTTTGCAGCTAGAAAACATAAGTTGTTATAAGGATTGTAACATGTGAATTCAATATGAAATCAAGCAACAGAACACATTCTGCTTTAATAATGCAGTAAGAATATAATAATGTGCAGGCCTCTAGAACGTTTGATAGCAATTTTAAAGCCAGCAAACGTTTCTCTAAGATGTACATGGTACATAGCATTTTATATACGTATGATACATCGCTATAGTAGCCAATAGAATTCAAGGTCTTATACTCTTAAGCGGAGATAGACGCGACGCTACGGAATTCGTTGCAAATTCAACAGCTTTTACTCCGATTGCGTGGTAGGCAGACCTACGCGTAAAGCTACGTGAAATACCGTGGAAAAAGTGCGGTAATCGTTCAGAGATTACAGTTATTAGATCAGAGCAATAACAAGGACAATAGTAACTAGCAAGTGGTATAATAATTTTGTTAATAATAATAATTACTAAGAATAGTGAATATTTATAAAATATTTCGTGTGCACGCAAATACCTATTCTGGCAATGCAAGTAAGTTTATCAGTTTGTAAGAGTGTTGTATGTTAAAGTGACAAAGTTTCAATATATTTAAGTATTAGTATTTTGAATCGTGTGTGTTAAATTATTTACATTATCCTAAGTCATTATACCACACCCTGCTAAGAGCAATGTCGTCCTCCGTAGTGTAGTGGTTAGCATGCTAGCCTAGCCTCTAGTTCCCGAGGTCGCGTGTTCAAACCCGGTGGAAGCAGCACGGCTTCCTTCGTAACGGAAGCCGGTGGTCCGGTGTCGTAGATTTACGGCACGTAAAAGAACCTTAAGCCTGATAAAGAGGTCTCTGAGCAAAATTACCGGTCTTTCACGACTAATATAGAATGGAACGCTAAGGGCCGCAGCAGTTAAAGAGCGTCCATAAATAAAACTCAATTTACTGCTAAGAGCAAAATACCAATCGCAAAACATAGCTAGCCAAGGTAAAACAGACATAACACATTAAAGCATAGCAACATTTAAATACACATATACAACACACACGCAAACACCAAAGAAAACATCTGCATCTACCAGTGGTAATCTGCACAGCATCTGTCAGAGTTGCAGCATTCGTAAGGATTTTATACAAGTGTCCTCGAGACGCAAGAGGAATTGCGTTAATGTATTGTATTTATCTTGACCAATAATGCTTATCCCAATATGAATCTTCATTGCTGGTTATTGAAATTACAATAAATCTACACTTTGTATACTTCGTATTGTTCCTCTAATGTTTGCACAAGTATGTGTAATTGGCGCAGGTCTCTTATAATTAATTTTTACTATGTAGTTCGCTGCTTCAAAATAAATTTTTGGTTTAATTTCAGACTAAACTTGTTTTATACGATTCAGACAACAATAATATGCCGGTAGTTGCAAACCATAGGAAAAAACTAACTTTCTGCATCAAAATGCACGGCTCATAAAAATAAACACGTTGTATACAATTTCGTAAGTAGCATTAGCGTATTCCAAAATATTCGTTGAACACTGTAAGTTTTTCCTATGTCGAAGCATATTTTGTTGCAGCATCTAAATGACATGTTTGAAAAATTACGTACACAACTTGTGACAAACAGTAGATTGTTGCATGTGACTATGTGCGTATTACTTAATTTAAAATCTTTTCAATGAAATATTTGCGTAATCAGTATAGAGTCTATATGTAAGGGACAGATCCTTTCCATGTGTTGGTAATGCGTAGAGAAAGTCATGTGATTTATGCATCAGACTTATGTGTTGCTATTGCTATTAAGTTTAATGTTTCTCACTGTTGTATGTAGTACTGTCTAACAAGAAGTCGCCCTCCGTGGAGTAATGGTTACCATGCTAGGCTCTAACAATAGGTTCCCGAGGTTCAAACCTGGTGGAGGGCGATGGATGTTTTCGGGCGTAAAAATCCCTAGCATGGCTTCCTTTGGAAGGGAAGTAAAGCTGATGGTTCCGTGTCTAGATTTACGGCACGTAAAAGAACCTCAAGCCTGTAAAGAGGCCTCTGAGCAAAATTTCCGGTCTTTCACGCCCAATATAGAATGGGACTCTTAAGGACCATAGCAGTTAAAGAGCGTCCATAAATAAGACTTAACATTTATAACGTCCATAAAATAAATTTAATTCAATTCGTGTCCAATCTCTGTTTTCGGGGAAGAGAGACCTCATTAACCATAAAAATCATTCCATTAAATTTGAATCTGGTGGTGCAAGATTTTTCCGTCATTTTGAACCACCATATTTTAAAGAAAACAAAAACTTGAGGGAGAGAGACAGCGAGAAGAGATGAAATATATTATGCAATCTCTGATGTTTCTAAAATTGTGAAGCTTTAAAAAAAAATCTCTGGACCAGAGACAGACATGAACATCCCTCGCCTAGAAGTTTTAAAAACTCCATCCCGAAGAGAAAGTTAGTCCTTTAAGGGACATTACATCCTTAATTTCGCTTCCATAAAGACACAGTACGGCTAAGTAGAAAGTTGGATGAAAATTTTGCACCTTGCGTTAAACTTAGCGTATCTACCCTTAAGAAACATTCATTTACCGCGCTCAGAAACCCATCTCAGTAAATTCCTTACGGTTTTTAAAAGTTTTTCATTATAAATATTAACCCTGCTGCCAGTTTAAAACTTTTCACGATCGAACTTGCCTTCTGCGCTCTCTCGCTCTAATTTCAAATAAAATGGTTGCCATTAGGGGAAGCAGCGCCAGCTGTGCTGACATCTATGTGCTAAAATGCAAACACGTCCTTCGTTATTGGAAGTTATTATGAAGGATGGCGACCATAAGAGCCAACTACTCTATACCATCTATGCGCTAAAATGCGAACATGACTCCATTATTGCGAATTATTATGCAACAGTACTCTGGTTCATTAGTGAAACACTGCCAAAGTGAAGAACGGTGAAAAGGCGAACTTACTCCATAGCGTACTGAATCTCTTAGCACTTGGGGCAGTTTGAATATACGACTTTCAAAATTAATAAGAGCTCGGCTCTATTACCGAAAATGTGAAACGCAAATCGTTTTATACAAAGGGGCGGCGAATATATCCATACTTAACGTTGCCATGGGAGAAGATGACACAGTACACTTCTCTCCTGTAAAAATTGGTCTGTTTCAAAGGAAACTATGGGTATCTTAAAAAGTTATTTAACAAACTGTCAAAGTGGTGTGTTTTTTTTACTGTGAGATGTTCATGACGGAGCTTTAGATGAGGTTAGGATTTCTGTGCTAATAAAGAAATTGTGCCTAGTTTACTGGTTTGTCCCAAACCATATACAGAGAGTTACGACAGAATGAGTGGCCGGGGCAGTAAAGGCAGGACTCGTGAACGGGAGATTCTTGGTTCAAATCCTGCCCGGACCATCCTCCCTTACTAAAGGTTTTCCAGGTTTTCCTTAATTCTCATAGCTGGCAGCAGGGGAGGTACCTATCCTAAACATATGCCTGGAACGTTACCTTCCCGAATTTCCTTTCCCAATTATCGTCACTCTATATAATGCATCATCAATGTCCATCATCTTTGGTGCAGTATTAATAAGATCGGTCGTTAAAAAGTACAATTTACATTACTTAGATTACAATTTTAGAATATATTTTGAGGGTATAGATTGCACCACTGGTGTTTTTATCCATACCCAGAGGAATGAGTTACCGTGAAAAGCGTCTATTGCGTGGGAGCTAGGAAATTGCAAACATTTACCGGCACATATGTTAACAATTTATTTTAAATTGATATATTCGTTAACAATTCTTTGGTCAGCTTGCTTTAACATTTTACAAAATAATATGCTCAAATACAATGTGATATACTCTTTCACTTTTCTAAATTTAAAGTTGCCATATCAATTTAAAGATTTGATGGAAGAGCAACGAACACAATAAAGTTACATGCAATGCGAATTCATAAATGCTTCTCCCGTAAAGGAATTTAGAAAAAAACCAAGAGTTAAAGGTTGAATTTCAAAGCTTACCAAACAAGTTTAAAAATAATTTGGAAAGGCCAAAAGCATCACTCTTGGTGAATTATGTCGAAAATCTGGCTGTCACGATGTCTAGTTGGTAGCGGCTCGGTCCCTGGCCGAAGAGCGACTGCTCGTGCCTGCCCAGGAGTTGCTGCAGACATCCACGAGCATGATGGTGCTGGGGTCAGTGACGGTAGCAAACCAGCCAGTGATGATTGTACATGATGCTTTACGTTGTGGAGTGTTGTATTGCGTCACTCATGGCGATATGTTCTTCGAAGCTTTAGATGTTAACCTTCTCTGTCGATGAATGACGTCATCATCTCGAACGTACTTTATGCTGGTTGCATAAGCCATGACCACGGGGGAGTCGAAAACGGCAAAAGGTAGAACCATCCTTAATTTTACGGTAATTTGGGAATTAAATAACACAAAAAAATTACCGCCATAAATTTTTCTCGGCACAATGTTTTAAAAAATGTAAAATACTTTAAACATAATATGTTTCCAAAATTTATGTTTTATGTTATTTTTAATATTCTATTGTAATGGGATGTATTTAAATATTAATATTTCTACTAGTGTGTGCTGGTAAGCATGCGGTTTGGAAAATAGCTAGGGAAGCATAACATTTTCAAGTTTCAAACAAGTACATTTCTAAAACAAAATTTCGTTATTATAAGCTCGCTTATTTTATATTACAAATTAACTACATAAAGTTGTATACTTCAGTGGTAGGTTTCTTGCACGTTTGTAGCAGTTTATAGGTATGAGAACCATTTCATTCTAGTTAAATATATACGTGTAAGTACATTCAAAATGTATATAGTTGGGTCGTCATCTGTGGTTTAGGGGTACCATACTAGCCTGGAGTTCAAACCCGGCGGAGGACGATGTTTTTTCTTTCGGGCGTAAAATCCATAGCATGGCTTCCTTCGGAAGGGAAATAAAGTCAGTGGTCCCTTGTCGTAGATATATGTCACATAAAATAACCTCAAGACCAATAAAGAGGCCTCTGAGCTAATTTTCCGGTCTTTCACGCCCAATATAGAATGGAACGCTAAGGACCATAGTAGTTAAAGAGCGTCCATAAATAAAATTCAATATATGTACTTGGAAATGTTATCTTTTAAAGAGGAAAATGACACATTATTGCCTATGATTCTTTTATCATATTCTGGCTGAGTGCAGGGAAGCGGATTACTAAGAAAGCAATATTTACCACCACAGTTTCTGGAGTCCAGTAGGAGAATGGAGGCCTGCTTGGATATAATGTTGGACGCAGGGTGTCATAAAATGAGTTCCTTTTTGTCTAAGATTCGGCAAAGGAGGTTAATTGCCCTGGAGAACACAGGAAGTGGAGGAGACGGTACATAAGAGCGAGTTCTTAAGGATCGATGTACTGTATATGTTTGCAATATAATTGTAATTCATGCTTATTATTATTATTTTGTTTTTCTTCTTTCATTATGTTAGTATCATAGTGCATACTAGTACATATGTATATATAGTGAGTATATATTTAGTATTATACACACAGTATTAGATTATAGGGACAGGAAAAGCATGTACGGCAATATGGGGCCCATGCGATTGTTGTATTGTACAAGAGTAGATTGAAACTGTTCACAATAATAGTCCTTCTACTACTACTACTACTACTACTACTACTACTACTACTACTACTACTACTACTACTACTACTACTACTACTACTACCACTACCACTACCACTACCACCACCACCACCACCACCATCACCACCACCACCACCACCACCACGACCACCACGACCACCACGACCACCACGACCACCACGACCACCACCACCACGACCACGACCACCACCACCACCACCACGACCACCACCACCACGACCACGACCACCACCACCACCACCACGACTACTACTACCAACACCGCCACCACCACCACCACCACCACCGCCACCACCACCACCACCACCACCACCACCACCACCACTACTACTACTACTAATTATCCTCTTTATTACGCTTGTTCATGAACTATTGCTTTATTTATCACATCAATACAGAGATGGCACAGGCAGAATATTTGAAAAAAGATTGTAAATACCTGGAATGGAGATTTGGCGTTGATGTATGAAAGCTTGTTGTTCTTCACCCTTATAACTTATTGAACAATCCCAGTTCTGATATTAAAATTCAACTCTCTTTTTAGTTTCTCTACTGCTTTCTTGTAGTAGATGAAGTGTTGCATTCCACCTAAAAATTTGATATCAAGATTTCACTGTAAATGCAGCTTCGAGACTCCTGAATTTAGAAAAAGGTGTATGTCTGTGAACAGCATAACTCTCAAACGAAAAGTTGGATACACACCAAACTTGGTATTTAAGTTCAGCTTTTTCCAAGGAATCTCCACCACTCCAAATTACCATTTATCGAACAATTTTCATTAATTTTGGTTTCTCAAAACTTTTTCTAGCTATGTTGATTGAAATACAGCACATTTATATTACTTGCATGACTATATATATATATATATATATATATATACTGAATTTTCTGAAAATAGCTTGTAAAGGTCTTTTCATTCTGAATGACTTTTGTATAACTTGTAAACCGTGAGAGACGGACAAAATCTTAGTACACAAAAATATAGATCTCGTTAAAGCACACCATTTGTCAAATAAAACTGTTTGTGGATTTAAACTTTTCCAAGATCATCATCATCATCATCATCATCACTTCACGGCTTAGGAGATGTATCCTGTTTCGGCCTCATACTTCCCTCCATCGCTTCAACAGTCTTTCTGTATTTCTATAACCTGGTGATTTGAATATAGATTTTTGAATGGAATGCTGGTATTATTCATTCTTTGTAACTTTTCCAAGATGTTCTCTTTTATTTGTTTTAAGTTTCTGGTTATACTTTACTCAAGTTGAATGTCACTAATCGTTTTTTCTCGTGGTCGTACAAAACACATGGAATTGCAAAGCCTTTATGTAGCGATTCACATTTTAAAAATCTGACTCGCTTTAGCGAATTTGTGGATTTCCTTCGTATACCTACAATGAAATGTATAAGTATGTAATGAACATTTTTCTCGACTATTACGAAGTAGATAGAAGGATAACCTTTTGCAGTAACAGTTTGAATAAGAGTGAGTAGAGAAAGCTATATGAATGCAGCACATCAGTTTCTTTTAGATAAAACTTGGAGCAAATGTGCCTAAAATTTCTAGTCTGTTCTGGAGTTTAATTCAAGATGTGCGATTGGGTTTGATAACTGAGTACAATCGCTTTATTTTTCCATATGGTCCCCTTGAAGTTCAGCGTTGGAGAAGGCTTATTCCGCGCACTAAACCTCCAGGAAGGAGAGTTGAGGCGAGAGAGTACGACATTTGATGGTGGCAGACGTAATGCAGCGGGGTCCCTAACGTATAACAGACTGATTCGGTAAGTGGGTTCCATGCCAGGGAAGAAACAGTTGTTTCCTCAAAACACATAACTGCAACATAAAGGGAAATGTGGTACAGTAAGATGCTTGATAGTATGTAATTCATTTACCTGCCAATCTAAGACAAAAAAAAAACTAAGGTTAGGCTGGCCGGTCTGACGGTTATAGGACGCGGTACTCTCCGACGCTAATTCCCTCGGTCTCTTCTAATGCTTCTCCAGGTTTGTTATCCCTTCACTGGAATTTGGTTTCCCTGATGCCCTTAAATTATTCTGTTACCTCCTGTACTAACTCTCCATATTTAAATTTGTGTCCTATCAGGAAGATTATGGCTTCCGGAAACAGATGTAATCCGAGAGACCGGATCAAAACAGCATGCTAGTGAATGCGTTTCAAATCATACTTCGGTCATTTAGCCGTAAGCGGCATGTGTTGTCATGATGATACACCTGAGTTTTCGCCATTGTTTGGGCTTCAGTTCCTCCGAAAGCGATGGGTAGTATTCTAAGTAATTAAATTCTAATTTCGTGTTTTCCTCGTTTCCATACTTTTAAGCTGGTTCGTTAGGACTTAGATTATATTAAACTAAATGCTTCGTGGCGTTTCCGGACTTTGCTTATAGGATTTTCACTCAAAGCAAGAATATTGAAAGCAATTAAATAAAAACATCCTAGTTTCATAAATACTTTTCTGGTGTTTGATGCAATGTGCACTTAACCCTCTATTGCACGACTAAATTGTTTCTTGATCTTCAAGCTGAAAAATATATTAGGATAATACATAACTATACGATTTCAAAACTTTATTTTTTTGCAAATACACAAAGGGTTTTATTCATATTTAAAGGTGTGCTGCTTTGAGGCAACATCATGCACACAAACTTCTTCACATGGTGTAATGTGGAACTGCAGAAAACAATTTAAGGACGGTGAGAAACACAAGAACACATTACATTTGTTACATCTTACTTTAGGGATTTATTTGCAGCCACTATATACATCTATCTTTCTATTCACGAAATTCTGGAAAATGACCAACTTCATGCAGCCGTACATCGCTTGTGGGAATGAGAGCAACAGGACCCCTTTACACTTGGAATTGTATTCGCTTTCTAATGACCGCTTTGGACGCCCAGGGTTGTGCTGTTCTGAACTAAGGGATTTATTTTCTTTCTAACGGCCTTGAACAATACTAATTTTGAAGTCTAAAAACGGCTGTTGTTCTTCTTCTGTAGCATCGCATCTGTAAAGGAACCAAGCATTGACGTACGCAGGAACCATTTGATGAAAGAAAATCCTGTGGTAAAGCTTCTTAAAGCGCACCGTGGTTCGATACAATGCCATTACAGAATCCACAAAGTCAGCACCCCCAATTAACTTACTGTAAGTTATCATTTGTTTAGGACAAGAATTATCGATATTCTGTTTGTCCTTTTTGCAATATCTTTTTGATTTTGTGTTGGCTCTGTACCAATAATGTTGCTCAGAAGCTTAACACAGCGATTGTCGTAGCATTTGGTGTTTCGCATATAATATTTTCAACAACACATCTCTTCCTCGTTCTTTCATCTGCGCTTGCGTGGTTGTGAAAGTAAGCAGGCCGATTGACAGAGAAGCAAGATAGGATGTAGGTATAGGATTTGGGGTTACCAAGCTAAGAAGAAGACGGGTCACTACTGAACGGTCACTCATCCAGTTAGTGACCAAGCCCAATGCTTGCTTCACTTGCGGGTATTCAAGTAGTCCATTGGGCTGGTCGCCGCTGAATGTTCCAACTAGCGACCAGCCCTAATACAGCTTAACTGGGGAGAGTGAGATGGATTGGTAACCCATATGCAAGCAGTCCTATGGCGTCTTTGGGTAGACGGCAGCTCCTCCGTCTTCTGGAGGCCCTGTGGTCATAGTGACCCAGGGCGTTTACCAGTTGATTGGGATGAGTTGTAAGTTTCGTGTGCATGGTGCGGGATCTCTCGCGCACTATGTCTACGATGTATTTGATTCCGGAATGGGTGTGAAGGACGTGTGACGGGAATCTACGCCCAGTATCATAGATAATCCTTAATGCCCTGCTCTGAACCCTCCCTTATGAGGATGTCGTCCGCATATTGGCACGTAACGGTCCTGAGTTACGTTGGGAAGTCGGACATGCAGGCCGCAAAGAGAAGCGGGGATAGTACACTGGCCTGTAGGATTCCTGCAGCTATGGATCTGACTGATGAAACTTTTCCTTCCACTCTTACTCTGAAAAAGCGGTCTCACAGGAAACTGATACCAGTGAAAGATAGGGAGGAGAAAGGTCTGTTTCCCTGAGTTTGATGCCACGTAGTAGCAAAGGCCTTCTTCACGTCAAGCAGTAGATACCGCTATGGTCTTGAAGTTCTCCTGGAAGCTTTCTCGGGCACTCGCAGCAAGTGCAAGGCAGTGGAATGCCCATGGCGAAAACCAAACAGGTGATCCGTGAGGAGATGTCTTTCCTCAAATAGAGGAATGAGGCGGTTCGGCAGCAACCGCTCAAAGACTTAAAACGGTTGGGAGCAAGCTTATGGATCGGTAATTGCAGGGGAAGACCGGGTCCTTGCCGGCATGCATTGAAAATCCTCGTCAAGTGAATTACGGTCTTTCTATGAAGGTGCTGGAGCATGGGCGCCATGACGACATCTTGTCCAGGGGGTTTGTTAGAATTCAGTTTCTGGAGTTTAGATGCAACCTGTTTAGGGGTGACTATAGGAAGATGGATCTGCCCGTGGGGCATCTGTGGTTTCTTATAGAGGTAGTCGCTTCCATGAGGTCAGTAAAGTCTTGGACCTGGGGATCTTCCCGGAGTTCGAATTGAAATTCTAGATAGTCGCAAACACAGTGGCTTTCTCATGTGGTTCAAAAGTAAGCCTACCTCGTGTGCCGTATAGAGTATGCTGCTACGCAATTAATGCTTAGCGCGGAATTGTTTCTTGTACGGCTGTAGTTTCTAGCGGCAGGTGAGTTTACACGAATACTCTTAAGTTTAAGCTTGTTACCTTCGCGCACACGATATTTCCTTGTGTTACATTTTATACTGAAAAATTTACGCGCAATGATTTCGCGGAGTGTAGCAGGTTATACCCGCAAGTGAATAAAAATGACTGAATTTGCTTCTCGGACCTTAGCTTATATAGTCTAAGAGTCTTGTGGTCCGAAATTTACTTTCAATTTTCTTATTCGTTGCATAGCAGTGCGATTTCTCATATTTAATAAATCTGAAATCTTCCGTCCTGCTGCTCCTCCTCAAAAGTCAAATGATTTAGACAATGCTGAAATCCTCGGCTTGAGAATGTGTCGGGTGTTCCCCCAGAATCATTCTCTTGTGCCTTTCTAGCGCGTACAGTTTACAAAAGGTCTTTGTAATATTTTCGAAAGCTTCCCCTCGCCTTTTGACATAGTTGATCACATCAAGTCAAATGTTGTCCTCCATGGTGTAGTGGTTACCATGCTAGCTTCTAGTTCCCGAGATCGCGCGTTTAAATCCGCTGGAAAGCGATGGATTTTTTTCGGGCGTAAAAAGGCTTAGCATGGCTTTTTGTGGAAGAGAAGTAAAGCCGGTGGTCCCGTGTCGTAGATTTGCGGCACGTAAAAAAACCTCAAGCCTGATAAAGAGGCCTCTGAGCAAAATTTTCGGTCTTTCACTCCCAATATAGAATGGGAAGCTAAGAACTATAGCAGTTAAAGAGCGTCCATAAATAAAACTCAATTTAATTTTAACATAAAGTCAAAGAAACACATTAACAGATTTAGTACACCGAGCTGTAGTAAAACTCTATAAAATTATTTTGTAAAACCTCAATCAAGTGAAGACACAAAAATTCGAGCATCCGGGCTTACACTAGCCTACCACAAGGTAAAACGTCACCAACCTTTTAGATCTAGGGACTGTAACGATAAGCTTATTAGCGTTATGTTTGTTGATTCTTCCACTGCAAAAATGTTTAGCTCTCGGCAAGAATTGAAGTATGATCCTGGGAAGTTGTTTCCCCTCAGAGTTGGAAGGAAAGTCTTGAGAATATCAAAAAGTCTTCTTTCTATGGGATATCCACTAATCATAAAGCTACTAAAATGTATCCGTTTGTTGTTCAATTTTTCGATATTAATGAAGGAATTCAATCCAAACTGAACAATACCTCCACCTACTATAGAAAACAAAATTTTGAAAATAACTATCTTTCCCTCTCTCTGTAACCCAGGCTTAACCTCGAGTCAGCTTTAAATTCTGAATGACCCAGGGTCCCACTTGAAGTGAGGTTAGGCGGACAAGCTTCGGTCCTCGGTGGAAATCTAATATTGCTGCATTATTGTATGTTTATGGTACTTCAGCAGATTTAAAAAAAATGTTTTTCTATTTCTCATTATCAATTACAACATCAAACTAAAATTCAGATTATGACTCATAGGAACATGAAGAGCAAACTTCTTTATCCTCAACATATTAAACACAATATAAACTTTATATTATGATAAATATTAGTCCTAGAATGCCAGTTTCTTTCTATTAGTCAAGCTGTGCATTAGACACTATTCACAAGCAGCTACTTACCTATGGAGTGTACCTTGTCTTTAAACCTAAAATATATTAGTTTTCGCTTATTTTAAAGTAGATGTTACCTAAGAGGTTTGTTTCAGGAAGGCTGTAGAATGTCTACAAAACATGGCTATACAGGGTGGACCATTTAAGTTGAGACTGTACAACATCTCCAAAACTAAGCGTTGTAGAGAGAAATGTCTTGAATAAGGGTTGCTTGATATTATGGTGAAAAGTAAATTACATTAGTCGCGTTTTATTTGGAGGACGTTGTGATGTTCATTTTAGGGTCAATTTAAATTTACCCTAATTGTAGGTTTCCATTGAAAAAATTACACATAACGCCCTCCGAACAAAACACGACTAATGGTGTTTACTTTCCCTCATAATATCAATCAACGTTTAATAAAGACATTTCTTTCTACGACGCTTAGTTTTGGAGATATTGTACAGTCTCAACTTAAAGATCCACCCTGTATATAATAGCAGCGTAACACACTTTTGTTCTGTGAAGATACATTTTGCTCGTAAACACTGAGGTGTGATCCCATATTCTGTGGTACAGCCAACAAATACTCCATCTCTGTTGAAGCATAGATTGAAGTATTTGCTGAGGACTGGTATAGCAGCTAAGGCTTACTCGGTATAGGTACTTTTAGATTATTCATCAACTTATTAGGAGGAAATAAGAGGTATTTTGTTATGTGCGAAAGTTAATATACATACTGTTTGTGTATGTTTTTTTCGGCAACGAATACAGAATAATTTCCTATTCTTGAGATGAAACATTACGCCTATTATTTCGTGTCTTCTGAACGTTTGACATTTTCACGCCACTTAAATATCTGCGACACACAAATCTCCCTAAATCGTATAATATAGACAAATTACTGTTTGGTGTGCCACTTCTCAACTGTCTTGTGCTTCAGTATGAAATATTCATAATCAACTGCATTGGGAGCAAAAACTACGATCTGAAAATGGCGTAATAAATACGGTGGTGAATATAGAATTGGGGTTATTCGAGAATAGTTTTATTCATATTTAGAAACGACGTTACATCAGATGATCACGGCTCTGAGTAGCAGGAGTAAAACGAGAAGTGAAGATATCAAGGAAAATACAGATATAATGTGGGTATGTTTAATTTAATGAAAACAGTAGAACAAATATAGAACACGCCAATAGAATGAACCTCAACAAATTACTACACCTTGTATTAGGCTACAAACAAGAGGGAAGAAGAAGACTCCTCTAATCAGATGGAAAGATACATTTTTTTAGTTGTAGAAACAACTTTTAGTACCTAAATTCACGAATTTGAACAGTAAATTAATCATTAATTAAACTTTAAAATTAACTTCATAGAATATTAACATCAATATTTTCAAATAATTGTGTTGTAGTTGAAGAAATAATTTGCCGCAGGATTAGCTACTTTAATCCTGCAAATTTTAGAAATGCCGCTGCATTCAATATGGTCCAAAAGATAAGGAAAATTAGTATTTTAATACGTTCCCCCTATTTTCCAATAACTTTTCTTATAGGAGGATTAACGCATTACACATATAGGTTCAGCATGCAATATATAAATGAGTGGAAGATTGTAAGATATCACTAGGTAGCAGAATCCAACTCAACTCCTGAGAAGTGGAGATATTTCCTGAAGAGAAACCCTTCATTTCGCCCAACTTATATTTCCGTGCTATCAACCAATAAACTGCTGCAGAGCAACAAATAAAACTGACATGTTTTACGACGCGCGCACACTAAACAATGGATCCGTCAAAACATCCGCCATTGTTTCGGAACGTATGAATTGTTTTGTTCTGGCCTTTAAGGGCAGGTTTAATGTACCATCATCAGTGGCGGCTCGTAGGCGAGGCTTCCCTTTGTTCATTGTCATTTGCAGTTTTTATCTAAATGTGTCAACTGCATGGAATTTGCAGTACAGCTACTTTACATTCAAACTTGCAACAACAAAACGAAAACTCGTAACGTTAACAAAAAGAGATGCACATTACAAAACCTCTCGCTCTGGCTATAGTTACAAGCATAGGGAAGGGGGTCAGAACACTAGGTAACATTAATACTTCACGGGTAAAAAACGTACAATGACGCTGATTCTTATATTCTAGCTGTTGTAACCTGTACAAGAGCCTAATTGTTAGAGACATAGCTAACTACCGAATATTAATTTTGTAACTTTGACTTTCACTTAGTTTAAAAAACGTTGTTTGTTCTTTTTCATTTTATATTTGTTAGGAAAATGTAGAATTAATTGGTTTAAATTTTGCAAGACGAGCTATAATACATTAAACCAACAATAAATGAAAGGTATTTTTTTTCTGCCTTTCTTGTGCTGGTTAGGATTTCATAGCTAAGTTGTGATATTGTAGCATATTAATTTTATTGTCATTACCAGTCGCACTGTTGTACAGTATTGTTGCTACCAGACGTAGCATTATTGGGCCTTAGTTAGGGTTGCCAGATTGAACTCGAGGGCACGGGCAATGGACATTTGAGTAAATGGGGACAGAAATTGTTAAACAGATTTTTTTTTGTATTATTACGGCCACAATTTTTACTAACATAATAAAATTAAATTACTACTACTGCTCCTGCTGCTGCCGCCGCCGCCGCCGCCGCTGCTACTATACAAACTAAATAAAAATACCAGTAAAAAATTACTGTTATAAAAGCGTACCCTATTATTCATAATTTTTTTTTGAGGATCTCGCTGCATTCAGAAGTGTCTTGTTTTTAAGAACTGTGCTGTAAAAATCTTCACATGTTATTTTCAAATTCATCTCAACGCAAATCTCGGCTTTCACAAGTTCCGTTGACATTCTGTTTCTAGCATCCGACCATAATGCATTCATTACACTAAACACTCGTTCAACGTGCGCGTTACTGACAGGAATTGCGAGGACATGCATTTTAAACAAATTTGGTGCATCTGCTTTATCGAAAAACTCACTCCAAATTTTACAACAATTATTATCCTTCCTATCAAGATTTGATACTACCGATTTCAAAACAGTAAACTCATGATACAGTTCGTTTCCATCGAAACTAATTTTCAACTTCTTTCCCACTTCGGCCAAGTCATTAAATGAAAATAGTTTGGTTGACATAAATCTAGCACGGACACAATTTTATACATATTGTCATTCCCAGTAAAGTTGTACCATTTATTAAGATAACCTGTCATAAACAAGTGTGCACTCTTTTACTAGAATATTCTTTTCTTCTTCTGTAAGATGTTCTAAAGACATGTTGACTTCAAACCCATAACACTTACGACCCTCTATTTGTTTCTTCACTTCCAACATAATCTCGTGAACATCTGTGGAAAGTGTGTCCTCTTTTTCCAAAAGTCTAATTGCTTTAGAAAATACGGGTAGAGTTGCATTTAAAAATACAGAAAACATCTGGTAGTGTTAGTGAATACTGGTTTATTTCATCTTCTTGTGAACTAATAAATTTACAAATTAGGGGGTGCGTTTTTACTTCGCCCCGTGCTGCATAATACATCTTTAAAACTCGCCACATCTTAACAAGACGGAGCACGGCTGACTGCAAAGACTACCATCGCACAATAATGTGTCGCAATATTTCACTATAGTCACGCTGAGCAAACTCGCAAAATGTTTTTAGTTCCTCAGAATTTTTTGTTGATGAAGAAAAGTCTGAATTTTGAGAACTAGGCTTTCTGCATCATATTTTAGAAGCTTGAAACCAAATTTAGCACAATTATGTAATATATGGCAACAACAATTGGCTTTGATTAAGTTTGCGTTTTCTTCTTTTAATCTAGTAAAGACAGAATTATGTTTACCGAAATTAACTGAAGCATTGTCGGCTGAATAAGAAACTGCATTGTTTAGTGTTAAACCATTTTCCAATTCCAAAATTTCCTCATGTATGAAATATGTAAGAAATGGAAGCTACACTGGAGTTCCACATCCAATAGCAAATTAATCACCTTAAGCTCCAATCCTAGTTTCAGTTACCCAATAAAACATCTAATTCGTCGTGACCAGGTACTTCTCACCAGGCTACGTGTGGGACATACTGCAATTACACATTCATATCTCCTTGGAAAATATCATCAGCCTACATGCAAGCACTGTCACTCCATTCTCACAGTTCAGCATATAGTTACAGATCTAGGATGTTCATCAGCTTCAGTGTGGTACTCCTGCTAACCTCTCGGTGGCCTTAAGTGATCCATCCATCTGTCACAAGATAGTAAAGTTTTTAAAAGAAATAAAATTGTATAATGTTATATAATCAGTGTTGTAATTTGTTGCAAAATATTGTAATTATTAAAATTTATTGTAGTCGCATTATGACTTTATTGTTAAAGCGACAATAATTAGTTAATAAAAATGGATTCTAGTTTATTTGAAATGGCTTCTGCAGATTCGTTTACATCTTCACAGAAATCAAGAACTTTGTTACATTTTCCTTTATCTTTGAAAAAGTACGTTACAGCTATCGGGTAATGTTTTTATTGCCCTTTTTTGAAGCGTCTGAATCTATGAAAACGGAACACTTTGCTTTAATTCGTTTAGTAGCTTCTCTTTAGCATAAGGCAGAAGCACATTTTTTACTAAGGCCTCGCTTTTAGTTCGGCCGCATCTTACTTTCGCTGCTACGAAGAGTCTCTGAAAACATTTATTGCCACAATCTTGAGAATTGTAAGAATGGTGGTGTTTCATACCATGATATGTCAAAGCTAATTCCGTTGCAGTGATTTTGTCATCTTCTGCAGAAAATTGTTTTGGTAAGAATTTAAGAAGAAATTGATTTTGCTTTTGTGCGATAATATTCGCTTTGTGTCTTTCTGATTGTAAATGTTTATTCACGGCCTTCACGCCGTCGTATTTAACAGTAAATGAGATACTGCATATTCTGCACTTACACATGCACTCGTCACTATCAACTTTTGTAACCACTGTTTATAATTTTCGCCTGCAACCATTCTTCACGGAACGAACTTACATATCGCCTCTTCATTTCACGTTATTATTCACTATCACAGAACAACAAACTATTCCGAATTATGAAAGGTAGTGGTAGTCTATCCACTCACGATCCGACCGTTCCAATAATTGCGGTAAACTGCCAACTGACTAGCGACAATGAACGAGCGAACACAAAAAATCTGATGTGTTACACTCACATGACTTTCTCTACTCTTGTAAAAACTATTTTTCAAACGCTTATTCTCCATCTACTTCATGTTAATCGAGATAAACATTTGCAGACTCTATCTTATTGCCAATTTTCTTGTAGATGTAAGGGGAATATATATTTACAAGGGCAGTAACGAAATACAGTAGCCTTTAAGCACATACATATCTCTTAATAGCTGGTTGCTAGGTGCAGCACCATTCCCTTTGCCACAGATTAATACTCTTTGCATATCCAAGACAAAAAAATCTGATGTGTTACACTCACATGACTTTCTCTACTCTTGTACAAACTATTTTTACAAACGCTTATTCTCCGTCTACTTCATGTTATTCGAGATAAACATTTGCAGACTCTTATCTTATTGCCAATTTTCTTGTAGATGTAGGGGGAATATATATTTACAAGGGCAATATAGAAATACAGTAGCCTTTAAGCACATACATATCTCTTAATAGCTGGTTGCTAGGTGCAGCACCATTCCCTTTCCCAAAGATTAATACTCTTTGCATATCCAAGACAAAAAAATGAATAACGAATTCCCATTTGAGAAAATAAGTATTGAAACATTTAAGGGAATAACAAGTAATATCTCGAAAATGGTTCACTCAACAAAAAAAAATTTATATGACATAAATTGTGTATTTTAACGCGATCTACATTTTTTGTGCAGTAAAATTTTGTCTATCTCTTATGGTTTACCAGTTATGCAAAAGTCGTTCACAATAAAGAATACTTTTGGAGACATTCCCAGGAAATTAAAGATATACATTTTATTTGTCATAAAAATATCTTAATCATATGATATTTTAATCAAAATCGTTAGAGCCATTTTTGAGAAAATTAAAATTTTCAAAAAATCTTCCAAGTAAAGGGTAATCTGGGGTGGGGGGATTTTTTTGAAAACCTTCTTGTCGCATCCTTGGAAGATACTGAACCTAAATACCAAGTTTGGGGTTTATCCGACTGTTCGTTTTTGAGTTATGTTGTTCACAGACACACACACGGACATGTTTCCAAAAATGCTTTTTTTGGATTCAGGGGGTCTCAAAACATGTATTTCCGGTGAAATCTCGGTATCGAATTTTTGGGTGGAATACCATACTTCCCCTACTTACTATACGTAGTAGAGAAAGTAAAAATTGACTTTGCCGCGGCTTGCCAGTGTTTCTTTAATAATGTGAGCTGAATAATAAAGATGCAACAATGAACAGTTGCCAGAATAAGAATAGAGACATAGCGTTTTTTACAATTAGAAATTAGCATCCAAACCAATTTATTCAAAATGATTAATGAGTAAGGTGACATTCAAGCCCGTAGATTAAAGTCATTGGCCCGTATACCCGGAGAATTTCCAAACCCGGGCACTCCGGGCGGCGCCCGGAGATCTGGCAACCCTAGCCTTGGTTATATTTCAGCTTGACGGTGTTTTCTTTTGGCGCGGACCACGCTAAAGGGAAAGATCTGTTTGAAATTGTCTGGTGTGACGTCAGTGCTGTTTGGCTTTAGCTAGACACGGTTGGTGCGGGCAAGATAGCGTCACTTGAGTGTAAGTGGTCGTTGTACGGTTTGTGGCATCACCCTTCATCCTGTTTCCTTTGTCAAGTATGTAGAGAAGCCAAACGTTTTTGTGAATAAATCCCAGGTAATGTGTTTTATGTAATCTTTCAAATTGCTATAAAAGCCCACGCCTTCTGCTTAAATTTACACACCAAGGTCCCGGTCTTTTTGCTGCTAGCGAGTTGTGTCCCCCATGTGCGTGTTGGGGTGACGTAAATTAATCATTTTGTGGTAACCTTTTCGGGCTTTACCGCAACATGTAACATCATATAGGCATTAAAGTATAAAGGAAGACTAATAAAACAAAATCCGAGGAATAGATACTGGAAAATAAAATCAAAGTTAAAGAATTATTAACTTAAAAATCTGACGTGCTACACTCTCACAACTTTCTTTATCCATTACTTATCGACATTCATAGGTGCCTTATAGTGTTAATCCAAAAGTGATTCCTTTATCCTCCTAGGTTATTCACTGTATGATTTTCTTAGAATTGTGTTTGAATAAAACGGTAACTGATTAGTTGCATACAACAGGCGGAAATAGCATTCATATGTTTAGCAGGAAATGTGAAGAAACGAATAATTCTGAAGCTATAATTACAATTCTTGCGAAAGAAAAGAAGAAAGAGAAATTTCAAACTTTAAAATGTGTACCGAAATTTGAGAAAACTATCTCATTGAATGTTTAAAAAATATTAGTTTGCATAAATTGTACATTTAAATGAACTCTACAACTTTCTTGCAGTAATTTTGGATTACCACTATATAAAAAGTATATAAAATTCATTTGGAATAAAGAGTTCATAGGCTAATCTTAAGTATATGCCATTTTAATAAACATTGTTGCACCACTTTTGAGAACATAAAAAGGCTGGGTGTTACATTCACATGACTCTCTACCCGCTATCGTTTATTTTTTATACGTAGCCTCTGGAAACTATTCTTACAAAAGCTTATTCTTCAGTCCACTTCATGTTAATTAGATAAAGGTTGCATAAATACTTTCATTACACATTTCGTTATAGGTACAAAGGGGATAGCTGTATACAGATGTTTAAAAGCGGGTTGCCTTATGCTGGCCTTGAAATTTCATGCTATTTTTGTAACATTGCGAGATAAAACAGAAGGTTGGTAGTACTTCAAAAATGAAACAGAGTAATGAAAAATTCAAACCAATAGCGTCGGATAATTCGGGAATGGCTCATGTTACAAAAAAACGTTATTTGAAATTAATTGGGTGCTTTAAATCTACCTTCCGTGTACTAAGTTTCTGTTTATCCCTTATGGTTTACGGGTTACACAAAATTGTATAAAATTCCTCCCGAATGAACCGGACTTCACAGACTGTTCCCAGAAAATTCAAGCTAGACATTTTGTCATTTAAATATATATATGTATATACAGTGTGGACTATTTGAGTTGAGACTGTACAATATCTCCAAAACTAAGCATTGTAGAAAGAAATGTTTTTAGTAAAAGTTGTGTGATATTATGGGGGAAAGTAAATACAATTAGTCGTGTTTTATTTGGAGGACGTTGTGATGGTAATTTAGGGTCAATTTAATTTGATCCCAGTTCCATTTAAAAAAATTAATTTGACCCTAAAATGACTATCATAACATCCTCCAAACAAAACATCCCCCCCATAGTATTAAGCAACTTTTATTCAAGACATTTCTTTCTACAATGCTTAGTTTTTGAGTTGTACAGTCTCAACTTAATGGTCCACCCTGTATATCTTTAATCAAAATCGTTACGGTCATCTTTGAGAAAATAAAAAATAATGAAGGTGAGCTCTGTAGCTTAGCCGGTAGAGCACCTACCTGCTCTGTGGGGAGTCCCAGTTCCTTCCCTGGTTGGGGTTGGGGATTGTTCTGCAGCCAAGATTATTCCCTATCCTCCCCAGAGTCTGGAATTGTGACCGTGAGTGTGATCTAATATATAAAACCCAAAGAAAAGTCAGCAATCCAATGACAACTTATACGAGTTAACATCCCTATGGATACACATCATGTTCCAAAGGTATAAAACCACCGATTTGACCATTGCAGTTAAAGGCGAGATATAAATGCAACAATAAAAGGCCAAACGTTTTCTATGTAAAGGGTAGCTTGGGTGGTGGAGTTTATTGAAAATCTACCTTTCGCGTCTCTGGAAGTTGCTAAACTTAAATACGAAGTTAGGTATTTATCCAACATTTTGTTTTTGAGTTATGCGATTCTCTCTCTCTCTCTCTCTCTCTCTCTCTCTCTCTCTCTCTCTCTCTCGCGTGCACTTAACTTAATAAACATATTTATTTTGGGTTTAGGAGACCTCACAGCATGCATTTTTGGCTAAATCTCGATATTGAATTTTTAGACAAAATACGCCTCTATTTACATAGGTAAGAACTAGAGAAAACAAATCCTGAGCATTCAGCTAATATCTACGTATTTCCCTTTTGCTTTATGTCTATTTGCACTACTGAGTCAATAACTACTGAGTCAAGGAAGTATAAAATATTTCTCAACATTTTGTATACGAAACCTTGTCTATTGTAATGTGAAATGTTTTTGTGCGATTGTTCTGGACACACCAAGTTAGGAACAAATGTTTGAAAATATGATAAAATTGCCTCTTGACTCTTTAACCACACTGATTATAGTTCATGGTATTTAGGGAGGTTTTAATGTTTGTTTCAGCTCTTAAATCTTACATTGGTTTTGCCTAAGTACGTTTATTCTGTACCGTAACAGATAACTGTAAATTTTTTAAAAAAATATTTGAAATTTACATTTAAATGTAAATTTAATTTCTTTTGTCTTTCAGGCATTCTGTTTAAAACTATCAGTTAAGCTCACTAACGTCACATAATGTCCTTGGTAAGCACAGCTAATTGCGCGTTCTGATTTTGCGCTTGTATTTCAGCATTGCAGCAGTTTTCAGAAAATTCAATCGCAAATGTGTTTGTGTTAAACCTATACAAATGAAAATTTTATGCGTATTCAAATACTACCATCTAGTGACAAAAGGGTGAGCGTTTCTCTAAATGGTTGTTTAGGCATAAACCAAGAGAATAAACATTGCTACAGACAGTTTTATAAACACTACAAAGCTATTATTCCTATAGGAGATAAAGGATTTATAATGCGTTTCTGACAATGAAATAAAATAAACATTTACGACGAAAATACACTTTTTTCATAAATATACTTTAAAATGCACTAGTGAACATGTAATCTAAAATGGTTTTAAGCCTAACGATTCTAAGGTTGGAAGAAATCCAAACCAATGTATTTCTTCTTGTTAATAATCAATCCCTCTTTGTCACTGTAATTCTTACAATGATATTGAGATGTCTGTAAGGAAGAGCTTTAAGTCAGAGACCGGAGTTCGAATTTTGTTTGGGGTGGTTTGCCTGAGAATAAGGCTTTTTTCGGGGGTGTTTCGTATTATCATAAAATACGTGGAGGGCAATTCTCAGCTCACTGGAACCCTGTTTGAGCATTGTTCTACCATATTCATTCTTTACCTGCAGACACAAATTGTTAAAAGTGACGTTAAACATTAACAAAAAGGAAAACAAAATACTTCATTTGTAATTGTTATTTTCATTTATGCTGAAGATACTTTTCTTGGAGAAGAATATCAGTTGACAATTGGAAGACCTAGAGAAAAATATTAATTTCATTTTATTTGTTTTTAACTGAAGCACAAAGAACTATGATGATTGAAATGCTATGGAACCTGACTTTTAATATTTATAACAAAATGAAAACATGTGTAAACTTGAGATATTAACACAAATCACATTTTCACCTAAACGAATGATCCAAGACATGTTGGGTGTTTAACTCAGAGTATAAAAGAAAAACTACTCGCCTTAAAATTTATTTTGATTATTGTTAGTGAACCCATGGCAGTTTTAAGAGGAATGCGGTTGCTCCTGATGCGCACCTCCAATCTGACCATCACTGTCTGTGGCAGCGATGTGAGAGAGATATAAAAAAGGCACACTAAAGAGTTTTCCAAATAAGAATACATTCTGCTTCGATAGGTTTCTTACACCTGACCATGGTCGTTTGATATTTTCTAATAAGACAATATTTTGGTGTATGCCGCTGACATCATAACGCGGAACCTTGCTTCGGTCAAAAGCAATGCTGACACGTGATCCATTCTTTGGCAGTGGCCATCAATTCTGTGTACTCTGGGGGTAAACGGCCGTGCTACTGTTAGAGCATTGCTTAAAAACTTATGGTCCTCGCTGCTTGTTGTAATATCCTATTTCTTAACTTTTCAAATAATTTTGATGCCGGTATACCACAATACTTTGGTGAAAATCGGAAGTTGTATCTCAATTTCTCACGCCTTAGCGTTTCAGTCGAGCAATCCCGCTAGTCAAAAACTAACTCCATTGTTAGTGGCATAATATTTGAAGAGTTTCAAATTTCATATTAGTGCTTTTATTTTAACAGTGGGGGTATAGAGAGCTACGCAAAGCATTATGATAGTTATAATGTCATAAACATGCTGACGAACCTACACATTTAACCAATAAGTGAATTAATAGCATTGTCACGGACAACAAAAATGGACACGCGTTTAGTCAAAATATTTTATGGCATTCAATTTGCATCTGTTAACTATATACATTGCATATTTAAAGGACGATGCTTTGCTTTATGTAGCTATGGTTAAATTGTTTTATTTGACTGGTGTTCCACTAAGCGGAAATTTGAATTCATAACTAACCCAACTAATTACATCTTTAATGTTACACAATTCAAATATAGGGGGGTTTCCTTAATATAAATTACTCTATCATTAGCTGAGGGTTGACTGATCTTCTATTTGATAGCTTTAATGGACTAAGTGTTTAACACTTTTCATTCAGTCGTTTCCACCACGCCCAGGAAGTTTGGACCACATTCTTAATATTTGAAACTAATAAACATAACGCTTGGATGAACATAGGCAACCCTTTCGGATAAAACTTGTGATTCGTTGTGCCAATCGTAGTTTTCTACGATTCTTGACGTAAACCTAATCTTTACACTTCTAACGGTCAATATCATTAAAACAGAAAATACGGACCTGCTACCTCGGTCGATCCATTGGACCTCATTAACGGTCGACAAGACCTTAATACAGATCAGAACGCGGGTATAAAAGGAATAACATATGGAAAGTATATTGTAACATGTTGGGGTGAAGGCCAAAAAGGTTACCAGAAAATGATTAATTTAGGTCACCCCAACATGCACATGAGGATGGGGGGGGCAACTCGCTGGCAGCAAAAAGTCTGGGACCTTGGTGTGTAAATTTAAGGGGAAGGCACGTGTTTTATATTGCATTGAAATATGTCATAACACACATTAGCCTTACATACCTGAGATTTATTCATAAACGTTTGGCGACTCTACAGATGAACAAAGGAAACAGGATGGAGGGAGATGCCACTACACCGTAGACCGGACACACACACGACTGGCCCCAACTCCACTAGAGTGACGCTATCTTACCCCCATCAACCGTGTCTAGCCAAAGACAGACAGGGCTGACGTCATACCAGCCAATTTTAACAGATCCTTCCCTTTGGCGTGGTCCGCGCCGAAAGGAAAGTCCGTTAAGCCGTAATATAACTAAGGAGACAATAATGCTACATCTGGTAGCAACAATACAGCACAACAGTGCGTCAGGTAATGTCAATAAAATTAATAATACGTCACAATATGGAAATAACGAATTATCATCAGAATGATGATTTTCCCTTTTCAACTTGTAAGACACTATTTGTTTTTCTGTGGTCGTACAAGAAGCCTGGGTTTTCAAAGCCATCCGTACTTTTTTAAAAATCAAACTGTTGCCTTAGGCTACTGTATTCTTTTTATACCTACAATGAAATATGTAAATGTGTATTGAAACTTTATCTATTTTTTAACATATAGAATAATAAGCTTTTGTTGCAATGGTTTGTAGAAGGGCAAGTAGAGGAGGACATCAGATTTTTAATACTAAAATTGAATATTTGTATATTTAGTTCTGAGATATAAAAATTCTTGAACAAAATAAACTTTGGAGAGAGTATTCATATTTTAATAAAGCAGTTTCATACATTCCCAAGGTTATTCGCATAATGACTATTTTGTCGTCTTAGTTGGCAGTATTTTGGCTGTGCATTTCCACAGAACATGCAGCGGGTAAAATAGAATGAGTTGAGGAATGTTATGATTGTGAACAGCCGTAGTCGAGTACGAATTAGATTAACCTGTTTTCTCTAGTTTACGGAAGAATGACATTTAGGTTATTTTCCTAATCATTGCCACGAAAGTTGAGTGGAAGTTAGGCTACGCGAGCTCTACTCTGTCCGTCGCACCGCATCAGTCCCTGGGCTCACTTGACGCAGAAGTAACAATACCTGTCTCTTCTTGGTTGATATTCATGAATTTTTTGTTTTTGAACGGATCTCAAATATGATACCTACTCCCCTGTCACATTGGAATTATGTTAACTCCGAGGAGTGTGTGACGTTTTGCCTCATCACTTTCCCTCTGGGACACTCCCCAACCTCCTCTCCTTACCTAAACTTTTGCTTCACCTTACGGTGTGGTTCTCGAGCTCTCACACCGCGATAGAAGACAAACATTAGTGATCAACTCGTATTTTCTTTCATCCATTTTCTATGAATTAATTTAGCTAAGGGATTTATGCTTTAACTAGCTGGCTTACCCGACGTTGTAGGTTAACTTTTTAAAGTAGATTGACGTACTAATTAATTTAATTTATCGTACCCGGTTGTTTTTTGCATTATATTACAGCTATCTACAAGAATTTTATGGCGAATCCTCCCCTATCCCATATAACTGTAATTTCGCTTAGCCCCGGCTCATCCTAATAACGTGAAAGGGGATATACCACACACATACATATTCACATAGACATATAAATCAATATTAAACAAGAATTGTACATAATAATATAATTCACCCCAGAAATATATTAGAATATTTAACAACCAAGAATTGTACAAAGGCAGATTTTAACTTAGATAAGTTAGAGACGGGCGAGCCAGCTAATTCCAGATAAAAGATAATTCTAGGCAGAGCCCACCTTTCACCAAGCTAATGAGCAAGGAGCGGTAAGCAATAAGGAGAAATAGAAAGAGACAGATATAGAAAGGAAAGAGGCGGGATATTGAATCTCCTTCCGGAGGCGTCTTTGGGACGCTTATACGAAATCGTCTGCAGCAGAATATTCTCGTACATAATAAGGTAACGCGGTCTGAAGACCAATTAGAAATGTCATTACATTTGAGGCGCGGAGGTGAGCATCATTATGCTTAGGTATAAAAGGGGAAAGAAAGCCACAGATTGGCACTCTCTCTTATAGAATCTCTTCGACACACAGTGATACTCTCTGGACGACAGATGCACATGTGTGCATTGGGTAGGAAGCGTATGTAGTTATATTAGGCTCTTAATTTATTATAATGGTGGGAATTGTTGTAATGGGAAAAGATAGCCTCCCATAAGCATTAATTTGATAATAAACCAATTTTTTAAGAAGAAATGCAGTGTATTTTAATTTGCCTCACCTACGAAAACTCTGAGACCCGTGAAATTAGATAGATAGGTAATTGATTAGGAATGGAGAAAACAGCCAACGAGCAGCAATAGCCGGAGACAAAAAAACTGCAGCAGAGGGCATCAACCAGAGGAACAACGTTTTCCAGCTACAATTGATGCACAACGCTTTCCCAGTACAAACAGATAAAAAACTTTGCTGCTATTTACGCAAAGCGATGTGAAACATCGGCAGAACATTTGACTTTTTTATCCTTCCCACAATAATCTTCCAAATTCTGGAAATGCTACATAGCGTATAAGTATCCTTTGGCGATGGAAACTCATTGGTCGGAGTTGTCGAATAATTTTTTAAATAATTACAGTAGTAGAAATTTTAAACCTTTGTACCTTCTGAAACGGCAACTCTAGGCCGACAAGCCCGATCTGGGGAATTATTACTAATTTGGGCCACTAGTATTTAGCGAAATTAAATTATGCTATGCACAACCATTTTTCCTTTTTACTTTCTCTACTACGTATAGTAAGTAGGGGAAGTATTGTATTCCACCCAAAAATTCGATACCGAGATTTCACCGGAAATATATGTTTTGAGACCCCCTGAATCCAAAAAAAGCATTTTTGGAAACATGTCCGTGTGTGTGTCTGTGTGTGTGTGTGTGTGTCTGTGAACAGCATAACTCAGAAACGAACAGTCGGATAAACACCAAACTTGGTATTTAGGTTCAATATCTTCCAGAGATGCGACACGAACGTTTTCAAGAAAATCCCCTCATCCCAGACTACCCTTTACATGGAACATTTTTCGAAAATTTTAATTTTCTCAAAAATGGCTCTAACGATTTTGATTAAAATATAATATGTTTAAGATATTCTCATCAGAAATGAAATGTATATCTTTTCTGGGAATGTCCCCAAAAGTATTCTTCATTGTGAACGACTTTTGCATAACTGGAAAACCATAAGAGATAGACAAAATTTTACTATACAAAAATGTAGATCGCGTTAAAATACACAATTTCTGTCATATACATTTTTTTTTGTTGAGTGAACCATTTTCGAGATATTGCTTGTTATTCCCTTAAATTTTGCAATACTTATACTTTTCCTCAAATTAGTTATTCATTTTTTTTTATGTCCTGGACATGCAAAGAGAATGGAATGCGCCACATAGCAACCAGCGCTTAAAAATTTGATTATCGCTTATAACCTACCAATTCCCATTGCATCTACAAGAAAATTAGCAATAAGATTGACATCTTCGATATCTCGATTAACATGAAGCATATGGAGAATAAGTGTCTGTAAAAATAGTTTGTACAAGAGTAGAGAAAGTCATGTGAGTGTAACACATCAGATTTTTTACTACTTGTGTAGCTTAAGAATGGTGATTTAATATCATCTTTGTGTTTGTGTTGCTAATATTAGAATAGTAACAAATTGTTTAACGGAAATATTTTAAGGCCTATGTTAACTGTCGTCGTCCTCCGTGGTGAAGTGGTTACCATGCTAGCCTCTAGTTCCCGAGGTCGCGGTTTCAATCCCGGCGGAGGGCGATGGATGTTTTTCGGACGTAAAAATCCTTAGCATGGCTTCCTTTGGAAGGGAAGTAAAGCCGGTGGTCCCGTGTCGTAGGCCTCTGAGCAAAATTACCGGTCTTTCACGCCCAATATAGAATGGGACGCTAAGGACCATACTAGTTAAAGTGCGTCCATAAATAAAACACAACTTCTTAAAATACTGTGCACGACGAGATATTTTAGTTGTAGGAAAAGTGTTTCCGATATCTCTCTGGTAGCAAAAGCGAGAGTATAGAGCCATTGTCCTTGTGTACTGTAATTCTCTGTGAACGGCGACAATAAGATATCAAGCTTAAACGGCATAACTAAGTCGCGATTTCGTGTTGAAACTGAGCAAGAGGGAGTAAAAGAGGACCAATAAAATCCAAGTAAATCAATATGAAATTGTGAGACACGTTGAGTGGCGCAAAAAATGCACCAATAGAAAATTAATGAGCTAAAGAAGCCTCAACAATAAATAGATTTGCTAACACCAAAATCGGGGAGTTGCTCTAAACCATAGGCAGAGGATGATGCTGCCGGATAATTAAGAGGTGTCGCGCCAAAAGTTCGTGAATTAAAACAGGGTTAGCTATACATAAGAGTCGCTACGAGTAAAGATTTGGAAAATATACAAACTTCGTGTCGTATCAGCGCCGCGCTTCAACAGTGGACAGTGTTTTAACGGCGATAATATCAGTGTGATCAGTGTTGTGCATTACTAGAAGTGACAGTGGTGTGTCCTCTCGACTGAAGCACATCTACGTTTCTCCGTTACCACACCTGAGATCTGTGTTTCCTTTACTGAGGAAAAGTCCCTGCAATTACACATCTGTAATTCCAGCAATCCAGCAATCGAGAGCAGGTCGCCCAGGTTCACCTGGGCGGAATGAAAATCGCCACAGTACCTAGCCGCAAATGCGGCTTTACTTATACGGTATAATAGGGAAAACAGTTTTAAGCCATCTTTTTCTTTTGTGCCTATCGGCAGAATTTAGCTTTCTGCAATGCCATTGGCTGGGTCTCGGTGATCCCACCTGGGCGGACAAGTGTCCATTTGGTGACCAAGCCCAATACTGCTTAACTTTGGCGACCGCTTGCGGTCGTCCAGCCAAGCAGGCCGGCATGGCAGCAAAGCAGGATGGAATTTAGGTTATAGTGTAAGGAATAGCCAAGGTAGCAGGCGGGCGGGTCACCGCTAGACGGTCACTCATCCAGCTAGTGACCAAGCCCGATACTGCTTAACTTGGGGGAACTAGTGATGAACCGAGGATAGCGAGTAGAAACAGGTGACCGCTACATCAAAATCCAGATGCGGAGAGGCAGACCACGGCAAGCATCCGGTGTCTACGCGGAGGCTGCAGAAAGGTAAGCCGCGAGCTGCGGGCATTACGAACCAGAGGAATTTCTGACTGAGGAGGCGGTACTGCCGCACTTCTCTTTGGTTCCATGGTTATTTAATAACATAAAAAGTACACAGTTATCACATAACACAGAAGAAACACTTTACACATACAACGAAATAGAGGTGAATCTGAAGACTCCCCTATCCCAGATACCAAGTTAACCTCTTTGGAAAATCTATAATCTGGGACCACCGAGAGAATTAATCTTCCCAGTTGTTAATTATTAAATATCGGTTCACTAATTTCTAATGTTAACAATTTTGTCTCTTTATACACTTACTTAGCATGCCCACTTATTTAACGAGCATAACTACATCAGAAGCACAAAGGAAATAAAGCAAAGCACGAGGGTTATCAAAGGGTTTTGGCTCCAAAGATTTCAGTGCATACAGCTATAGAAATAAAGGCTATTTAGAGGTTTTGACATTTTTAATTACCTACAAACCTTTGCAGCATTTGATAAATGGAAATGAAAGAAATAAACATAACATGCGATTCTAACTGTTATATACAGGATTGATTATCGCTAGTTTAGGAACTAGCGAAATTTTTCAAGTATGATTCAACTTTCCAAAAACGACTTCTGTGCGTACAACAAAACTGCAACCGAAATATTTCTTCTACGCTCCGATTTGCGATTAACAATTCATATTAACGTTTGCAATATTCTGAAGAGAAAAATGATATTTTTAAAATTTCTTTACTATTTAATTTAATATTTTGTTACTATTATTGGTCTATGCAAACCTGTTTGCACGAAAAATGTGGGCGCGCGTGCGCTCGTGAATCTGTCTGTATACGTATGTATGCCTCTGAATAGTACAACTCTTCTTCTTCTTCTTTAGCGGATTAGCCTCCTCTTTGTAGGACTTGCACGACCCCCAAGGACTTACAAGCCCATGCCTTGGGTCAGTAGCCTGTAGAGGAGCAAGCAAACTCTGGATCATAGCATATCCAGGATGAGGAGCAGCCCAACGCTTGGTATGACGGTGAAGAAGAAGGAAATGAAATATAGTCTTGAAAGATAGAATAAAAAACTTCGCGGATCAAATTATACAACCCAGCATTTGCCTAGCGACTGAGGAAAATCGCGAAAAACCTTATATTAGATTGGTCGGCTCCGGGGATTTGAACCCGGACCTCGCGAATGCGGAAGACAGCCCTTACCGCTTAAGCCATCCCCCTCGGTGAATAGCATAATTCAAAAGCAGATAATACCGAACTTTTTGTTTAAGTTTAATATCTTTCAAAGATGCAATGCAAAGATATCCACAAAATTCTCCCTTACGAATGGAGCTTGACTTACTTTATTTTAACATGTTGGGTGAGGATATCAACAGAAATGTTTTGGGCCCAGCCATAGGTTTGTTTCAAATTAACACCCCTAAAACAAAAACTTCATATTTTGACCCTTAAAGGTCTGTGTACTCATAAAGTGTGGGATAATTTAAATGAACAACAGCGAGTGTTTCGGAAGGAATTGACGCTACACTGTTGTTTTTTCAAGTGGTATATAATTGGTTAAGAACGAAAAAATGAAAAGAATTTTACCGTTGTTTAGAGAAAATTCAAGATAGATACACTTTTTTCATTCGTTATGTCAATAATTAACACATAGGTATGATATAATCGAAATCTTGGGGGCCATTTTGAGAAAATAAAAGGCAATAATAACATTAAACTGATGGGTCTAAAGGGATTTTTTAAAATGTAGGAGATTTCCTGAAAATTTCCTTAAAAATACTGGAGTTATCCCCCCTCCCCGCACACACCACACAATACACACAAACACATACTCACCTTTTATTTCCTCCTTTTTTTATCCAGCAGCCCTAAAACGTTTATTTCGTGTGAAATATCAATTTCGAACTTTGGAAGGAACACGGACCTCATCTACCTTAGATAAGCGGTATAGGAATTAAAAAGTAAAGGAGTATTTCTATGTTATTCTCCATTGCCTAGACTCTTTGGTACTTTAGGGCATGTACCTGTATGGAAAGTATAACTGTCATGAAATAAGCCCACTAAAGCCTCTTTAACCAGCGTTAACGGAAACGCATATTAAAGCTTCTCTGTCTTTTAATAAGGGAAATGCTCAACCTTTAGCTTGACCTACAAGAACAATTCGAACCTTGCCTGCGGCAAGAACGTTGAAGTTAAACTTTATAAAGGAAAGGGTATGTTAATTTTCAGAAAAGAAATGAATTCTAAGGCCAGTTCTACAAAACCCGGTTAAGGAAGAACCTACATTACGTACAGTTATTCTTGCATTAATTCCACCATTAAGTTTATCTGTTGCCTCAGGCTGCCAGCACAGCTACAGCGTCGTTAAAAACACATAAAATTTTACGAGTGCTGAGATTATTATGTAAGGATTTTTTTGAGAGGGTAGGAAGAAGTAAAAGGTAGGCACTTTGTGTACTATCGATTTATGGGTCCCCTTCATTTGCATTAACTGTCATGGCCGCAATTAAAAATCCCGGCCGGCTTTCATTTGTTTCAGGCGGCATCTCCATAGCAACGGGCTAATCTCACCCGCTTTTAATTGCCTATAATGTAAAGCTTGATGGATGTTACTATGCTCCTACCTGCGAGAAAAAGAGTTTCCTTTAGCAAAAGCATGGAATTAATCGTCAAAAGGATTAAACTCTTCTCTAATTACGTATTACGTTGCTGGCTTGTATGTACCGCCTGAATTATCAAGAGACGATCTCAGGTTTTTGAGGTGTACGAGAAGGGATGTTTTAATCCAAGGCAGTATTAATGAACACAACTAAGTCCTATACATCTAAAGAGATATATTTTATACTGAGAAGGTTTTACTTTGAAGGAGGATTTGTATTGTAGTTCTACTGTTGGGGAGCCAACTTGATGAAGTAACTGCCCCACGTATGGTACAAAGTTTCCGGTGGCCTTCGCCCCAAGTTTACTTTCCAGTGTCCTTTTATGTTTCTATAAATATTATATATATTTATGTTTGCCTCGGCTGCGTCAGTATTAATTTGTAGAAACATGCATCTCTTAGCAGGGGGTGATGCTGCTAAAGAATGTAGGCTTACACAAATTATAATTTTTACTTCATTCCTTTTATTAATCCTTCACACGATTAAATAACACTTCACTGATATAGAGAGCTGTGAGATTATTTATTAATTACTTGCACCTTTTAACACGTAAACTTTATAATATTCTCGCCGTAATGAATTTTATATGTCTCACAGGATTCGTACCGAGCGAACAAACTGCTCAGGTACGTTGCCTTCTAGCGACTGGCGTTTACCGCTTAAATTTGTAAATTTTTCTATTTCATGTCTCTGATTGGCTAATTTTACTCCGATAGAATACTTTCATTTAACTTTCAGCTTTTCTGTTGTTGATTGGCTATTTATAACTGTTTTAAATATTACATTATTGTTTCCAAGAATTACTAGTAGCATTATTAAACTTTCCAATTTATTTTTGCCTCAAAGTTGCCTCATTGTTAGCAAATTTCGGCCTTTATTCTCATAGCTCCAACATTATTAAATTACTTAATACATTCACATAACATTATTATACATGTACATAATAATAAACATAATACAATGACTGTAACATACATTTTTTATATTATATTATACTTATATCGCTTTAAGGCGGGCTGTTATTTTTATATTATATAATTGGACTAAAATCATTTGTGTGTTAAAAATACTGCCTCAATACCTACTCAGCTTTGAGAACGTCTTAAAAAGTAGAAGTTTTGAGAACGAACATTCATAATGTTAATTATCGTAACTTCTATAATAAATTAATATTTTAATACAGTTTTAGCGTTATAAATTGATAACTCAACGCAGCACGGAGTATGACTGAGGACTGTGTTCTTGAAGAGTGATGACCCAAAAGGGATGATCAACGCTAGCAATTAAAAACAAAGTATTGCTAGCGATGTGCAATACGCGAAGGCATTAATGTGCAGATTAATGTGCACATCGTTATCTGCAAATCACTTTCATATGTGCATGTAAAAAGTGGTCTTACTCTCCTCTAAAACATTTCAGGCAGCAACATCTGAAACAAATGCGACACTTTCCCATGCTAGATTACTTACTATATGTAGTACATACCTATATCACCATACGAACCCCCCTCGCTCTCTCTATCTGTTTGCCTCTCTCTCTCTCTCTCTCTCTCTCTCTCACACACACACACAAATTGATATACTGTATAAACATTTTCGGCGGAGATAAGACTGTAATACATTTTATAGTCGGCGCCAATCAAGAAAGGGATTGACAGTTGCTAACCACGTGGCGGAAAGCTTTAAATGAATGAGAGGGGATGGATACGTCATAGGGTCATCATAGCAACGATTAGAAGGACCAATTAGAACTAAGACGTCTCGATAGCAACGAAAGACGCAAAAACCTTGTTGCCGATATTGTAACACGTGATTAGCATGACGTGCCTAGCGAGCGACCGTTCCAGTAACATGAACTGCACGTCTTATCTTCTGCTGTCACTGCAGTTATAAACAATGCCTTCCTTTAGCCACAGCTTGCAATGTGTTTGCATCAGTTTAGATATTGCCTTTATACTGACAATTTATTTTGCAACATTTTGTACGGTTATTTGCTTTGTGTTTGATCCGTGTATCTGTGCGTGTCTTGTGAGCATTTGCAAATTGTGCTAACGCTTTTAATGGATATTTAACAATATCCAAAAATAGTAACAAAGACAGCGAGCCGAACGAAAAATTGAGCTTACTGGATAACCGAATAAAACTTCGTTTGGTAAAGGTATCCCAATTAAAGGAGGAACGCGGTAAATAATATTCTCTGTGAGAGAATCACCAGCATTTTCCTATTAGAATAAGTATCAATATTTCACAGGCATGTTTCCTTTGTTAACGCAGATCTTTACACCGATATAGCCTTACATGTTCTATCCTTTGTATGTAGATTCATTATTTTATGTCTTCATATACGAATATAAACAATACCCGCCCTACAATGCAGGCGCAACCCAATCGCCTTTGCACACTTAATTCTAACGTGCTCTCCACGTGGTCGCGATAAGCGGCAACGCCGCCTCTATCTTTCCGCGAAATGTGATTTCCTTTCTTCATTGGCAGAGAGTATAATATACCATTCTATATGATATGGCATGTGTCTATTAATCTAGAGAAATTGCGTTATTTCCATCAGGAATAAAACCAATAGTTCCCTAGTACATGGACGTTGTACAACAGTAATGTGATGAAGATATACACATATCAAGAATACACACTGATGCTACAAATAGCAGGCTGGAGGAAGTCTTCTGTTGCACGAACACTGTATCAACAACGATTTCCTTAACATCGTTTGCCTTCGCGCCATGCGTTTCAGCGCGCATTTATGCTACTGGAGACGCGATACTCAACGACTTTGCGTGTACCAAGGATACAATCAAGGCTGATTATTATTGATGGGCGTCACGAAGATATCTGAATTTATTTCGCGAAAGCCTCCAACTCGCACCTTAGTATCAGACAAGCCACAGTCAATTTAGAATTCAGTGAGACTTTCGTTCATCGCATAAAGCAAGGACAGAAGTGACAGTTATACAAACCTTAGCTGTTTCAAGTGATACTAGAAAATGCAATGATACTTTATCAATGACAGCCGGAATTCATCTGCCAAGTTCTTCTTTGTACAGATCTTGACCATTACTGTTGACGAAGCCTGTCACAACAGGGTGTGCTGAGCAGATCACAATCTTGGAGGATTCTTTGAGCTGCATATCCAGATTCGGTGAAAGCTGGATTATAGGGGATCGTCTTATTGGACCGGCCTCCCTGGAAGGGGATCTCAGCGACGAACGTTTGTTGGACTTTCTGCATGTCAATAAACGTTCCGTAATGCACTCAAGGCCGTCTTCGTAAACGCGCACATTCTCACTCAACTCTAGAGAAAGAGCGCGGTTGCCAAATGTCGTTTTTTTCTACAATATATTAAACTCACAAATAAAGCTCTTAGAGTACCCATCGAAATACTTAAAGAAATACTTATTCTCTCCATCCATAATTTCATTTCATAATGATAACCTGATTAATATGAGAGAAAACCAGTCATGAACTTGATAAAGGTAACATTGATTAGAAATACCATTTTAACTCCCAATAAACGCAAAAGATAAAAGTTTATTGAAATAAAAACGAGCTTATGGAGTGTACAAGTGCCTTGTTCGAGCTTAATGAAGCTTAGTTGAAGTTTTAGCCCCTTTTCCTTCCTCCCTCTCTCATCTCTCTTCCCCACCAAAAGAAAAGAAAAATTAAAGTGAGAGAAGTACATGTGCTGTTTTCTTGTTAGTTGAATCCAGATAACAGCAAAGGACTCAGCATTTCATAGTTTGCTCACCAAAATACTTCCCAACTTATAGCATGGAATTCATCTGAATGGAAGTGTTGCCATAGCTATCTATTCTTGAATTCCGACCTCTTGTTAACATGGAAGGTCGCGGTTCATAAGGTTGCAGATGGCTTAGCCTCAAGAGTAGCTTGGCTTGCAAGGAGTGGCATTGGTTGCTATGCGACACAGCGTGACGCAGATACAGATAGATATAGTACCTACGTGAGAACATCACAGCTTGCACACATTGCTGTTATTGTTGTCATTGACAGTTGAGAGTAAATACTGTATTCCATCGTTACATTTTCAGGTGTTCACTGTGGTTAGGAGAAGTTATTTATAGTAAAACTGATAAAACAAAAGAAGGGACATGCTGATCAGTTTGTTTTTCTTTCTTTTATCTTTGGCTGTCGATGCGATGTATTTACTTCTAATCGGATCCTGAACAGCAATAATAAAATACGGTCATTTTGATAAAAAGAAAAGCAGTACATTTTCGAACGCCCTCCATTGAGATTGCCTTCCAAGCAGCGCATTCTTAAAAATAATGAAAAATTGGAAGTCGTTGAGAGGTGGCTATTTGCAGAAAAAGGTACAATTATGTGGTTGTCTTCCGATCAGGTGTTTGGGTTAGATTATCGGTAGGAGGTCGGTGCCTTTGTATTTTTCTTCTGGGGTTAGCTTTCATCCCGAAAAGACAAACTGGATGTTTAGAACACAGTTTTATAATATAAATTTTTGTAACATGTTACTTCCATTAATGTTCTAATCCATGTATTATTTATGGCTTATAATGTTGTTCTATATATCGAACAATTTTCAAGCGAGTTTTCCAATTTGTTTCGACCCTATTTCTGAAGTTTTAGTTCCTTCTTTATTGTTCTTACTCCGTCCCGAATGAATACACGATGTGAGGTAACATAAACAGAAGAGACTCCTCCTCATTCCCTGAATCTAAATAAAGGCCTTGTGATTTAACTTTGAGAATTAATTAAATGCTGGTAAAACATTACATCACTATGATGTGGTATATAATGCTTGTAGCGGCAAATGATGCAGCATAATCACCTAGGATAGGAAAGATAGGACTAGGAGCGGAAGGGGACTTAGTACCTCAACCTTCGCAGATCTTTTGTACCTAGGCCCCTGACCTAGGCGCCGCTGGGAGGGAGCGTTGAGGTGAGCGGAAAGAGGTGAGGGCGATCGGACTGGGAGACACGACAGCAGAGGGTGAGGTGCCTACCGTTTACAGATTTAAACTCCCCGGATGACAGATGGTGTAGCCGGCTCCCCCCCCCCCGTGGGCTTAGATTCCCTTGGAGGGCCCTGGTCCCGGAGATTGCCCCCATTCCGGGGGAAAAGGTTTTACTTAGAGCATCCCTTTCCCCTGTTATGCACATGCCGAGATCTCCCGCCGACACTTGCAACCCTGAAGGAGACCAGTCATATGAAAGGTGAAGTGAAATGAGAATAGAAGTTAAATGGAGGGACAGGAAATTCGGGGGATGCAATGATCCTTCCTAGCATTCCCCTAGGGACCCGTGGAAACCCTCGAAAAACCCATGGGTCAGAAAGTCCGGCCGAGGGAATCGAACCCACGACCTGCCGAACGTGGGCAATACTTCACCTCTTGAGCCATCCCCTTCGGTAGCATAATCACTTACTGAAGCAACAGCAGCAGCAGTTTGTTTACTCTTGTAAAATACAACAATGCCATGGACCTCATTGTCGTACATGTTTTTCCTGTCCCTACAATCTAACAAGGTGTGTGTAATGCTAAATATATACTTACTATATATAAATATGTACTAGTATGCACTATAATACATACACAATGAAAGAAGAAAGAAAAAAAGAGGGGAAAAATAATAGCAGGAATTATAATTATACTATTACAAATATATATAGTGCTCCGACCCTTAAGAACTCGCTTTTATGTAGCGACCCTCCTCTTACGTTCTCCAGGGCAATTAACCTCCTTTGCCGGATCTTAGACAAACAAGAACCCCTTTTATGATACCCGCGTCCAACATTACATCCAAACAGGCCTCCATTCCCTACTGGACTCCAGAAACTGTGGTGTATATACTGTTTTCTTAGTAATTCCGTTTCCCTGCACTGAGCCATGTTTCCCTTTCACCACAGAGTGGACATATTCTCACTCCGGTGTCATCAGTTAATTTGTTACCTTTCTAGGCGCCCCATCTTAGCCGCGACAAAGCACTTCTCTCCTGTTGCGTACAGTTATCTATATATGTAGGTCTCCTTCCCCCAGTCCCGCGCTATTTGGCACTGTTAAGTGAAATTTTAACCGTACACTGTGCTTCTAAATTCTGTCTGTCAATATCACGTAGACGTTTCTGAATTATCTTCCATCCACTACGTCCCATGTCCCTCCCCTGTAGCCAAATGTACCCCATTCCAATTCCTTCTAAACGCAATTTCGTTGCACAACACGTACCCCACCCTTCCCGTACTTGCTCCCTGAAAGACACCACGCGTAGAAGTGCCTAATCTCCTCGTACTATGCGTAACTAGTACTTAAGTGGCCTTATTTTTAGATGTATGAATTTCAATATATAAGCCGAACTCTGTAAGAACCCCAACATTTTCAGTGTGCCTCCCCACCTGTAGAATTCGCTTCAGAAAATGCGTTTGGATTTGGTTCAATTTTTCAATCTTTTCTAACCCCAAATTTCTGCCCCATATAACAAACTACACCTAACAAAAGCTCTGTATACCATCTCCATTGTCCTCGTGTGCGATGCAAAGTTAACTTGAGACCATTTCATTGAGTAATGTAACACAAGTTGCACACTAAATATTTCGACCACACTTTATACAAATGCTCTTTTTTGTTAGTCAAGGTTCAGAATTTTGATCGGTGGCATTAAAAGTTAAACTCAAGAAATTAAGAAAAACCTTGCTTGATTGTTCAGTTGTTATTCCTCTTATAGAAAGGTTAAATAAACATGTACCCAACTCCAGAAGAGAGAGGGCGAGGGCGAGGGCGAGGGCGAGGGCGATGGCGGCTGACCCCGTAGCTCAGTCGATACAGCACCTGCCTGCTGTGCGAGTGGTCCCAGGTTCGATTCCCGGCTGGAGCGGTGGGGATTTTTCTCTAGCCAAGATTGTTCCCTATCCTCTCCAGAGTCTTGAAGTATGAATGAGAGTGTGATACAATGATAAAAACGCCAAAAGTGCAAGAAACCACACGACAAGAGAATACGATTTAACGCCATTGCCGACAGGCAACAAGTTCCAAAGGAAAGGCCGCCAATAAGACTTATGTAGTTAAAGGTGGGCTATAAATGGAACTAAAAAGAGAGAGAGAGAGAGAGGTGACACTGATTTTGATATAGACTGACCATTCGTCTCTTGGTCAAAATAAGACAGGTCGAAAGTATCTTTTCGGGTGTTTTTGTACCCGAAAACATATCCGTCCAAATTTAACCATTAGGCAATATTGTCTTGGTTACGGTAAGGTAAAACATATTACTTTTTAGAAAAGTTACCGGGCTGCAATCGAGTGCACCGGTAATCGCGTATTCTTCGGTGTTAGTTACATAATACTGCAGCGCCCGCACTGCTTACAAAATAATTTTAGTGTTGGCTGGCATAAGCAGATGCCGTAAAAATACATGTGCAATTTATATTCATTTTATCATTTATGGTCAGCCTCAGCGTCCAAAACATAGTTTTTACGTTACATGAAGGAAGCGTTTTATTTATTATAAATTGATGGATCGAATATGTACTTTACAGATCGTCGATAACATAAATGAAGCTGTAGCCCACGAATAAAGCTGAATGGCTCCTCGAGCAAAGTTTTACTGTGAACAGGAAAAAAAATCTGATGTGTTACACTCACATGACTTTTTCTACTCTTGTACAAACTATTTTTACAAACGCTTATTCTCCATATGCTTCATGTTAATCTAGATGTTAATCTTATTGCGAATTTTCTTGTAGATGCAAGGGGAATATGGTAGGCTTTAAGCGATAGTCAAATATTTTAAGAGCTGGTTGCTATGAGGAGCATTCCATTCTGTTTGTATGTCCAGAACATAAAAAAACGAGTAAGCAATTCCCATTTAAGAAAAATTATAACTACTGGAAAATTTAAGGGAATAACAAGCAATATCTCGAAAATGGTTCACTAAAAAATGTATATGACATAAATTGTGTATTTTAACGCGATCTACATTGTTTGCGTAGTAAAATTTTGTCTATCTCTTATCGTTTACCAGTTATGCAAATGCCGTTCACAATGAAGAATACTTTTGGAGACATTCCCAGAAAATTCAAGATATACATTCCATTTGTCATGAAAATATCTTAAACATATGACATTTTAATAAAAATCGTTAGAGCCATTTTTGAGAAAATTAAAATCTAGGGTCGGGGATTTTCGTGAAAACCTTCTTGTCGCATCTCTGGAAGATACTGAATCTAAATACCAAGTTTGGTGTTTATCCAACTGTTCGTTTCTGAGTTATACTGTTCACAGACACACACACACACACGGACATGTTTCCAAAAATGTTTTTTTTGGATTCAGGGGTCTCAAAACATGTATTTCCGGTGAAATCTCGATATTGAATTTTTTGCGTGGAATACAATACTTCCCCTACTTACTATACGTAGTAGAGAAAGTAATATATTTCGTATCAAGGTAGAGCACTTAGCAGAAAGATTGAGAGTCAGTGCACAATTAATTAATTAATTAATTAATTAATTTCTGAAGCTGAGCTCGGATTATGACTTAAAGGTACATCTTGGGTTTCAGGCGAGTTAGCTGGCACCATACAAAGCTTAAGTCTAAAACACATCAAAGTACGCTGAAGACAAATACCAAGATACGTAATTGACTCGCAATGAAGAAAGAAAGAAAACAACGTATAAGAAAATCAGAGAGCGTAATGCAAATCTTCATCACTGTGTTCTGCATTAAGCGTGTTCCCTTTATTAAGAGAACAATTCAATTAAGGGAACGTCAATAACAAGGTAATATGTTTAATTCAAATTACAAATGCTGATTTACGTGATAATTGCTTACACGTCTCCATTACTAAATCCACTTGCGGTTTAGAATTTTGAAATGTGCTCGATACAACGCTTGAGAAGAAAGAATGATCACTTCCCAGGTCATTAAAATTTGAAATTCACGGACAAAAGAGAAGAAAGAGCTGACAAAAAGAGAAATACGTAGCTCAAAGAGCTGCTAGCCATAAGTGTTCAGTGGATCGGTTAGCCACCAACTAACTCAGTCAGGCAAGCCAGGACCAAGACTCCGAACAAAAGGGCTAGCGAGCAAACCTAGGCGTAATGCAAGAGTCCCGCACTCTGCATTCTAAACTAGAGCTGACCAAGACTACAGAGGGCACAAAAGAAAGGTGCCCTTAACAAGTTCAGAGAGCGAAAAAATGCGCAGTATAATCTTTTTTCACTCGTCCGCTGGCATGTATGTCCCTAGAAGCGAACTTATTTCTCTAGTATGTGGAATATATAGTTGTTTCGAAACTGTTTTAAAAAGGGAGGGTTAGGAGTAGTCAGACGGAGGGGCATCGAGTAACTGGAGCACAGCACCGCAAGTAGGCCATAGTGGGCGTTTTGTGCTTCCAACGTGACCCTGGGAGGAAGGGAGAAAAGGGCGGCGATCCGGACAACGATGTGCCTTAGCGATTCCAACATGACACCAATCCTGACGCCGGCTAGCCCTGCCCCAACCACCCGCAACCTAGGGTGGTTGAATAGACGAGATAACTCCCAGGAAGGAAGGAGGCTTATCTTGGCAGTCCCGCCAAGCGCCAGGGAGAAATATTTCCATAGCGCAAATTCCACAACCTTGCCGCAACATACTAATCGCCGTCGCCTGGTCATACAACTCTGAAACGGATGAGGTGATGCAGCTGAAAGGAAATGATGGACCGCAAATTTGCGATAGAAAGGGAACAACCACAGCATTCGCCGACCTGGGAACACCACAGAAAAAACACATGGTCAAAGTGGCTGGTCCAACGGGAATCGATCTCGGGACCTCCTGAGTGCGAGGTGAGCCTCACACCACAGAGCCAGTTCGCTCGGTTGGGGGGTAGTTAAGATTATCCGAGAACAATCAAATTCTGAAAAACTTGAAGAAAGAAACTCTCTCTGCTATTTTGGGTGACGGTAATACTCGTTTCCATTTCGCCCTTCTCTCACATAAGAGGTTCATGAATGTTTTTCTGAAATAGCAGGTTAGTTACTTTCCAATCGACTCACTTTCAACAGGTAGAGAGGCAGGTGCGATCAATGACGTGAGTATCCTACAGGTTGCCGCCCTGTCTTATTCATACCGCCGCCTCTGAATGTTTCAGGCGGCTCTGTCTTCTTATTCTCGGCGAAGTGTCGAGAGAACACAAGCCCCAGGCTTCCGTCAAAGGGCGGAGTAATTATCAGCCGCTCCTTACCATAGGGATGCACTGCAAGGACTGGTCTTAGAATGCTAACAGATCAACAAATGCAAAGCTAAGAAAGTCTTTCGAGAGGAAGAAAAATAAAGAAAAGTTTGATTTGGATCCATGCATAAGATTCCAACGTAAAGTTACTCATCTATTCCACGTGAAAGTTGGTTAATCACATTATAAAGCGAAAAATCGGATGCGCAACAGTTACACGACGGTCAGTACTTAATACCGATCCACTGCTATTACACTCTTTATGCAAAATACACCATCTTCTATACACTTGTCTATTACGATAAGTGCTGGACTGTAGGTCAAGATTTTGTTAGTAAAGAGATAATGTAAAAAAAAAGTCAGCCCACAGTTTAAAACTACTAAATAAATGACCTACCAAAGTAAACACAGCCTTGGAAGTGTAAACACACAACAGCGAGTATTTCGGAAACGATCGATGATGCGAAAAAAATGCCTTCGATCAAAAAACACTGTTTTAATGAGAAATACATTTTGCGCTTGCATGTCTTTAATTGTACCCAGATACTCAAATTTGATGAGAATAAATTAGAGTTTGCAGACAATATAAGATATATGTTTTATTTGTTATACCAACATGTAAAATGTGCAATATTTTCATGAAAATTGTTGCAGCTACTTTTGATAACTTAACATCACGAACATTTTTATTATAAAAGATGATTTGAGGTAGTGAGAATTCTCGGAAAATTTTAGCCTTCTATTCTTAACAAAAACCCCTATACACGAGCTTTGGTATTGCTTCGACATGTATTTTTAATTATGCTGGTCACTGTCATGAACAATCAAAACACATACACGGACCATTTTCTACAACTTATTTTAAACCACGGAACTTCAAAATACGTGTTTCCGGCGAGATCACAATATAAAAATCCTGTATAGACTGCAATACTTCCTCTACCTTAGATAACTGGTGGAGGAAATACGTATATTACTTTACAGATATCAAATGCAACTTTCTCTACCTATTTCAATCTATAGCGATTTTAGAGATTGCACACATAAATTGTTGTTATTATATCCATTTTATGCTATCCACCAATCATTTTTGTGTAGAAATATTTACATTTTGTTGGATAGAAATTTTTTTTTGAAAGTTTGACACCTGTTTATAAGGCAGTTCGATATATTACATCTCATGAGAAAGAAAAACATGGAACTCAGGATTTCAAATTATGAAATCTGGGATAATCTTTAAGAAAATGGCGAACCTTTTTGGGAACCGTTAATGATACATAGAATTTCTTAACTATACAGGATGCAACATTTCTGAGGAAACATTTCTGACAGTAAAATAGAGAAAACGCTAATAAACTCGGATTCTAAAATTAATATTATGTAAGAAAATCTGTTAAATTTGATATAAAAGAAGCGTCATTTGGGGTGGTTACCCTTGTTTTGTTTACTGAACTATAAATGTCAACAACAAGCAAAATGAGACCTAAAATTAGATATCCTGATTTTAAAACACCGATTAAAAGTAGTTTGTTTCTTACAAAAATTAATTTTAAGATACATTTTTGTTAGAGCTTTTTATTTAAATGTAAGAAACGGTCGGCCTTAGCGATTTACTTGTACTCTATTCATTTAAATGAGATCTACGTTTCCTCTTGTAGTAACTTTGTATGTTCTAAATTATTTTATTTGTAATGTACTTATGTATTTCAAAGCGTGGCATAAACAAAATCGCTACGAACATTTTTGAGAAATAAAAACAATACTTTTTTTTCACGCGCGTGGTTGGTTGTTATGGAGAAATATTGCTAAAGAGGAGGATACCTGACTTCCATAGCAAATTATTGGTACAGAGTCTTCAAATTGCATTTGGGAACTGTGTTGAAACAATGTTTAATATATAAAAAGAAATCTTTACTAAACGCGGGATGGGCAGAGAGTTAAGGAGCTACTCAGAAACAACTAGTTAAGGATATATATATATGGATGTCCCTTGGGAATAATATTAGGAGTTTTTTGAGAGAAGCAAGGAGATATTTTGAATACAGAGAAATCCAAAAGATGATGAGTAACATAAAGAGTAAGGTTTTATTAACCATCTGCGTTAAAATAAAACAGAATTAGAAGTAAGGATACCTATATAAGTCAGCAAATAAGAAACCAAAGTATTGGTTTGGATGGGGCAGATGTATGGAAACAGAAAGGGTTTCGAAAAATGAGTTTATCCTTTATTCGAGTGGAAGTAAAGTATAGAATGCATAATATTTATTGTAGACTAGAATAATAAATTTCTTTAGATAAAATGGAGAAATGCAGACAAAAGTTACAGTAATGGAGAGGATAAGAAATAGTGCAATAAACTTGGCGATTTCTATACAATGTGAAAGGTTCGTATGGAAAGTAAATAGTAAGCGGAAATAAGTGAGCGTAAGGCCTGGAAGCATTACTCAAAGCTGTGCTTGAACTATTACAAATTATGTAGAATATAGAATCTCAAATGTATAAACATTAGATTATAATACAAATACCAAATTTTGTAGTTCTTCCTGGAATGTGACGCTCATACGCGCACAGAAACACACTCTTACCGACAGATTATTTTACTTCTAAAAATCAGAGGGCTTTAAGATGTCCATTACCAGCTATATTTAAGTATAGCTATTTGGACCTAGAGCAATACATAATAAGCCTGTGGCCAGAAATACTTCCGGGATTTTGAATCAATAACGTTTTCGATGATGCTAATGTTTAGATTTGCAATGCAAAGAAAAAAATTAATTAAGAGATTTGCTTTTTATTTATGGAAACTAAATCATTAATACAATCATTCCGTTATTCACTCCATGCATGTATTAATTTACCGTGACTACCGTACAATAAAAGTTTTGAGAAGCAGACAATAGGGAATCGAATTCTCTGATACATTCAGAAAGTGCTTGCGTACTATGGTAGCGGACTCAAATATGAAAAACAGATGATAATAGAGCCGAAAAAGGGGAACAAAATGAAAATTTTTTTTGCCGTTTCCCTTAAAGCTTTCGAGAAAATAAATAATTTATCATGGAGCATGCAAAAACGCTGAAATATTTTTTCCTGAAGCATTAAATAGCTTTTTCGTCGTTGTTAGTATTAACTCTTAGTGATGCGAAATCCAATTTCATCAGAAGTTATACGTATATTTATGTAACATAAACGCCTTGTTAGTAGGCAACTACTCTTACTGCTTTGTTGCGCATGTAGGGTGAGAGCATGGCGCAACAGTGAAGGTTAGGTTGACTACTATGCGTAGGATGGTTTTGATCCTTTCCCTTCTTCTTTGTTTTTTGTGGTATCACCAATTGGAAGGTATTCAGTGCTTTACAATATTTTAGTTTGAAATTCTGATTAAAATCACGAACAAAGAGGGCTTCAAATATTAAGTTAAACGAAAAGTTGGTTGGGTGATTTTATGTAATAACAGTCAATAACAGCCAAGAGTCCTTTGACTATGGATGTAATATCAAGTTTCTGGTAATACAACCAGTACTTCGTTGCAACATAATTAATGTATAATTGTATAAAGCATGAAGGCATCGTTGGATTCTTATTAAAAATTGAGTTTTACTTATGGACGCTCATAACTGCTGTGGTCTTAGCGTCCCATTCTATATTGAGCGTGAAAGACCGGTAATTTTACTCATAGCCTCTTTATCACGTTTGAGGTTCTTTTACGTACCGTAAATCTACGACACGGGATCACCGGCTTTACTTCCCTTCCGAAGGAAGCCATCCAAAAATCGCCCTCCGCCGGGTTTGAACCCGCGACCTTGGGAACTAGAGGCTAGCATGGTAACCACTACACCACGGAGGACAACGGATTGTTATTATTTTGTTATACATTAGGAGATTATAGTAGCTTGTTTGACAACAATTAATGAGAAACTTAGAAGGAAGATGCAGTAGTAAACGTAAATAAAATAAAATAAATGGTTTGTTTGTTAACGACATTGTCAATTGCCGGGATCGTATCAGCGTCGCCGGTGTGCCGGAATTTCGTCCAGCAGGAGTTGTTTTAAATGCTAGTAAATCTACTGACATGGGGCTATCGCTTTTAAGCACACTTAAAAACCATCGGTCTGGGCCGAGTTTGAACCCGTGACCTAGTGGTAAACCTGAATGTGTTAAAATGGTAAATGTGTAAAATTGTAAAACAAACTTAAAAACTATCAGTGTGGGCTGGGTTTGAACCCGCAAACTAGTGGTAAACCTGAATGTGTTATCATGGTAAATGTGTAAAATTGTAAAGCACACTTACAAACTATCAGTCTGGGTTGGGTTTGAATCCGCGACCTAATAGTAAACCTGAATTTGTTGAAATGGTAAATATTCAAAAGGGTAACTACGGAACCAGAATGCATAATCATGATGCTAAAAGAAAATTAGCACGATGGTAACGTGAGGTGAGACTTGCCATTGTAAACTGGACTTTTTTACGTAGGTATGTTACTCAGGGAAAGAAAGAGTGAGAACGAGAGACTGTGGTTAACATTTCAACCTCCCTGCCTCTAACAATGTCCAAAATGTTAATTAATGTAAATTTATAAACATTCCTTTACAAGGTAAATGTAAGAAATGACGAAATGTCCTGTAAGTTACATGTGCAAGTTCTGAAGAGATATTTGCAGTAAATCCGCTAAGAAATTATATTATTGCTATTCTCAGAACATGGTGATTATATTTTTCCACCTTGATGTATCCTGAAGATATAAAAATTCAGTATATGTTATGTAGATCAAACCACTTTCAACATAATGTTTATCTTCAGTAAGAAAAATAAGATGCCAATCGGGACATAGTATGATAAGCATTGAATGTAACCAAAAAAGTATTTTGTCTCACCTTGAATATGTATGTATAATTTCAATATTAAGTAATGCATATATTTTCTTTGAGAAAAATTTTCCGTACTTTGCACCGAATAATTCAACTGTAAGAAAATGCGGCTTTGATATTTTTTCCCTGGACAGCTTTACCCCATTATTGCACTAATCTCAGAAATCATCGTTTTAAAATATAAAGAAGAGTACTTTATGTTTCTACAAATACAAGCGGAAAAAGAAATCTTATTTTACTGCTCTGTTGTTAATTATGGGATTATACATTGCATTCTACAGAGTGTAGAGTATGTAGTTTCACTGTAAAGTAGCAGTATCCTAGAACACTCTTTTGAGATTACATAATTAGACATTTGTTACTTTTTGGCACTGACGCATAAATACTATAGATTATACAATGATTTCAAAAACATCTCAAGTTAAGACATTAAATGTTTTCAGGAGACAAATACCTTTTCTGTATAGCTTTCCCTATCACGCACCTAATAGGTCAAGGAAGATTTTACTATAAATACGTTGTGAGGCCCTTTGAATAAAACAAAATTAGAGAAAAGTCCATTCGTGTGTCTATGAATGTGTGTGTGTGTGTGTGTGTGTGTGTGTGTGTGTGTGTGTGTGTTTGTGTGTGAACACCTTAACTTAAAGATGAAATGTCGGATGAATACGTGGTATTCAAAGATATACCAAGGAATTATCACAAAGAGATTCAAGAAAATTAATCTACCCCATACTACCCTTTACATGAAACATTTTTCGAAATTTTTGATTTTATCAAAAATGACTCTAACGACTTTGAGTAGAACACCATGTATTTAAAATGTTTGCATCAAAAATGTACATCTTGAATTTTCTAGGAAGAGCCTGTGAAGTCCACTTCATTCGGAAAGGATTTTGTATAATTTTGTTTACCTGGTAAATCTTAAGGGATAGACAAAAATGTACTACACAACAGTTATAAAACTCTTTAAAGCACAATTTATTTCAAATAAATCAGCCATTTCGGAGATAACCGTTATTATTAGTTTGAATTTTTCAATACTTTTTAGTTTTTGTAAAGTGCTGTCGCTCTTCAATTGTGTCATGGAAGGAGTACCTTTAGAATTTGAGGACCAGCATAAAGCGTTCCGCTTTGACTATCGATTCGGCTTTCTCATCCTCATTTTACCTATAATGAAATGTGTAATAAAATTTATTATGCAAAGATTTGTCTCTATTAACACGAAGTAGAAAGAAAAAATAAATTTTATAAAAAGTAGTTTTAGAAGCCACATAAAAATAAACCTTAGTGAGTAGAGAAAGTAATGTGAATGTTATACATATTTTTACACTAGTTCTTCAAACTAGAATTATTCAGCACCCCTACATTAGTCAAGCATTTCATCAAGAATCCTAGTAATGACGAACCACCTAAGACTCATCTACCATCGAGGGTTGTTTAAAATAGGTTATTTATTTTGGAATACTTTTGAAATATTGAACAATCATTTTGAACTCTGCGGCGGTACCATGGGGTTGCTGTGTGCCGATTTGGCGGCACGGAGTTTGCAGGAATGTTCCCGGGTTCGATGCTAGCTCAGAGACTCGTATGGATCTTGAATCTAGAGTTGGTGGTTAATACGACTGGTTCATTTTCCTTCCCGTTTATTTCCCGTCACCTTTTTAATATCCCGCCACTGATATTACCTCGCCACACACGCACACGCACACGCTGTGCTTCATACAATCGTCCCTATCCACCGACACTCACATTTATTTTCAGAAGTACCTACCTCCACGGTAATACCATGAACAAGTGTTTACTAAACTCTCATATTTCTTTATTTTAAATTTCCTATCTCTCCATTTCACTATCACATGATTTATACCTTCTTTATTATTGGATGCCTGGGACTATGAGAGTACTAACCCTTTCTACACATCCGATTTTTAGGGTACCTAACGGTACACTAACAAAGCGTATCAGCTCTCACTTGGCTACAATTGAGAGGTCAAAACCAACCCCGTTTCCTGCCTACTGCTGGCACTGTCTTTTCAACCCACCGTCTTTAACTTTACAGTATTATTTAATAATACCATTCTAATTGTTATTAATATTTATTTTCCCTATATTTATCATTTTATATTTAGCTACGCAGAAGGTACTGTCTCAACTCACGCACGTCTTACTCCGTTAATGAATCTTTTTGACATTTATCTTTACAGGCACACCATAGAAATAGGAATATTTAATATTTTTAAACAAATATAATGCCAAATAGTTGTAAATTACCTCTTTCAATTTTCACCGTTTATCCTTACGAAGTTGTTTGAACGCTTTTCTGTTAACTATCCACATTAGATGGATAATTAGATCTAACGGGCGACTTTATAAATTTCACAGAATCAGGACTTAACTACTTCTCTCGAAATTAGTTGGTCCAGTGTATGGAAGCGGAATGCAAATTTTTTTAGTTGTCATAGGAAACGACACAATTCATACCATATGATGTTACGAAAAAATTCTCTGGGACTTTGGATGTTTTCGAAATCGCCGTCTCTAGAAACGAAAATCGGCGGTAGGTTGTAAATCTCTCTCTCTCTCTCTCACTCGCTCATACACACACACACCACACGCGCGCGCACACGCACGCACGCACACACGCACGCAGGTACACGATAAGTTACGAGTTAAAATATTAGCCAGGATACTATGATATTTCTGAAAATTCATAAGAACGAATTTAAGTCAACTATAAACTAATATTAATCTCTAACTTACGAGACAGATTGTTAAATATTTTCAGGTGATAAATCATATTTACTTTTTCTACCGTTTGCTTAAGGTAAGTACTGCATTCAACCCGAAAATTCCATATCACAATTTCATCGAAATAATCGCTTTGAGGAACCATGAAAAAGTGTTAAAATAAGTCTACACGTGTATATACGTGTATGTGAGTGTGCGCACGCGTGTATACGTTTGGGTATATCATATGTGTGTATGGTGTGAAAGAGAACGAGAAAGAGAGAGAAAGAAAAGAAAGGAAAGAGAGAGAGAGAGAGAGCACGCGAATTGGGCTTATTATCTTAGTGTTACGATAACGTTTACTGAAATATGGATTTACCTTCAACACATCTGTTTGTTCATTTCCAATACGTCATTTAAATACCATCATATCTCTCTTTCTTTGCTCCGACAAATGAAAATTACTTCGTTTCCTCGCTGGTTTCTAATTTTTACTGATGTAAGCAGTAAGTTGTCGACACTTTTAGATATAGATTCACGGATACATTTGCGTTTAAAAAAATTAAATATCTTGTAAAAAATCTAAAGATATACGCAAGTTCACTGTGCTTCAAAACGTATAGTTGATAAATAAAAAGTGAAATATCAGCGGCTTTCAGATATAATAAGTTATTTTCTTTTGAGTTTTATTGCTGACTAAGATAGCACTAATTCCAAAGAAAACTATTAGTCTGTATAAGGAAAATTAAAGGACCATGACATTTTATTGTTTAGCTTTAATGCAATTACAACTTTAAAGATAAGACAGTTTTAGAGTCGAAACGATGTGTTTTGCTGTATCAAAGGTAGATAGTTGAGGTACAGTTGAGGCAACGATTCCAACTAGCAATTTTACTAGGTATCGTATTTCACTTATAGTTAATTTGCTGCAATTTTATTGTATCTCTTCTTTTTACACCTTTCATCCCCGAATTATTGAGCACCTACCACATTTGATAACATCTCATAAATATACAAAGTTGGGCATGAACGCTTTATAATAGTCTGTAATTATCTATTGCTTAATATATTCTTGAAATCTTAAACACTTATAAAATTATTTTGGGATCCCATCGATGATACTACTACGTGCATAGTAAGTAGAGAAGATATTACATTGTACCCAAAAAATAGATGTAGATATTTTACCGGAAATGCAATCCAAAAAATAATTTTAGAGAAAGGTTCATGAGTGTGTGTATGTGTGTGTGAACAGTGTGCCTCAAAAACAAAAAGTCGGATAAATACAAAACATGGTATTTAAATCTTCCAAAGATGCAACACGAAGCTTATCAAGAAACCCCCCGCACCAAACTACCCTTTACATGGAACATTTTTAAAAAAAATTGTGATTTTCAGAAAAAAGGCTAAACGATTTTTTATTAAAATACCACGTATTAAAGGTGCTTGCATCACAAATAAAATGTATATCTTGAATTTTTTGGAAATACCATTTGAAGTCCTCTTCATTCAGAAGGAATTTTATGTAATATTGTATAACTGGTAAACTTTAAGCGATGACGAAAACGTAATGCACAAAAATGTGTATTTCTTTAAAACACACAATTTATATCAAATAAATTATTTTGTAGCATCAGTCATTTCCGAGATACCCGTTATTCGAATTTTGAACACCTTGTAATTTTTTTAAAGTCCTCTCGACATTCAGTTGTTTCTCGCGATTGCATGTAAAGAATATGGAAAATATACATCTACTTTCAGAATATAGCATCCAGTTCTTAAAACATATCACTGTCGCTATTTCCTTTGTATCTATAACAAAATCTGCAACGTAGCTATTTCTGCAAATGTTTATCTGGATTAAAATGATGTAGATAGAAAAATAAACTTTGGTAACATGTATGTATACTCATAATAAATTATATAGGATAGAGAAAGCCATATGAATGTAACACATCAAATTTTTAATACCTTCAAAACGTTAATATGGTCTCTTTTAAATATGTAGGATACATATTTATCTACCTCGTGGTGAAATGAATTGTCTGTCTAGCAATCCGTTAGGTGTTTGAATCTTCTGTGGGTTTAAGTTGCATGGTTAGGGTTTTATTCCGAGGGAAGCGTTTCAAAATACAAATTAAATATCAGTAGTTCATCTATGTCCCTCTAGTCTGGAATGTTTGAAGGAACGTAAGTATCTTGAACTGGCAGATATATAGGAGCTTTCATTTATTTGGGTAGAAATCTCATTGATCATCAACTACATCATTGTCATCATCAGTAGTTTGTCCTATCCATTCGTATATTTCTCTTCTTGAGTTTTATTTCTTGATAACCTATGCAAGTGTATACACATATTATATATATCGGGTAGAAGGGAGGTCATTACATTAATTTAAACCAGTTAGAATGTCATTATTTGGAATCTATTTTGTATGCTTCAGTTTTTTCTATGCAAATATTCTGCGGAGATATTTTAGGTTTTTCGAGAAAATATAACGCACATGCTGGCAACATTGCAGCGGCAGCAGATAGATAGCTGGGAGCGGGGTTGAAAGCTCCCTTTCAAAACCAGAAGTAGGTCAGCACGTAAACAAGTTTCACCTTCGCTTGGCGCGTGGTTCATGAATGTAGATAAACGTTTCGTATCTGTAACCTTCTAATAATTGCACTACATCTTCCAGTGACACATTTTGTAACCTAAACTCAGAATCTACGGATAATAATCAACTCGTTTTCAGCGTTAAACTTAAATGCGTCTTGATATTAATGAACAAAACCATCTTTCTTATATATAAACACAAAAGACCACTTAGTTAGGCTCTTACAAAAATCTACTAAATGTTACTTTTAACATGGACAGCAAAAGAATAAACAATGAACCAAATGATTCACAGATTCACAGCTATTGTTCAAAATGTCCACCTTTTGCGCACTTGTAAGCTTCACACCTTCGTAACTAATTACGTCGTACTCTATAAATACACTTTCATTGTAGCGTATTTCCTCCGCAGCCAGACGAATACGTTGTCTCAATGGTTCAACGTCAGTAATCATTGTAACATAGTGTTAGTTTTTTACACGCTCCTTTTCATATACCCCAGAAGAGAAAGTCCATAGGGTTCAGGTATGGCGATCTTTCAGGCCATTTAATGGGCCCGTGGCGTCCAATCTACCTGTTAGGAAACCTGTTCAGATGGTCACGAGCATTCCGAGTAATGTTTGGTGGAGCATCATCATGCAATATACACATGTTTATCCTGGTTTCTAAAGAGACATTTTCCAATAAGTCTGGAAGTATCTCTTGCAGAAATGTCAGATAATTAGCTCCGTTCAGCCAATCGGGGAGAACGTAAGCGCCTATGAGGCAATCACCAACTATTCCTATATACGTTTACAGCAAATCACTATTGAAAAGAAAGCTCCCTGATGCTGTGAGGGTTTCTTTCGCCCATGTATGGGTGTTACGAAAATTGAGAATGCATTTTTTTTGTTAAGATAGCTTCGTTTGTTGCCACAATTAATTGTGGCATATCAGCACCTTGTTCTAGGAACCAATTGACGAAATCTAGCTTAAGCGCGTAATCCGCTGCTGGCACTGAACCCGTTGGATATGATACCAACATATGATACGGTCGCAATAACTGTTCTTTCTGTGTCCTGAGAGCAAACCAATGGAACACACCGATCATGCGAGCTATTTCCTGACTACTGCTCCTGGGTTGTTCATCTACAAGATTTAAAATTGCTTTTCTCTGCGGCGACGGTATTTCGTGCTCGCTCGCCTTCGTGTGCTGGCTGTACGCTCCGTATGTCTAGGATCCGCTACGCGGTCAGCACAAACGTTCTTGGATTTGGTATCCTTCGGGCAGGAAACGTGTCCTGGTACAATCTGGCGACAGCAGCAGCATTCTGAGCAGTTTCCTTATACACTAACAGCATATCAAGGTACTCACGATTTTGAAATGCCTGGCATCTCTTAAAGCTTGTGCTGTACTTCTGATTATCCAGTAAACACACCTCGGGTTCTTTTATCACTAAACCTGTGAGTTTCAATGCGTAGTATGATGTTATCTAATAATAGCTCAACTTCTAGTGGAACTGACATAAACATGGTGTGCTTTTCAATCAGTGACCACGAAACGCTTATTGGACGATGAAGGCATTAATTCCATACTGTTAGTATAGGACAATAGCTACCAAGTTGTACTTGTCATTTCACAAAAATATTACACTACCCTTTTGTCGTGTTTTTATGGGTTAAGGGTTGTATGGAAAACAAAACTGCTAGTTTCCCTGCCTCTGAGTTCAGGTATGTTGTTTTGGTTACGTCGTGGAGCCGATTCTCACACGACTTACCTTGACCTAGCAACGTTGCCTGTCTCCGACCACATTACGTCTGCAAAACCATGTTAGGAAAATTATTTAAAAACCCTGTATGATGTCACTTAGTTACTACCGTAATTAGGTCAGAAATGCAGTGCTCTACCCATCTTACAAGTATCAAACTATTACCTTCATACATTCTCGTGGAATAAACCATCTAATTTGGAAAAACAGATTTTTTTCTAAAATCGGCTGATCACGGAACAAACTGCTATTATATATATTTGTTTGTAATACCTATATGAAGAACATATTAGAAGGAATGTAATACGTTCCCTTCCCCCTGTATATATGTAAAATATATATAAAATTAAATTGAGTTTTATTTATGGACGCTCTTTAACTGCTATGGTTCTTAGCATCACATTCTCTATTGGGCGTGAAAGACCGGACGTTTTGCTCAGAGGCCTCTTTATAAGGCTTGAGGTTCTTTTACGTGCCGTAAATCTACGACACGGAACCACAGGCTTTGCTTCCCTTCCGAAGGAAGCCATGTTAAGGCTTTTTACCGCCGAAAATATCCATCGTCCTCCGCCGGGTTTAACCCACGATCTCGCGAACTTGATATGTGTACATATATATGTATATACACATATATGCACATAAATATTAATTTTAATATCAATAACTATTGTAGCAATGATTGCAACATCTCTTGTGTAAATGATTTACATAAGAGATGTATTATTCAAAACACAACAAAGCCATTAGGCGTAGTTGTCGACACTACTCTTAACTGGAAAGTACACATTCAGTACGTTACTAAAAGTTTAAGTAAAGCCTGCCTTAATATCATACCTTGCTCAAGAAACAAGTATTCAAGTAGGAATGAAGCCATTATAACTACTTCTATTCAGTTATATAGAGTGGGTTAACATTTTTGGGTAAATTTTAGTGAATGGAAATTATATTTAAAATACAAAAGAAAATTAAGACTCACTCATCTTTTGGGCAGTTTTGTAAGTCACACTTTAATGAATTAAAAATATTAGCATTCGCTTATATTTATTTGCTGGAACATTTATCGTGTGTTTGTACGACATCATCAAAAAAATATAATTCTCAATAGACAGACATAATACAAGAAATAAACAAATGTTTAAGTGTCCGTACCATAGACTTACTTTACTAGAAAACACACCTATTATATGAGTATTAAGACATGTGACAAGATACCGTTTAATATGAATAAATTGAAAGGCATACCGTTTAGAATTACAGTAAAAAAGATCAAATGTGTTACATTAATAAACTTTCTCTAACCACTATCGTTTATTTTTGTCTAGCTTATACAAAATATGGCTGTAAAAGCTTATTTTTCTATCTTGTTCATGTTAATAGATATAAACATTTGCTGAAATAGCTTCATTACACATTTATTTGCTCCTACAAAAGGGATACTGGAGGCTTATGAAAATATCAAATGTTTACAACGTCTGTTGCTATATGCTGGCTTTGAAATTTCACACTCTTTCCATAGTTTCGCGAGAAACAACGAATTGCGGCAGCACTTAAAAATGATGAAATTATTGACAAATTCAAATCAATAACAACAAACATTTTGGAAATGGTTGTTTTCATAAAAAAGTTATTTGAAATAAAATGTGTGTTTTAAAGATAATTTACATTTATCCATCGCAACTTGCTGTCTATCTCTCATGGTTTACCAATTGTACAAAAGTCTACAAAATTCATTTCTAATGAAATGGTGTTCAAATTCGCAGAATAGATACACCATTTATGAGTCATGTAAATAGCTTGAATATGTCGTTTTTTAATCAAAATCGTTAGAGCCATTTTTTCAGAATATAAAGAATAATGAACAAATGCATTTAAAGGGTAGTTTGAGGTGGAGGAGATTTTCTAGAAAATGTTCGTATTCTGTCCTTAGAAGATATTGAGCTTAAATTGAAGTTAGATTTTTCTGATTTTTAGTTTTTAAATTATGTTTTTCAAGAAAGATAGACAAATGGACGGACACACAGCCGCGCACGAGGATCTTTTCTGAAAATACTTTTTTTTGGATTCAGAGGACTTCTAAACCTATATTTCGATATCGAATTTTCGCGTGGAATACAATATTTCGTCTACCTATTACAAAAGTAAAAATTGGCGGCTACAAAGAGCATTCTACTATGTTAAGGAATACCTGGAAGAGGAAATTAGTAAGTCAAATTCATTGTACATTACTAAATATTATATTTTATGTTAAAGTGTATCGTTTTGTATTATGCCTTCTTAATACATCGTATTATTATTATTATTATTATTATTATTATTATTATTATTACTTGAAAATATGTAGCCACCAGTTTACAAATAATGCATTTTGTGACAAATTATTATTATTATTATTATTATTATTATTATTATTATTATTATTATTATATACCTATCTGGGTGCTGTCATTGAATAAAAAGCAATGACACTTTTCTCTACCGCTTTGTGTGCATATGCTGGAGAGGCAACACTTTGGTGCAAGGAGCGATGTAAACAAACCATCATCGATTAAGTGCCATCGGGAGTGGGCGGTAAGGGGGGTGCTGATGAATATTAGAGCAACTGACATGCAACAAGTCTGTTGCTGCTTTTAGGGCATTAATAATTTAGGGCATTAAGGGTAGTCGTGGAACTGAGCTGCAGCAATTTGTCGACTATATTACACTAAACTATATGGGGCCCTTTTTCCAGTGAAATGGCGCAGAGTTTATATCCTCTCTTAGCGTTAGGCAGCACTCTCACTTTGTTTCGTTATTTATTTATCTGAATATTTCGCATCAGCTGAGCTCAAACATCGTCCCTTCGCTAAAACAACCATAGAGTCCAGAAGTGACCCAACTGGGCAACTGTGTCAGTGCTTTTGAATCTCGAGATGGACTGGAAACTGGTAATTAGAGAGCTTGAGAACAAAGCGTTTTTATTTTGAGAACAGGTGGAATTCTGAGAATTTCATTATTGTGTTATACCCGCAACAGGTAGAACCTGAGAGTTAAAACTTTGTTCTGCCCGCCGACAGCTAACAAGCTGACGAAGTTGTGAAGAACGAGCTAAAATTAAAAATATAATGCGAGTTCCCGCTGACACGGGTAATGAGGTCGGCAAGACAGCCAGCCGTCACCTGCTGGAGCATGTTTAATATTTGCTTCTGTTTATGAACCGGAGAAACCTACTCTGTCTCAGGTCAAACTGCGACTTGCATACAAAACGTACAATAATTTTAACTGCATCACATTGTGTCACGAATATGGCAATCTTCTACTCGCCGTATCTTACGTTGTCTCTATAATGCGAAGTAGAGAAGGGCACAACTCGCCTTTCGCCGACTATATTTATATTAGGATAAATAAAGGTGAATCGGCCAGAGGGCAAATTGGGTCAGCTGCTTCCATATATTGGAGAAATCCATGATGTGGTGTGGGTATTTCTCCTTTATCCCAAGAAACAACTGAATAGCGACGGCACTTTAAATTAATGACAAAAGTATTGATACGTTGGGCGTCATTTTGGTGTGGGATTATTGGATTGGACTCGTTGGTACGGGTTAAAACAAGTCGGGTACTATAGGTGTGGTATTGTTGGGTCGTTGGGTTCGTTGTGGGTGCGGGGGCGTGTGTTTTGGTCGTAAGTTCTTAGCCCCTCATGAGTTCGTTCCCCTTTCAGTGATAATGTGATGTTGGACCGGGGAAGGATTCTTATCTCAGGTATGCAAGCAAAGAAGACGCAGGTAGCCAGTAGACGACCTTCGGTTGCTGGTCACTTTATTCTTGCAAAAACACACTCCCTCTGTCCCGCACACAATACGCAAGCCAATCGCTACAGTCATGCTACTTTATTAAGTCGCTGTCACCTATGCTACGTCCCGATGATGAGTTGTCGTTCCTCGCTATAACACGCTAATTTCTATGATTATTACTTATTCTCTTGCACGACGCTATAGGTGAACTTTGTTAATGTAGACTCAGTTATTTTGCCGACCACTGAGTCGGAAATGCAACACTTAGCGTTTTAACATGATGCCGGTCGGAACGAGAGTGTTCCTTCGTCTTCGCAGCTCCTACCTCGTTCTGTCTAGGATCGTTTCCTACTTCACGCCCATTTTCTAGGCGACTTGGTTTGGTACCCTAACCACGTGACTTATCACGTCGGTTATTTGCCGCTCTCTTTTCTACGCTTAATTCTTATTGGCGGTTCTCCTGCCCCGACTAGTGCGAATTACTATTTTCAATCTGGAATATTTTATGGCTTGTCGCTCATTTCTAGCGTTGGTTTGTCCGCTTCAGTGAATTTGGAGACACGTACGTCTTGGTGCCTCTACGTCGTGTTGGCATGTTCTGTCTTTGTTCAGACCGCCACATGTTCGGCATAATTCTTAAAAGGCACAAGAACTTTCTGGTGTGCCCTGTTATAGCTTCTGGCTCTTTTAACAGCTACATGTTCCGGTCTACCCTTCCGCAAACTTTAGCTCTTTTGAAATTTCATTCCTTATGCTACAAGTATGACTAATTTTATGTGTATTTATTCTATTTATTTATTATATTTATTATATGTGTATATATAAATAATTGTCAGGCGCGTGTTTCTGCTTCAGATGCCACTTGTGACATATCCCTGGCATTGAATGTACCTTATTCAATGTCAGGATATGCTTTCCTTAGTGTCTGGAGACAGCTGACCCATTTCGCCTTGTGACCAGATTAAGGCTTAGGTACCCTATGCAGTTCGCCAGACACTTGAGTGGCAAAGGAGCGTGAAAGTGGCAGGAGGTATAGATAGACATTGTCCGCCAAGCAATGACAGAATTTTAAACTCTTGGATATTTTTTTCTTAAGTCAAACGTTTTTGACGCAGGCATGGCAGTTTTCTGTTTATCGGCAACTGCAAGATAGCAAAAAAACAGAACAGGAGGAACTGGAATGAAGGTCGATGATTATGCACATAGCCAGCAAGCAGTCACCTCTAACCCATTTCTGATTTAAGGAGGGGGTGGGGTTAAAAAGTCTATTAAAAAGTCTGCAATATTAGTTCAAATTTTGAGTTTTACTCTGCGCCATTTTAAATGCTCCGTGGTGTAGTGGTTACCATGCTAGCCTCTAATTCCCAAGGTCGGGGACTCAAACCCGCTGGCTGGCGATGGATTTTTTCGGGCATAAAAATTATTAGCATGGCTTCCATAGGAAGGGAAGTAAAGCAGGTAGTTCCGTGTTGTAGATTTACGGCACGTAAAAGAACCTCAAGCCTGATAAAGAGGCCTCTGAGCAAAATTACCGGTCTTTCACGCCCAATATAGAATGGGACTCTAAGGACCATAGTAGTTAAAGAGCATCCATAAATTGAAAAAACAAACAAACAAACAAAACTCAAACTCAAGCTAAATTTTAAGCTTATGTTCTGGTCTTTCATTTTAACTTTCTATTTATGTTTTCATACAGTGACATTTTTCTTCATATACACTATCACGAGTTGTAATTATGGCCAGATTGTTACTAGAAAACTGTTAAGAACCTTCTGTTTTTAATTTGGTCTGAATTTTGATTAAGTATATTACACTTCGTTGTTTTATTCATCAACAAGTAAAACCCCGTTTACTGAAAATATATAAAAATTAGTAATCTTTCAACAATTAAAACTGGCATTATTATTTTTATTTCATTATCCTCTATCTGGCAAAAACCAGATAGTTTGTACTTGCATGCTCTATAGTTTGTTGTCCTTTACATATTATTATAACATGACCACCTTGAACTTAAAGCCACCTCTCCCACATATGTTGTGTCATAGAAACGTCATATTTCTTTTTCAACTTCGTGAGTAGATAAAACATCACTTTAAGCTAGGTAAATAGGTTCAAATTCATAAATTCTAAACCATCTTCAATAATATTACTATAGTAAACAAAGCTTGCGTGCTCTGCAGCATTATCCTGATGAAGGAGGATTTTATGGTTTATTTTTGTGTAGTCACGGAGCTTAAAAATTAATTATACGTAATACCAATTCTGTTGTTACGTTGGAGATAGCCAATCATTAACATTCCTCAGCATATCAAGAACATCTTGCTTGCAGAGGGTAGAATGAGAATTTGCGGAGTGGTGATCCTCGAGTTTTAAATTAAATTGAGTTTTATTTAAAGAATCCCTTTAACTACTATGGTCCTTAGCGTCCCATTCTATATTGGGCGTGAAAGATCGGCAATTTTGCTCAGAGGCCTCTTTATCAGGCTTGAGGCTCTTTTACGTGCCGTAAATCTACGACACGGGACCACCGGCTTTACTTCTCTTCCGAAGGAAGTCATGCTAAGGGTTTTTATGCTCAAAAAAATCCATCGTCTTCCACCGGATTTGAACCCGCGACCTCGGAAACTAGAGGCGCCATTGTTTCCACCGCCACTGAGACTCAAGATCAAAGTGGTGGACTCCTGTATCAAAAATGTCCAGAAATTATTGGGTTGTGGTTAAACAGGTACAAATTTGGTTTTGAAGACATGATTCTCTCTCGCTTTAATTCACTTGTCATCACTCTTGGTATTCATCTTGCCTACACTTTATGAAGTTTCACATAGGAATTGTGGTCATGCTATCGACGATCTTCTTTAAGTGAGGAAGCACACTATCATCTTGGTCTTACTTGCACACTTTTCATGGCTGGTTCTGTGTCTTCTGAGTGCTCATCAGTTCTACAACTAAACTCCAAGAGAAGCTTTTTGAAATTTGGTATGGAGGAGCACCATCTCCGCTGAATTAGCCATATACTTATTAATTAATTTTCATGTCAAGCGTTGCTTGTGTAGATATTTACGGAATGAAATTAAGCTTTCCCCACATTTTGAATACACTACAGATTTTTGTTGATGACAGCCCTGTACTCCTGGACATGACAAGATAACATTCGTGTACATAATTCAAGGAGTCTGTAGTTCACCGTGAAGTAGTTAAATCTTTACGTTATTAGCACCACGCTTTGGGCGCCAAACTTGAAGTAGTTGTATTGTAGTTCCACTGTTGGGGAGCCAAACTTCAGATAGTTTCTTGGAGTGTTCGCCCCACGTACGATACAAAGTTTCCGGTGGCCTTCGGCGCAAGTTCACTTTTCCGGTGGCCTTCGCTCCCCACGTTTAAAAGTTAACTTTGTAATTTGAATGTTTGTTTAAATATTTTATTTGTATGCCTCGGCTGCGTCAGGAGTAATTTGCAGAAACACGTATCTCTTAGCAGGGGGTGGTGTGGCTAAAGAATGAAGGCTTGCACAAGTTATAATGGTATTTAACTTCGTTTTATTAATCTTTCACACGATTAAATAACACTTCACTGATATATCATACTGTAGAGCTGTGAGATTATTTATTAATGGCACTTTGTAACACTTGAACTTTATTTTATGTAATGAAGTTTTATGTCCCACACTTAACCTGCACCGTATCGAAGTGCTCGGAACGCTGCCTTCCTGCGTCCGGTTGGGTACGCTATCTTCTAGCGCCTGAATTTGCAAATTTCATCTATTTCAAATCTGTGATTGCTAATTCTACTCCACTAGAATACTTTTATTTAACTTAAGCTTTTTTCTAGATGTTGATTGACTATTTATAAACGGTTTTAAATATTACATTATTGTTCCAAGGATTACTAGTAGCTTATTAAACTTTCTAATTCATTGTTGCCTCAAGGCTACCACATTGTTAGCACTTTCGGCTTCTATTCTCACAGCTCCTACATTGTTAAATTACTTAACACATTCACATAACATTATTAAACATGTACATAATAATATAAACATAATACAATGACTGTTACATACATTTTACATATTATTACATACACATATTGCTTTTAAGGCGGGCTGTTATTATATTTTATGTTATATAATTAGACTGATATTATTTAAGTGTTAAACATACTGCCTCAACCTCAAGGAATTCGGATTGTCAGTCTGCCATTTTGTGAGTTTAACATGCAAGGTATAAATAAAATTAAACATGTACACAACGGAAATATTTTACAGGCACTAATTGCTGGTAATATTACTATGTATTAGTTTGTGTACTATTAGTGTGTGTAACAGACCCATTGATAATGCACAGAGCAATTACCAGCGAGCGCACCTAAACATACTGTGCTGCGCGTCCTGTTTACTCCTCTCTAATAATGATGATTTAACATCCTGGACATGATTTACATCCGGTAACCCGTTTCATTACTCTGCTGCTGCCATCTCTTGATCTTCTGCAAAACAACTTGTTCGCTTAAGTAAAATTTATGTTCGAAACGGGGCGCTGTAGTTGCCCTCAGATTATCAGCATTGTTAATTATCGGTTTTCATTACTGCTGGTTCCAAAAGGCGTTTACTAAGAAAATATATGCGCATTTTTAACGCCTGACACAGTAATTGCAGGCTTTTACAGATAGTTAGGCTTTTGCTTGGCTCCTGAAAATAAAAATTAAAAAGCCATGAAGCCATTTGTGGACGTAGATACATCCAGTAAATGAATGTGCTCAACACCGGAGAATAAAATGTTTTGCAACTTCCATTTTGACGCGAATAACAGAAATCCGTAAGACAAAGGATAAAACAATAGTAATCCTAGATGAGTAAAAAAATTAATACATTGTTGTATTTATAAAGAGCAGAACCCGCAGCTAAGCTCACCTTTTTGCGTTAAATATGGATATTCTTCTCTCACTCACGTTCTCTATCACGTCTCTCTGTCCTTCTCTATTCATTTCCTGTTCTCTCTCTCCTCTCTCTTTCTCTCTCTCTCTGAGTATGCACATGTCTGTGACTTTTGAATTTGTTTTTCAAAGTTTTTCGTTTTGAGTGTGAATAAAAATTAAAACATAAGTAAAAGCTATAATACTACACAAAGTTGTACCTTTGTACTTTCTCTACTACGTATAGTAAGTAGGGGAAGTATTGTATTCCACCCGAAAATTCGATACCGAGATTTCACCGGAAATACATGTTTTGAGACCCCCTGAATCCAAAAAAGCATTTTTGGAAACATGTCCGTGTGTGTGTCTGTGTGTGTGTCTGTGAACAGCATAACTCAGAAACGAACAGTCGTATAAACACCAAACTTGGTATTTAGGTTCAGTATCTTCCAAGGATGCGACACGAAGGTTTCCAAGAAAATCCCCCCACCCCAGAGTACTCTTTACATGGAAGATTTTTCGAAAATTTTAATTTTCTCAAAAATGGCTCTAACGATTTTGATTAAAATATCATATGTTTAATATATTTTTATGACAAATAAAATGTATATCTTGAATTTTCTGGGAATGTCTCTAAAAGTATTCTTCATTGTGAACGACTTTTGCATAACTGTTAAACCATAAGAGATAGACAAAATTTTACTACACAAAAAATGTAGATCGCGTTAAAATACACAATTTATGTCATATACATTTTTGTTGTTGAGTGAACCATTTTCGAGATATTGCTTGTTATTCCCTTAAATTTTTCAATACTTATTTTCTCAAATGGGAATTCGTTATTCATTTTTACTTTCTCTACTACGTATAGTAAGTAGGGGAAGTATTGCATTCCACCCAAAAATTCGATACCGAGATTTCACCGGAAATACATGTTTTGAGACCTCCTGAATCCAAAAAAAGCATTTTTGGAAACATGTCCGTGTGTGTGTCTGTGTGTGTGTGTGTGTGTGTCTGTGTGTGTGTGTGTGTCTGTGTGTGTGTGTGTGTGTCTGTGAACAGCATAACTCAAAAACGAACAGTCGGATAAACAAAACTTGGTATTTAGGTTCAGTATCTTCCAGAGATGCGACATGAAGGTTTTCAAGAAAATCCCCCCACCCCAGACTACCCTTTACATGGAACATTTTTCGAAAATTTTAATTTTCTCAAAAATGGCTCTAACGATTTTGTTTAAAATATCATATGTTTAAGATAATGTCATGAGAAATGAAATGTATATCTCGAATTTTCTGGGAATGTCTCCAAAAGTATTCTTCATTGTGAACGACTTTTGCATAACTGGTAAACCATAAGAGATAGACAAAATTTTACTACACAAAAAATGTAGATCTCGTTAAAATACACAACTTATGTTATATACATTTCTTTTGTTGAGTGAACCGTTTTCGAGATATTGCTTGTTATTCCCTTAAATTTTCCAATACTTATACTTTTTCTCAAATTCGTTATTCATTTTTTTATGTCCTGGACTTGCAAAGAGAATGGAATGCGACACATAGCAACCAGCGATAAAATATTTGACTATCGCTTTAAATATACCATATTCCCCTTGCATCTACAAGAAAATTAGCAATAAGATTCACATCTCGATATCTCGATTAACATAAAGCATATGGAGAATAGGCGTTTGTAAAAATAGATTGTACAAGAGTAGAGAAAGTCATGTGAGTGTAACACATCAGATTTTTTGTCTTGGATATGCAAAGAGTATTAATCTTTGGGAAAGGGAATGGTGCTGCACCTAGCAACCAGCTATTAAGAGATATGTATGTGCTTAAAGGCTACTGTATTTCCAAATTGCCATTGTAAATATACATTCCCCTTACATCTACAAGAAAATTAGCAATAAGATAGACTTTGCAAATGTTTATCTCGATTAACATGAAGTAGATGGAGAATAAGCGTTTGTATAAATAGTTTGTACAAGAGTAGAGAAAGTCATGTGAGTGTAACACATCAGATTTTTTTCTTTTCTTTCTTGTTTTGCGATAACTGTTATGCAATGTTGACTGGTTTCGTCTTGAATGTGAATAAAAATTAAAACGTAAGTAAAAGCTACAATACTACATTAACTTGTACCTTTTTAATTTTTACTTTCCTGTTTTGCGATAGCTGTTATGCACCTGTTTACAGTGTTGACTGGTTTTGTCTTGATGTGAACAAAAATTAAAAAATAGGTAAAAGCTACAATACTTCACAAACTTGTACCTTTTTATTTTTTACTTTCTTGTTTTGCGATAGCTGTTATGCAATGTTGGCTGGTTTCGTCTTGAATGTGAACAAAAATTAAAACATAGGTAAAAGCTACAATACTACACAAACTTGTACCTTTTTATTTTTTACTGTCTTGTTTTGCGATAGCTGTTATGCAGTGTTGGCTGGTTTCGTCTTGAATGTGAACAAAAATTAAAACATAGGTAAAAGCTACAATACTATACAAACTTGTACCTTTTTATTTTTTACTTTCTTGTTTTGCGATAGCTGTTATGCAATGTTGACTGGTTTCGTCTTGAATGTGAATAAAAATTAAAACATAAGTAAAAGCTTTAATAATACACAAACTTGTACCTTTTTATTTTTTACTTTTTTGTTTTGCGATAGCTGTTATGCAATGTTGGCTGGTTTCGTCTTGAATGTGAATAAAAATTAAAAAATAAGTAAAATCTTTAATAATACACAAACTTGTACCTTTTTTTCTTGTTTTGCGATAGCTGTTATGTAGTGTTGACTGGTTCCGTCTTGAATGTGAATAAAAATTAAAAAAAATTCTGATGAAAATATTTTAACGCTGGTTGCTATGCGACGCATTCCATTCTCTTTACGTGTCCAAGACATAAAAAAATGAATAACTAATTTGAGAAAAAGTATAAGTATTGGAAAATTTAAGGGAACAACAAGCAATATATCGAAAACGGTTCACTTAAGAAAAGAAATGTATATGACATAAATTTCTTGAAAACACATCAAGATGATGAAAACCTTCGTGTCGCATCTCTGGAAGATACTGAACCTAAATACCAAGTTTAGTGTTTATCCGACTGTTCGTTTTTGAGTTATGCTGTTCACAGACACACACACACACACACACACACACACAGACACGTCTCCAAAAATGCTTTTTTTTGGATTCAGGGGGTCTCAAAACATGTATTTCCGGTGAAATCTCGGTATCGAATTTTTGGGTGGAATGCAATACTTCCCCTACTTACTTACTATACGTAGTAGAAAAAGTAATACAATATTTTAAAACGGTAATAGTACATACAACATTAAATTCTCTAGATAAGTACACTATGCATTATTATCAATTTTTTTCGTTTTCATAAAGTTTGAAGTTCTTTTTTTAGTGCTGAATTTAGGGCTTCTGATAGGCCTTTAGGGATTTAGGGATGTCACATCTTTCCTTGTGTTGTACATAGCGACGACAGCTGTAACGAAATAATGAACTGTGAGGTTAGATTTGCAGAGGTCGCACATAGGAGGGTCGCGGCTGAGATGTTTGTGCGTTATAGAAGTATGTTCAGTCGAGTTAATACAACTTGGTCTTTGCGGTTGAAATGATAGTGTTGAAATTTGGACTCGGAAATGTAGACATCGTGTAACTTGGTTCTAGATGTGGCTTTCATGTTTGTCTCCATTGATTAATGCAAGTCTCCTTGATGAAGTTGGTAAAGTCCGAATGTGGGATCTTAATGTCCTGGGGGATGTTGGGTGGCTTCCTTGGCTACCTGATCAGCTGATTCATTTCCCAGAATTCCAACGTGAGACGGAAATCAGGCGAATGATACTGATTTACCAGAGATAAGTATTTGGTTGTACAGTTTCCGAAGTTCTTTAACAATATTTGGGGGGGTTTGAGGTTATTGAAGGGCTGTTAAAGCACTCAAAGAACAGGAAAATATTATGTAATTATGCAGGTTATATTTTTTAAGCATATGTTCCAATGAAATTTGAATAGTTGGGAGGATGTACAATAGTGTACAGTATACACCTATATTGTATGGTGTAATCAGGGAATACCGCTGCACAGCCGCTGGATCTATCAGTGAAGATATGAGTGTGTGTTGAAAAAAATGTACACAATTCATTAAACAAACGTTTGTAAGAAACACTATCTATTGAAGATCCTCCTTGTCCAGCCAGTGAGATGTCAAAATGGAGATATGAGTCTCCATGGCATATAATCTAAGTCTATGAAACAAAGGAACATATTAGGCAGAGTAATGCTAAATTCCTTGAGGTATGCTGAGAGACTAGTTGGAAAATATGAAGGTTGCACTGATTCTGTGACATTTACTATATTGTTGGTGGAAAATATGTAATAGTGGACTAGAAATGATGGTCTCGTTGCAGTACGTATTGCATATGATGAACTTGAGATTTTCCTTGTAATTTGCAGCGGAGGTACGTTAGCTTCAGTTTGTAGGCTCTCTATGGGGCTGATATGAAAGGCTACTAAAGCAATTCTTAATGCCGAAGACTGGATTGAATCTAGCATTTTAATAGTAATTTCTGAATTGTAAACTATAGATCCGTAGTCCAGTTTAGGTTGTATGATAGTGGTGCGTAGTAACACACTGAAGTCAGCTCCCCATTATCTTACTGGTAAAACTTTAAGTATATTGAGTCGTTGGCCACAGTCGGCTTTAAGGAGTTTACGATGAGGAATCCAGGTGAGTTTCCGATCGAAGAATACGCCAAGAATACGAACTGTATTGACTATAGGGGTTTGATGTTTATCGATGACAAGATTTGGATTCGCTAAGTGTTTGCGAGCCTTGGAGAAGACTGTGCACTTACTTTTTGATGGGACGAAATTTAAATTTGAGGTGGTTCCAGTTCAAGAGTAGTCGTAAGCAGTTATTAAGTAATCTTTGTGTTATTTCAATGGTCTTGCCTTTGCAAAGTAAGGTGAGATCATCAGCAAACAGTAGATCTTTGACTGGTGATTTGATGTAGGAAAATACATTGTTGATGGCCACAATGAATAACGTTACACTTAGGGTCGAACCCTGAGGGACCCCATTTTACAGGGAATAACATCTGGAGAAACATCCGTTGGCACTGACTTTGAAGCGCCTGTTTTGAAGGAAGTTGTGTATGAAGGCTAATATCCTTCCTCCTATTTGGCAGTCCGTAATGTGCAGAGAATATGGGATCGCTACACTGTGTCGTAGGCCTTGTTTAAATCAATATTAACTAGGTGTTGATTGCTGGTGAAGGCATTGCGGATTTCAGATTCTAGAATGACAAGATTGTCAAGAGTTGAATGATCTTGTCGGAAACCACTTTGAGCTTTGTCAAAACATTATTACTGTCTAGATACCATTTGTGCCGTTTATCGATGATTTTTTCCAGAAGTTTGCACATGGTACAAATTAGGGAAATAAGCTCTCGGGTAAAGCATGATCTTTGTTGGATTTAGGGATGGGTACAGTGATTGATATATGCCACTCTCTGGGAAACATTTTTGACCACAGGTGATTGTACGATTCGTATATGTGTAAAAGATACATTATACCATTCTTTGGAATTTGCTTGATGATTTCATAGGGATTTTTCCAATTCAGGTTCCATATATTAAAGATAATTCTAGACAAATTAAACGTATATCTTCAATTTTCTGGTAAAAGTTTGTGAAATCCTTTTCATTATGAATGACTTCTGTATAACTGGTAAACCATAAGAGATAGACATATCTTACCACACAAAAGTTTTAGATCTCATTAAACCACATAATATAGCTCAAATATTTTTTTTGGCGGAGTTAACCATTTCCGATGTTCCTTGTTATTGGTTTGAATTTTCAAATACTTTTCAAATAATTTTCTCAGCTGGGAAGTCGCTAATCGTTTTTTCTTTAGTTCATGCAAACCATATGGAACTTCAAACCCATCACTCATGGTGAGAATCATTTGTAGAAGAGTGAGTAGAGAAAGTCATGTGAATGCAACACACAATACTACTTTTGTTTTAACAAAACGTAGTACGGTCAGATAAACAGTCCTCTCCTCTTGCATAGATACGGGGTGGTTATATAAATCTCTGTTCTATGCCCAGGTACTTGTTGCATAGTAAACTAAGGCTAATATTTGACGCAGTAATTTGTATCACAAATTATGTAAATGTCAAGAGTGATTATAGTGTGAATATGCATTATTGTGTGACATTGATTTGAGATGTTTGATGATTGTAAGCATTGTTGAGAAGTGGGTTTATACGGCCTTACTGAAACTGACAATAATAGCGTGCAATACTGTAGCGAGGGGGTGAGCTGTTTATCATTATTATAAACGAGCAAATGACGTAATATTGGCGCGTTTTTCTTAGGAATTTGCTGGAACATTTTTCCCTAGAGCATATGTTTTCGTAATTTTCATTGGATATAAAAATAGACGCTAATGTTGGCGCATTTTATTAACCAATTGCAGCTCGGTTATAATCTTTAGGTATATCGGGGTGTGGGAGTATGAAAAGGGCTAAGTCAGAGGTAGATCCCTCCCAGTTCATCGGAAACATTTGTACATTACACGTCGGCTCCAGTCCATCGGAAACATTTGTGCATTACACGTCGCTGAGTTCAACAAAAACAGTCATGGTGAATACATAGCATAGTTTATCGATTCGCAGGTTACGCGTAGCAAAGTTATAAAAAAATCTCAAGTATCGTAAAGTTAATTACACAAAAAGTTGAAGTACGCGAATCAATAAGGGGCAGTAAAGAAGTTATTATAACAGTTTCAGTTTGGCGAGTGTCAAGATTAATACGTGAAAGTGCATAATGTGTTACGACAATAAAAGTATAAAACAAATTCTTTTATCAGTGTTATCTTTGGATAAAAACTCCTTTCCGTTTACACACCTTGATTAAGAGATTTGCTTGACCGAGAGATCATAGCTAGCCGGAGGACAGTGAACCCAAAAATTAAATACAATAATAGGCGTTCAGTAAAACATAACACGAAGTGACCGCGACAAATTGTCTTTTATACGTGCGGCAAATAAACAGTAGCATTCTTTCAAATAAACACTAATACCATCGCAAATTGGCTACCACAACGTGGAACTTAACAAAGAATACCGTCACATATTGTTAGTAATAATGCTGCTCGTACTTTATGTAAAATATTTCTGTTGCCTGAAAAAGGTTACAAATTAGAAGAAAAGTTAGTAATAATATATGTGAGCATTAAAAGCCTCCGTTGCGAAATTACTAATATAAGACATTTTTAGTGAAAGCCAATACATTTTTTTCCAAATACCTTACCTCACTCACCGAGCGGCATGGCTCAGGTGGTAACGTCTGTGTTCCGCATTCGGAAGATCCAGAATTCAAACAAATCTAACCGAGGCTTTTTCGTGGCTTCCTTCAGTCGTTAAGGTAAATAACGGACTGAATATGTAATATCACAAACCCAAAGTTATACCTTAAGTCTAAAACAATAGTAAAAATCTAATGTGTTACATTTACATGACTCCCTCTACCCTCTATTGCTCATTAGTGGTTATACGAAGTATTCTTAGGTAAAGTTTATTTTCCTATTTACTTAACTTTAATTGAGATAAACGTTTCCGGAAGTAGCCCCATTACACATTTCGTTATAGATACAAAGGGAAATGTTTCAGAAATGGCCGCTCTATGCTGGCCTTAAAATTTCACTCTCTTTCCATGCAAGACGGAGATTTAAAAGTATGGCTAAGTATTGAACGATTCGAACCATTAATAACGGATATCTTGGAAATGGCTAATACAACAAAAAAGTTATTTGAAATATAATGTATTTTGAAGAGATCTACATTTTGTGTAGTACTTTTGTCTATGTTAACGTTTACCACTTATACAAGATTATACAAAATTCCTCCCAAATGAACAGGACTTCACAGGCAGTTCCCAGAAGGTTAAGAATACCTATACATTTTATTTTTCATGTTTAAATTTTGGTAATTTAATCAAAATCGTTTGTCTTTTTTAGAAAATAAAATAAAAAATGTCGAAAAAGTTTTCTTATAAAGGGTAGTTTGGGTGGATGATTTTTCTTGAATAGCTTCGTGTCGCATCTTCAGAAGGCACTGAACCTAAATACCAACTTTGGTATTTATCCGACTTTTCGTTTTTGAGTTACATATGCTGTTCACACACACACACACTCACAAGGGTCCTTTCTAAAAATGTTTTTTGGAGTTCAGGGGACCTCAAAACATATTTTTGGCGAAATCTCGACATGAATTTTTGGGTGGAATACAATGTTTTTTCTACTTACTATCCGTAGTAGAGAAGGTAAACATTAAACTAGATGGTAATAGGGGATGCTCTGTCATCTATCCACAGATAAGGAAACTGAACGACAAATGACACCCTAATGCCATCCGCTCGGCACTTGTAGGAGCAAAGGTACAGTTGCCTGGCACTAAGATCTTTCTGAACACGTGTCGAAGTAGCTATCTGGTCGTCACGTATAGAAGTAGAGGTACAGTTGCCTATCACTAAGGCTTGTGTTGACTCATGACGAAGCACGGATGAGACCTAGAAGGCTGTCTGCTACACACTGAGCCACGGGGTATCTCTTAACAAATCCGTCGCGATATATGTCCACGTAGTTAAAGCGATGTAAAAAGTATAAATAAATAAAAAAAAAGATAATTGAAAGTCGCGTTCATTATAAATACCATACTGTATACACAAGAAGGACCTTTCTCCAATATAAAACATAGAGAGGGTAATGAATGAAAAACGTATGGTTAGAAACGATTCACCTCTTTTTGATATAGCAGCAGTTCTCCATAATTATAGTTTTCTTTGTATGGATGTCGTAATGTGTGAAACAATTCTTAAACAGTATATTATTACTATCTATTTTGTCAAAGGTGTTATTCTGCTAGTCATCATTGCCTTCTTTTATGCAACCAAAAATGAAAAGTTTGGAAAGAGGTTGCAGAATGCAAGTTGCAAGAGAGTTCTGTTTGATTATCCTTCTCTTTCCAGCGAAGAGATGGGACGAAAAGTGACATGTTACGACAGTTCAGTAGAATGAAGTTAGAAAGCCTTTGTTGTGAAAACTGTGAAAAGTAGTCACTTAAAATAAGAAGTGTGAAACTGTGAAATGTTCCACGTTTCATTGGAGGAAAAGGTTGACTTTAAAGGATCCATTCATTTCGTAGGTGTCTTAGTATTTTGTTAGGCAGTTAGCTCTAGAGTACACACAAAAAATACTTTTGGAAAGTCCAGTAAATTTCTGCTGCAGACAGTGCCACAGTTTATCTGATGCTTTTGTAATCTGTCGACTTACATGTTAAATGATCGGACTATTGTACATCGGTTCAGCGACAGAGGGATGTGAATCTCCATCTTAAGAGATTACCTATTTCTTACTCAATGTGCTCATCACATTGAAAACCTAATATATTACATTCACATGACTTTGTCTGCCGACTGTATTATTATACCTCTCTTTTCTACACACTAATTATTTTACTGTCTACTTTATGTTAATCGAGGTAAGTATTTGCATTACTTAGAGTACACATCAAGAACGAAGAGGACTTGACTGACTATTCGCAGAAAATCAAAGATGTAGGTTTTATTTGTCATATGGTATTTTAATCAAAATTATTAGAGAAAATAAAGAATAACGACACTTTTTTATACAAACGGTAGTTTTGGAGGTGGAAATTTTATTAGAACTCTTCTTGTGACACCTTTTGAAGATGCTGAGCTTAGATAACAAATCTGATTCTTATTTAACATTTCCTTTTTTGAGTTAATGCTGTTCACAGACCAACACACACGGCGCTTTCTCTGAATGGCTTTGTTTTTGGATTCAGGGGTCTCAAAACACGTAATTCCAGTGAAATTTCTGAAACCAAATTTTTGTGTGGAATACAATACTTTCTCTATTTATTGTAGTTAGCTCCCAAGGTCGCGGGTTCAAACCCGGCGGAGAGCGATGGATTTTTTTCGGGCGTAAAAATCCTTAGCATGACTTCCTTTGGAAGGGAAGTAAAGCCAGTGGTCCCGTACCGTAGATTTACGGCATGTAAAAGAACGTCAAGCCTGATAAAGAGGCTCAGAGCAAAATGTTCGGTCTTTCACGCCCAATATAGAATGGGACGCTAAGAACCATGGTACGAGTAGTTAAAGAGCGTCCATAATAAAGCTCAATTTTTACCTGCTATAGTTAAGTGGTAGGAAAAATAAAAATGACGGACACGGATAGCCGAGGTTATTGAGGCACGAACTCATAAACGGGAAGTCTATGACTCAAAACCCGACAGGAGGGTCCTCCCTGAAGTATTTATTTTTCCAGGTTTTTCTCAGTCCTCATAACTACCAAATGCGGGGAGTTGTTCTAAACTTAGGCCTGGAACGTTTGTTTCTTAAATTTCCTTTCTCAATTTCATTTTATGTCATATTTCAACAATACTTATTCCCTGTGGAATACTGGTGTGAAGTAAGAACGGCCGTTAAAACACTACTAAAGAAAGAAAAAATTAAAAACGAGTTTTTGAATTCGGATTTCATCAACAAACTAAGATTGGTGCATTTTACGGGGAGTTTAAAAAATTCTAAATACAGCTAAGTATTCTTAATTTGTTTTTTTTTCGATCCACTAAATCAATTCTCAGGTAAATATATAATATAATATAAAGTCTAATATATAGGAGTTAGTATTTATAAAGGGATTGGTATCATTTTGCTTGGGGAACTGATGTTTAACAATCAACAAATAATCCCGGAGAAGCTTAACAGATCTGACAATAATGTAATTAAATACTATGATGTCCTTAAGGAAATGTTTTTTAAATGAAACAAATATAGAAATGGAATCAAAAGAGGATAAAAAAAGAATGCTAAAATAAATTATAAGTGTAGGGACAGAAGTCCATTCATAGTAAATGTCATAGTCTTGAATAGTAACATTTCTAAAATTCATGCTTTGAAGCTTGGTAAAATGCTGTAAAGATAGAATTTTAAGGCATAAGACGTCATAATAGAAATGAAATTTCACACATATATATAAGCAAATGAGTGTATAAATTCAGATTTTGACCTAGAAAATAACATGAAGTCATTCATTCCTACTTATATTTGTACTATAATAGGAATTGTAAGAGAGATAGATCCAGAACTAAGTGAAATAGGAATCATAGACATGACAAGATAGAGATTCAACAAAAAAGAATACAATAATGAGAGGGATTATGTATTAGTTCCCAGTCAAACAGTGGTACTGACTTTTAGAGCACAAATACATCTTCGAAGGATTTACTTATATGCAGCAACATGCAAATTAGAAGAATGTATTGAGAAACCTCTACAAGGTAAAAAAGTTTGTATTTTGGCAATAATGAACCAAATTTTATTAATTGCGCTGGTGATCACCATTACTCAAATTGTGAATCAGAAAACTTCAAATGCTTCTACTGTGATGAGCAACACAAAGCTAGCCACAAACAATGTGACAGATTTAAATTTGACAGGAAGTGTTGGATAAGGTTAGGAATCTAAGAATATCAAGAGGGAAAGCTGTAAGGTCGATTAAAGAGAGAAGTTCATATGCCGACAGGAGCGATATCGTAGTAAAAAATAACCAACCTCCCTAAATAGCTTATGTCATGTGGCAACACAACAGTTAAATAGACTATAAGATAAGCAAAGAGTTCCAAGAGATCAAAACTCAACATCTTTCAGGCAATCAACTGACATGTTTAGAAAAAAGATGATAACTACAGATTTAGAGGATAGGTATAAAAAATCTGAGAAAATAAAACTTTTCTGAAAGAAGCATTAATGGCTCCTAATGGAAGATCTCCAAATAGTATTGTAAAAATTTCCACATTTGAACAGGATATATATATGTATCTAGGTGACAAAAATATTCTAATCTTAGAGGTAACTTTCCAGAGGAGAATATAGACAAGGAAAAACCTTTTTCATGGAAGAAAGCAGAAAATGACCTTTAAATAAAAAACAACACCTAAAAGAGATTCCTATTAGAGTCACTAAAGGGAATTCTACTTCAAGAAAAAGCAGTGGAAAAAAATAGTTCAAGAACAGAACTAGATAATATGGGAAATTTCTCTTACAAAAATCTAAATAAGCTAAAAATACTGTTATGGAATTCTGGAAGCACATAAAATAAAAAAGATGAATTAAAGATGATTTTAAATATCGCACAGTATGATGTGATATTACTCACTGAAACTTGGTTAAAACCAAACCAGAATTTTTTTATAAATAATTTCAAGACTATAAGGCTCAATCGACCTACCAGGGGAAGAGTGCTAGTAGGAATAAGGAAAGGAATATCAACTTGGGGACTTAAGATTAAAATTAATCTATAAAACTCAAATTTCGCTGGTATCCACAGATTTTTGGGAAAATTCATTAAAATTAAACTCAAATGAAGAGACATTAATCTGTGGAGATTTTAAATTTACAACTTCAATAGAGGATAATGTTATAAAACTTCTTATAAATCCATTGGTAAACTGATTTTCCAGATCTAATATATTACTTAAACAATGGAAGCTTCGACTAGAATGGGAGGATTAAATCAAATTGATTCTGTGCCTGATTTAATGTTTGCCTCTAAATAAATTATTATCAGAAACATAGTCAACATATGCCAGATTCGTTAAGAAGTGATCACTTTCTTGTCAAATTTTATTTGGGATATGATGCATTAAATATCAGAAAATAAAATTAAACAAAACAATTTAATAATTGACGAAGAATTGTTTAAACTCTTCATAAAAAGAAACTAGGAATGCAGCGAAACTTTTATACATATAAACTATTGTCTGAATATACAATCAATTACATTCTCAACATACAATAAATCATTCTAAAAATAATAAACCCAACCGGTGGAATGAAAATTGTAATAAAGCTTTAGAAAAGAAGAAAGTTACAAATATTTCAGAAAAACAGATCCTTATATAATTATTTGAAAATAAAAGTTCAATTTGCAAAGTGTAAAAGAGTTCTTAGTATAGAAAAAAGAAAAAAATAATCTCATATTGTGGGACGATAAATCTAGATCGGTTTACAGGTCAAGTACAGATTTTCTCTAATAAAAAGGTATTATACTCCTATTTATGATAATTCTCACCACAAAAGAAATTCATTAACAAATTAACCTCTCATTACACAAACAATCTAGAAAGGGAATTTGAAAATGACCATGAAACGAAAGGAATAAAAGTAAAAAATAGAAGAAATTTGAAATATATTGACAAATCATAGAGATTCGGCTCAGGGACCTGACAAAATCACATAAAAGATGCTAAAAGACCTGTCAGAAGATGTATTACAATTTTTAATAAAAGGATTTATCCAACTACTCACGAATACACCTATTCCAAAGATTTGTAACAAATTTACATCATGACGACTATCAAAGCTGCAAAGAATCATAGAAGTGAAGACAGTTACACACCTTTAGCCCTAACTTTAGTTTTTAGGAAAGTACTGAAAAAAATATTAGCTAGCCGGCAAGTTATGGATAATGGCGTTCTGAACAGTATGTTTTCGACCAGTTATTAGCAGTTATTACGACAGAAATATTATCTGCCTTTATGAAGATGGGAGTAGTCCAAGGAATTAGCCTTAATATTTCTCAAGCGTACAACTCTGTACATTTATCTAATTTAATATAATTATTAATGAAACTAGGAATTTCCAAAACATTATGCAAACTATCTGCAAACTGTTACAAGATAGAGAAATTATACTTCACCCTAAATTTGGAAACAATGAAAAAGGTTAACATAAATGGGTCTTCCTCAAGGATCAGCCATTAGTCCAATTTTATATATAATTTATATTGTAAACCTATCTAGTAAAATAGAAGAAATTGTGAAAGCTTAGCATTTGCTGATGATTTATTTATCTATACTTCAGTGCACTGAAAGAAGCTTATGAAGAACAACAGTGAATTTATCAATTATATAAAAGAATTTCAAAGGACTTGAAATTAATGACTCTGAAAGTAATCGCATACTCTTCAAAAAGGAAAGAAAGCAACAAATATTACTTTACGTTTAGAAAAGTATATACTGGAACCAAAAAAATTAAATTCCTGGTATAAGATTAGATTAAGGATTAATTTGGGAAAAGCATTTAAAAATCCTTGATACTAAAATTAGATGTACAGGCAACATTTCTTTATATCTTGTGAGGAAAGAGTGGAGAGCTCACCCCTCAACTCTACTAATAATGTTCAATAATTTAGTAAAAGCCAAATTGAAAATTGTTGCATTGTACTAAATCAGTGTAATAAAAATCACCCAAAGAGATTAACGATAGTGTATACAAAACAGGAAATTAATTTTAAGAGCGAATGGATATCCCAGCCTCCTCATCCACACTTAAATCTGTTCTTTGGACCTTAAAGGAAATATATTAGCTGCAAAATTCATTAATAAAATGAGGAACCATAGTGAGGATAATTTGGCTATCCAATTAAACAACCTTTTAGAGAATCTGAGTCAAGCATTCAAGGACAGCCATGGATGGAGTTTCACTTTATTGAATTGCTGGAAACATTATAAAGAAATTCAGAGTACTACACTATTACTCAGACACCCCAACTACTGTGTAGATTTGGAAGTACACTTTTATAGGTTTGATATAGACTTAAAAATGTTTAAAAAATGATTATGCCAATAAAATAAAATTTGCTAAGTTTATCTCCAATTTTAAAAATTGGCAAATTGTTTATACTGATGGCTCTAAGGACCAACAGAACGTAGTGGGACCTTTTCCTGCACATTTATCGTGTAAATGTAAACAAAGGATATACACTTAGATTAAATAAAGATTTGTCAATTTAATCAGCAGAACCTACAGCTATAAAGACGGCGAGAAGCTTCAATAATAACAACAAATTTAAAGAAAAATCATACTTAGGAATTAAAAAAATCTCCCTTATTAAGATTTATAAGCAAGAAATATTTAAACCAAATGGGCTACTTGAAACTGAAATAACAGTATTTTATATAAAGCTCATCAAAATTAAATTAAAGTTAAATTAATATGATTTTCAGGTCATAATGATATGAAAGGTAATGAAATAGCCGATCAGCTAGCAAAATGAGAAGATGTCATAGAGCAATTTACACTATTTATCTTCCTAGTAATGATAGCTACATAGCAGTTATTAAAAACTTCTATAAACATGGAACAAGGAAAATGAGGCGAGTATTATTACAGAAACACAAAAAGATTACCTACCTTGGTTCAACAATTGAAAGTTATTAGAAAGAGGTTTCCAGATATCAAGAAACACGCTCAATGTAGCAACATATCAGGTGTTTCTAAAGAAAAATTTACAAGTTAATGATGCATATTATAGTTGGGAAGCTTAGGATCCACTGAGCTTATGATATTTGGATGTAGAGATAATGAAGCAGAAAATATTATTTTACTAAATAAATTGCACATATTAGGCTTACTGGGCCTATTAAATTAATAAATCTTTTGTCTCCCCTAAACAGTATTTATAATATTTTTACATTTAAAAAGTGTGCCGTGAAAATTTATTTAAAAGACGAGTACTTGGGAATTCGTCATAACCTAAAATTAAACCAATAGATTAATGTGTGGACGCTACAAGGACATCAATGGAGTTCAAAGGCGTCGTTAAAGAAGAAGAAGAAAAACGAGTTTTGATTCCTACTGCAGAGTTTTCATAGCCGAAAATTCTTAAGGGTTCTGAGACACAAAGGCTATCGTATAAACACATAAGCCATTAAAAGGGTGTTCTTTGCTTCCTTTGCCGAAGCACCCACCACTCGTTAAAGCAGCCAATCGATTCCCTCGTACTTGTCATGCAAGTCGTGTCTTCCTCTGCCAATTAGAGCTAACTTAACCGATTTTCGCCGAAATCACATTCTCCTGGTGATTTATATATAATCAACTGCAAGTCAAATTCCACCTTCATTTCATGGGGCGCAGCTTTCTTACGCTGTGAGACTCAGCTCCGTGCAGGTGCTACCTTATCTCATTTATTTTGTGCTGGTACAGCTACTGTCATGTTCAGGTCTAGAGATGTCAATTAGCGGCCCTCAAGGTAGAGGCTCCAGTGGCGTATCATGTTCAATTCTGGAGGTGTCAATTAGCGAAGACAGGAAGTGGAAAGGTGACGATATCAGTGGCGGATTTCAAACTGTTTTCTCTTTAAACGCGGTACAGAATATCTCATTTTACGTAGACTAGCAGCAGTTTCGCCTAAAAACGTAAAAAAATTTTCTCTGCGCAAGAAATGCTCTGGCTAATAGGTATATAGGCAAACAATACTATATGATTAATTTTTGTATCAGGAAAATCAATAGACTTGGGACTTATTAATCTGTATCAGCAATTCTTTAGCTTATAATCTACAATTGTTTATTTATGTATGGAATTAACATACCTTTTATTTTCAAAATACGGAAGATGTTATCCTGGGCATGTGTAATTTAAACCAACAATTCTTCCTGGATTGTCAGGAAAGAATTTTCATTTCGAAAATTATTTTTTTGTACTTTAAATTGATTGTATAACGTTATTACCGAGCGGGATGGCTCAGGCGGTAACGTACGTAGCCCGCACTCGGAGGTCCCGACTTCAAACCCTCGGGGCCGTCAATCTGACATAATTTTTTTTTTTTTTTTTTTTTTTGCGGTTTCCTTGGTCACTAGGCTAATGCTCAGTTGGATAATTTGATCCGCGAATTTCCTATCGTACGTTTCATCGCTGCATTTAATTTTCTTCTTCTTCACTGCCATACCAGGCATCAGGCTGATCACCCATCCTGGTTCTGCTACTATCCAAAGTTTGATTGTTCCTCGACAGGCTACTGACTCAAGGCATGGATTGTAAGTCCTTGAGTGCGTCAGTCCTACAAAGATAGGGTAATCAGTTAAAGAAAAAGAATATTCGTTATTTGTTTTTTATTATAAGTACGACGTTAGCCCAATTTCTCTTCTCTTTTAAACTTGAATGTTAGTTTTGGGGGTGTTTGTATAACAAAATTAGGTTTTATAGTTTAAAATTAACGTTACTGATTTTACTGTCACAAATACCATTGTTTAATAATAATTTTATATTCTCCAATATACTCTCCATATTATTTTTTGAATTATTACAATTATTTTTTGAAAACGCTGCGGATTTCCAAAAGAAAGCTTATCAAAAACTTTGTTTTCAATGACTGTAATTTATTCTACGCCACTAATTGTGTATTTAGAAAAAGATTATATGATCTTTATAGTCTATCGTCTACGAAAGGAGAAAACAATTTATAGAGCATCAAGACATATTATAGTTTCTCTGAAATAAAGAATCAAAATTGTTTCTCCAAATATTTTATTTTAATACATAAATAATAAAACCACATATTCCATGCTCGGCTTTGAGTTTTTGTTTGGCCTTGTGGTGATTTAGAGGATCCCGTGATGTAACACAGCGACGACACCAGACGTCACGTAAATGATGGGGATGTAGCACAGGATGACATTGAGAGAGTTATAGGTTGCGGTATCTGGAAGGTTTGTGAAAGGGTGACATAATCAGATATGTAATTCTGTTCGCAAGAGAACTTTAATTTTTCTAATAACAAACTAAACTACATTTCATAAGGGAGTGCTAGATAGCTTGTGCGTTTACCTGGTGGACAGAAGAAGTCAGGTGTTCCATCTTCGTCGTGCCTGGGGTCTATGTCGATGTTGCAAGGTAGCACAAAATAAATTTAAGTAACTGACCAGCACAGGGTCCTTCTAGGCAAGTGATAGGTCGAGAGACAGTCTTCAAATATCCGACAAAATGCTGACTAGTGCCTAGCTAGTAACTGACGTATGTCAGCAGAAATTACATGACTCACCCACGTGTCGCACATGAGGTGATCTTTCCCCCAAAATTCACATCACCAAACCTTTGCTTACATCAATACCTGGGAAATGACTCGCAAAAAATCTAAAGCTAATTTCTTGGATTTACTTAAATAAATTTGTCTGAATATTTGGAACTTTATAAAATCATATTTCTCACATTCTTTTAAAAATAAAACTATAACTGTCACAATATACTGTAAAACTGACGTCATTCTAGCAATTAATTTGTAAGTCACATATACGTTTATATATACACAAATGAAATAAAGCTTAACACATGGAAAAATGGTTATAAGATTTTTTTCTTCCATAGTAAATATGTGTACATTTAAATATGGGAAATTTCCAAGAAGTAAAATTTAGTGTAGTAGTTTTTAATCCAAAAGACAACAAAAATGGATTAAGATTTACCCTTCATCCCCCTTTAATAATATTTTCGAACATTTCGCTCAAAATTTTGCAGACAAAAATCAAATACAACATTTACGCTTAGAAATAACTTGTTTGCTGTGGTTATTGGGAGTAAAACAATTAATATTACATTTTGAGTTACATGCCAATCGGTTAAATCCTTCTTCACTTTTTAGGCAAGCAGCAAACAAACGAACAAACAAAGAAATAAACAAACCACATTGAAAAAGGTTTCTGTTACTTTCATAATGGTTCATTATGCCTCCTAGCAATCTAAAAGTACCATAAAATATTTTTCTATATTTTTAGTTTCACTATCGCTTTAGAATGGTTCATATTTATTTCATTCTAATTTTCTATCTTTCCTTTGATGATTGTACGTTATAAAATGTTGTAGGTGTTAATTATTTTATTTTAATGCATTTTCTTAGCTTTATTCTTTACTTCCTTTATACTCTGCTTTCTGTTTTATTCAAACATATCCTTTTCGTTTTTGAACGTATACGGTAGGTGACAGATATATAACATAGTACACCAAGCGGTTAAAAACAGAAAGGAAAACAAAAGGGCCAAAACGGATTGATTTAGAGGTGTCCATATTTCCCATGTTTTAGTGCCTCCTAGCGAGGCAAAATCGAAACTGTCAATCGTATTTCGTTTGTCTTGAAATGAGAAGACATGTCGCGGAAAACAAACGAATGATGATAAATGGCACTCGTACATCTGCTAGAAATTCAAATTTATTGCACGTGGAGTCATTTAACGCTGGGGAAAAGGGCCCTTTTTGTTGTACTCTTTGTATAACCGGGAAACAAATAAATCTCATCACAGGAAGTTCACATACAAAATGCTCAATGTTGGTAGCGAGTGTAAAATATTCCGATGTTGTTCTGTTTTTAGTTTTTTTACTGCTTACGTGAGGTAGGGAAATGTGACATTTGACCTAAATATTCGACATGGCGATTTCTTCGGATACACACGTTTTTGAATCCACTGAATTCCCCTCCAAAAGCCAAAGTTTTTTAGAAAAAGGTCCCTTTGTGTGTATAAATATGGGAGGGGGAGAGTGAGAGAAAGAGACACGCGTATTTATGTCGGCATCTCTAAAAAAAAGTCAAGCAAAGATTTTCATGGAATTCCTAATTCAAGCAACTCCTTATGTGGATAAACTTTATGCTATTTTTCATTTTCTCGTAAAGTACTCTATTTTGTTAAGAAAATCAAGCACGTATTTGAGATGTTAACAGGAGAAATAAAATACGTATATGGAAGTTAATTTAAACAACCTGTGAAGTCGTGTCGTTTCTCAATTTATTTTATATAGCTGGGAAACCATAAGGCATATACAAAAATTAGTTAAAAATGTATAGCTAGTTAAAATAGGGTATAATCTATTTTAACGTACTTTAGCCGAAATGCAGTAGACTCGCGATTAACCGAGTCCCAAAGGGCCGCAGGGAGTTGTTAGAAGATAAGTATACATGCAGTGTGTCCATAAAAATACTGTCATACATTCAACTGGTATTGCATCGCTTTGGGCAGTCGTCTTTGTGTGAAATTGGTGACATTCGAAAGCAAAACTTAAATTGTTTTACTATACCTCATAGACATTGAATGTGGCTCCCACGAGTGACGCTGCAGACATCAATGCGACATTCCCATTCACGCCACACACGCTCCAACATATCTGATGAAATGAACTGGATGACAGTGATGCGATCTTGCACTTCTTGCAGGTTTTGAGGCAATGGGGGTACATATACACAATCCTTTATGTAACCAGATACAAAGAAGTCACAGACCGTCAAGTCAGGCGACCTCGGTGGCCACATGCAGAAGACATTATTATAATTTCCGGCACATCCAATCCATATTCCTGGAAGCCGCACATTCAGAGTTCCCGAACATGTAAATGCCAATGAGGAGGTGCTCCATCCTGCTGGAAAATAAATTCGTTGCCTTCTTCCAATTGTGAAAATAACCATTCAGTGAGCAAGTTGGACCGTTGACAGAGGCCTCCCGAAAGAAAAATGGGACATACACTTGATGTTTCGACACGGCATAAAGGATATTCACTTTATGGGAGTCTCTTTCAACTTCCAAAATGTCATGTGGATTCTGGCTCCCAAAAATCCTAACGTTATCTTGTTCACTTTTTCACTAACGTGAATGTTGATTCATCGCTGAAAATTATTTTTTCTGACAGATTTTCATTATCCTCTGTTAGTTCCAATAAATGTTCAGAGAAATCTAATCGTTTTGTAGGGTCATCGGGTTTCAATTTTTGCAGTAATTGCAGATTGCAGGGGTGAAACTTCAGTCGCGTACACAGGATCTTAGATACGGTGGATTTAGGGATGTTTAACTGCTGACTAGCTCTACGGACAGACTTCTAAGGACTATGTACAAATGTCTCCTGCACTTGTTCCACAATTCCCGCATTGACAGATGGCCTCTCTGAATGTCCTTTCCTTTGATGAAATATGCAGCCACCACCCACGAAATCACGGTACCACTTCAAAATTGACGTGTGTGTGTGTAGGAGCTTGATGTTGAAACCTTCGCCTAAAAAGCATCTGCGTGCTATGATACTCCAAAATACACCAACTACGTTCTTGTAGGTTCGCCATAACTCCTTAAAACTTCCTTAATAACAACATAATTCTAAAAGCAAACATTCACATGTAACCTACCTGCTAAATATCCAACAATGAACCCATATCGACTAATCACAAACGTGAGTGAATTTAGTTTCTGTGTTTGACTCCCGCGATTCCGTCCACTATTGTTCGTTGTTAACATGCACAAAAATATTTGAGTTATTCTTTCGAATGTCACCAATTTCATTTAAATACGACTATCCAAGGCGACGTGTTGCCAGTTTGGAGTATGACAGTATTTTTATGGACACACTGTATTTTTGTATCAGGGATTGCTAGGTGGAGTGAGTCAACAAGGTTGAATATTACCATGGTGATGCACATATATTCGATTGTTATGATGGTGTTTAAATCTGTGCAGACCTATTGTAGACGAGTACTACACTATGAGCGGCAAATGGATTTGATCCAATTAGATCCTTTTTTTATTTCAATTATTTTTTAAATTTTTTATGTAGAAATTGCTTTAATTTTAGGAAAATGTGTGGTTGCTCTGGATACACAGAGGATAAAGGCGAGTGTATTAAAAAGGTTGCTTCTGATTATAGAGTTACGGAAAAGACTGTGGAGATTATCTCCGTATTATCCGAGGTAGTATCAGTTAGCTCAGATAATCGCGAGTCTAGTGTACGTTTTTGGCGTGCTTCGGATTTTAAGGTTGACGTTTGCTGTGGTGCTACATCTTTGCGACATGCTTGAAAATGTGTGATTCCTTTTCTTTTGTTTGTTTGTTAGCTAGTTTTGACATATTAACCGTGTAAGTCAAAACGAATGGCAAATGAATATAGTGAAATTAAAATTCAATTAATTCAGAATTCATTGAGATTACAAGTTATTCGACACTTGTTACTTTATTATTAACAGAAGTCTTGATGTAATTGATTAAAAATGCTCCTGTATCTTGCATGGCACAATTTTAGGCAAGGATTTATCTTGACATATTGAAGAGCATTTTAATTTTTATAAAATATTTAACATCCCTTTTAACAACTCAGGTCTGCAGAGTCGAAGAATGAAATGGGCAGAATGCTGCTCAAATGAGCCTGAAGTCTTCTAAGATGAGAGTTCCCGATATTTGCCTTACAAGGAGAGTAAGAGAAAAAGTTCTCTGTAAAAAGAACCCTTATGCAGGCAATCACACCCAACCGAGATTTGAACTGGAAAGCAGACATTCTACGTAATGTCACTTCCCCCCGATAGTCTTTCAATTCCGAAAATGTTGTATAGCCTGTAATGTTGTATACTTTGGTGGTGAAGGAATTATTGAAATGGGAGTAACGTTTTTCTTAGTTACAATTTTAAACCTTTGCACCTTCTCTACAATCTACAATATAGAAATCCCTAACATCTTATAAGTAACAGTGAGTAATAGTTAGTAAGAAGATTCCCCACTTCCATGCTACCAAGTTAAACATTTTGAAAATAGCATATCGTTTGTCACGAACGAGAAAAATATTTTTTCATTTGTTAACTATAAAATAACGATGGACTAATCTGTGATATGCTGGACACAATTTTTTCTCTTTATAGAATTATTTATCAGCAATGGACTAGTTTACAACGTACATCAACATTTTCTTACATGAGGTTTATTAAAAGGTCGGATTATAGGTATGTCGTATACATCGCACCCTAATAAGGAGCTCCGATTGTCGCTTTTTTGCTGAGTCTTCTATTTTCTCAGTTGCTAAATCGTGACCATATATTGTGGCATATCAGTAAGTTCATTGTCATTACCAGTCGCACTGTTTTGTTGCATTGTCGCTACTAGACATAGCATTATTGGGTTTATTTGATTTTTTCGGCTTAACGTTCCCTCCTTTTGGCGCGGACCACGTCAAAGGGAGGGCTCTGTTTGAAATTCGTCTGGTATGACGCCAACCCTGGCTGGCGTGGCTAGACATGGTTGGAGGGGGGATATAGATAGCGTCACTTGAGTGAGAGCGCCGTTGTAGTAAGACGTGCTGTGATCAGTCCACGCCTTCATTCTCTCCCTTCATCCTCTCTTCCTAGCTCACAATGTGGAGTCGCCAAACGTTTGTTAATAAATTCCAGTAATGTGTGTTATGTAATGTTTTTGTGTAATTTAAAATCCCACGTCTTCCTCTAAAAATCTACACACCAAGGTTCTGGTCTTCTTGCTGTAGCGAGTTGCGTTCCCCCATGTGCATGCTGGGGTGAACTAAACTTATTGATTTTCTGGAAACTTTATGGCCCTCACCCCAGTATGTAACAATATGTATAATTATTGGAATTAATTATTTGCAGCTTTTGTCTTATTTTACACGCATTCTCTGAATAACAAAAACTATTTTTACCTTCATGGCGTTATCAACGAAAAAACAACAGCTATTTTCTGCGCCTTAGTATTTTAACCTAAAAGCCAAAACCTTTTTCGGATGAACATTCTTTTATGATTCCAGCTTTTTGGTATTGTAGCAGACTATTTAAACCTTTATTTTATTAGTGTTTTAATTATTTAAGAATTGAAATTAGAAAGCATTAGTCTGTGTGTGACAGGAAGAACAGTGCTTTTTAACGGTGAAACAATTATCAGAATCATTTTAACTGTGTCCGAAATTACCCTGCATACACCCAAATTTTCTCTCCTTGTAATAGTGGTATAGATGATATGGATACCTGTGAATTGGCGATGGATAGAGGAAAACATGTATTACATATCAGTATTTCCTTTAAAGATCCATGAGAAGGCTCTTTCAGCTATAAACGTTTATGTTTACAACTTAAACGTAAACATGTTCGAGAAATGGGATATATGTATTGGTACGTAAATACGTAAGCACGCATTTGAAATTGCCAAACTTAGGACTTCTGTTTAACCGTTAAAACACTATATTGTTCTTTGCAGTAAATCTCAGAATTCCCTTTATGTTAGTTTTAAGGCATTTTAAAATGAAAGTGTCCAACTGTTGCGCACTAACATCTTCTAATTAAACATTTCAGTACGTCGTATTTTAAAACGTACCTCCAAGAGAATGTTAAGCATGCAATTTGCAACTTGTGTTGAAAAGTTGAGCTTTGGCAACGCCGGGTGAAAGCGTCCCATAATTATTCTTTCATTGCGATTAGTTCCGTCTTTTCCTTTCTTGGCCGCCTTTAATTATATAATGCAATGAGTCGGAACACTGAAGTCGGAGTTAAAAGTTTCGGACTGCGAAATTTTAATTGCTGCTGTGCATTGTGTGAAAACCGAACTTTGTGAAGACACAGTGTGATAATAGTGGCTTCGATATTTCAAAAAGAGAGGAGGGATTATAGAGAAGTAATTTAAAATTCATTTTAAAAGTGCCAAGCCCATAGAGTCCAAGTGAGGCAGAAACAGCAAGGGAATTTCGCCCTTACGCCCAGAGTTATTATGTTAGAATACCCAAAGTTAAATTGAAAATTTCTGTCTCTGGGAACCGTGCAGCTTATAAAACAAAGTTTGAATTGTGTAAGTTACATCAGCTGGAAAATGATCGCTTTCCCGATGATTTAGCAGACAAGGGGATTATAGTCAGTGTTGCCAAATATCCAAGCAAATGCTGACTAGGCTTTTGTTCTTGAAAATCTGTCACTTTCATTGATATGCATCAAGAGGCATGTCGCAATAGTTCTACACCGCTGATAATAACTTAACATTATTTAATATAAGTACAAAAATCTAATTCAGGAATTTCTTCTGGAGATGAAATACGCAGTTTTAAAGTAAGGCCTACTTGTGCATATTATTATTATTATTATTATTATTATTATTATTATTATTATTATTATTATTATTATTATTATTATTATTATTGGGCAAGATGAACTCCGCGGTAACGTGTGAGGCTTGCATTCGGGAGGTCGTAGGTTCGATTCCCGGCTACCGCCCATACTGACCTCGCATTTTCCGTGGTTTTCCCTGGTCGGTAGGCGAATGCTAGGGTAGTTTCTCTTCTACAATGAATTCTTTTCGATCATTTCTCTTTCATTCCGTCTCGTTCTCATCGTTCAGATGTGCTTCTATCTTTCGTGGTGCATGGCGGTATCGGACAGATGGCACGGGTGCTTGCTGAAAGGAAAGAGCACTGCCTGTGGACACTAGAGGGGTACTTAGTAGATGGCGGCTGCAGCAGTGGGACGGGTCTTCGGGCCTATAACTGTTAGGGACTTTCGCGCGTCTCTGCGACCTGTATGCCTTCGGCGTGTACCCTCTGTGGTACCTTCACTGCATCCCTTCCTCCTGGATATGGTAGCCACAATAGATCTATGTAGGTCGCAGTGCGTTCTGTAACCTATGCTTCTTCTTGTTGTTAAATAGTTATTACAAGATTTACTGTCGTAGGGTGATCGCCAAAGCAGATACCAATTTTGCATCCCATCATTTAGCTTCAGTTTCTGGCATGGTTTTACTTTTACGTTCTCTATTTTTTTATGATTATCTGAGAACGCATGCTTTGACAAAATGTTTGGAATGAACCTTTATAATCCTGCCATAGCAAGATCTTATAGCATTAAAGCTCATTTAAATTACATTTAATTGGAATTTACTACACACACACACACACACACACACACACACACACACACACACTTTAGTTTTTCAGGAGCAAATCACTACATTTCTATTTTATATATATATTAAATGGATGCACAAACATTTTAAGAGCATATTCATGGTTAGTGAAATAAGTGTATCTGAAGATGCAAAAAATGAGGTTGCACAAAAGTAGAAACACTAATGAGTACAGATGCACTCACTCCAAATGCTCTTTGAGTCATACTCATTTTTTTGTATATATCTAGTACAGCTTGTGCAAAAACTTTGTTTGAATTTTTTCACTTTTTGTATTGATCTACTTTTTTTTTGGCAAAGTACCTTTTTGTATATTTTTTTATCAGCTTTTTCGTTTTTGTTTAATTTTTTATTCTTGCTTTGATTTTAGTTTGTATACATATGCCCTTTTTATTTGTTTATTTATTTTGTTTTTTTATATTTTTTATTGCATAAACAAAATGAATATTGCTTTTATTTTATTTTAAAATGTTTTCGGCCAACAAATTGTGGAAACATTTTAAAAATCGATCTCACAAGTTTAAAAAAAGAAGAAAGTTTTGAAATAATTTGTATTTTCCAAATGTCTTAATGACATTACGTCTTTTAAGATTATCAAAGTATTATAAATATTTATTGAATTTATACATCATGAGAAACAATAATACCGAAATAACAAAACTAGTGCATTTTATGCTGAAAAGAAGAGTAGTAATACTGCATTGTCAGAGCACACAGACAGACAGACAGGCAGACAGATAGCAAGCCAAAGAATAGAAATCTCTTTGAGGGTAGAAGGGAGGGCACAGTCTCTAGCAGTTTAGTCTGAAGGAAATATATCGGTAGGTGTAAGTTTTAATCTTTGAAAACTGCACTGTATCAAATGTACATTGCAGTTGTGACAAAGGAAGTTAACATAACATGAAATATGTGCTTTGGTACTCCCAAATGCATGTATTAAATGGTAAGAATATGAAAACAGATTGTGAGTAAGTTATGATTTGTTTAAACCATTTATTATATATCTCCAGAAAATTTGCAAAACATCTAGCAAGTAGTTTAAAATAGTTATTTCTAATTGAGCTATGAATGAAAAGAGCGTGATCAAAACTAAGCTTAGCTTTTACCTAAAATTGATTCTTTTATTAAAATAATTGAAGCTTCTTCTAAGGCATTTTTGTGACTATGGCAACATTTATTTATTTATTTACATATGTTTTGTTTTATTTAGCTGCATATCTTAGAGTAAGGGAGAAGGTTTACAATTTTATTATTTCTGTCTCATAAATTACGAGTACATTTTCGGCTCGGAATCGAAAGTTTCACATTAAGAATCTAAATGTTAGACTAGTTACTAAATGAGATATTAAAATAATCTTTCAAAATTGATTTAGGCAGTATTACTAACTTGGAACGCACTATCTGATCAGTTCGTTTCGATGTAACTGAAATCGCGAGTGTCTGATGTTTTTAATGTGAAACATTCTAATTTCTGCTAATTCTGAATCATAACAAAGCTGCAAATTTTTACTAGCAAACCATTATTATAGCAATGCTATACTGAACTTTCCAGCGTTAATACTTTTGTCACTAACCAATTGTTTCAGAAATTTAACCGCTTGCTTAGAAGTTTATTTCATAAATATAAGTATTTTTACATTTTTACTTTTACATTGCTAATACATAATACACACACACACACACACACACACACTACTAGCCGTTTCAGAGTTGTCATTATACCAGGTGGTCCATTAGCGCCGACCGAAGACAAATATAGACAATCAATCGTTCATATAGGAGAAAGCACGGCGAGTTTTCTATATTGAAGGGGCAGTATCAATGAGACTGTCACTAGTTCAGAGAAAAACAACAAGGTAAGCTAACGCGTGGTCTAAAATTCAACAGCTGCCGGTCCAGATGGCCCCTTGGTAAATTTTTGAAATACATTTTTTAATTGTTTCATGCATATACGGCCTTTAAATATAATTTTCTGTTATATCAGCAGCTTTGACTTTTAAAACTGTTGTTGCATGTTACTCTGTTACGTTATTGAATTATGCATACATAATTTCTTAGCTATGCCTCGTAAATAACTTTAATATTATGCAACGCAGAATTACAAAACTAAATAAATATTATAAATGGAAATAAACAATTTTTAAGAAGCTTCTGTTTTAATGGCTACTAATAATATTGAGAGATGCATAAACTTAGGAAAAATTGTATCGAAGTTGTTGAAATATAAAGATCTATTGATCATTGAATCCAATTACAGAAAAATAAATATAGTTCACATTTAGAATGTTATTATTTTATGCTTTTCAATGCGGATCGCTCTGTAGAAATTATAATGCAGTCAAAGCAACATCAACAAAATGCTTCAAGGGTTTCTACTTTAATGCAGTCAACAGCAGCATTAGGTGTCGCGACAATACGGGCTAGTAATAATAGAAAATAGCATTTCCTTATGCAGAGCATAACTGTATGGTGGACACACCGGAATTCGTAATACAGCATTTTTGTTTAACAGCCCTGGATTTATTTGTACCCTATAGGAACCCACTAATTAAAAATGTCAATCAAACTAACACCTTTTATGAAGTTTTCCAGGATATAAACACACACATTTTTATATATGTATGTTTATATCCTTGAAAACTTCATATATATTATATATGTATACACTTGCGCACGGCAGAGGTGGACGATTATCTAACCGATATAGGGAGGTGATGGGACAGCATCACGCTTCCTCCAGCCGGAAAGATGGCTCACTAGGCCAGAACTCTACCTGTCGCAGCTCCTCACTCCCTCGATGATGAGTAGACACCGCACTTACACTCGGGACCAAAAATCCGCACCCCCATGATTGAGATCGATCCTTGGCGCATTCCGTGGCTGGGAACCAGGACTTCACGCTGCACCCCACAGCACCACGTCGCAGAGCAATTATAGCGATACCCTACTTCAAATAATTTTTAACATGAGCACATGGCATTTATTTGGGAGATTAAATATGTCAACCTCCCGCTTATTGTACGATTCCGTTGGAAAGGATGCTTTCATTGTTTCCCAAAACCTTTTCCCTGAACAACTTGCAGTATCTTGCCTCCAATGTTAGCAGCCTTTCCTATTTTGACTAAAATACCATATTGTGACGCAGCAGCTATGGGCCGAGGTTATCGGGAGGTCGGTGCCGGCAGTCGGAATAAACAATGATAACCACCGCTCGCTAGCGTAAACACCGGGCGCGCTATAGGCAGATAACCAGAATCTTCTGGAGGATTCTCCCTCTCCTAAAGAACGTGTGTCGAAATAGTTCTAGAATGTTCTGTGGAAGATTCCACTGCCTGTATAAGCGAGCGTATTCGTGAGAGCAGTCAGCGTGAGTTGAATCTCGTCGGTCAATCAGTGATCGAGCGAGTTGGCAGGTAAGTTTCCCGTGCGACATCAAGTGCGATTCTCCGAGCGAGTTTGTGGCGACTGTTGTGCGACGAGTGCTATTGCGAAGCGAGGGATTGTGGAGTTCTTGTGTTTGACTCCCCAGCGAGTGAACCGTCCGGAAGAGAGACTACGTCACACAGAAAGCAGGTGACGGAAAATTCAACTAGTTCATCTTAGTGAAGTGACAGAGTGAAGTGAATTCCCAGTGAAGCTGAACTAGATAAGAGCTTACAAGAATGGCAGTGAGAACTGAGAGAATGACAAGTGAAAAACCGGACAAAGTCACAATACGTTAAAATACTCAAAAGTCCTCTTTGTTTCGAAGGGTTGTTATAATGTTGTATATTTTGTAAATAATAAGAGATACGCAAATGCTTACTATACAAAAACTGCTGATCTCGATAAAGCACGGACTTTATGTCAAATGCAATTTTTGTAACATAACCATTTCCAAGATATGTGTATAAACTTTCCGGTTCTCTGTCATGCTTTTTGAAGTGTTAAGTATTTTATTTTGTTTCTGCAAAGTCGTACAAAGAGTGGAATTTCAAAGGCAGCAAATAGCGACCCGCTTTTAGAGACTTGGCTATCCCTTCAGCTTCCTGTAACTCTCTTGTAGCAACAAAATGAGTAATGAAAGTTCTGCAAACATTTAAGTTTATTAACATGAAGTAGGTATAACACAAGCTTTTATAAAAACAGTTAATATAAGATACGTAGAAATAAATGATAGTGAGTACATGATGTCATATGAATGTAAGCATCAGATGTTTAAACTTCCATGCATTTTTAAATTTTTTCGTTTGTGTAGGCCTCGGGAAATAACTAATGGTGTCGGTAAGTGCTTGAACTGTATATGAATTCATGTTTGAATGTGGAAATGAATGTCTGCGTGTTTTATATTAAAATTATTTAAACCAATCTTAAATATATATAGACATTCATTTCCAAATTTAAACTTGAGTATAGGGAATAATTCCAATGAAAGATAAATTGCACCGTCCCAGTCGGGAATCGAACTCAGGATTTCATACACTGTATATTCATATGTTGTAAATTTCAAACCATTTCATGTGCAAGAAAAGTACTGTGATCCAACTTCATGTATGCGCGACATTTTTATGTGCTATCGAAAGATTGGACAATAAACTTTCTTTTTAAAAGGTAAAATCTTAGTGAACAAATACCAGCATATTCGTCATGTGATAGTTCCAAAGCTCTGTGAATATGTAAACCGGCATTCCGTATATTTTGGACTCCATATTTTGAAGTAAAAACAAATTGTGAAGCGATTTTGCCTTTTTGCGAAAATTTCGATAAGAACTGCCAGGAATCTAAACAGTATTTCTTTTCACGAATGTATTCCATGTAAAATAGATGGATATAGCGGCGGTTGATGCTGTAGAACCCTGGGCCTCAGTGTGAAGCAGTGGAAGTCAGGACACCCCTGCCTTATCCTCCGAGTGGTTGACACAAAGTGGGGACGGAAGTTGTGGTCTCGAGAGCGTTTACAATCCTTGCTACGGAGAGATTAAAAGGGAAGACAAACATTTGCATAAGTTGGGGACTGGCTGGACGTCAGTTTCAGGGGGCTTAGACAGTAACCTCCCACTTCGTTAAGATGCTTACAGTGCTCTCTCGTTCACGTAACAGTGTTGCCACAACATACGGGATCATCTAAATAATAAAGTCTCACAATCATTTTCACAGGCTTCTTATGCAAATTTCTCTTCCCAGCATAGGATTAATGAATAAAAAGTGCGACACTTGTATTTTTGAAACTGAATTATGGAATCTGAATTTGCGTTATTTCACTTGCTCCCAGCTAATCACTGTTTTAGAAGATATTCAACGGCAGGATATGTCAATAAATACTGGCATTTAGAACTGATGTGCAGACTAAAGGGGCATTCATAATGAAAATTAAACATTGATGCAATGGCGTAAAAGTTAATCATAAACTTAAGACGATGTGTTGCCATTTATAACATAAACAGCAGTCAATCTCAAGAGAGCGTGAAATAGCTGAATTAACATGGCAGCCTGGGAAGCGACCACCGACAGTACACACAACAAAAGAGGTTATGTACATTATAAGAATGAATAAGAGTTAGCTACCCGATAAAAGGGGTCATCACCTACTATCACAATTTGTTTTGCTGCAAGTTTTATAGATATCCCAGTGACTCATGACCCGTGATCTTACACAGAAAGGCAGTTAGCGATTCTGGGCATGGCAACAGAAAAACGTTTGTGAGGTGGAAAATGAAAATAAATATAACAACTGCAATAAAAGAGATTATTGTTGGTTATTTATTTTTAGTAAAAGATTATTTGATGTAAGAGTTAAAGTTATTCTCTTTTCCGTGTTTTCACATAAATTTATAAAATGATTGCGTGATGAGGTTTACAGCAAATTGTTCTCTTGATTGGCTAATTTCTTATACTTGACGTAGACATACATATATGTGAAAGCTTGGAGCTTGCAGACTTCTATCTTTAAGTTATAAACTTACGGCCAATGTGAACGCGTGCATTAAGATAACATGAAACAAGATTCCAAGCTTACATTATGCTTAAGTCAGTTTCATTGTGAATGGCCCTTACGACTAGAAAGCTAAATTAGGTTTCTAAAGTACATTCCTATGACCGAGACTCGAAGCATGGATCTTTAGCTTACCTGGTGGTGCTCTACCTCTAGGTCGCCATGACGAGGTCATCGCACATGCATCGAACTTCTGTCATCTGGAAATTGTATTTGTATAGTACTAAAGATTATTGATAACGCACAATACGTCTCAGAAACACACACACACACACACATCTTGAGGCGTTTTTGGAAAAATTAATAATATCGAAAATGCTTCCATGTTCAATGTTAAGTGAAAATCCTTGCCTTTAAGCATAAATGGTTGGTGACTGAAGTATGAAACTTATTATTGATTCGATTTTAGGTTTTTAAGTCATTTTATTGTAAATATAAACTAGTGCGCGTACATACATACTCATGAATTCATACATATATAATTTTTTCCTTTTTTACTGAAAATGCCCATGTTTATTTGTATGCTTATTTGTTCCCTATTCAGAGAACCTCAAGAGGCGTAATTCTGAAGATATCTGGATACTGGATATTTGGGTCGGATGCAGTATATACTTTCTCTGAGAACTTATAGAGAAAATAACAAGACCTTAAAAGTGCAGAAAGCATTACATTTTAGATGGATTCACATTTTATGTCTTACATTCTGGTATTTATTGGGCATTTTAGAAAACAAACCCGAAAATCTTAAATTTTTACTTTCTCTACTATGTATAGTAAGTAGGAGAAGTATTGCATTCCACCCAAAAATTTGATCCTGAGGTTTCATCGGAAATACATATTTTGAGGCCACTGAATTAAAAAAAAAACATTTTTATAAAAACTCCGTATATGTGTCTGTGTGTGTGTTTGAACAGCATAACTCAAAAACGAAAAGTCGGATGAATACCAAACTCATCAGTATCTTTTAAACATGCGACACGAAGATTTTCGAGAAAATCCCCCACCACAGACTATCCTTTACATGGAAAATTTTTCTAAAATTTTGATTTTTTAAAAAATGGCTCTGACGATTTTGATTAAAATATCATATGCTTAAGATATTTTCATGAAATGAAATATATATCTTGAATTTTCTGAATATCCCCAAAAGTCCTCTTCAGTGTGAATCGCTTTTGCATAACTGGTAAACCATAAGGGATAGATAAAATTTTTGTATACAAATAATGTAGATCTCGTTAAAACATACAATTTGTCATATAAATTTTTTTTGTCGAGTGAACCATTTTCAGGATATTCTTTGTTATTTATTTGAATGTTCCAATATTTATACTTTATCTAAAATGGGAATTTTATTTGTTTTTTATGTCCTGGACATGCCAAGAGAATGGAATGCTTCACATAGCAACCAGCTCTTAAAAGATTTGACTATCGCTTAAAGCCTACACATTCCCCTTTCACCTACAAGGATATTAGCAATAAGATTAATATCTCGATATCTCTAATAATATGAAGTAGGTGGAGAATAAGCGTTTGTAAAAATAGTTTGTTCAAGAGTAGAGAAAGTCATGTGAGTGCAATAGATCAGAATTATTTTTGTAGTCTTCCCATATAAAATTACTCTTAATTTTGAATCGATGTCAAACAGTAACGTGCATGAGGATTCGTGTAGCATTTGTTAACATTTTTGTTTAGTACCCACATTTGTTATCTAGTCTTAAAACAAATCAACGTAAGCGATATGTCGTTTCATTACATCAGTATGCAGTTATGCAGTCTGCTCTTGCTGGCCAATCCACATGTGTTTGGTTTTACCGTTTCCTTGTGTGAGAAACGTGTGTGTGAGAGGATGTTTTGTAAATGGAAGATATTCCCCAAGGTTGCATTTGTTGTCCTCCATGGTCTAGGGGTAGCATGCTAGCCTCTAGTTCCCGAGGTCGCGGTTTCAAACCCAACGGATGGCGATGAATTTTTTTCGGGCATAAAAATCCTTCGGAACGAAAGTGAAGCCAGTGGTCCCGCGTCACGTAAAAGAACCTCAAGGCCTGATAAAAGGCCTTTGAGTAAAATTTCCGGACTTTCACGCCAATACAGAATAGGACGCTAAGAACCATTAGCGTCTATAAATAAAACTCAATTTAACTTTTTAAGGTTGCATTTATTTTAATGGTAGATTTAATATTGTTTTAATGTGTTGCATAAAATCCTAAGTGATGCACAGAAAAGCATTGCATTTACAGACAAATGTATCTGAGATGCTTTTAAAAGTCTTGGTCAGTTCGTGGCTATGCATTCAGAACAACAAGTATAATTATTTCCTTTAGCAAAGTTGCAGATTATTAAAAGTATACTTAACGAATTTAAGACTTTATAAGATAAAATAAAACGTATAACCTCAGTGAGAAATCGGACCCCGATCAACTGCATGGCATGCGCATTTACTAACCATTACACCACACTAGTACAACCTAGCAGTAAGTTAATGCTAAGTCATGTGACACGCAGGCACTCCCTGCAAACAACACACATCTTAGATCTTAGGCATTATTAACCAAATATTACCAATATAAGAAACATAAGCAAATAACCCACTGGTATTGTTCAGGTTCCATGGGCAATACCAGCAAGTAACAATTGACGCGCTCGCATGCAATGCATGCCAGCAAAGTAGTTAATCACATACTAACCGGGGTGCTATGCGGGACCCGACTAAAAGCATGCAAACAAATGCACGTTAACACACAGCAATATACAATTAACTCGTGGTAGGGTTTTTTAGTGGGTATTCCGCTTCTGAGCGGCGAGCCCCACATATCCCCACAGCCATTGCACACCGGCTGGGGGTCGAATGCAATAATGCATTTTTCCCCCCACGGAAAAAAAAAACCAAAAAAAAACACCATGAAGCTACTGTTTAGAAGTGAATCAATATATCTTTACCTCATTTCAGTTATTGCACTGGATTGCATCGTGTTTCTAAGGATAATTAAACTTAAAATAAAATGTCGTATGTATATTCTCCAGCTGAATTTCAGTCGATTATGTACATATTTGTTTGCAGTATATCTTAACTAACAAAGTTAGCTTTTAGCCACGGTTCGGAAAACTTCGGCTGGAATCTCAATTGAAAGAGTTCGGCTGTGTAATTTATATGTTATGACAGATTTCTTGGAGTCTCTTTTTTAAATTACTCTTACTTTTGTATGGATAAATTTTGTTCAAATTCTTTTGTATACAATTTCAACTCCATACTGCACGGGTTTGTCTAAAAATTGAAAATGTATAGCTCGTTTCCCATCTAAACTGCTCTCAATTTTGAATCCATTTTAACCAAATTTGAAATATGGCGACAAATATTCTTCAAACTCCTATGTGTAAAATCTCTATCCGTACTTGCAGCAGTTGGCGGGTTATCTAATGCGTACGAACGGACAAAGCGAAGCTAATAGGTGCTCCGAAGTAGCATATGCACATAAACAAAAAGATGACACATATCTGTTGGTAGAAATAACGATGAGTTACGGATGTTGTACATATATCAGAGGCCTTTTGGAGATATTTGTGATGAAAATGAACGCTATGCCTATGAATACGCAATTCGTCGAATAATCGATCCACCTACAGGTGCTCCTTGAGATGAATCGGCAGTATCAGAAACAAGAAAATAATGGAGAGACAAATCTACTAAAGAGGAAGAATGAGATGAGGGTGATCTTTTGAAAGTGTAGGGGGTGTGATTGATTAGTGGGGGTGAGGATGGCGACATAATAGAACACACCACCCCCTCCCGACCGCGCATCCTACTCCCGACCTATAAGCTCCCAGATATGAAAGGAAAAGGAACGTATATATAAATTGCTTTCAGTGCCTACATAGTAGAAATCGATAACCTTGCTCAGAGACTCGGCTCGCTTTCTTTGGGGTGCTGCAGTTCAGGTGGCATTGGGTTCGAGTCTAAGTCTATAGGTAGCCCCTTTTTTTTATAGAGCAAGCTGTTAATGCCGATGAAATGTACTGTACTAGTACTGATCAAATATTAATTAATGGAATGAATACGTGCTTTATTTCCTTGACACGAGTTTCTTTTCTTCCGATGGCAAAATTAATTTTATTCAATTACCCAGTGACCAAAGTTGAAGGGGAAGTGGTAATTTATTTTTATTGCTCGACTTTTCAACATTTTTAGAATTTAATTTCACACTCACTTTTTTCCTCGTATCTTTATAGTGGCATCTGAAAGCAGAAAATGCAGAAAGTATAAGAGGGCGACACTGAAAATTTTTAAAAACATCATACTAGGATTATTTTAAAAAATTAAACTGGTTTTATTGTTTTTCAAAATGTTACCGTTTAACACAGTACATTCTTCCATTCGATAAAATCAGTCCTTAAAGCAATGTTGCTCTTTTCCTAAAGCACTTCAGAAACCAAATTTTTATAATGTTCCACCACTTCATCTGATGACGAAAAAGTGATTCCACGCATTTTACCTTTAATTTTTGGAAACAAAAAGAAATCACAAGGTGCTAGGTCAGGGCTGTATGGTGGAGGGTCCATGGTTCCGACCTTTAGGGCATCCAGATACTCAGTTATTAGTTTGCTGTATGCGACGATGCGTTGTCATAATGTAGCATTACTTTTCATTTGGGATGTTTTTCTTGTCTATCTTTTAATGCTATAGTAACAATGTGACCTGTTTTAGGAAAAAAACCACCAACCATCTTCTTGCTAGCTCTGCAAATTCGTCGGACTTTTGTAAGCTTAAGTTCTGTTCTAAAGATCCATTCAGCCGATTGTTTTCTTTTCAGGATCATAAAAATAAATTGAGCACTCATCACCGTCCAAAGCAAATTTGAAGCGCCGCCTTGGAATTTTTCCAGAGTTTTTCTGCACCAATCAATGCGTTGTTGTTTTTGATCGGGAGTCAGTTTATCGATAGCAAAGCTTTCTCACGTCTAACTGTTGATGTAAAATGTTTTGGATTTGACTCATACTAATATACAATGTTGCCCGAGTAAATCCATAAGATGTTCGTCGATCTTCTTCAAGCACTGCTCGAGCAACGGAAATGTTTTCATCAGTAACGGCAGTTCTGGGGCGTCCTTCACGAAATTCATCTCTAAGAAAAAGCAGATATATTTTGAATTCGCTGTACCAATCATAAATTGTTCTTAGATGGGGCTTCTTCACCAAATCCACTTTTAAGCCTATCTCCACATTGTTTAGGAGTTAATGACGATTTAAAATCTTAAAAAATTCATAAACTGGGAATGTTCTCTAGTCATATTCATTTTAGGGTGAACACAAAATCTTTAAATTATGATGCTTAACAAACTATTAGAGCAAATTGAACGAAGTGCACTGCAAGAAACTCCCAAAACATTAGAAAGTAGCTGTCAAATATAAATAAATTTAATTTTGGTTTTAGAAACATGCCATTCTAAAAATGTCCAGTATCGCCCTCGTACTGTATTAAAACTTTGGGCTTAATCTCATCGAAATTATATCTCACATAGGTGAAAGGGAATTCATCACTCAAATTAAGGTATATACGACAACTACCTCCATAAGATCTAATAAGATATCCTTTATTGTGGTAAAATGTAACAGTATAAAGTAATTTGGGTAACAATTTTTTTTAAGAATTGGCCTAGTAGCTCTATCGGTAGACCACCTGCCTGCTGTGCGAGGGGTCCTGAGTTCTATTCTGGGCAGGGAGATGGGAATTTTCCCTAGCCAAGATCATTTCCTATCATCCCCAGAGTCTGGAAGTATAAAAGAGAGTGGGAATGTTTATGTGGTCTAAGGTATAAAACCCAAAGAAAAACTAGAAATCCAATGACAACTACGTACGAGTTAACACTATTGCCGTTAGACAACATGTTCCAAAGGTAAAAGGTCGCCGATATGATCATTGCAGTTAAAGGCAGGATATAAATGGAACAATTAAAAATAATTTACTTGAGTCAGACACAGTTTAAGAATTCTAAGCGAATATATTAAGGAGAATCTCTTCTAATATCTACCCTTTTAAATGGAAAGATTTTGGTTATATTTGACTCTCCCAAAAATGGCGTAAAGGAGTTCTTTTGTGCGTTTAACGCTTTTTAACCAGATCGGCCATATCGGACGGTTAATGGCTGAAATGAAGCTCAAATGAACCCGGAGTTCATAGAACCGAGACATTTGCCTCTTGAGAACAAGCGAAAACCCCGTAAAAAGCAACACTATTCAGATAATTCAACCTAATCGAGATTCGAAAGTACCCCTTGGTGTGGCATACACGTTACTCCCACATCAATAAGGGGTCTTTAATGAGTTTGATTAAAATCTATATTTGATATAAGAGTAATAAAAGAATATCTTAAAATTTTCGCGATTAATCTGTGAAATTCTCTTCGTTCTTATTGATATTTACATAACTAGAAATCGTAAGAGATAGGCCAAACTTACTGAAAGAAAAAAATATAGAATTAATTAAAATCTACAATTTTTCGAAGAAGAAACTTCTTTTCGTGACCCTAACCGTTTCCGAAATATTTGTTGCTTATATTTATTCGGGATGAAGCCTAGATTGGCATCAATGAACGTTTGATTCCCCTTTACATGAGCTCATCACAAACAAAATCGATTTGTGGTTAAATAAGTGACTGTCATGTCCCTCTATTGCAAGCAACCGTGGAAGAATAAATGTAACAAAGATCACATTGCTTAATTTAAAATCTTTTCTAAGCACCAATTTTATTTTGATTAATTAGTAGACCAGTTTTACATCAATAGTGAAATTATATAAACAGTGCTTGTTAAATGGTAATGGATAGAGCAAACTGTTTGTGGATATTTCATCAGAGTTTTTCTTTTTCTTCCCATGAAATTGTCAATACGACTTATGACATAAACAACTAATGTTGTTTATGTCTGTAACTAAGCCAATATTTCTTATTTTGAAATTACTTTTAGGTACTTATCCGGAATAACGTAAGTTGGAATGGAAGAATCGCTTTTTATTTGAAATGTATAATATATAAGGCATATAATAGGTACGTAAAGGAAGTTATGTTATTTTTGAACACAAAGCTTTTAGCTCTTTAAGAGAAGAAAGTAATTTTCCATAGATTTTAGGCGACTCTTTGGAAGTTTGACTAATTAAACGCTCGTATTCTGCGAACCCGACCGGTGTAGCTTTGCAGATGAACCTCGGAATGCAGGCAACTTCTGATACGTGAATATTTCATTTAATTATAATAATTATCCGCGTGCTGATATGCGACTTACCTGAGGCTTTGTATTACAGAAGGTGCTCTTTATGTGATGAACATTAATTGAAATGTGAAGCGAATTTAATACAACCCTTGTTTCTCTGTTACAGGTTCTGTGGTAAGTGGATACTGACAGAGACATCTAGGTAATTCCATTTTCGACAATAGAGGTATGTGTACATGCTTTACTCGTCGTTAGGTGAACATCGAAATGAATTTATTTCATGACAGGTTGAGCTTTCTAAAGAGGTTTTGCATTAATTGCACACGCTTTAGCATCAGATTGACAGTTTTACGAATTAAAACGGACAAGACTACTCTTTTATTTTCGTATTTAAAGCTTGGTGAAATCAGCGCATGTGTGTGTTTATAACAAATGTTGTGGTAACCCGCAGAATACAGTTCGAGTCCCGCTTCAAGCTTTAAACCCTTTACTCGCCTTTATTCTTCTTCTGATCTTTCGAGTATGCTTATATTTGAAATGATGTGTAGACATCGAATTTATATGCACTAAAATATCTAAAATATACTGCATTTACATTTTTAAAATCTTTAAAATACGCTCAAGATTTTCGAAAATATCACTAAAATAGTTAACTTTAAGCTTATACGTTTTAGTATTCACAATGAGCTTTCTTCCTTAGACATTCCAGTCGTTGTAATTTGATTTTCAGTGTACAATGATCATTTTCTCCAAATGCTTAGGTGTATGTTTATGACATTTATCGGTTAACACAGTTTGTATCCTGAGAATAATTTGAAAGCACTTATTAACACGGGAACTTTTTTTAGGAAGCGCTACGTTTTCACCTTGAACCTATTTTTATTCACAAAACAAAAAACTTTAATGTCAGATGTCTCTGTAAAATAACGCACCATTTGTCGCTTAGCTTTCCTGCATATTTGTATTAAAGGAGGATTCTCAAGTTTACTCTGAACATCCACAGTGTTATCTCCATATTAAGGATTTTATTATTTTGTCACTAATGTGTTTAAATATTAATTTTAAAATACGTGTATTAAAGCTCAAACTATGGAACTGTAGCAACATAAAAATTTGCAATTATGTGCACTATAAAGTGTACTTACCAGTACAGAGAATATGAAACATTTTGCAAAACTTAATTCTATATCACAAATAAAAACAAACTAAATGTGTTTTTCCATAAAATCCGATTTATAATGATGTGAAATTTAGAGCCTATAGCTAACTCTTTATGTATTGTTTATTTATTGTATTTGTTAGTATTTTGTGCACAATTGTTCATGTTATTGCATATTATTCAAATATTATTTGTCTCTCACAAGAAGCTCAAGGTTCTTAACAGAAGCAAACGACTCACAGCTCTTAGAAATAATTTGTAAATAGTTTTCAGTAATAGCTCGGATCTTCATATAGGGACGTTATAGAGAGTACTAGCTCAATCTCACCGTCACACATTTCATTTTAACTTTTACGTGAAGCGCAGAAACAACTTCGTCCAACTCTTATAAGAATGTTGTAAAAACATTACAACCCAATCGTTTGAATCACAATACACTTAATTTAAAATAGTAATAAGAGAATATATATTATTTTAACTACAAGATAACACACCATAAATCATTGGTTTACCATACAGTTGCCAAGGACTAAATACATGCTGTTTGTGAAATTTGCAACACCAAGAAGGAAACGCATGAATTCAATGGATTTAATACCACAGGTTAGGTACATGACAAGTAACAAATGATAAAATTTTAATTTTGAGCCCTAATATTCAGTATTCGGTGTGGCCTTCATGCGCTGCAATTAGAGCTGCTATTGAATAAAAAGGTTCTGAATAAATTCCTGAGGGATTTCCCTCCAAGCAGTTTGTATTCCAGTCCACAAATCCGTGACACTGGTTACTGGAGGACCGCGACGCACCAGGTGCCGACCAACCATATCCCAGACATGTTCAATGGCAAAATGTCAGGCAAACGTGCAGGCCAGTAATGGTACCCGTCGCTCTTCGAAGAAGGCTTGTACATTCCTTGCAATATGTGGCCGGGCATTGTCCTGTTGAAATGTGGTCTGTGGAGATGCCTGAGCAGGGGGAGTACCTCAGGCTCTACAACCACGTTAAGTACCGGTTTCTGTTCAAAGTGCCCTCAATTCGTAAGAGGCGAGATGGTTGTTGTAACCAATGGCGCCCCAAAACATCACACCTAGCTTTTGTCCGCTATACCGCTCAACAATACAGCTCTCCAGGTTGCGCTCACCAGGTACCGTCGGACACGTATGCGGCCATCACTGCAGGACACGTTGAAGCGGGACTCGTCCGAAAAGACTACATTTTGCCACTCAGCGCCACAGTGACGGTGTTCACGTGCCCATTGCAGTTGGGGAGCTTGTGGTTTCTGGACAATAAAAGCCAACGTAATGACATGCATGCAACCAGTCCAACCTGCAGCAGATGGCGACGAACCGTTGATGCAGACAAGTTCACACCTCTTGCAGTGCTCCAGCGTCGAGCCAACACTGTGGTTGAAGCTGTACGGTCCGTTATGGCCATGTGGACAAGATGACGGTCATCCCGTGCTGTGGTTATATTCCGCGGTCCAGTACCCGCTTTTCGCTGCGTACGACCTTCATCTATCCATTGCTTGCACACACGCATCACTGTCGTAGCAGCATACCCTGTACGAACCGAAATGCCACGGTTTGACAAACCCGCTTCCCGGGGACCGATCATTCTGCTCCACTCGAACTCACTCACATGCCAATATGGCTCCCTTTGTCGTCGACGAGGCATACTGGCACTTACGTTATTGTTTCCACCTTGTTTGACAGCTCTGCACGACTACTCTGGGCGCAACACTGACCTTGTCGGACCGGCACGAGAGGGCTCTACTCGGCCTACGTGTACCCCATCTCTCTACAAACTTAATCACGTTTTGCTTGCACATTCTTCTATACTTCCACCAAGTTTGGAGATATTTGGGAAATTCTTTCTTGGGGTTGCAATTTTCACAAACGCAGTGTATATTATCCAGAATTTACTTCACTTTCAGACTCTAAGTGCTGGTTTTGAATAATACTGTTTTCCAAATTTACAACTAATTTGATTAAGCAAACCTGAAATATCCATATAACAAAAACTATATTGCTGGAACTTGAAAAAAGCTTTCCCAGATTTAACTTCCATACGACATGTATAAACCATCTTACGCGATTCTTCTTTTTTCTCGCAGGGTTCATTACTAACAACAAACTCACTTATAATATACGAACAGTTGTGATTTGTTTTGCGTGTTGTGCATGCAAGAAAGGCTCCCATTGCTTAATTTGTGATTATTTCCAGTCAAACACGTATCGCAAACGTAGCGTGTATGGAGGAATCATTTCTGTGAATACTATAAGGAATTATGTGAATCTGTAATCGTTAGAGGAAGTCGTGTGAGTGTGACATAATGATTTTCAAATCTCATTCAACCATTCAGACCTTACTTTGCCTTCAGAAAGATAGAACATTGTTAACCCTAGTGACATATAGACTAAATGGCCAATGAAGATATGAATTGTAATAACATTTACTTAAGGGTATGCTGTGAAGAAATCTAAACTAATGTATTAAAATTTCCAGGCTTCTTACCAGATTCCGTCTTTGTAATAATCAGCATTCCCCCTAAGTTAAAAAAAAACTTTCAAAATACAGGCATACAAATGTTTACTTTGAAATAATTGCTCTTTACTAGTAATTATTTTATGCAACATTCTAAAGAGTAGATGATGTAAGGTGGTGATGAAGAGTAGAAAATGTAAGGAGAATGTGTATCACTGAACTCCATTATTCATTTTCTAAACAATTCTTGAGTGAGGTGAAAGAAAATAAACGTCACTAAAAATTATGCTCGAGAAAATGAGGCCTACGACATAAATAATAGTGATACCTTCATAGCCTTGAAGTAAGAGCAAAATAAATCCTAGAGTTGATAAAACAACATTTCATTGAACGTGTGTGTCAAATTTCATGATTCTAGGCCAATAAACTTGAAAATAAGATATTTCTTGGTGTAAAAACAAAAAATATGAAATAAAAGGTGTCGTAGCACATAAGCGAGACCTTTAAATGTTACGAATTATGGTGTAACAGAGTTAAAAAGCTGTCACTGTATTCGCAGATATGTAATTTAGCGTGTAAGATTGTTTAGAGCCAAACACAAAATATTGACATTTTGTCATAAAAATTGCCAATTTACACTATAACATCCCTTTAAATCTTCAACACAATGACAAGATGTATGGTCAATGTTCTGGCTTCTGAACTCAGAGGTCCCGGGTTGGATTCCGGCCTGGGATGGGGAATTTTGTTTAACCAGACTCATTCCTTATCCTCCTCGGAGTCTGAGAGCTTGAGTGTCGAAGTAAGAGTGTTTAATAACAAACACGAATGAAATCAATTTCGGCATCATTTGCTTCCCAAATCAAAGCCTTGACATGGCTCTAGAAGCTAAGTGGGCATATTCAGGAGTAAACCAACACCTGAACATTACTTTGTTATTGTAACAAACAATACCAGTAACATTCTTTCCTCGCCACTGCGGAATATTTAACTTCAACGTGTCCGTTCATGGTAGTTTCATTTATATAGAGGAAGTGATAAACTCACAAATACTCCCATTTGTGATGTTAAAAGTGTTGCCTGCTAGTAAGGCAGTTTGAACACGGCGGGATGTTGTGCAGCCCTCCCTTGTTAGAAAGCGGCTGGTCTTATAATAATTATGGAGTGGTTTGGCGAGCCTGTTGCTAGGATGTTAAGTGCCTGTTCGTTTGGTTACCTAGGTAGCCGACAACAGCGCTCTCAATCAGTGGCGTGCTTACTGGTTTTATATTCAGATGCGATGAAAAGGAATTAATTTTCAGCTCAGAAGATGATTCACTGGTTCATACAGCTATAGCGCAGTTCTCAGTTCCTCTTTCACCCTAAATATCATACCAATAGGTATTAGATGTTAAGGGTAGATTAAATGAGATTTTTTCCAAAACATAACACTTTAGGCTTTTTTGCAGTCGTGTTAACTAATTTCCTCTTTAATTTACTATATATTTTATCATTGTAGGTACAGTATTTATATTTTAAGTATATTTTTAAAAATGGAACTACATTCTGCCATTTTGTACTGTAAATTCTGGACCACTTCACAGAAAAGAATCATAACTCCTAAACGTTTGGAGTGGAAAGGTAAACTTTAGTGTTTTAATATTTTCTCTACAAATTGGTACAATTGTTCACTTGGTAGCTTCTATGTGCTCAAGCCATGTGATTTCTTTCTTTTCAAATGTGCGCGAGTTTTGTTTTGAACAGCTTTATCTGTGAATGACATTTTCTGGTATTAATGACCCGTCTCTCAGAAACTATTGAAGATAGCTAAATTAAATTTTAGGATGATTATTGCGCTATTGTTGTTACGTCACACTACTTTTGACCAATAAGCCGCTACGAAACGATGTGTTTTAACCAATCATGGCTGCTTATTCCACATTTTTATCACCTCCCTAGCATCTGTTAATTTGTTTGCGATCGTTATGTGTTTTCCGCGTAGATATTCAAACTTAGCTTCACCAAAACATCACGACACCAAACAGCACTGTATGCGGATGCAGTTCGATCAAATAATTTAGTAATTTAATTAATTTTTTATTTATTTATTGTAATCTTTCTTTTATTCGTGAGATAGCCAATTAAATCTCACTCAAGTTTTCATTTTCTTTAGATAAACTCAAAACCTCTAATGAGATTAATGCTAATAATAAGTATTGGCTAACTTAGCCGAATTTACAGCTAGTGATTGTAATTGCTACTCAACATCTTCTACCTGGTGGAGAGGATTGTGTGGCAAACAACCGACAAGGTTGCTGGCAATTAAACTTCTGTATTTCCGCTATGATCAGCCGCAATTGGTCTACCCATTGGCGAAACCACACAAAAACCAGGAACAGACTTTCTCCGGTAACAACCCAAACGCTGGTTTCGTTAAAATGGAATCTCCGATACAAGGATGATCATGCAGGTGCACCAGAATAAGTCAAGAATCCACAACTGCAATTGTCGTCTGATGAAGAGACCGATTAATCTTGGAAATTTTTATAGCTTCATAAAAACGTCGCAAATCTGGAATAAAATATTCTGGTTTTGCTTTCTGTGTTTTCGGAAATCGGTTGTGAAAGAGTATTTAATGTTATTTTTGCTTTCATTTGCAAGAATGAGTGCCGTTACTTTTCATTAAAGTATAGCCAAGTCAGTGTCATGCAAAGTATTCCAATAGTCATTTTATTTTGATTTTAACACTCATATATTTAACTTAGTAACAAACAATAATTTGTGTTTCCTTTGAGTGAATGTATGAGCGAAATTAATATAATTTTTTAAAATAAAGAATGTTTATATTCCTTGAATGAATGACCAGGGATAGGAGGTAACACCTTGTACCTCGACCCAACGGGAATCTTTTGTACCTGTCGCCCCCAGGAGGAACGGATGAGGTAAAGGAACTGCAGTAGGCTATAGCGTCAGACGGCCGAACGACAGAGACATGCAGAGGTTTCTAACGTTTCCAAGCTTGATGATTCGGCCATACCGGTGGGAGGCTTAGAGAAGGCTTCCTTGTGGTCCAGCATTTACGTAGCCAACAGGAAATCCCATGAAACATCCATAGTCACAGTGCCAGGCCCCAGGTATCGAACTCAGGACCTCCCGAATGCAAGCCTCGCACGTTACTGCGTAGCCATCTCGCTTTCTATGGCTTCATGTCACCAGTCCAACCAATTTATCAATATTACCACATATTAAACCATATTTTTCAAATTCCATGATTTGGTATTATACCAAAAATAGATCTCTGGTTTTAAACGATCCACAACTCTAGCAGGAATTCTTATTTGACTTTAAAACACTTTAGCAGACTTGCACGCATTCTAAAACTTTCTCTCATTGCTCATTTGCCCACGTATCTTCATCTGCAGTAGTAGGTAAAATGAAAGAAGGAAAGAAATAAAGAAAGAACGAAAGAGAGAAAGAAAGAAAACCAGCAACCGTTATTTTGAAACCATTCCGTCCTCGAAAAAATAACTATCGGTCCAGTTATACGGTTCCAAAATAATAGTCCTCAAGCGTTGCACCAACGCCATTATTCAATTATTTTTATAATCAGTTCTAGAAACAACCCACTAATCGTAGAGAATACGTGCGTTACTTTACAGTACGACAATTACAAGTGCGTTATGATGCGAGACCTTGGAACCGTCCCCACTTCCAAATTCCAATACAGGGCAATGCCCACTGAGTATATCCCGACCAGTACCGTTTAACTGTACTGCAGGGAGAGCCAAAAAACTACGAACCGTCTGCGCGGTGTTTTTCCTGTCCGCGTCCTCGGCGCTCGTTGCCGCCTGCCGCTATCATAGAAAACATTTTTGGCACCTATTTAGGAAACTATCTGTTACTCGCCAATTTTTTTAGAGTCAACAGTTGAAGTCCGTACATATATGAATACAATTCCCCCCCCTTTTTAGAGAATTAACAGTCAGGGAGCGTGATTTTGCTTTTTTTAAACAGGACTCTGCAACAGCTTATACGGCCAATATTTCCATGAGAAAAATTTAAAGTGTGTTTGAGGACAGAACTATTTACAGATTTGTGGCCCCCTCGGTCCCCCGACCTAACCCCCTGCGATTTCTATCTCTGGAATAACTTAAAACAAAGTATACCAGACAAACCCACACACCCTGGAAGAATTAAAACAAAATATCCGCCAGGATATTGCCAGCATTTCTCAACGTGAACTACGGCGAGTGATGGATAGTTTCCTAAAGAGGTGCCAAAAATGTATGGACAACAACGGTGGCAAGTTTCAGCATTTCCTTTCATAAAGTTGGTAAACAAAGCCTTTAAAAGTAGTTTTAAAAATGCTGTATGGTTTTCTATGATAGCGGCAGACAGCAACGAGCGCCGAGGACGCGGACAGGAAAAGCACCGCGCAGCCGTTTTTTTGGCTCATCCTGTATTTAGTTAAATGGTAATTACCCGCGATGCTGTTTTGGAACTCTTAATCATCAGTCATGGAAACCCTTACGATATTCATGATGATGATGATGATGATGATGTGAATTTAACGCGAGTTCAGTGAGTAATAATTACATATATTTAGGTGTAACTTGAAATATGTATTGCTTTTAACAGAATGTTTCGGATTCCGTGTGCATGCTGTAAATGTTATGTGAGGGGATCGCTGTCTTACCGCTTGGCAGTATTCCTAACACACGAAGAATTACGACTTGCTGTGGAAAAACCCGAGTCAGCAAGTAATACTGAAAAGTGTATGGTGGAGCGGTTATTTAGAAGCTAATATTTTTTGGGACTGTTTTGAAAAATAACAGTCTTTTCCACCATGCGTGATGCCAGGGTTATATTTCAATGATAAACATGCACGCAATTAGTAGGTAACAACTATTTTTTTTGTAAGCCTACTCGCTTTGATATTATTGCTTATGTTTTAGAATACTACAAACCAATTTTGCATTATATTTTTGACACGATTTGTACTTTGCATCGGTGTGGGGTGTGAAGCGTTTTTTTGGGAAGAGAAATAAGACAAACGTGCAGATATTTATTGAACGTGTATGATATCAAGAAAATACGAATTTATAAGCGCTAATATATAAATAAAAAAATGGGAGAAACCCTTATTAGATAATAGGTATAAGCAAATGAACAACTTATACGACACTAGATTCATTTCGTTAGTTTCCGTTAACTTAATGTCAAAATATCTTCGTCATTGCCATCACCTTGAGAAGTAGTTGTTGTTGGAGTTGTTTATTAGCACCACGCTTTGGGCGTCAATTTGAAGTAGTTTGTATTGAAGGAGTAGTTTTGTTGTAGGAGTTTGCACCAGCACATATAGTAAACAGTTTCCGGTAGCCTTCGCCCCAAATGTATTTTAGGTGGCCTTTGCCCCAAGTTTAAAATATATTAACTTTGTAATTAAACTGTTTCTTTAAGTATTAAATATTTATGTTTGCCTCGGTTGCGTCAGTATTATTGTTAGAGATGGAAGTCTTGGCAGGGCGTGATGCGACAAGAATGTAGGCTTACACAGATTTTAAGTTTTAATTCACTCCTTTTTTAATCCTTTACACAAATTAAATACCACTTCACTGATATCGAGAGCTATGAGATTTTTTTATTTAATACTTGCACTTTTTAACAAGTATACTATTTTTCGTCTCACACGAATACGTAATTAATTTCTCGAGGACACATCTCGCATCCAGTTACAAACACTGTCCGCAGGCAACTGACTAGATTTCAACCGTCTAAACTTGTAAATTTCTGTATTTCAAGTCTCTGATTGGCTATTTTTACTCCAATAGAATACCTGCATTTAACTAAAGCTTTTTCTGGTTGTTGATTGGCTATTTTGTTTTTATAAACTGTCACTAAAATTACATTAATGCTTCCAAGAATCACAAATAACATTTAAACTCTCAAACTCATTATTGCCTCAAGGTTACCTCATGGTTACCTCATTGTTAGCAACTAATTACGTAATGCATTCACATAACATTATTACACATGGATACAGTAATATAAGCATATGCAATGACTGTTACACACATTTTACAACTTATTACATACACATATTGCTTCAAGGTGGGCCGTTATTGAATTTACACATTATATAACCAGACTGAAATCATTCAGGTGATAAAAATACTGCCTCAACCTACCTGCTTGATGGCCATGCAGCTCCTCAAATCTTTTTTATATTAAATTATTATTTAAGGTCGTTTTGACTACATAGCCTTATCACGACCTATTATCATAAAATACATTATGATATACATATATAATACATATGATATACATTAATTTACAATTGCATAAACATGACATTAGTTAAGCATTTACAGTACAACAGAGAGTTTTGTATCCATTAGAAACTGTAGCGTCTTCTTGAGCATATTGGGTCTGTTAAACTGCACTGGGAAGATTTGAAATGCCGCCTTGTGGTCTACATCTACTGTACTGTGGACAATCTACAAGGATGTGCAAAATGGTTAGAGGAATGTTACAGCTGGTACAGTTTGGAGTTTGGTCCTTAGTGAGAGGATAACAGTGCGTTAGTTTGGATTGTCCAACTCTAAGTCGGGTGACGATAACTTGATCTCTTCTTTTGAGGGTTCGGTAATGCAGAAAAGGTTGTGTGCAGCCTGAGCGAGCTTCATGAAGTTTGCTGTTGATTGATAACCATTTCAATTTTCATTTTTGCATGTACTTGTGTTTAATGAAACTGATGACGTCTTGGTGTGGAGAGGCGATCGATGAATCACTGACTGGATGTTTAGCTGCAGCTTCATCTACTGTTTCGTTACCTCAAATCTTGTAGTTTTTGCTCTGTTCAATTTCTTATCTCAAGTGTTTGTTCTGTGATCTGCCTGACCCAATTGTTTACATTTTCCTCTTCTCATCTTCTTGATACCTGAGTGAAAAACGAATGCTGGCAGAAATATAAAGCTTTGCGCTTAAACTACGGATTGTGTCCTACCAAATGAACTGTAGTAAAACTCGCTGTTTTGAATAATTTAAATCATATTTTTCATTCCAGGAAGGAATTCGTTGCTATTTCAGTGGAGATAAAATAGCAGGTATTGCAGCTCTGGATCGAAGAAGAGCATCTTAGTTAAATGCAGCAGCGCTTTTGTAAAACAAAATGTGATGTGTTACATTCACATGACTTTCTCTACCCCCTGTCGCTTATGGTGGATGTACAAATTATTCTTAAAGTTTACTTTGCTATCTATTTCATTTTAATTGAGATCAACCTTAACGGAAATAGCTGCATTACACATTTTGTTCTAGATAAAAAGGAAATAGCAATAGTAAAATTTTTAAGAACTGGACGCTGGCCTTAAAATATCATGCTCTTTGCGCGCAGTCGCGAGAAAGAACTGAATATCGAAAGAATTACAAAATATTAAAAATTCGAACCCTTAATAATGGATATCTCGGAAATGGCTGATGCCACAAAAGTTATTGTGGTTTTTAAAGAGCTATACATTTTCTACCTTTTCGTAATATCCTTTAACGTTTACCAGTTATACAGGATTATAGAAAATCCCTTCCCAATGAAGCGGGTTTCACAGGCTATTCTCAGAAAATTCAAGATAAACATTTTTTTTAAATATGGTGTTTTAATCGGAACGTTACAACCATTTTTTTAGAAAATCAAAATTTTCGAAAAATGTTCCACCTAAGAGGTAGTTTGAGATAGAGGGATTTCCTTGAAAATCTTCATGTCGCATCTTTGTAATTAGGGAACCTAAATATCAAATTTGATATTTATCCGACTTTTCATTTTTAATTTATGCTGTTCACAAACACGCACATACGGACTTTTTTCTAAGCATGCTTTTTATTTCAGGGGATCTCAAATCATGTATTTCCGTTGAAATCTGATATCAAATTTTTGAGTGGACTTCCAATACCTTCTCTACCTATCATGTACGTGGTAGAGAAAGTAACAAACGGCGGCTTAAGCATTTAGCAGCTTTTGCATCCTTAATATCCATGTATGTTTTACAGCCGCAAGGATTTCTCTACTTCTGTTTTCAAGCATTTATAGGTTGTTTAGAGCACAAAACACAGTAAAGTTAGAAGAGCTTTAAGGGGTTAATCTTTCATTTTCGAAGGTATATGCATTTAAGGGTACCCAATACTGTATTTTAAACAAACTTTCGAAAAGAACAACTTTTCATATAAACAGACCTAAAACATTATGGAATCAGGATGTGTAGGAGATTTTATTTCTGGTCATTTATATGACCAATTGTAACGTCTTAATGCACGTGTATACCTATGTGCCAGAAGGACATGGAATTTAAAAACTTGATTTCCTGTTAGTCTTGTTTTCTGATATTTTTTCCAATTTTATATGACCAATTGTACGTCGTAATGCACGTGTATAGCTATGTGCCAGAAGGACATGGAATTTAAAAACTTGATTTCCTGTTACTCTTGTTTTCTGATATTTTTTCCAATTTAAAATGTTCTTCCTGGTGTAAATTTTGTTTATTTTCTTCAAAATTTTCAGTATACGTCCTTTGAAGATGGATGAAGAGATCTAAAGAACCTTGTCATTATATGAAGCTTAGTTTGGGTTTAGTATACTTAAAACGTGAGTGAGTTTTAGAAAATGTTACAATTTTTTATTTATTTATCATATCATGGGACATTTCACATATGACTTGATTTTCATTTTTTGGAAGCTTGGAAGTTTAGTACCAACAAAATTAGTTTTGTATAATTTTTTTAAGAATACAATTTTTTTAAAGTTTCCTTGTTTATCCAGTTTATTATTACTGTATTATTTACCGCGTATTACCGCAATTAAACAACTTATAGACACACACAAACAAACACCCATACCGAGATTCGAACCCGCGACACTCAGCTTGGCGGAGCGCCGAAGCTATACACTCCAGCGACCACGGCTACGAGGTCCGGTTAATGTATTATACTTATGCTGATTAAATCTGTGGCAAACATTTAAGATAAATGTTTTGACATTTGTAGAAAAATGGCCGCTTCAATTCGGAGTATCCTTAAGAGGTTTTGCGTACTGGCAACTCAATGTATAAAGTAACAATTTATGAATATTAATTAAGTACTATAGTTGACTATAAACTGGTAAAAATTCTCAACTAAGTTTCAATCATTGCTCTCTGAATATTTTTCGTTTTAGAAACACATGTGTTGAAAGAAGGCCGTTTATTAGCAATGAGCACAGAGTAAAGCTATTTTGAAACCATCAGTGAATTTTCAGAAGCGCCATTAAAACCCTTTGCTTCAGTTTGTCTTTATATTCACCTGGTAGAAGCTATGTATCCGATCTGCACTACTGTATACCTGTGTGTGCACAAGTAAGGTTAACATGTATTAAAGTGTGTACATATGGAATACGTCTTCTACGTCTTTAGTAATTTCAACCTTGCATTGCTTTTCTTCCTTCGCTTGTTATTCGCTCTGCAGTGCATGTGCTGAATCTACATTTTGCTCCGCACTAATGAAGAACAAATATGCTTTAAACGCTATTTCTCTTATCTGTTTGTGCCTTGCTTGTCAACTCGCTTTACCTCTAAGGTATATGCGCGCTAATATCTCTGAAATGAAACGAAACAATGCGGAGACGTATTTTGTCACGTTCAGCGTTTTGAAAGTGCACAGGCGGAAAAAAAAACACACACGATTGAACCACGTCTTTCAAATAACATATGGAACAACTAACACATATTTTTCTGTTGTAGCTACTCGTTTTTACTTTCTGTCCCACCTACCTATGTGATCAAAAGCATCCGGACGCCCCCACAAACATACGTTTTTCATCTTAGTTGCATTGTGCTGCCACCTACTGCCTGGTACTCATTATCCGCGACCTCATTAGTCATTAGACATCGTGAAACAGCAGAATGGGACGCTCCGTGGATCTCACGGACTTCGAGCGTGCTCGGGTGATTGGGTTACTTGTGTCAGAAGTCTGTATGCGAGATTTCCACACTCCTAAACATCCCTAGGTCCACTGTTTCTGATGTGATAGTGTAGTGGGCACGTGAAGGGACATGTACAGCACAAAAGCGTACAGGCCGACCTCGTCTGTTGACTGACAGAGACCGCCGACATTACCGCCTGACAGAGACCGCATGCATAGGATCCACTCCAAGTACTATGACAGTTAGGCGTGAGGTGTGAAGCCTTGGATTCCATGGTCGAGCGGCTGCTCATAAGCCACACATCACGCAGGAAAATGCCAAACCACGCCTCGCTTGATATAAGGAGCGTCAACATTACACGATTGAACAGTGGCAAAACGTTGTGTGGAGTGACGAATCGCGGTACACAATGTGGCGATCCGATGGCAGGATGTGGATATGGTGAATACCCGGTGAACGTCATCTGCCAGCGTGTGTAGTGCCAACAGTGAAATTCGGAGGTGGTGGTGTAATGGTGTGGTCGTGTTTTTCCTGGAGGGGGCTTTTACCCCTTGTTGTTTTGCGTGGCACGATCACAGCGCACACTTAAATTGATATTTTTAGCACCTTCTTGGTTCGCACTGTTGAAGAGCAATTCGGGGATGGCGATTGCATCTTTCAACATGATCGAACATCTGTTCATACTGCACGGGCTGTGGCGGAGTGGTTAAACGACAATAACATCCCTGTAATGGACTGGCCTGCACAGAGTCCTGACTTCAATCCTATAGAACACCTTTGGGATGTTTTGGAACGCCGACTTCTTGCCAGGCCTCACCGACCTACATCGATACCTCTCCTCAGTTCCGCACTCCGTGAAGAATGGGCTGCCATTCCCCAAGAAACCTTCCAGAACCTGATTGAAAGTATGTCTGCGAGATGAACGCTGTCATCAAGGCTAAGGGTGGACCAACACCATATTGACTTCCAGCATTACCGATGGAGGGCGCCACGAACTTGTACGTCATTTTCAGCCAGGTGTCCGGATACTTTTGATCACGTAGTTTATGTGTAGTAGTTAAAGGAAGTATTGAATGCCGCCAAAAAAATCGATATCGAGATTTCACCGGAAACACATATTTTGAGGTCCACTGGATCCCTAAAAACATTTTTAGAAAAGGGTCTTTGTGTGTTTGTAGGAGAGGGGAGAGAGGCAGCTTAGCTCAGAACGAAAATTCGGATAAATACCAAATGCCATACTTGAGTCAATGTTTAAGCATGCATGGGCAAATATTTTCAAAAAAATTGCCCCATCTCATACCCTTTAGATTCAAGATTTTCATAATTTTACCATTTTCTCAAAAATGACTCTAACATTTTCTTTAATTTAGTATATTTCAGATGCTAAAGTGACAAATTAAATGCACATCTTGAATTTTATGTGGATAGCCTATAAAGTCCTCTTCTTATTGATTTATTTTTTTATTTTGAAAGTTTATAGTTGCTTTAACATATTAGTCATATCGCGACCTTACAACTTTTAAAATAAATGTTTAACAATAAACTATGAGGTTATTTAACATACTGGCAGTTTTAAACCATTACAATGAACTAGTATAAAACTGTGACACTATAACTAATCGAATTGATTGAATATTATATACTTTTATATAAATTTATGCTTTTAAAAATTCAAATATATTAGGGTACATCGAATAGTTGAGTGCTGTTTGTAAATTATTGGGTATCTGGTGGTGATGTCTCCATTGATCGTATTGTGGACATTCCACGATTATGTGTTACGTCGTTAACAGTGTGTTACACTGGTGGCAGATGGGTGATTGGTCCTTTGAAAGAAGATAACTGTGCGTGATCTTGGTATGGCCCATTCTCAATCGGGATAGTAAAACCAGATCTTGTCTGGAAAGAGACTTACTGGGAAAATGTGTCGAAAAAGAATTACTGGGAAAATGTGTCGAAAAATTCGATATAATAAAACTCGATATTATATCACTGAGTTTGCTTCTCGTGGAATCAAGCCATCCTGTCTTCCACTGTTGGTAGAGATCCTTTTTAAGTGTAGTTATAGTTGGGTCACTTAGCGGATGTTTAGTGGCTTCTGTTGCTACCCGATCGGCCAATTCGTTGCCTCTTATTCCAATGTAGTTTTGTATAATTAGAAATCATGGTATTAAAAAACCTACACTGTGAAACAGATTAAAACACACAATTTGTATCAAATAATTGTATTTTTTCGTAAAGTTTGGCCTTTTAAAAGTATTTCAAGCTGTAGGTTTTTGCTTTCCCATGACATGATTGACAGTTTACGCTTTTGCTCTTTTTATTCCATTGCAAGAGCTCGTTTCACGGCTGTTTCCGAATATTGTATGTAAGTAAGGGTTTATTGTTTAGTTTGAAGTTATTTCTAGGTAAAATATATCCGAATGACGTAACTGGATAGAAGAATATCACATAAATAGCGTAATATAATTATTAAATAGTATAGTAAAGGATATACATTTTCATGAGTAGAGAAAGTAGTGTTAATATTAAAATCAGAATTTTGTTTTTGACTCGTATTATTCCTTCAGGAGTGTAAGAATTGCACCCCGCGTTCATTTTTCAGAGAAATATCCAGATACTTTTGGTGGACATTGTTGAATTCTGTCCCTATTGATACAATTTTTTCCACGTTGCAGACTGCTTAGTCCTTAATCTATTTGCATTGTATATTAATTTACAAAAGTGAAAGTTTGATATATGAGAACTTAACGAATATAATAAAGTTTGGCCAACACTTAATGAGGTTAGTGCGGTAAAAAGCATAGGTAATAGTAATAAAGGTCCACTGAGGCAGGGAACTAATGTTCAGAAGAGATAATACAGCAGTGATATCCAATTCTTTGCTATGTAATCATTGCAAATTAATGGCCAGGAATAATTCTACGGATTGAGTGTTCCTGGTGGTACGAAAAGACAGTTAAAGAAAGATACACATTACAACGGCGCATATACTTAATATACAAAAAGTCCTGTATACTGAATGAAGGATCAGCAAAGACCTATTTCGCAAATTTTAATATCAAGTTTTCTTTAGAAATACTCGGGACATCACAATGGAGTTTTCACTGCCTATATGATGATGTCTAATGATCTACTTACTATGGTGCACGTTTTTAGCATTTGAGATATAATTGATACAAAATCTGATGTGTTACATTCTGCTTACTTTCTCTATTTATTTTTATATAGTTTCTGCAAGGAGTTCCGTGCGTGAGCGCATAATGGACGGGCGTGTCTGCTGAACACTCCCGCGATGGGTGTTACTTTGGAAAACTACAGGCTAAGAAACCGAGCGAGCTGGCGCAGTCCTCAGAGCGTGTGTCTTACGTTCGGAAGGTCGTGGGTTCGATTCCTTTGGCCAACCTTTCTGACCTTGGTTTTTCGGAGGTTTCCCGGGTCGCTAGGCGAATCAGGGAAGCTTAATTACATCCCCCGAATTTTCTGTCCTTCCATTCCACCTCCTTTCTCATTTCACTTTTCATCTGTTTGGTTGTTTCAGGGTTGCAAGAGTCGGCGGGTGTCTCGGCGTTGCACGACCGAGAAAAAGGATGCTTTCTGTAAAATTTCCCCCCGGAATGGGGACAGTCTCCGAGTCAGTCCCGGGTCCCCCAGTGGGATGTGCAAGCCTGCAGGGGGAAGGGGGAGCCGCTTGCCAGCTGGCACCAGGAAGTTTCCACCTGGAAAATGTAGTGGCCGTGCCCTCTGATCTGTCTGGCCTTCTGATCGGCCGCCCTTTTATCTCCTGCTACCTCAACCCTCTCTCCCGCCCCCCTCGTTAGGGGCCTAGGCACGAAAGATCTCCTTAGATCGAGGTACTCAGTCCCCCTCCACTACTAGTCATACGTCATACAGGTTAAGAATCGGCAGTATTTTCGATAAGTACACATAGTAAGAGAGATATGCCGGAGGAAACTAATTAAGGGGAAAAAAAGGATTTAATGACAGAGATAATAAAGAAAGTAAAGAAAAAGGCAAGGAATTATACTGTTATATAGCAAAAGCTAAATTTAAATGTCTAACCTTAAATATTTATATAGAGTGAACTAGCATTCTTCATACTTAACAACCAGGATATTACTTGTATAGTATCCAAAATACCAAGCATTCTAGGAACAGTTTGTATGTGTTACTAATACTAAAACTGTATATAATATTGTAATCAACATTTTGTGTAAATAAATTCATTCATAACTTCTACAAACTATTCTTACAAAATCTTACTTTTCTGTATACTTCTTCATGTTAATCAAGATAAACGTTTGCAAAAATACTTGCACCTACCTTTCGTTGTAGGTGCAAGAGGGATACAGAAAATCGAGGCGATAGTCAAATTTTTAAAAGCCGGTCGCTATATCCTCGCCTTGAACTTCATACTCTTTTCATAACATCGCGAGAAACAACTGAATAGTGACAGCACTTCAAAAATAACTAAAGTGTTGAACAACTTGAACCAATAACAACGGATGTATTGGAAATTACTGATGACACTAAACGATTATTTGAAATAAAGTCTGTTTTTTAAAGAGACCTACATTTCCAGTAAAGAAAGTTTTATGTACTCCTTATGGGTTACCAGCTGTACAAATTTTACAACATTTTTGCGAATGAGGTGATTTGATAGGATATTTTCAAAAAATTCATTGTATGGATTTCATTTTATATATAAATATCTTAAAAATATGATATTTTAATCAAAATCGTTAGTGCCATTTTTGAGAAAATAAAGAAAAACAACGAAACATTTTCCATGTAAGAAGTAGTTTGGGATGAGGGGATTTTTTTTGAAAATCTCTGTGTAGCATCTTTGGAAGGCACTGAACCTGAATATCAAGTTTTGTTACTGAATCTGACATCTGTTGTTTAGTTATGCTGTTCACACCCACTCACACACATACGTCCTTTTTCTAATTTTTTTATTTGGTGAGCCTCAAAACATGTATTTGCGATGAAGTATGATATGGAATTTTTGGGTGGAATGCAATACTTCTTCTACCTGCTTGGTAAGCGGTAGAGAAAGTAAAACGTCTTAAATACTTATATGTTTTTAATCATATTGACAACTTTACACCATTAATATAAGGCTTATCTCAATATAAATACAGTCACATTGACAAAGTTTGATTAATACATGCAGAATATTTAAAGTTCTAGTGTGAGAAAATTATTATTTGTTTCACAAGTTAACCTTTCAGAAATTGCTGTGTAAGTAATAACTTCAGATAGTTAACAGAACCCTATATGACAAGTAGGCTGAATGCGGGTAAAACAGGAGTCAATATCACACAGAAAATGGAGTATCCTCTGAATTTTAAACCAGACCGCAGCCTTTCAAAGTGTATGTTTTCTGAGATATACATTTTTAAGTAAACAACTGCACAAGAGCACCTAAATCATTTAGCTTACGGAAAAATAATTAAAATAATATTATATCTATTTCTAATCAGTCGAAATGAATACATTATGTACCAAATTAATCAGTAAACTCTAAAAGATCAATCTGATATACAAAAGAAAAAAAATTGCATCAAATTTACCACTTAATCTCTCCAATACTCGACCCGTATTGTAAAATGCGCCGTTTAAAATTTTATTCACAACCATAACAAAAACACAACATGTCTTAACAGTTTCAAGTCCGAGTACAGTTTTTTTTAAATCAGTGTTTTAAACTAAAACTTCCTTTTTAAGACACGCTGTGTATACTTTTCAATTGTTTATGCTAAATACAATCCCTAAAATTAAATCTTTAATTTTTGTTTCGCAAAATTGCTTACTGTGAACTTTTGTTAGGGTTTGTAAATAAAATCTTGTACGTAACCGTTGAACGTGGCATATTTTTATGTACATGGTGGTTTCGTCACAAACGTAGCGTTAACAAATCCCACTTCAGCCACACTATTAGACCTGAATAAGGCCACTTTTATGTTGACTTTGGGAATTGAACCCCTTCCTTCCGTGTTTACAGGAGACCTTTGCGTGTTCTTTGCTAAGGTACAAACAATATTTGTTGCTAATTTTTCTGGGCCTTGATTAACAGCAATGACATCACGCATAACCAGCTGTAAGCCAGTGTTGGGCACAGGAAGATTTAGGACAGAGTTTGTTTGTGATTTACAGATTTTGACCAAGCATTGGGATTTACTTAGCATTTAATAGCAATGCTTTGTTATCTTCTCAATGAATAGGACAGGATAGGACTAGAAGCGCAGGGGTGCTTTAGCACCTCGACCTACGCAGATGTTTTGTACCTAGGGAGGGAGCAATGAAGTGAGACAGAGGGCAGCCGGACCAGGAGGCGCGAGAGGCAGAGGGAGACGTCCCTACCATTTACAGATTTGAACTCCCCAGGTGGTGGCTAGTGCAGCCGGCTTCTCTCCCTCACCTAGGATGCGGAGACCGCTCGCAGTCCGAGTATGAAGGTTTACTTAGAGCATCCTTTTATCCTGCCAGCCGAGACCTCCCGCCGACACTTGCAATCGCAGATGAAAGGTGAAGTGAAATGAGAATGGAGATGAAATGAAGAGACAGGAAGTTCTGGGGATTTAAGGATCCTTCCCAGCATTCGCCTAGCGACCCGGGGAAACCCCTGAAAAGCCCACGGAAAGGCCACGAGAATCGAACCCACCACCTCCCAAATGCGGCCATAGACGTTACCGCCGAAGTCATCCCACTCAGTATCTCAGTGAATACTCTTCCAAAAAGTTGATGGTGATTAAAACAGCAATTTTGATTTTTTTGTATTAGTTCTGCGCTTTAACTTCACTTTAGCGCCGCCTTAAACGCGTAACAAAAGCAATACAATTGATAAAATACAAAGCACCTCGTTTAAGATTGGCAATGTTGAGAAATGCGTTGTCAAGGTATACAAATCAGACAAAAGATTCTGTCCTGGAGGTAAAAGGGTGGAAAAACTGAGTGGCTTTGCAGTGACTAAGTCGCCATTAACTGATTGGTTGCCGAAGTGGACCTTTTCTTAGCTGTACTTGCTTTGTGTCTACAGGAGTAACTAATGCACAAGCACTTTAACAAATTAATCGACAGATATTAGACAGCGTTCTTTGCACCACGTCCTAACGTCTATGCATTCCCATACAGATAGTCTAATTTATCTGTTCCCAATGAAGGTATGATATAGTAAGTAAATGACTTTCCCAACATAGAAGCTTATGCAAGAATCATAAAGAGTGGAAAAAAAAACACAAACGTTTATACTCGGTTAAAACGCACCTTGAAAATGAACTGGTAACAAATTTTGCTGCATCCCATTTTACTTTGAAACAATTTTTGATTGATTCAGCTCGTTTCTATCCGACTAGTATAACGTTTTTGGGAGTTTATATTGATAGCCAATTAACTTGGATATCTCACATAGAATACCCGAAGAAAACATTCTCCAGTATAATATTCTAATACGAAATCTGAGGGAATATACTCCTCCTGAGTATCTGGTAATGGTACATTTTGCGTCCATAAGATATGGTTTAATTCTTTGGGGAGATACTAACAAGATGCATGAAATCTTTCTTCTTCAAAAGAAAATTATAACGACAGTTAAAACTGAATTGTTCAACTCCTTGCAGACAACTGTTTATTGAGTTAGGAATTTTAATTATATATACAATCTTTACATTGTGGATGTTTTAGTTTTTGTACACAACTCTTCTGAAAGCCTAAAACTAAGCAGTGATACGCATAACTGCAGTATTAGGTTAAAATTAAATGTAAACACTCCTTACAAAACTCAAAATAGCTATATGGTTTAGGTTCTAAATTATATAATAAGCTGTCTGATCACATTAAACAATTAGATAAACTTTTATGGTTAGTTATAATGGTTGATTGTAAATCCTTTGTGTTCCATACAAAACTTTTTAAGTTTGAAATCTTGTGAGATTAATATGTAAGTTTTAATTGATAAAGTAGGTATTTATACAGATTTTTTAAATAAACGTTGTCAAATGCCTGTGTAGAGCTTTAAGACAGAATAAAAAAAGTACTTGCAGCTAATGGAATACTTTTAACACGATTTTGTACTTAATTCACAGTTTTTACCTACCCCTCAAAATATCATGGCTTTATATGCTTCTCACTAGCAGTAAAGCATCTATTACGTTTGACTTAAATGTTCAATATTGGGATTTCAGCGAAAATACTGATTTTAAAAGAGAGGTGGGCTACAAAAATCAAAATATTAGCTTTTCTGCTTAAATTGGGCGTATTTACGATTTCAAGGCTAAGATTTTCGTGGATTTCCGGATGTCCACCCATTCAATCCTTTACGTGATATTGATTGATTTGTTTTATATTTTTTTCAAAAATAGTTCCAGAAATCTTTATTAAAATGTCATATTTTGCGAAACTAGCGTAACTAATAAAACTCAATCTGTGTAAATAGTTTATTATTTGAAAGGCAAAACTTTATAGAAATAACTTTACATAAAATAACTTTTTCGTGGCATTAAAAGGATTTTACTCCATTTCCTGTTGCGTGTTTAAATGTTGCCATATTGAAAGTTGTTTTATTAAGCAACAGGAAATACCTCGTAAGCCATTAATGCTCAGAGAACCTACTTAGCAGAATTTGCATGTGTTTAACGAGTTTTTCAATAGTAAGCTTTTGTCTCTCTCTTATAGTTTCCAGTTACATAAAACTTAAAGTTAATGAGCAGAAAATTTAATACATTATGCATTTTATTTGCCATACCCATATCCCAAGCATATGAAGTTTTCATCAAAATCGTTAGGGCAGAAAAGCTAACAAAAATGACAGTTTTTTGTTTGAGGTATGGGTAGTTTCGCGAAAATCTTTGTCCTGCATCCTTAAAGGATACTGGACTTAAATGTGATGTTTGATATTGATTAGAATATTTGTTTTGGGTTATGCTGAACACACACACACACACACACACACTCTCTCTCTCTCTCACTCACACACACATACCTACATACAAAGTAATCTTTTTCTAAAGCTGAAATTTGGGGAGCTAAACAAATCTTTTCAGTGAAAACTTGGTATTGTAATTTTGAGTAGAATAGAATACTTTGCGCACATACTTATCGATAAGCCATAGAGAGAGTAATAAATTCGTAATATAAGTACTTGAATACTGTCTACAAATCTTGCTTATACATAGTATGGTGGATTTGAAACTATTGTACATGTGGATTTCACAGACAGACGCACAGGTACTCAGTAGAAAATCTTTTCAAACTTTTTTTTAATTAGAGGACCTCTGAATGGATTTCTAGTAAAATCTCGATATCGAATTTTTGGGTGAAATACAATTGGTTAACAGGGCCGAGAACCAGAATTAGAGGACTAGGTGAAACGTTCTCGGCCTGGCGCAGAGATGGCGTTGATATGAATGAAATTTTGTTTTGCATATTGTATACATGTTTAGTAATAATGTAAGACGAGTTTCAACTTGATCTACTAAACAGTTTTGTTTCTATGGCTGTTAATAGTAGACATGTTGCTTGTGTTCTTTAAAATGGAGAAACTGGAATACTGTGCAGTCATAACAATTTTTGTTCTAAATGGTTTATTGTCAATGGAAATTCCTCCAAAGTTGTTGAAAGTTTATAAGGAGTCTGCTTCTTCATTTTCAACAGTTAAGCAATGGGCAGCAGAATTTAAACGTGGTCGAACTTCTCCAGAAGATCAGCTTGAAGGACACTCCAAAACCACCGAGGAAAACATCGAGAAAGTGCACAATATGGTATTGGACGACCGGCGATTAAAGGTGTATGAAATACTTGACACCATAGGCATACGTATCAGAAGAATGTGTGCGGTACATTCCACATGAAGAATTAAATATGAGAAAGCTTTGTGCTAGGTGGGTGCTGCGTTCGGTGAATGCTGACCAAAAGCGCCGATTTGTAACTGGATGAGACAGGGATCCACCATTACACGCCAGAAACGAAACGGCAGTCAAGGCAGTGGGTGGAAGTTGGCGGCTCTGCACCAAAGAAGGTGAAGTAGATTTCATCTGCCGGAAACGTCATGGCAAGTGTTTTCTGGGATGCAAAACGGATTCCCTTCATTGATTACCTTCAAAAGGGAAAAACAATAACTGGCGGATATTACGCAACTTTCCTGGATCAAACAGATGAAAAATATGTGAGAAGAGGCCTGGGTTGCAAAAGAAAAGAATCATCAATCAGAACAATGCATCTGTTCACAAAGGTGCTTTGGTAATGGGAAAACACAGGGACTTGAAGTACGAATTGTTGGAACATTCACCCTATTCACAGATTTGGTACCCTCTAACATCCATCTATTCCCACATCTACGAAATTTGCCACTGGAAAACATTTTGCGTCCAATGAAGACCTTATGGCAGCCCTAAATGGGTATTTTGCAGACCTACCAGTATCACACTTCAGGGATGGAATCTCGTCACTGGAAAAACGTTGGACGAAGTGTATGGACATAAAAGGGGACTATGCAGAAAAATAAGCACATTTTTCCCTAGAAAATGTAATCTTTCACTGCAAAACTGAGTACTTTTAACCTTTCCCTAGCATTAGGAAGGGATATTCACCACTACAGTTTCTGGAATTTAGTAGGAGAATGGAGACTTGCTTGGAGGTTATGAGGACATTTCTAGCTAAGATTCGGCAAAGTAGGTTAATTTCCATGGAGAACGAAAGTGGGGGAGGGTTCATAAAACCGAGGATAATATCGCTGTGTGTATTTAACGTTATGTCTGTAATTTTGTATATTCTTTTTTTTCTGTATGTTAGTATTCATCATCATCATCATCGTCATCATAATCTCTTCATGGATTAGGAGATATCTCCTGTTCCCGCCTCATGTGATCTGAGGTTTACCAGTTACAATGTCCGCTAGCCGCATTACTAGTACTGCTTAAGGTTAGACCAATGATGGGGCTGCCACCTAGGCTTTGGTCAAACAGGGTATCCTTCCCTTAGATTTTCTCTCCTAGATGGGTTGTCTTTCTGGACTTTCGAGCCCCATGTGCTGGTACCCTTTCTTCTGAGTCCTTTTAATTCCCCAAGGTGAAGGGATACCTTATCTACTTGATCTTCCGCCCTCTTAGAGGCCGTTGCCGTAGCAGTTGGATCCGTTATCCCGGCGACCACTTGGCGGATGTTTGCGATCTAAAAGGCACATCCTTGCGCCTGTGTAGTATTCATACGTATTAAATCCATTATGTCTGTACAGTGATCAGATGTCCTATACATTTATTTCTGTAATTATAATTTAATATTCGAAGAAGAGGGAAAGCATGTACAGCCATAAAATTCATGCAGTTGTTTTCCAAATATAGTACCTTTAATATTTCTAGCGCTAGGCAATAAAATCCTACTAATAACCCCAGCTGCAACACTACTACTATTACTGCTACTGCTACTACTACTAATACTACTACTACTACTACTACTACTACTACTACTACTACTACTACTACTACTACTACTACTACTACTACTACTACGTAGAGCGGTACTAAAAGTAAGTATATATTTTATTTTGTATTTTGAAGGTGAAGTATATATTTCTATTTTGAAGATATAGCGTTGAGTGCACCTGCAGATGAAACCAAAGCAAGGATCCTGTTACAGCATCACCTTCTTGAAGCAGAGCGAAATCCAGGTTTGATCCTACCTTCTACACCAAAGGACAGAGTAATGTAATTTGCTCGCATGCTGTAACCCTCGCCTCCTTCAAGTGCAGGCTTAAGGGAACATGGTGAAGCATTTCAAACTCTCCCGCATGCTAGGTATCATAGGTAGAAATATTAAGGGTAAAATAGAATTATTTTATGCGAAACTTTGAAAGTAATTCCAGAAAGGAAAGGAAGTTAGAACAGTATGGAACTGTGTCAATGCCATGACAGAATAGATTGCGACAGACAGGAGCGGAATACAGGCAGCAGAAATGCAGAAAAGCAAAGTTGCGGATTCAGAAAATAGCATTATTAACCCACTGGCTACCAATTAACTAAAACAAGAATGAAGAAGGCATTAAATGAGTTCACTTTCTTTTAGGAATACTTACATTAAATGTTGAAATTTAGACTTAAAGTATGCCGCAGAAGCTAAAAATTTTGAAATAATAATAATAATAATAATAATAATAATAATAATAATAATACAGTAAGCTCTCGTTGGCTGGAAATCGGATAAACCAAATACTTCGTTAGACCGAAGAACTGTTCGGTACCGCCAAATTGTAGCAGAGAAATCTATTCCTTAGACGGGGTGCTACCAAATGAAATTTGATTTTCTTTGCATTTTCGGTCAATTATTATTCCGCACTAAAAGAAACTGGCGTAGAATTTGGACATGATGTGCAGAGTATTACATTTTGAGGTTCAAAAGTCCATGAATCCATGAAACTAATTTTTTTTGTAAATGTGAAAGGGGTAACAGCAATCACTGTTTTTCTCTAGATTTTCTCAGGTGTAGAGTTAGGCGTTTCAATTTGAATCACTCAATTATCCTGAAAGCGGGAACAATGTACGTTTGCGAAACTCGGTATCTCACCAACTTTACACCTGACTGGAAGCCCGAGAAAAATCTAAAGAATTCACGTCGCCATGAAAGCTTCACCTCAAACAATTCCTGCGTTTTCTCTCTCTCTCTCTCTCTCTCTCTCTCTCTCTCTCTCTCTCTACCACTTTAGATATCGATCATAAGAGAAGTATACAGTCACTCTATACAGTGTACTCGTCGCTCTAAAACAATCTAGCAACCAAATTAAAAGAGAAAAATAATGTCATAGGTTAGCGTTAGGTGTTCTGGCGTTTTTCCGAATTTTTCATTGTATGTTATATACTTTTTCCAACTTTTCCTGTATAGTGCTTAAAAATTATTGTACCTGCGATTATTAGAGCACCACTTATTATAATATCGTCATGAAATTGCGATATTCTGACGCAGAAGAAATTCCAAGATCAGAACTTACGTTTTCACTGAATTTCCTCATATTAACGCCCCAGTTTTTAAGACTTCAAAAATTAATTTTTCCATCAGTTTAAATCATGCATTTGTGGCCATTGTAGGGTATCATGTAAAATAACTGCTGTACCAAACGCATCAAACATAATTTTGTAAGCATCACACATGAAAAACCTGAAATCTGTACAAATTACAACAAATTGTAAACATAGAACAAATGAAAATTCTGGAAACACGTCACAGCACATAAACGGTAACATTGTATGTGCTTTCTGCAAATTGAAAATGGGAATTATCTCTTCCTTAATTTGTTTGCTAGATATTTTAAAAGTGGAGAGACTGATGTTTTGCGGTCACTTTGTGATCCAAAAATTCAGTGTAGATATTTCTTCGAATATACATGTTTTGAGGCCAATGAATGCAGAAAAAAAGTTCTTTTAGAAAAATGGCTTTGCGCTCTACTGTATGAACAAGCATAACTTAATATCAAATTCCATGTCTTAAACCAAGGGTGGCGAAAACGCCTTCCTTCCGCGAGTCACCAAATATGTAACACGCACTGCAGCACGTGAAAGTCAAATGGGAATGTGGCAGTGAGGGAACGGCGCCTGCGAGTCAAAATAACTCGCGAGTCAGGTTTTCGCCACCTCTGTCCTAAACAATTATTTACGAGTAAAAATTCGTTACGTTTTTATTTTCAGAAAACGGCTCTGAACGATTTTGATTAGAATATAATGTCAGACATTTACGTGATGAATAAAGTGTGTGTCTAGAACAACTGTGAAGTACCCTGGTTAAAATTGTTATAATTGGAACGAACTATAAGAGATAAAAGCTAAGTAAACAATCTGATGCGTTACACTCACATGACTTTCCCTACTCTCTACTCTGTTTTTACAAACGCTTATTCTGCATCTACTTCAGTTGATAGATATAAACATTTGCAGCACCTATCGTATTGCTAATTTTCTTGAAGGTGCAAGGGGAAGATGGACGCTTTAAGCGATAGTCAAATCTTTTAAGAACTGGTTGCTATGGGAGCATTCTATTCTCTTTGCATGTCCAGGACATAAAAAAACGAATAACGAATTCCCATTTGAGAAAAAGCATAAGTTGGAAAATTCAAACAAATAGCAAGGAATGGTTCACTTGACAAAAACCAATGTGTATGACATAAATTGTCTGTTTTAACGAAATCTGCATTTTTTGGCTAGTAAAAGTTTGTCTATGTGTTACGGATTACCAGTTATGCAAAAATCATTCAGAATGAAGGGAACCTTTGGGGGCATTCCCAGAAAATTCAAGATATTACATTTCATTTGCCATGGAAGTATCTTAAACATACGATATTTTAATCAAATCGTTAGAGCCATTTTTGAGAAAATAAAAATTTTCGAAAGCTGTTCCATGTAAAGGGCAGCTTGGGATGGGGGATCTTTTTAAATCTTCGTTTCGCATCTTTGAAAGATACTGAACCTAACTACCGAGTTTGATATTTATCCGACTTTTCGTTTTTAAGTTATGCTGTTCATAGGCACACAGACACACATACACACACACATCCACACACACACACACACATATACACACATCCACACGCATAGACGGACCTTTTTCTAAAATGCTTTTTTTTTTATTCAGGGGTCCTCAAAGCATGTATTTCGGTAATCTCGATACGAATTTTTGGGTGGAACGCAATACTTCCCCTACCTACTATACGTAGTAGAGAAAGTAAAAAAATATGATGTGTTGCATCCATACGACTTTGTTTACTCACTCTTCTACAACCAATTTTTTTGTATAGGTTATTATTCCATCTATTTCTTGTTAATCCAGGTAAGTTCTCAAGTCTACGCGTTTCGTTGTAGCGTATTTTAGGTAAAGCGGCAGTGCGGCTATTGTGATGACTTTTGATATTCCATGCTCTTTGCATGACCACGAGAAAAAAAACGAATAATGACTATTTGAGAAAAGTATTAAGCATTTGGAAATTCAAACCAATAATATATCCCAGAAATTATTAACTCCACAAACAATTTTATTTGACATGAATTGTGTCCTTTAAGGAAATCTACATTTTTTATTAAGATTTTGTATATTTCTTACGGTTTACCAGTTAGACATAAGTCACTCAGAATGGAGGACTTTGTAGGCTATTCCCATAAAATTTAAGATACTCATTTAAATTTGCCATGCAAATATATCACACATACGGTATTTCAGTCAAAATCAGAATTTGAGGAAATAAAAAATAACGACAATTTTTCCATGTAAAGGGTAGTTTGGGTGGGGGAATTCTCTTTAAAATAAAAATACATTTAACTTATGATACTTGGAAGATACTGAACGTAAATGCAAGTTTGATATTTAAACGACCTTTTGTTTACAAGTTATCTGTTCAAAGATAAAAGGACACATTTTCACACACGTAGAGGACCCTTTTCTAAAAAATCTGGTATGTTACATTCATATGAGTTTTCACCCACCATCGTTTATTTTAATATAACTTCTACAAAATATTCTTACGAAAGCTTATCTTCCTATCTACTTCATTTTAATCGAGATAAACCTTTTCAGAAATAGCTACATAACCAGTGCATTATGGATACAAAGGAAATAGCGATAGTCAGGTGTTTAAGAATTGGAGGCTATATGCCGGCCTTAAAATTCCATACTGTTTCCATGCAATCGCGAGAAACAACTGAATTTCGATAGCACTTTAAAAGAGTGACAAAGAATTGAAACAACGAAACCATTAAATAGTTTATACCACAAAAAGGTTATTTTAAATAAATTGTATGTTTTAAATAGGTATATATTTTTTGTGCAGTAAGTTTTCGTCTATCGCATAACATTTACCAGTTATACAAATTCCTCCCGAATAAAGAAGACTTCAAAGATATTCCCAAAAAATTCAAGATGTACATTTTATTTGTCATGTAACTATATTTAATGTGCAGTATTTTAATCAAAATCATTATAGCAGTTTTTGAGAAAATAAAAAGTTTCGAAAAACGTATCATGTAAACGGTAATTTGTGGTGGGATTTTCTTGAAAATCTTCATGTCACATCTTTGGAAGATGCTGTACTTAAATAACAAGTTTTGTATTTATCCAACTTTTCGTTTTTGAGTTACGCTGTTCACAGTCATAAACACACACACACACACACACACACACACACACACACCGCGCGCGGACCTTTGTCTAATTTTTTTTGGAGGAGCCTCAAAACAGAGGGGCTCGACATGGTGAAATACAATACTTCCTCTTACCTACTATAGGTAGGTGTTAGACGAAGAGTTAAATTCTTCTACTGAATTCAGGTAGCCTCAAAACATGTATTTTCGGAGATCACTCATATCGAATTTTAGGGTGGAATGCAATACTTCTACTTACTGTAGGTAAGTAGCAGAGAAAGTAGAAATAATATTAATTAAGATGGGAGTTTAATAAGAATGGCGAGAACTTCACAGTTTGTTTATAGTAAATTCAAGGCATGTATTTTATTTTTGTACTAATGTCTCAAAGTACTGATATTGTAATCAAAATCATTACAGCCAGTTTTGACAAAATAAAAAAAAATTATGAAACGTTTCCCATATAAAGACGTGGAAGAAATGTCATTAAAACATGTACGTAAAATTTGTTATTAATATGTGTGTGGTTTACACAGTTTCTAAACAGCTTTATTATTATTATTATTATTATTATTATTATTATTATTATTATTATTGGTGAAATTGCTATATAGAATATTTTGGTCGAATGCAGTATTTCGCTACCCTAGGTAAGCAATAGAAAAAGTAACATTTGCGCGTGTTAGCATGTAGTTTTTATCCTTGTATCAGAAACACGGTCTGCAAGATAGAGGTGATGTTAGTGCCATCTCTTAGCCACGAGCGGTTGCGACAGTTCTGTTGTATCTGCCGCACGAATTGGAAATCTGTATCGGGGACGAAGTTGTAACTACGTGCCGCCGTACCGCCTCGGGTACGACTGGCAAGCTTTTTTATTCTCAACTAATTAAATTTAAAAAGTGCCAGAAGCGCTCGGAGCATTTGGAGTGCGGCCTACAATGTGTGGTTCGCGGACCGCAGCATTCCCTGGTACCGAAAAACAGATGCAGGTGGTTTCGTTTTTTTTTATTTCTTTCTTTTTCACTTGTGAGCGCAAGATTAAGCGTTTATTAGTTTCTGACGGCGTTTTAGAAAGCGATTCTTTAAATGCACTAATGTGATAGTTTAATTTCTGAATGTGTCTGTATGCTCATAAGTTATTATTATCTTAGGATTCTTAGCATAATTGATCTTTCTTTTAATTAATTGCTTGCATCTGTACAGCCACCTTTAACATTTTGGTCATATCAGAGGCTTTGATTTCAGAAGTAACTAGCTGAATTGTAGGTTACTTTACATTGATTTTATTCATGTTTGTCGTGAAATACACTCACATTCACTCTCATATACATACTTCCAGACACTGTGGAGAATGGAAAAATATTGTGGTTAAAGAAAACTCCCTTCGTCTGAAACGGGAGTCTAACCCCGGATCTCTGATTTGTAAACCCAGATTGCTGAACACGTGACCAGAAAGGCAGTCCATCATTGTACTATTAACTTGTTATTTAATGATGAAAATAGAGGGAAAATTGTGTGCGTGTTAATCTCCGAAACCACTCGGCTTATTTGAATAACTCTTTCACGATTGAAAAGCACTGTTCTTCGGAAAGACCTGAGCTATAAATATTTCCAAAATATATATGGGAGTTTGGGGGGGCGTCTTTCGTATTCGTATCATCCAATATAAATCCCGTTTCGATGAATTAGAATATTGAGGTGTTTGGCATTTTATTGCAAAGACGGCAGATTTTAAATGACTTCCAACTCAAAGGGGTAAAATGAACTTTATTATAATTACTTAATAACTTAATTATCGAAGGAGAGGGAGTTGTACATCATGTTCGTATCACCAAATTTCCCTCTTGTTTTGCTGAACTATGAGTATTTTTGGAATGATTATACTAAACTTGACACATTGCATTTTATAATCTGGCAAAAATGATAAGCTACCCTACAGCTTTCAAAAACTTCTGCCAGTTTCGTTTTCAGTTCTTATTTTCAACTTCTAGTATACAAATTAACACCCTTTGGCCTATCTAGACAAAACATTGTACAGGGGCCAATAAAAGTTATAGGCTACTTTACAACTCTCGATGCTATTCACTTTATGCTAAATCCATATGTAGAAATCTGCACTGTTTAACCCTTCTAGTCTGAATATTGTACAAAAGCATTGGTCACTTTACAGCTTCCAAATCTAATACTACATTTATTTTCAACCCCTTATAGAAAATAGTTATGTTGTTTGGCGAGCATATGGTACATTTATGCCGTTGCCCTAGCGAAAGCTATGGGATACCCTGCCCCATACCTATATTTTCTTTGCCATATTAATAAATTTAGACATTTGACCAATTTGTGCATAATTTTGTACACCTACATTTTCGGTACAAGAAAACATTATGAGCATTACAAAAAAAACATCATCAGTTTAGAAAACCACCCCTCTCTTTACTTTCAACATCCTACTTACAGAAAGCATCCTTTGCAGTGCCGGGAAGACATAAGAAATAAAAATTCTAGATTTCAGAAGCCTCTGGTTAACCTTTATCTAACATTAAAAGGAGGGTAAAAAGCTAAATTTCATAATTTAGAATATTTCTAAAAGGATTAAAACACGATTGTATTGCCGAGCGGGATGGGTCAGGCAATAACCTCCGTGGCCCGCATTCGCGAGGTCCCAGGTTCAAATGCCGTAGGCCAACCGATCTGATTGGTTTTTTTCGTGTTTCCCTCATCAACAAGGCAAACATCGGACTGGATATTTAAAGCCACTACCCAAAGTTAAGTCTAAAACATATTAAGATGAAAATAAATGGAAATAGCGAGTGCTCTGCTGTCTATCCACGGATAAAAAAGCGGGTAGACTAGACCCACTCTAATACCTCTGCCCGGCACGTGTAGAAGTAGAGATACAATTATCTGGCACTAGGGCATCTGTATACACGTGACGAAACAAGGTGGTATGGCACAGAGATGAGATCTAAAAGGTTATCTGCCACACACCGATCTATGAGGTATCTCCTCCACATCTGTCCCCATATGACCATTTAATTAAAGCGACATAAAATGAAAATACAGAGAGAAAAACAAGATTGTTAATACAGACAAATTTGATTTTTTTTAAATTTTGTCTACCACCCACTTATAATAATTATGGAGAAGTATTGTATTCCATCCGAAAGTTCAATACTGAGATTTCATTGTTTTGAGATTCTCTAAACCCCTCCAAAAAGTTAGAAAAAGTCTTTGTATGTGTGTCCATCCGTTTGTGAACAGCGTATCTCAAAAAATAAAAATTGGTTATTTAAGTTCAGATCTTCCAAGGATGATACACAAAGACTTTCAAGAAAATCCCTCACGCCATACGACCCATTATACATTTAAATATATTTTACATGTTTGATATATTGACAAATAAAATATTAACATACTGATAAATGAAATAGAATGTCATTCTTGAATTTTCCGTAAATATCCTGTAAACGTCCCTTGATATGGTTCAGCTTTATAGTAACAAGGAAAACTTAACAGATTGACAAATAACTTACTACGGGAAAACTCATTAAAATACACAATTTGTATAGAGTAATTTTTTTATTCTGTTTTTTAAATATTCCATGTTACAAGTTTAGACATTGGAACAACTCATTGCCTATTGGCAATGGTGTTAACTCGTATTCTCTTGCCGTTGAGTTTCTTGCACTGTTTGGGTTTTAATCATTAGATCACACACACATTCACACTTTCAGGCTCTGGGGAGGATAGGGAACAATCTTGACTAGAGAAAAATTCCCGCCCCAGCAGGAAATCGAACCCGGGACCCCTTGTACAGGAGGCAGGTGCTCTACCGCGTGAGTTACGGAGCCAGCAGTTTGCAATTCTTCCTTTTTTCCCACTTTCTTTTCTTTGCATCACAAAAGCATAAACATTCGAATGCATGCTTAATTAGTTTCTTAATTTGAAACAACGTTCAGGTAAATATTGTAGCGTATGCGTGTGCATTGTCGCGTCGGACACATTATTGCTTTCTAGCATGACATTGTTGTTTATAATTATTTTGATTGGGGTTTGAATTTTATCCGACGCGGCATCTCTCTCCCCACCTCCTAAGAGATGGAAAGAGGAAGGGGGGAAGCGAGCGTTACTGTTTTCTTTGTGTAGTAGCGTGGGTCAGTCTTGTGTGTGTCTTCAGAGCGAGTGGTTGTGTGTATGAATGCATGTTTCAGTGTTTGTGTGGAACATCTCCCTCCAAAGTTTGTCCTGTAATCTTTTGTGTATGATGTAGTGACACCAAGGAAAATTTATAATAAACCACAGGTAATGTGTTAAATATGAATTTATGTGTATTTTGTTTCGAATATACCACGCCTCCTTTAAATTTGTGCAGCTAAGTTCCTGGTCCTCTCGTTTGCCACTGCAGCTCGCTCCGCAATGCTTATGCCGGGGTAACTAAATTTAATATTTTAGCTGCAAAACCTTTTGGCTTCGCCCTGGTGTATAGCAATATGCATTCTGAGTAAGATAGCGAGGGTAAACGAATCACATTTTACATGCATACTATAATATTTAATGAATATATGTGAATTTTTCGTTGATAGAGAAGGAAATGTGAATGCATCACATCAGATTTTTGTATATCTGTAGTTGAAAGTATAAGTCAAGTATATCTATTTTCCATTTATTCTCAAAAAACCCCCTTAACATCTAAAGAAGTTTAAAAGGTTTTTAGGTAACACCAGACTGCCTACACATTTTGCTTCTAAAATTGAAAAGCACACATACGTAAACATTTTAGATCCAGGAGAAGTATTTTACAATCCTCCCTATAGTCATACACGTTCTCTTCGTTTCGTGGAAATCTACTTCACTTTACTACATATTCCCTCTATAATCTGACACATCTCTAGGAATGTGCTCTGACTTCAAAAGTACCTGACGTGGGAGCTAGACAGAAATTACTGGGTCAGGAGGAACGTCGCATGGAGAATCGTCTTGTTGGAAAAATGTCTGTACCAGTAGCAGGAGGTATTTTCATGATATAGGTAAATTGTGATGCTTCTCGTTCCCTGAACTTAACAGTGTGGAAGAAATTTGTGATATTTCTAGTGCTTAAGGAATGAATGACGGAAATCGAGATTAAAGAGTTAGATGCTATCGATGTATTCAAACGTTTAACATTATCCCTCTGCTTCAAGCAAATGTCTTTTCATGTACAAAAATCGACAAACATGGAATGAATTTCTTGCTTCATTTACTAATTTTGTTCTTAGATACCGGCAGTTGCGGTATTTTAACAGCTCTAAAACTTAACATTTATATGAACTCTCTGGTCACAATTATCATTCATTTGTTTCACTCTTTTCGAAATGTAATTACAAAATCGAAAATAGTACGAAAACTTCAACCAATAACCATTATTCAAATCATACGTTTCCTAAAAATACCAACACAAAATTACATACGTAATATTTGAATATTTTATATTAAAACAGCATAATGTTTCGCAAGAATATAGAAATTTAAATAACTTAATTATATTTTGTCTTATAATACGTTACACTCCAACATTTAACGTCTTATGTATTGCGAGCAGGTAAATATTGGCCAATTTGCAATTATTTCCTGGCAAAATGCTTATCATAAGTAATGCAACGTGAATAGAGGAATAACTCTCTTATGTGAATATAGGATAATTCAAAATGATTGATACAAAAGGGGAATATTGCTGTTGCTACTGCAATAAATTTATTTCACAAATATAACCTGAAAGGTTGACTCACCCTAGACATTCGATGTGGGCTCTATTTGTGATACAAGAGATGTCTCTGCTAAACTCCATGTCTTGCCAGACCCGTACCAAAATAGCTGTCTTAGTTGCTGTAAGTATTGTGGTACGTATACCTGTCCTTAAGTTCCCCCAAAATAAAATTAGCATGGCGTAAGGTAGGGTGACTGGTGGTGCACAACTACAATACCATATTTTTCATGGATAATCCAGATTTGTGGAAGACGCTCGTTTAACTGACTGCCTACAAGGTTATGGCAAGGTGGCGGGGCACCATCTTGCTGCAAAATAAGTCAACACCTCCTCTTCCAACTGGAGCAACAGCCACTGGGACAGCATGTCGAGATAGGTTATCCCAGCTTTTTCTGTCGCTGTGCCGCCATTTTTACTTTCTCTACTACGTATAGTAAGTAGGGGAAGTATTGTATTCCACCCAAAAATTCGATACCGAGATTTCACCGGAAATATATGTTTTGTGACCCCCTGAATCCAAAAAAAGCATTTTTGGAAACATGTCCGTGTGTGTGTCTGTGTCTGTCTGTGAACAGCATAACTCAGAAACGAACAGTCGGATAAACACCAAGCTTGGTATTTAGGTTCAGTATCTTCCAGAGATGCGACACGAAGGTTTCCAAGAAAATCCCCCCCACCCCAGATTACCCTTTACATGGAACATTTTTCGGAAATTTTAATTTTCTCAAAAACGGCTCTAACGATTTTGATTAAAATATCATATGTTTAAGATATTTTCATGACAAATAAAACGTATATCTTGAATTTTCTGGGAATGTGTCCAAAAGTGTTCTTCATTGTGAACGACTTTTGCATAACTGGTAAACCATAAGAGATAGACAACATTTTACTACACTAAAAATGTAGATCGCGTTAAAATACACAATTTATGCCATATACATTTTTTTGTTGTTGAGTGAACCATTTTCGAGATATTAGTAGATATAATATAGCGCCTCCAGCACACAGGGAGATGCCGACATCTGATAAGCTTCTTTGATCTATGCCGCTAGCCCCGCCCCCTCCCTTTGTGCGCTACTATTTGCCGCCCGGTCGCGTGCCGCTAGCTCCGCCCCCTTCCCTTTGTGCGCTTACCTAATGCCGACAGTGTCTGTGCCGGCAGGTTCTACCCCCTCCCCCATGCGTTCTACTGTGGCGTCATGACTTGATGGAATTGTTTTCTCGAGTCCTGCCGCCCCTCGGCAAATTAATTAGGTAATGTTCGTCAAACATTTTTTTATGATTACTAAGGTCTGCAGATTGCATCCTCGAGCAATTAAGTTTTTTGATTAATGAATTGTTGACTGGAGCTTGAGTATAAGTAGTCTGCTCACGGGAACAGTCTGTCATGTAATGAAACACTGCAGCCTTCTTCTTCTATCCGGGGAAGGCGCTTGTCCATTAGCTGAACATGTTAGACGCTTTCAACACATTAATAGGCTTTTAAGTTTACATTCTGGATCTGTTTACATACATTAGCGAACGACATACTTCCGCCCGGATGTAACGGTGACCTCTATTAGCTGAGACGCTTTCACCCCATTAGCGAACAATGTCAGTAATTGTTTTCCTAAGTGCTATGCCCAACACTCAACACTTTAGATTTTAGCGATGGAAATGATATAAAAAGCAGCAGCTCCTCCAATGAATTCCAAGTTGACCAGGATGGCCGGGTTCGAATTACAAATTCAGCTTCTAATAACTCAGAGACTAATTACGATAAAGACATCAAATAAAGTTTATTACATTAATGTCATTAGATAGTTTCTTGTGAATGTATATTTGGGTACATAGTGTCCAGGGTTCGAATACCGATAAAATGTAATTTAATTATAAATTTAATAACTCCTAAACTAATTAAGATAAAGACGTCAAATAAACTTTATTGCCTTTAGGTTATTAGGTAGTATCTTGTGGAGATGTAATTAGATACCTGACGTTCTGGGTTCGAGCCTGATGCTTAAATCGTCATTATCTCAGAAACTAAGAGAGGTAGAGGAATTGACCAAAGCATGATTGATAGCTCCTATGATGGGTAAATAATACTGTATATAATTTTTAATCAGTTGTCCTTATTTCGAATCCCGATCTTTCAATCACTTACTTATTTTTTCTCTATACTCTAGAATATGTCACTTAGATTGATGCTGTAACTGCATACACAACCTTTAAACATATCAAACTAATATTGTAAATAATTTTGTTTCTGGTGTCCAGGGTTCGAATACCGATAAAATGTAATTTAATTATAAATTTAATAACTTCTAAACTAATTAAGATAAAGACGCCAAATAAACTTTATTGTCTTTATGTTATTAGGTACTATCTTGTGGATGTGTAATTAGATACCTGACGTTCTGGGTTCGATCCTAATTTTAAATCGTCATTATCTCAGAAACTAAGAGAGGTAGACGAGTGAACCAAAGCATGATTGATAGCTCCTATGAGGTGTAATTAATACTGTATATAATTTTCAATCAGTTGTCCTTACTTCGAATCCCGATCCTTCAATCACTTACTTATTTTTCTCTATACTCTAGAATATATCACTTAGATTGATGCTGTAACTGTATACAGCACCTTTAAACATATCAAACTAATATTGTAAATAATTTTGTTTCTGGTGTCCAGGGTTCGAATACCGATAAAATGTAATTTAATTATAAATTTAATAACTTCTAAACTAATTAAGATAAAGATGCCAAATAAACTTTATTGCCTTTATGTTATTAGCTAGTATCTTGTGGAGGTGTAATTAGATACCAGACGTTCTGGGTTCGAGCCTAATTTTAAATCGTCATTATCTCAGAAACTAAGAGAGGTAGAGGAGTTGACCAAAGCATGATTGATAGCTCCTATGATGGGCAATTAATACTGTATATAATTTTCAATCAGTTGTCCTTACTTCGAAGCCCGATCTTTCAATCACTTACTTATTTTTTCTCTATACTCTAGAATATATCACTTAGATTGATGCTGTAAATGCATACAGCACCCTTAAACATATCAAACTAATATTGTAAATAATTTTGTTTCTGGTGTCCAGGGTTCGAATACCGATAAAATGTAATTTAATTATAAATTTAATAACTCCTAAACTAATTAAGATAAAGACACCAAATAAACTTTATTGCGTTTATGTTATTAGGTAGTATCTTGTGGATGTGTAATTAGATACCTGAAGTTCTGGGTTCGAGCCTAATTTTAAATCGTCATTATCTCAGAAACTAAGAGAGGTAGAGGAGTTGACCAAAGCATGATTGATAGCTCCTATGATGGGCAATTAATACTGTATATAATTTTCAATCAGTTATCCTTACTTCGAATCCCGATCTTTCAATCACTTACTTATTTTTTCTATACTCTAGAATATATCACTTAGATTGATGCTGTAAATGTATACAACACCTTTAAACATATCAAACTAAGATTGTAAATAATTTTGTTTCTGGTGTCCAGGGTTCGAATACCGATAAAATGTAATTTAATTATAAATTTAATAACTCCTAAACTAATTAAGATAAAGACGCCAAATAAACTTTATTGCGTTTATGTTACTAGGTAGTATCTTGTGGATGTGTAATTAGATACCTGACGTTCCGGGTTCGAGCCTAATGTTTAAATCGTCATTATCTCAGAAACTAAGAGAGGTAGAGGAATTGACCACAGCATGATTGATAGCTCCTATGAGGGGCAATTAATACTGTATATAATTTTCAATCAGCTGTCCTTACTTCGAATCCCGATCTTTCAATCACTTACTTATTTTTCTCTATACTCTAGAATATATCACTTAGATTGATGCTGTAAATGCATACAGCACCCTTAAACATATCAAACTAATATTGTAAATAATATTGGTTCTGGTGTCCAGGGTTCGAATACCGATAAAATGTAATTTAATTATAAATTTAATAACTCCTAAACTAATTAAGATAAAGACACCAAATAAACTTTTATAGGGGAAAGGATGCTCTCCTGAAACATTAGGTCTCTAGATAGAAGTATTTATAGGGGAGAGATAGGGAATACCAGGGCTGATGCTAGGCTAGTCAGATGCTAAAGGAGGGAGGGATATGCTTTATACGAGAGAGATAGGGAACACAAGGAAAGATGCTATACTAAACAGGACTTGAAGGGTAGAATATGAGCGATATAGCAAACCGAGGAGAGGTATTAGGATAGGAGTTTTGAATGATGGAGTAGGCGTTTATATGCGAGAGATAGGGAATACGAGGGTCGATGCTAGGCTAGACGGTGTTGAATGAGGGAATGCATCTTATATGAGAGAGGTAGGGGAATATGAGGAGAAGTGCTAGGCTAGTCGGGAAGGTCTGAATTAGAGAGTATACGTCTATATGGGAAAATATAGGGAAAACGAAGGTAGGTGCTAGGTTGAGAGAGTCTTCAAGGAGGAAAATGCATTTATATGAGAGCCGTAGGGTATACGAGGAGAGGTGCTAGTCTAGACATGGTTTGAGGATTAGAGTATACGTTTATATGGGAGAAATATGGAAAACAGGAGAGATACAAGGATAGACAGAGATTGAAGGAGCAGGAATGTAGGTTTATACTGTAATATAGAGAGTAATTCGATTATATAACTTTTCTCATCCAGCCTTACAACACTTTTTATATACTTAATTTCTAAACCTTACAAACTTTATATTTGTTAAACAGTAGTGCGCGAGACGGAGAGGGACAAACAGTATATCGGTTTACAGTGAAGTATACGTCCTAACCTATTCCCACCTTGTTTGTTCTGGATCTTCTCATTGTCTGTCATCTAACGTAACCACGTAACAAGACGTAACACAGGAAATCATACATATGGCACATTAAAAAAAAATAAAGGTATATATAATGAAACATAAACAAGTAGACAGAGGGTCGTCGATACATAGAAAACCAGGAGTTGTATGTACTGAGACCATAGATTAGTATAGGCAAACAACAAAGAAGTGAATTTATAGTGTAAATAGCCTAATATTTTCAAATATTATAGTCTAAAAGTATATAACTTAATTATGTATCGAGTATTGAGAAATAAACGTTATTCATTATTCACTAATCTCAGATCACTGCAATTGTATTGAATCAATTCACAATTGCTAATGCCATTCAACTTTCATTCGTCTCTGATACATAAACAAATTGCAAAATGGAGAAGGACGAAAGTAATAAAAAAACTCAGGCAGCAAATTTTAAGAAAGAAGAGAAAGATATATGACCGACATTGTTTTAGAACACAAATTAGTGTTGAAAATAAAATGACTGATAGCTCTGCTAAGCGTAAGGAAGAGACATGGAAATAAATTGCAAATGAATACAATTCTAGGTTAGAAAAAGAAGATAAACAACATTCATGTAAACCAATTTTTAAAAATCAGTTTAACTGAATACATGTAAAAAAACATATCACTTTACAAAAAGTAATGCAGACAACATTTATTTTTTATAAACATTATCCTATTACATTCCTTTACAAAAAACCATACATATTTCCTAAAGGCAAAGGTGATAGTCTAGACATTCTAAACACTCAGTTATATAATCATATACATCACACAGAAAGAGACCATCATTATCAGTAAAAAAACTAAACATCTCAACAATGTCTGAATGATGTATTTTATAAGTACAAGTTTTTTGATATTTCAAAGTTCCTGTTAACCATGGCAGTAATTGATTAACACAATTTCTCGATCCTGTCATGCTATAACTTTAGATGCTTTCAGCTTACTTATAATTTCCTCAATCTCTTGTGTGTGTCTATTATTACCAGCATCCCTCGACGCAATTAGTAACCTCAATATATTTACTAGTCTATTCGGATTTTCAAGCGTTGATATCACTGAATCATCATCATATGAAGATTTCATATTCTCGCAACTTCCGATGTATCCAGATTTTTCACCAACAGTAGTCTCCAGTGAAGGACAGAGGCTTGATACGGTATAACATTCCCCTCTATACATCTTCGGATCTTCAAGTGCAGGTGAGAGAGTCGATTCAGTATAACATGTTGCTCTATGAAACTTAAATCTTGACAAAGAACGATTCTTAAAAATCCGCCCGCATACACAGCATCTAATAACGCGTTTTCCTCCATGTGTAATGTATGAAAAATCGAGTTTCTCATTCGTCAGTTGCACAGATTTTCTCGGGCAGTAGCTCATGCTAAAACTAAAAGAAATTAAATGAATACGTGAATGCTAACGCTCGAAGGAATTAAAAGCGAATGAATGAATTCATAACACGCACCTATGTATATATCCAGGATGAGGACGACGGAGGGAATTGCGATCAATGCATAGCAGGGAGAAAGGATACTCTCTTGAAACATTAGTCATCTAGACAACTATTGTTCACGGAGCCTGTAGACGTCAGGTTGAATGGGACAGACCTCAGGTTCAAATCTTTAAGGGCACGGACCCAGCCTTTTGCCTGTCATGTATACTAAACCATCCTAACAGCGTAACATTACGTTACAACGACACGTAACCAGAACATGGCGAGTGCGAGCATGGAAAAAAGGATGCTCTCTGGGAACATTACTGGAAAAGGATGCTCTCTGGAAACACTAGTCATCCACACAACGTGTTGTCCCTAACATTTCCAGATTTCGGGTCGTTCAACATCGTGACGCGCCCCTGTCATCTACATTTCGACGAAATTTTACCTCCTGAATTAAAGTTTGGTGATCTGTATAGACCTGTACAACATGCATTACGCTATGTAACAGACTCCTCACGTTATGTAACAACACGATCACGCTAGGTAACAACATGTTCACGCTATGTAACAACATGATCACGCTATGTAACAACATGATCACGCTATGTAACAACATGATCACGCCATGTAACAACATGATCACGCTATGTAACAACATGATCACGCTATGTAACAACATGATCACGCTATGTAACAACATGACCACGCTATGTAACAAAACGATCAAGCTATGTAACAACTGATCACGCTATGTAACAACATGATCATGCTATGTAACAACCTGAGCACGCTATGTAACAACATGATCACGCTATGTAACAAACTGAGTACGCTATGTAACAACATGATCACGCCATGTAACAACTGATCACGCTATGTAACAACATGCTCAAGCTATGTAACAACTGATCACGCTATGTAACAACATGATCACGCTATGTAACAACCTGAGCACGCTATGTAACAATCTGATCACGTTATGTAACAACTGATCACGCTATGTAACAACATGATCACGCTATGTAACAACATGATCACGCTATGTAACAACATGATCACGCTATGTAACAACATGTTCACGCTATGTAACAACATGACCACGCTATGTAACAAAACGATCACGCTATGTAACAACACGATCACGCTATGTACAATACGATCACGCAATGTAACAACTGATCACGCTATGTAACAACCTGATCAAGCTATGTAACAACTGATCACGCTATGTAACAACATGATCACGCTATGTAACAACCTGAGCACGCTATGTAACAACATGACCACGCTATGTAACAACCTGAGTACGCTATGTAACAACATGATCACGCCATGTAACAACTGATCACGCTATGTAACAACATGCTCAAGCTATGTAACAACTGATCACGCTATGTAACAACACGATCACGCTATGTAACAACCTGATCAAGCTATGTAACAACATGATCACGCTATGTAACAACCTGAGTACGCTATGTAACAACATGATCACGCCATGTAACAACTGATCACGCTATGTAACAACATGCTCAAGCTATGTAACAACATGCTCAAGCTATGTAACAACATGTTCACGCTATGTAACAACATGATCACGCTATGTAACAACATGTTCACGCTATGTAACAACATGATCACGCTATGTAACAACATGACCACACTATGTAACAACATGATCACGCTATGTAACAAAACGATCAAGCTATGTAACAACACGATCACGCTATGTAACAACCTGATCAAGCTATGTAATCCTGATCACGCTATGTAACAACCTGAGCACGCTATGTAACAACCTGATCACGCTATGTAACAACTGATCACGCTATGTAACAACATGCTCAAGCTATGTAACAACATGATCACGCTATGTAACAACATGTTCACGCTATGTAACAACATGTTCACGCTATGTAACAACATGATCACGCTATGTAACAACATGACCACACTATGTAACAACATGATCATGCTATGTAACAACACGATCAAGCTATGTAACAACATGATCACGCTATGTAACAAAACGATCAATCTATGTAACAACCTGAGCACGCTATGTAACAACATGTTCACGCTATGTAACAACATGAACACGCTATGTAACAATACGATCACGCTATGTAACAATCTGATTACGCTATGTAACAACTGATCACGCTATGTAACAACATGATCACGCTATGTAACAACCTGAGCACGTTATGTAACAACATGACTACGCTATGTAACAAAACGATCACGCTATGTAACAACTGATCACGCTATGTAACAACCTGAGCACGCTATGTAACAACATGACCACGCTATGTAACAAAACGATCACGCTATGTAACAACTGATCACGCTATGTAACAACCTGAGCACGCTATGTAACAACCTGAGCACGCTATGTAACAATACGATCATGCTATGTAACAACCTGATCACGCTATGTAACAACCTGATTACGCTATGTAACAACTGATCACGCTATGTAACAACATGATCACGCCATGAAACAACCTGAGCACGCTATGTAACATGATCACGCTATGTAACAACATGAACACGCTATGTAACAATACGATCACGCTATGTAACAATCTGATTACTATGTAACAACGGATCACGCTATGTAACAACATGATCACGCTATGTAACAACCTGAGCACGCTATGTAACATCATGATCACGCTATGTAACAACATGATCACGCTATGTAACAACATGTTCACGCTATGTAACAACACGATCACGCTATGTAACAACACGATCACGCTATGTAACAACATGGACACGCTATGTAACAACATGAACACGCTATGTAACAATACGATCAAGCTATGTAACAACCTGAGCACGCTATGTAACAACATGATCACGCTATGTAACAACATGAACACTCTATGTAACAACCTGAGCATGCTATGTAACAACATGATCACGCTATGTAACAACCTAATCACGCTATGTAACATGATCACGCTATGTAACAACATGATCACGCTATGTAAATAGGGTGGACCATTTAAGTTGAGGCTATACAATATATCCAAAACTAAGCGTTGTAGAAAGAAATGTCTTTAATAAAACTTGATTGATATTATGGCGAAAGTAAATGCTGCTAGTCGTGTTTCGTTTGGAGGCCGTTATGAGGGTCATTTTGGGTCAATTTATTTTTTTAAATGGGAACCTACAATTAGGGTCCCATTTAAAAAGACCCTGAAATGACCCTCACTACGTCCTCCAAACGAAATACGACTAGCAGCATTTACTTTCGCCATAATATCAATCAAGTTTATTAAAGACATTTCTTTCTACAACGCTTAGTTTTGGATATATTGTATAGCCTCAACTTAAATGGTCCACCCTATTTACATAGCGTGATCATGTTGTTACATAGCGTGATCATGTTACATAGCGTGATTAGGTTGTTACATAGCGTGATCATGTTGTTACATAGCATGCTCAGGTTGTTACATAGAGTGTTCATGTTGTTTCATAGCGTGATCATGTTGTTACATAGCGTGCTCAGGTTGTTACATAGCTTGATCGTATTGTTACATAGCGTGTTCATGTTGTTACATAGCGTGTCCATGTTGTTACATAGCGTGATCGTGTTGTTACATAGCGTGATCGTGTTGTTACATAGCGTGAACATGTTGTTACATAGCGTGATCATGTTGTTACATAGCGTGCTCAGGTTGTTACATAGCGTGATCATGTTGTTACATAGCGTGATCAGTTGTTACATAGCGTGAGCATGTTGTTACATAGCGTGCTCAGGTTGTTACATAGCGTGATCATGTTGTTACATAGCGTGATCAGTTGTTACATAGCGTGAGCATGTTGTTACATAGCGTGATCAGGTTGTTACATAGCGTGATCATGATGTTACATAGCGTGCTCAGGTTGTTACATAGCGTGATCATGTTGTTACATAGCGTGATCCGTTGTTACATAGTAATCAGATTGTTACATAGCGTGATCGTATTGTTACATAGCGTGTTCATGTTGTTACATAGCGTGATCATGTTGTTACATAGCGTGCTCAGGTTGTTACATGGCGTGATCATGTTGATACATAGCGTCATCAGTTGTTACATAGCTTAATCAGGTTGTTACATAGCGTGATCAGGTTGTTACATAGCATGATCGTATTGTTACATAGCGTGCTCAGGTTGTTACATAGCGTGCTCAGGTTGTTACATAGCGTGATCAGTTGTTACATAGCGTGATCGTTTTGTTACATAGCGTGGTCATGTTGTTACATAGCGTGCTCAGGTTGTTACATAGCGTGATCAGTTGTTACATAGCGTGATCGTTTTGTTACATAGCGTAGTCATGTTGTTACATAACGTGCTCAGGTTGTTACATAGCGTGATCATGTTAATACATAGCGTGATCAGTTGTTACATAGCGTAATCAGATTGTTACATAGCGTGATCGTATTGTTACATAGCGTGTTCATGTTGTTACATAGCGTGAACATGTTGTTACATAGCGTGCTCAGGTTGTTACATAGATTGATCGTTTTGTTACATAGCGTGATCATGTTGTTACATAGCGTGATCATGTTGTTACATAACGTGATCATGTTGTTACATAGCGTGAACATGTTGTTACATAGCGTGCTCAGGTTGTTACATAGCTTGATCGTTTTGTTACATAGCGTGATCATGTTGTTACATAGCTTGATCGTTTTGTTACATAGCATGATCATGTTGTTACATAGTGTGGTCATGTTGTTACATAGCGTGATCATGTTGTTACATAGCGTGAACATGTTGTTACATAGCGTGAACATGTTGTTACATAGCGTGATCATGTTGTTACATAGCTTGAGCATGTTGTTACATAGCGTGATCAGTTGTTACATAGCGTGATCAGGTTGTTACATAGCGTGCTCAGGTTGTTACATAGCGTGATCAGTTGTTACATAGCTTGATCAGGTTGTTACATAGCGTGATCGTGTTGTTACATAGCTTGATCGTTTTGTTACATAGCGTGATCATGTTGTTACATAGTGTGGTCATGTTGTTACATAGCGTGATCATGTTGTTACATAGCGTGAACATGTTGTTACATAGCGTGATCATGTTGTTACATAGCGTGAACATGTTGTTACATAGCTTGAGCATGTTGTTACATAGCGTGATCAGTTGTTACATGGCGTGATCATGTTGTTACATAGCGTACTCAGGTTGTTACATAGCGTGATCATGTTGTTACATAGCTTGATCAGGTTGTTACATAGCGTGATCGTGTTGTTACATAGCGTGATCAGTTGTTACATAGCTTGAGCATGTTGTTACATAGCGTGATCAGTTGTTACATGGCGTGATCATGTTGTTACATAGCGTACTCAGGTTGTTACATAGCGTGATCATGTTGTTACATAGCGTGCTCAGGTTGTTACATAGCGTGATCATGTTGTTACATAGCGTGATCAGTTGTTACATAGCTTGATCAGGTTGTTACATCGCGTGATCAGTTGTTACATTGCGTGATCGTGTTGTACATAGCGTGATCGTGTTGTTACATAGCGTGATCGTTTTGTTACATAGCGTGGTCATGTTGTTACATAGCGTGAACATGTTGTTACATAGCGTGATCATGTTGTTACATAGCGTGATCATGTTGTTACATAGCGTGATCATGTTGTTACATAGCGTGATCAGTTGTTACATAACGTGATCAGATTGTTACATAGCGTGCTCAGGTTGTTACATAGCGTGATCATGTTGTTACATAGCGTGATCAGTTGTTACATAGCTTGAGCATGTTGTTACATAGCGTGATCAGTTGTTACATGGCGTGATCATGTTGTTACATAGCGTACTCAGTTTGTTACATAGCGTGATCATGTTGTTACATAGCGTGCTCAGGTTGTTACATAGCATGATCATGTTGTTACATAGCGTGATCAGTTGTTACATAGCTTGATCGTTTTGTTACATAGCGTGGTCATGTTGTTACATAGCGTGATCATGTTGTTACATAGCGTGATCATGTTGTTACATAGCGTGATCATGTTGTTACATGGCGTGATCATGTTGTTACATAGCGTGATCATGTTGTTACATAGCGTGATCATGTTGTTACATAGCGTGAACATGTTGTTACCTAGCGTGATCGTGTTGTTACATAACGTGATGAGTCTGTTACATAGCGTAATGCATGTTGGACAGGTCTATACAGATCACCAAACTTTAATTCAGGAGGTAAAATTTCGTCGAAATGTAGATGACAGGGGCGCGTCACGATGTTGAACGACCCGAAATCTGGAAATGTTAGGGACAACCCGTTGTGTGGATGACTAGTGTTTCCAGAGAGCATCCTTTTCCAGTAATGTTCCCAGAGAGCATCCTTTTTTCCATGCTCGCACTCGCCATGTTCTGGTTACGTGTCGTTGTAACGTAATGTTACGCTGTTAGGATGGTTTAGTATACATGACAGGCAAAAGGCTGGGTCCGTGCCCTTAAAGATTTGAACCTGAGGTCTGTCCCATTCAACCTGACGTCTACAGGCTCCGTGAACAATAGTTGTCTAGATGACTAATGTTTCAAGAGAGTATCCTTTCTCCCTGCTATGCATTGATCGCAATTCCCTCCGTCGTCCTCATCCTGGATATATACATAGGTGCGTGTTATGAATTCATTCATTCGCTTTTAATTCCTTCGAGCGTTAGCATTCACGTATTCATTTAATTTCTTTTAGTTTTAGCATGAGCTACTGCCCGAGAAAATCTGTGCAACTGACGAATGAGAAACTCGATTTTTCATACATTACACATGGAGGAAAACGCGTTATTAGATGCTGTGTATGCGGGCGGATTTTTAAGAATCGTTCTTTGTCAAGATTTAAGTTTCATAGAGCAACATGTTATACTGAATCGACTCTCTCACCTGCACTTGAAGATCCGAAGATGTATAGAGGGGAATGTTATACCGTATCAAGCCTCTGTCCTTCACTGGAGACTACTGTTGGTGAAAAATCTGGATACATCGGAAGTTGCGAGAATATGAAATCTTCATATGATGATGATTCAGTGATATCAACGCTTGAAAATCCGAATAGACTAGTAAATATATTGAGGTTACTAATTGCGTCGAGGGATGCTGGTAATAATAGACACACACAAGAGATTGAGGAAATTATAAGTAAGCTGAAAGCATCTAAAGTTATAGCATGACAGGATCGAGAAATTGTGTTAATCAATTACTGCCATGGTTAACAGGAACTTTGAAATATCAAAAAACTTGTACTTATAAAATACATCATTCAGACATTGTTGAGATGTTTAGTTTTTTTACTGATAATGATGGTCTCTTTCTGTGTGATGTATATGATTATATAACTGAGTGTTTAGAATGTCTAGACTATCACCTTTGCCTTTAGGAAATATGTATGGTTTTTTGTAAAGGAATGTAATAGGATAATGTTTATAAAAAATAAATGTTGTCTGCATTACTTTTTGTAAAGTGATATGTTTTTTTACATGTATTCAGTTAAACTGATTTTTAAAAATTGGTTTACATGAATGTTGTTTATCTTCTTTTTCTAACCTAGAATTGTATTCATTTGCAATTTATTTCCATGTCTCTTCCTTACGCTTAGCAGAGCTATCAGTCATTTTATTTTCAACACTAATTTGTGTTCTAAAACAATGTCGGTCATATATCTTTCTCTTCTTTCTTAAAATTTGCTGCCTGAGTCTTTTTATTACTTTCGTCCTTCTCCATTTTGCAATTTCTTTATGTATCAGAGACGAATGAAAGTTGAATGGCATTAGCAATTGTGAATTGATTCAATGCAATTGCAGTGATCTGAGATTAGTGAATAATGAATAACGTTTATTTCTCAATACTCGATACATAATTAAGTTATATACTTTTAGACTATAATAATATTTGAAAATATTAGGCTATTTACACTATAAATTCACTTCTTTGTTGTTTGCCTATACTAATCTATGGTCTCAGTACATACAACTCCTGGTTTTCTATGTATCGATGACTCTCTGTCTACTTGTTTATGTTTCATTATATATACCTTTAATTTTTTTAATGTGCCATATGTATGATTTCCTGTGTTACGTCTTGTTACGTGGTTACGTTAGATGATAGACAATGGGAAGATCCAGAACAAACAAGGTGGGAATAGGTTAGGACGTATACTTCACTGTAAACCGATATACTGTTTGTCCCTCTCCGTCTCGCGCACTACTGTTTAACAAATATAAAGTTTGTAAGGTTTAGAAATTAAGTATATACAAGTGTTGTAAGGCTGGATGAGAAAAGTTTTATAATCGAATTACTCTCTATATTACAGTATAAACCTACATTCCTCCTCCTTCAATCTCTGTCTATCCTTGTATCTCTCCCGTTTTCCATATTTCTCCCATATAAACGTATACTCTAATCCTCAAACCATGTCTAGACTAGCACCTCTCCTCGTATACCCTACCGCTCTCATATAAATGCATTTTCCTCCTTGAAGACTCTCTCAATCTAGCACCTACCTTCGTTTTCCCTATATTTTCCCATATAGACGTATACTCTCTCATTCAGACCTTCCCGACTAGCCTAGCACTTCTCCTCATATTGCCCTACCTCTCTCATATAAGATGCATTCCCTCATTCAACACCGTCTAGCCTAGCATCGACCCTCGTATTCCCTATCTCTCGCATATAAACGCCTACTCCATCATTCAAAACTCCTATCCTAATACCTCTCCTCGGTTTGCTATATCGCTCATATTCTACCCTTCAAGTCCTGTTTAGTATAGCATCTTTCCTTGTGTTCCCTATCTCTCTCGTATAAAGCATATCCCTCCCTCCTTTAGCATCTGACTAGCCTAGCATCAGCCCTGGTATTCCCTATCTCTCCCCTATAAATACTTCTATCTAGAGACCTAATGTTTCAGGAGAGCATCCTTTCCCCTATAAAAGTTTATTTGGTGTCTTTATCTTAATTAGTTTAGGAGTTATTAAATTTATAATTAAATTACATTTATCGGTATTCGAACCCTGGACACCAGAACCAATATTATTTACAATATTAGTTTGATATGTTTAAGGGTGCTGTATGCATTTACAGCATCAATCTAAGTGATATATTCTAGAGTATAGAGAAAAATAAGTAAGTGATTGAAAGATCGGGATTCGAAGTAAGGACAGCTGATTGAAAATTATATACAGTATTAATTGCCCCTCATAGGAGCTATCAATCATGCTTTGGTCAATTCCTCTACCTCTCTTAGTTTCTGAGATAATGACGATTTAAACATAAGGCTCGAACCCGGAACGTCAGGTATCTAATTACACATCCACAAGATACTACCTAGTAACATAAACGCAATAAAGTTTATTTGGCGTCTTTATCTTAATTAGTTTAGGAGTTATTAAATTTATAATTAAATTACATTTTATCGGTATTCGAACCCTGGACACCAGAAACAAAATTATTTACAATGTTAGTTTGATATGTTTAAAGGTGTTGTATACATTTACAGCATCAATCTAAGTGATATATTCTAGAGTATAGAAAAAATAAGTAAGTGATTGAAAGATCGGGATTCGAAGTAAGGATAACTGATTGAAAATTATATACAGTATTAATTGCCCATCATAGGAGCTATCAATCATGCTTTGGTCAACTCCTCTACCTCTCTTAGTTTCTGAGATAATGACGATTTAAAATTAGGCTCGAACTCAGAACGTCTGGTATCTAATTACACCTCCACAAGATACTAGCTAATAGCATAAAGGCAATAAAGTTTATTTGGCATCTTTATCTTAATTAGTTTAGAAGTTATTAAATTTATAATTAAATTACATTTTATCGGTATTCGAACCCTGGACACCAGAAACAAAATTATTTACAATATTAGTTTGATATGTTTAAAGGTGCTGTATACAGTTACAGCATCAATCTAAGTGATATATTCTAGAGTATAGAGAAAAATAAGTAAGTGATTGAAGGATCGGGATTCGAAGTATGGACAACTGATTGAAAATTATATACAGTATTAATTACACCTCATAGGAGCTATCAATCATGCTTTGGTTCACTCGTCTACCTCTCTTAGTTTCTGAGATAATGACGATTTAAAATTAGGATCGAACCCAGAACGTCAGGTATCTAATTACACATCCAGAAGATAGTACCTAATAACATAAAGACAATAAAGTTTATTTGGCGTCTTTATCTTAATTAGTTTAGAAGTTATTAAATTTATAATTAAATTACATTTTATCGGTATTCGAACCCTGGACACCAGAAACAAAATTATTTACAATATTAGTTTGATATGTTTAAAGGTTGTGTATGCAGTTACAGCATCAATCTAAGTGACATATTCTAGAGTATAGAGAAAAAATAAGTAAGTGATTGAAAGATCGGGATTCGAAATAAGGACAACTGATTAAAAATTATATACAGTATTATTTACCCATCATAGGAGCTATCAATCATGCTTTGGTCAATTCCTCTACCTCTCTTAGTTTCTGAGATAATGACGATTTAAGCATCAGGCTCGAACCCAGAACGTCAGGTATCTAATTACATCTCCACAAGATACTACCTAATAACATAAAGGCAATAAAGTTTATTTGACGTCTTTATCTTAATTAGTTTAGGAGTTATTAAATTTATAATTAAATTACATTTTATCGGTATTCGAACCCTGGACACCATGTACCCAAATATACATTCACAAGAAACTATCTAATGACATTAATGTAATAAACTTTATTTGATGTCTTTATCGTAATTAGTCTCTGAGTTATTAGAAGCTGAATTTGTAATTCGAACCCGGCCATCCTGGTCAACTTGGAATTCATTGGAGGAGCTGCTGCTTTTTATATCATTTCCATCGCTAAAATCTAAAGTGTTGAGTGTTGGGCATAGCACTTAGGAAAACAATTACTGACATTGTTCGCTAATGGGGTGAAAGCGTCTCAGCTAATAGAGGTCACCGTTACATCCGGGCGGAAGTATGTCGTTCGCTAATGTATGTAAACAGATCCAGAATGTAAACTTAAAAGCCTATTAATGTGTTGAAAGCGTCTAACATGTTCAGCTAATGGACAAGCGCCTTCCCCGGATAGAAGAAGAAGGCTGCAGTGTTTCATTACATGACAGACTGTTCCCGTGAGCAGACTACTTATACTCAAGCTCCAGTCAACAATTCATTAATCAAAAAACTTAATTGCTCGAGGATGCAATCTGCAGACCTTAGTAATCATAAAAAAATGTTTGACGAACATTAACTAATTAATTTGCCGAGGGGCGGCAGGACTCGAGAAAACAATTCCATCAAGTCATGACGCCACAGTAGAACGCATGGGGGAGGGGGTAGAACCTGCCGGCACAGACACTGTCGGCATTAGGTAAGCGCACAAAGGGAAGGGGGCGGAGCTAGCGGCACGCGACCGGGCGGCAAATTGTAGCGCACAAAGGGAGGGGGCGGGGCTAGCGGCATAGATCAAAGAAGCTTATCAGATGTCGGCATCTCTCTGTGTGCTGGAGTCGCTATATTATATCTACTGATATTGCTTGTTATTCTCTTAAATTTTTCAATACTTATTTTCTTAAATGGGAATTCGTTATTCATTTTTTGTCTTTGATATGCAAAGAGTATTACTATGTGGCAAAGGGAATGGTGCTGCACCTAGCAACCAGCTATTAAGAGATATGTTTGTGCTTAAAGGCTACTGTTTTTCTATATTGCCCTTGTAAATATATATTCCCCTTACATCTACAAGAAAATTAGTAATAAGATAGACTCTGCAAATGTTTATCTCGATTAACACATCAGATTTTTATTAATGGCGTCTATAATGAGAATCGGCGAGTGTTCATTGTTTTCGTTATTTCTAACCGGAACTTAGTTAACCTTTCTAGTTATTCTTACATTTGTGAAATATATTCATTACAATGATCATAGCAATCTTCTCTTTTTGCACCTTCATTTTGACTTATCCTGTATAAGTATATGAGTCTTTTTCAGTCACCGCAAAATGTGTTCCTTTCCTCGATAATCTACTCTCTGTTTAGATCCAGTCCCTTACAGAAGCTAATGTGTAAGACTCACACGACTCTCTCTCTCTCCTTTATGAGGAATCCGCAGATATACTTTATTCTTCAGTTAATAAAAAATATATTCTTCTGTTCACTTTACTTTTTAATCACGATAAGTGCCACTTGGAAACGTTTTCACATTAAACAATGTGATTTTCTTTGCTTGCAGGATGTGAAATAAAACTCAAATGGTTTATATAAGGCAGCTTTTATTAATGACGAACTCGTGTAAAGAAGAATAATAATCGCACAATCCCAAACATGATCCATTAGATGATACGATTTAACTTGGAAATAAGGAAAGTAGGGTAGAATTGCGGGGACTAGCCCACTTAATTTTGCATGGAATGTCTATTCATATGCAAATGAGCTCCCCCACCTCCTCTCCCCCACCCCCGCTGTGCATTGGTAGTTTTAGTTGCAGCTGCGGTCGTAAATCATGTTGAGTACAATGGAGGCTTGACAGTTAAGCAATTAAGGCTGTCAATCAACTGTCAAAACGAACAAAGGGGTCATAAATTTAAGGTTCTGTAACAATGGCGAGATGATTTTCCTACCCATCCCACATCAGGCCACTTCTGCACCTGGTCAGTTACCCACCCCCACTTCCATTGTGTGTCGAACACGTGGCATACTCATCCCACAATCCCAATAACAAAGCCTGACCCTTTCCATTGTGTAAGAGATTCTATTGTGTGTGCCTTTCTATTGTCCCGTGCAAGCATTCTTTAGAAAGACCACCTGGCATACTCATCCCACAACCCAATAACAAAGCCTGACCCTTTCCATTGTGTAAGAGATTCTATTGTGTGTGCCTTTCTATTGTCCTTGGCAAGGCTAGTTTAGAAAGACACCTGCAGCGTTCCCATCCCACAATCCAATAACAAAACCTGACCCTTTCCATTGTTTGGCCACCTACTAGTTTAACAAAAGAATTCGAGGGTTGCTTTATACTCGTCCTGTCCTTGTTTGTGTGAAAGAGAGAGAAACTTGTTTACCAACTCTGCGTGACGTCATAGTCGGCCATCATGATTTTGCCTGAGGGAGTTCTCTCCGATGTTTTACGACCTCCTACGAATATACCCGAGCATAGTTAACAAGCATTCTGTTTCAGCCAACGACTCCGAAAAAGCGCCTAATATACATTTCATTACGTGCATTAAACCTCTGAGTGATATCCATAGATCGGTGTTCGATTCTTACTGTACTCAAAAGTTTATTGCTAATGAGAAATTAATGATTGATATTATTATATCATTACCCTAATTAATAAAAAGGCGTTCAGAGAATTCTAGCTCGAGTCTTACCAAGTGAAACTCTAACGCGTAATAACTATTAAACTATGCAAGGTCAGATTAAAAAAATGTATTTATCAATTATAATTTAATTTTTTATATATCATTACCCTAATTAATGAAAAGGTGTTCAGAGGGTTCTAGCTCGAATCTTACCCAACGAAACTCTAATCCTTAATAAATATTAAACTATGCAAGGTCAGAGTTAAAAATGTATTTATCAAATATAATTTTTTATACATCATTACCCTGATTAATGAAAGACCGTTCAGAGGACCCTAGTTCGAATCTTAGGCAGCGAAACTCTAATGCTTAATAAATATTAAACTATGTATGGTCAGATTAAAATGTATTTAACAAATATAATTTAATTTTTATATATCATTACAATAATTAATAAAAAGGGTATTCAGAGGGTCCTAGATCGAATCTGCGAAACTCTAATGCCCAATAGCTATTAAATTATGCACGGCTAGATTAAAATGTATTTAACAAATATAATTTAATTAATGAAACGGTGTTCAGAGGGTTCTAGATCGAATCTGCGAAACTCTAATGCTTAAAAAATATTAAACTATGTGAGTATTGGGCGGTCAGATTAAAACTGTTTAACAAATATAATTTAATTTATACAGCATTACAATGTTTAACGAGCTGTATTTTTAGGAACCAGAGGCCCCTAGTTCGAATCCAACCCTGTGAAACGCTATAATAGCTATTAAGTTATTGAAGCAGCGGGCGGTCGGATTAAAATTGCATTTAACAACTATAATTATTTATATTAAACCCTGATGCATACTTAGATATCTCGATGCCTAGACAACATTCTTTCTTCTTCTCCTCTCTTTTTCTTTCTATCTATCTCTTTCTTTCTCCACGACTTGTACACATTCAGGCGTTCACATATACACGAGCGCTTGTACACACATCAGCAAACATACACTGGTGCACGCATGAAGCAACATACACACACGCACATGTAAGTACACACACGCACACACGCACACACGCAAGCACATACACACACGCACATACATACACCAGCACATACACACACAATCACATACATACAACAGTACACACACACATACATACACCAGTACGCACACGCATTCACGCACCTCATGCGTATACATACATACACCAGTGCTCTTACACTCACGCATTCACGCACCTCATGCGTATACATACATACACCAGTGCTCTTACACTCACACATACATATACATGGACACACACACACACGCGTGCAAGCACATATGCCTGTTCACTTACACCCAACAGCACCAACCCACACACGCACACACCAACTCACGCGCATGTCCTGAATGAAAAGAGACAAAATGATGCAATAAAAACTAATTATAGCTCGGGATGCAAGGCTCCATTTACGATTGCTCGAAACCGGTCTTCTAATAACTCCAAAACTAATTAAAATAAAGACAGTAAATAAACTTTATTACTTTTATTCCATTAGCTCGTTTCTTGTGCATGTATATTAGAGTCCAGGTGTCATGGGTTCGATCCTTAACTTTAAAATCTCAATTATCTCAGAAACTAGCAGGGATTAAGGTGCGGACCAAAGCACGATTTTTAGTTCCTACGATTAACAAATAATGCTTTATATAATTTCCAATCAGTATCCCTAGCTCGAAACCCGATCTTTCAGTGACTTCCTTAATTCTCCACTGTGTTCTAGAATATATCACTTAGATCAATGTTGCAACTGCATACAGGTCTCTTAAACACATCAAACTAATATTATAAATAATTTTGTTTCTGGCGTTCTGAGTTCGAATACCGATTCAATGAAGTTTACTTATAAATTTAATAACAGGAAATAATTAAGACAAAGGCACCAAATAAACCTATTACGTTTATGTCATCAGATAATATCTTGCGGGCGTATATTAGGGTACCTGACGTCCAGGGTTCGATCCTTAAGTTTAAATCTCAATTATCGCAGAAACAGGCAGAGATAGAGCTGTAGACGAAAGCATGTTTGATAGCTCATACAATGAACAATTAATGCTGTATATAATTTTCAATCAGTTGCCCCTAGTTCGAATCCCGATCTTTCAATGACTTCACTGATTTTCCTCTGTACTCTGGAATACATCGCTTAGATTGATGCTTTAACTGCATGCAACTTTGTGTAACGACATTATGGATGTACTCTGTGTGAGAGAGAGCGAGAGAGGGAGAGAGAGAGAGAGCGAGAGAGGGAGAGGAAGTGAAACAAGCAGGGATAGAAGTGCTGAGGGCCTCTGCGCATGCGTAGCAAGAGATGATGCCATTGGCTGCAATAATCACGTGGCGTGTAAGCATCACAGCCATGATGACGTGCAGGCATCGCCTGGAGGGGGTTTAGATCCCTATATAAACAGACATCTGTCCCATGTTAGAACTGTTGTGTACTTATTAACTTTACATTCAAGTTTTAAAGAGCTTTAAAAGCAACGTGAGCTACAGGCCGTCTACACATTCAGCACATATCAAAACGGGGGGCAATGCAAGGTGAGTTTTAAATAACTATACAAAATCACTGTTGGCTTTTACAATACATTTAATTTTATTTAAACGTTACAGTACATGAAAGACGATTCGTTACAAAGAGCATCATATTTTCTAATCTGTGCTTTACATTCACATGGATTTCACTGCATACTCTTCTTCAGTTCACATGATTTTCTCCACACATTCTTCTTACATAAACATTCACACGATTTTCCCCTCATTCTTTGTTTCACTATACACTCACATGATTTCCTGTACTCATTCTTTGTTCCCCCTACAGGTTCATGCTCTGTTAACATTCACATGACTTTCTCTTCACATTCTTTGCTTCCATTATAATACACATGATTTTCGCCACACATTCTTCTTACATAAACATTCATACGACTTTAACCTCATTCTTTGTTTCACTATACACTCACATGATTTCCTCTATTCATTCTTTGTTCCCATGCAGGTTCATGCTTTGTTAACATTCACACGACGTTCTCAGCTCATTCTTGCTTCCATTAACATTCACATGATTTCTCCTCGCATTCTTACATAAACATTCATACGATTTTCCCCCTCATTCTTTGTTTCACTATGCATTCTTTGGTTCTCTGCTGGCTCATCTTCAATGAACATTCACATGATTTTCTGTACTTATTCTTTGTTTCTCTACACATTCATAGGCTTACTTACAAAACATGCACACCATAGTTCTAATATAAAGAAGTGTATAACTCGTTCTTCAACTTGAATAATGTAGTGAAAATAATAATTCATGGCAATGTCTGTTACAGATTGTTTAGCTGATAGACTTAACAAGATGGTGGAAGAGCGTAGTTTCCTACCGACTCGTCGAGTTCAAGATCTCGAAATAGGTCTTAACTATGAGATAAAGTCCTTAAAGAGAGTTCAAACAAGATATGGTACCAGGATCGTATCTTCGCTGGAGGATTGTCAAGTGTTCTTGCCAGAGCGCTATAATTCGTTAACCGATCAAGAGATTGCAGAAATACCTGGGAGCGTATACCTACAGTATAATGGCATGGCAGAGACGGGGAAATTTAAGACATGTAAATTGTCTTTTTTACACGCAAAGAAGGTGCATAGAAGTGTCAAACTTAAGTATTGAATGTTCTCCCATTTCACAATGAAAAATTCATAAATAAAACAACTGACTCATTGATATTACATATAAAGATACAAAAGATGCATATTATAGAATTTTATAAAAAATTAACGAAATTACAATATCACATGCTTTGAGTTTAATTATATCTAGCGCATTGAAATAACTCTAAATATCCGAATGTTTATACAAATCATTGTGCTTCTTTTACATGTGCCATATGCTTCATTTTACATGTATCATAACAAAAAATGTAATTCTTTCCAGGTTGCCTTTACTTGACCAAGATAGTTTTCTAAGACTTTCATTGTGCAATGTTTCAGGGTGTGCAATAAGAGGAAGAAGAAGAAGAGGAATAGCCTGCTGCCATGCAAAGGATGCTGACGCTATTGGAGGGTAGAATACCTACAAGAAACATTTCGGCAAGAAACGGGTGCTGAGACATCTACATCACCGAAACACATTAAGACAGGATCCTTATATAACATTACAGGGTATACAATGAAAAAATACGGTCAATTTTGTATACAATTCAATGCATGGCTGAGAGTTAGCTCGAACTAGTCTCCCTATATTCACTGAAATTAAGCATTGTGAGCAATAATTTAAGTGACTGTGAAAATACTTTAAGTAATGGTGAAATTTGTATCCTAAAAGACTTGAGCCCTGTATACATTAACAGCATTAAGACTGTTTGCCACGCTGGAATACAAATTATGAAAATAAAAAGACTTTCATTTAAATAATAAGGAAATTTGCATAACCTGCTGTTACAAGTGTAATGACATATACAGAAACAATGAGTCGGACGAGAAAGTGATGGAAATGTAAGATAAATAATAACAATAAAAGAATTAAGGTATGCTTTTACATAGTGTTTTTATTCATTAAAAATCCTTGCATTCCTAATGAAAAATAAATCATTACAATGATTAGTTTAAGTTATGTCACAATGATCAAAAAGAGAACCGTCTTTAGATGCATTACTCGATCTTAAGTCAGAGCATCAAAAAAGACAAATCACGGCTTCTCCATTTTAGATGCGGTGACACTATTCAGGTAAATTCCTGTAACACAGCAGGTTGAGTATGCAGATCCGTGGTCCTAAATGGGTGAAACAGAGTCTTATCCAGCTTAACAGTCTTGAGATCTCAGCATCAGAAAGTCGAATCACAAGCCTTCTCCACTCGCTGAGCACAGGTTTAACAACAGCATTCTCTTCACCCTGAGACGATGTAAAGTATATAAATGTTCAACTTGACAAGGGATTCTAAACTCGTTGTTAGAGTCCAGAACTGATGTATTATATGGTGAAAACACATGTTCCTCTACTTAGTGATCTTGTCGTCGAATCTCGGTGTCGGTAGCATTGAAGATGTCCATGATTATAGGATTCTGAAGCCCAAAAACTGTAGGAACTGCTGATTGCGTGATGTTAACTTGATGGGCGTCAAGGGCAGAGCATGATGTGTGCGTCGAATCATTCCATTATTATATCCTCGACGTCGTTGACTTCTTCTAAAAACTATAGGCATTATGCTTATATCCTTGTTTCTAAAGGCAATGATATTGCTGTTAGGCTCCCCTGTTTGCTCTATGAAGCGGATGTTTATGAACAACAGGTAAAATTTGATTTGATGGTTCCTGTGAAATACGTTATCCAGCCGTAACAGATGGGAAAACTGGTAGATGGAGTGTCCACTTTTACTATCGAGGAAGGAGACTGATGCAATACTGTGCTAAATTCGTATGATGCTCAACTTAAATATATTCACTAGGAAATCAGATTCAGACAGCTGATTAGATGGAATAACTTTGTCACTGAAGGGTCACAGAACGTTCCTATAGAACAATCACTGGAAAAAATCAAGAGTGAAATTACATTTTAATGACATTTTTATTATTATTATTATTCACTGATCTAATAAAGAAGACATTCGCATCCTAATATGAGGAATCTTTCTAGCTCTGTCATGGTTTCAAGGTTTTGCAAATGCTAATCACGCTATAAAGCCACCCAGCTTTAAATCCTGAATAATGTCGTTAATAGCATCGGAAAAGTCATTTTTATCAGGTGTATGAAGCCTCATGAGTACCCTTAGCGTGTTTACCAAATCATTAGGATCGGTGTAGCGGCATAGCATCTCCTCTGTATTCGCTTTGGATATATCTTCTAATCTAGGGGAGTTGTCACTAGTATGCTTGCTTTCATTGGTGTGTTTATTCAGAGCTTGCTCATTCAAAGAAACTGCTGTCATTGCTTCATCAGTGGTAGCTCTTGACGTTATTACAGGGTCGCTTGAACTGGTTCCAGGTACGGTACATCTTGAATCCCGCTCTTCGGGACTTGAGAAGATTTCAGGATCTCGTTTGGGTGTTGTAGTCAATGCATGGCTGGCCATTGCTTTACAGCATCGTCTCCTATGTTGCTTAAGCCTTGAAATTGTCCTGTTTTTTAAAGTTCTATTACATATGCAGCACTTAACAAAGCGATTATTCCCCCCTTGGGAAACATACGAAAAATCAAGATTCTCGTAAATTGACTGTAATTGCCCGTCTTTGTGAGTGTTCATGCTCAAGCAGTATATATAAACTAGTCAATGTATACTGTAGATGTTGTATTCGTATACGATAACACGAGACTGAGTTATCTTTTAACATTTATGTATTTATATATGTACTCAGGTTTTGATGCATATAAACAGCCATGTCCGAATTAGACTAAGCAAAATATTGTAGCATTCGCGCATAATAGTTGTAATTCCGTTAATTATAACTATCTCATTAAGCACAAGCAGATTCAGGTAGCTAGAAATGGATTCATAGAGGTAAGAGTACAAGTTTTCTTGATAGTTAGCACAGAGAATGCGAGAGTTAAGGGAGATACTGGTCATTTTCCCTTTGCAGGTCACCTTTTTTTCCCTTTGCTGGCCACCTTTTTCCCTTTGCTGTCACATTTTTCCCTTTGCTGGTCACCTTTTTCCCTTTGCAGGTCGCGTTTTTCCCTCTTCTGGTCCCATTTTTCCCTTTACTGGTCACCTTTTTCCCTTTGCTTGTCACTTTTTTCCCTTTGCTGTCACATTTTTCCCTTTGCTGATCACATATTTCCCTTTGCTGGTCACTTTTTTCCCTTTGCTGGTCACCTTTTTTCCCTTTGCTGGTCACATTTTCCCCTTTGCAGGCCACGTTTTTCCCTTTGCTGGTCACATTTTTCCCTTTGCAGGTCACCTTTTTTCCCTTTGCTTGCCACCTTTTTCCCTTTGCTGGTCACATTTTTCCCTTATTGGTCACCTTATTCCCTATGCAGGTCACGTTTTTCCCTCTTCTGGTCCCATTTTTCCCTTTACTGGTCACCTTTTTCCCTTTGCTGCTCACATTTTTTCGCTTTGCTGGTCACATTTTTTCCCTTTGCTTGTCACATTTTTCCCTTTGTTGGTCACGTTTTTCCCGTTGCTGGTCACCTTTTTTCCGTTCCTGGTAACGTTTTTCCCGTTGCTGGTCACCTTTTTTCCCATTGCTGTTCACCTTTTTTCCTTTGCTGGTCACCTTTTTCCCTTTGCTGGTCACCTTTTTCCCTTTGCTGGTCACCTTTTTCCCTTTGCTGGTCACCTTTTTTCCCTTTGCTGGTCACCTTTTTCCCTTTGTTGGTCACCTTTTTCCCTTTGCTGGTCACCTTTTTCCCTTTGCTGGTCACCTTTTTCCCTTTGCTGGTCACCTTTTTCCCTTTGCTGGTCACCTTTTTCCCTTTGCTGGTCACCTTTTTCCCTTTCCTGGTCACCTTTTTCCCTTTGCTGGTCACCTTTTTCCCTTTGCTGGTCACCTTTTTCCCTTTCCTGGTCACCTTTTTCCCTTTGCTGGTCACCTTTTTCCCTTTGCTGGTCACCTTTTTCCCTTTCCTGGTCACCTTTTTCGTCACGTTTTTCCCTTTCCTGGTCACCTTTTTCCCTTTGCTGCTCACCTTTTTCCCTTTGCTGGTCACCTTTTTACCTTTCCTGGTCACCTTTTCCCCTTTGCTGGTCACCTTTTTCCCTTTCCTGGTCACCTTTTTTCCTTTGCTGGTCACCTTTTTCCCTTTGCTGGTCACCTTTTTCCCTTTGCTGGTCACCTTTTTCCCTTTGCTGGTCACCTTTTTTCCCTTTGCTGGTCACCTTTTTCCCTTTGCTGGTCACCTTTTTCCCTTTGCTGGTCACCTTTTTCCCTTTGCTGGTCACCTTTTTCCCTTTGTAGTCACCTTTTTCCCTTTCCTGGTCACCTTTTTCCCTTTGCTGGTCACCTTTTTCCCTTTGCTGGTCACCTTTTTCCCTTTCCTGGTCACCTTTTTCGTCACGTTTTTCCCTTTCCTGGTCACGTTTTTCCCTTTGCTGGTCACCTTTTTCCCTTTGCTGGTCACCTTTTTCCCTTTCCTGGTCACCTTTTTCCCTTTGCTGGTCACCTTTTTCCCTTTCCTGGTCACCTTTTTCCCTTTGCTGGTCACCTTTTTCCCTTTGCTGGTCACCTTTTTCCCTTTGCTGGTCACCTTTTTCCCTTTCCTGGTCACCTTTTTCCCTTTGCTGGTCACCTTTTTCCCTTTGCTGGTCACCTTTTTCCCCTTTGCTGGTCACCTTTTTCCCTTTGCTGGTCACCTTTTTCCCTTTGCTGGTCACCTTTTTCCCTTGGCTGGTCACCTTTTTCCCTTTGCTGGTCACCTTTTTCCCTTTGCTGGTCACCTTTTTCCCTTTGCTGGTCACCTTTTTCCCTTTGCTGGTCACCTTTTCCCTGAATGGGTTACATGATAGGCAAGTCAAAAACATTGACATGAAACAGTTTTCCACTAAGTTCACATCTAAAGTCGCTTTCAAAGCCTAACATATCAATAGGCTGTGAGCATTCTTGTTTCATCCTATCTAGCTGGACAGCTAAAGTAAAATAAATCGCTCTTAATGTATATACGCTAATGAGAAAGTATAAAATAACTATCCTGAATAAAAATCGATTAGTATAACGTGAGAGCTAAGGTGGTTAAGCTCGCAAGAGGTTTCGGTTTAATTAACTCTCTCACTAGCCTGCAACCGTTGAAGTACATTTACCTGGTTACATAGACTGAGGAACTGTGGTAAAGCTAGAGAAAAATTAAAGAGAGGAGACCCTGGAATCATTCCGTTAGACGATTCGTGTAATCTTAGTGGCATTGCCAACGCTCAGCATAAGGTCTCTGCTTCGAGAAACATTGCTGACAAGATCTGGCTGAAACGACTTGGAAAAGCGTGCAAACATCTGATGTTACATTAGGTGAAAAAGTTGGCAGCGTGACTAGTAACAGCAATTATGAAGGGAAAGGTAGCTCCAGGTGCAGTAACCACGAAGAAGAAACGAGGAGGATTTCTACCTCTCATACCAATTATTGCAGCTCTAGGCGCTGCTGCTGGAGGTGCAGCCCAAATTGCCTCAGCAGTAAATAAGAAAAAGGCAGCAGATAAACAACTTGCCGAAATGATGAGGCATAAGAGAGAAATTGAGAGAAAGGTATCTGTTGGCGGAGGGTCCAAAAAGAAGAAACGAGGAGGATTTTTACCACTCATACCAATTACTGCAGCACTAGGAGGCGCCGCTGGAGGTGCATCACAAATTGCTACAGCTGCAAATACGAAAAAAGCTGCAGATAAACAACTAGCTGAAATGATGAGACGTAACAGAGAAATCGAAGCAAGATGGAGAGGTTTTCGAGTGAAGAAGAATAAGGGAAGAAACACAGAAACGAAGAGGAGACAGAGCCTGAAAGGGAATTCAAAAAACTCTGGCAGAGGGCTATACTTGTCAAGGAAAAAACATTGAGTAACATAGACCTTGACTTGTATGCCCGACGTTTAAAGATTCCTCATATTAGGATGCGAATGTCTTCTTTATTAGATCAGTGAATAATAATAATAATAAAAATGTCATTAAAATGTCCTTTCACTCTTGATTTTTTCCAGTGATTGTTTTATAGGAACGTTCTGTGGCCCTTCAGTGACAAAGTTATTCCATCTAATCAGCTGTCTGAATCTGATTTCCTAGTGAATATATTTAAGTTGAGCATCATACGAATTTAGCGCAGTATTCCATCAGTCTCCTTCCTCGATAGTAAAAGTGGACACTCCATCTACCAGTTTTCCCATCTGTTACGGCTGGATAACGTATTTCACAGGAACCATCAAATCAAATTTTACCTGTTGTTCATAAACATCCGCTTCATAGAGCAAACAGGGGAGCCTAACAGCAATATCATTGCCTTTAGAAACAAGGATATAAGCGTAATGCCTATAGTTTTTAGAAGAAGTCAACGACGTCGAGGATATAATAATGGAATGATTCGACGCACACATCATGCTCTGCCCTTGACGCCCATCAGGTTAACATCACGCAATCAGCAGTTCCTACAGTTTTTGGGCTTCAGAATCCTATAATCATGGACATCTTCAATGCTACCGACACCGAGATTCGACGACAAGATCACTAAGAAGAGGAACATGTGTTTTCACCATATAATACATCAGTTCTGGACTCTAACAACGAGTTTAGAATCCCTTGTCAAGTTGAACATTTATATACTTTACATCGTCTCAGGGTGAAGAGAATGCTGTTGTTAAACCTGTGCTCAGCGAGTGGAGAAGGCTTGTGATTCGACTTTCTGATGCTGAGATCTCAAGACTGTTAAGCTGGATAAGACTCTGTTTCACCCATTTAGGACCACGGATCTGCATACTCAACCTGCTGTGTTACAGGAATTTACCTGAATAGTGTCACCGCATCTAAAATGGAGAAGCCGTGATTTGTCTTTTTTGATGCTCTGACTTAAGATCGAGTAATGCATCTAAAGACGGTTCTCTTTTTGATCATTGTGACATAACTTAAACTAATCATTGTAATGATTTATTTTTCATTAGGAATACAAGGATTTTTAATGAATAAAAACACTATGTAAAAGCATACCTTAATTCTTTTATTGTTATTATTTATCTTACATTTCCATCACTTTCTCGTCCGACTCATTGTTTCTGTATATGTCATTACACTTGTAACAGCAGGTTATGCAATTTTCCTTATTATTTAAATGAAAATCTTTTTATTTTCATAATTTGTATTCCAGCGTGGCAAACAGTCTTAATGCTGTTAATGTATACAGGGCTCAAGTCTTTTAGGATACAAATTTCACCATTACTTAAAGTATTTTCACAGTCACTTAAATTATTGCTCACAATGCTTAATTTCAGTGAATATAGGGAGACTAGTTCGAGCTAACTCTCAGCCATGCATTGAATTGTATACAAAATTGACCGTATTTTTTCATTGTATACCCTGTAATGTTATATAAGGATCCTGTCTTAATGTGTTTCGGTGATGTAGATGTCTCAGCACCCGTTTCTTGCCGAAATGTTTCTTGTAGGTATTCTACCCTCCAATAGCGTCAGCATCCTTTGCATGGCAGCAGGCTATTCCTCTTCTTCTTCTTCCTCTTATTGCACACCCTGAAACATTGCACAATGAAAGTCTTAGAAAACTATCTTGGTCAAGTAAAGGCAACCTGGAAAGAATTACATTTTTTGTTATGATACATGTAAAATGAAGCATATGGCACATGTAAAAGAAGCACAATGATTTGTATAAACATTCGGATATTTAGAGTTATTTCAATGCGCTAGATATAATTAAACTCAAAGCATGTGATATTGTAATTTCGTTAATTTTTTATAAAATTCTATAATATGCATCTTTTGTATCTTTATATGTAATATCAATGAGTCAGTTGTTTTATTTATGAATTTTTCATTGTGAAATGGGAGAACATTCAATACTTAAGTTTGACACTTCTATGCACCTTCTTTGCGTGTAAAAAAGACAATTTACATGTCTTAAATTTCCCCGTCTCTGCCATGCCATTATACTGTAGGTATACGCTCCCAGGTATTTCTGCAATCTCTTGATCGGTTAACGAATTATAGCGCTCTGGCAAGAACACTTGACAATCCTCCAGCGAAGATACGATCCTGGTACCATATCTTGTTTGAACTCTCTTTAAGGACTTTATCTCATAGTTAAGACCTATTTCGAGATCTTGAACTCGACGAGTCGGTAGGAAACTACGCTCTTCCACCATCTTGTTAAGTCTATCAGCTAAACAATCTGTAACAGACATTGCCATGAATTATTATTTTCACTACATTATTCAAGTTGAAGAACGAGTTATACACTTCTTTATATTAGAACTATGGTGTGCATGTTTTGTAAGTAAGCCTATGAATGTGTAGAGAAACAAAGAATAAGTACAGAAAATCATGTGAATGTTCATTGAAGATGAGCCAGCAGAGAACCAAAGAATGCATAGTGAAACAAAGAATGAGGGGGAAAATCGTATGAATGTTTATGTAAGAATGCGAGGAGAAATCATGTGAATGTTAATGGAAGCAAGAATGAGCTGAGAACGTCGTGTGAATGTTAACAAAGCATGAACCTGCATGGGAACAAAGAATGAGTAGAGGAAATCATGTGAGTGTATAGTGAAACAAAGAATGAGGGTAAAGTCGTATGAATGTTTATGTAAGAAGAATGTGTGGCGAAAATCATGTGTATTATAATGGAAGCAAAGAATGTGAAGAGAAAGTCATGTGAATGTTAACAGAGCATGAACCTGTAGGGGGAACAAAGAATGAGTAGAGGAAATCATGTGAGTGTATAGTGAAACAAAGAATGAGGGGAAAATCGTGTGAATGTTTATGTAAGAAGAATGTGTGGCGAAAATCATGTGAACTGAAGAAGAGTATGCAGTGAAATCCATGTGAATGTAAAGCACAGATTAGAAAATATGATGCTCTTTGTAACGAATCGTCTTTCATGTACTGTAACGTTTAAATAAAATTAAATGTATTGTAAAAGCCAACAGTGATTTTGTATAGTTATTTAAAACTCACCTTGCATTGCCCCCCGTTTTGATATGTGCTGAATGTGTAGACGGCCTGTAGCTCACGTTGCTTTTAAAGCTCTTTAAAACTTGAATGTAAAGTTAATAAGTACACAACAGTTCTAACATGGGACAGATGTCTGTTTATATAGGGATCTAAACCCCCTCCAGGCGATGCCTGCACGTCATCATGGCTGTGATGCTTACACGCCACGTGATTATTGCAGCCAATGGCATCATCTCTTGCTACGCATGCGCAGAGGCCCTCAGCACTTCTATCCCTGCTTGTTTCACTTCCTCTCCCTCTCTCGCTCTCTCTCTCTCTCCCTCTCTCGCTCTCTCTCACACAGAGTACATCCATAATGTCGTTACACAAAGTTGCATGCAGTTAAAGCATCAATCTATGCGATGCATTCCAGAGTACAGAGGAAAATCAGTGAAGTCATTGAAAGATCGGGATTCGAACTAGGGGCAACTGATTGAAAATTATATACAGCATTAATTGTTCATTGTATGAGCTATCAAACATGCTTTCGTCTACAGCTCTATCTCTGCCTGTTTCTGCGATAATTGAGATTTAAACTTAAGGATCGAACCCTGGACGTCAGGTACCCTAATATACGCCCGCAAGATATTATCTGATGACATAAACGTAATAGGTTTATTTGGTGCCTTTGTCTTAATTATTTCCTGTTATTAAATTTATAAGTAAACTTCATTGAATCGGTATTCGAACTCAGAACGCCAGAAACAAAATTATTTATAATATTAGTTTGATGTGTTTAAGAGACCTGTATGCAGTTGCAACATTGATCTAAGTGATATATTCTAGAACACAGTGGAGAATTAAGGAAGTCACTGAAAGATCGGGTTTCGAGCTAGGGATACTGATTGGAAATTATATAAAGCATTATTTGTTAATCGTAGGAACTAAAAATCGTGCTTTGGTCCGCACCTTAATCCCTGCTAGTTTCTGAGATAATTGAGATTTTAAAGTTAAGGATCGAACCCATGACACCTGGACTCTAATATACATGCACAAGAAACGAGCTAATGGAATAAAAGTAATAAAGTTTATTTACTGTCTTTATTTTAATTAGTTTTGGAGTTATTAGAAGACCGGTTTCGAGCAATCGTAAATGGAGCCTTGCATCCCGAGCTATAATTAGTTTTTATTGCATCATTTTGTCTCTTTTCATTCAGGACATGCGCGTGAGTTGGTGTGTGCGTGTGTGGGTTGGTGCTGTTGGGTTTAAGTGAACAGGCATATGTGCTTGCACGCGTGTGTGTGTGTGTCCATGTATATGTATGTGTGAGTGTAAGAGCACTGGTGTATGTATGTATACGCATGAGGTGCGTGAATGCGTGAGTGTAAGAGCACTGGTGTATGTATGTATACGCATGAGGTGCGTGAATTCGTGTGTGTACTGGTGTATGTATGTGTGTGTGTACTGTTGTATGTATGTGCATGTGTATGTGTGTATGTGCTGGTGTATGTATGTGCGTGTGTGTATGTGCTTGCGTGTGTGCGTGTGTGTACTTACATGTGCGTGTGTGTATGTGCTTGCATGTGTGCACCAGTGTATGTTTGCTGATGTGTGTACAAGCGCTCGTGTATATGTGAACGCCTGAATGTGTACAAGTCGTGGAGAAAGAAAGAGATAGATAGAAAGAAAAAGAGAGGAGAAGAAGAAAGAATGTTGTCTAGGCATCGAGATATCTAAGTATGCATCAGGGTTTAATATAAATAATTATAGTTGTTAAATGCAATTTTAATCCGACCGCCCGCTGCTTCAATAACTTAATAGTTATTATAGCGTTTCACAGGGTTGGATTCGAACTAGGGGCCTCTGGTTCCTAACAATACAGCTCGTTAAACATTGTAATGTTGTATAAATTAAATTATATTTGTTAAACACGTTTTAATCTGACCGCCCAATACTCACATAGTTTAATATTTATTAAGCATTAGAGTTTCGTAGATTCGATCTAGAACCCTCTGAACACCGATTCATTAATTAAATTATATTTGTTAAATACATTTTAATCTAGCCGTGCATAGTTTAATAGTTATTGGGCATTAGAGTTTCGCAGATTCGATCTAGGACCCTCTGAACACCCTTTTTATTAATTATTGTAATGATATATAAAAATTAAATTATATTTGTTAAATACATTTTAATCTGACCATACATAGTTTAATATTTATTAAGCATTAGAGTTTCGCTGCCTAAGATTCGAACTAGGGTCCTCTGAACGGTCTTTCATTAATCAGGGTAATGATGTATAAAAAAATTATATTTGATAAATACACTTTTAACTCTGACCTTGCATAGTTTAATATTTATTAAGCATTAGAGTTTCGTTGGGTAAGATTCGAGCTAGAACCCTCTGAACACCTTTTCATTAATTAGGGTAATGATATATAAAAAATTAAATTATAATTGATAAATACATTTTTTTAATCTGACCTTGCATAGTTTAATAGTTATTACGCGTTAGAGTTTCACTTGGTAAGACTCGAGCTAGAATTCTCTGAACGCCTTTTTATTAATTAGGGTAATGATATAATAATATCAATCATTAATTTCTCATTAGCAATAAACTTTTGATTACAGTAAGAATCGAACACCGATCTATGGATATCACTCAGAGGTTTAATGCACGTAATGAAATGTATATTAGGCGCTTTTTCGGAATCGTTGGCTGAAACAGAATGCTTGTTAACTATGCTCGGGTATATTCGTAGGAGGTCGTAAAACATCGGGGAGAACTCCCTCAGGCAAAATCATGATGGCCGACTATGACGTCACGCAGAGTTGGTAAACAAGTTTCTCTCTCTTTCACACAAACAAGGACAGGACGAGTATAAAGCAACCCTCGAATTCTTTTGTTAAACTAGCAGGTGGCCAAACAATGGAAAGGGTCAGGCTTTGTTATTGGATTGTAGGATGGGAACGCTGCAGGTGTCTTTCTAAACTAGCCTTGCCAAGGACAATAGAAAGGCACACACAATAGAATCTCTTACACAATGGAAAGGGTCAGGCTTTGTTATTGGGTTGTGGGATGAGTATGCCAGGTGGTCTTTCTAAAGAATGCTTGCACGGGACAATAGAAAGGCACACACAATAGAATCTCTTACACAATGGAAAGGGTCAGGCTTTGTTATTGGGATTGTGGGATGAGTATGCCACGTGTTCGACACACAATGGAAGTGGGGGTGGGTAACTGACCAGGTGCAGAAGTGGCCTGATGTGGGATGGGTAGGAAAAACATCTCGCCTTTGTTACAGAACCTTAAATTTATGACCCCTTTGTTCGTTTTGACAGTTGATTGACAGCCTTAATTGCTTAACTGTCAAGCCTCCATTGTACTCAACATGATTTACGACCGCAGCTGCAACTAAAACTACCAATGCACAGCGGGGGTGGGGGAGAGGAGGTGGGGGAGCTCATTTGCATATGAATAGACATTCCATGCATAAATTAAGTGGGCCAGTCCCCGCAATTCTACCCTACTAAGGAAGCATACAACAAGCAACATTTCTGAAGCGACTAATACTACGACAAATGTTATTTGGTATTCGGGTATAGTGTAATAAACTCTATATTTTTCTATAGTTTTTTAACATAGGATTTTAGCTATCTCATATGTTTCCAAGTTATATCAATTTTGATGAGAATGAAGAGGATTTCACTTACTTTTCACCGAAAAATTCAAGACAGACATTTAATTCATCATGACAGTATCTCGAGTGTGTGGCATTGTAATCTAAATCACTAGAACAATTGTTGAGAAAGTAAAAACTAACGAATATTTTTTAATATGAAGGTTTATTTTGTAGGGGTGGGATTTCTTTAAAATTTCACTCATACACCATGCTTGACTCAATTGTAGAATTTGCTACTTTCTGACTTTAGATGTTTAGAGAAGATCTTAAGTAAATGGGGTTATATAAAAGAGAACCCAGTTGTCGCCAATGTTTACGAACCAATGAAACGGCGAAACATATTTTACTAGAATGCGAAGTATAGAACGGGAGAGAGAACAGAATCTTGGAGCCAGCGCAAAAATAGAAGTAAGAGCTAATCCAATGAGAGAAATACTATAACTAACTAAAATATAGATATTAATCCTTAGATTAGAAAACGGAAGTGCACAAATAATCTTTTTTGGCTGAAACGAAATTGAGTTTTATTTATGGACGCTCTTTAACTTCTATGTTTCTTAGCGTCCCATTCTATATTAGACGTGAAATACCGTAAATGTTGCTCAGAGGCCTCTTTATCAGGCTTGAGGTTCATTTACGTGCCGTAAGTCTACGACACGAGTCCACCGGCTTTATTTTCCTTCAGAAGGAAGTCATGCTAAGGATTTTTACGCCCGAAAAAATCTATCACCCTCCGCCGGGTTTGAACCCGCGACCTCGGGAACTAGATTTTAGGCTGATGTGCTTAAGGAAAACCCTCTTTCAAATTAGTCATTTGGCTTTTGAATTGTACATGCGGACCGTTTTCTTTTTTGGCGCAAAGCGACTTGAAAGCGTGTTTCCGTTGGAATCTCGATATGAAATTTTTCGACAGAATACAATACTACTTATACCTACCCAGAGTTATGCGGTAGATAAATTAAAATTCGATTGTTGTAAGTATTTATCTTACTATATTTACATTCTTTCCCGTAGAACTTGAATATAACCTTGCGCTGAGAGAGGGCACGGTGCACTACATGGGAAGAACGCTTTAGGATAGCTAACAAGGTTTGGCGCGGACATAAAGATTACTCTTTTCCAGCCTAGTTACCTCGCAAACTCACAAACTAGGACATTCGTTCCTTGCCGGCAACTGGAAGTAACATTCTTTTGACGGCCCACAGCAAATTAATTTGTTTCAACAGTTTCCGCACATCGCTTCCTATACTGTAGCAAACATGTTTTGTTTTGTAAACAAATTCCGTGTCAACTGCTGTCCCTGAGGTTTTGTTTGTTCCGCTAGTGTACACTTGTCCGATCCTGCAATAAAACCACACTTAAGGGAGATCTAAGATAAACATTACTTGCTCCTTTCTTTTCAAAATCACTCGCCTTTTCAATGGGCACTAAAGAAAGGCGCGTTTGCTTCATGCTTTGGGATGGGAATGTACACGGCGGAGCTTATCTTCACAGTAAAAAGCTGATGTGTAACAGTCACGACTCTCTTTACCCGTTACTATTCCATAAACCTGAGGCACGCCCACCTTATGGGGTTCTGAGAGATCTGCTTAGGTGCGCATAGGAATAGGAAAATAATAACATTGATGGGACTGCCTCTGTGATCTAGTCTAGTTCAGCAGGATGCCTTAATTCCGACCTCCTAAAGCATAAACCAACCTTTTAATGGCAGCCAACCTTACAAAATTGTACGTTTCACTAGCTTTATCTGCAAAGATCTTTATAATTCGTGGCCGAGTGGTTAGACCGCTCGCTTCTCACCGAGGCGGCCCGGGTTCAATTCCAGGGACCCGCATGCGGGATTTGTGGTGGACAAAGCGGCATCTGGGCGGGTTTTCTCCGGGTTCTCCGGTTTCCCTCGCTATTCATTCCACCAACTGCTCCATCATCACCTTTCCTTTCATCCATTTCGCCGTCATTTCGTTTCATCTACTTCCTTCATCCCATACCAGGCATCGGGCTGATCACCCATCCTAGATATTCTGTCTGCTCCATGAGTGTGTCTGCTCCTCGACGGGCCTCTGACCCCAGGCACCCGCCTGTAAGTCATGGGGGGGGGATGTAAGTCCTACATAAGAACAGGTTAAACAGGGAATGAATGAATGAATGATCTTTATAATTATAAATGATGGATAAAAACATAAACGACTTCAAATGCTATTTTTTAAAGTGAAGAGCTTTCTATAAACACATCCCCCCAATAACGAGGGAATTCTGTTCCAAAATCTTCTTGACATTTGCAGTCCTTCTTTCGGGGATTGTCTATCTACCCTGTCTTTGTTCTATGTAGGGAAACATTTTGTTTCTGGCATGATTCTCCAAAAGCAGACATTTGACAGCTGGCTGTCAAATGTTTGTAGCATTATAAGAATAACTTCAGAGAGAACCAACCGTCTTCAGCAGTTTCTCCACGCTTACTCCTGAACATAAGACATGGTGGTAAATAAGAAACTGATCAACCTTTCCTAAGAATAATATTTTCCAGCAAAATAGATTTTATGGATATGTATGTGTTTCCTATTTGGTCTAAGCTGTGACTGTCATTTGGGAAAATATATTGTACGTACAGTTTTTAATGTAATTTCTAAAGGCATGTAAGCGAGATATACGAATTGTTAAAATACTATGTTATTTGTACACGCATTTACAACTGTTATACATTTTATGAGGGTGAATCTGGAAAAATTACAGGACAAAGAATATAACACAAACATGTGACAGTAATGATCTAAGATAGAAAAAAAAAGAATGAAAAAAGATCTGACGGTTACATTCAAATGACTTTTCTGTCCTCTATCGCTTATTAGTGGGTATACAAATTATTCTTACGAAAGTATCTACTTCATTTTAATACGAATAAACATTTCCGGAAATAGGTGCATTAAAATTTTCATTATAGATACAAAGGGAACAGCGATAGTCAAATGTTTAATAACTGGACGCTATACGCTGGCCTTAATAACTCATTTCTTTCCATGCAATCGCGAGAAACAACCGAAAATGATAGGACTTGAAAGAATAGCTAAGTACTGAACAATGCGAACCATTAGTAACGGATATCTCGGAAATGCTGTTGCTACAAAAAAGTTATTTGGAATAAATTGTATGTCATAAAGAGATCTACATTTCTTGTGTAGTGTGCCTTTGTCTATCGCTTAACGTTTACCAGTTATACAAGATTATACCAGATTCTTCCGAATGAAGTGAGTGAGTGGGTGGGGTTTAAGGGCCCGTCGACAACTACGCCATTAGGGCTCTCTGAATGAAGAGGACTTCCCAGAAAATTCAGGATACAAAGTTTATTTGTCATGTAAATACCTTTAGTATATGGTATTTTAATCAAAATCGTTAGTCAATTTTCAGAAAACAAAGGATTTCGAAAAATCTTTCATGTAAAGGGTAATTCGGGTAGTGTCGCATCTTTAGAAGGTACTAAACCTAAATACCGGGTTTGGGTCTATTCCAATTTTCATTTATGAGTTATGCTGTTCATAGACACACACACACACACACACACACACGCACACACACACACACGGACCTTTTTATAAAAATGTTTTTTTTTGTTTCAGGAAACCAAAACACGTTTCCACAAGACCTTAAAACACGCATTTACAGTAAAATCTCGATAACGAATTTTCAGGTGGAATGCAATACCTTCTTTACCTGTTTTGTGTATGGCTGAGAACGTAGGAATGAAATGACGAATTCATCCTAATTGTGCTGCCTTATTCTGTAGCGTTCTCTTGGCCTTTACTGGTTGCAAATGTTAGGGACGAGAGAAGTAAATCGTTGCTACACAGTAAAACAGTTTTCAGTAGGCACTTTTACATGTTGCTGCTGAGGTGCAGGGCTCGTTGTCTCGGGGGATGCACGGGGTGAGTGATGAGATGGAAAACTAGCAAGGAAATGAAGAGCGAAGGCGAACACGTATAATGGAGAGTAATGGTAACCCTCGAGAAAACTGTCCCTTCCTCAGGGACAGATCTTGTTTCTTTTAAGCCTTTGGCATTGCGATCCACCGTTATCACTGCAATGTTAAGCTGGATCTACTCTATACAGAACTTGTTTAGTTTAATTTGCTAGTGGTAACATGTCAAATTTCAGGGTTTGAAATTTCAACCTTAGTTGTCATAATATGTTTAATTAACCTGTTGGAATTATCATGTTGGGCTTGTTTTGTGGAAATAATTTGTTGTGTTATATTTACATGATTTTCTCTATCGCTTATTAGTGTGTATACGAACTATTTCTACCTAAAGCTTACTTTTATATCTACTTCATTTTAATCCAAATAAACCTCTGCAGAAATGGCTGCATTACACATTTGTTTATAGATAAAAAAAGAATAGCGATAGTCAAAAGTTCAAGATTTACAAACTTCCTTCCAAATGAAGGGGACTTCAAAGGCTATTCCCATAAAATTCGGGATATACATTTTATTTGTTATGTAAATGTCTTTAATGCATGGTATGTTAATCAAAATCGTTAGAGCCATTTTTTAGAAAATAAAAATGTCGAAGAACCTTCCATGTAAAAAGGGGTAGTTTGAGTTGGGGGTTTTCTTGAAAATATTCGTGTCGCATATTCAGAAGATACTGAGCCTAAATACCAAGTTTGATGTTTAACCGACTTTTCATTTTTGAGTTACGCTGTTCCCATACACACACGGATCTTTTTGTGTAAATGCCTTTCTTGGATTCAGGGGCCTCAAAACATGTATTTCCGGTCAAATCTGATGTTCAATTTTTGGATGGAATGTAGTACCTTCTCTACCTACTGTGTACATGGTAGGGAATGTCAAAATATTCTGGTCCGTCGGTAAACTTTGGTGATATTTGGGATCTTTTGAGTCAGTCAGTTGTATGTTCTCGCCTCATTCTATTTAGTCTTTACGCTGGACATTGAGAATTGAAATTAGGTGTTTGAACATTATAATCGTGTATTATTGAGGTGCACACAAAAACCAGAATAAATTATTATTTTGTAGGTTAGTTACCTTCTGATCATTGCAAGTGGAAAACAGTGTTCTAACAATTACTTGGCTCTATAAATCTTGTTATAAAAATCTGATGTGTTACACTCACATGACTTTCTCTACTCTTGTAGAAACTATTTTTAGAAACTCTTATATTCCATCTATTTCATATTAATCGAGGTAAACATTTTCCAGAAACGATCTTTTGACATGCAAAGAGAATTACATTTTACACATAGTGAACAGTTCTAAGAATATTTGACTATCGCTTAAGGCCAACGAAGTTCTCCTTGTTTGTATTTGCAAGGGCAATATAGAAATACAGTAGCCTTTAAGCATCGACATATATCTTAATAGCTGATTGCTAGGTGCAGCACCATTCTCTTTGACACAATTAATACTCTTTGCATATCCAAGACAAAAAACTAACGAATTCTCATTTGAGAAAATAAGTATTGAAAAATTTAAGGGAATAACAAGCAATATCTCGGAAATGGTTCACTAAAAAAATGTATATAATATAAATTGTGTATTTTAATGCGATCTACATTTTTTGTGTAGTAAAATTTTGTCTATCTCTTATAGTCGTTCACAATGAAGAATACTTTTGGAGACATTCCCAGAAAATTCAAGATATACATTTTAATTGTCATGAAAGTATCTTAAACATAGATATTTTAATCAAAATCGTTAGAGCCATTTTTGAGAAAATTAAAATTTTCGAAAAATGTTCCATGTAAAGGGTAGTCTGGGGTGGGGGATTTTCTTGAAAACCTTCGTGTCGCATCTCTGGAAGATACTGAACCTAAATACCAATTTTGGTGTTTATCCGACTGTTCGTTTCTGAGTTATACTGTTCACAGACACACACACACACAGACACACACACACACAGACACACACACGGACATGTTTCCAAAAATGCTTTTTTTGGATTCAGGGGGTCTCAAAACATATATTTCCAGTGAAATCTCGGTATCGAATTTTTGGTGGGGATACAATACTTCCCTTACTTACTATACGTAGTAGAGAAAGTAAAAGCATATCACAAACTAAATACTGGATTAGATATATACGATTACAAGCAATCCTTAACAAACATAAATTTTATGAAAATGCAATTAAAATAAAAATATTATAGAGCAAGTTAATAAATGTCTTTTACTGTAGTATAACACTTCTATCTATAGAGAAGAAGCATACATAAAAACTGGACATATTCCAAATGATGTGTGTACAATAATAAGAAAACTAAGAAACTCACCGAGTAGGGTGGCTCAGGTGGCAACGTCTGTAGACCGCATTCGGGACGTCGTGGGTTCGATTCCCGTGGCCGACCTTCCTGACCCATGTTTTTTTTTTTGGTTTCCCCGGGTCGCTAGGCGAATGCTGGGAAGCTTCATTACATCCCTCGAATTTCCTGTCCCTACATTTCACCTTCATTCTCATTTCACTTCACCTTTCATCTGCTTGGTCTGTTTCGGGGTTGAAAGTATCGGCGTTCAAGGCAGGGGAAAGGGATGCTCTACGTAACCCTTCGTAACCCAGAATGGGGCGGTCCCCGAATCCCGGACCCCCCAGTGGAATGTGCAAGCCTGCAGGGGGGAGAGGAGCCGGTTGCACCAACTGCCATCCGGGGAGTTTCAATCTAGAAGGTAGAGGCCCTGCCCTCTGCCTTGTCGTGTCTCTGTCTCCTTTCATCTCACCCCTCTCTCGAGGTCGAGGTGCTTAGTACCTCTCCGTAACCAGTCCTACCCCTACTAAGAAACACCTGTATAAATTAAACAATTACAAAGTAATGGCCACAACGGGTATACTGCATGGCAGAAACTAGGTATCAAACAGAACGAATACAGCAATGACCCGGCCAGCCGAAATTAAATATAAAGGAGAATATCAGGTTATAAGATTACAGACTATGTAAGAAGTACGACCATGCCTGGATATCAGAAGTCTTAATAAAATGATTGAACAAAGTCCGAATAGTTACAACAGGTATGGAGAATGGATACAAAGAAACTCTGCAATAATTATTTAATACAAGTGTTAAAGCGAGATGCTGTCCTCCGGGCAGAATAAACATGCGTGTCATGCACTATTTTTAGATAGCCGTCAATATTTATACACAAATTTTACATTAACAATGAGATTATTTTTACCTATTTCGCAACTGAGATGCTAAGCGTGACTGTGATGCTCACTTGTTTCTTTTTAGCGTCGGTGCTGACAACATGATAGGTTAAAAACATATTTACACATAAGGAAGGCTATGAGGGTAATTCGGCTTTATCTTCAACATATGTTAACAGCACGTTTTCATTATAAATAGTTTGTACGTTTCTTACCTTGCACCATTGAAGAGACCTGCTCTATGCTATTTCATACTATTTCCTTGACTTTTGTTTGGCAGCAATTCAAATGTTACCCTCTCCGCTGCTTGTAAAATTTCGACTGGTTCTTCAGATTGCATAATTACTTCATTTAAATTATCCGCCACTACATAAAAAAATACAAGTCTCAAGGATAATAATCTTCAGATCCTTCAGAAAATCAAATTTGGTAACCTTGAAGTATTGCAATGTTATACCGAGAATAATTTTTTAATTATACTGAGTGATTTTCTCATTTTATTTTCTAATGCGAATTTTATCTGCGCTTCTTTTGCTTTCGACTGTCTAAAAATAATATTATTCTACAGTCATAGAAGAATTTGATGTATTTATAATGACGGAACAGGTCAATTGGCTAGCCCTTGTTGAAGATGGATGATGATGATGATGATGATGATGATGATAGAATCATGTTACAGGAAGTTAAAAAGCAAACACACCGAAATATAATTATTTCCTTACACTACAGCGATGATCTGCAGTTCCAATCTTCTCTTTAGCTCAGCGTAAAAGCTGTTGCAATCGTAAGAAGTAGCACTGAACAGTGGATGCTCTGTTCTGTAGTTTTGTTGGCTGTCACTGATGTTGGTAAGAATTCAATTTATTTCAGAATGATTCTAAATTTTCGCTAACTTGCGCAGTTAATTCGTAGTTGCACTTCATGGCCTTGCTTGCTGGGCATGTAATGATGCGTGAACCAAGTTTTCAGACTTAGAATTTGGTCGCACCTGGCGTGCAGTTAGACTTGTCTTTGTATTTATGCTCTTGGATTTAGAAGCAGCAAGTGAACAATTTGTAGATATCTATGTAAAACTCACAGGAGATACTGTAGTACTTGAGCTCCAGGATTTCTCTTGAGAGATTCTGGAGCACAATCGATGTTTATTTTAACTATTTTACTGTTAAACTGATAGTAATTATAAATATAAAATAATATAACCATAAATGCGCTTATGTGATACTAATAATTATAAGTGTGGATTGTGAACTATCTAGTTCGGCATTGTAATTTGTACTGTTTGAAAGATGAAGATGAAATTAAAACGTTTGCAGGATAACATAGTTGAAGACGCAAGGAAAAAATACTTACAATTACAAATTTATTGAGATGATGAAAGAAAAATGATAAAACTGGCAGAATATGCAACTATGGTTGCATTTCTGTATCGGATTAATTCCTTGTTAGACGAGTAAGATCGTTGTCTTTATCTGCTACATACTCTCTTCCTTCCCTGATTACTCTTATATCTACGCTCTGGAAGGTTTAGGCATTAAGGTTACTTTACGCATTAAGTTACAGTTTAAACATTACATTTAATTTGCACCACTCTTAAGCTACGCTTTTCAGTATGATGTTGCTTCTCGTATAATGTAAAGAGAATGCATTTTAACACAGATAAAGCAAGCGTGTAATCACCTCTTTAAAAGGTCACTAACTGAAAACAACTTTGTCCTTCTCAAGAAAGCTTTTTAAGCCAAACAGTTTTTTTTAGCTATAAGCCATTTAGGGTATTTTTTTGTTTTGTTGGCGAATTAGATTTTTGTTTTTTTCGAGTTGGACAACAAACACAGAATGTATAACTCACAGTTTACTGCAGGCCAGTGCATGTGCTTCTAATTCGTATTTTCCTCGAGTAATTTGAACTTCATGGCTATAGTCGTTGGACAAAACTCGTACTAAGTAAAATAAACTTAATTTATGTATTGCTCATCACATGAACATTAAATGTTACTAACTTCAATGGCTCCGCTAAAGAATTGGGTATTATATGAACCCGGATCTAGTAGGAAACAGTCAGGTAGATATGCATGCAACAAAGTATATTCCTTTGTTCATTAATCAAAACATCTAGCAAAGAGTCGAACCTCTTAACCTTAAGAAGGGCCTAATGCAGCTGCTTACGATGACACATGGTGTTTCTAACTTAAATATTGAGAGGACTAAAATTACAAGGCTTACATAAAGAATGCGTTCTCTTTGTGATAATGCTCCCAAATTTTACTATATAATGTCCCTTCGGGAAGAATCATCTCAGGTTCCATTGAATGAATGCAGAACTTTCCACTCCCTTACTCTCGTATATAAATTCCGTTATACTTCCCTGATTATATAGCCGATTCATTTCTCACCACCATTTCTCAATTCATTAACGTTTCCGTATCGCTACTTAAATCTGAGATTGCCAGAATTTAGCATACTTTATCAGCTATTGAACTTTGGTGAAAATGATCACTATGTGCTGCAGATATTGCTGTTTTACCTTCGGCTTTCTTGTTCTTTCTTTCAGGAATGAACACTAATCGCAGTAATGTCATATTCAGCATTATCTAACGTATTATAATTTTGTTTTTGATTTGGGCACACACTTTTGTAATGTATTTCTACCACAATTTTACTTATCTGAAATAATATATTGCAATACAAGTGTGGCAAGTGCATAATTGGACAACTAGGAGGTGTTTAAAAATGCGAGACGAGGCGAGTTTTTTCTACTTCCGAGATTCTCCAGCACACTTTGCGCATACGTATAGCTTACTGTTTTTTTCGACGATTGTGAATAATATAAATAGTACCTATGCTAAGTGTGCAACATGGTTTATGTAGCAAGGTCACCAGCATTAACCTTGATGGCAAATTGCAAGTCGTTTATGTACCAATGTTTGGTTGAACTTTAAAAAAAATCAATAATTGCAGCTTATACTTAGCTGCTGCATAAATGAAACTGCAAGTAAATTTTAACAAGTTACTCGTAAAGGGAAGTAAAGACCCAGGTAAGATTTAAATGGTAGAATTCAACTATTAAATATGATGATACTCCATGTCTACAATAATAAATATAAAGTTAGAGGATTTAATTTAGCTCATGCACACACGTACAATAAAATAAATAAAACCCAGGTAGGTTAGGTTACCACAACTGAATGCAAGAAGTTCAACTTTCCCTGGACGGCATGAACAGGAGAAGTGGATCAAAAACACTATTGTATGTATGTTACATGGTAGTGGGAAACAAACATTCATGGCTTTAATTTCTATACGATAAATAAATAAATTAGCAAACATAACATTAAATTGGCAAATATGAAAATTCACGAATAACACAAGAATCCAGGCACAAGTATTTGGCTGTTTTTTAGACTGAGACCAATCACCTGAATCTTCATCACAGCTTCCGATTTCCCTCAGGGGTTAGAAACTTGAATAATATATTATTTGACAAACCATGAATCTTTATTGGTGGTATAATGGCTGAGAATTCATTGCAGTACTGAGCCAAGTCAGATGTATTTCAGTGCTTTTCTGAGAGTAAACAATTATGGGCAGAACGTGTTTCTCGGTAAGGACTCCGAAATAACAGTATCACTGAGAGAGTTTTCATATTTTGGATATTTATAACAATTTTAACCGCCCTTAAACCTAGCGACGCTGTTACAAACACTGCATCTCGTAAAACACTTGCATGCAATGGCGTTATTCTGATTAAAGCCATGAGTTTACGGCGCACGCGCAGGCTGTGAAGACGGTAAAACTGTTATGTCCCTGACGGAAAGACTGCTATTCCGAGAAACATAAAACGCATCCTCTGTAGGAGCCTGAAATACTTACGGATCATAATCACAAGCCCTTATTTGATTTCTGACGCTAGAAACGCCACTTTGTGCGAATATCTGTAGAACTGCCGAATTCAGAGAAGACGACGTTTCTAAAACTCTCTGAAAATGCAAAAAAACAGATCAATGCGCCATTCAGGATGTGCTACCTTCTCCAAGTCGAGGCTTCAAATATTGTGTACGTCTGTGACTGAATTCAAGAGCGAATGTCAAGACATTTGGGCTCATGGGCCTTAATATGGACAAGTATATATCTAGAAAGGGTTTAACTTATATATGTATTTTCTTATACTGAGGAAGCAGTCTTATTTTTACATGTATTTTATTAGAAAGTTTGAGAAAAGATGTATTTATACGTGATCTTTATGTCTACGATTGACAATGTTTAATTGTCTTGAAAATTAGCTCCCAGGGTACACTCAGGTGAGCACGACAACTGGTTTCTATTATATGGCTGGGGTAACAGGCGGCATGGTATCGTTCTTGTTTATCATTGTTATGTCGGTTTTTCTCTCATTATTTTCTTTTAAAATTATGAATTCCAAAAAACTGAGATTAAATTTGAAGCAAATGATTATTGATGAAAGAACACGTAATGAGCTGAACCCTTTTGGATGCAATGTGAGTATACTTTCTTCTACCTCCCTGTCGGCTAACCCTTGTTTCCAATCACCACCACTAAAGGCTACCTTTAGCTGCTGGCTGATTATCAAAATAACTAAATTCCAGGCTGTATGTGGAAACATAAAAAGAACCTTAGGTTGAAAAAAAGGAAAAATACAAAATTGAAATTATATAAAATAATGGCAGTCCCTTCGTTGTTATATGGAAGCGAAACTTGCGTAATTAAATCAAAGGATAAAAGTAAAATATAAGCAGCAGAAATGTTATTCCTTGTCATGTAAAGGGATCAACAAAAGCAGATAGGATAAGAAATGATACTACCAGAGAGGAATTATATATATATATATTTATTTATATATATGATGTTTCTCTAGATTTACAGATACATGGTGCTTAAAAGGGTGTATGATCACCACGGACAGCAATGCACGCTCTGCATCGTGCTCCCATGCTGGCCACAAGGTTGGTAAGCAGTTCTTGTGATAGGGCGTTCCAGTCCTCCACCAGCGCTGTTGACAACTGTTGAATGGTCGTTGGTGCATGTGGATGTGCTGCAATGCGTCTCCCCAAAGCATCCCACATGTGTTCGATGGGATTTAAATGGAGGGACCGGGCATGCCAGTCCATTTGCCGAATATCCTCTCGTTCCAAGAGATCCTCCACCTGCGCTGTTCGATGCGGTCGCGCATTGTCATCTATAAGAATAAATCAGGGCCGACTGTGCCCCTGAAAAGACGCACATGGTGAAGGAGTACAGTATACAATAACGTGGACCAGTGAGCGTACCGTGTTCAAAGATTTGGAGGTCGGTGCGCCCATGCAACGTTATGCCTCCCCAAACCATAACACCCGGACCACCAAAACGATGAGGGTATGTAGAGAATCACTACTTAGACTGAATCTGCTGTCATCCGAGAAGAGCACGCGACCCCATTCCTCGTTGGTCCAATGTTGATGCTCTTGGGACCATCGCAAACGGTGCCGTCGATGTGCGGATGTCAATGAAACACAACGTACTGGCCGTCGGGCAAAGAGACCACCTCCGTGTAGTTGCCGTGCCACTGTGTATCGTGAGATTGCGTGCCTATCTGTCCTGTTAAATTTGGTTGCAATTGCAACCGCCGTTTGGCGCGGATTCCTTCTTGCCTGCTGCACAATGTAGCGGTCTCTGCTGCTGTAGTTGAGCGTGATCGACCACCACCTTTCCTTGGGACAGCAGTGCCTGTGGTTTGGTAGGTTCCCCATGCACGCGAAACAATGCTGTGAGCAATTCCAATCTCCTGAGCAACACTCATCACACTTCGCCCTTCTTCCTGTTTCCCGATGATTCTTCCCCGTGTGAAGTCATCCAAATGGTGTCTACGGGCCATGTTGCAATGAAGAACACCACTATAGTGCACCGTATCAGCTCGCTAATGGCCACACATCGTCTTGTCCTGTTTCAACTGCCCCGTGTTGCGGGACCAGACCCATTTGGCACTATAGGCTCGCTACACTCACGCCATGTGACGTCCAGCTTTCTGTGTACGTATGAGAGACCTCTGGCAACATTCTCCCGCACCTTCATCTACTCCCACCATGGAGTTCATTTGTTATGTTACTTTACTCATCTCGTCCTTAGGTTTTGCACACCAGTGTATATAAGAATGGAGAAAAAATTTAAATATATAATAAAAAAGGGACAGACCATTTAATCAGAATAAGCAACGAAGGAATATCGAAGAGAACTTTCCTATATAACCCAAGAGGAAAACGAGATGTCCGACGCCGTAGAAGATGAAATCCACTCGTGACTTCGCCGGAAACGGCTCATAACCTAAGCCCTGATGATGATGATGATGATGATGATACACGAGACTCAATTAATTCAGGACGAAATGCTCATCCTTATTATTTTCTCTTCGTTTTGTGTTCTCCTTAAACAAGCATATTCAAGGGAATAGGCTATCCGTGATTAAAGAGGCATCACTAAGGGCGGAAAATAAATTCAGTTTGCGAAGATTTTTTCGTATACGAACACGTCTTCAAAACTGTTTCTTTTATCACTGTCGTTGTTCCGTTGTAACCGTATTTATCTTCAGTTTTGCTAAAATAATAATAGGGCTTCATTTTATAAAATCATATGTGTTGCATTCATATAAGTTATCCACTCAGTCTTCCAAAACCTATTCTTTACAAAACCCTTTTATTCTATCTACTGCTTGTTAATCCAGATAAACTTTCAATTCACATTTACACATTTCGTTGAAGGGTATAGTTGGTAAAGTTTTAAAGAGCGCGTAGCTATGTGATGGCTTTGAAATTCCATGTCGTCCTCCGTGGTGTAGTGGTTACCAAGCCCAGTCGTCCTCCGTGGACTAGTGGTACCGTGCTAGCCTCTAGTTCCCAAGGTCGCGGGTTCAAACCCGGCGGAGGGCGATGGATTTTTTCGGGCGTAAAAATCGTTAGCACGGCTTCCTTCGGAAGGGAAGTAAAGCCGGTGGTCCCGTGTCGTAGATTTACGGCACGTAAAAGAACCTCAAGCCTGATAAACAGGCCTCTGAGCAAAATTACAGGTGTTTCACGCCCAATATAGAATGGGACGCTAAGAACCATAGTAGTTAAAGAGCGTCCATAAATAAAACTCAATTTAAAAGTTACCAAGCTAGCCTCTAGTTCCCGAGGTCGCGGGTTCAAACCCGGCGGAGGGCGATGAATTTTTTCGGGCGTAAAAATCCTTAGCATGGCTTACTTCGGAAGGGAAGTAAAGCCGGTGGACCCGTGTCATAGATTTACGGCACGTAAAAGTTCCTTAGGCCTCTGAGCAAGATTTCCGGTCTTTCACACCCAATATAGAATAGGACGCTAAGGACCACAGCAGTTAAAGAGAGCCCATAAATAAAAACACAATTTAATTTAATTGAGAACTTCCCAGTTTAGAAAAGTGGATATACGTATTTGAAAATTCAAAGCAATATCTCGAAAATAGTTAAGTACACAAAAAATTTATATGCCACATTGTGTACTTTAACGAGGTTTCTGTATAGTAAGATTTTGTAAATCTCTTACGGTTTACCAATGATACAAACGTCATTCAGAAAGAAGAGGACTTCTATAGCCAGAAAATATAAGATATTATACATTATTTGTCATGAAAATATCTTAAACATATGGTATTTTAGTCAAAATTGTTAGAGCTATTTTTAAAAAAATCGGAAATAACGAAATTGTTTTCAATATAAAGGGTAGTTTCATGGAGGGGAATTTCTTGAAAATGTTCGTGTCGCATCCTTAGAAGATGAATTAAAATACCAGGTTTGGTATTTAACTGACGTTACGTTTTTACTTTCTCTACTACGTATAGTAAGTAGGGGAAGTATTGCATTCCACCCAAAAATTCGATACCGAGATTTCACCGGAAATACGTATGTTTTGAGACCCCCTGAATCCAAAAAAAAGCATTTTTGGAAACATGTCCGTGTGTGTGTCTGTGTGTCTGTCTGTGAACAGCATAACTCAGAAACGAACAGTCGGATAAACTTGGTATTTAGGTTCAGTATCTTCCAGAGATGCGACACGAAGGTTTTCAATGAAATCCCTCCACCCCAGAATACCCTTTACATGGAAGATTTTTCGAAAAGTTTAATTTTCTCAAAAATGGCTCTAACGATTTTGATTAAAATATCATATGTTTAAGATATTTTCATGACAAATAAAATGTATATCTTGAATTTTCTGGGAATGTCTCCAAAAGTATTCTTCATTGTGAACGACTTTTGCATAACTGGTAAACCATAAGAGATAGACAAAATGTTACTACACAAAAAATTTAGATCGCGTTAAAATACACAATTTATGTCATATAGATTTTTTTTGTTGAGTGAACCATTTTCGAGATATTGCTTGTTATTCCCTTAAATTTTTCAATACATATTTTCTAAAATGGGAATTCGTTATTCATTTTTACTTTCTCTACTACGTATAGTAAGTAGGGGAAGTATTGCATTCCACCCAAAAATTCGATACCGAGATTTCACCGGAAATACATGTTTTGAGAATCACTGAATCCAAAAAAAGCATTTTTGGAAACATGTCCGTGTGTGTGTCTGTCTGTGTGTCTGTCTGTCTGTCTGTGTGTCTGTGTGTCTGTGAACAGCATAACTCAAAAACGAACAGTCGGATAAACACCAAACTTGGTATTTAGGTTCAGTATCTTCCAGAGATGCGACACGAAGGTTTTCAAGAAAATCCCCCCACCCCAGACTACCCTTTACATGGAACATTTTTCGAAAATTTTAATTTTCTCAAAAACGGCTCTAACGATTTTGATTAAAATATCATATGTTTAAGATATTGTCATGACAAATAAAATGTATATCTCGAATTTTCTGGGAATGTCTCCAAAAATATTCTTCATTGTGAACGACTTTTGCATAACTGGTAAACCATAAGAGATAGACAAAATTTTACTACACAAAAAATGTAGATCGCGTTAAAATACACAACTTATGTCATATACGTTTCTTTTGTTGAGTGAACCGTTTTCGAGATATTGCTTGTTATTTCCTTAAATTTTCCAATACTTATACTTTTTCTCAAATTCGTTATTCATTTTTTTTATGTCCTGAACATGCAAAGAGAATGGAATTCGCCACATAGCAACCAGCGTTAAAATATTTGACTATCGCTTAAAACCTACCATATTCCCCTTGCATCTACATGAAAATTAGCAATAAGATTGAATCTCGATATCTCGATTAACATGAAGCATATGGAGAATAAGCGTTTGTAAAAATATTTTGTACAAGAGTAGAGAAAGTCATGTGAGTGTAACACATCAGATTTTTTTACTTTCTCTACTACGTATAGTAAGTAGGGGAAGTATTGCATTCCACCCAAAAATTCGATACCGAGATTTCACCGGAAATATATGTTTTGATACCTCCTGAATCCAAAAAAAGCATTTTTGGAAACATGTCCGTGTGTGTGTCTGTGTGTGTGTATGTGTGTGTGTGTCTGTGTCTGTGTGTCTGTGTGTGTGTCTGTGAACAGCATAACTCATAAACTAACAGTCGGATAAACACCAAACGTGGTATTTACGTTCAGTATCTTCCAGAGATGCGACACGAAGATTTTCAAGAAAATCCCCTCACCCCAGACTACCCTTTACATGGAACATTTTTCGAAAATTTTAATTTTCTCAAAAACGGCTCTAACGATTTTGATTAAAATATCATATGTTTAAGATATTGTCATGACAAATAAAATGTATATCTCGAATTTTCTGGGAATGTCTCCAAAAATATTCTTCATTGTGAACGACTTTTGCATAACTGGTAAACCATAAGAGATAGACAAAATTTTACTACACAAAAAATGTAGATCGCGTTAAAATACACAACTTATGTCATATACGTTTCTTTTGTTGAGTGAACCGTTTTCGAGATATTGCTTGTTATTTCCTTAAATTTTCCAATACTTATACTTTTTCTCAAATTCGTTATTCATTTTTTTTATGTCCTGAACATGCAAAGAGAATGGAATTCGCCACATAGCAACCAGCGTTAAAATATTTGACTATCGCTTAAAACCTACCATATTCCCCTTGCATCTACATGAAAATTAGCAATAAGATTGAATCTCGATATCTCGATTAACATGAAGCATATGGAGAATAAGCGTTTGTAAAAATATTTTGTACAAGAGTAGAGAAAGTCATGTGAGTGTAACACATCAGATTTTTTTACTTTCTCTACTACGTATAGTAAGTAGGGGAAGTATTGCATTCCACCCAAAAATTCGATACCGAGATTTCACCGGAAATATATGTTTTGATACCTCCTGAATCCAAAAAAAGCATTTTTGGAAACATGTCCGTGTGTGTGTCTGTGTGTGTGTATGTGTGTGTGTGTCTGTGTCTGTGTGTCTGTGTGTGTGTCTGTGAACAGCATAACTCATAAACTAACAGTCGGATAAACACCAAACGTGGTATTTACGTTCAGTATCTTCCAGAGATGCGACACGAAGATTTTCAAGAAAATCCCCTCACCCCAGACTACCCTTTACATGGAACATTTTTCGAAAATTTTAATTTTCTCAAAAATGGCTCTAACGATTTTGATGAAAATATCATATGTTTAAGATAATGTCATGAGAAATGAAATGTATATCTCGAAATTTCTGGGAATGTCTCCAAAAGTATTCTTCATTATGAACGACTTTTGCATAACTGGTAAACCATAAGAGATAGACAAAATTTTACTACACAAAAAATGTAGATCCCGTTAAAATACACAACTTATATTATATACATTTTTTTTGTTGAGTGAACCGTTTTCGAGATATTGCTTGTTATTTCCTTAAATTTTCCAATACTTATACTTTTTCTCAAATTCGTTATTCATTTTTTTATGTCCTGGACATGCAAAGAGAATGGAATGCGCCACATAGCAAACAGGGATAAAATATTTGACTATCGCTTAAAAGCTACCATATTCTCCTTGCATCTACAAGAAAATTACAAATAAGATTGACATCTCGATATCTCAATTAATATGAAGCATATGGAGAATAGGCGTTTGTAAAAATAGATTGTACAAGAGTAGAGAAAGTCATGTGAGTGTAACACATCAGATTTTTTTTTATGTCCTGGACATGCAAAGAGAATGGAATGCGCCACATAGCAACCAGCGTTAAAATATTTGACTATCGCTTAAAACCTACTATATTCCCCTTGCATCTACAAGAAAATTATCAATAAGATTGACATCTCGATATCTCCATTAACATGAAGCATATGGAGAATAAGCGTTTGTAAAAATAGTTTGTACAAGAGTAGAGAAAGTTATGTGAGTGTAACACATCAGATTTTTTATGTTATATATGCAAAGAGCATTAATCTGTGGCAAAGCGAATGGTGCTGCACCTAGCAACCAGCTATTAAGAGATATGTATATGCTTAAAGGCTACTGTATTTCTATATTGCCCTTGTAAATATATATTCCCCTTATATCTATAAGAAAATTAGCAATAAAATAGAGTCTGCAAATGTTTATCTCGATTAACATTAAGTAGATGGAGAATAAGCGTTTGTAAAAATAGTTTGTACAAGAGTAGAGAAAGTCATGTGAGTGTAACACATCAGATTTTTTATTTATGCTCTCTATAGAGAGATACAGACAATACTCAGGCATACACGTATATCCTTTTCTATATTTTTTTGTTTTATTTTAGTGGGGGTTAATGGAACCTTTAAATTTATGTTTCCGGTAAAATCTCGCTATCGAATTTTTGGATGGAATACCATACTTCCTGTACTTACTATACGTTAAGCATCAGAGAAAGTTAAAAAGGATAACCAATGTTACAAATAAGTACCTGCTTGCTTTGGTTTCGTATGTCGCTCTCCAGACTTTACTTGAGCATGATAGTATTTCGGAAACAAAATTTTTAGAAGCATACATATTATGAAATTATAAGTAATATTCCTTACTTCTTATTCACCATGTACAATGCTGTCTGTCCATTTCCTTTGTGTGGATGTATGCCTCACATGCAGGAGGCTAACCGAGTTAAAATCTCGATTAGAATTATTTACCTGGTCGCGGTTTCTTCACGATTTTCCGTTATTCTCAGCAGACGACTGACCGTTAACTTTAAGCTCTATGAACCATAGGCTCATTTGAGTACAGTTTCACTTATTTTATTCATTCACCGTCTGATATGACCTTTCCTATTAAATGAAATTAAACTGCCCCTACAAAAAACTCGCACCCTATTTCAAGATACCGTAGGAAAATGTCTGGAGCAGTCCGTTTTTCTGTAAAATATCAATTACCATTATTTTTGGACCTTGTTGTTTGGGAGGATAGGGGGAAACAATTGGTACAGTTTTACAAAAGGTTATGCAACTCAGATCTGGTTGTAAGGAAGAGGGACAAAGGTGAGAGGGGGACGGTTAGTAGCTTAGAGGAGGGTATTTGTTTGTTTTGTAAACAGAAGCATGTACTTGTGAACAAATTATTTTCTTGTTCTTCTTCTTCTGTTTTGTTTGTGTGCTCTTTGTTGTTAGTTTCTCTGTTTTTTCCTTTCCAATTCTTATAAAATATCATTAACTTTAAAGTACAGTGTGATGAATATAGACTGAAACTGTGGACCACAGTGTAGCATATAAGCACGTACGATCTACTTGAACCGTGCGATGTATGAGTTTGAAGGTATAAAATGTTTAAGACCAATAAATATACCACTCTACACCACTCTACTCTACATTTAGCTCCGTCAATTTTCATTTACGAGGCGTACAAATATTAAATAGGTGTACTGAGTAGCAGTAATTCATTGGCCATTGAAAGCATACGCAGTTGTACAGAATTTAAAAAGTGTCTAAACGGAACTTATGTTAATGTTTACGACATTGTAATCTGGTTTGCGCACCTCAGAATAACAAGGCAGCAGGTTATTGTGACGCAGCGGCTATGGTCCAAGGTTATCGTGAGGTTGGCGCCGAGCAGTCGGAGGTACACAACGATAAGTAGCGCCCCATTACATAAACATTGGAACCGATATCGCTAGATAACAAAATCTTCTGGATGTTTCTCCTTCTCGAAGTTTGAGAACCCTGGGTAAATTTCCATTGGCTATAGACGAGCATTCTCGCGAAAGGAGTTAGTCAGTAAGCGAGCGAGTTGGCGGGTTGAGTATCCGGTGCGACGAGGGGTGCCGTTTTCCGAGCGAGTTTATGGCGACTGCTGTGCTGTTGCGGAGTGAGAGATTGTGGAGGTCTTGGTATTCTATACCCCTGCGAGCGAGCCGTCCAGAAGAAGAGGTTACGTCACGAAGGAAGTGTAGTGGCGGAGAATTGATCTAGTTCACTTTACTGAAGTAACAGTATGAGCTAAGTGAAGTCTCAGTGAAAATTGAACTAGATAAAAACAAAACAAAAACTTAAGAGGAGTGATACTTGAAAAACTGGAGAAATTCACAATATATTATCCAGAAATAGGTAGTTTTGTCTAAGTGCATTGATTTATAATATCACAACGTTTACTTAAAATTGAAACTTAATTTATTTTTCAAAAGTTTCAAAATTTTCTTTTAATTAATTTTGTGTATAAAATGTATCAAATTTAAGTATTCGGATAAAAGTGGACTGAAATTATATTTAAAAATTATACACATGGATTTCGATAAGTTTGAAGTGGCATTTGAATTACTTTATCTTCTAGTTCAAATATCCCAGCTTCAAATTGCATGGCTTCTGCAAGTAATTCTTATTACAAAGATAGTCATTAACAGCTGGCGTTAGCTGATTTTTGATATATTTAATTTATTCCTAGAAAAATGCTACGTAAAATGTGAACGGTAATCGTTAATTTCTAGATTCCTCCACTGAGTAAGCAGATATCGTGTTCAGGGAGGATTTCTTATAAATAGACGTACATAGTATACAAATACAGTGCTTTTCCCTCGCACTGCGGCCACCACTCTACGGCTCGCGCGCTGGCCGCCTCTGCCAATGCCGTCTGGGAAAAGGAGACATTGCCTCTGCTCGATCAGCGAAAGAGGTATAATATGTCCACAACAGCTTCACGTTCTCAGTTACAGTCACCATTACAATGAGAAATTCACTCAATTTCGGATATGAACTCTAGAGTGTGAATGAGGAGGATATTTTCAACATCTCTTATGATAAGGTATGTGCTTATCAGCATTGTAAATGTAATTGTAACTATGAGAACGTGAGGTAGTTATGATCATATTATAATGTTTCGGTGGGAGTCCGAGCTGCGGCGGCCGTCGCACGAGTAGCTGTGCGGTGACCACAACGTAAAGGAAAAGCACTGCATATAGAAAAGACACATAAAATTATAGTAGTCAACTAAGTTAATGTTTTTTATAACAAAGGCAATAACATGTAAGGTTAATTTTAAGTTATGGAAGTTAATGCTAATTTTGTTATGTAAATTCTTTAGTAATTAACACTCAAGTATAAAAGAAAAGGAAGGATATAATTAGTTTGAAGTATACACAAGTAATTTTGATAATGCTTTTATCTATGTTTTTTTATTTTAAAGTGCTGTAGTGCTGCAAATCAGGCTTTGTTTTACTATTACAGTGTACCTTGGGTCATAATTGCTACTGTGTTGAAAGATGCAGTTATTAAACATTCAGGTTCAGACAAGCGCAGAAAACTACGTCGTTTAGTTTTGTAACTATGGATATAACTGAAATTTGTTCTGTTTTTGTGTATAATTTTTAAGATATTACGTTGAATTTGATGGATTTTTAATGCGTTGAAGTTGCGTAATATAATTTCCTTTGGATAAGCCGAAGGTTTTTGGACATATTTTAATTAAACGTTAATAATAACGCAATAATATTAAAGACATAATTGTAGTGATAAACGAACTGCCCCATCTTATAACGCCGTATTGAAGAATGGATTGAGCGAAAGACGCAAAACATTATTAGGAAAATAGGTTCACAATATGACAAATAAGTGGATTACTTGTTGAAATCTGTGTATGTATGATCTCGTATTTGTCCTACCATAAGTATTGGTCTATTATGTTTCCTAAATATATTGTTCGACCTGATTCATTTATAACAGGGCTATACAGCTATTAAGACAGTAATCAGGTTAGGTATTGTCATGTGAAATGGACAATGAAGAGACCTGGGAACAACAGTAGATAAAGAGAAGGAAATTATAAAGTGTTTCACCAGTATTCAACAAGAAAAAATTTAAATCACGCATTATTATGGTTAGTTTCTTTCCGCTGTTTGTGTTAGTATAAGCATCATCCCAAGATCATCCTCCAAATAATAAAACTGTGTTGTCTGCATATGAGAATAAACACCTACCAAACTTTTTAAAATCTATCTTAAGTCATTATTATAATTTAGAAATAAAATGAGACCAAATGCCATACTTTGTGGAATATTAATGTCTGGAACATAAGTAAATTTATTATTGATTTTTGTTTGCCGTGAAATACAGTCTTTTAGCTTTAATTTATAAAAAATGAAAATTTGTACACGTTGCAATCTGCAAAATACCATAAAACATACCCATAAATTAGCTAGAAACTTCTTACATATATGGTGTTGAATAAGAAAACCGCACTGTCTTTTTTAAGAGTTTTAGGATTTATCATGAGAGACTTTGCTGCATCTGTTTTTCAATTATTGATCGAATAAAATTAATATATAAATTGCGCTTATAAACTGGAGTTAAAGACTTTCAATCCGGCATTTTATTTCCTCCTAACACTTACTCAGATGAAGCGAGAATTAAAATAATACATAGGAGAACACAGGCGGTGATATTTAAAAAACAAAGAAAAGAAAAAATAATCTGATGCGATACATTCACATGATTTTCCCTACTATCATTTATTAGTGGGTATACAAACTATTTTTACTAAAGCTTAATTTTCTATCTACTGCATTTTAATCCAAATAAACTTTTGCAGAAATAGCTATATTACACATTTCGTTACAGATTCAAAGTGAACAGCGATAATTCAATTGTTTAAGAGCTGGAAGGTGTATGCTGGTCTTAAAATGTGTTTATCGTTTCCATGCAATCACGAGAAAGTAATGAACATTTCTAACCTTTAATAACCGATATCTTAGAAGTGGCTTATGCCACAAAAATCTTATTTGAAGTAAATTGTAGTTTTTAAAGAGATCTACAGTTTTTGTGTAGTACATTGTCGTCTATCGCTTCAGGTTTAGCAGTTGTACAAGATTATACAAAATGTCTTCCAACTGAAGTGCACTTCAAAGGCTGTTCCCAGAAAATTCAAGGTACATGTTTTATTTGTCATTTAAATATATTTAATATATTATATTTTAATCAAAATCTCTAGAACCATTTTTTAGAGAATCAGAAATTTTGAAAAATGTTGCCTGTAAAGGGTAGTTTGGGGTAGGGGGATTTTCTTGAAAATCTTCGTGTCGCATCCTTGAAGGGTATTGAACCTAAATACTAAGTTTGGTATTTATCAGACTTTTCGTTTTTGAGTTATGCTGTTGACAGACACACACACACACACACACACACACTTGGATCTTTTTCTAAAAATGCTTTTTTTATTTAAGGCACTCAAAACATGCATTTCCGGTGAAATCTGGTATTGAATTTTTGGATGGCATACATTACTTCTCCTAAGTAGTAGAGAGAAAAAAAAGAACACTCAAAATGACAAAACGATAAAACTGTCAGGATAAACAGCTGTGATCGTTGTAAGTTCACAGCACTTCTATTTCTGAATAGTCACTAATCACAAGAAAGAAATGGTAGCCTCAAAAGTTCAGTAAAATATGCCCTCCATTACTTTTTGAAATATATGTACACATATATTTTGCATTAAAAACCAAAAAAATATATGTTTCAAAATTTATACAAAATAAAATAATAACCCTAAAGAAAAATCCAGCGAATCTTTGTTATGAAATTTTATCTTTAAGTTTAATTTTCAAAAATTTCAGTTTCATACACTTAGAGTTACAATTGTAAAATTTGTTTCTAAACGTTAATATGTGCCCTTAGTATTGATCAGTGATGGACAGCAGGCTACATGGTATCTGCTTAGGGTAAGGAAACGGTGTCTTGGCGGCACATAAAGGCACAAAGTTTCCGCCATTGAAAGTTTTGCAGGAGACCGTTTATCAGCGCGGTACTTGCCTGAACGGGTAAAAGTGCTCCACCGAGTTACAGCACAAGAAATATCGTCCCTTACAACATAAAAATGTTGCCTTCATCTGCAACCAGAACTTAGCACTTTGGATTT